>JAPTHN010000021.1:8964341-10305416 GCA_026936325.1 Platynereis dumerilii
TAAATTACTACATACTTAAGTATTAATTCTTTCAACTCTAGTTTCTTAGATAAAGTCAGTGTAGGCTGGTAACTTATTCTAGAGACCCAGCCTGAGAGCTTTCAGTGAGGTTAGTGGATGGCTTTTGTTGCTCGTCTTTGACTGAGTGTTACAAGACCCTCTTTTCCTCATTGTTAGTCAAAGTCATACCTGGTTAAATTATTTCTGTGACTTTGTTTCAATGTGTGGCACTTGACTTTCAGTTTGATAACTTTGTGCTTTGCACACTGTGGTCTTCTGAGAGTTTTAAGTGTGGTACACTCTGAGATATTTGTCAATTGTGCCGGAATTACTTATGTGCTTTTGGTGTCTGTAGTGGGTGATAATTTGCACTTGTCTTTTTGACTTGAGCATATGGTCCCCCTACCTTCACTGACGACTGCATTTGCCTGAAGGTTACTCTTCTGGTCCCACATTTTGGTTTCCAGTGTTGCCATCTTTCTTGTGCTTGACTAAAGCAGCTAGCATTAATTGCTGAGCAGCTTGGGACAGGCCAGGGTCTTTTGGTAACATAGACTCATCTCAGATTTACTGGCTCATTTCTGAGGTTATCCGCAGCAGCTGAGACTTGTTGCTAGGCTGCTGGTGGCATCCCAGAGTGAGTTGGTGCTTGTGATAGTTTTTGAGTTGTTGTCAAATTGTAGTTTCCTGGTTAACTGAGGCTTGAGGCAATTTTTCGGTCCCAACAGTTCGGTAGTTGGTTCTGTTGTGTCAATTCTGGCTCTCACAACTCTTTAATCCTGTCAAAGATAGTCAGATTATCAGTTATTGTCTAAGGTTGGCTGAACTGTAGGTTATTTGCTTATTTTAGCAGATCAGCTGGCAGTTCGCTGACTGAGCCATTCTCTCTGTGGTCCGTTGCTGGATACTATCTCTGGTATCCCTTCACCATGGAGCCTGGCCATTCAAACATGTCTGGTGGCGATGGTCAGTCAAGACATCGAAAATCTTCAGGCCAGAGACCTCCAGCTGCACCTCACCCAAGTTCCAAGACGTGTACCGAGCAAGCTCCCAGCTCGTTTATGCCAACTGCATCACTTGTTGCAAAGCTCGAAGCAGAATTGCAACAGCTGCAACACAATCTGAAGCAGGAGCAACAGGATTGGCATACAAAGCTGATTGAAGAGCTACAGCACGATGTCAAATTGCAACATGAAGAGACAAAATGGAGACAACAAAAGAAGCATCAACCAGATGAATACAACCGTTCTCGGGAACAGCGGCGTAAATGGCAGCGGGAGTGGTTACGTCTAAAGAACTTCTACACGGATCGCTACAAAAAGTGGCAGAGCAGTCAAGAGAAACAATACCGAAGACAGATGTATCTGGTGGAGCTGCTTAGATTTCTAAAATCTAATGCAGAGAGATCCCAGCATCTGCATCAATCCACCAGTAATGCTTCGAGTTCAAGCCTAAGGAGTAGGACTGATTTTCAGAGGTCTTCAAGCCTTAGGAGTAAGACTGATTTCCAGAGGTCTTCAAAAGACAAGATGCCATCTTACTGTTCGCAGATATCCAGCAGCCACACTAGTAAGGTCGGTGAGAGGTCTAAACCTTGCTTCAGAGCAAAAACTTGCTCAGAGGTTCAGGCTGTCCTTACTGACTATTCAGTCAGCTTACCCGCGACTGAAGCTGACATGACCCGGCAAGGGACTGCTAATCAGTCATCCACAGTTGAAGTTCTTCCGCAGTCAGGATGTCATCATTCTGGAGCTGGCAAGGCTGGAGCTTTGCACAGTTCATCTTCCGGAATTGAAACTGCAATGATGCCAAGCCAGCTAAGTCACAAACTTCCAGACAAGGTGGCGGAGGGTGCTGGCTCTAAAGCCCTGGTTTATCCTGTGGCTAAGACCCATCTTCCTGCCTGTGGGAACCATGTGTCCTCAAGACAACAAGCCTCACCAAAGTCAGCTCCTGCCGTAAGTTGTCTCGACCACCAACTTGGACTGTCCATACTGCCCTATGAGTTTGGCTGTGGAGAGATTCGGCCAGAAACAAACATTCCTGACAAGAGTTCTTCAAAACAGCATTGTCATCGTTCCCGAAGTTTGTCATTAGCTGCTTCTTCACAAACTTCATTTCAATCAACTCGGCAGAAGACTCCTGATGTATCACAAGGAGGAAGTGGTGAATTCGAGGATGTCAGCTTGATCGTCCAGCCACATGCTAGGACCAGTGCTCCAGTGACTGATATTCTTGTCACAGAACGCATTGCTCAAAAGCCATTGTTGACTCCAAAACAGTCAGGATATGCTTCCGAAAATTTGTTATTCGTCACCACTTCATCAATGGCCACTCACCCAAGTTGCCAGAAGACTCTGGATGTGTCACAGGGAAGAAGCAGCAGACTGGAAGGAGTCAGCTTGATTAAACAGCCAAAAGCCCCAGCCATTGCTCCAGTGACTGATTTTCCTGTCACTGCACCCGCTGGTCAAAGACAACCACTGACCAGTCCATCTAGATCTGCATGTGCCATGATGGCAATTCCACCTTCTGCAGTTTCCTTGGATCAACCCCTGCAAGACACTTGCTATGATCCACATGTGGTTACTTCTGCTAGCTATCCGAGCAGTTGCCTTGTGGAAACTGACAGAAAACCACATCTTGGTGAATCGTCAACAGGCCTTAATGATTCCGGTTCAACAGCAACGCATTGTTTCAGACCACCTGACTTCCTCTGTGGTATTGCTTCACATGTCAGTCTTGCAGATGCCACTGCTGAAAGCCTAAGACTTGGTTCCAGGGTTGTCAGCAGCTTGGCTTCGCAGACCGAACATCACCATCATCAGCTTGGAATGAAGACTGGACGTCCACCTGAGATCAACGCTCCATGGAGACAAAATGGTCTGGTTGAAGCTGCCTTTAATGGTACCAGACATCAAAAGCTGGAATCCATTGCCAGGCTGCCCCAGACCATGCCATCAGTCATCAAAGAGATGGTAAGGGACCACCATCAAATCTCTTCCACTGCCACACTCCCTGGTGCTGTTGGCACCAGATGCCAAAGTGCAGATAGTGACAGAAGGTCACAACAGGGTATACCGTCATCTGGCCCTTATTGTTCTCATGCACCCATTAGTCCACGGAGACCACCGGAAGTTGCTGATTTGCATGTCAGGTCGGAAAATGCCACTGCAGAAGGCCTAGGAATTGATTCCAGGGTTGTCAGTAGTTCGGCATTTCAGACTGAACAACATCATCAGTCGACAGGGACAGGGATGAATCATTTGCCAGGGTTTGGGAGTCCACAGAGGCCAAATGGTCTGGTTGAAGCATCTGTACGTGTTTCAATAAATCGCCTGTTAGAAACGGTTGCTATGCTGTCCCAGACCATACCCAAGTTGCATTCATCAACGGCCATTGGAGAGATGCAGAAGGATCAGCTCCCTATCTTAAAGATTGATGTCACTGATTGGAGACCAGATGATCCAGGAACAGTCGGCACCAAATGCCAAAAATGGAGGAGGGAGAGGGTACGTGTTGCAAATCCTGGTGGTGCTCTGGCAGATTGGTCTCATGACAAGCATCTGTTTTTCCTGATGCCCGGTCTTGAACCAACACCCCCTGAGGTACCTGGATCCTCACTGCTTGATGCTCCAGAACTGGTGCATATGGATAAATCCATGAAGTCCAGGATGTCTTCAACAAGTTGCTTCGTGTTCAAGGGATTTAGTTTCCATGCAAGAATACAACTGCAGTCAGCATCTGCAGTTGTGCGGAGGCCCATCAGCACTATGACGGAGTGGCAGGACCGGACAAAAGGAGAGTCTATCAGCCCTAAATGTTCAACTTCTTCGGACAAGTGGACCAAACAGAGTGAAGGAACTAAACCAACTTCTGAGGGCAATATTGTTATCAACAACAGCTGCACTTCAACTCCCAGCCAAGATGCTGTTCACAGTGAGAATGTCCAGGAGAATACTGAGATGTGGCCGCTGTCAAGCCTGAATGCAGGAGGTGCCACCACTGACAGCTTGACAAATCCTGGGTCAAGTGGGCCAATCCATCCGGGAATCAACAGCAGAGGAAGTGTAGTGAGAAATTTCTCTAAGGTCAAGCTTCCCTATCATATTGAAGTATGGGAACCAGGAGAACCGATTCCTATTGGTGGCCCAAGAGCTGAAGCTGAAACCAACTTCATGCAACAGATCAATTTCGTGGAAGAAGCTGACGTCCTTCCTTGTGACTCTCCTAGTGTGCTGTGGGAAACAGAGAAGCTTTCCATACCTGGACAGAAGCAACCCAGCGCAATGAAACAGTATGGGCAACTTCCAATGGTAGCCAACTCCACCGAGGCCCTCACTGGGTTCGTTACTCCTGACCAAAGTTCTGAGGGGGCAGACTTCAATGATGCAGAATGCCTTAATATCACACTTCGCATCATCAGCAGCCGTTGCCCAAAAGGCATAGGACAAAGATAGTTGGTCGCACCTTTGTCCATGGCTGCCATGTTGACCGTCCTCCACCTCATTGCTTCATCACACTACTTGCACCTCTGTCCAGCCCTCTGTCAGTGTGTTATACAATCTGGCATAATAACATCAAAATGCCGGTGTATAAGCATACGACAGAGGTAGCTGGCCAGATGAGTTTAATGACGCTCATCTTATGGTTCTCTCCAGGAACTGCTACAGTTACATTGTATTTTGAGGACCTGTCCTCAACATTCAGGGATGTGTTATATTCCCCTCAAGAAAGCATGCCATAAGTCTACCAGCTATGGAGAAGGCTGCAGTCCCAACATCGGTGACCAGGTTTTCAAGAATTGGGCATCACCTCCCGGGCAGTCTTCAGTTTTGGTGATTCAAGACATCAGGGCACCAGTCAAGCCAGCTTTCTTGGTCGTCATCCTTCATCTCATCTGTACATATGCCACTCTACATATTTCTTTGGATTGTATATACTATGGAGGGATAACTTTGCACCATTGGGATTCGCACACATGGAATTATGGAGCACCTGCACGTGACCATCAAATGGACCGTTGAACTCGCACTTCATATGCACCTTGGAGTTGGACATCAACGCACCGTGACCTTGAAGAGGCTGAAACAAGGACTGACCTGGACCATGGACCATGGACTCTTGCAAGGACACAGCCATTTGCCAGATAGAAAGGGGGAGAGTGTAGCAGATGAGCCCTAGTTCCCCTGCTGGTCACTGGTGGTGTTGTTGTTGCCACCAGGGGCTCTGCTGCACCTCCCTCCACCAGCACAAATCTGGCAGAACAAGCCTGGCAGCAGAAGGAAGCAGACCTACACTAAGAGACACTGGTACATTTGCACATTGCACATTGTATTATTGTTATTGTGTAGGCCTATTAAACTTCTACAATACAACTGGAAATAAATATAAAATCACCAAGCAACAACATCTATCAAATTGCATTGGCATTCAATGCCATTCATACGGATCAAAAGGAGCTGAAGTACAGTAACACTAACGATGTGCAAGTACCCACAACTAAGTTATATTCATGTGTTACCTAGATTGACCCAGACATCGTACCATCACCATATTTTGAAATTTCATTGTTGGGCTATTTCTAACATGGTTTAAGAAACTTGATAGACCGACATGTAATATACCAGAAGTATCAGTATATCAGCTTCATCTTCGGGTAAAAAGATCTAGTGTTCCATACAAAGAACAAACTATCGTAGAACAGATTTTTTTCACTTTTTAACTCTTCTTGGCACCAAAGCCGAACAACAAAGCTCCAGTCTGAGGTGTTTACTTGGGGTATTTCTGGCCACAGACGAAAAAAAATAAACTGATTTCAAGAAGTGAGCAGCTTCAGAAGAGTGGAGGAACTTGGTGAAATGGAAGTTGCATTGATAAGACAAATTTATGGTATCCTAGCCAGATTATTTGCAGGCTTACATCTAGTTCCCAAAAGAAAAAGAGCCCCTTTTAAGGTTGCTACACTCCTTCGAATGTGACCTATCTAAGGAATACTATTTCAAGGATCATAGCATTATATTGAAATTTGAAATACAAAATATCAAATTAACTTAGTAGTAGCAAATCATGAAACCAGATTGTTTCTGAAACAGAGGCTCTAGTGATTCAGTCATGTGACTTTTGTGCTGATTCTTATCGGCAGATTGAAACTGAGGCTCAAGGGATTAAGTCATGTGACTTTTGTGCTGATTCTTATTGGCAGATTGAAACTGAGGCTCAAGGCATTCAGTCATGTGACTTTTGCGCTGATTCTTATTGGCAGATGACCTTTCATTTTTCTGGGGAGGAATGGCAACTTGGGGGAGGACAATTGCGAGCAGATGGGCTTTATCTGTTATACTTTTTTTTCATTGCAAACATTTAGTGACCCATTTAATGTTTAATCCAGCATAAATGACAAAAATGATCTATAGGTCTAGTAAGCTTATCAGGGATGACAAGACCACTACTGGGGCTATAACCATGGCAATCAACACAACTAACTTCTACAGTGACAGCGATGGAAACAAACTTTCCACTGAGACGATTTGTTATATATATGTAATGCAGTGATCTAAATAAAAAATTTACACCTATCTATGCTTGTTATAGTGCGTGTTACTATAATGGTTATTGACTAGTTGCTATGCATATTGCTATGGTAATCGTCATGACAAAAAGCAAACCATAAGGGACAATACTTTTTATCTAAATTGCTATTTTCCCACATAGTTTGACAATAGTCATGGAGATCACCATAACAACATACATGGCAACCAGTCTATACCCATGTCATCAACTGTAACTTTCAACTTGCATAGTGTGAATCAAAAATATTACTTTTTCTGAACTTCTTTTACTGTTTCACCTGTAGTCCGGCAATTGTCATGGAGATCACCATAGCAACATGCTTGGCAACTAGTCAATACCCATGGCAATGAACATGGCAGCAAGCAGTGACTGAGTGTACCTTTCCATTGGGATTATCTGCATCATATATTAACCTTCCCTGACTCTCCCCAGTCAGCCCTTCACAGTTTGCCTAACAGTTTGCTTCACAGTTTGCCTAACAGTTTAGCCCGACAGTTTGGCTTCCTCACAGTCCTGCTTCAGTCAGCTATAAATATTTGCCTGGTGTTGTTGCCCTCTCCCTCCATTATCCGTTGGCCAGAAGCCAGATTAGAGTCAACTGGAGAGGGGCAATTCACTTGCCAAGGGTAAACCAGGCCTCACTCAGAACTGAGATCGGGAAAGATATTGGAATTGCACTGTGGCAACTGGTTGCATAAGAACAATACGATTTAGACTAAAAATTAAATAATAATGAGGTATAATCCCATAAAATTTATCCAAAGCTTGAATATTTCACGTCATTTAAGATCAGAATTGCTTAGATTGGGAAAGATAACAATACAACATTTGGACATTTATACAACCCAAGAAGTCCTAGAAATTAGTCAATGGTTTTATTCACTTACAGAGATTATTACGATTATTTGGCCTGTTCACTACTTTGAACAAAATTTAATGTACTGCGAAATAATTCAGAATGTTAAAAGTCCATAAGATAATTACTGACAAATTCAATCAAGATTCAACACACTAAACTCAATTTCTATTCTTTAATGCTAAAGACTATTTCATTGATTACTGTAGCAGACTAAATACATGAATACAAATGTGGTAGAATAATTGTTACATAGTGTTACACTGGTGTTTAGGCTGAGGAAAGAATATGAGGCCCACAATTGAGCAGCATGTACCACAGACTGAGAGCTGTGCTGGGCAAGTGAAGCATCCCCCACATCTGCTAAATGGCCTGTTATTTTTACCAGATGTTCAACCATCTAATATTTTTGGTAGTACAATCAATTCTGCGTTTCTATTGGACAAGGGCATAAACCATCGAATAAATAGCAAGTCATATCTAATTTGAGTTACTTAATGGATGTTAAGTAATTTACAGAGCTCATGTTTTCCAGTAAATATAACATTTTATCACATTTTTGAATGGACGGAACATTGGGCTTTATTTCCCATTATTAGGCACTTTGACAAAAGGAAGAGACGGCAATGAAAGGAAGATCGAAAATACCAGCGAACAGCTCCACTCCAGGTATCCTGGCCAGGGCTGGAATTGAACATAGGACCCAGCGATAGGAATCCCACAGCACTACCAACTGAGCTGACCCCTCCACTCAAATCAGTTTTGTCAATTGCATTCATATAGGCCTACAGTGCATAAATTGCGCAGTATATGTCATCAGCTGGTCATCATAGCACTTTAACCACGAGTGAAGTCACTGATAGAAATTGGCCTTTAATGGTACATAATTAGAAGAGTGTGAAACTAGGAATGTAAACAAAAGGCCTTGGGGGATTGACCACTATATTTAACAGTGATTTAACCAATTTTTCCACAATACCTGCAGTGTTTCATGATCCTTGCAGTCATCTCTCACCATCTAGCACACTTGTTGGAGCTGACACATCAGTAGTTCCATAAAATCCATGAATTTGTACAGGTATTGCATTATCTCTATAGTGATTAGCCTCAGTACTCAGACTCACTGGGTTGGAACAGGGTCAAGGCCTTAGACTGGATATGTGAAATTGCCAAAGAGGGCAGCACCGCCTAGTACTCTCCAGTTCATTGGTAATCTCAATGGCATGAGTCCTATGATTTTCTTGTCAGGCAGCTGACAGGCGCTGCCCTCTCTGGTAATTTCACATATCCAGTCTAAGGCCTTGACCCTGTTCCAACCCAGTGAGTCTGAGTACTGAGGCTAATCACTATAGAGATAATGCAATACCTGTACAAATTCATGGATTTTATGGAACTACTGATGTGTCAGCTCCAACAAGTGTGCTAGATGGTGAGAGATGACTGCAAGGATCATGAAACACTGCTGGTAGTGTGCAAAACATGGTTAAAACATCATGTTCAGTCCCCAGAAGTTCTTTTGTTTACTTTTTTGAATGGACTTGTTTCAGACTCTGTTCTATTATGTATGATAGCCCATATATATACAGGCGAATCCACCCGTGACTTTAACTTACGCAACAAAGCGTAAGGATATAATTTTAAGTGAGCTGTTTTAACCTTTCAGATAGCTGAGGCATACGTCCAACCAAAACGTGATTCATGGTGTAAACATTTAAATCTTTGAATAAGATGACTCAAATAAGTTGCAAGTAAAATGCAAATAAAATGCACCTGTAAGCAAGAAATGCCAACCCAATCGGATTATATTACAAGGCGTAACAACCTGACTATTGCTAGGACCATCACCATAGCAACCACCTCGGCAACCAAATAATCTATACCAAACCAAAGCAGTTCTGTCAATTTTTGGTTGGATTAATGACGCATGAACCATAAAATACAATCATGAGCTCTAAAATGAAACAATCCCCAATTTATTTCTTCTGCTACAATAACAAAGACAAGTTCTAGGCCCGTACCATTGCTTACTGCCTACACTTGAGGAAGTTTACAGTTTGTGAGGGAGGATCTGCTGGTTTACAGTCAGTCTTATGCCTCTGTTATGGCTCCTGTGTTATTTCAGTCAATTTAATTGCAATAGAAGGTCACGTGTCAGTTTCTTACACTTCTCAGTCTTAAGTTTAATTCTGACTTTTAGTGTTCCTTACAATCTGCAGTAGCTATTATTGTAGACTCTGAGCTGGAGTTATTCAAAAAGATAGGAATTAATTTTATTGTGAAAACCCGGCCATGACTTACAAAAGAAATATGCTGCAAGATTTCTAGCATTCACTGGGTAGCTTACTGGTCAGCCTTTTTTACACTTCTTCCAACATCGCAGTAACCAGAACCCATTCAACTTCAGAAATTATTTTTTAATCATTCATATTAAACAGGACCCCGTATGGGATACTTTTTACAATGATAGTCTTATATTTGCAAATTAATAATTATGCTTTAACCTAGAGTTGAATCAATCATTAACTGAACACTTTTCCTTCACCTGAAGTTTAACCTGAAGTGCTGATGTCACACTGCTAAAAAAGTTTTATAATCAAACCTCCCTCGTAACAACGATTGAGCATTAGTTTAGTCTACCCCTATTTAACCAAGGCTGAGCATTTCAGCGCAACCAATTTCCGACTATCAAGTGACTATCAACTGAGATGTTTATTGCCAGATTTTACACCTGTGCACTCTTATTACGCTTGTTATCTGTTGCCATGGCAACCAGGTATTTGCCCTCCAAAGATTCCAAACCAGTGCAGTGCAATCAATCACTAATTGGTGCAAATTAATACAAAACATCACATTATGATTGAGGGTGATGTCAATCATATTTTTAACATTTTACAACAGTCAACCTTGGATATTTAAAATAATACTTGAAAAACATAGAATTCTCAAGCATGGGGACCACTAGACAGGGCTTACATCCTTTATTTTTGCACTGTTTGGGCCCAATAAGAGAGGAAGGGCTAGGTGCACTTTTGGTACAGGCTTAAACAGCAACCAGGGGGGCATCATTTTAGTCTCACAAAAAACTTAACTATCAAAATTGTTAAATAAATGCTATTTTCAATAGTTTCAAATGATGGTAACTATCCAAATGCTACAAATTAATACTAAGAATTATCACAAGGTGAAAATTCTAAATATCTTTACAGTTGGGAAAAATTTCTCATACATCAGATCGAATGTCAGGAAATATTTTAGGTGGTTATAGGGATCAATTTCGTATTTTGCCAGCTATGAAGTGAGACTGATTGTAAGCACAATAAACACAACCACGAGAGACAGCAATGCTGGGCTGGGCTGAGGCTGGGCTGGGAGAGGG
Source organism: Platynereis dumerilii (assembly GCA_026936325.1). Classification (NCBI taxonomy): domain Eukaryota; kingdom Metazoa; phylum Annelida; class Polychaeta; order Phyllodocida; family Nereididae; genus Platynereis; species Platynereis dumerilii. The sequence continues at coordinate 8,975,147 of JAPTHN010000021.1, forward strand.
CTAAACTTAGCTGCAGTCTGTTGCTATGCAGTTGCCATGGCAACACAGGTAGCAACAGCCACATGGGACGCAAAGGATCATGTGCTCACCATTAAATCAAATTAAATTGAAATTTGATGAAGTGATGATTCACTTTTTATTCTCATTAATTATTTGACATAACACTGGGGAATTCTAAACTAATTAAGAAAGTATCACATTACATTTTAGTCATCTTTCTAAAAAACCACAATTCAGATCAAGTTGCGGAGTGTGCAATAGCTCCAATGAGTTAGTCTAACGTCTGCGTAATGATTTGAATTCCAGAGTCAAGCCATTTTAAAATAAACTATTTGTATTTATAATTTCCCTAAATTTTATTTTCAGGGCCAGAACGTCCCACATGACTTAATAATTAGGTCAACCGCCAATGTGAGTCATGTGACTAATACCTCATTGAATCTAATGGCTCCTGACTCATAATGTGACATTCTATCATAAGTGGGTCAAAACATCTTGCTTCAAAAAGCAAAATGGAGAAAAATTATTATTCCTTCAATGCAGGAAGGCAAAAAGCCTGAAATTGAGCGAACTCTCTCTTCCACTGTAGATCTAAAATTCGTTATCTCCAAAAAAATGCTTCAGACGCAGCAGTGATGTTTAGATAAAACAGTCAGTTGCAGTCAATAGTTTATACTGCGTATAGGACCAGTTGTTTAGTTGGAGTAACTTAACACGGTGTATATGTAGTTACACTGCATGGGATTGTCTAGGCCCTACAGTCATTCTAAATTTGTTTTGAATCGTATTTCTGGAAACTGAGTTTGCTGTAAAATATAATTAACTGAAACTTTTCTTACTCTTAGTTACATAAGCCTACATAATAGTGCACTTATGAAGAATCAGTTAAATAAATCTCTGTTGCAGTTTTGTTGCTTCCCAGCACTCAAAAGAAACTCAATTCACTATTCAGATTGCTACAATTTTTGAATGATTGCAAAAAAAAACACGGCAACAAGGCAAAGGTTGATTGAAACAGCAGTCCAAGTTCCAACACAGGCCCAGGTAGCCTGGGTCATCCCATTGAAATTTTTGAGATTTTGACATAGTTTCAGGAGAATGGACGTAAATCCAACAATTTTCATCCAATTTTCATAAAATTTGGAATTATGCTTGCTTGAACACGCAGCTAGTGACGGCACAACTTTTGAAAGCAATTCCTGCTGGTTGAAAGGACGAAAAATCACTTTAAATAACAAAAACTGCATGAAAAAATTAGCAAAATATCTCTGCTTCATTGTCAGCACAATGGTGACGTCATCAGTCTGTCCTATGACGTCACTAGCAATTTGTTGTGACATCATCAGCACTACCAGCAATTGACCGATCAGATGACGCCATTTTTTTCAATGTATAAAGAAAAAAGTCACTTCTACAGGTTTACAGGATAAATTTTCATTAATTTCAGCATGTGGAGAAATAAGAAATAGGTGCCGTCAGTAGCAAATTTTGCTCCCTTTCAGATGGTATAATTGGAATAAACAAGCTGCAAATACTTAAAAAGATATCTTGATTCTCCCTAACCCTCTCTTTCAATTCTCATGATTTTCCAATAGGCCCAAGTGACCCGGCTAGAGCTGGATTCATACCCTGGACCCGGCTATTGGCATTCTAGCACGCTACTGCTGAGCTAACCCTCTCCCCCCCACACACACACACCAATGAGGCGAAGGACAATTGAAACTGCGGCACAACAGAAGTACAAGTGACACGCCCACAGCGTGAATCGAACCAGGGACCCAGCCTTCACACAGTTCCATTCACCTATTAAACATCAGCACACCAGCAATATCAACTGCACCAAGCGCTCATTTCTCATATTGTTCTACTCACGTTTAGTTTCATGAGGAGTTCGTCATGTTCTCTCCTGAGGGCGCGAGCTTCTTCCAATGAAGATCCCACGTCCATCAGGTCTGGCTCCATGTGCTGGATGCGCACTCGCACCCATTCTTTGCTCTGCAATTTATAAAACATAACAATAATCAATATAATCCAATATAATAAATACATCAATATGATCAATATGATTAATATGATTAATATGATCAACATTATCAATATAGTCAAAATAATTATAATCAGTATGATTCATATAATCAATATGGTCAAAATAGTCAATAATATAATCAATATAATCAATATAATCAATATAATCAATATAATCAATATAATCAATATAATCAATATATAATCAATATAATCAATATGGTCAATATGATCAGTATAATCAATACGAACAATATAGTGAATAAACTGAATATAATGAATATGATCAATATAATGAATATGACGATCAATATGATCAATACGACGAATATAATTGATATAATTAACATGATTGATATAATCAATATCATCAATATCATCAATATGGTCAATATGATCAACATTAATTGATAATACCTCAGTTAAGTTGGGAGACATTTATAGTTCTCCAAATGAAAGGACAATGTACTAAATATATAATGCTTCAGTTGAATTAAATTTTTGGCAAATCAAAACAACAGAAAGCAATTTCAGACTCATTTTTTCCTCTAGAACATGAAAGGATAATATAGTCAGGGGCCATATTCAGAGATTCAAACATGCTGAGGCATTTCAGAGTAGAATTTGTCATCCCATTGAATTAAGTCAATTTGAGGGTGCTGATTTCAAATTTTGGGGATGACATTCTCTATCTCGCATAATAAGCTCTCAAAATGGCCGAAAACAAAATGGCCGCCAAAAAACTTCAACGAGCTCTAACTCCCTCACAAATTGTCATAGAGTTATGATCTTTGGCTCTATTCCAAGGTTTTTGGGTATGATCTGTTGAATTATCATACTTGTAAGGCGCTAAGGCCATAAAATGCATAATGGCCATTCTACAGTTGTTTACAGGTGTTCTTAGGCTTACTTTTGTACATCTCACCTTTGAAGATCAATACAGAGAAGGTATGAACTTGATTCAATGCAATGAATGTAACATGTTAGTTTATATCATATTAAAGTCCCAGTATATATTATTAAGTTAAAAAGTAGCTATTTAAACATGATATACAGAATGGGATTTTGAACAGGACAGGCCCACGGTCACCTACAAACAGTCACACACTGAAAAGTCTGAGGCCATCTCAAGAAAAGATTGATGTGCCAGAGGCACTGCTAGATGTCATCTGACCAGAGAAATTTGTCAGAGATGAATTGCCATGATTTTAGGAAAAAGTAAAATGTAAATGTCACCTGGCACACAGAACCGGAGAACACAGAACCACATGTCCGAGCAAAAGCCACTGATGCAGCATTTGCATTAAGCCGACTGCAAGAAAGTCCAAGAAAGGGTAAGAGCCAGTTTAACCAGGAAAGAAGTATATAACACTGAAGTCCCCTTACTAAAAGGCAATGTGGGAGCTTCTGGTTCCGAAGATTATAAAATACCTGGAGCACAAAGATGCAGAGTTAGCAAGCCAACTGAAGGATGCTACGGCTAACAAATCAAATGCGGGTCTGTATGATCTGTTCCAAGCCAAACCTTTTCTCATGGCAAAGATGGCTTTTCTTTCTGAAAAGTGTGAAAATCCTAATTTTGCTTTATGGTGGAGCAACATGGAGATGATCAGATGAAGACATTCTCCTCCTCTTTATAAGAGCCCAGCGAGATGGTCTGTGGGTTCTCCATCTTTCTTCAAAATTATGCTTCCATGCTTCTTCACTTTGACCATCTTAATTACCCCAAATGGGGATCTGTGGATTTGGCAGAGATGAACATGCTGCCAGAGGAAATCCTGGAGATATTCAGACAAGGGGATTTTGTTGTCAAAGGTGCAAATGGTAAATTCAATCCACGATCTCAGATGTCACAGGACACAATGGACATGCTAAAAGCAAACTCAGGTCACCCTGCTCTTCACAATGAATCAAGCATGTCTAGGAGAATACGCAACACAAGTGATGAAGCGAAAATCATGACAAGGCTCAAGGCCGTCAGTGTGTTTTCAGATGATGTTACTGAACTGAGGAACATTGCAACAAAAGATCAAGCCACATCTGTCATCTGATATCAAGGAATTCTTGCTACTAGTTGCTAGGTCCTAAAAGTACTGGTCAATTGCTCTTAGAAGAGTTTGTGCATGACTGACTCCTCCTCTGTGATGATGGGATACCAATGAAAAAAAATTTGATGATGCAATGAAGAAAAGTAAACCCACAACACTTGCGAAATGATATGAAGTCAGATGTTAGATGTACAGCAAAATTGGTCAATGTGGACAGGTCGACCTTGCAAAGGCCATTCATATCATATGAAGCCGGGAGAATTATCAACTTGAATGAAATCATGAAGCATGAACTTGTACCTGTGCCACAGTCTATTGCAGAAATGGATGGCAGTCTATGTGTGGGCTAAAAGTATCTTCGTATGGATGAACTTTGCAAACGATTTCAACCTGATGAGGAGTAATTTCCACCGGAGCACTCCACTTTGCTCGCAGATGGCCAAGCCATTGTCTAAGGCTGATCTTACTCAGCTGCTATCCCATTCATTGATTGGATAAGGCACCTGTAAACAATGTGTGGTGACTTTTGGTGGCTTGGATGAACCAACAGCTTTCCTTTGTAATAAGTCTGATGTAGATCTCAGCAGTCTAGAAGCCACACATGAAGTGGCTGACACATAACACTTTTAAAGCTTCCAGCCACTGTACCTAATGATGTATGGACAAATAATAACAGGGACTCCTCGACAGCGGCACAACATTGCCTTAGAGGAGTTCCTGTAGCTTATATATTTATGTTCATTGTAAGATAGGCCTACTATGGAATTATAATTACAGTTTATTAAATGTACATATATGAGCTACAAATAAATAATCTGAATCTGAATCTGAATCTGAATCTGACTGTTACTCCAGCGCAAACACACAAACACAAACTCCATTGTTATTTGGAGTAGAGACACTGATGTGTTCCTCATGCTACTTGCTCTCAGTCACACCCATGGAAAAGACATTTGGATGAGAGCAGGCACCAGCAAAAAACCAAAGTTCATCTCCATTAAGGTGGCTCGATACTCGTGAACTTTCCAAGATAGGATTTCTTAAAAATACTTTAAGATGATCCAAAATATAGTTTATAGCAAGGATATACAAACGAAAGTGCGCTCACTACCACTTCGCATGAGTAGCGAGCCACCTTAATGGAGTTATAAATAAGGTCATGGAATCTACTATCTGGTGTGGCACTATCCCTTTTGCCATTTCATGCTCTCACTGGGTCCGACTCTACCTCATACCTGGCTAGACACTCATAGAAGACTGAATTAGAGGTGTTTTTGGAACACAATCAACTGGTAGCAAACCTTGGCAATGACCTCTCACTAATGACACTTTACAGTTGTGCCAGAAGTTCATCTGTAAGGTGTATGAGGCACCAGATGCCACATCAACAGATGAAGCAAGAAGCCTTCTTTTCAAGAGAGCGGTGAAAGCCGAGTTACTACCACAGACATCAGGCGCACTGAGGTTGCACATCATGAGCGCTCACCATCAGAGCATGGTTTGGCTTAAAGCACTGGAACCGCAGCCAGAAATTGTACAACCAAGTGAGAGTGGATGGCTACTAAAAGGAAACAAATTGAAGCCACAGCTGACAACATTGGACCCAATGTTCCACCCTCCGATGTAGTTGTCGCAAAGCTCAGATGCCTTGCACTGGATGTTGCAAACGTCAAGGACAGTGTTTGAATATGTCACGAATGAATTTATAGTTTTGCTATTGTGTAGTATGGACATTTAAGATTGAGTCGTGGTTGACATAATACGAGACAATTTACTCATCTGACTTACATGTTTTTGGTTGACTGAATATAGAAATTGAAATATTAATTGGAAATTATCTTGAAATGTACACTGTAGAGGTTTGACAAGTAGCAAGATGAATGTTTGATCAACTTATGGGTGAATTAATAGAGCTTTTATGAATGTGTAATATGCTGCATTTTTTCGATTTATGATCGATTTCTTTACATATTTGAGAAACAATTTTAGTGACGTATTGAACTTTTCTGATACATTCTTGTTTGTCTACATGTGAATCAAAAACAATATTGGACATAGGCCTAATCTTGTCTTTCAATTATCCCTTCCATTTTTGTTAGTAAAATTGTAATTTTTATCAATGCCAGCTGGAGGTTCATTGAGTTGATATATTTTTAATGTAATATATTGTGTTGTGTAACGAAATTTGTCACTGAATCTAAATATCTCCATAAATATTCTTCTTTTGACTGTGGAAGTACCTTATTTGGGTTTCTCATACCCAAAAACCTAAGAATAGAGCCAAAGATCATAACTCTATGACAATTTGTGAGGGAGTTAGAGCTCGTTGAAGTTTTTTGGCGGCCATTTTGTTTTCGGCCATTTTTAGAGCTTATTATGCGAGATAGAGAATGTCATCCCCAAAATTTGAAATCAGCACCCTCAAATTGACTTAATTCAACGGGATGACAAATTCTACTCTGAAATGCCTCAATCACTTTTAATGAGGCACTTATCATGTTTTGGCCCCTGACTAATATGACACGTCATACATCATGCTACATCCAAGTTGATATTCATTCTTTGTACACAAGCTTTTCTCGGCATCTTTAAAATGTTATATCCTTTAACCCGACAAGCACAAAAATATTAAACTTGGCATATAAGGGTAACCGGACCCTACTTTTTTGTCCATACGTGTCGGGTAAATTCATATTGGCGCCAAAACAGAAAATATTCATTTTTACTTGATCAGCAGAAAATTACTAGATAACAAGAACCCAGGGGGTTCAAAATGGAGGTGCTATAGTATCTTACTTCATATCCCCCGAAAAAGACTTTCCCCGAGTGGCCAGAACCAGGTGTTGTTTATGTTGTGTGCTAAATTTCAGAATTTTCAAAATAATCCATTTCAAGAAAAATTTACACTAAACTATATAGATATATGGCTACCAAAGTACCTTCCTAATATGATTAAGTAAATATTTGTCGAAGTTTACCGATTTATTGTTTACCATTAATTTTTGAGAAACCGAAATTTGAGAAAAATATCAGAAATCCTCATTTTCCCCAGTTTTTTGGTTTGTATGAAAATTTCGTAAGATTGGCCCTCCAAATGAGTTTAGTCTTGTAAAGAGGTATAATTTAGACATCTAAATGCAAAATTTCCGCAGCGTTACTCCAAAATTGACGGAATTATGGAGCATTGAAAAAATAATTTTTTTTTCACATTTTTGCTGAATTTACTGTTATTAATTTTTGTAAGAGCATTTCGACCTCCAAAAGGAACATTACGGGTATTTAATGCATATGATGGAAGAATTTCATGCCCATAGGTATAACCGTTTCAGAGTTCTGCTCTGGAAACGAAAAAAAAAGTTTTTTTCTAATTTTCAATATTTTACAAAAACTCGAACAATTGCTTGAATACAATCACCAAAATGCACATATATGCCGTAAGACCCGTTCATGTGCCAAATATCATATATATACAAGTGCAATAGTTTAGGCACAGTGGCCAATTAACAATGTGTGCAGCCGCCCCCAGTGGATCCAAGCAAGATATAAAAGGAAGTCATGTCCTAATTTCAACATGCCTGGTATTCATTCCTATGCCAGATGCATGCTCTATAATCAAGTTATCCACAACTCTTGACCCAAACACCTACAAACAAAATAGCCAAGACAGGGCCCAAAACACATTCTGATAATGCTCAAATTTCAAATTTCCCGCCAAAACTGTCCATTTTGTCACAGTGACTGTATAAATGGAGATGTGTACACACCTCCATTAAAAAGGACAGATGGCAACAACAGCAACAATACCTTGCAAACTTGTTACAGTCAGATTATGTTTAAATGTTATCATCCCACAAAAGTCAATGAAAAGAGAGACAAAATTTCAACATTATAGCAAGATGAGGAACTGAGGATGAGATGATATGAGATTATAGGAGATTATAAGAGACCCCAGTCACCCCATGGTCACTATCAAAGGCAAATACTTGCTGTTATAGGAGAGACATTGACTTGTGAATTCAACATATTTGATACAATTTCACACAAAGAATGATTGACACAGCTAAACAAGCATTCTCAAGTACAAATACAAGCCAGCCGCCTAATACCTATCACTCCACGCTACATATTTATAGAGAGGCAAATTAAATATAGACAGGCTAGAAGTGGGTGGCTGGAACTCATATTGAGCACAAAGATTATCCAACACCTACAAGAACACCTACTAGATCATGAAATGTATTTGTGTTATTGCACCAAGTGCAAAGTTTCATCAGTTGGATTGATGAATTTGGACTAATTAACTTACGATGCACTTTTTTTAGATAGGGTGGCTGAATGATAATACGTTGAGAAAACCTTCAGACCTTTAGTGAAGCATGCTGAGACTGTGAGACATCACTTGGCCAATGCCAGATGAACTGAACCACTCAGCGTCTCAATCCATTTATCAATTAATCAAACGATTAATCAATTTCGATCAAACAATTGTCAAAACCAAACTATTCCAAGCAACCTAGCAACAAAGGCCAAAGGAAAACCGTATATTGAGATGCTTCAATTGTCATCTCAGCTGTTGACCTCGATGGACGACGATCCGCATGCAGTAACCATATCAGTTGTCAAGGGCTTGTCCTTAGTGACGGCGATAATGGCACTAGCGACCATTTACTATTTATTTTTGGCACCAGATTTTAAACATGCATGAGATAAACAGCCTCATGAAAGTATTGTAGAGTTGCATTTTACGATCAGTGGACAAAAATTATAATTTGACAGACAATTGGGAAAATGTTGCATAGAATGTGGACTGCGTAATAAGACTCCCTGGCAACCTTCTTGGCAACCAGATACACAACAACATGGTCTCCGTGGCAACCAAGCAAGATTCTTTTACTTGCCCACTCGGTAAAGTGTCTACAAAAACACGGGACTGCCTGGTATGAGGGAAAGATACATGAAGGAATTGGAAGGAGGGGGAACGAGATATCCATACAATTACACAACTATTGCAGACAAATATCTATTGAGGAGAAGTCAATCACACTTCCCATAATATATATCATATCGTTATCCAGTTATTTGTTGACTTCTTTCCATGATGGACACCCAATAACAATGCCAAATACAATTCCAAATACTAATGATATTCTAAGGCGACTAATTAAAAGAAAAACAAGTCTATATTCCTTAATGAGGCATCTTAAAATGAAAGGCAGTCACTGCTGACTCACATAAAATTAGGTAGGCCTATAAGTTGCGTTAATGACCGGTGCAATGAAAAAATTCTGTAATATCAAGAACATTTGCCATGAAAGAATGGTTTTATGTGGTATCTATGGTAACAGAGCAGATGACATCATGAGCCAGTATGACATCACAGTGATCCACAGAAATGACAGTGGTCAGAGATTCCAAATCACACATACATGATGGTATCTTCAAGATACTATCTTGATGACAACATGGACAGCAACAAGAAAAGAAAGGCCCAGAACCAGCCTAAGGAAATTGAATTTGTGAAAAGCATTGCAGCAGTAGACAAGACGGATGGACGGATGATTGGGGCTTTTGACGCTTTATGTCCTGTATTTATGCACTCAGTAGGCTAAATAGGACACAAGGACACAGCAATCGGTGGAAAAACACAATTATACCTCTGTGATGAATCACATTTCTCCACTCCTATTATTATAATCTCAAACATTGGACAAAAGAAAGACGGACTCGATAGATAAACACAACCTTCATCAGCGTATCAGGCATTGATAGGAATAGTCCTTGTCAAAGTAGAGGTCCCTAGCTCACACTTTTCCAACTTACAAGTGATTAAAAGGGTGCTTAACCACAACCGACATTTCACTCAGTATAATTGCATTCAACCATGTGGACATTCAAGATCATAGCAAGACACTTGGTTTTCCAGCTTTCAAAAGACTCCTAGCACAAGCTACCTTCACTATAGACACTATAGACACTACATGAAGAGCAGAAACAGCCAGAAGTTACAGTGGTAGTCTACTAAGCAGAGAAACCTCACAGAAAGCAACTACAAAGCCAAGAGACGCAGTAGCCAGCAAGTATAGAGTCTAGCATAGGTAATAGCAAGTTAAACATAGCACAGGAGTCTCACACAGGTTACTAGCTCTAGCTGTAAGCCTATAACATGAACTGCCTCACAATATATAGAACAACGATGGGATCAGGCTCTAGTTGATGATATGATACGATATGATATGATATGACATGATATGAAATATGATGTTTCAAAGAATGCATGTAATTATGTCCCATGGATTCAAATTTAGGCCAAAAAGTTATGATATCACTGAAACTAATATCACTGAAACTAATATCACTGTAACTATGAAAGACCTGAATGGATATCAATCCAGGTAATATAAGTTCCATAACTTCATGACCTACTCATCACACTATTCAATAATTAGAACATGTCATATCAGAATACATCGGACAATATATCAAAATGTATGATACAGATTTGACACAGTGTGATGATTCTTTGGAAAGAGACATAATATTGTTTGAAGTTACTGAGTATATTATAATAACATATCATAACTTGTGATGCCATAGGCTGTGATGGTGTAAATGTGTATTAATTACATGACTGGAAATGATGACCTTGGAGTAACAATTGAAGTTACTCTAAGATATGACATGGTGCTTCATATTCATATCATAAGTTGAAATATAATCAAATTTTTAAATAATTTAATAACTTGAAATCTCATCAAATGATTTAATAACTAAAAGTGACGTGCTGCATATTATCAAATGACATAATGATGTGATGTTACGAATATTCAAACAAGGTCACAGGTGACGAGAAAACATCAACGACATAAACTTGATGAAAGACAAAATGCAACTTGAATGGAACATGAGTAACTGTGTTTGAGGTACAGACTATGTACATCTGACAACACCTAGATGGTAGATGGTGTCAATCATGAAGTGACATTTACACGATGAGCTAATGCATTGCACATGAGTTTTATTCGAAACAGATGTGATACAAAATTGCTCAATTGTCCTACATATTAGCAAAGGGATCTGTCTATATGCTGATTGGTCAATCTTGAAATCAGTCAATCAATCAATCAATCAATCTATTTATTTATCTATCTATTTTATCTATCCTTTTCTCTCCTATCTTTCATGCCTATCAAAGTTCCAAGCTGACTGTCACCCCTAGCACTTGTATTGTAGTCCAACAGAAAAGACAGAAAAGCGACTCAATCAGCAAAAGGAGCGAATATCAGCCGTCATTGCATAAACACGTTTAAATATTTGGTTATAGGAGATTGTGTGTATCGCAACGGCGGCCTGTTTTGCCAATAAGGGAAGCCCTTAAACCCTAATATCTAACATGGGGCCACATTCTGCCACTCTGCAGATCAGTGTTTAGATGAAAACATGTGGCACAAAAAACAAACTGCAAAACTTCCTCCAATTTTTTAGTGCGTTAGAAATTACATTATTACATAGCATTCCTAAAATCAGCAGGTTTACAGTCACCATCCATTAGAAAGCCCATATCAATTGATAAAACTAGATGCAGCATTGGATAGGGGATCGTTCAACGCATGTAATGCTGTCCCACAGGGACGAAGGGGTCGCCCCTATTTTCACATGATGGGGGGGGGGGAAGCATATAAAAAACTGACCAAGAAATTATGTTTTTAAAGAAAACTCCAAGGCCCCCAAAGATTAAATGGTGGCCCCCTAAAACAGAAAGCAAAGAAAGTAAATCAAAATTGTACAATGTTCATTTATTTTATGGGGCCCCCCCTTAGAGACCCCTTCAAATGCAGGCCCCCTTGCATAGGGCATTATATAGCCCTGTTGACTATTGCTATTATTAAAAGCAATCAATGTATTTTCATTATTGCGTCAATTCAGCCAGAGGTAATGCTCTGTGTGAGCTGAATCTGTGTTGCATAGATGTAACACCAGGGGCGCTGTAGGCGGAAATTGTTGCGGCGCCATCTGTTGTTTAATGCAAGTGGTCATGTGATGTTTACACACACACTTGATTCACGAAGTGAAAAGATCATGGCAAGATGAGGATGTTTGTGCTATCTCGGAAATAAAATGGCTTGTTTGTGCCTTTCAAATGACTGGGCATGTACCAAATATATGCGGGAACCGAAGTTAAGCCACATTGAGAATACTGAAATGACTTTTGATGGAAAAACCAATGTCACTTTGATGGAAATGGTGTAACAAAATGATGTTGTCAAAAATAGCACGCATGGATTTCCATTCTACGACGCACACGTTCGAAACAATAGAGCCCCCTATACAGAGTATAGGGGCTCCAATGTAACAGAATTTGAAGGACACCCTCAAAAAGCCTATCCAACAGCCTCTAAAAGCATTAATGCGCTAAAAATAAAGAACCAATTTGTAGTTGCCATGGAAACACAATGGAACAGCAGGTAACCATAGCGATTGGTGTCATGGATGGGAAAATCACTTAATACCAGGTTTATGCAATGAATAAATCAGAAAGGTTGCCATGGAGACCATCAAATATAACTGGCTCAGTCATAAGTCAGGTGTATCAGTGGTTGTCATGGTAACCAGCTCAGCTCTAAAGATAAACTAATGGTTGCCAAGGTAACAAAAATGCTACAGCTATGGAGGAAGGAAGGAGCTTCAACAACTGCCAATATGCCAATCACAACACAAGATATGCCCATTACATGAGATATGCTGATAACAGATCGCAAGTATGCTTGTTACATCATCGAGAAACCTAAGTCAACGAATGACCACCCTTGAACAAAGAAAAAAGAAACAAAGTCATGACCAGAAAAGAACAATTAAAGAAAGTCTGCCAATTTCTCATCATAAATGAGGCATTATCCAGAAAAAAAACAGACATAGAATAGAACATAACTTTGTTGGATCTCCCCCAGAGGTAATTTCAAATGTATGTTCCCTCATTAGCCATGATTATATGTTAAAGATTAATAAAATATAGGCTTATGCCTGCTAAACTAGTCATAGGCCTATCATGTAGGCTGTATATGATTTGATTACACTCTACCTGTGGTGGCTGAATGAGATTACCAAAACATTATGTCCGAAGTCAGCTGGAAATCCTAAGACTAAAGAAATCAAGACCTTAAAATCAAGAAAAAATATTCAAAATCAAACCCAATTATTGTATGTTCCAGGCCAAATATAACTTATTTTAGCGCTTCACACAGCGACCAACCCAACTGATTTCGTGCCAATAAAAAAAAAAGTTTATACATGACTTTATTTAATTGATTGACATCATGAAAAATTTAGATTAAGGTGTTTTTTTCTTTTCATTCTACCAACCAACCTTGGAAAAAGTGCCTCAAGAAGATCCGAGAAGCTAACAACCAATTATGGCCGGCCTAATATCATGGAATCTAGGAAGGGATGGATGGATGTTTGGGGCTTTACGTCCTGTATTTATGCACTTGGTACGCTAATTAGGACAGGAGGAGGACACGGCAAAGAGGCAAAGGATGATTGAAACAGCCGTCCAACATAGGCCCAGGTGACCCGGCAAGAGCAGGATTCAAATCATGGACACAGCAATTGGCAGTCCAGCATGCTACCACTAGACCAACCCTCCCCCTATGGAATCTAGGAAGCCACTTTGAGAAAACGCTGACCAATTCCTTCCACATATGAACACTGGTGGGACAGAGATATATATAACCATGAGACACCAAAGATTAGCGCATAGAAAATTTGTTGAATCAGAAAATGCAGCTAACCCGAAGTTATAGCAGGTAAAAGCAGAAGATAGGCAGTATACTGTCTGCTCTCTAGCCAAGCATTTATAGGAGTCTATTTTAGACGGGGTTAACTCCTGGCACAGCATGAGAGAGACAGGTATTCACAGGTAGACGATGGAGGGATGGATGATTGGGGCTTGGCGTCCTGTATTTGTGCACATTCATAAGGAGAAAACCAATCAGGAAACATGGACTCAAGTGATGTTCACTATCAGCTACATTGAGTTAACCGATGAAGTCTGGACGTTAAAAAGACCATAAACTGCTGTAGAACACCCAAAGAGCGGACAACTGACTATACTTTAGTCCCAACTCCAATGGATGAAGCAAGATACTCTTCTAGTTACAACAATTTACAACAAGTAAACACTATGAGGTAAAGAACACTAGAAAGTAACTGAAAGTTACACCAAGTTAACACAAGAAACTACTCTATCAAGTGAACACTAAAGTTAGCATCACACACAAGTTAATGTACACTGCCCGCCTAAAGTTTGAATACAGAAGAAAAAGTGAAGTCTCTTTTAACAATAATTCACTTGAAATAAAAGTTGCACTTAAAATTGAAATATTTATAAAAGAAACCTCACTTATTGGGGCTTATTCAATATTTTGGAGGCCAGTGTACACTAAGTTATAACTAGCAAATTGCAATAAGTGGACAACAGTAAGTTACACTAAGTTAATACTCTGAAACTTTTATCCTGAACAAATATAGTTCAAATAAAAAAAAAAAGAATGACACAAAGTTAATGCTCATGACGTTAACACTGAAAATAAGTCAGCTCTAGTCAATAGCACCAAGTCAACATGACACTAAATCAACGTACACTAAGGGGCACACTACGTTAATATTACTTAATTACAATTTAAGTGACCAATTTTATTGTTCAATTTAATTTGCAACGTGGGTTGACTCTCAAAATAAATCAATTAATTCACCAATTACGCTGACTTAAAATGACACAGAGTTGACTAAGATGAATTTAAGAAAGCAAGTTCCAGATGGATGGAGGGATGCTTGGAGCCTTACGTCCAGTATTGATGCATTCCAGTCGGCCAATTAGAAGAAGAGGATGGATGGACGATTATAAACTTTAAATTATCCTTTATTGATGGATGGATGATTGGTGCCTTAATATGTCCTGTATTTATGCACTAGGTAGGCTAATTGGGACAGTAGGACACAGCAAAGAAAGAGGCGAAGTATGATTGAAACTGCTGTCCAATATAGGTCCACACGACCCAGGCAGAGCGGAATTTGAACCAGGGACCCATCAATTGGAAGCCACAAGTCCCATCAACTGAGCTAGAACAGCACATCGCACCAATTGCAACCAAGTGGAATATCAAAGTCCAAGCAGGTCAGTTATGATATCAACAGTTCACACAGACAGCTTATGTGCATCGACGCAAATGACGGACTAATTCATTTATTAATTTAGCCTGTACTGCAAACAAAAAATCATTTAGCGCATTATAACACTGATTATAATATTGGAAACTCATCAATTGCAATGGAGGATGATATTATGGTATGAAATACAGGAATTGGGATGATTGACTGTGACAGACATGACAAATTGCCACAATGAGACAACTTTAGAAAGCAAGGACCAGAAACTATAGCAGCTTTGCAATGCTGGGACACCCATTAATTGCAACTGACAAGGACATAAAAGTCATGATATTAGAAAAGCGGCACAATTATTTACTTCGAGCGACAGAAGGAGACCTTCCCTTGACATGACAGGAAGCTTCGGACCGGACAAGACCATTTGCAACATCGCAACACAAGAGGGCAGCACCTGGTAAAGACTGTGACATTCCAGCACAGAGGGTAAGTCCACAAATTTGCAACATAGAGGGCAGCACCCGGATGCGGACCACTATTGATATAAGCGGCTTGCACAGTGTAAAATAGTACGTAAGAAAAAAAAAGATTGCGCGTCTTCTGATTGTCTTTACAGGCAGCCAATGAACTGGAAACAGTATTTAGACTACTGAATAAATAATTTCAGATTGCCTGGACTTGAATAAGACCGCAATTTAGCCATTATCTTGAGGTTTGGTGAGGGACTATTTTTTTTAAATCTGGGGAGGGTGTGAGCTGGTTACTCTAGGATTCTTTGCAAAACAGGGAGGTTTCAGTTTCGGAGGCGCATAGCAAAAAATCTAGATGGCTAACAATGTATACCCTGCATGCCTACATGTTTGTAAGAGATGATACTTTCATGGAAAAATAGGCCTATATTTTTCAGTAAATTAGGAGAGGAGCAAATGACTGATGTGTTACATTAAAAATGTACAGTAAATAAATAGTGGTCCGCTCCCTATTAGCAGGGACCCGAAAAGTGGCAAAAGGGCCAGCGGAGCATGGTGGACCCTGCAAATGGCAATATTTTTGACTTTTTTAAAATTTTGAATTGTTTTCAATAATTTTGAGCACTTTCAAGCAAGTTTTAGGCAGCAATTTAGTCATTTTGGGCATTTTCCACAAAAATATGTGGAATGTGGGTATTTTTTCACCTGGAAACTCTCAATTTCTCGTTAAGACGATCATTAATTAACTAATTAATTAGGGGAAGAATGTTGTTATGGTTAGGACAGATTCCCATGTTTGTACTCTACATAAATCAGTTGCATTTTTCTGGTTATCTTCAATTGCCTTGATTTGGTGGCCAATCAACCTTCCTGCCTCGGAAAGCTAAAATGAAGCAAAATGCACCTCCGGAGACGGCTCCTCCGAGGGTATCCAACGAAGCTTGGAAATGGCCGTCAGTGGTTTAATGGTGAAAATTGTTGCTGTACTTCAATCAGAAATCTGGTGCAGTTTTCAAAAATATGAAAATTTAACAACTTTTGGGGGAAAAGTTTCTTTATTAGGATGCGGACCACTATTGATATAAGCGGCTTGCACAGTGTAAAATAGTACGTAAGAAAAAAAAAGATTGCGCGTCTTCTGATTGTCTTTACAGGCAGCCAATGAACTGGAAACAGTATTTAGACTACTGAATAAATAATTTCAGATTGCCTGGACTTGAATAAGACCGCAATTTAGCCATTATCTTGAGGTTTGGTGAGGGACTATTTTTTTTAAATCTGGGGAGGGTGTGAGCTGGTTACTCTAGGATTCTTTGCAAAACAGGGAGGTTTCAGTTTCGGAGGCGCATAGCAAAAAATCTAGATGGCTAACAATGTATACCCTGCATGCCTACATGTTTGTAAGAGATGATACTTTCATGGAAAAATAGGCCTATATTTTTCAGTAAATTAGGAGAGGAGCAAATGACTGATGTGTTACATTAAAAATGTACAGTAAATAAATAGTGGTCCGCTCCCCCCAGAAATGGGCATAAATCTGCCACATCGCAACACATAGAGGGCAGCACCGGACAGGACCATTAATTGGCCACATTGCAAGACAGAGGGCAGCACCCGTTGGACTTACTCTGAGCACGGCCAGGACGATCTTAGCCTTTCCCGCCTGCACGGCCACGGTGCTTATGGTGGTGGCGTTGTTGGGGGTTTCCGAAAAGTCCGAAATCTCGGATGAGGCGCCATCCGAGGGCCGGTCCATGTTTGCTGTTTCCTCTCCTCCCCGTCCGGTGAGTTCTGGTGGTCTTAGAGATTGAAATCCATGCAGCTCTTCTTCTTCTTCCCCACCCGGCTCCTAACAATCACTCTATCTGCCCCAAGCAGACCTGCAGCCGCTCTTATATGTGGGAAGGGTCTATTGGGGCTGAGGGGTGCAGGGTGGGGTACAAGACAACATAAGAGATGGAGAACTCTAACCAAAGACTTTCCATTTCAATAAGACACATTACTTTGGTCAAACATAGATTGTCGTAGAATAAGACATGCTCTACCCAAAACAGTGAGAGTGTTGGTGCCATTTTGGAGCGATTGCTGCAGCCTCAGTAGTTAGTAGCAGAGGACAACCGGCCAGAAAGGACTTGACACACACTGTGTACAGGAGTTCGAAGTCTTATTGGATGGATGGATGGATGATTGGGGCTTTACGTCCTGTATTTATGCACTTGGTAGGCTAATTAGGACAGGAGGAGGACACGGCAATGAAACAGCCGTCCAAACATAAGTCCAGGTGACCCGGCAAGAGCTGGATTAGAACCCTGGACCCAGCGATTGGCAGCCCAGAACGCTACCACTAGACCAAAAGTCTTATTGGAAAAAACATTGTCTTTGCTCTTAGGAGAGGAGGGTAGGAGGGGAGGGTAGGGTAGGAGGGGAGGATAGGTAGGAGGTGGGGTGCTACAGGGAGCGACAGTAATACCTAGGTTCTCCACATTGCGTAAGTCTCCCTGAAAGACCACCCTCTTATACAAGCCGTCCTCTAATATTACATTGTGATATCAGACAATTGTCTTACATATGAAACTAAATTGATGACACATCTATATTTGAGTTATGGGACTATCCTCTGACAGGAGACCATCCTCCCATATGAGACCATTCTGATACAGGACCATTCTGATACAAGACCATTTTGATATAAGACCATTTTGATACAAGACCATTTTGATATAAGACCATTTCATAAGCAACAACATTGTAAAATATGACTATTCAAATATAACACGACCAGGAAACCATTCACCAATACCCAGATATCTGACCAGACCACTCTGTTGTGAGACCTCTCTCTGATATGAGACCACCTTGTGACAGAAGACCATCTTGGGACATACCCTCTTTCTCACATGAGATTACTTGAATTGAGACCACCTCTCATCTGCAACCACTCTCTGATGTAAGACCACCCTAGATGAGAGCTATCTCAGGAAAACACTCCAGAAACTACTTTAGAAACACTGATGGGGATAAATCCCCCATTGCAATGATATCAAACTTTTATTGAATAACTGACTATTTCTTGCAGGAGATATATGTCATACAGACGCAGTATTACAGAACTAGTAAATATTTTGCTCTTCGTATATCGCACCTTTGCAACTAATCTCGACTGCAGACTATATCTTACACAAATATAACCCAGCCCCAAAATGTTTATAGGTGAACCCCCCCCCCCTCCATTCCCTTGCCCAACATGATGGGAACCTATTAACTAATAGTACAGATACAGGTTACAAATGGGGAGGGGGGTGCTACCTGTAATTTGTAGAATATATAATCAATGGTCCAAAAATATTTGAAATAATCATTTCAAATCATTTTTTTAATGATCCATACAAAATTTTTATATCTCGTAAGGGAAACAAATATGAAAAATTAGTTCTATTTTTAGCCTATACAGAAAATAGACCTGCTGGCATTACAAATATTTATAGATTACATAAGTGACAAAAAGTACATGAAGCTGAGATTAATACAAGCAATCATTTACATTTGTGCTAAGCCAGCTTCTGTGTTGCTATGGAATTCCAACATCCAGCAACCAGCTCCCAGAGCAACCAGTTGCCATAGCAACCTGCATAGCAACAGTGCTGCTGCACCCCCAGTACTCTGCTCACCACTCAGAGTACTTCAGATGCCTACCCCCTCCCCCACCTGATACCTGTACTACGCTAATAGGGCTTATAGATAAAGACAGGGGGTGGTAAATAGTACTAAATAGTCAGATGGAAATTAAATTTCCAAAGCTGAAGTTATATTTTGGGATTTATAATGCATTTCAGGAAGTCAATGCAGCTTTTCTGATTCCTCTGCTCACTAAATTTCAAACAATGATAGTTTTTTTCTTATTTTTCCTTCCTATTTCTATCTCAATTCAAGATATACGTAATTGACCAAGAGGCAAAAACAGCTCAAGTAGTGATAAAATGAAAATGAGGAAAGAAAAAGGGAGAATGGGAATAGGTAGCTAACATCTGAGAACACCCACACAGTTGCCATGGCAACCGTTGCACCCCCTCTGCCTCTGTAAGCAGTGCTAGTACCTGGGCAATGGATGATAAGCAACAGTTACTGAAGCTGCCAGGGCTATGTAGATAAAAGAGGCCATTACTCAGCAAAATTCAGAGGAGGGGAAGGAAGAAAGGAAGGAAGGAAGAAAGGAAGGAAAGAAGAAAGGAAGGAAAGGAAGGAAAGAAAGAAGGGAAAGAAAGGAAAGAAAGAAAGGAATGAGGGAAACAAAGTGAGGAGAGAAACAAAGAAGAGGAAAGAAGAAAGGAAGGAAACAAAGGAGAAGGGGAAGAAAGGAAACAAAGGAGAAAGGAAGGAAATAAAGGAAATAAAGGAAATAAAGGAGGGAGGTAGAGAAGGGAGAAAAAGGAAGAAAAGAGTGAAAGGAAGAAGGGATGTAGAAAGAATGGATGGATGATTGGTGCCTTACGTCCTGTATTTATACAAATGGTAGGCTAATTAGAACAGAACGGGGCAATGAGGCAAAGGACGATTGAAACAGCTGCCCAACATAGGCCTAAGTGACCCGGCAAGACTTGAATTGGAACTCTGAACCCAGCGATTGGCAACCCAGCCCACCATCACTGAGCTAACACTCCCCTTCAAAACTCAACAACTCAATCAATCAATCAATCCATCAGTCCATCAATTGTACAATCAACCGAAGTATCTATCTAGCTACCTAACTGCTATCTATCTCACAATCTATAAATTTATCCATTTTCCAACCTATCAAAAAATTAAAATAATTCGATAATCCTATCCGGCTCTCAAGCCATTATAAGGTCTCTACCTTTGTTCCTGTCTATCTATCCACATGATCTATCCACCTTGTTATCTTCATATCTGTCATTCCAGCATCTCTCCACACAGCTACCTGCAGCTAACAAAAAAGTTCTCCGTGGCCTAATGGTTACAGCAGTTGATTTTGAATCCAATGGCCTGAGAGGACGTGGGTTCGAATCCCACTCCTGGAACTCAACTTTACAGAATAACCAGACAGTTGTACAGAGTAGCAGAATTGCCAAATTGAATACTTAATTGGATCAACAAAGTAACCTAAGTGAATATAGAATAATGTGGTCGGTCTGTAGTATAACAAATAAAAACAACAACAACAAAAGAAACAGAATAGATATAAAGAGTCAAACATTACATAGAAAAACACAACATTGGAAAAACACAACAACAAAAAAAAAAAAGAGAAAACAAACAAAGAGGAACAGATGGTCCGAGCCCATGGGACCTAAAATGGAGGTGGGTTGTATCCAACGTTCTATGTTGGGGCAACTGAAAGACCCTGGACATCTCTGAATGAATAGAGTATGTGCCAGACTCCCAGCCTTATCATCTCATACATCATACAGTGTACGGCGATCACCAACACAGAAGATTGCCTAGTACAAGTGCAGCCCCCTCGAAAAAAAAAATGAGGTTGAGCTACCCGGCGACCCGGGGTATACCAGCACAACGAGAGAAGAAGAAGAAGAATAACAGTGGTGAACTGTAAGGTGCTGTCCTCTGGTGTTATTCAACTTGTGAAGTTCCAAATATCAGTGTACTGTCAGACAAAGTGAAGTTAATGACAAATCTTAGCAACTAGATTCCTTCTGTCCGCCTCATCTAAGAATTTCAAGCAATGCTCTTCAAATTGTGTATATATATATAGCCAACAAACATCTCATCTGCATGTACATTTCTTGCATTTCACGGCAAAATAAAAACCTCTTGAGTCTTGAGCCTTGTAAATTAATCTTAGAAATGAATTGCCTTCTGCTTTTGTCTTAACTAAACCACAAAAATGTTCTTAGGAATATCAACTGAAAAATGTTCACATCAAAGGCGAGAGAAGCGAGAGTAGAATACAACTGACCTCTTTAAGTTTACGCATGACCTCTTCGAATTCAGCCATTTTGCGGTCCCTCTCCCAGTTCCTGTGGACTTGCTTGTACTGGTCGGAGAGAACGTCGTAGTCATCAGGATGGGGGCGGAGGTAGCTGGGGACTTCATAAGGGGAGCCCAGCTGGTTAGTCGATCCCAGCCCACTAGCCAGGCCACTGGAGAGGCCACTGGGATGGCCATACGGACTGGCGTATTGTCCGTACGGACCACCTTGGTCGCTGGACGCAGATAGATACTGCCCCGGACCAGACTGGACGGTTGTAGCTTTTGTCTCTGGTGTCACCTGATAGCTCTGCCTCGATTGACCACCCCAACCAGCGTTGCTAGGATACCGGTCGCTGCCGTAGCCATCACGGTCGCCATAGTAACCATCAGATGACACATAACCTGAAATTTTAAACAAAATTTCAGTTTAAAAGATTGAAATACAGGTAGTTATCAAAGGACTGATAAAATCATATGGACGGATAGAGAGCTGAGCAGATAGGCAGACGTGAATTCATATATATATGTATAATACCTTCATTGTAGCCCCTGCGAGGGTCGTAGTCCGACAACTGACTGTGCTCCCTGCTGTGTCTACTGTCCGACAGACTTTCCTCTCTTCGGTGAGATGGGGTGGAATTTTGGTTGAAGGAGTTGCTGAGCGGTTGGTTGTATGAGCTGACAGTTGGTTCCATGAGCGGTTGGATTTGCTCCTGGGGGGCGTACGACTGAACGGAATAACTGTTCTTAGGAACGATGGCATCATACGGACTCCCGGAAGCAGCATCTGTGGAAGAGGCTCTCATCGCCATGGCGCCCGGAACCCGATACATTCCGCCATCCTCCAAAGCGGCTATGTTTGCTCGTTGGTATGGCAACGGGTTGCCATCTGGACCAATCAGGAGTCCTTCAGGAGTGACCTGAAACAGACAGAGATTGGACTTACTCAAAATGTTGGTTTGCCTGAAGGGACAGTTTCTTAAGCTACCCTAGTTGTAGCATAAGAAATAACTCAATTTTAGATATTGTAACAAAAGTTTCAAGGGTAATTCCCAAATAAACTCTAGACTTCTAAACAAATTGAGCCTCAATTCCATGACATAGCATTGGAAACAATTGAACTTCAGAGAATATAAAAAAAATTTCCTAAACATTAGTTTCAAGGATGATCCCAAAATGGAAACAAAAGTCATAAAAATGTCATCAAATTTTACAGGATAGAAGGACTGAGCGTAAAATGGACTCTTTTACTTCCAAATACACTGAGCCTCATTTTCATGACATATTTTCCAAAACGAGGCGGATCAGCTTCCACTCACATAAACGCCCTGCGTGGTCTGGTTCCAGTGTTCTTCTAGTTCCTCCATTTTCTTCAGCAATTTCTTCATCCTGTTTTCCACTTTTTCTGCAATTTTTGCGTCATCCATCTTGACCCGCTTTTGGCCCCTGCGGAAAATATTACGAGGTCAAAATAAACACTAAGGAGAGACTCTTTGGAAGCTAATTGACCAAATTATAAGAAATCTAGGGATGAAAAAAGAAACAGTCAAACAGGAAAAACATTTTCATTGCTCTAGAATCAAATTTGGGACAAATACAAGAATCCTACACAAGTTGAATACGAATACTCCATTCTTCCACAAATTCAAATACAGTAGATTGAGCGAGTATTCAATTACGAATATCTGTATACTAAATTTTGCTAAGTATACAAGAATGCATTCATGAATACAAACATTTTTAGAATTTAACTTCAAAACATTGCTGTCTATTTGTAAAAAGTTAAGATTTTCTGTTTTAATGCAAAATTACTCTGCTAGCCATAAACATTCTGGTGGATAACTGTAACATCACATTGTTCTTAAATTTTTTGAATGACTTGTAATGGGGGTCCCTTGCTACGAAATTTATATTTCATATAGGGACTCCCAATCAACAAATACAGCTAATCAATCAATCAATCTTTGAGATTTCAAAGGCAGGGTGGACATTGGTGGGGCTCTATGTCCCGCATTTATACCATGAGGAGCTCAACTAAGAAAAAGAGTAGGAATACTAGGATAAAGCAATGAGTTGAAGACTGCCTAACATCACAGGTACTAGTGACCCAGTGGCTGGAACTGAACCCAGGACGCAGCAATGAAGCCCAGCACACTACAACTGAACCCCTCATATAAAATCAGAGGATATTTCCTATAAAATAAACAACTCTTATTAATGTTTCAATAAAACTTACTCTTCAATGGTGATCACAGGCCGTTGTAGCCTCTGTTTGAGGTCGTCTCCCAACGCCATAGTAGCCTGCAATGACAGAAATATTAAATAATATGAGACAATTCCAAGTTATACTTCTGTTTAAAAGGATTGCATTGTGTCATCTGCAACTACTACGCTGTCAAAGAAAATTTAAATACGGAAGTCCCTCTCAGGTGCTCCCCTGTCATAATATTAACAGCCACCCTCAGTATCTTTCACTTTTCATACAGGAAATGGCAGGAAAAGTTCGGTACAGTTCAATTAATTGATTTCAAATAGATTTCAGGCAAAATCTGAAACTCTGGAATTGGCAAATCGCAAATTGTGTCCTAGAGAACTATTTGTAGGTCCTTGATTCATTGTAAAACTTTGGACATCCTTCGCTACATGGAGAGCGTCTGGATTGTCATTTCACTGTAAAATACATATAAACCAAGGCCATCCTTCATTCCCAAAATCTGGGCATCTTGGGCAATAGGACGACCGAGAATATGGGACCCTGATGCTAGACGACAACAGAAGAATGGGAAATTACAAGAATAAACTGATCTGAATTAGAAATGATCAGTTTCTTTTACCTTGAATTCATTCTGAAGTCTGTCGTAGTCTCCGGAATAGTCGAACACAAGGTCTTCCAGCTGGATCTCCTTGTTGAGGCACTGGCTCACGGCCACAAGGAGGTTCTCTGCTCCGTCTAGGACCTGACGACGAGAGAGGTTAATGATTAATGCAAGATAAGAGGCCCCTAGATATGAGGCCTGTAGATATGAGGCCCACAGATAAGGAATTATAGCTCAAGAATTACAAGATGAGCCACAGGGACCCCTCAAAGGCAATTAGTGCCACTATCGAGTGCCACTATCAAGTGCCGCTATAAGAGGCCGGTATATTAGAGGCCTATAGGCATCAGAAGATAAAAAGCTAAGTCTAATTGTGCAAAAATTAATTAATATTAACTTGAATATATACCTCCAGTGCACATACAATACATCAATGTCGCAAAAATGTAAAAGCCAACCAGAACCATGACAGAAATGGAATGATATATGTCCCTCCAGTGCAGGAAACGGCACATAAAATACATTCATGTCGTGAAAAGGTAGAAGTATACTTCTACGGTAGATGTCCTCCACAACCAAGATGGAAACATGTGCATTTTAGCTTTATCTTTATTTGTAACAATTTGCAGGTTGGTTTTATATTGGAAAATAAGGGAAATAATTTAAATTTTGGCATTACTTCTGTTGCCAAAAAACAAGGGGAAAATACATTAGACATGGAGGCGTACCTGATCGGCCTTCTTATTGAACAAGTGCGTATCCTTGGAGCGTTTTGCGATCTCGCTGATCGACTGAGAGAACTTCTTCCAAGCCTCGTGCAGCCTCTGCGCCTGGTGGTTGTTGGGGTCAAGGTCATATCGCAAGGAACGACGCAGCAGTAGCGCCGCCTGGAGGAGCTGCTTGCCGTATTCATACGTCCCCTGTGAATGAGAACGTTCCAAATTGCATAAAATAGTCCAAACACCATCCAGTCACTAACAAATAGGCCTAATGTCACAAGATGAATTTGGAAAAATATCACAAACTACTCTACTAAATATATCAGGAATAACAGATTGAGATACAGGAATGATTTGAGGAACATAGCAACAATTCATAGTTTGTTCACAAATAAATAAATATTCCGTTAAGAACACGCACCCTGGCCGTCTCTTCGTACTTTTCGTGTTCCTTCTCCAGAGCCTCAATCTCAATATCGGCCACGTTCTGAGGTTCCGATTCAATCATTGTG
Source organism: Platynereis dumerilii (assembly GCA_026936325.1). Classification (NCBI taxonomy): domain Eukaryota; kingdom Metazoa; phylum Annelida; class Polychaeta; order Phyllodocida; family Nereididae; genus Platynereis; species Platynereis dumerilii. The sequence continues at coordinate 9,000,843 of JAPTHN010000021.1, forward strand.
TCGCAGAGTTCGAGGATCCATTTAATGGCCTGAAATGAGACAAATTCACAATACGTCATCATTTACAAGAGTAACAACTCAGCATTTCACAAATATGGTACTGGATGTTTCGGAATATTTATTCACCTGTTCTGCGTCTCTCTCGCAAGTGAAGAGCTGCAGGATCTGCTGCAATTTCAGTTTGCGAACGTCCGCCAATTCGTCACAGCGGATCTTGCGCTTCTGGAAAGGGATAGAGAGAAATGCATGAGAATTGCATGAGAAATCTAGTTTGATTGGGTGGATGGATGACTGTGGCTTTACGTCCTGTATTTATGAACGAAGTAGGCTAATTAGGACAGTAGGAGGACACGGCAATGAGGCAAAGGATGATTGAAACTGCCATCCAACGCAGGCCCAGCTGACCCACCAAGAGCTGGATTCGCACCCAGGACCCAGTGATCTGCAGCCAGCATGCTGCAACTGAGCTAACCAGCCCCTCTTGTAGACTGGGAGGACAATGTTCTAATATGTAAATGTCAATGCCATGAAATTCGCGCAGCACTTTAAAAAGTTTTTGTAGGACTAATAGTTTAACCATAACTTTCATGTTTATTTCATATTCAATGTATGAAAGGAGTTATAAATGTAATTGTTTCAGAAAATTAGAAAGACAGAAACATGGAAAGACAGAGAAAAATGTAGAATAGCAAGATAAACTAGACAAAAAATATAATAGATAAATAGATAAATATATCGATAAATAGAGAGATAAATAGACAGATAGACAGATAGATATAATGACTGACAGATAGATAGATAAATTGATAGATAGATATATATATTAAATAAATGGTAAAAAGGCAGACAGCACTGAAAGCTGCCAAAGTCAAGTCTATGTTAGATTGTTGATATTACATAATAGTATAAATATATAGTAATACAAAAACAATAACATTGCATGTAGATTATCTGTTCACTGTTACATAATCATCAGTTTATAAGATTATGTAACTTTAATTTTGTTATGTTTTCTTGTTGTCTGATTGAAATTAAATGAATCACATGTTAATAATTTGATTTAGCTTGTCAATGCTAATAAATAACTATTTCATAAAAATTATTGGTACAGGATATATTACTAGAGAAAATTGAATTTTTAAGACACTTTTGAAGATGAATATGTTATGTTTTGTTAAATACGAAACTAAATCATTGATAAGAAGCTGGACCCACTCGACCTAATTCCAAACTGTGGACTGTTGATGTTGAGACCATCACTGCACAGATTTTTGAGTCTTCTCTTGCACTCAATTCGTTTCGCTCAACGGCCTTCGGCCGTTTCGCTGCGCGAATATTAACACCACTCGTATCTCTCGTGTTTAGCATTCTGAGACCTATAAGCCTTACCAGACTGGGCTGTTCCCACAAAACAATCACCCAGGACGATCGTGACGTCATCAGCAGGGTTCTGAGGGACATAAATGGTCCCTCAGACAGCTAGCTAGGGATGCACATAAATGTCCTTTCAGTCCGGTAAGGGTTAATGAAAACAATTCCATATGCAATCAGCCAAGGAGGGAGTTTCATTTCAAATTCAAACGGACCAATGAGAGTGTAGATAAGAACAATTCAAATTCAAATGGCCCAATGAGAGAGCAGCATTACCTGCAAGTCCTCCATGAGCTGCTGGACGTGTTGTATGTGATCCTGGGGGTCGGGAGTGACGTCCAATCCGAAAGCGTTTTTGATTGGTAGAGAAAGGAGATCAAGGAGGTTCTGGCCTTCGTTCAGCGTCTGCTCGGCTGCTACGGCTAAAAGCGGAAGAGAAGAATAGTTCAGAGTATCGTCAACCCTTACTGGACCGAGCAGTCCCTTGTGACGTCAGCAGGGACAATAGCAGATTTTAGGGACATAAATGGCCCAACAGCCAGTAAGCTGGGGATGCACATAAAGGTCCCTTTAGTCCGGTAAGGGTTAAACTTGGCCAAGCGAAATTTACATTGAAGAGGCACCGACAGATTGACACAAATAATATAAAATTTAGAGCAAATTAAATCATTTTCAGACATACACATTATATCAAATTTCTTATTAATGACGTAGGAGGAATTTGGAAATGTAATTTTTTGGAGAGTTTCGGGGACAAAATTTGCTGAATTTACAGTTTTGGAGGCAGTTATGTGGTCAATAAATCATCTATATATTTATCTGGGAAGAAGTCAGGAGTAATTCCAGGCCAGATTTGCAGACCAAAATGACAGGATTCAATCGAGTCACAGAGCAAATTTATATTAAATCTGCGAGGAACACTCACAAATAGTGTCGACCCTCTCCTGCAGGGTCCTGAGGGCCACCTCGGCTGATTCTATGTCGTTGACCTCAATGTCTTGGAGCAGGAGGTTCAGCAGGTCATCCAGGCGGTTGGACAACTGAAAAGAAAAAGAAAATTCTTCATACAAATGCAATTAATGAACCTCTACCATTTAAACATCTTGCTTTCATTACTTCACTATTTGATTAAGGGCTATTCCATTTAAAACACTGGGTTTATTTTTCATATGATGTATGTACGTATGAGCGACAATACGATGTAGAATTGTAGATGCTAGGGGGGGCACTCACGGAATTCACTTTAGATGTATGGGGGGGGACTATCGCTCTATTCAGGCCTACGAAATGTAATAATGAAAATTTTTTTTGATGTATGTACGGGGGGTGAAAAAATCGAAGTTAATGCATGGGGGGGGTAAAAAAAATCTTTTTAGATGCATGGGGGGGGGTCAAAATCGTCGCACGACCGCCCCCCCCCCCCAGACTTTTAAATGGAATAGCCCTAATCACCTATTCATAGTCTTGAACTGTTGAAGAGCATCATCTACGAAATCTACGGACTTCCATTTGTGCATCACAATTCATTTCACATGACATTTCTTATTCCTTTAAATAGATCACCGATCTATCAGACCCTACGACCTGGAAGAATAAAACAAGTGTCTAAACCCCCTCGCATCTCATCATTCCTGATCACCTCACCTCCTCAGCCAATCGGTGGAAGCGCACGGACAGAATGAGCAGGTTCCTCCTCCGTTCCAGTCTGGCAGCGAAACTGCGGCACACGGTGTCCATATAGTCCCTCTGAGCCTTCAAGTCCTCCCCTTCCTGACCAAGGGGAGTCCCCGCGTACTGGTTCAAGATCTCCTCCACTCGGTGGCGCAGTTCGGCGTAGGTGGCGTAAGAGTGCTGTGGTAAAAATAAAAAAACATTCATGGATACGAATAGTTGTGCGAGGGATATGTTGAAAGAAGAAATTTTTCTTTAATTTGAACAAAATTTATTCATGAGCAGTTCATAACAAACTCCTTGGTAGAAATAAAATTGCGAAAAGAACATTTTCGGGGAAGTTTCCCAAAAATCCCAGCAGGTGGCCAAATCAGAATTGAGCAATTACTTTGACAATCACAATCACAATGTAATTATTGGATGATAATTTCCCCTCCCTTGTCTCTGATTGGTCTGTGTAAAGAAGTTTGAAGCTATTGTATTTCTAGTGCCTATTTTTATACCTCCTTTATTACAACAAAATAAATCTGGAAGCCACTTCCATCCACTCACGGTGCATCTCAGTTCCAGCTTCTCGTGCTGTTTCCTCTGCTCCTCGGACGTCCTGTAGCTGTCTCCGATGTCGGTCTGTGACGAGAGGAGTTTCTCTCCTGGTTTCAGGATCCAATCAACAACCTGCGGGGTCAAGGAATTTCATTATGCCATTTATTATACAAATACAGACGGATTTCGGACACGTTTCAAGGAGAGATGCCAAATCTATTTCCCTCGAGTGTGTGTGAGTGAAAAGTATTTCACGAGGCCGAGGGAAATGGTTTTCTTTACACACAGGAGAAGGAAATAGAATTTGACTACTGTCCGAGAACCGCTTTATTAGTTTTACAAATTGTATTGTCATATATATATATGTACTTTACTTGAATAAAATCTATTCTATTCTAAAATCTATTCTATCATATGGTACAGATAAACTGACACAAACATCACACTATTAATCCATTTTTACTAAATTTGATGACTTCTTTTGTCTTGTAGGCTATTACAGGGCAATTGTCTCTACTGATGCCCTCATCTTAAGACAAATTTATAATTTTTTGCAGCACTATTAGTCTATTACAGGGCATCACTTTTAAACTAAATGTCCACTTTTCTGATTTTTCATTTTTTGGTGGAATATTGCAGGGCATTATACTAAAATAATGACTGACATGTGACCTGCTCTCAACCAATGAGAGTTCTACTTTCATACTGGAGGTATAATAAATAGAGTTACTTTAATTCTTATGAGGCTGTGTATATTGAATTTATCAGGAAATAGCAGTAATAAATGTTTTAAGGGGAGGTATGGGTGAGAAGGGCACTTTTCTGCAATTTTAAGTTTAATGAACAAAGTTTGGTATAAAAAGTTAGGTTTTAGTTAAATTAGATGATTTCAGGTGATTTTGAATTGTTATGATGAATGGTTGCCATGGTAACCAGTTTAAAAGGCGAAAAAAGGCTGATTTTTACTGCTCACGGGATGTGAAATTTCTGAAGTTACAGACATGATAGAAAAATTTTGAAAAAATTTACAAATGAAGACAGGCAAGACGCAGGGAATTACAGAGCGGATTTTTGATATTTCTTTTCATAGTGTCAGAAATTAGGGTAAAGTAGTGCAAAGTCATTTTTATTGAAAAATTTCTCGTTTCTATCACTACAATGTCATATAATTTCGCAACGAACAAAAATTTTAAAAATCTGGTCTGTAATCTCCAAGACAATTTTTCGAGGATTCCGATGATGTATCCCACAGGTTCCTACGACAAATGGTTGTCAAGATTTTTCACATCCCGTACAGGGTAAAAGTTGATTTTCACATGTTGCGGAAAATGGCAAAAACGTGACGTTAACGTCATTTCAGGCAATTGACCACTAGATAAAATATTTGTGGCTATTTCTCCAAATCTAATGAAGCTACAGGAACAAAATTTTGCAACGACTTAGTTATCATTGTTATGTTTCACCACAGTAAATTCCATGTTGCCATGGTAACTACTTTTTTGTGTGGACATCTTTGAAGTGACACAACGCTACTATTTACTCACGAAAATTTGGCGATGACTTGGTATTTGACATGGCTTTAAGTGATGACAGAGACATATTTTAATATAATTGAAGCTTGGACTGGCTGCCTGAGTTGGTGTTGGTCAAAGATGTGCCATAAACTGAATATGTGAAGCTTACATATTTTTGGGGAATTTCTCACCCATACCTCCCCTTAAGGCCACACATAATTGATCTTTAGCTTCTCAGATCTTCTCAAGGCACTTTTTCTAGGGTCGGTCGGTAGGACAAAAAAAAGGTGAACATTTTTTTTTTTATAATGACAAAAAAATATTTTTTCTTTTTTTTCTCCATCAGCGGAAAATCAATTGTGTCGGCAGGTCTGCGAAGCTAAGAATCAATTATGTGTGGCCTAACGTAACAGAAAGCAACCGTTCTAGAGATGAGACTACTAGTCACATTTTTCAACCTACAGTCTTCATAGCCCTTTCCAGGTCCTCCACCTTGAGTGACTGGCCCAGGAATCTCTCCCTCTCCTGCCAGTGCAGCTGCACCTCATCCAGACGACCTTCCAGACGTTCCATCCACTCCTTGACCACCTCCAGACATTCCGTCTGCTCGTAGGTCAGCCGCACGTCCTGCGCCCGAGAGTAGCCCGCTTCCGAGTCGGTCTGGAGTCTGGCGTACAGGTCACGACCTTTTTAAGGGTGAGAAATTATGCAAGTCAGAGTAAAGACAAAGCAATGGGTTTACAATAGAAAAGTTGCCAAGCAATGTTGTGTCATGTTCATACTATATATACACAAGGAACGCCACTGTCTTATGTTATCACTATGATATCACTATGACGTCACTATGACATCACTATGATGTCACTATGATGTCACTATGATGTCACTATGACGTCACTATGACATCACTATTTATCACCTGGTTGGCTGTGAATATCACTGTTCAGAGTCAAAATATCAGGGCCTATGATATTGTAAAAAATACCACCCTTCAAGGGCGATATCTTTTTACAATGGTTATGACATCACCGGCATTTCAGATGCCTGATGATGTCACAAACCAATCAATGGCCGAAACAATGGGATTGTGACGTCACCTCCATTGTTGCTCCATGGTGACGTCACATTTTTGTAATGGCAGAAAATAGTCCCTCTTTAAAATTGAAAATTTGAGGTAAAACCAGGTGATAAAAACAAAACAACCACGCGTCAGGGCACTTCGTACAATATCACTCGCTGTTGTGTGAATTAATATCACTCTCGCCCTGCGGGCTCGAGTGATATTAATTCACACAACAGCTCGTGATATTGTTACTCAGTGACCCTGACTTGGGTTGTTTTGTTATAATACAATGTAAATAAACAAACAGTTCAGTTCAGATTCCCAACAGACACAGATTTGTCTTTGATAACATTTATAAATAACCAGTTAACTTAAGTAACAATGACTTTTCCAACAATAAATAGAGCAAACGTTAGTGTACTTGGAACGGTACGAATCATGTCTAATACGGATTGCCCTGGTCCAAAATAGAGGAGATAGAAGACAGATAGATTAAACAGACAAGTTCAGCCCTCAAAACACAGCACTTACCCTCCCTGACGAGCTTCTCTGGGCCCAGAATGAGGCTCTCCTGTAGCACGGGGTGTTGCTGTAGGACCTCCCTGGCCGTGCGCTGGCTGTTGGTGTTCAACTTCTCGTAAAACAACTGCATGGCCGAGTCCATCTGCTGGGAGGCGTTCTTGCAGTCGCGGGAGTATTTTTCTAGGCTCTGCGGGGGAAACGGAAAAAGGAGCACAGATTGACAACTAGCATTAATAATAGACAGATGACGGATAGTTGATAATTCCAGAAATACAAAGAAAGAAAATCCAATCAATATGTTATGTCACAAGTGGTCAACCTGTATTGTCAAATTTAATAAATAGGCTATCTTTACAAATTTTAAAAGTTTAAGAAGCTATAAACACGTCAAAACTAAAACAGCATTAAAAATAATTGACTTTACAGAGAATTACTCGTAAAAGTAAATTATCATGAAAAGTAGTCAAAATAACTCCCGTTTTGGGAGTAAGTACACTTGACCACATAATAATTATTTCAATTTATTTGCACTAAAAATGAAAATGTTTGGCCCTTTTAACCCAGCCCAAGTGGTGAGGATGTGGCTACCTTTTATAACATGTTGGTTTTTCTCAAGTATATATTTTGGTTTTTCTCATATGTACAAATGATGGCCTTTTGCCTGCATGTACCTGTGATGAATTGTTCAATAAGTATAAACCGAAAGGACATATGTAAGCCAACAATCTTAGCAAATTAATTTATTGTCATAGAGAGCACTTACGAGCCTGTTCTTCAGCCAGAGGTCGTGTCTGTAGGGCAGAGTTCCTCCGAAGTCGGGGGTCAGTTGGTCCAGTGGAATGTGACGTTGGAGCCGGGCAAGGGGGACGACTTGGGGCTGGGGGAAAATAGATACGCAATTAGAAATGAATGTATGTTAGATCCTGAGATCTGAAAATTCATAAGGTATACAGATATTTCCCTTCTCTCTTTGAGGGTTCTAAGAATTCACAAATAAGGCCAGGTATAATTAATTGGTAGCTTCTCGGATCTTCTCAAAGCACTATAACTAAAAAAAAAGAAAAAATCTCAATTTGTTATAATGTCAATGCAACAAAAATCATGGAGAAGCTCAATTGTTTTTTTCAAAGGCAGAAATCTGTTGGGTCGGTCGATAAGAGAAGCAAAAAATTAAGAGTCTGGCCTTAATGAATCACCATGGCAACTGCCCTCAATTGACCCTCACCTTGAAGGAAGTCTGCACCTTCCCCCTTCGGAAACTCAAGTCCAACCTCTGAGCGTCAAATATCTGGTCAGCCCGGACCACAAATACGGAATGTACATTGCCGTTGAGGCACTGCTGGATCACGTCGAACAACGTGGAAGGGTCTCGCCAGTAGCCCTGGCGGTTGTCAATGACGATCACAAACCCTTTGGAAGCGTACTCAGCGCTGGAAGGGAATAGGACATTCAAATAAGTATCATCCACAAATAATACAACTAGAGATTTAAAACATAGAAAATGAAAAAGAAAAAGAAAAGATTAAGAAACGCAATCACTAAGGAGATGGATGGAGGTTGAGGCTTTATGTCTTGTATTTATGCATTTCGTAAGCTAATTAGGACAGGAGGAGGACACGGCAATAAGGGAAACGATGATTGAAACCGCCGTCCAACATAGGCCCAGTTGACCTGGCAAGAGCTGCATTCAAACATTGGAAAAGACAATTTTCAGGTGGAGTCAGAGTCAGAGTCGAAAACAAACATCTGGGTACGCAAAAGGTAGCTGGTCAATTGGGGCTGCAGATAGTTGTTGGCACGACGTGTAATTGAGACCTGTGTTTATTATTTCAGTGCAAGCTTTTAAACCGGCCTCTAAACGAGACAGGCTTCTAAAAGATAAGATTAGGTAAGATAAACTTTATTTCAAGTCGGTGATGACATAAAAACAGATAACACAAGCTATAAAGCTTCAAACCGACAATGTGAAATAACATAACAAGATGAAATATATATACAGATGAGTTAATGGAATGTTCTATTTGAGACCGTGCTTCTTTTCGAGGAATTACGGTAATACGAAATTAACGTTAAGAATGCAGATCTCACGAACGTACCTAGGGACGGAAGCCAAATACTGAAGACAAGCGGCGATATCTTGAGAAGGGGGTTCTGGGAGGGTGGGGTTCTGTCCTGGGAAGATGATGACGGGACCCCCACGACCATCCAGGCCACCTGAAACAACACCAAAAAAAACATCGGTTTAGCACTTAAATACATCCATGGGTAATATCAGGTTTATTTATCAAATCTTAGTATGAAACCTAAATTGTTGGTATAACAGTCTATCTTATGCCATATTAGAACCTTTACAGACGTCTCCAAATAATGCAAACCTGTGACATCCAGACAAACCACCGAAAATCATAATATGCAGGCATCTCTTGAAACTTGTGGAAAAACAAGAAACATCTGTTTAGTGTTAAGTACTTAAATACATCCTTGGATAATATCAAGTTTGTTTATCTAATCTTAGTATGAAACCTCTAAGCAGAGTTGCGAAACAGCCAGCAAAAATTTATGTCAAAAGTTCATTATAGAGGAGAGGCTCGGGGAGGTGGGGGGAGGGAGCAGTTTTCAATATGCTATCAACATGATCAACTAAATCAATTAATTTATCAATCAATCAAACAATCTTTCTATCAACCAATCATATCATTCAATAAAATCGATTGATCAACCAACAAGCCAACCTACAAATTTATTTATAAGGATATCAATTTATCCATCTAATCTATTTAATATTATCTATCTATCTATCTATCTATCTATCTATCTATCTATCTATCTATCTATCTATCTATCTATCTAGCTATCTAACATATCTATCTTTCTATTGTTTATTTATCATCTATCTCACAATAATTATTTCTCTATTATAGCTGTGAATGTTAGAATGTATTGGCACATAACCAATCTATCTATCTATGAATACTCAAGAAGACTAGAAAGAAAAATGTAGTCATGAAATAATAACAAGCTTATACATTTTCTAAACATGACATTGCAATGGAATAATGCCAGCTCTGGTTGGTTAAGTTATGTCGTCTGAACAAAACCTCTTCCCAATACACATGATACAAATACATGACATATTTCAGCATAATATATTGGCCATATATAGCCCCTGGGGGTAATTATTAGCATAATTTATTCTAATATAACATACATGTATTCAAGATACAACAATAACACCCTTCACAATTTATGTTGCAGGTTTGTGTCTGTGCGGGGCAAGTAAAAGATCCCTCACATGGAGCAGATGTGTAACATGTTGAGGATTCCCACTCTCTCTCCCATCTCATCAATGAACCCTTGCGAGCGCCCTCCAAAATGGGGCTTAGAGGGCTGCACTAGCCATATCTATCTATCTATCTATTTATCCATCTAATCTGTCTCCTAATTCTATTTGTCTATCCATTCTTGTATCAACCGATATATTTACCTACAATCTATCTCATTATGCAAATTGCAAGGATCAGAAAAATACATTTTAAAACCAAGTCCACTATAAAACCAGACCCACTTTGGCCCAAGATCTTATTTGTGATTTTTAACTCAAATTGGAATATATACATTTGGAAAGTGACACCGTAAAATTCCAATCTACTCAAATTAACCACAAGCATTCCCAAATATGAATAATTTTGCAATGTCAATGATCACAACAAACAATTAAACATTTGGCATAAACTCGACTTTGTAAGGAAAATAAAAGAGATTAAAAAGTACTTAGGGGTCACATGTTCAAAAAGCAGATGACATGATGTCATGGGGGTCTTCAGTGGGACTCTACTCAAGACTTGGACAGAGTTGAAGTCATGCAACGGGACCAATTAGAGCGACTATCTGGGCGTGAATTACAACTGCATTAGATGCATGGCATTCCTAACTGACATTTCTAACTGCACATAGTGTTAAAACAGATTGTAATGATGGCAAAACATTGCAAAAAGCAGATTCAAGATAAATATTGCAAACATGGGAGGATACTCATGGTGTCCACAATACGGCATCAAGCTAATATCGGAGCACAACTTTCTGATCCGAAATAAATTTGCTGTTTCACAACAAATCGTAACAATCCCGCAACAGAATAGGGTTGGATGCAAATGCAAATGAATCTACAAATGCACTTGCATTGGAACATTTTGCATTTGCATTTAAATGAATTCTGTCAAAAAATGGTCATCAATACCGTTTCTTTATGCAACCACTACTCAGAGGACGGATGGATGATTGGGGCTTCACGTCCTGTATTTATGCACTTGGTAGGCTAATTGGGACAGGAGGGGGACACAGCAATGAGGCGAAGGATGATTGAAAAGCTGTCCAACATGAAAGGTAACCCGGTAAGAGCTGGATTCAAACCCTGGAGTCCCAAATAGTGTATAAACAGAGAGTGCCCCCCCCCCCTTAACTGAATAAGCCACAGGATTGCCTCATTCACAGTTAGTCCGGGGGGGTCACTCGCTGTTGGATACACTACTTGAGCCCAATACAATACAACACACTACAATAGAATAGAATAGAATAGAATAGAATAGAATAGAATACAATACAATACAATACAATACAATACAATACCGGCCTTTAATGGCAAATGACCACTTTAACCACCCACCTGACAAATAGGCAATTTTTCTCTTCAATATGTCAACAACTTGTGCGGCTTCTAGAGACGACGCTGAAATTAGAAAATGATTTTAAAAAATTAAATTGGTTTGTGTAAAAACTGATATGAAACAAACTAAATATTCTGAAATTTCAAATTAACCAAATTCAGTCTTTCAATATATATTTTGAGTTATCGTTGTATTTTAATCTGCCCAGGTGAAACAAAGATTTAACCATAAATTGGTCAAGATTAACACAGAATTTGTGCCAAAATGAGAAGGTTGGCATTGAATAAATTAAAACAATCAAAATATTGATAAAAGGAAAATTTCTGAATTGCTTTTCATTGTTGAGAAAATAATGCAAACTTTGTAACAACGCAACTATGACGGCTTCATTCAGACCTTTGAAATTCAAAAATTTTATAATGATTTGATTATTTTCATAGCAAAACAATTTTGTAACAATGGTATTGGCATATCATGAGATCACATTATGCGATAGGGCTTAACTTCCTCTATCTATGCAATGAATAGACTGATTTGGACACACAGGGACTCATTTAAAATCAGATTTTCATCTCAAATATCAAAATGATAAGTTTCTTCACCCCTGTCTCTGGTGCGCCTGTTGGTGCCCACGTCCACATAATCGCCAGCGCCACTGAAGTCCGAGAAGTGGGGTGAAGGTATCCCAGAATGCTCTGCTTGGTAGTACATCCCAGAATTCCTTGGCGACTGGTTGCTAACGTCCCAGCTTCCTTGGTTGCCAAGGTTACCCTGGCTACCCTGGTTACGGGGAAGGCTGCCACGCAGGGACGTCATGGCTGTAAAACAACGAAATAGATCAAGTCAGCGTCAAACATAACAAGTCAATAATTGATGATTGGATGAATTGCTTCAATAACTGAGGGGGGTTCCTATAAAATCTAAAGACGGCAATTCCACGACTTTTCCATGACTAAATATCGGATTTTCCATGACCAATGCTTTAATCTTTGCAGTTGATATTCACCCCACAACAAATTCATGTGGTGACAACCGTCGGGCCATCCAATCAACCAACCGACTACCATTAAGCACAGAAATTTGTAAATTTCAGCTCGAGTTGAAGTCAACCTTTGAATTTTTCATGACTTTTTAAAAAATATTTTGACTTTCCATTCATAGTTCCCCCGTGGCCTAATTGGTAAGTGCGCTTGTCAACTGGCTTTGAGGGCGTGGTTTCAAATCTCACCCTGGGAATTCACTTTAGTCCGAGCCCATGGGACATTAAATGGAGGCGGGTTGTATCCAGTATTCTATGCTGGGGCAACTGAAAGACCCTGGTAATCCCTGAATTAATAGGGTATGTGCAAGACTCACAGTCTTCTCATCTCATCATCATACGGCGATCGCCTGCCTCAATATAGCCCACTAAGGTGCTGCAGAGGCGTAAAACACAAACAAACAAACAAAACTTTCCTTTCATATATGTCCACTATTTTTTTCCCATGACTTTCCATGACAGCGGGAACAATGGGGGTGATATGCCCCCCCCTCCAGGGCTACTTTTCATCAAGCAATACTTATAACATTGGTGTCTCTAAAAAGTTTTTTTTCCAAAAATAGCAATATGAAGAACAAAAGGGGGGTCACGCACTTCTTGTGCCCCCCCTGGATCCGCCTATGCTAGAAAGTAGAAACACCTGGGAGGCGGGGGGAGACCATAACATGCGGCCAAGATGCAGCTTGTGGCTTTTTCCTGTCTTTCCAATGTATTGACAAACACACTATAGGCCTACTTAATTTTGGGCCGTGGGGGGGGGGGGGGCTAACAACGGCGGAGGATAGATACTCTGCAGTTTGTCTCACAACATGCAAACTGGTGTTTGGCCTGATTCAATCTAGATCCAGTCTGTATATCAACAGACAAGCAGGGAGTACCGCTTTCCGTGCTTTGATTGGTCGAGAAAACAATCAAAGTGACGTCACCGATTATGAAAAGTGTTGTGACGTCACTCAGTACGTGCCTAAGGTCATAAATGACCGTGGAGCCCAGATTGGCCTGATCGCTCCTCATCTACAGATCATAGAGTAGAAATACACATACTCATGGATTTATTCATCGCATTTTTGTGATTTTTGGGGCCGTTTTTGTCAGATTTTTGACGAAGACTGCTCACTCTAGAAATGAGACAGACTGTAGGGGGGGGGGGGGGCAAGGCATTTCTCAATGCCCCAGTGGCGTCCCTATGGGGGGGCACGTGCCCCCCCATATTTGACCTGTGCCCCCCAGGTGCCCCCCCATATGAACTTTCAAAAATATAGTTAGTATAGGGTGCCCCCCAGAGAATTGCGTGCCCCCCCAGGTGCCCCCCCCCCCGCTCGAGACACCCCAGTTACCCCACTGCAATGCCCCCCTGAATACGCCACTGTTAATTTAACCAAATCATACCATACTGAGATGTAACAATCTTTGGCCCCCTCCCGACCCCCCCCCCACCCCCCTCAAAACATGCATTAAAATTAAATGCATCAACCTGCTCCACTCCCACTGTCCGACTCCCAGGCCTTCCCACCTGTGCTGCATGCTGAGTGGATTGACCAGAACTGATTAAGAAGTTTTTGTAATCATCCAACTTTAACTTCAAGTTTAAGTAAAAATGACAATCAGTAACAATCACTGTGTATTTAATAAAGACCAGACAGCATTATATTTGCAGCAATCCACACCTACACAAATAACACAATACTGATTACACATTCCTGAGCTCGTCAACTCAGACATGTCACCTGTCAACTCACCTGCAACTTTCAATCCCTCCAAAACTGGCCTCGTTTCTTCCCCTGTGTCACCAATCTGCACTGCCCAAACTCCATCAAAAAGTTGTCTCTGAGTTGTTCCAACACTTCACGCTACTTTTAGAGGCATTTGTGAAGTAATTCCGGCGACATTTCACATTTTCGATCCGTTTTGGAAAGTGCAACTTGTTGTGATCGCGTCTTGACCCAGATACGCGCCCGACCGGAACCTGACCATTTTCGTCAACTCAAAATAGAACACAACACAGGCTGCGCGGCAGCAAACCCTCGGCGAAGGTTAGTGAACTCAGATGCACTGCTCTCAACAAAGTAGGCTGTTAATAGCTATATATTGTATTGCACAGCAAATTTTTGAGGACTTTTTTAGTAGGCCTATGTATATGGCAAGGTCTCTGGAGGCTCAGATTTGACCAAAAAAATGTCTTTTTGATTGAGCACGAATCACAGAATATTATGAGGCCATTCAGACCTCAATGTTTAGGAAATGGCACTACCAGGACCTAGGCCTCAGTTTGTGCTCCAAGACATGCCTGAAATTTGCATTGTAGCAGTTCACCAGCATCTTGAATAGGCCAAAGTCCTATAAAAAGGACAGTAAAAAGTGCACACAATCTGACCACCCAAATTGGAGGGATGGTCTCACTTCGGAAAATCAGTTTGAAGCTTGCAAGACACATCTGCAACATTCCAAATTACCTGAATTTATTTATTTTGTGAGTGTGCACTCAATCGTCAGCACCTCCCACAAGGTGTAACAGAAAATGTAGACAATTGAGGATGGTAACAACTTCAAAATTGTCCCCGTTACCATCTGCATCCACCCACCAACTAAGCTGGTGGCACATCCGGAATGTTTAGCGTTCAAATTTCTATCTAAAATATGGTTGGGTATAAATTTCAAGTCGAAAATTTTGGAAGAAATGTGTGATATTTTTCTGAATAGAGATTAAACAAATGTCCTACTTTTTTATGCGATACCATTCTCAAAATTCCATCATGTCTTTTAGGATGAAAAAACGTTAAGGGGTTAATTATTTCTGCGAAAATTAAAAGCAGGAAGTGATTTTGACCTTGATGTAAAATTTCAATGTTACCAGAGGGCCGATTGGCCGGCAATGCTAAGTTGAATTGTCATTTGTCCTATGTGTCCTCAAGAAATTTGTGTTACTATGTTACCATTTTCATACCAATAAAGTGGTAGCAGGTAATATGGCCAATTTTTTAACTAAGAAAGTGCACACTACTTTGTATTGACAATTAAAAATAAACTCAAAGCCAGATTTTTGGAATTTAATGAAAAACTGTGGTTGAATAGCTCAAGGATGTAACAGGACATACATTGGATAACCGAAAAACCTTCAATAATATTGACAAATTTTTTCCTGGCAGTGTTTTGTTGATTTGGTGTCCTTTTGTACACCCACATGTATGCATATTTTCACATGTCATGACAATTCGGTGAGAAGATATTCTCTTCGAATATGTCTTTAATTATTGTCCTGTTACTTATCCAACAAAAAAGCATAAATGTAGGGGGAACGGGGGCACGTTGGGACGCGGGGCACTGTGGGACGGTGGGGTTTTCTTGAATCCTGGCAAAAAAAGTATATGATATGGTAGTGCCATCATATCTTGTAATTTCACATCCTGATGTTTCCATGGTTTTATAGACAAATTACAGCCACATGCAGAAGTATTGCGAGCAAAAGTTTGTTAAATTAAATATGAAACGGTTCAATTCGAACCATTCTGTGGACAAACCATGAACAATGAGGCTTTCTCAGTGCTTGTATGAATTTTATATATCGTAACGAACAGTTATGAATTGCTATCGTGATAAACACACTCACTGGTGTCCGAGAAATTAGCATTTTGGTGTAAAAGTCATATTGGGGCTCATTGGGACAGTGAATTCGGGGCACATTGGGACGCACTTGATATGGCAGAATTTAAGTGTCCAAGGCAACTGAATGACCTGGGACAGCACACAACAGGTGTTCAGGCCACAGTGAATAGAGGTATAGTGGATTACCATGCTCTGTAAGCAAATTTGTTGCAAAGCACTGTGTGTTACTTACATAGATGTCCGCCACCAGGACAGTTTATGTTAAATGTTTAAAACTGTTTAAAGTTATGAACTATTGGCACTACAAGGTGTTAATGCACTGTATGTTGTCTTACGCACTACTTAAATGTGATATTAGGGTGGGCTGAAAAAAACTTTTTTTGGAATTTCAATGTGCCAGTGGTATAGAAAGTTGGTTATGGCCAAAAATGAAAATTGGTGCAAAAAAAATTTGAAGCATGCAACTTGTGCCGGGCCACTCCGACTTTTATGAAAATGCATATTTTCAGCCATTTCGCATGCTTTTTTAGACCATTTTTTGGCCTGAGTCAGCTTTCTTGGCTTCAGAAGGCTCAATGGCATGCTTAAATCTTCATTGAAGGCCATTTTGGATAAGAAACACCATAAACCGTTGGCTTATATTTAAGATATAGCCATCTGTGGGAAAATGTTGGGAATCAGAATTTCGCCTTTTTTGCTAAAAAATTACCTGAAAATATTGAAAATATTGGAATTGACCCCACAAAATATGATTCTAAGTGAATTGTTATTACCGCGAGTCCTCCCTAACACCCTAAAAAACACTGCCAGTGCATTACCTGCATGAATTTGTGGTTTGAAAGACCGGTGTAGGGGCATTTCTATAAAGTCAGATTTAAAGATTTTACACTTTAACAGCTTGTGTAGCCCTACCATTACACCTCAGTTATTTCATTGTTAAATAGGAATGAGGCCAGGTAATAGGGGTATCAGACAAGCCATCAACCAAAGCTCCAAGTGCAATAGGAGCTGAGCTACAAGGCGAAATGTCATATTGTCGGACTTACTCACGCTCTGTACGTTCGAAAGGATGACATTTCGCCTTGTAGCTCAGCTCCTATTGCACTTGGAGCTGTGGTTGATGGCTTGTCTGATACCCCTTTAACTGGCCTCATCCCTATTTAACAATGAAATAACTGAGGTGTAATGGTAGGGCTACACAAGCTTCTAAAGTGTCAAATCTGTAAATCTGACTTCACGGAATTGCCCCTATTCTGGAAACTAAAACCACAAATTGATGCAGATAATAGGCTGGAAATGTTTTTTAGGGCATTGGGGAGGACTGAGGGTAATTACAATTCACTTTGAATCATTTTTTGAGGGGTCAATTCTGATACTTTCAATTGTTTCGGCCAATTTTTATTTAAAAAAGGCCAAATTCTGATTCCCAACATTTACCCAGAAATGGCTATATCTTAAAAATGGCCTTCAAAGAAGATTTAAGTGTGCCATTGAGCCTTCTGAAGCCAAGGAAGCTGACTCAGGCCAAAAATGGTCTAAAGCATGCGAAATGGCTGAAAATATGCAATTTCATAAAAGCCGGAGTGGCCTGGCACAAGTCGCATGCCACAACATTTTTTTTGCACCAATTTTCATTCTTTGGCATAGCCAACTATCTATACCACTGGCATATTGAATTTCTAAAAAAATTTTTTTCAGCCCACCATACCAAGCGCGGTGGAGCCACCAGCTGGGGCTAACTTCATCATGACACTGGAAAAAATTTGTTTCTCAATCGTATTTAGTGGACAATTGAGGACTTATTTTGTAACCTTTTCACAGTTTAGGTTCCTTGGGTACTTCATTAGACAGCTGAGTGAGCTAAATGTTGACAACATGGGCGTACGGCACGTGCGATTTTTGGGGGGGGGGGGGCGAGCGACATTTGCCCGAATTTCAAGATCTAGATTTAATACCATTTCAGATGAAATTATCTGGAAATCATTAATTTTCAATAGTGAATATTTTCATCTGCCCAAATTTTTTAGCCTTTTTGCCCGAATCTTACTGTTTCCCAAACTTTGGGGGGGCCCTGCCCCCCCCCCCCTCCGATACGCCTATGGTTGACAATACACTAGTGTAAATGTTCTACTCATCTATCGTACAATCTGTCTTGTCCTTCTCGATAGTATGCTGGTTTGGTAACAGTTCGGTTGAGTCACATAAAAAAATCAGCTGAGTGATCAAAGCATGTATAAAACTAGGCATTGCACTCTGGGACCACTGAGTACGGTAACTGAATTTACCGTCTCCGAAAATGGCGACCTCTACATTTTATGTCTGAAGCAAGGATTCAAGTTTGCTAAAATAAAAGCTTTAACACAGTGGATTTTGCATGAAAATGAAAGATTTAGTTTCAGTGATAAAGTAGCCACTTCAGTTTCGATGTCAAAGTGCCTTTTTTGAATGAATGGAGTGGGTAAAGTTCTGAAGCGAGAGACGGTAAATGCATCAGAGGGAGACGGTAAATTTGTTAGCAAAATGGATGAGGGAGACGGTAAATTTCGAGAGTAAAGCAATAAAACTGCCATGTTTGTGCCTTCAGAAGAACGACAGATAAATAAATAGTGCTTTATCAATATCAAAGCAGGAATTGCAGTCTCTAAATGTATGGTTCTGTTAGCAATTGGGGGAATTATGAAAGCCTAACACAAAATCACTCAGCAAAGCAAGGCAAACATTTTCACAATTTTTTGGTCAAACAATGTATTTGGGTATTCTTAGTATCCCTCCTCCCAGCTTGGCAAATTGGCTTGCCCAACGGAACATTGGATGCATATAGGCCTATGATTTAAGTGATGTCACTGATGTGTGGCCCCAAACTTTTCGAGAGTGCCTAATTTGAGCAATGGAAAAAAAAAAGTAGGCTGCTTTGCAGGTAACCCTCTATGAAAAACTTCTCACACCAAATGTGGCTTTTTATTGCAGCTGGCTAAATCCCATTTCAAGTGTCGACTATTAATTTTTTTATATAGCAAAGGTTCATAAACACGATTTCTCAAACTTGTTGGGGGGGGGGAGTTGGTTGGACCCCCTGCTCCCATCCCATACGCCTATGGGCGACAGACAAAAAATTCTCTGAACTGCAGTATCAGGCCATAGGATATTAGGAAAATTTTCATACACCCTTAATTCTAACTAAAAAAAACACCAATGAACCTCCGCAAATCTCTGATTTCACTTTTAAGCTAATAATAAACACATATAGTATCTGATATACGTATCAAGTACATCTGATATTGTGTAAAATGAAGAAAATTTGTCATTGGCAATCTTTAAACATGAACTCTTTGTTATTTAATGTGAGCACAATTTGTTGTGATCACAGGAGGGGCACTTGCCACTGGTTGAGGGCGGCAAACCAATTTAAAAAATATATCCATATTTCACATATATGGCATTTATATTTTGCTATAATAATATTAATATGAATCCCTTAAGCAGCTGTGCCACTGAAAGATATCCTATGTCTTATTTTGATTAAACAACACTTATTCCGTGCTTGTGCCAGGCTAATTGCCAATTTGTTTCCAGTGAAAATGGTCTAGACCAACAATATATCAGTGGCGTCATATCACTTTTTTTTACAGCAGATTCATTTAGTAGGAGTTTCTCTGGCTAGTTTTCTTAACATGCATGTAGTATTTTCAGCTTTCCTGATTGGTCAACAAGCTATAAAGCGTCCTCCAAATCTGTCATTTCAACGTAGAAAGCAATAGAATCTGTATTATTCTGCTTCAGTGAGCAGTTGAGTTTGACAACTTGAGCTGATTAACAACAGGTAAATGCAAGCAGTCATTGCCTAATTCCACACACGACAACTACATTTTAAATACATTTTCATGCTATTCAAATGAGTTTTATGCTATGTAACTCAGTGCCTCAACCAATAAGAAGGACAACATTTGTCATCCTTTTGAAGAAACTCCACCCAGAGAATCTACCCTAGACGAATCCCTCCATTTCCGCGTATTATCATAGATTTACGTCATGAGCGTCATAGCCAATCTTCTTCTTCTTCTTCTTCTGGTTTATATTCCGCCTGTTTATCAGGCGAACCTCCGATTAAGGATAAAAACTAATGTAAAATCCTTTGAGGAGTAAAATTCATGTTCAGTAGTTAAAAGTTTATAAAATCCGCTAAGAGCACTCCATGAGGCCGGAAAAAAAATGGCACCAGGTTAAAAACAAGGACTAAAAACTTTTGAACTAAGAACTACAATCTAAGAGCTAAAATACTACGGCTGTGCTATATCTTTTAAAAGCGTGGCAGGCAATTAATATAGGAAGGCTAAAATTGATTATGTCGTTTGTGGCGTTTCCGGGCTGGGGGTTTTATACCCTCCTTAGCGACAACCTAACCCCTCCTGGGCTGCTCGGGCTACCCGGGTGTAGTATAGGTCTCGCCGCTAGTGTCACTCTTCCTGGTTGTCTAAAACTAGCTTCTGCAACAAGTAGTCGCGCTCCCTGGCTAATTTGTGGCATAGCAAGCTACAGAGTTTGTTAATCTGGGAACGGCCATCTTGTGGAATTTCAATGGGTCTAAGCCCATGTGCTTTAGACCCTACGTAGCAGTTGCCGTTGAGAATCGCAGAGCAAAGTTCATCCTTGTCCACTGGAGGCCTGGTCCCATGTTCCTCGTAATACTCTATTATTTTTGCGATGCCACTCCTTCTGTGTCCTTCCAGGGCCTTACATTTTACCAAGATGTGGGCGATGTCTTCCACTTCCGCTCTGCATAGCTTACATGACGCACTGGTATTTGTTGAAGAAAATTCTGCTCTTAGCTTTTGGGTCATAAACCGTCCACTGAGCATTCTGGCCCTGCAGGTGGATGCTTCGACCATTCTCGTTTCGCCTCTACATGAGTCCCATAAGCTGTGATGTATCAGGTTTATATTAGGAATAAACCAGCAGAGGGTGCTCTTATCAGTGAGCAGTATTTCCGCCCAGTTCAAAACTTTACCGGCGATTTGCGAAGCATCTATTAACTTCTCAGAGATGTAAGACCCGTCATTTTAAAGCTCTTAGAGAGTCGAATCTATTGATATGTGAATCGTACCTGTAAATCTTACGGAAATGTGCGTATGGACGTAATCGACCTCATTTGCATAGCATGTGTAAAGGCCTGTTCATTGGCCAGCTTTGTGGGCGTGTCTGATTTATTCACTGAAGGCTCTGCTGAAGTGAGAAACTCGCACTTGTTACAGGCAATTTCATTACTATGCGATGCTGGTCATTCACAGTTGCCTGTGGGTAGGCAATTAATGCTATTCAGGTACTAATTATGTTTGACAAATCGACTGTGTGATGTTCTGTTGTTCCTGAACCAATCAGATTAACCAGAAATGCTATGTATTTAGTGGCCAAAGAACTTGAGAATCGCGTACTGCTGCCATTCTCGTTTAATCGTCGCTCTCCAAACTTTTCAAATGTTTTGATATAACTTTCTGAAAGTTTGGTGGAAAGGTTGGAAGTGATTTAAAAGACATTACTAAATGTTAGTTCATGACCTGACTGGAGTAAACGTCAAACTATTTAGATGTTTCTGGGGGTAAAACCGTGCTGAAGTGAAAACATTTTACATGGGACAGACATTTAGGAGGATGCGAGGACAGTGGGTTGATCACTTGCAAGCTTCAAATTGACTTCCATAAAAGTTTAACCCAAACTTTATAACTGTTTGGTGAGCCAAGCTTAAACGGGAATGACAGTAATGAAGTTGTCTGTAAATTTGCTGTAAAGGACAAGAATGCAGCTTCTTGTTTATAATTCAGATTTCGGACTCTAGCAATATATTCCAGTGCATGCCCTTGGGTATATAATACACACCACATGTCCAAAGCATGGCTGAATTTTGTGAAAATCGAATTTTAATGCTGAATTTACCGTCTCTTTGAATAAAATTTACCGTTCTCACCACATTCTCCCTCATTCGAATTTACCGTCTCTCGCTTCATTTTTAAAATGATCAATTATTCAACAAGTTCTTCATTAAAGATATGCTCATGTACACCAATATCTTTAGGATGAACGTAGCTAACATGCCATGTGTCAAAATGTCATTACAATTTGGCATATAATGTGTAAACCCACATTAAAATCCACGAGTTTGAAGGCCAGAAAGGTAGGTCGCCATTTTCGGAGACGGTAAATTCAGTTACCGTACTCAGTGGTCCCAGAGTGCATTGGAAATGCTCTATCGTTGTATGATCTGTATAGGAAGAGTACTAGAAAAGCGTGTGATGTTATCCGAATGATGAAAGCCACCCACTTAACTGTAAATATGAGAAACTAAGGTCAGCTAGGAGACTGAGGTCTATAAGATGCCGTACAGCCAGATACCAAAATTCATTTGTCCCTAAAATAAAATAAATAAAATAAAATAGAATAAATAAAGCTTTATTACATTGTAACCACGCAGGTTAAATTGGTACAATAAGATATACATTGTAGCAATACACAATAAATAATATGTAAATGGCACTGCCATGAAATTCGTGCAGCATTGTCATAGAACTACTGCATTCAAGAAAGAAAGCATTCACACAAAGACTTTTGAGCACATGGAAATAGAACTGCAAATCAATGGTACAACTGTCACTATCCTACTTGTGTACAGGCCTGAACCTTCAAACAAGAATAAATACAGCTTATCAGAATTTTACACAGAATTTACAAATTTTCTATCCCACTTTCAAACATACAACCGTGAAACGATTGTTACTGGGGATTTCAACTTTCACTTCAACAAACCAAATGATGCCAAAGTTAGCAAATTCAACAACATTCTTGAAATGTATGACCTCATACAACATGTGTCATCACCAACGCACAAGGATGGAAATATACTCGATCTTGTCATAACAAATACAACTACATCTCTGACCAACTGTGTTGTCAGTGATCTCCTTTCGGACCACAACTGTGTGCTTTTCGATATTAAAATTGACAAAGGCAAAAATCCTCAGAAAGAAATTGCGTTCCGCAAAACTCGGAATATAAATTTATCTGAATTCAAAAAGGACATTAAGCAACATCTTTCACAAAAAGTACAACATTTCAATCGATCAGTCCACTTAAGTAACCTGGTGGAACTTTACAATTCAACTGGCAAAGTTTTTGACAAACATGCCCCTGTGAAAACTAAACTAGTGACCTTACGCAAACCCAATCCATTCAGAAATCAAGAGATCAAACCCCTCAAAGCAGCAAAGAGGAAAGCAGAGCGATTGTGGCGACGAACTGGTCTTGAAAAAGACTGGG
Organism: Platynereis dumerilii; assembly: GCA_026936325.1. Taxonomy (NCBI): domain Eukaryota; kingdom Metazoa; phylum Annelida; class Polychaeta; order Phyllodocida; family Nereididae; genus Platynereis; species Platynereis dumerilii. The sequence goes on from JAPTHN010000021.1 coordinate 9,024,138, forward strand.
AAAACTTCAAAGAAAAACGAAACGCATTTAATGAAATGCTTTATCAACTCAAGTCTCATGATCTCAAGTCAAAGATTCAAGCCACAAAGGGAAACTCGAAAGCAATGTTCAAAGTTCTCAATTCCAGCCTTAACAGGAAGCAAGACTTGCCTCTACCCAATCATACAAATGAAAAAGACCTGGCAAATGAATTCAACAATTACTTTGACGAAAAGATCAAAATGATAAGGTCAAAATTGGACTCCAATTCAAACAAAACAATTGATGCTCAAATGAACATTAATCATAAGCTAGGCCAGTTTAAAGCCTTATCTCAAGAGGAAGTTAAAAAGCTTGTCACTGATATGCCGGTAAAACATTGTCAACTTGATCCCATGCCCACATGGCTGTTGCTTGATTGCATTGATGAATTTCTTCCAGTTATGACAAAAATCGTCAACATGTCATTGACACTCGGAGAAATGCCTCTTGATCTGAAGCATGCACTCGTAAAACCACTTTTAAAGAAGGCTGGTCTTGAACTTAACAAAAAGAATTACCGACCTGTATCTAACCTTTCATTTCTTGGCAAACTAATTGAAAGTGCCGTAATCAAACAGTTTGTTGATCATCTCTCACGAAACAAACTTGATGATGAAAAGCAATCAGCCTACAAACAGTTTCATAGTACAGAAACTCTCTTAACAAGGATCCACAATGATATAATGCTTAATTTGAGCAAAGGAGAGGTGACAATGTTGGTATTGCTTGACCTGTCAGCTGCATTTGATACAATTGATCATGACATTCTGCTGGACAGGCTGCAAAACAGATATGGTGTGCATAGCTCAGCATTGAAATGGTTTAAGTCATATATTTCGGAACGATCACAGTCTGTAACGATAAATGACACAACATCAAGCAAACTTCCACTCAAGTATGGGGTGCCACAAGGTTCAAAACTTGGTCCAATTTTGTTCAACTCATACATTGCTCCAGTAAGTGAGGTTGCACAAAGAAACCAAGTGAATGATCAAAAGTATGCGGATGATGAACAACTTATTCTTTCTTTCAAGCCAACCTTTTTAAATCAAGAGCAAGCTGTACGGAAAATGGAAAAATGCGTTGCAGAAATCAGGGACTTCTTGCACAATAACAAATTGTGCAATAATGGTGACAAAACTGAACTTCTTCTAATTGGTGCTCCTGGTCAATTGAAGAAACTGCAAGTGTCATCAATCAATGTGGACAATGTTGAAATCAAAACTGCTGATCATGTCAGAAATCTTGGAGTGCTATTCGACAAAAATATGACAATGGAAAGACAAATCAACAAGATGTGCCGTAATGCTTTCTTCAATTTGAGAAACATTTCAAAACTTCGAAAGAATCTAGACAAAGAAACGGTTAAAACAGCTGTGAATGCTCTTGTCACCCCTCACCTTGACTACGGAAATGGACTGTTGTATGGCACAACCAGCTGTTTGATGAATAAGCTTCAAGTTGCCCAAAACTCAGCTGTTCGATTGATTGAGAGATTGAAAAGACATGACAGTGTAAGTCTTAGTAGAAAGCAACTACATTGGCTACCGATTCCAGCAAGAATCCAGTTCAAACTGTTGATGATCACATGGAAAGCAAGGAATTCCCAAGCCCCATTGTACATTCAAGAACTTATTCAAGCCAAACCCAAGCAAGACCACAATCTGAGAAGCAATCATAGATACCTGTTAGCAGAACCTATCCCGTGCAACAAAAATAAGTTTGAGGACAGAGCTTTCTCATATGCAGCCCCAAAACTCTGGAATAGTTTGCCAGAAAAATTGAGAACTATTAACACTTTGGAAAGTTTCAAGAATAACCTTAAAACTCACTTGTTTAAACAATTCTACCCCTGAGCTCTTCTGAGCAGCGCTATTGAGCAGTTTACTGGAATTAGCGCTATATTAAGTTATTATTATTATTATTATTATTTATTATTATTATTATCTTCAACTTTCCATGCAGAAGGCCAAGTTATCTTTTTAAAGGACTGGGCAAATGGGCAGATAGATAGAATAGATAGATAAGATCAGATCTAAAGATTAGATAGATAGATAGATAGATAGATAGATAGATAGATTGCACTGACAGCTGTGTAATTCAAATCTGTGTTAAATTTGGATCTATAAATTTTGATCTATTATGTTAAATTGTTGATGTTACATAACTGAGATCAATAAAACCATAGCTATTTGGAGATGACTGTTTACTGTTAGACTGTTACATAATTTGTTGATAGTTAATGAAGATTATGTAACCTTAAGTGTTGTTATGATTTCTTACTTGGTGAGCCATTTAAGTCATTAACTTTGTGTTGACTTTTAATTTTCAGTCACTTCTTACAATCAGGGGTATAGAAATAATTATTTCCAATGTTGATACACATGTTGATTTAAATACCTGAAATATGTCATTGGAGGTTGTTATACGACAAGACTGAAATTTTAAAGCTATTTTGGAAGGCATTTGAGGTATTTTAATTATTTACCAAACTAAACTCTGACTAAACTACTAGCTCCACTTTTATGGCAACTACAGGCACTTCCTGTTCAGGCAGTCACTGTAGACAGGAGCACCACACAGAATGAGCTGTCCTTGTGCTAAGTGAGCTTCGCCCATGGCTGCCTTCGGCAGCCATGAGCTGCGCTCATATAATATATGTAATGATTTTAAAAATTACAAGAGTAAAAATATGATTGAAAGTGAATTAAATTACATGTATAATGAAATTTTGAAATTTATTAAAAATATGATAAAAACATTGTAACATCAGGAATTTAAATATTTGTTAATAGAAAAAGGTATAAAACTGTCTTTTAATCTATTTGTGCGACAGATTGGTAATTTAAAATCCTTTGACACTCTGGTTTGCCTGTCAACATTCATAAATGGCACCAATAATTTATTTAATTTATGACTGTCTCACTGCATCTGGGAAAAAAGTCTAATACATATTTTAGATCTGCGATCTGCTAAATAGTCAAGTTTACTGAATTTCAGGAGTGTAGCATATTCTTCTTTGAGTTGAGGAGAACAGTAAATGATGCATAACGCACGCTTTTGTACAGACTCCAGCAAATCAGACAGTGACTTGGTCAGACTTGAATGCCACACTTGACAACAGTACTCCATGATAGGTCTGATCATGGCTGTGTAATACGTCAACATATCATTCGGAGAAACACCAGCTCTTTTTAACATTACAAGCGAATACAAGCGTTTAGCAGCCCTTTTGTAAATATTATAGGCATGCTCCTCCCATGACAAACCATCAGAAACACATAATCCGAGTAGTTTGGTGCTGTCGACACGCTCTATAACTGTGCCATTCATAAACAGGGGAGGAATGTCAGTTTCGACCTTAGAAAATTTGATAATCATTTCCTTTGTTTTCTTGGTGTTGATATTCATATTATTTTCAGTAGCCCAAGAAAGGCAATGGTTGGCAGCTTGTTGAAGAGGGCTATGATTTAATGAAGCACCGTATTTTCCAGCGTAATATAGTGTTATATCATCAACATATTTTACCATTGGAAGTGTTGTATGTAGGTCATTTACCATAACCAAGAACAGAAGGGGGCCCAACCGGGTGCCCTGTGGAACACCTCCATTTAAACCAGCCCAAGTTGAGACGATGTCACCAAATTTGATCCGTTGCTGTCTTCCAGATAAGAATGAGGCAACCCAACGCACTAAACAGTCATGCACACCAAGATTTCTGAGTTTCTGCAACACCAATGAGTGTTGCAAGTATCAGAATGCTTAATGAAATGACTGTGTGATTGTGATGATGTGTATGTCTGTGTGGTTTTTATCTGTATCTTCAAGTGTGGTTAATTTTTAGAGATGCTTGCTTGCTTGCAAGCGGCATCTCTATTGTGTGAGGAAAGCTCTGAAACTTATGACAACTGCCTTGGTCATGCTGTTTCATCTCTGTCATTAAAACTTTACATACAGTCTCAATAGAATTTTATTTTGCATTTATAAACTTTTGGGTGTCTTTCTGAGATGAAGAAATTAATAAAGAAAACAAACAGGCTGACTTTCTGCAGGTCAAAGGTCAATCACCAAAAGTAGGTCACGGGCCAGATACCCTCCGGCAGGTCTTAGTGACAAATACCCTCTGCAGGTCTCACATGCCAGATACCCTTGTGCAGGTGACAGGCAAAGGTGTAGATACTATCATGGGCAGTCTATCTACAAACATCTCTTGAAGTGCTTGCACGTTATTTTTGTGGATGTATCTGTATTCTGTAGGCCTGTCTGTGTGTTGTGATGTGTGAATGTTGTGATTGTGGAAGGCAAGTTTCATGCACAGCGTGAATAATAAAGTATTTGTCTGTTGTCAGCAAAAACAAACACATATATTTGGTATAAATGAGTAGGGGTTTAATAATAACAATAAGTAATTTGGTATACAAATGAAATTGTTTGTGATACAAATAGATTGGAAAATCGAGTACATTTGTATACATGAAATGATATGCAAGATGGACAGTCAACAATGGCTGAAAGTCCTATATTGAATAGAGAATGTAATTAACCCCTACCATTACATTTATGATTAATCTAAAAATACATTATGTATATTTTGATCATGAAAAATATTACAAATACGGTTGAAATATGAAAATACATATGATACCAATACTAATACACTTGTGGTAGCATGTGAAACATGGCCCCAAGATCATTGAATGTACATGATGAGGAAAAGGATAGGAAGGTGGGGAGGTGGTGGAAAATAATTAAAGAAAATATTGACAGAAAGTTGTCAATGTATGATGTTTGGACTTGCTGAAATTAGAATGGGGGTCATGACCTACTTGGGGTCATGACCTACTTGGGTGTCATGTACCCAGCAAGTCTTAGTTTTTTGCTGACCAGACAAATGATCTTTTATAAATAAAAACTCTTTTTGTCTGTTGTCAGCAAAAACAAACACATATATTTGGTATAAATGAGTAGGGGTTTAATAATAACAATAAGTAATTTGGTATACAAATGAAATTGTTTGTGATACAAATAGATTGGAAAATCGAGTACATTTGTATACATGAAATGATATGCAAGATGGACAGTCAACAATGGCTGAAAGTCCTATATTGAATAGAGAATGTAATTAACCCCTACCATTACATTTATGATTAATCTAAAAATACATTATGTATATTTTGATCATGAAAAATATTACAAATACGGTTGAAATATGAAAATACATATGATACCAATACTAATACACTTGTGGTAGCATGTGAAACATGGCCAAAGGCTGAGGAGGCTTAGAAATGTTGAAGTGTAAGGTGAGTCAGCTGCTGCCACAAGAGAAAGAGAAAAAGAGGACAAAACAGGTTGTGATATGACAAATTGACAAATAAAACAGTGGTGAAGTCACTGTCAGCATTGTGGAGATACATCGACTAATGACTACTGGGTCATCCAATCGTGTTGAATTTTGTGCGTGAATAACAAAAATTGGGTACATATACATAACAGGAATTGGGTACATATACATATGTAGAATGGTGTAAGAGATGGCATGCTTCATTCAGAAATGCTTTGTAATAAACAATCTCGATTAGATGGGATCACCTGATCTCGATTTGATTGGATCACCTGACAAGTTGTACTTTATTGTCACATGGTAGATTGTTGTTATGATGGTGGGTGTGTTGGTACTCGCAAGTGTGACAGATGAAGATTCACTGCATTTAGTGTTATAAATTGTTGTCACAGTGGAGGTGTTGGTAGTCCATATGATCTGAAAGATGAATATTCACTGCAAAGAGTGTGGTAAAGTGTTGTCACTGCAACGAGTGGTAAATTGATGTCACAGTAGGAGTGTTGGTACTCCAAAGTGTGGCAGATGAAGATTCACTGCAATGAGTGTGATAATTGTAAGAACGATCTGTTGTTTTGTGAACAAATTACGATGAATGATTTCGTAATGTGATAACAGCATTTTTCCTAATGACTGCTTGGTCATCCAGGATGCTGCTGAGTATCGCAAGATGGTAATCCACGGAGAAAGTAAGGGAAAGGCACTTTTGGGACAGCACATAATAATGTAGTAAAGTGGATGCCCGCATTGTTTCCCAATGACTGCTTGGTCATCCGGGATGGGGCAAGTGATTTGATATAGTAATCCATGCAGCAGTGAGTGCAAGGCACTGTTTGGCACATAATAATTGTACAGAACAATTAGTGAAGCACAAAATAATTGTGGTATAGTACAGCTATAGCATAGAATAAGCACAGTAATGGCAGTAAACTGGATACCCGCATTGTTTCCCAATGACTGCTTGGTCATCCGAGAAGTGGGTAAGTGGCATGTTATGGTAATCCATGTGTAAGTAGGTCCAAGTAACTGAGTTGGCACAGAATAATTATAGTGGTAACCAATGTAATGGTTCGCAGGGTTATTGAAATACAGTCATGAGCAGGCGAATAAATCATGATAAGTAATACTGTGTGACCAGCTGTTTCTGAATGACTACTGGGTCATCCCAGAAGTGGTGATTGGCACATCAGAAATGAGTGGGAATTGGCACATGAGAAATAACAGGAGTTGTAGTACCGCTGAATGGCTAAAAATTATGATGGGAATGAAATGGACGGTTATAAGCTAATCCGATGTGATGTCTTCTGGCACGTACGTGAGTGGAGTGGACTGAGTAGACGGGATTGGGATCCAATAGGATAATACATAATAGGTGACTAGTGATGTGAAGTTGAGGGGCTCACCGCCCTGGGTTGGGCTGTGACCAGCTGACGGATTTCCATCCACCGATGTGTCAGGATCGTCTCCTTGGTTCAGGTGCCGAAGACGATACTAGTGTATGAATGAAAGCATGGCGGTGAATAGGGTGGCCTTTACTGAGGAATAATGCCCTGTCCAGTCGTGGGTGGATGGGAAGGTATGTCATGAGTGGACTGTAGTAGGACACCAGCCTGCTGATTGGAGGCACATGTGTACCTGGATAGTTGGAGAGTAGCCTTGAAAACGCGAGGAATCAGGATTGGTGCTGGTAGATAATGGCATGTAGCGGTGTTTCAGTCAAGAGTACCTCACTCGTTCTGAGGCATGCGTCATACGTCACTGTGGACATAGGAGAGTAAGGTAGAAGTGAAAATGAGACAAAGTGCAGTATGGTGAGGAGGTCAATAGGCCTAGCAGTACTGTGCTGGAAATGGGAAGATATCTATCGTGGGAGTAGATATGAAAGTAATAAGGAGTTTTATAATGTTGAGATAAAAAGGTTGTAGGCAATGGAGTAAGAGAATCAAAGGTTTAGGATGTGGACAGGTGACAGCTTAAGATAGGAACAGAGTAATTGAGATCAAACAGATGGAAATTAGCATTGTTAATGTAGTATTGGTGAAGGTAGGAGGTTTAACAAGTGATATGTGACCTGGAGAAGGTGGAATTGAATACAGAGGAAGTATTAGTATATGAAAAGTTTTATGTATGTAACCTGTCAAGGGATGTGGATGATGATGGTGTAGAACATGAGAGTTGTGAAGAACGGGAGTGTCAAGAAGAAAACTAGAAGGCAGGAACAGGATCATGATAAGTTCCTGTGAGGAATAAGAAAGGTATATATTGATTGAAATGTGGATAAGCTAGGATGGTGGTGAAGGTTATGTGTTGATGGTTAATAGTAAAGGTGAATATGATCAGTATGGAAATTGAGAAATGGTATGTGGTATAGTGAAAAGTTGTAACACAAGTGATAATAGTTTACTGACAGTGTTGGTCACTGCAAAGAGAAAGAGTGTATGGAATAGGAAACTGTAAAGTGTACCGAGAAGTTTGGACCACCGTGGGTCCAGCCAATAGAATAGTGTAGTGGTTATGTGATTGGTATAAGTAATAGATGGGAAGTGTGTGGTCTCCGTTGGGTTGTCCCGATGGGAACATGGATGCGGCCCCCTCTTGAAGGCACATGTGAAAGAAAAGCGTCGCTGCCAGAATACATCAGGTTGGTCTGTTGGGTGGGGTGTCTCATTCTTATTATTGCTCCCTAAATGAACCGTGCAGGAGATATTTGTCATGGCCGGCTGAGGCAAACCCGGAGGTGCACCTGAAGTGTGCCCTGAAACAGCAACATGAAATAGGAAGTATTGAGAGTATGAATGAGATGTGGTCAAAGTAGTGTACAAATTAGAAGCAGATAACATGAATTGTATTCGATTTAGAAACTGTAATGTTGGAAATGAATCTGAGAAGTGATTGGGCCAATACATGTATTGTAAAATGTATAAGAAAGAGTGATTGTACTTATCTTAGTTGGCTGGATGAGGCTCATTCATGAAATGTAAACCTAATCCCTGACGTTGATGCCTGAAGGAAAGGCTACTAAATAAATGGTAATGTGTGGTGTCACTGAAACTGAAAAGAGTTGTAGTTGAAGGACATGCTGTGCAAAAAGATATGGCATGTAAGAATGGTAATGAGAAGGAAGAGTAATTGACATGAATGGTTTGAGGATACAGTTTACTTATCTTAGTAGTCGTGGGTGAGGAATCTACGTGGACTAAGAACCACTAACGGGTATTATAGTCCACAACTGCAGAGGGTGTGGAACCACTGGGAAGAGTAATGGCGAACCACTGGAAAGCATGTTGAGTTGAACCACTGCGTAGTATGTGAAGTTGGACCACTGGAACGAGTCTGATGGATAACCACTGGAAAGAGTGTAATATAGAACCACTGGGAAGAGTGTAATGTTTGAACCATTGCTAGGAGTGTTATGCAAAGCGCTGTAAAGAGTGTTGAGTTGAACCATGTTGAACCACTGAAAAAGAGTGTAATATTGAACCACTGCAAAGAGTGTAATATTGAACCACTGCTAAGAGTGTAATATTGAACCACTGCAAAGAGTGTAATGGTTGAATCGCTGAATAGATTGTGATGGTGAAACCATTGCAAAGAGTATAAAGTTGAACCGCTGTAAAGAATAAAAGTTGAAGCACTGCAAACACTATTATGTTGAAACACTGTTACTGGAATGTTGAAGGAGTGTAATGGTGAACCACTGCAAGGAGTGTAATGGTGAACCACTGCAAAGAGTGTAATGTGAACATCTGCAAAGAGTGTAACATGAACCACTGCATAGAGTGTAATGATGAACCACTGCAAGGAGTGTAATGTGAACCACTGCAAAGAGTGTAATTGTGAACCACTGCAAAGAGTGTAATGGTGAACCACTGCAAAGAGTGTAATGTGAACCACTGTAAATAGTGTAATGTGAACCACTGCAAGGAGTGTAATGGTGAACCACTGCAAAAGGTGTAATGTGAACCACTGCAAAAGGTGTAATGTGAACCACTGCAAAGACTGTAATGTGAACCACTGCAAAGTGTGTAATGGTGAAGCACTGCTAAGAGTGTAATGTGAACCACTGCAAGACTGTAATGTGCTCCACTGTAAATAGTGTAATGTGAACCACTGGGAAGAGTGTAAAGTTGAACCAGTGTGAAGTGTGTAAAGTTGAAGCACTGGGAAGAGTGTAGTAGTGAAGCACTGATGAGTGTTATGTTGATCCACTGCCAAGAGCATGAAGTTGAAACACTGGAAAGAGTAGTATATTGAACAACAGCGGGGAATGTAATGTTGAATCCATGCGTTGCATATTTCGGTGTATTGCCGGAAAGAATTCCATCAACAAGATCATTTTATTGTCCATTTTACAGAAGGGGACATTATTTTGGCTGTATAGTATCACCATGGAAATTGGAATGAACGGCATAGTACTGAGGTAGTAGGACTATACACAGTTGGTGATGTGTTTATAAGTGACAGGTCCAGTGGAGTGATCATAACTGCATGTGTGTCATTGGATGTGGAGAAAGTAGGTCCCTGAAAAGAAGAGAGTTATTCAGTACAATGTGGGACAATGTGAAAGAAGAGAGTTATTCAGTGCAGTGTGGCACAGTGTGGCTTTAAGTTGTAAAGGAACAAAGTAAATTCAAGAATTCGGTTGATTATACAGTATACTTATCTTTGTTGTCTCCATGTAAACGACCAATATGGCCTGATGTGCATCGGAGATTTGGGATGGAATGATCTGCGGTGGGCGATTAGGAATTACGGTCAGCGTGACTTCAGGAGGCTGAAAGATCTTCAGATTGCAGAATTGATGCTTTTAGCGTCAGATGTGTTGAATAAGTTGACATGTGTGACATGCATTTGGTACAGTTGTCAGTGATGATATGGATTAATTAAGGTCACTGCAGAGAGTGAGACATGTAAGTTAGGCTGTAGGCCTAAAGCATATGAAATTAATAAATCGGATGTTTAATAATAAGCTGAAGGGAGTAAGTTCTGTTACTGAAAGTTGTTGTGAAATGTGTTAAATTGAATTAATAAATGTTAACATTAAATTTTTTTTTAATAATGACATTGATAAATATAATTTACTTGGGTGTCATGTACCCAGCAAGTCTTAGTTTTTTGCTGACCAGACAAATGATCTTTTATAAATAAAAACTCTTTTTATTATTTATTATTATTATTGGGCGACATTAGAAATAACTTGAGTGGAATTTGAGCAACTTTTGGAAAATTTATTCTCACTCAACGTCAGCTGGCTCAGACAAAAATGCAGTAATCAAGCTACAATTACAAAGGCATAGTGTCAATATGCAGACCAAGAAATTGGCAACTTTAACAGAAATCAAAAAAGACATCTTTGAGATATTCAAGTTTTCGTAAAGAGGGACTTATTTTTGTTGAACCGTTTAGATACAGTCTAGATATATTTCAACTATGCCAACAGTTTATTTTTCATGATAATTTCACCTCAATAACCAATCTGCAAACAAGAAAACTGCAAACCAGAAATTCATTGAAGCTGGATATGTGTGTCGTATAATTATGGGACCTGGATGTCCTCTGCAGAGTGGCATTGTTTTGCAAAGTGGTATCCAGTGGCTGGTGCTATTTAAGATTCACCGAATTAAGAGCTTTATCTTTTTGAACTTGATCCATTTATTGTATGTTTGCATTACTATTTTTTTATTTTCTGTTTTGACAAATGTGTCAGGTGTGACATTTTCGTTGGCGTAATTAAAAAAAAAATCTATATATATATATCATTTGACACCTCTGTCAACCAATCACATGCCAGTATTGCGCGAAATAATTCCCATATTCTTTGTATCCTCTCATGTTTGACTGTTTGACTGTTTGTTTCATGGTATAAGCTGGTTATTCACCATGGGATCAGGAATATGTGTTTATCACACCTCGGTCAAAAGCCCTCGGGTGATAAATAACATATTCCCTCTCCCATAGTTTTAAATAACCTATACATATTGTAAAACTTACAGACGTCACACTGAAAGAAGACGATGTGTGGAGACTCCAGAACCCAAAATTGTGAATATTTATTAAGGTAATCTATTTTGTTTCAACCTGAATCATGATTGGCAATGTCAATGTAGCAAGAAGGCCAAGCTACATTCCCTGTAGTGTATTGAATTGTGTGTTTGAATCAGTAACTATTGCTGGATCTTCCCGTGACCACTGACCACATGGTCTAATCAACACAAACCACCTCAACGTGATGGCAGACGGACTATGAAAACCTACACCACTGTCGTTTGAACTTCTTTGAAGGCAACGTAGCAGAAAACTGGCGGGTATTCAAACGAGATTTTGACATATTTGTTGAAGCTGCACACAGTGGTAAAACGAACAAACAGAAAGCGTACATCCTGCTTAACCTTGCTGGCGGCGATGCAATTGAACGGGAGAGTAACTTCAAATACCTTGGAGAACGAGCAAACCCCAATGGCAGTGAAACAAAGGAAGACCTTGCAGTACTCAAACTCAAGTTCAGGGAACTATGTAACTCTAGAAAAAACGTTATTCTAGAACGCTATAAATTCAATAGCCATACACAAAGCAGTACAGAGAGTTTCGAACAATTTCTTGCTGATCTACACAGCAAATCTGCCACTTGTGAGTGGGGGAAGAGGGGGTGAAAAGTCACAGGGGTAAAAAGTCACAGGCCTTTTTGACCAACTTGCAGTGACCTAATTCTTTAGCTTAAATCATCATTTGGGACGCTTTTATCAGAAGAAGGTCTGCAGGGAATATGAAAATTATGCTCATTATATAAAGTGGGTTTTTACCCACCTCATGCGTTTTTGGTGTCCCAAACAATTTTTATGGATTCTGAACTTTCTCTATTAATGTCTGGTCACTGTGACATAGGAAGTTGTGCCACTGTTTCAAGGTCTTTTGTGCAATATGCTGTAAACAATTTTTGGCCATATGGTCACCAAGTTGTCATGATCATGTGTTGAATTTAAAAAAAACAGCTGAGGGGTGAAATGTCACACTGTGATATTTTACCATAGGGTACCATGAAATCAGTATTCCTTGCTAAGGAAAATAAAATATTCTGCACTTGAGGCTTTTAGCTTACAATATTATCATCATCCATCATCAATAACACTCCTGAGAGAGTATTGCAATAAGTTTTCATTTTGTGAACTTGGGCAATTTCTGACACAAGCTTTGCTGATGGTGCATTGTCATTGCAAGCCAATGGCTTTGGAAGGCTCACTATAAATTTCATGCACAAGGATGACTATCAAGTCCAGGTTTGTATATTAACTCATATTGTGCTGTATGTCCCAACAATTGCATGTGACTTGCTACCCCACGTTTGTGACTTCTTGACCCTCGCATGGGGTAAAAAGTCACAACTGTCATGTATTAGCCTGTAATGGTAGTCAACTGACTCGTGTCGACCTCTGGTGTTATTTAGTATATTTATGTGGTGATCGTGGTATTGCTTACCTAACCACTGTAATGAGAAGATACCAGCGGGAGCGGAGATGCGTCTCGTCGCTTCAGCTGCAGTGTATCGTCTGCCAAACCTCGCCAGATCTCGCCGCACCGCGAGAGGACCCGAGATGACGTACAGCGGCACCAAGCGGTGGTGCGGGCCACCACACTCCTCCCCGTCATATTTTCAGCTTCCTGAGGGGGCCCATTGAACAGCTTCTTGAGTGGGCCTATTGAAATATGTCCACGGCAAGAGCTGAATGTGTAGCACCCCTCTCCCTCCTCCAAAAAAAAAATTAAAATATCCATAGGCCGATGTTTCAGAAACACTTAGGGCCTTACGGATACTGTTAAGGAGCATGCAGCTAGAGTGTGCCCCTTAACAAAAATTGGTAGCATTAAAATACTGAGGAATTCCAAAAATAATGGCGAGTCCCTCAAAAAATTAAAAATTTAAAAATAGCAAAGGACATGCTGAGTTGCTATTGCCCTTGGGCTTCATAAAAGCCATAGCTATAATGCTGCCAAGGATTCCCTGGGGGTAGGCCTTGTCAACACATGCTAGTAAAAACATTTGTTAAAAACACTCTACAAATGACAAACAGCGGGTCTGTACGGCGCTCCAAATGGATACATCCGAACAGGTTGGCCCCTGATTGCCAATTTTATGCAGATTACTCAAGAAAATTTCCTGCTGCAGGGGCGCATATTATTTGACTGCTCCCAGAATTATCACGCCATCTGTTTAGGAAGGGCTTTTTGTCTTCAAAGTCCTTCCTGGATGTCCTTCTGTCCCCTCCCAAAGGGCCCGATGCAGCTCTCCAATTGGGAGAATCACTGCCCCTGTCAGCGGGTGGGAACGACCTATTCGGTCTTCCCTTGTGAACTGGAGCAGAGCCATATGAGGTGTTCCTATGTAGGAAATCGCTGCCAACACACTCTCTAGCAATGTGTCCGATACCAGCACAAGTAAAACACCTCAATGGAATTGGTGTACGCAAGCGTTTGTTAGGGCAATTTTCAGCATGATAGTGGTTGCCACCGCATGTTAAGCAAGTCTCAGAATTGGTGGAACTCACTGGGGACTCCGGACAGCTCTTACTAATGTGACGGCCATCTGTTTTGATACCAAAAGTCCATTTCTTATCTGCAGTCGGACGCGGAGCATGTGGATTAGCCTTTATGTTCCTCCGGCTCTTGTCATACTGCTTCGGCATGTTGAACAGGCGGTTGAGCCTTAGCCGGTCTCCTTTGGGCAGAGTAATGCAAGCATTGAGGGCTGCATTTATGAGAGAAGTTGTCAGTTGAACCAGCTTCTCTCGTGGGATCTTTCTGCAAACCCGAGAAATAAGTTTAGACTTCTGGGTCTCGGAGTCCCGTTTATCCATCTTCTCAAGTCTGAGGGTTCCGGCATACATTAAACATCCTTGCGGCTCCTTTTCCATAAAACAGCCCTGCAGTTCCATTGTCTGATCTGACAAGAAGCCATTAGAACATCCATGCCAATCATCTTCACCATGGTGTTTATTGAAGTCTACTGAAGATGTGTAGTCAATAGAATCAATTGCCTCTCTGCGTAGACTATTGGAGGGGTCCTTGGAGCAAGTTTGTTTTCTGTGCACCAAGGGCCCCTTGTTCAATGAATTAGAGAAAATAGATGAAATAGGTGGAGACCTGTCATCTTCCACCTTGGGCTCCTCCCCGTCCATGCTATCAAGCATATGGTGACACTCCGAGTAGTTGACAATTTCCTCCCTGCAATTAGACTCAGTCTCATGAATACTTTCAGTGATGGCCTCCCTTCCCATATTCTCAGTATCCACTCGGTCATCCTGAAATTGTTCGGAATAGAACATGTTGTGGACCTTTGTTCCTTCAATTATGGGCTGGGAATGTTCAACCATATCTACAACTTGACTAAGTGGTCCCTCTTGTTGTAATGCATCCTTGGCTTCACTGGGCAGCCCTTGTTGCTGGAGAACTGGATCTGGGAAATTCTCATTCGTGACATGAGATGTTTGAATTCCCTTGTTGGCTACTCCCTCCTTCTTCATTTTCCTAACATTGGCAGCCCTTTGCTGTTGACCATAGCATATCTTGCCTTGCCCTCTGATCCTGGCAAGCAGGGCAAAGAGTTTTTGGTTTCGTCGGTCTTCAAACTGCTCGTAATCCTTGTACTTGATCAACTTGACATCTGTTTCATTCAGTGGGTCCCAATCTATATTCTGAAATATTTTGATGCTGGACACCACAATATTTGATGTGTGAAGTTCCAGGGTTGTCTCAAAGTTGATACCAGTCAATTGGTTGAAAAATTTCCATGAAGTAATAGGACCAAATTCCCTTTCATTTAACAACTCTTCAGCTATCGCTGGTCCAATCCCTCGGATTTTCATCAACTCATCCATTGAAGCTGTGTCTACGTTGACAGGTGCCATTTTAGATATCTCCTGTTTGTTTTCTAGCTTGTCCCTGAGGTTTGACATAGTTCTATGAAGATGATTGTTTCTTCGCTCTTCAAAATGTTCAATGTCTTTGTATTTAATCAGCTTAACATCCAATTCAACATTCTGGTCCCAATCCATGTTTTTGAAGATCTGGATACTGGAAACCATTACCTTGGATGTATGTAATTCTAGAGTTTTCTCAAAAGTGAACTTAGTCAGGTTATTGAACGCTTTCCATGATGTTATCGGTCCAATAATTCTATCCTCAACTATTTTGTCAGCAATGACTGTTCCAATCCCAGGTATGGTCATCAGTTCATCATGTGATGCTGTGTCCAGATTAACTGGAGCCATTTTGGCTGTCAACAAGTTGTTAGTGCCTAGCTATTATAACTTAAGCTAATTTCCAGCAAGCAAACCCTGGAGCGGGATGATTAATAAGCACCAGAATTTGTTAGTAGAAGGCACAGCAAGTGGTGTTTGGGTTCGCGGTTTTTCAACCAGAACTCCAAACAGGGTCAACTTGTTCTCTTATGTCATGAAACTCTTAATCTAAGGTTAATAATTTGAAAAACCTTAAAATCTAAGGGCCATACGACACAAGGGTACACACAGTGACAATTGGCATTAATTCATTATATACAGGACACACAGCAATGTCAAATTATGCAGTAAACCTTAATTGGTTAACACTCCACTAATTTTGGCAAATATGTTCTGTATTAATACCTTGACACCCGAGCAAATAGATACCGTAGATGGCTCTCCTCAAATGAAATTTAATGAGCAAATGTAGAATTGGCTTCAAAGTGAATCAAACCCAAGACTAATTCACTATATGAAATTACAAACTAATGTGTAGAAAGTGGGCTACTAATTTTTGCAATTTAGCCCAATTTGCTACACCACTAGTAGGCTGTGCTGTACAATTGCTAAGGCTGGTTATGTAAATATCTACAGCTTGTAGGCCTTAATTTTTCAATTAGGCCTGCTAAAGCTAAGATACATTTATTTGCAGGATTTTTCTGTAACACAGATAAATTGCACAGATGTAGGCCAATAGCTTACAATCAGGCAGCAGTGTGTCTAATCTGTGATATAATAGGCCTATATTGTATACATTGACAGTGGATATAGGATGTTGTTGACAGTTATGATGGAGCTGTCAAAATTTGACAGGTGGAGGTCCAGAAGACTCACCCCACCAGTGTCAAACAGGAACAGTGACAACTCGCACCAAAATATCCAAAATGCACATTGATATCTGCCGAATGTACTGCAATATTGATTAACCAGCAAATATAAGCATAAACAATGATTTTCAGCTCACTTTGAGTGCTTTGAAGCTGGCGCCTCTCGGCGAAATCCAATATGGCGGCCGCCTTACTCAACATGTGACAGCAGAAAATGTCTAATTTTCGCGTCTATTTTCGATAGACAGCATCCGAAACACAGATAGCATGAATCCGTTAACTCCTTGTCGCCAATGTGGTGATCGTGGTATTGCTTACCTAACCACTGTAATGAGAAGATACCAGCGGGAGCGGAGATGCGTCTCGTTGCTTCAGCTGCAGTGTATCGTCTGCCAAACCTCGCCAGATCTCGCCGCACCGCGAGAGGACCCGAGATGACGTACAGCGGCACCAAGCGGTGGTGCGGGCCACCACATTTACGTTTGTGGAACTCTTCTATGTTGAAGAATAATAAAAGTACTTCCGCCCAAGCCATACCTCGTGTCTGTGATATGGTGTCAGAAAGTTGGGAAATCTTTGCAAAAACGAATGAATAACCACTAGAAACGGCTAGATTAGTGGTGTTAATGCTACCCCTGCCCAGTTGTTAATGGGTCGTCGCTTAAAATCAGTCCTACCTGTGTCTAGTGCTAAATTGAAGCCACAGATTATTCACAACAGCCGTGCAGACCTTCAGAGTCGACAAAAAGTGATGGTTAAATACTACAATCGTGGCAAAAAACCACTTCCCCTGTTCAATGTTGGAGACCCATGTCGCATTCTGCAGAATCGCACTTGGGAACGTGGGACTGTCACTGGTGCCCACAAATCGCCCCGTTCCTACAACGTCACTACTGAGAATGGTGGGCAGTATCGTCGAAATCGTGTGCACTTGGCTCGGGACCCAGATAAATCGCCTATGACAATTGTCCCCGATCTCCAGTTCGAGACCCCCAAACCAAGTTTGATGACCCCCATGGCGAATTCCCCAGCGGAGCTGCCCCAACCCCCCTTTGTGCACATGCCTCCTCCGCCAGCAAACGAACCCCGTCCAACTCGCTCAAAGAAGCTGCCTGACAAATTCAAGGATTATGTGGTGACATTGAAGTGAAGAGCCTCTGCGCTGTCCCATTCCCGCCTATGAGCACTTTCCCCCGTCGATTCCACTTCATGTCACCATACCCAAGTTTCCCACAATCTACATTTAATCTATCAATAGAAAATTTAAACATTTTATTTCGATTTCAATCACGGACGTTTTATTTCGATTTCAATCAAAGACAATTTTCAATTTCAAAGACTCTGATCAATGCTTATTTTCAAATGTTCACATATATTGCATTTTCACTGTATAACTTGTGTGAATTTCAAATTTGTTTTATATCATGTCAACATTTGACTAATGTGACTTTCAACTTGACATAATTTTATATAGGACAGATTCCTGTATTTTGTTTCCTTAAAATTAAGATTATGACGTTCAATGTTTAAGACGTTATTATCACAGTTGCAGATTGTCAAAGAAAATGACAGGTTTTCACACTGCTTGCTAAATTTTCGTGTTCAGTATTTCAATGACTTTGTTAATGTTGGAACTCTTAAAGACGTTTATAGTTGTAAGCTTTGTTAAAGGGAGAGGTCAGATAGTAAATTGTTTTAAGTAAAATTTTCAGTAAGTTAATTAATGTCTTGTACTGTTAACTTGATTTTGTTAAAGGGAGATGTCATGTATTAACCTGTAATGGTAGTCAACTGACTCGTGTCGACCTCTGGTGTTATTTAGTATATTTACGTTTGTGGAACTCTTCTATGTTGATGAATAATAAAAGTACTTCCGCCCAAGCCATACCTCGTGTCTGTGATAACAACGGACTTTGCCTTAAACTAATTGCGAACTGACTGAAGCCTATTTACAGCACATCAGCGATTATGTGATACAAATATAGTCAACTAAATACCGCATAATTGTGCCAAAGGTCATTTATATCTAACAAACACTCGCTCTGTTCCGGAGGTTTTTTTGCAATTTGTGACTTCTGACCCCCGCCTCCCCTATGGTGCTCTTGTGGAACAGATGATCCGGGACAGAATTGTCATTGGAGTGTCCAACGAAGAGGCATGCATGATGGAATACTATTCAGATGCCAAACCATGAACAATGAGATAAATTTGGGTCAGTTTTACTGCCTATGTTATGCTGTTAGACATTACCTGCTTTGAGATGTTTCTTATTCGGTGAACTGCTGGCCTTCACTCCACAGAGATAACCCATACATGCTCAGTAATAATTTAAGCAACATATACTGACAATTCCTGGTAATTTACTTGCCCCCCTGACATCTTTTTTAATTTTGAACTATCTGTATTACAAAATCATCAATGTTAGTTATAAATAACTTAAAACAATCCTTTATTAACATCTTTAAAGGTGAGATGATGTTAAATTTCTCCAAAATAGTGTAATAAATTATTATTGATATCCTTTGTATGAGAGTTTGAGAGATATAATTCTTAAGTTGTTGTTCTACCAGAAGTAAGATTTTTCACCTAAATATTTTGAGGTCGAAAATGGAGTTGCATCCAAGATTATCCTGGCATACCCAGTTCGTAGATCAAAATGATGAAATAACCGGGCAGATGTGATCACAAGATGTCTATTTAGAGGACTGAAGTGAAATATTTGCTCCAACAAATTCATTGTTGGGAAATTTGAGGCTAAGACGGACCCATTCAGATTTTTCCCATACCTTTTTTGGTGCACTGTAGATTTGGTAAGAACTTATTCAGATACTTCACCTTCCCAAGGAATCTAAGTAGGTCAGTCTTGTTTTCAGGTTTAGGCATGTCTCGAATAGCTTCGACCTTTGCTGGATCAGGACGAAGTCCTTCACTCTAAATTGGAAATGTGGAGAACCTAAACAAAACCTAAACAAAACCTAAACATTCAACATTTCTGCTTTGAGCGCGTTTATTGGTGTTTAGCTTTTTCTTTATAAACACTTTGTTTAGCCAAATTAAACAAGCTGCGTAAGCTAGGGTGCCCCTTAAATTGTCGTATTCATTTGCACTTTTGCCATATCATTCCATTGCCAGTAAAAAGACATTCTGCAAAATTTCAATAAGATTGGTTGTGGCCTTAGGGTGGCACAATTGCATTAAAGTTTAAATAAGCTTCAATTTGAATGGTAGAAAGATATATTTCTGAAAATGTTTAACTTTGAAGAAATTCCGAAAGTAGAAAGTTTCAAACTATGGTGAAAAAATGTTTGGAATGAACCGCTTAAAAGGTCAACTTTTGCATAACTGTCACATCTTCATTGGAATAAAGTATAAGGCACACTTTGGATGAAAGTAGGAATTTCAACATGTTTTTCAAATATATCTCAACAATATCCAAATAAACATATTCGCATTAAATAACTCAGCAGGTAAATAATCAGAAATAAATCACTTCAATGCAAGGTCATTCTGCCAAGTCATTTTCTTTTGACTGCATTATTATTCCATCAAGGTTTTATCAAATGATGTGGTAGATCACTTTCTCAGTTTAGAGACTTCTTTGGGTTCCGAAAGTCAAATTAACATTGTTTTTTAGATTTATCACATTTCAATAATTCAAAAAGAAAATATCACTGCACAAAATCAACTTCTCCCAAGTGGAAACCATTGATGTTGGTATTCAAATTGAAACTCTTTTTCTAAGAAATTTAACTGCACCATCTATAAGTCAATCAAATAAAAACTGAAAATATTATTGACAACCGCGAAACGGCAAAATAATACCTTAGGCTCAAATTTCAAGGCTGTTGTGCCACCCTTAGACGTTGGAATTTTTCCAAAAACTTTACAGGGCCACTTTTGTGACATTAAGGAACAATACTGCAAAAGTGCATTAAGTTTTGGAGATATAGGGAGCAGACGATGCACCCTAGCGTAAGCGACTACGCAGGTACAGACTAAACAATAATGACAAAAAACATTTAATTTTAGCATTTTATTTGTTTAGAACACTAAATAAAACAATTAGGTGTATAGTCTAAAAAACCAAGTGTCTAATGCCTAAACTACTAAATGTTAACAACTTAAACAAAATCTCAAAAACTAATGTGCGTGCAAAATTCCAGCTTTTAGCACATTTAAAAGTGTGTACAAAAAGTAAATGTTTAAGCTGCAAACAAATATGTACATCTTCAATAAAAGTTTATAATAAATAAAAAAAAGTGTTTCTTACCTGTTATTTTCCATTTTTGGACCTTTTCCAGGTGATTTTAGAGCAATAACTTGCAATTTAATTACCTGTCATCTTCACCATCATTTTCTCACTCCAATCCACATTGTTTTGACCGCGATTTTCGCTCATTTTGCAATCGTTTTTGGACTTGAAAAGCTATTTAACAATCATATTTTCTATTTCCAGCACCCATTTACTTTTCCAGACACATTCCACAACACTTGACAGCATTATTTATTGGGAATTTAAGATTGAAGAGCTCAATATACTGCCAATACACTGCCAATACACATCTTTAACTAAACAACATCAGCCAAGCAGACAGCATTCTTTCAACAATCTCAACAGAAATAATTCTATTATACCATATCTAAACATTGCTTTTGTACTATCACTAGCTGTATACTTAATTACTATTTCAGATAAAAACTAATTAAATTAAAAAATAATAATAATAAAATTAAAAAATTTAAAAAAAAAAATTAAAAAAAATTTGCTAAATACATTTAAACTATTTAGTCCTCTAAATTTTCAAATACTTGCATGTTTTACTTGCTTGCTTGTGTTGCTTGAACGTAGCACTTGTGGGCCTCGCTTACCTCACTCGATCACTTACTTGCTTGTGTTGCTTAAACGTAGCACTTGTGGGCCTCGCTTACCTGACTCGATTACTTGCTTGCTTGTGTTGCTTAAACGTAGCACTTGTGGGCCTCGCTTACCTGACTCGATTACTTGCTTGCCTGTGTTGCTTAAACGTAGCACTTGTGGGCCTCGCTTACCTCACTCGATCACTTGCTTGCTTGTGTTGCTTAAACGTAGCACTTGAGGGCCTCACTTACCTCACTCGATTACTTGCTTGCTTGTGTTGCTTGAACGTAGCACTTGTGGGCCTCGCTTACCTCACTCGATTACTTGCTTGCTTGTGTTGCTTCAACGTAGCACTTGTGGGCCTCGCTTACCTGACTCGATCACTTGCTTGCTTGTGTTGCTTAAACGTAACACTTGTGGGCCTCGCTTACCTCACTCGATTACTTGCTTGCTTGTGTTGCTTAAACGTAGCACTTGTGGGCCTCGCTTACCTCACTCGATTACTTGCTTGCTTGTGTTGCTTGAACGTAGCACTTGTGGGCCTCGCTTACCTCACTCGATTACTTGCTTGCTTGTGTTGCTTCAACGTAGCACTTGTGGGCCTCGCTTACCTGACTCGATCACTTGCTTGCTTGTGTTGCTTAAACGTAACACTTGTGGGCCTCGCTTACCTCACTCGATCACTTGCTTGCTTGTGTTACTTAAACGTAGCACTTGTGGGCCTCGCTTACCTCACTCGATCACTTGCTTGCTTGTGTTGCTTCAACGTAGCACTTGTGGGCCTCGCTTACCTCAATCGATCACGTGCTTGCTTGTGTTGCTTCAACGTAGCACTTGTGGACCTTGCTTACCTGACTCGGATTACTTGCTCGCTTGTGTTGCTTAAACGTAACACTTGTGGGCCTCGCTTACCTGCCTCGATTGCTTGCTTGCTTGTGTTGCTCAAACCTAGCACCTGTGGACCTCCCTTACCTACCTCAATTACAGGTTTGCTTGTGCTGCTTAAACGATATGGCTCGAAATTTTAAGCTGTACTCTGACGTAGTACGGACTGGCTTGACTGGATCTATAAACCCGCATAAACTTGCATCGGCTAATTCAGAAAATAAACTTTGCCACTTAACCAAAAGCACTCAAGATGATAATGGTAAGAAGAATTCAAAAGATAACACAAATCACAGTAAGCTGAAGGCTTGTGTATGGAACGCTCAAAGTTTGAGGCAAAAGACTGAGTCTGTGAAAGAGTTCAGAGATGAATTTAATCTGGATATATTTCTGTTCACTGAAACCTGGCTAAAAGCAAATGACCAAGTTGAAATTGGGGAACTGGAAAGAAATGGAGAATTTTTCTATTTGAGTGCACCTCGTGAATCCAGGCCTGGGGGTGGTGTAGGTTGCATTGTGAGAACAGGCATAAAAGCATGCAAGAAAGAAAGCACTCACACAAAGACATTTGAGCACATGGAAATAGAATTGCAAATTAATGGTACAACTGTCACTATCCTACTTGTGTACAGGCCTGAACCTTCAAAAAAGAATAAATACAGCTTATCAGAATTTTACACAGAATTTACACATTTTCTATCCCACTTTCAAACATACAACCATGAAACGATTGTTACTGGGGATTTCAACTTTCACTTCAACAAACCAAATGATGCCAAAGTTATCAAATTCAACAACATTCTTGAAATGTATGACCTCATACAACATGTGTCATCACCAACGCACAAGGATGGAAATATACTCGATCTTGTCATAACAAATACAACTACCTCTCTGACCAACTGTGTTGTCAGTGATCTCCTTTCAGACCACAACTGCGTGCTTTTCGATATTAAAATTGACAAAGGCAAAAATCCTCAGAAAGAAATCGCGTTCCGCAAAACTCGGAATATTAATTTATCTGAATTCAAAAAGGACATTAAGCAACATCTTTCACAAAAAGTACATCATTTCAATCGATCAATCCACTTGCGTAACCTGGTGGCACTTTACAACTCAACTGGCGAAGTTTTTGACAAACATGCCCCAGTGAAAACTAAACTAGTGACCTTACGCAAACCCAATCCATTCAGAAATCAAGAGATCAAACCCCTCAAAGCAGCAAAGAGAAAAGCAGAGCGATTGTGGCGACGAACTGGTCTTGAAAAAGACTGGGAAAACACTAAAGAAAAGCGAAACGCATTTAATGAAATGCTTTATCAACTCAAGTCTCATGATCTCAAGTCAAAGATTCAAGCAACAAAGGGAAACTCAAAAGCAATGTTCAAAGTTCTCAATTCCAGCCTTAACAGGAAGCAAGACTTGCCTCTACCCCATCATAAAAATGAAAGAGACCTGGCAAATGAATTCAACAATTACTTTGACGAAAAGATCAAAATGATAAGGTCAAAATTGGACTCCAATTCAAACAAAACAATTGATGCTCAAATGAACATTAATCATAAGCTAGGCCAGTTTAAAGCCTTATCTCAAGAGGAAGTTAAAAAGCTTGTCACTGACATGCCAGTAAAACATTGTCAGCTTGATCCCATGCCCAAATGGCTGTTGCTTGATTGCATTGATGAATTTCTTCCAGTTATGACAAAAATTGTCAACATGTCATTGACACTCGGAGAAATGCCTCTTGATCTGAAGCATGCACTCGTAAAACCACTTTTAAAGAAGGCTGGTCTTGAACTTAACAAAAAGAATTACCGACCTGTCTCTAACCTTTCATTTCTTGGCAAACTAATTGAAAGTGCCGTAATCAAACAGTATGTTGATCATCTCTCACGAAACAAACTTGATGATGAAAAGCAATCAGCCTACAAACAGTTTCATAGTACAGAAACTCTCTTAACAAGGATCCACAATGATACAAAGGAGAGGTGACGATGTTGGTACTGCTGGACCTGTCAGCTGCATTTGATACAATTGATCATGACATTCTGCTGGATAGGCTGCAAAACAGATATGGTGTGCATAGCTCAGCACTGAAATAGTCATATATTTCGGAACGATCACAGTCTGTAACGATAAATGACACAACATCAAGCAAACTTCCACTCAAGTATGGGGTGCCACAAGGCTCAAAACTTGGTCCAATTCTGTTCAATTCGTACATTGCCCCAGTAAGTGAGGTTGCACAAAGAAACCAAGTGAATGATCAAAAGTATGCGGATGATGAACAACTTATTCTTTCTTTCAAGCCAACCTTTTTAAATCAAGAGCAAGCTGTACGGAAAATGGAAAAATGCGTTGCAGAAATCAGGGACTTCTTGCACAATAACAAGTTGTGCAATAATGGTGACAAAACTGAACTTCTTCTAATTGGTGCTCCTGGTCAGTTGAAGAAACTGCAAGTGTCATCAATCAATGTGGACAATGTTGAAATCAAAACTGCTGATCATGTCAGAAATCTTGGAGTGCTATTCGACAAAAATATGACAATGGAAAGACAAATCAACAAGATGTGCCGTAATGCCTTCTTCAATTTGAGAAACATTTCAAAACTTCGAAAGAATCTAGACAAAGAAACGGTTAAAACAGCTGTGAATGCTCTTGTCACCCCTCACCTTGACTATGGAAATGGACTCTTGTATGGCACAACCAGCTGTTTGATGAATAAGCTTCAAGTTGCCCAAAACTCAGCTGTTCGATTGATTGAGAGATTGAAAAGACATGACAGTGTAAGTCTTAGTAGAAAGCAACTACATTGGCTACCGATTCCAGCAAGAATTCAGTTCAAATTGTTGATGATCACATGGAAAGCAATGAATTCCCAAGCCCCATTGTACATTCAAGAACTTATTCAAGCCAAACCCCAGCTAGACCACAATCTGAGAAGCAATCATAGACACCTGCTAGCAGAACCTATCCAATGCAACAAAAATAAGTTTGAGGACAGAGCTTTCTCATATGCAGCCCCAAAACTCTGGAATAGTTTGCCAGAAAAATTGAGAACAATTAACACTTTGGAAAGTTTCAAGAATAACCTTAAAACTCACTTGTTTAAACAATTCTACCCCTGAGCTCTTCTGAGCAGCGCTATTGAGCAGTTTACTGGAATTAGCGCTATATTAAGTTATTATTATAATCCCCCGCCGCTTGCGGGGGATTATATTGATATTGTTTGTTTTATTATTATTATTCTTATTCTTATTATAATCCCCCGCCGCTTGCGGGCGGGGGATTATATTGATATTGTTCGTTTTACTATTATTAAGAACTTCCCGTAGGGAAGTTCTTATTGATATTGTACGTATTCTTATTATTATTATTATTATGAATTCCCCGTAGGGGAATTCATCTTGTTATTGCTACTTTTTTTATTATTATTATAATCCCCCGCCGCTTGCGGGCGGGGGATTATATTGATATTCTTCGATTACCTTTTATTATTATTATTATTATTATTATTATTATTGAGCTCAGGAAAACTGTGATTACTGCAAAACTATTAGAGATAACATCCTGAAACCTCAAACACAATATGTGACTCCATTGCGCGCTACTTCTTACGAAATTTCATGATCAAATTTCAAGACACTTATGAGTTATGAGCAAAATACAAAAAAGATTTCCGGCGCAGGTTTCTGAGAACCTAAGCATAACTGAGACCTGTCAATTTTTTCTAAGATACCTTGACAAAGTCTCCAGGTCTGAAAGGCGTCTAATGAAGATTTCATGAATACATTTCAAGATATGATTTTTTGAAAATTGAACATCCCGAAAATTTACAGAAAATTTTCTGAAAAACAGGGAAGGAATGCTCGTAGAAAGCTGAAAGTGGGTACACGTACAGACCTACCCTAGTGTACCAACTTCACAAAGTTACGGACCACTCGCACAAACGGTCTTGGCGCTACGGACGTCCAAAAATGCAATTTTCAAGTGGCCATATCTCGTTCCCTATTTAAGCTACAACAAAGTGTTACATATCACAAGAAAGGTCTGTTTGTCAGCTTTCCAATGATGTATAGCATGATAGTGTCAGACGCGCGGCGTAGAATCGCGTCAGACATTGAAAATTTGTTGTCACTTTTTGCACCTTTGGAAAAGTTTTTGGCTTAAAATCCAATGAAGTTCTTCATCAATGTCCATGAATATTTTTTCCCTAATACCCTTGTGGGGCCTCCATACTGTCCTAAAAGGACATTTGACTACATCAAGTGGTTTCTGCCACAGAATTTTTTGTATTTCAAAATTGAAATGCACATAGCTCAGCTTCTACTAGTTCAAATTTCATGAAATTAACTCCAAAAAATGCATAAAGTTATGACCTACGCTGAACTGCACGGGCATACAGCTCATAGTAATACTCAATTTTACAATGATGATTTTACATTTGCAATTATAACTCATGCATTAATGTTCCGAATCATTAAAAAACTGAAATTACATGCTGCTTATTTTTTGCCCTATTTTGTGGTATAATCCTAGCTTACCAGTCTTTTTTCCTTTGCCTTGAAAAAAAAGTTTAAAAATAATTCACAGATGCATCTTAGTCTGCTGTCGGGGCCATTCTGCCTCACTGCCAGGTTTTGCTCCCAAGCAGCAGCAGTACGCCATGCAAAGAGCAGCATACTCAAACACGGTCATCAACAACAGGGCACAGGCTTAGGCCTATCATGACAGGGTTATAATATACATTGAAGGGAAAGGATTTTGTAAGCGTTGGCTGATAGGGCATATGTCCTCTATTTATGCACTTAAAAACCTTAATAGTATGAGCATACAGGCGTATTCATACAAATTATTGAAGTGAATTGAAACAGGAGAATAAGCGGGGCTAGGGTCAAACGGGGCCCGCGGGGGATTATCCGATATTGCCGTACGGCAATATCAGTTATACTAGTTATTATTATTATTATTATTATTATTATTTTTCTACGGCCTTAAAATGATTTTTAAAATGCCAATTATGAGAAAAGTAATGGAGATACAACAAAAGAGATACAAGAGTCATATATGTTGGCTTGAGTCCTATCTTCAAAAGCAATTTCACGGCGGAATTACTTGTCAGTCTTGCGTAATTCTGGAAACTAATTTTAACACTCTGTAATCGGTTTCTCAAAAACTAAGAGAGATAGAGGCATGAAATTTTTTTTCTAAATATTTTAGACAGTTATCCATTGCAGAAAGGAGCCTAAAGGAATTCCGTTGAAAAAATTCCAAGTTATGATTTTTTGAAAAAACGGAATTCCGAAAAATGACATTCCAACCTCCAGAAAACAAGGAAGGGATGCTCAGATTAAGCTGAATTTATATGTGCATACAGCCCTACCCTAGTCTAACAATATCACAAAATTTTGTTGTAATAGCGTTAACGGTATCGGTGCTATGGCCGCACAAAAACGCAATTTTCAATCGCCGATATCTCCGTTCCTGTTAAAGCTACAGAAAAATAATAATAACATCATCAGAAAGTGCAGTTTCTCTGCTTTCAGATGGTGTATAGAACGTCACTGTAGCTTGTTTAGTATAGAATCGCGTCAGACATTGAAAATTTCATGTCACTTTTTGGGCCTATCAAAACCTTTTTTGCCCAAAAAAACTATGAAGCTCTTCATGGATGTTCATGAGTATTTTTTTTATGGTGCCCAATATGGGCCTGCATAATATCTCCAAAGGAAATTTTCCTACTTCAAGTCCCCTTTGCTAGACAATTTTTTTAATTTCAAAATTGAAACATTAATTGCTCAGCTTCTGCTCATTCAAATTTCATGAAATTAACACCAAAAGATGCGTAAAATTACTGCCTTTACTGTTCTACAAGGGCATTTACCTATTACTAATAGCCGATTATACACATATCATTTTATATAATCAATTATATTTAATAAATGACAGATTCAATTCAGTTAAAAGTAATATGCCATAATGCTAATTTTTTACTCTATTTTTCCATATAAGCACAGCTCCATACCTCTTATGGTTTGTCTGCAACAAGCTGTTAGGGTTAGGGTTAGGGCTCAGTCAAAATGTATTGCTTTCAGGGTGGTACTATTGCTCACAACACACCTGGCTGCATGCTAAGCGCTATATTACTCAATACATGGACCTCTGCACTTCTATGCACTAGATTGCAAGGCAAGCCAAACTAACAACATGTCAACCATATCAGGCCTCGGAATGCAACGAGAGGGAATCCAATGGCATGGAATGGGAGGGGAAGGGAAAGGAAGGGAAGGGAATGGAGGGGCAGGGAATGGAGGGGCAGGGAATGGAAGGGAAGGGAATATGGGGGAGGGGAATTCATATCTTAAAATTGCTGTGCAATTTTAATTATTCTCTAGTTAAGAACTTCCCGTAGGGAAGTTCTTATTGATATTGTACGTATTCTTCTTATTCTTTATTATAATCCCCCGCTCGCGAAGCGGCGGGGGATTATATTGATATTCTTCGATTACCTTTTATTATTATTATAATCCCCCGCTCGCGAAGCGGCGGGGGATTATATTGATATTCTTCGATTACCTTTTATTATTATTATGAATTCCCCGTAGGGGAATTCATCTTGTTATTGCTACTTTTTTTATTATTATTATTATTATTATTATTATTATTATTATTATTATTTTTCTACGGCCTTAAAATGATTTTTAAAATGCCAATTATGAGAAAAGTCATGAAGATACAACAAAAGAGATACAAGAGTCATATATGTTGGCTTGAGCCCTATCTTCAGAAGCAATTTCACGGCGGAATTACTTGTCAGTCTTGCGTAATTCCGGAAACTAATTTTAACACTCTGTAAACGGTTTCTCAGAAACTAAGAAAGATAGAGGCATGAAATTTTTTTTCTAAATATTTTAGACAGTTATCCATTGCAGAAAGGAGCCTAAAGGAATTCCGTTGAAAAAATTCCAAGTTATGATTTTTTGAAAAAACGGAATTCCGAAAAACGACATTCCAACCTCCAGAAAACAAGGAAGGAATACTCAGATTAAGCTGAATTTATAGGTGCATACAGCCCTACCCTAGTCTAACAATATACCAAAATTTTGTTGTCATCGCGTTAACGGTATCGGCGCTATGGCCGCACAAAAACGCAATTTTCAAACGCCGATATCTCCGTTCCTGTTAAAGCTACAGAAAAATTAAAAACATCATCAGAAAGTTCAGTTTCTCTTCTTTCAGATGGTGTATAGAACTTAAATGTAGCTTGTTTAGTATAGAATCGCGTCAGACATTGAAAATTTCATGTCACTTTTTGGGCCTATCAAAACCTATTTTGCCCAAAAAAACTATGAAGCTCTTCATGGATGTTCATGAGTATTTTTCTTATGGTGCCCAATATGGGCCTGCATAATATCTCCAAAGGAAATTTTCCTACTGCAAGTCCTCTTTGCTAGACAATTTTTTTAATTTCAAAATTGAAACATTAATTGCTCAGCTTCTGCTCATGCAAATTTCATGAAATTAACACCAAAAGATGCGTAAAATTACTGCCTTTACTGTTCTACAAGGGCATTTACCTATTACTAATAGCCGATTATACACATATCATTTTATATAATCAACGATATTTAATAAATGACTCATTCAATTCAGTTAAAAGTAATATGCCATAATGCTAATTTTTTACTCTATTTTTCCATATAAGCACAGCTCCATACCTCTTATGGTTTGTCTGCAACAAGCTGTTAGGGTTAGGGTTAGGGCTCAGTCAAAATGTATTGCTTTCAGGGTGGTACCATTGCTCACAACACACCTGGCTGCATGCTAAGCGCTATATTACTCAATACGTGGACCTCTGCACTTCTATGCACTAGCTTTCAACTCAAGCCAAACTAGCTACATGTCAACCATATCAGGCCTCGGGATGCAACGAGAGGGAATCCAATGAAATGGAATGGGAGGGGAAGGGAAAGGAAGGGAAGGGAATGGAGGGGCAGGGAATGGAGGGGCAGGGAATGGAGGGGCAGGGAATGGAGGGGCAGGGAATGGAGGGGCAGGGAATGGAAGGGAAGGGAAGGGAAGGGAATATGGGGGAGGGGAATTCATATCTTAAAATTGCTGTGCAATTTTAATTATTCTCTAGTTATTATTATAATCCCCCGCTCGCGCAGCGGCGGGGGATTATATTGATATTCTTCGTTTTACTATTATTATTATTATTATTATTATTATTATTCTTATTATTATTCAGCTCAGAAAAAGTGCGTTTACTTCAAAACTATTACAGATACTGTTTTACAAGTCAAGCGTAATTATGCGACTCCATTGCGTGCTACTTTACACGAAATTTCATGATCAAATTTCATGACACTTATGAGTTATGAGGAAAATATAAAAAAAATTTCCGGCACAGGTTTCTGAGAACCTAAGCATAACTGAGACCTGTTGATTTTTTCTAAGATACCTTGACTAAGTCTTCAGGTCTGAAAGGCGTCTTGTGAAGATTTCATGAATACATTTCAAGATATGATTTTTTGAAAAATGGACATCTCGAAAATTGACTGAAATTTTTTGGAAAAACAGGGAAGGAATGCTTGTAGAAAGCTGAAAGTAGATACACTTACAGACCTACCCTAGTGTACCAACTTCACAAAGTTACGGACCGCTCGGACAAACGGTCTGTGCGCTACGGACGCACAAAAACTCAAACTTCAAGTGGCCATATCTCAGTCCCTATTGCAGCTACAGACAACTTTCACATATCACAAGAAAGGTCTGTTTCTCAGCTTTCCAATGGTGTATAGCATAATAGTGTCAGACGCGCGGCGTAGAATCGCGTCGGACATTGAAAATTTCATGTCACTTTTTAGACCCAAAAAACCTTTTCGGCTCAAAAAGTCAATGTAATTCTTCATGCACGTCCATCATTATTTTTTGTGGGCTACACATGTCAGCCCTCCATACTGTCCCCAAAGATCAATTATCTACATCAAATAGTTTTTTCTGGAGAATTTTTTAAATTTCAAAATTGAAATGTACATTGCTCAGCTTCTGGTTGTTCAAATTTCATGAAATTAATACCAAAAGATGCGTAAAATTATGGCCTTTACTCTCCCTCAAGGGAATATACCTCTCCTGAATAGCCAATTTCAAATAAATGATTTTATATACTCAATTATAACTCATGAACTATTGTTTCAGAACACTTAAAACTGAATGTACATGTTGCTAATATTTTGCCCTATTTTGTGGTATAAGGGCATCCTCCTATCTCCAATACCTTGCTGGTAAAATAGACCTAAAA
This sequence comes from Platynereis dumerilii, assembly GCA_026936325.1. Taxonomy (NCBI): domain Eukaryota; kingdom Metazoa; phylum Annelida; class Polychaeta; order Phyllodocida; family Nereididae; genus Platynereis; species Platynereis dumerilii. The sequence continues at coordinate 9,055,651 of JAPTHN010000021.1, forward strand.
AAATCATTCACAGATGCATGTTAGTCAGCCGTTGGGTATATACTATCTCACTGCCACCTTTCCCAGCAGCTGACCTTGTGCCTGCCACGACATTTCATAGGCATATGCACTAGCAAGATTACTACATTCATACATGGTATGAAGAATTCATCATGACGGCCATGAACTGGAAGGAGGGAGTAAGCAGGGCAGGGGAGACAAGGGGGGGCGCGGGGGATTATCCGATATTGCCGTACGGCAATATCAGTTATACTAGTTATAATCCCCCGCTCGCGCAGCGGCGGGGGATTATATTGATATTCTTCGATTACCTTTTATTATTATTATTATTATTATTATTCAGCTCAGGAAAACTGTGATTACTGCAAAACTATTACAGATAACATCCTGAAACCTCAAACACAATATGTGACTCCATTGCGCGCTACTTCTTACGAAATTTCATGATAAAATTTCAAGACACTTATGAGTTATGAGCAAAATACAAAAAAAATTTCCGGCGCAGGTTTCTGAGAACCTAAGCATAAATGAGACCTGTCGATTTTTTCTAAGATACCTTGACAAAGTCTCCAGGTCTGAAAGGCGTCTTATGAAGATTTCATGAATACATTTCAAGATATGATTTTTTTAAAATTGAACATCCCGAAAATTTACAGAAAATTTTCTGAAAAACAGGGAAGGAATGCTCGTAGAAAGCTGAAAGTGGGTACACTTACAGACCTACCCTAGTGTACCAACTTCACAAAGTTACGGACCACTCGCACAAACGGTCTTGGCGCTACGGACGTCCAAAAATGCAATTTTCAAGTGGCCATATCTCGGTCCCTATTTAAGCTACAACAAAGTATTACATATCACAAGAAAGGCCTGTTTCTCAGCTTTCCAATGATGTATAGCATGATAGTGTCAGACGCGCGGCGTAGAATCGCGTCAGACATTGAAAATTTGTTGTCACTTTTTGCACCTTTGGAAAAGTTTTTGGCTTAAAATCCAATGAAGTTCTTCATCAATGTCCATGAATATTTTTTCCCTAATACCCTTGTGGGGCCTCCATACTGTCCTAAAAGGACATTTGACTACATCAAGTGGTTTCTGCCACAGAATTTTTTGTATTTCAAAATTGAAATGCACATAGCTCAGCTTCTACTCGATCAAATTTCATGAAATCAACTCCAAAAAATGCATAAAATTATGACCTACGCTGAACTGCACGGGCATACAGCTCATAGTAATACTCAATTTTACAATGATGATTTTACATTTGCAATTATAACTCATGCATTAATGTTCCGAATCAATTAAAACTGAAATTACATGCTGCTTATTTTTTGCCCTATTTTGTGGTATAATCCTAGCTTACCAGTCTTTTTTCCTTTGCCTTGAAAGAAAAGTTTAAAAATAATTCACAGATGCATCTTAGTCTGCTGTCGGGGCCATTCTGCCTCACTGCCAGGTTTTGCTCCCAAGCAGCAGCAGTACGCCATGCAAAGAGCAGCATACTCAAACACGGTCATCAACAACAGGGCACAGGCTTAGGCCTATCATGACAGGGTTATAATATACATTGAAGGGAAAGGATTTTGTAAGCGTTGGCTGATAGGGCATATGTCCTCTATTTATGCACTTAAAAACCTTAATAGTATGAGCGGACAGGCGTATTCATACAAATTATTGAAGTGAATTGAAACAGGAGAATAAGCGGGGCTAGGGTCAAACGGGGCCCGCGGGGGATTATCCGATATTGCCGTACGGCAATATCAGTTATACTAGTTATTATTATTATTATTATTGAGCTCAGGAAAACTGTGATTACTACAAAACTATTAAAGATCCTGTTTTACAAGTCAAGGGTAGTATGCGACTCCATTGCGCGCTACTTCATACGAAATTTCATGATCAAATTTCATGATGCTTATGAGTTATGAGGAAAATATAAAATAAATTTCCGGCGCAGGTTTCTGAGAACCTAAGCATAACTGAGACCTGTCGATTTTTTCTAAGATACCTTGACTAAGTCTCCAGGTCTGAAAGGCGTCTTATGAAGATTTCTTGAACACATTTCAAGATATGATTTTTTGAAAATTGGATATCCCGAAAACTGACCAAAATTTTTTTGAAAAACAGGGAAGGAATGCTCTTAGAGAGCTGAAAATGGGTGAACATACAGATGTACCACAGTGTACAAACTTCACAAAGTTACGGACCGCTCGGACAAACGGTCTTTGCGCTACGGACGTCCAAAAAGTCAACTTTCAAGTGGCCATATCTCAGTCCCTATTTGAGCTACAACAAAGTTTGACATATCACAAGAAAAGTCTGTTTGTCAGCTTTCCAATGATGTATAGCATGATGGTGTCAGACGCGCGGCGTAGAATCGCGTCAGACATTGAAAATTTGTTGTCACTTTTTGCGACTACAAAAATGTTTTAGGCTAAAAAGTCAATGAAGTTCTTTATGGATGTCCATGAATAATTTTTGTGGGATGCCTAGAGCACGTCTCCATACTGTACCGTAAGGAAATTTACCTACATTAAATAGCTTTCGCTAGAGAAAAGTTTTACTATCAAAAATGAAATGTAAATTACTCAGCTTCTACTTATGCAAATTTCATGAAATTAACACCAAAAATTGTGTAAAAATATAGGCTTTCCACTTGCATAAGGACATTTAACTCACACGAACAGTCTATTTTACATAGACAATTTTACATATTCATTTATAACGCATGAATTAATGTATTAAATCAGTTAAAACTCATATGACATGTTCCTAATTTTTTGTCCTATTTTTTGGTATAAACACATCCACCTATCTGCAAAAAAAAATTTCACAAACTTTTAACAGATGCATGTGGTCTGCAGTGGATACCATCCTGTCTCACTGCCACCTTTTACGCCTAATCTTATTGTACAGTCCAAGCAGCATCACAAGTGTCAACAAAAAGATTCACAGTCTAATCATCACATTTGAATAATATATATTGTACATTGAAAGGGCATGTGTAAGAGTTTGCCGACAGGGTTTTATAACCGGTATTTGTGCTATAAACTTATTAGACCAGACATGGACTACAGTAATGCTAAAATGTGCACTCTTGGAATAGAAGTTCATCCCCCAAAAAGCAGGCCAGGGGAAATACACACAAATAATGGACATGAATTGAAAAAGAAGAGTATGCAGGCCTGGGGGTCATACGGGGCCCGCGGGGGATTATCCGATATTGCCGTACGGCAATATCAGTTATACTAGTTATAATCCCCCGCCGCTTGCGGGCGGGGGATTATATTGATATTCTTCGATTACCTTTTATTATTATTATTATAATCCCCCGCTCGCGAAGCGGCGGGGGATTATATTGATATTCTTCGATTACCTTTTATTATTATTATTATTATTATTATAATCCCCCGCCGCTTGCGGGCGGGGGATTATATTGATATTGTTCGTTTTACTATTATTATTATTATTATTCTTATTATTCAGCTCAGAAAAACTGTGATTACTTCAAAACTATTACAGATACTACAATACAAGTCAAGTATAATCTGCAACTCCATTGCGTGCTACTTCACACGAAATTTCATGATCAAATTTCATGACCCTTATGAGTTATGAGGAAAATATAAAAAAAATTTCCGGCGCAGGTTTCTGAGAAACTAAGCATAACTGAGACCTGTTGATTTTTTCTAAGATACCTTGACTAAGTCTTCAGGTCTGAAAGGCGTCTTGTGAAGATTTCATGAACACATTTCAAGATATGATTTTTTGAAAAATAGACATCCCGAAAACTGACAAATTTTTTTTTGAAAAACAGGGAAGGAATGCTCTTAGAAAGCTGAAAATGGGTGCACTTACAGACGTACCCTAGTGTACCAACTTCACAAAGGTACGGACTGCTCGGACCAACGGTCTTGGCGCTACGGACGCACAAAAACTCAAACTTCAAGTGGCCATATCTCAGTCCCTATTGCAGCTACAGACTAGTTTTACATATCACAAGAAAGGTCTGTTTCTCAGCTTTCCAATGGTGTATAGCGTTATAGTCTCAGACGCACGACGTAGAATCGCGTCAGACATTGAAAATTGTATGTCACTTTTCGCACTCACAAAAGTGTTTTAGGCTAAAAAATCAATGAAGTTCTTCATGGATGGCCATGAATAATTTTTATTGGATGCCCAGTGCATGTCTCCATACTGTCCCCAAAGGAAATCTGCCTATATTAATCAGCTTTGGCTAGAAAAATGTTTTAGTTTTATAATTGAAATGTAAATTACTCAGCTTCTACTTATTCAAATTTCATGAAATTAACACCAAAAGATGCGTAAAAATACAGGCTTTTGACTTGCATAAGGGCATTCAGCTCACACAAACACCCTATTTTACATAGACCATTTTACATATTCAATCATAACTCATGACTTACTGCTTCAAATCAGTTACAACTCATAAGTCATGTTGCTAATTTTTTGGCCTATTTTGTGGTATAAACACATCCAACTATCTCAAAAAAAAAATTCTCAAACTTTTAACAGATGCATGTGATCTGCAGTCGGGGCCATCCTGTCTCAGTGCCACCTTTTATAAGACCTAACCTTACTGTGCTGTCAAAGCAGCTGAACTAGCGCATAATATACATTGTGCATTGAAAGGGTATGATGCATATAAGCGTTTCACATAGGCTGCTATATTGTGTATTTGTGCAATAGACTTATTAGGGCACACAGGGATTATTGTAATGATGTGATGTGCCCTCTTGGAATCGAAGTTCATCCCCCAAAAACCAGGCCAGGGGACTTACACAAAAATAGTGGACATGAATTTCAAAAGAAGCGTATGCAGGCCTGGGGGTAATATGGGGCCCGCGGGGGATTATCCGATATTGCCGTACGGCAATATCAGTTATACTAGTTATTATTATTATTATTGAGCTCAGGAAATCTGTGATTACTACAAAACTATTAAAGATCCTGTTTTACAAGTCAAGGGTAGTATGCAACTCCATTGCGCGCTACTTCATACGAAATTTCATGATCAAATTTCATGATGCTTATGAGTTATGAGGAAAATATAAAACAAATTTCCGGCGCAGGTTTCTGAGAACCTAAGCATAACTGAGACCTGTTAATTTTTTGTAAGATGCCTTGACTAAGTCTTCAGGTCTGAAAGGCGTCTCGTGGAGATTTCATGAACACATTTCAAGATATGATTTTTTGAAAATTGGATATCCCGAAAACTGACCAAAATTTTGTTGAAAAACAGGGAAGGAATGCTCTTAGAGAGCTGAAAATGGGTGAACATACAGATGTACCACAGTGTACCAACTTCACAAAGTTACGGACCGCTCGGACCAACGGTCTTGGCGCTACGGACGTCCAAAAATGCAATTTTCAAGTGGCCATATCTCGGTCCCTATTTAAGCTACAACAAAGTTTGACATATCACAAGAAAGGTCTGTTTGTCAGCTTTCCAATGGTGTATAGCATGATGGTGTCAGACGCGCGGCGTAGAATCGCGTCAGACATTGAAAATTTCATGTCACTTTTTGCGCCTTTCAAAACATTTTTGGCTAAAAAATCTATGAAGTTCTTCTTGGATGTTCGTGAATATTTTTTTCTATATACCTTTGTTACGCCTACATACTGTCCTCAAAGGAAATTTGCCTACATCAAAAGGTTTTTCCTAGAGAATTTTTTTAAATTCAAATTTCAACTTTAGATTGCTCAGCTTCTAACTATCCAAATCTTATGAAATTAACACTAAAAGATGTGTAAAATTATGGCCTTATCTGTTCTCTAAGGGCATGGACCTGATTCTAATAACCTATTTTACATGTATGATTTCATATATTCAATTATAGCTACTAAGTGCATATCTCAAATCAGTTAAAACTCAAACGACATGTTGCTAATTTTTTGCCCAATTTTTCCATGTAGACCCAACCATGCAACTCTTATGGCTTGCCTGCAACAGGCCATTAGGGTTAGGGTTAGGGTTAAATCAATATGCATTGCTTGCAGGGTGGTATGCTTGACCACAACAGTTGTGTCTGGCTGCCTCGACTTTTGATAGGCATATGCACAAACAAGATTGCTACATTCATACATGGTTTTAAGAATTCATCATGAAGGACATGAACTGGAAAGAGGGTGTATGCAGGGCAAGGGAGACAGGGGGGGCGCGGGGGATTATCCGATATTGCCGTACGGCAATATCAGTTATACTAGTTATTATTATTATTGAGCTCAGGAAAACTGTGATTACTACAAAACTATTAAAGATCCTGTTTTACAAGTCAAGGGTAGTATGCAACTCCATTGCGCGCTACTTCATACGAAATTTCATGATCAAATTTCATGATGCTTATGAGTTATGAGGAAAATATAAAATAAATTTCCGGCGCAGGTTTCTGAGAACCTAAGCATAACTGAGACCTGTTGATTTTTTGTAAGATGCCTTGACTAAGTCTTCAGGTCTGAAAGGCGTCTCGTGGAGATTTCATGAACAGATTTCAAGATATGATTTTTTGAAAATTGGATATCCCGAAAACTGACCAAAATTTTTTTGAAAAACAGGGAAGGAATGCTCTTAGAGAGCTGAAAATGGGTGAACATACAGATGTACCACAGTGTACAAACTTCACAAAGTTACGGACCGCTCGGACCAACGGTCTTGGCGCTACGGACGTCCAAAAATGCAATTTTCAAGTGGCCATATCTCGGTCCCTATTTAAGCTACAACAAAGTTTGACATATCACAAGAAAGGTCTGTTTGTCAGCTTTCCAATGGTGTATAGCATGATGGTGTCAGACGCGCGGCGTAGAATCGCGTCAGACATTGAAAATTTCATGTCACTTTTTGCGCCTTTCAAAACATTTTTGGCTAAAAAATCTATGAAGTTCTTCTTGGATGTTCGTGAATATTTTTTTCTATATACCTTTGTTACGCCTACATACTGTCCTCAAAGGAAATTTGCCTACATCAAAAGGTTTTTCCTAGAGAATTTTTTTAAATTCAAATTTCAACTTTAGATTGCTCAGCTTCTAACTATCCAAATCTTATGAAATTAACACTAAAAGATGTGTAAAATTATGGCCTTATCTGTTCTCTAAGGGCATGGATCTGATTCTAATAACCTATTTTACATGTATGATTTCATATATTCAATTATAGCTACTAAGTGCATATCTCAAATCAGTTAAAACTCAAACGACATGTTGCTAATATTTTGCCCAATTTTTCCATGTAGACCCAACCATGCAACTCTTATGGCTTGCCTGCAACAGGCCATTAGGGTTAGGGTTAGGGTTTAATCAATATGCATTGCTTGCAGGGTGGTATGCTTCACCACAACAGTTGTGTCTGGCTGCCTCGACTTTTGATAGGCATATGCACAAACAAGATTGCTACATTCATACATGGTTTTAAGAATTCATCATGAAGGCCATGAACTGGAAAGAGGGAGTATGCAGGGCAAGGGAGACAGGGGGGGCGCGGGGGATTATCCGATATTGCCGTACGGCAATATCAGTTATACTAGTTATTATTATTATTATTATTATTGAGCTCAGGAAAACTGTGATTACTACAAAACTATTAAAGATCCTGTTTTACAAGTCAAGGGTAGTATGCGACTCCATTGCGCGCTACTTCATACGAAATTTTATGATCAAATTTCATGATGCTTATGAGTTATGAGGAAAATATAAAACAATTTTCCGGCGCAGGTTTCTGAGAACCTAAGCATAACTGAGACCTGTTGATTTTTTCTAAGATACCTTGACTAAGTCTCCAGGTCTGAAAGGCGTCTTGTGAAGATTTCATGAATACATTTCAAGATATGATTTTTGAAAAATTGAACATCCCGAAAATTTACAGAAAATTTTCTGAAAAACAGGGAAGGAATGCTCATAGAAAGCTGAAAGTGGGTACACTTACAGACCTACCCTAGTGTACCAACTTCACAAAGTAAAGGACCACTCGCACAAACGGTCTTGGCGCTACGGACGTCCAAAAATGCAATTTTCAAGTGGCCATATCTCGGTCCCTATTTAAGCTACAACAAAGTGTTACATATCACAAGAAAGGTCTGTTTCTCAGCTTTCCAATGATGTATAGCATGATAGTGTCAGACGCGCGGCGTAGAATCGCGTCAGACATTGAAAATTTGTTGTCACTTTTTGCACCTTTCGAAAAGTTTTTGGCTTAAAATCCAATGAAGTTCTTCATCAATGTCCATGAATATTTTTTCCCTAATACCCTTGTGGGGCCTCCATACTGTCCTAAAAGGACATTTGACTACATCAAGTGGTTTCTGCCACAGAATTTTTTGTATTTCAAAATTGAAATGCACATAGCTCAGCTTCTACTAGTTCAAATTTAATGAAATTAACTCCAAAAAATGCATAAAATTATGACCTACACTGAACTGCACGGGCATACAGCTCATAGTAATACTCAATTATACAATGAGGATTTTACATTTGCAATTATAACTCATTCATTAATGTTCCGAATCAATTAAAACTGAAATTACATGCTGCTTATTTTTTGCCCTATTTTGTGGTATAGTCCTAGCTTACCAGTCTTTTTTCCTTTGCCTTGAAAAAAAAGTTTAAAAATAATTCACAGATGCATCTTAGTCTGCTGTCGGGGCCATTCTGCCTCACTGCCAGGTTTTGCTCCCAAGCAGCAGCATTACGCCATGCAAAGAGCAGCATACTCAAACACGGTCGTCAACAACAGGGCACGGGCTTAGGCCTATCATGACAGGGTTATAATATACATTGAAGGGAAAGGATTTTGTAAGCGTTGGCTGATAGGGCATATGTCCTCTATTTATGCACTTAAAAACCTTAATAGTATGAGCGGACAGGCGTATTCATACAAATTATTGAAGTGAATTGAAACAGGAGAATAAGCGGGGCTAGGGTCAAACGGGGCCCGCGGGGGATTATCCGATATTGCCGTACGGCAATATCAGTTATACTAGTTATTATTATTATTCAGCTCAGGAAAACTGTGATTACTGCAAAACTATTAGAGATAACATCCTGAAACCTCAAACACAATATGTGACTCCATTGCGCGCTACTTCTTACGAAATTTCATGATCAAATTTCAAGACACTTATGAGTTATGAGCAAAATACAAAAAAAATTTCCGGCGCAGGTTTCTGAGAACCTAAGCATAACTGAGACCTGTCGATTTTTTCTAAGATACCTTGACAAAGTCTCCAGGTCTGAAAGGCGTCTTATGAAGATTTCATGAATACATTTTAAGATATGATTTTTTTAAAATTGAACATCCCGAAAATTTACAGAAAATTTTCTGAAAAACAGGGAAGGAATGCTCGTAGAAAGCTGAAAGTGGGTACACTTACAGACCTACCCTAGTGTACCAACTTCACTAAGTTACGGACCACTCGCACAAACGGTCTTGGCGCTACGGACGTCCAAAAATGCAATTTTCAAGTGGCCATATCTCTAGCATGATAGTGTCAGACGCGCGGCGTAGAATCGCGTCAGACATTGAAAATTTGTTGTCACTTTTTGCACCTTTCGAAAAGTTTTTGGCTTAAAATCCAATGAAGTTCTTCATCAATGTCCATGAATATTTTTTCCCTAATACCCTTGTGGGGCCTCCATACTGTCCTAAAAGGACATTTGACTACATCAAGTGGTTTCTGCCACAGAATTTTTTGTATTTCAATATTGAAATGCACATAGCTCAGCTTCTACCTGTTCAAATTTCATGAAATTAACTCCAAAAAATGCATAAAATTATGACCTACGCTGAACTGCACGGGCATACAGCTCATAGTAATACTCAATTTTACAATGATGATTTTACATTTGCAATTATAACTCATGCATTAATGTTCCGAATCAATTAAAACTGAAATTACATGCTGCTTATTTTTTGCCCTATTTTGTGGTATAATCCTAGCTTACCAGTCTTTTTTCCTTTGCCTTGAAAAAAAAGTTTAAAAATAATTCACAGATGCATCTTAGTCTGCTGTCGGGGCCATTCTGGCTCACTGCCAGGTCTGCTCCCAAGCAGCAGCATTACGCCATGCAAAGAGCAGCATACTGAAACACGGTCATCAACATCAGGGCACAGGCTTAGGCCTATCATGACAGGGTTATAATATACATTGAAGGGAAAGGATTTTGTAAGCGTTGGCTGATAGGGCATATGTCCTCTATTTATGCACTTAAAAACCTTAATAGTATGAGCGGACAGGCGTATTCATACAAATTATTGAAGTGAATTGAAACAGGAGAATAAGCGGGGCTAGGGTCAAACGGGGCCCGCGGGGGATTATCCGATATTGCCGTACGGCAATATCAGTTATACTAGTTATAATCCCCCGCCGCTTGCGGGGGATTATATTGATATTGTTCGTTTTATTATTATAATCCCCCGCCGCTTGCGGGCGGGGGATTATATTGATATCCTTCGATTACCTTTTATTATTATTATTATGAATTCCCCGTAGGGGAATTCATATTGTTATTGTACGTTTTGTTATTATTATTATTATTCTACGGCCTTAGAAAAATGGAGATTATGAGAAAAGTCATAGACATACAACAAAATGGAGGTAACAGCCTTATGAATTGGCATAAGCACTATATACAGACAAAATTACATGGCGTAATTTCTGCCCAGTCTGCCGTAATTCCTAAAAATAATTTTTTTGGTTGGAAAACGCTTTCTCAGAAACTAAGATAGATAAAGACATGGGAATTTTTTTCAAGACAGCTGAAATACTTATCCAGTGCGGAAAGGAGCCGTAAGCAATTTCGTTTAAGAAATTACTAGTTATGATTTTTTGAAAAAGCGGAATTCCAAAAAATGACATTCCAACCTCCAGAAAACAAGGAAGGAATGCTCAGATTAAGCTGAATTTATATGTGTATACAGCCCTACCCTAGTCTAACAATTCCACCAAATTTTGTTGTCATCGCGTAAGCGGTATCGGCGCTATGACCGCACAAAAACGGACTTTTCAATCGCCGATATCTCGCTTACTATTAGAGCTACAGAAAAATTAAAAATATCATCAGAAAGTTTAGATTCTCCTCTTTCAGATGGTGTATAGAACTTTACTGTAGCTGTCTTAGTATAGAATCGCGTCAGACATTGAAAATTTTTTGTCACTTTTTGGCCCTCCCAAACCCTATTTTGCCCAAAAAAACTATAAAGATCTTCATGGATGTTCATGTGGAATTTTTTACTGGTGCCCATTGCAGGCCTGCATAATCTCTCCAAAGGAAATTGTTCTACTTTGAATACTTTTTGCTTGAGAATTTTTTTAATTCCAAAATTAAAAGGTAAATTGCTCAGCTTCTACTTATTCAAATTTCATGAAATTAACCCCAAAAAATGCGTAAAATTGTAGCCTTGTATGTGCTCCAAGGGCAAAAACCTCTTGCTGATAGCCAATTTTACATAAGCAATTTCACATATCCGATTATAACTCATTCATTATTCATTAAAATCAATTAAAACTCATTTGACATATTGCTAATTTTTGGCCCTATTTTTCCATATAAGCAAAACTCCCTACCATGAATTTTACAATCCAATATAAACTCTTCCAATAATGTATCAAATCACTAAATATTGATATAATATGTTGCTTATTTGTTGCCCTATTGTTTGCAAATAAGCTCATATTTTTTCCATTACATTTATAATTGAATTATAACTTATGAAATACTGCTGCAAATCACTTGAAACTAATTTGACATGTTGCTGGCTGCTTACCCTCTCTGTGTATGTAAGCACATCTTCCTACCTCTTATGGTTTGTCCATAACGAGTCATTAGGGTTAGGGTTTCATCAAAGTTAGTTACGCTTCAGTCCAATTGTATTGCTTTCAAGGTGGTATCACCTGCACGCTAAGCGCTATATGAATCTGTCCAACTCTACACTTCCATGGACTACATAGCGTCCAAAAGAGGCCTGGTCATGGAATACAGATGAGGGCATGGAATGGAAGGGAATGCAAGAGGGTTGAGTGCAAAGCAAGGGAAGGAAAGGAAAGGAAGGGGGGGGTAAAGAGGGAGGGAATACGGGGGGAGGGAATACGGGGGAGGGGAATTCATATCTTAAAATTGCAGTGCAATTTTAACTAGTATAACTGATATTGCCGTACGGCAATATCGGATAATCCCCCGCGGGCCCCGTATGACCCGAGCACTGCATACTCTTCTCTGCCAATTCATGTCCATCATTTTTGTTTATTACCCTTGCCCGCTTTATAGGGAATGAAGTTCTATTCCAAGAGTGAGCATAACATCATTACTGTAGTGCCTGTATGCCTTAATGAGTTTAATGCACAAATACAGGATGTAAAACCCAATGAGGAAACCCTTACGTATGATGCCCGCTCAATGAGCAATGTATATCATTCCAATGTGATTATTACACTGTACATGTATGGTTTTGTTGACATTAGATACGCTGCCTTGGCAGTACAGAGCGGCTAGCTGCGATTGTTGAAGAAGGTCAGCTGTTGGGAAAGGTGGCAGTGAGACAGAATATAAGACTGCTAACTAACATGCATCTGTGAAAGAATTTTGTTCTTTATTTTACCAGCAAAGTATTGGAGATAGGAGGATGTCCTTATATCACAAAATAGGCCAAAAAATTAGGAACATGTACATTGAGTATTAAGTGATTTGAAATAATAATGCACAAGTTATAATCGAATATATAAAATCATTTATGTTAAATTGGCTATGAAGAATAGGTTAATGCCCTTGGAGTACAGTGAAGTCCATAATTTTACGCATCTTTTGGTATTAATTTCATGAAATTTGAATGGGTAGAAGCAGAGCAATGTGCATTTCAATTTTGGATTTCAAAAAATTCTCTCGGAAAAACCATTTGATGTAGGCAAATTTCCTTTGAGGACAGTATGGAGGCATAACAAGGGAATAAGTCAAAAAATATTCATCAACATTCACAAAGAACTTCATCGATTTTTCAGCCTAAAACGTTTCGAGGGGCACAAAAAGTGACAAAAAATTTTCAATGTCTGACGCGATTCTACGCCGCGCGTCTGACAATATAATGCTATACACCATTGGAAAGCTGACAAACAGACCTTTCTTGTGATATGTAATACTTTGCTGTAGGTGCAATAGGGACCGAGATATGGGCAGTTGAATATTGAGTTTTTGGACGTCCGTAGCGCCAAGACCGTTTGTCCGAGCGGTCCGTAACTTTGTGAAGTTGTTACACTAGGGTAGGTCTGTTAGTATACCTAGTTTCAGCTTTCTACGAGCTTTCCTTCTCTGTTTTTCAAAAAAATTTCAGTCAATTTTCAGGATGTCCAATTTTCAAAAAATCATATCTTGAAATGTATTCATGAAATCTCCATGAGACGCCTTTCTGCACTAGAAACTTAGTCAAGGTACCTTAGAAAAAATTAGCAAAGCCCAGGTTTCTTTGGTTCTCCTGGAAACTTTTCCGGTAATTGATTTTTTATTTCCTCGATAACTCATCAGTATCATGAAATTTGATCATGAAATTTTGTGAGTAATAGCACGCACAGGAGTTGCATATCATCCTTGCTTTTCAAAACATTATCTCTAATAGTATTGAAATGATTGCAGTTTTTCTGAGCTGAATAAGAATAATAAGAATAACTAGAGAATAATTAAAATTGCACAGCAATTTTAAGATATGAATTCCCCTCCCCGTATTTCCTCCCTCCCTTGCCTTGCCTTCCATTCCCTGTCCTTCCATCCCCTTCCTTTCCACTCTGTCCTCTGCCATTCCCTCGCAATCCGTTCCCTCAGTTTCCATTCCCTGCCTTTCCATTCCATAGCCAGGCGTCTTTTGGGCGCTATGTAGTCCATGTAAGCGTAGAGTTGTGCATATTGACTCATATAGTGCTTAGCATGCAGCAACGTGTGTTGTGAGCAATGATACCACCCTCAAAGCAATACAATGTGACTCTCAGCGAAACTCTAACTTTGATGAAACCCTAACCCTAATAATTTGTTATGGACAAACCATAAGAGGTAGGAAGATGTGCTTATTTACAAACAATAGGGCAACAAATGAGCAACATATCATATCAGTTTTAAGTGATTTGAAACATTATTGGAAGAGTTTATATTGGATTATGAAATTTATGGTAGGGAGATGTGCTTACATGGAAAAATAGGGCAAAAAATTAGCAATATGTCAAATTAGTTTTAATTGATTTCAATGAATAATTAATGAGTTATAATTGAATATGTGATATTGTTTGTGTAAAATTGACTATTAACTATGGGTATATGCCCTTGGAGCTCATAAGAGGGCATAATTTTACGCATTTTTTGGTGTTATTTTCATGAAATTTGAATGATTAGAAGCTGAGCAATCTAAATGTCAATTTTGAAATGAAAAAAATTCTCAAGGAAAAAGTACTTCAAGTAGAAAAATTTCCTTTGGAGATATTATGCAGGTCCATAATGGGTACCACATAAAAAATCGCCATGAACATCCATGAAGAGCTTCATAGTTTTTTTGGGCAAAATAGCTTTTGGGAGGCCAAAAAAGTGACATAAAATTTTCAATGTCTGACGCGATTCGACACCGTACGTCCCAGAGGATATTACTATACACCATTGGAAAGCTAACATTCTCAGGTTTTTAGAAATGTCCGTTTTTTCTTTGTAGGACTAATATTAAGGGAGATACAGTCCTGCAAAAAATCAACTTTTGCGGCCCTGTGGCACAAAAAGTATTAGACCTGGGATGCCAAAATTTTGTGACATTGTTAGATTAGGTTAGGGCTGTATACACACACAAATTCAACTTAATCTGAGCATTTTTTCCTTGTTTTCTGGAGTTTGGAATGTCATTTTTCGGAATTCCGTTTTTTCAAAAAATCATAACTTGGAATTTTTTCAAGGGAATTCCTGTAGACTCCTTTCCGCACTGCGCCCTTCCTTGAACATTTTGTAAAAAAAATTTCAGTGCAAACCAAGCTTTGGTTTTCCCAAAACCGTTTCCACAAATTTGAAATGAATATTGTCTGTAATTCCAATGTTGTTCGTAATTCCGATGCGTAATTCCAGACACTTATAGGCTTTCATAGTTTCTATATCTTGCTGTTGTTTCATGAAGATATCTGAAACAAGTTATGAGTTATTCAACATTGAAAAAGTGTTAATAGTAGGTTGGAAAAAGAAAAAAAAACCAGCAATAACAAGATGAATTCCCCTACGGGGAATTCATAACTAGTATAACTGATATTGCCGTTCGGCAATATCGGATAATCCCCCGCGCCCCCCCTGTCTCCCCTTCCCTGCTTACTCTCCCCTTCCAATTCAAGTCCTTCATGATGAATTCTTAAAAGCATGTATGAACGCTGCAATGTTGTTGGAGCATATGCCTATCAAATATCTTGACTGCCAGACACACCTGTGGTGGCCAAGGGTACCACCCTGCAAGCAGTGCGTGTTGAGTAAACCCTAACCCTAACCCTAATGGCTTGCTGCAGGCAAACCATAAGAGTTGGGGAGATGTGCCTACATGGAAAAATCAGGCAATAAATTAGGAACATGTCATTGCATTTTCATCTGATTTGAAACATAAATGCAGGAGTTATAGTGGCTTATATAAAATCATCTATGTAAAATTGACTATTACTATGAGCTGTATGGCCTTGGAGGACAGTAAAGGCGATAATTTTAAGCATCTTTTGGTATTAATTTCATGAAATTTGAATAACCGGAAGCTGAGCAATTTATATTTGAAGTTTGAAAATTAAAAAAATTCTCTAGGACAAACTATTTAATGTAGGTAATTTATGTTTGGGGACAATATGGAGGGCTGATATGGGTAGCCCACATAAAATAATGATGGACGTGCATGAAGAATTACATTGACTTTTTGAGCCGAAAAGGTTTTTTGGGCCTAAAAAGTGACATGAAATTTTCAATGTCCGACGCGATTCTACGCCACGCGCCTGACACTATTATGCTATACACCATTGGAAAGCTGAGAAACAGACCTTTCTTGTGATATGTGAAACTAGTCTGTAGCTGCAATAGGGACTGAGCTATGGCCACTTGAATTTTGAGTTTTTGTGCGTCCGTAGCGCACAGACCGTTTGTCCGCGCGGTCCGTAACTTTGTGAAGTTGGTACACTAGGCTAGGTCTGTAAGCACGCCCATTTTCAGCTTTCTACGAGCATTCCTTCCCTGTTTTTCAGAAAAATTTTGGCCAGTTTTCGGGATGTCGATTTTTCAAAAAATCATTTCTTGAAATGTGTTCATGAAATCTCCAGGAGACGCCTTTCTGCACTGGAGACTTTGTCAAGGTATCTTAGAAAAAATCAACAGCTCTCAGTTATGCTTAGGTTCTCAGAAACCTGCGCCGGAAAATTTTTTTGTATTTTGCTCATAACTCATAAGTGTCATGAAATTTGATCATGAAATTTTGTGAGTGATAGCACGCACGGGAGTTGCATATCATACTTTACTTATAAACCAATATCTCTAATAGTTTTGAAGTAATCGCAGTTTTCCTGAGCTGAATAATAATAATAATAATAATAAAACGAACAATATCAATATAATCCCCCGCAAGCGGCGGGGGATTATAATAATAATAATAAGAATAATAATAATAAAAGGTAAAAGAAGAATATCAATATAATCCCCCGCCCGCAAGCGGCGGGGGATTATAATTATTCTCTAGTTATAATCCCCCGCCGCTTGCGGGGGATTATATTGATATTGTTCGTTTTATTATTATTATTATTATAATCCCCCGCTCGCGCAGCGGCGGGGGATTATATTGATATTCTTCGATTACCTTTTATTATTATTATTATTATTATTATTATTATTATTATTATTATTATTATTATTCAGCTCAGGAAAACTGTGATTACTACAAAACTACTAAAGATCCTGTTTTACAAGTCAAGGATAATATGCGACTCCATTGCGCGCTACTTCAGACGAAATTTCATGATCAAATTTCATGACACTTATGAGTTATGAGGAAAATATAAAAAAAATTTCCGGCGCAGGTTTCTGAGAACCTAAGCATAACTGAGAGCTGTTGATTTTTTCTAAGATACCTTGACAAAGTCTCCAGTGCAGAAAGGTGTCTCGTGGAGATTTCATGAACACATTTCAAGATATGATTTTTTTAAAAATAGACATCCCGAAAACTGGCCAAAATTTTTCTGGAAAACAGGGAAGGAATGCTCGTAGAAAGCTGAAAATGGGCGTGCTTACAGACCTAGCCTAATGTACCAACTTCACAAAGTTACGGACCGCTCGGACAAACAGTCTGTGCGCTACGGACGCACAAAAACTCAAAATTCAAGTGGCCATAGCTCAGTCCCTATTGCAGCTACAGACTAGTTTCACATATCACAAGAAAGGTCTGTTTCTCAGCTTTCCAATGGTGTATAGCATAATATTGTCAGGCGCGCGGCGTAGAATCGCGTCGGACATTGAAAATTTCATGTCACTTTTTAGGCCCAAAAAACCTTTTCGGCTCAAAAAGTCAATGTAATTCTTCATGCACGTCCATCATTATTTTATGTGGGCTACCCATATCAGCCCTCAATATTGTCCCCAAACATAAATTACCTACATTAAATAGTTTGTCCTAGAGAATTTTTTTAATTTTCTAACTTCAAATATAAATTGCTCAGCTTACGGTTATTCAAATTTCATGAAATTAATACCAAAAGATGCTTAAAATTATCACCTTTACTGTCCTCCAAGGCCATACAGCTCATATTAATAGCCAATTTTACATAGATGATTTTATATAAGCCACTATAACTCCTGCATTTATGTTTTAAATCAGATGAAAATGCAATGACATGTTCCTAATTTATTGCCTGATTTTTCCATGTAGGCTCATCTCCCCAACTCTTATGGTTTGCCTGCAACAAGCCATTAGGGTTAGGGTTAGGGTTTGCTCAACATGCACTGCTTGCAGGGTGGTACGCCAGGCCACCACAGGTGTGTCTGGCAGTCAAGATATTTGATAGGCATATGCTCCAACAACATTGCAGCGTTCATACATGCTTTTAAGAATTAATCATGAAGGACATGAATTGGAAGGGGAGAGTAAGCAGGGAAGGGGAGACAGGGGGGCGCGGGGGATTATCCGATATTGCCGTACGGCAATATCAGTTATACTAGTTAAGAACTTCCCGTAGGGAAGTTCTTATTGATATTGTACGTATTTTTATTAAGAACTTCCCGTAGGGAAGTTCTTATTGATATTGTACGTCTTTATTATTATTATTATGAATTCCCCGTAGGGGAATTCATCTTGTTATTGCTGATTTTGTTATTATTATGAATTCCCCGTAGGGGAATTCATCTTACTTTTGATATTTTTGTTATTATTATTATTATTTTTCTACGGATTTTCAAATTTTCAATGTCGAATAAATCAAAACCTGCCTCAGATATCTGAAATTAAGCAATCACAACATAAAAACCCTATGAACCACTTTATGTTTCTGGAATTACGCATCGGAATTCCCAACGACATCGGAATTACAGGCAATTTGCAGAAAAAAAGTTTCTTCGTCGAATTGAGAAAACCGGTGGTTGGTTTGCCATGAAAATTTTTTTACATATTGTCCAAGAAAGTGCGCAGTGCGGAAAGGAGTGTAATGGAATTCCGTTGAAAAAATTCCAAGTTATGATTTTTTGAAAAAAAGGAATTCCGAAAAATGCCATTCCAACCTCCAGAAAACAAGGAAGGAATGCTCAGATTAAGCTGAATTTATATGTGAATGCAGCCCTGCCCTAGTCTAACAATCTCACAAAATTTCGTTGTCGTCGCGTAAGCGGTATCGGTGCTATGACCGCACAAAAACGGAATTTTCAATCGTCGATATCTCGCTTACAATTGGGGCTACAGAAAAATTAAAAATATCATCAAAAAGTTCAGATTCTCTTCTTTCAGATGGTGTATGGAACTTTACTGTAGCAGTCTTAGTATAGAATCGCGTCAGACATTGAAAATTTTTTGTCACTTTTTGGCCCTCCCAAAGCCTATTTTGCCCAAAAAAACTATGAAGATCTTCATGGATGTTCATGTATAATTTTTTAGTGGTACCCATTGTAGGCCTGCATATTCTCTCCAAAGGAAATTATTCTACTTGTAATACTTTTTGCTTGAGAATTTTTTTAATTTCAAAATTAAAATGTAAATTGCTGAGCTTCTACTGATTCAAATTTAATGAAATTAACACCAAAAAATGCGTAAAATTGTAGCCTTGTATGTGCTCCAAGGGCATCAACCTCTTGCTGATAGCCAGTTTTACACAAGCAATTTCACATATTCAATTATAACTCATTAATTATTCATTAAAATCAATTAAAACTCATTTAACATATTGCTAATTTTTTGCCCTATTTTTCCATGTAAGCAAACCTCCCTACCATGAATTTTACAATCCAATATAAACTCTTCCAATTATGTATCAAATCACTTAATATTGATATTATATGTTCCTTATTTGTTGTCCTATTGTTTGCAAATAACCTCATATTTTTCCCATGAAATTTAAAATTGAATTATAACTTATGAAATACTGCTGCAAATCACTTGAAACTAATTTGACATGTTGCTGACTGCTTGCCCTCTGTGTGTATGTAAGCACATCTTCCTACCTCTTATGGTTTGTCCATAACAAATCATTAGGGTTAGGGTTTCATCAAAGTTAGAGTTACGCTTCAGTCCAATTGTATTGCTTTCAGGGTGGTATCACCTGCACGCTAAGCGCTATATGAATCTGTCCAACTCTAAACTTCCATGGACTACATAGCGTCCAAAAGAGGCCTGGGCATGGAATACAGATGAGGGCATGGAATGGAAGGGAATGCAAGAGGGTTGAGTGCAAAGCAAGGGAATGGAAGGGAAGGAAAGGAAAGGAAGGGGGGGGGGGGGTAAAGAGGGAGGGAATACAGGGGAGGGGAATTCATATCTTAAAATTGCTGTGCAATTTTAATTATTCTCTAGTTATAAATTCCCCCGTTAGGGGAATTTATATTGTTTTTGTTCGGTTTTTTTTTTCATCATCTGTATTATTTTTTTTTTTAGTTTTTTCTTGTTTTTCTTTTTATTTTTCGTCAACATTTTAATAGGCTGTATTTCAGAAACTATTTGCAATAACTACATGAAAACAAAGGGGCATTTTGCTTTTGGTAAACAATTTTATGGATTGCAATAATATTGCGTAATTTCCAGTTTACTGGTAATTACGAAGCAAATTGATAAAAAATTTGTGTTCACCGTTTTGGCACAACCACTGAAGGAAAGTACACAATATTTTTACACAATAATCTCTAAAGATATACGCAGTGCGGAAAGGAGGCGTTTTGCAATATCTTTAATAGTTTTTTTTATATGAATTTTTCAAATAAGGTAATTCCCAAAATTGCCACAAAAATTTTCAGAAAACTAGGAAGAAATGCTCCAATCAAGCTGATATTGCATCCAGTTACAGTCATACTATAGTGTAATAATCCACTAGAATTTCAACTTTCTAGCGTTAACGGTATCGGCGCTATAGTACCACAAAAACGCTCTTTTTCAAGCGGCGATAACTCGGCCCCTATTTAAGCTACAGAAAAATAAAAAATACCACCAGAAAGCTCTGTTTGTTAGCTTTCACATGGTATATAGTATAATACTCTAGCACCGTCCGTTCAAAATCGCGGTAGACCCTGAAAATTTGACCTCACTTTTTAGCTCCCCAAATGCTTCTCATGGCTGGAAACACATTTTCCTGGCCATATGCCCATTTCATCGCTTATCAATACTTCACTGGTTGGACATTTTCTCTGTTGAAATAAATGCTGACCCAATTACATTTTTGTGTGAATCAGGGGATCGGGAAGGTAGAAGGGAAGGGGGCAGGGGGATTGGTGGGGGAGGGGGAATTTATCTTTGTAATTGTGCACAATTACAGGTGTACTAGTTATTATTATTATTATTATTTTTCTACGTCCTTCAAAAAAAAATTTTGAAATGCAGATTATGAGAACAGTGATCAAAATAAAGTAAAATGGACAGAACCTCCTTACAGATTGACAGAAACACTATTATCAGAGGTAATTACATGGTGAAATTACTGCTCAATGAAGCGTAATTCCATAAAAAAAATTTTATATTTGGTTAACGGTTTCTCAGAAACTAAGACAGATAAAGCCATGGGATTTTTTTTCAAAATACCTCAGACACTTATCCAGTGCAGAAAGGAGCCTAAAGGAATTCCGTTGAAGAAATTCCAAGTTATGAATTTTTGTGCAAAACGGAATTCCCAAAAATGACATTCCAACCTCCAGAAAACATAGAAGGAATACTCGGATCAAGCTGAATTTATATGTGCATGCAGACATACCCTAGTCTAACAATCTCACAAAATTTCGTTGTCATCGCGTAAGCGGTATCGGCGCTATGGCCGCACAAAAACTCATTTTTCAATCGCCGATATCTCGGTTGCTATTAAAGCTACAGAAAAATTAAAAACACCATCAGAAAGTTCAGTTTGTCCTCTTTCAGATGATATATAGCATTTTACTTTTCAAGGAAGTTTTTATATCTCGCGTAAGACATTGAAAATTTCATGTCTGTTTTTGGCCTCATCAAAACTTTTGGGCCCAAAAAAACTGTGAAGGTCTTCATGGATGTTCCTGAATATTTTTTTAGAGGTACCCACTATGGGCTTGCATGATGTCTCCAAAGGAAATATTTCTACTTCAAGTACTTTTTCCTTGAGAATTTTTTGAATTTCAAAATTGTAATGTAAATTGCTCAGCTTATACTCATTCAAATTTCATGAAATTAACACCAAAAGATGCATAAAATTATTACCTTCACTATCCTATGAGGGCATTCACCTATTACTAATAGCCAATTTTACACTTATCATTTTCTATATCCACCTATAACTAATAAATTACACATTCAATTCAGTTAAAAGTCACATGGCATAATGCTAATTTTTCCCTCTATTTTTCCATTTAACCACAGCTCCATGACTCTTATGGTTTGCCTGCAACAACCCATTACGGCTAGGGTTAGGCCTCAGTCAAAATGTATTGCAGTGAGGGTGGTAACATTGCTGACAACGCACCTGGCTGCATGCTAAGCGCTATATGAGTCAGTATGTGCAAATCTACACTGCCAAGGACCAGATTACAACCAAAACTGGCTAGGGAATGGAATGGAAGGGAAGGGTCTGGAAGGGCAGGGAATGGAAGGAAAGGGAATGGAAGGTCAGGGAATGGAAGGCAAGGAGAGGGGAGGGTAAATAGGGAGGGAATACGGGGGAGGGGAATTCATATCTTAAAATTGCTGTGCAATTTTAATTATTCTCTAGTTATTCTTATTATTCTTTTTCTTCCGCCGCATTTTGGTCATTCCTTAAATGTTAAATAACTCCTGACCAAATTACTATTTCCACATAAAGGGGGAATAACTATTTTGACAGTGTAAAATTCCTTCTGTGCTGGGAATTACGCAACGGAATTCCGTTTGACATAGAAATTACAGGCAATCTTGACCAAAAATTTCTGCTTCTGGTTTTGGGAAAACTGTCGGTCAGAATTACACGAAATTTTTTCCTGTTAATCTGTAAGGGAATATGCAGTGCGGAAAGGAGCCTAGTGGTAATAGGATGAATAGTTATGGAGAAAAAAAAGTTCAAAATTCGAGCAAACCGGAATTTTGAGGTGTGATGTCATGAAAAACCATGATTGGAATGTTAGATTTTGATGTCCTTACAGGAATTGTTAGTACTACCAGGGTATAGTGTCTATGCAAAAGTATGGCTTCCCAGGTCCAATACTTTTGGTGCCACAGGGCCTCAAAAGTTGAACATTTGAGCGGCTGTATCTCCCTTAATATTGGTCCTAGAAACAAACCAGGGACATTTTTGGAAAGCTCAGAATGTCAGCTTTCCAATGGTGTATAACAATATCCTGTGCAACGTCCCGTTTAGAATCGCGGTGGACATTGAAAATTTTATGTCACTTTTTGGGCTGATCAAAAAGTTTTTTGTAAAAAAGTGTATGAAAAACTACATGGATGTTCATGAATAATTTATGTAGGATACCCAGGTTGGGCCTCCATATTGAACCAAAAGGAAATTTGCATACATCAAATACTTTTTCCTAGAGAATTTTTTTAATATAAAAATTGAAACGTAAATTGCTCTGGTTCTAATTGTTCAAATCTCATGAAATTAACACCAAAAAATGCATAAAATTATGCCCTCTAGTGTGCTACAAGGATATCTTCCTTTTACCTTTAACCAATTTTACATCTAACATTTTATATATTCAATTATAACTCATTAATTATTTATCAAAATCAATTAAAACTGATTTGACACATTCCTAATTTTTTGCTCTATTTTTGCATGTAAGCACAGCTCCATAACTCTGATGGTTTGTCCACAACAAGCCATTAGGGTTAGGGTTTTACCTACCATTCACCCAAATGTATTGCTTTGAGGGTGGTACCGCTGGCCACCACACACTGGTCTCCATGCCCAGCGATGTGTCATTTCAATATGTGACTGTATTGCAAGCAAATGTCTAGTGATAGCAACACTTACCCTTTTGCAAATGAAACAGCTTCAGCATGGAAGGCAACGGAATGGAAGGGGAAGGAAGGCATGTGAAGGGTAGGAATTGGAAGGGAAGGGATTGGGAAGGAAGGGAAGTTCTTCCTTTAAATTGCTGTGCAATTTAGTATACTAGTTATTATTATTATTCTTATTCTTATTATTTTTCTGCCGCGTTTTCGGCTTTTCTTTAATGTTGCTTAAATCATAGACATGGAAAGATATCATAATAATAATCTAAGATTTATATGTACCAGGTAAATTCCCTTCCCTGGCAAAAATTCCGCATCGGAATTACGTTTTGCACAGGAATTACAGCCGTTTTGCACAAAAAATTTCTGGCAACGTTTCAGAAGAAAGTCTTGACTTTTTTGCCATGAAATTTTTTTTGTGCATTCATCAAGGACTTATGCAGTGCAGAAAGGAGCCTAGTAGTAAACGGCTTGATAGGTCTTGAGATAAAAAAGTTCGAAATCAAGGCAAAACGAAATTTCCAGGGGTCATGTCATGAAAAACCATGATGCAATTATCAGATTTTGATGATCTTCAGGGAATTAGTAGTACTACTTGGGTACACTGTCTATGCAAAAGTATGGGACCCCAGGTCCAATACTTTTGGTGCCACAAGGCCTCAAAAGTGCAACTTTTGAAGGGCTGTAACTCCCTTAATATTAAACCAAGAAAAAGAATAAAACCATTTTTGGAAAGCTCAGAATGTCAGCTTTCTAATGGTATATAGCACTGTTCGCTTGGACGTCCAAGAGAAAATTTCGCTTAACAGTGAAAATTTCATGTCACTTTTTGGTCCGATCAAAACACGTTAGGTTACAAAAACCTATGAAGATCTTCATGGATGTTCATGAATATTTTTTTGCTCATACCTGGCCTAGGTCCCTATAATGTGGCCAAAGGAAATTTACCTCCATCAAATACTTTTTCCTAGAGAATTTTTTGAAATTTCAAAATTCAAATGCCAATAACTTGTTTCCTAATGACTCAAATTTCGCCAAAAAAGCGTTAAAGGATGTGTAAAATCATGCTCTTTATTTAATTTAATGTGATCATGTATGTCAGAGCAACAGCCAATTTTACATGAATTTTTTTGTGTTTTCCATTATAACTCATCCATTTATGCTTCAAGTCAATTAAAACAGATGTGACATGATGCTGACTGTTTGCCCTATTTCTGTATGTAAGCACCTTTTCCTAGCTGTCATGGTTTGCCTGTAGGCAGTCATTAGGGTTAGGGTTTCATGAAAGTGTATTGCTTTTAGGATGGTACCTCTAGCCACCAATGGTCTTGCTCAATGCCAGCGATATATGACAAAGTATGTATGACTGTTGCTGTATTCCATGGACTATGGCAAGCATTTCAAAGTAGCAGCAACGATAGTTTTTGTCCAATCAAAACACGCTCTGGAAGGGAAAGGAAAGCAAGGAACTGGAGGAGAAATGAAGATATAGGATTTGAAGGGAACGGAAGGGATGTGAAGGGAAGGGAAGTTCTTCCTTTAAATTGCTGTGCAATTTAGTATACTAGTTATTATTATTATTATTATTATTCTTATTATGAATTCCCCGTAGGGGAATTCATCTTGTTATTGCTGATTTTGTTATTATTATTATTATTATTATTATTATTATTATTATTATTATTTTTCTACGGCCCTCAAAAAAAAATTTTGAAATGCAGATTATGAGAACAGTGATCAAATTAAAGCAAAATGGACAGAACCTCCTTACAGATTGACAGAAACACTATTACCAGAGGTAATTACATGGTGAAATTACTGCTCAGTGAAGCGTAATTCCATAAATAAAAATTTATATTGTATTCACCGTTTCTCAGAAACTAAGACAGATAAAGACATGGGATTTTTTTTCAAAATAACTCAGACACTTATCCAGTGCAGAAAGGCGCCTAAAGGAATTCCGTTGAAGAAATTCCAAGTTATGAATTTTTGTGCAAAACGGAATTCCCAAAAATGACATTCCAACCTCCAGAAAACATAGAAGGAATACTAAGATCAAGCTGAATTTATATGTGCATGCAGCCATACCCTAGTCTAACAATCTCACCAAATTTCGTTGTCATCGCGTAAGCGGTATCGGCGCTATGGCCGCACAAAAACTCATTTTTCAATCGCCGATATCTCGGTTGCTATTAAAGCTACAGAAAAATTAAAAACACCATCAGAAAGTTCAGTTTGTCCTCTTTCAGATGATATATAGCATTTTACTTTTTAAGGAAGTTTTTATATCTCGCGTAAGACATTGAAAATTTCATGTCTGTTTTTGGGCTCATCAAAACTTTTGGGCCCAAAAAAACTATGAAGGTCCTCATGGATGTTCCTGAATATTTTTTTAGAGGTACCCACTATGGGCCTGCATAATGTCTCCAAAGGAAAAATTTCTACTTCCAGAACTTTTCCCTTGAGAATTTTTTGAATTTCAAAATTGTAATGTAAATTTCTCAGCTTCTACTCATTCAAATTTCATGAAATTAACACCAAAAGATGCGTAAAATTATTACCTTCACTATCCTATGAGGGCATTCACCTTTTACTAATAGCCAATTTTACACTTATCATTTTGTATATCCACATATAACTAATAAATTACACATTCAATTTAGTTAAAAGTCACATGGCATAATGCTAATTTTTCCCTCTATTTTTCCATTTAACCACAGCTCCATGACTCTTATGGTTTGCCTGCAACAACCCATTAGGGTTAGGGTTAGGCCTCAGTCAAAATGTATTGCAGTGAGGGTGGTAACATTGCTGACAACACACCTGGCTGCATGGTAAGCGCTATATGAGTCAGTATGTGCAAATCTACACTGCCAAGGACCAGATTACAACCAAAACTGGCTAGGGAATGGAATGGAAGGGAATGGAAGGGAAGGGCCTGGAAGGGCAGGGAATGGAAGGAAAGGGAATGTAAGAGCATGGAGTGGAAGCAAAGGGAATGGAAGGTCAGGGAATGGAAGGCAAGGAGAGGGGAGGGTAAATAGGGAGGGAATACGGGGGAGGGGAATTCATATCTTAAAATTGCTGTGCAATTTTAATTATTCTCTAGTTATTATTATTCTTATTCAGCTCAGAAAAACTGCGATTACTTCAAAAGTATTACAGATACTGTTCTGCAAGTCAAGGGTAATATGCAACTCCATTGCGTGCTACTTCATACGAAATTTCATGATCAAATTTCATGATGCTTATAAGTTATGAGGAAAATAGAAAACAAATTTCCGGCGCAGGTTTCTGAGAACCTAAGCATAACTGAGAGCTGTTGATTTTTTCTAAGATACCTTGACAAAGTCTCCAGTGCAGAAAGGCGTCTTGTGGAGATTTCATGAACACATTTCAAGATATGATTTTTTGAAAATTGGATATCCCGAAAACTGGCCAAAATTTTTCCTAAAAACAGGGAAGGAATGCACGTAGAAAGCTGAAAATGGGTGTGCTTACAGACCTACCCTAGTGTACCAACTTCACAAAGTTACGGACCGCTCGGACCAACGGTCTTGGCGCTACGGACCTCCAAAAATGCAATTTTCAAGTGGCCATATCTCAGTCCCTATTTAAGCTACAACAAAGTTTGACATATCACTAGAAAGGTCTGTTTGTCAGCTTTCCAATGGTGTATAGCATGATGGTGTCAGACACGCTGCGTAGAATCGCGTCAGACATTGAAAATTTCATGTCACTTTTTAGGTCCAAAAAACCTTTTCGGCTCAAAAAGTCAATGTAATTCTTCATGCACGTCCATCATTATTTTATGTGGGCTACCCATATCAGCCCTCCATGTTGTCCCCAAACATAAATGACCTACATCAAATAGTTTGTCCTAGAGAATTTTTTTAATTTTCAAACTTCAAATATAAATTGCTCAGCTTCCGGTTATTCAAATTTCATGAAATTAATACCGAAAGATGCTTAAAATTATCGCCTTTACTGTCCTCCAAGGCCATACAGCTCATAGTAATAGCCAATTTTACATAGATGATTTTATATAAGCCACTATAACTCCTGCATTTATGTTTCAAATCAGATGAAAATCCAATGACATGTTCCTAATTTATTGCCTGATTTTTCCATGTAGGCACATCTCCCCAACTCTTATGGTTTGCCTGCAGCAAGCCATTAGGGTTAGGGTTAGGGTTTACTCAACATGCACTGCTTGCAGGGTGGTACGCTTGGCCACCACAGGTGTGTCTGGCAGTCAAGATATTTGATAGGCATATGCTCCAACAACATTGCAGCGTTCATACATGCTTTTAAGAATTCATCATGAAGGACATGAATTGGAAGGGGAGAGTAAGCAGGGAAGGGGAGACAGGGGGGGCGCGGGGGATTATCCGATATTGCCGTACGGCAATATCAGTTATACTAGTTATTATTATAATCCCCCGCTCGCGCAGCGGCGGGGGATTATATTGATATTCTTCTTTTACCTTTTATTATTATTATTCAGCTCAGGAAAACTGTGATTACTACAAAACTATTAGAGATAATGTCCCAAAACCTCAAGGACTATATGCGACTCCGTTGCGCGCTACTTCAAGCGAAATTTCTTGATCAAATTTCATGATACTAACACGTTATTGAGAAAATAAAAAATAAATTTCTGGCAACGTTTCCAGGAGAACAAAAGCGAATTCTGCTTTGCTGATTTTTTGTAATATACCTTGACAAAGTCTCCAGTGCGGAAAGGCGTCTAATGGAAATTTCATGAATATCTTCAGAGATATGAATTTTCTAAAAATGGATGTCGTGAAAATTTTCTAACATTTTTCTGGAAAACAGGGAAGGAATGCTTGTAGAAAGCTGAAAATGGGTACACTTACAGATGTACCCTAGTGTACAAACTTTGCAAAGTTACGGACCGCTCGCACAAACGGTCTTGGTGCTACGGACGTCCAAAAACCCACTTTTCAAGTGCTCATATCTCGGTCCGTATTTAAGCTACAGCAAAGTATCACATATCACAAGAAAGGTCTGTTTCCCAGCTTTCCAATGGTGTATAGCATGATGGTGTACGATGAACGGTGTAGAATCGCGTGTAGCATTGAAAATTTCATGTCACTTTTTTGCGTCATCGAAGCGTCTTATGTTAAAACATAAGAAAGTCTTTACGGATCATTATGAAATTTGGTTGCCTAAACATCATTTGGAAGGGGACAGTAAGCAGGGCCGGGGAGGTATGGGGGCCGCGGGGGATTATCCGATATTGCCGTACGGCAATATCAGTTATACTAGTTATTATTATTATAATCCCCCGCTCGCGCAGCGGCGGGGGATTATATTGATATTCTTCTTTTACCTTTTATTATTATTATTATTATTATTCAGCTCAGGAAAACTGTGATTACTGCAAAACTATTAAAGATGCTGTTTTACAAGTCAAGGGTAATATACAACTCCATTGCGTGCTACTTTACACGAAATTTCATGATCAAATTTCATGACACTTATGAGTTATGAGGAAAATATAAAAAAAATTTCCGGCGCAGGTTTCTTAGAACCTAAGCATAACTGAGAGCTGTTGATTTTTTCTAAGATACCTTGACAAAGTCTCCAGTGCAGAAAGGCGTCTCGTGGAGATTTCATGAACACATTTCAAGATATGATTTTTTGAAAAATAGACATCCCGAAAACTGGCCAAAATTTTTCTGAAAAACAGGGAAGGAATGCTTGTAGAAAGCTGAAAATGGGTGTGCTTACAGACCTACCCTAGTGTACCAACTTCACAAAGTTACGGACCGCTCGGACAAACGGTCTGTGCGCTACAGACGCACAAAAACTCAAACTTCAAGTGGCCATATCTCAGTCCCTATTGCAGCTACAGACTAGTTTCACATATCACAAGAAAGGTCTGTTTCTCAGCTTTCCAATGGTGTATAGCATAATAGTGTCAGGCGCGCGGCGTAGAATCGCGTCAGACATTGAAAATTTCATGTCACTTTTTAGGCCCAAAAAAACTTTTCGGCTCAAAAAGTCAATGTAATTCTTCATGCATGTCCATCATTATTTTATGTGGGCTACCCATATCAGCCCTCCATATTGTCCCCGAACATAAATTACCTACATTAAATAGTTTTTCCTAGAGAATTTTTTTAATTTTCAAACTTCAAATATAAATTGCTCAGCTTCCGGTTATTCAAATTTCATGAAATTAATACCAAAAGATGCTTAAAATTATCGCCTTTACTGTCCTCCAAGGCCATACAGCTCATAGTAATAGCCAATTTTACATAGATGATTTTATATAAGCCACTATAACTCCTGCATTTATGTTTCAAATCAGATGAAAATGCAATGACATGTTCCTAATTTATTGCCTGATTTTTCCATGTAGGCATATCTCCCCAACTCTTATGGTTTGCCTGCAGCAAGCCATTAGGGTTAGGGTTAGGGTTTACTCAACATGCACTGCTTGCAGGGTGGTACGCTTGGCCAGCACAGGTGTGTGTGGCAGTCAAGATATTTGATAAGCATATGCTCCAACAACATTGCAGCGTTCATACATGCTTTTAAGAATTCATCATGAAGGACATGAATTGGAAGGGGAGAGTAAGCAGGGAAGGGGAGACAGGGGGGGCGCGGGGGATTATCCGATATTGCCGTACGGCAATATCAGTTATACTAGTTATTATTATTATTCAGCTCAGAAAAACTGTGATTACTACAAAACTATTAAAGATCCTGTTTTACAAGTCAAGGGTAGTATGCAACTCTATTGCGCGCTCCTTCATACGAAATTTCATGATCAAATTTCATGATGCTTATGAGTTATGAGGAAAATATAAAAAAAATTTCCGGCGCAGGTTTCTGAGAACCTAAGCATAACTGAGAGCTGTTGATTTTTTCTAAAATACCTTGACAAAGTCTCCAGTGCAGAAAGGCGTCTCGTGGAGATTTCATGAACACATTTCAAGATATGATTTTTTGAAAATTGGATATCCCGAAAACTGGCCAAAATTTTTCCTAAAAACAGGGAAGGAATGCACGTAGAAAGCTGAAAATGGGTGTGCTTACAGACATACCCTAGTGTACCAACTTCACAAAGTTACGGACCGCTCGGACCAACGGTCTTGGCGCTACGGACCTCCAAAAATGCAATTTTCAAGTGGCCATATCTCGGTCCCTATTTAAGCTACAACAAAGTTTGACATATCACTAGAAAGGTCTGTTTGTCAGCTTTCCAATGGTGTATAGCAGGATGGTGTCAGACACGCTGCGTAGAATCGCGTCAGACATTGAAAATTTCATGTCACTTTTTAGGTCCAAAAAACCTTTTCGGCTCAAAAAGTCAATGTAATTCTTCATGCACGTCCATCATTATTTTATGTGGGCTACCCATATCAGCCCTCCATATTGTCCCCAAACATAAATGACCTACATCAAATAGTTTGTCCTAGAGAATTTTTTTAATTTTCAAACTTCAAATATAAATTGCTCAGCTTCCGGTTATTTAAATTTCATGAAATTAATACCAAAAGATGCTTAAAATTATCGCCTTTACTGTCCTCCAAGGCCATACAGCTCATAGTAATAGCCAATTTTACATAGATGATTTTATATAAGCCACTATAACTCCTGCATTTATGTTTCAAATCAGATGAAAATGCAATGACATGTTCCTAATTTATTGCCTGATTTTTCCATGTAGGCACATCTCCCCAACTCTTATGGTTTGCCTGCAGCAAGCCATTAGGGTTAGGGTTAGGGTTTACTCAACATGCACTGCTTGCAGGATGGTATGCTTGGCCACCACAGGTGTGTCTGGCAGTCAAGATATTTGATAGGCATATGCTCCAACAGCATTGCAGCGTTCATACATGCTTTTAAGAATTCATCATGAAGGACATGAATTGGAAGGGGAGAGTAAGCAGGGAAGGGGAGACAGGGGGGGGCGCGGGGGATTATCCGATATTGCCGTACGGCAATATCAGTTATACTAGTTATAATCCCCCGCCGCTTGCGGGGGATTATATTGATATTGTTCGTTTTATTATTATTATTATAATCCCCCGCCGCTTGCGGGGGATTATATTGATATTGTTCGTTTTATTATAATCCCCCGCTCGCGAAGCGGCGGGGGATTATATTGATATTCTACGATTACCTTTTATTATTCTTCTTCTTCTTATTCT
The DNA here is from genome assembly GCA_026936325.1 of Platynereis dumerilii. Taxonomy (NCBI): domain Eukaryota; kingdom Metazoa; phylum Annelida; class Polychaeta; order Phyllodocida; family Nereididae; genus Platynereis; species Platynereis dumerilii. The sequence continues at coordinate 9,087,448 of JAPTHN010000021.1, forward strand.
TATTATTATGGAGCTCAGGAAAACTGTGATTATAACAAAACTATTAAAGATAATGTCCTGAAACCTGAAAGACAGTATGTGTCTCCGTTGCGTGCTCCTTCCTGTGAAATTTCTTGATCAAATTTCATGACACTAATGCGTTATTGAGAAAATAAAAAATAAATTTCTGGCAACGTTTCCAGGAGAACAAAGGCAAATTGAGCTTTCCTGATTTTTTGTAAGATACCTTGACAAAGTTTCCAGTGCAGAAAGGCGTCTCATGGAAATTTCATGAATATGTTTAAAGATATGAATTTTTCAAAATTGGATGTCATGAAAATTTTCTAATATTTTTCTGGAAAACAGGGAAGGAATGCTCGTAGAAAGCTGAGAATGGGTACACTTACAGATGTACCCTAGTGTACAAACTTCACAAAGTTACGAACCGCTCGCACAAACGGTCTCGGCGCTACGGACGTCCAAAAACCCAATTTTCAAGTGGCCATATCTCGGTCCCTATTTGAGCTACAGCAAAGTATGACATATCACAAGAAAGGTCTGTTTGTTAGCTTTCCAATGGTGTCTAGCATATTAGTCTCAGACGCGCGGCGTAGAATCGCGTCAGACATTGAAAATTTCATGTCACTTTTTGCGCCTATCAAAACGTTTTTGCCTAAAAAATCAATGAAGTTCTTCTCGGATTTCCATGAATAATTTTTTCCTTATACCCTGGTTAGGCCTACATACTGTCCTCAAAGGAAATTCGCCTACATCCAATTCCTTTTCCTAGAGAATTTTTTAAAATTTCACATTTCAACTTTATATTGCTCGGCTTCTACTGATACGAATTTTATGAAATTAACACAAGCAGCTGAGAAAAATTACGACCTTCTCTGCTCTACAAGGCCCTACTCCTGATACTAATAACCTATTTTACATGTATGCTTTCATATACTGAATTACACCTACTAAGTTAATGTGCACAACCTCGCAACTCCTCTGCTATGCCTGCAACAAGCCATTACGGTCAGGGTTTACTCAACATACATTGCCTGCAGGGTGGTACACTTGGCCACCACATGCGTGTCTGGCTTCCAGGACATTTCATAGGCATATCCATCAACAAGTTTACTACGTTCATACATGTGTGGTTTTAAGAATTCATCATGTAGGACATGAACCGGAAGGAGGGAGTAAGCAGGCAAGGGGAGACAGGGGGGGCGCGGGGGATTATCCGATATTGCCGTACGGCAATATCAGTTATACTAGTTATTATTATTATGAATTCCCCGTAGGGGAATTCATCTTGATATTGCTGGTTTTTTCTTCTTTTTCTTCTTATTATTAACACTTTTTCAATGTCGAATAACTCATAACCTGTTTGAGATATCTTCATGAAACAACAGCAAGATATAGAAACTATGAAAGCCTATAAGTGTCTGGAATTACGCATCGGAATTACAAACAACATCGGAATTACAGACAATATTCATTTCAAATTTGTGGAAACGGTTTTGGGAAAACCAAAGCTTGGTTTGCACTGAAATTTTTTTTACAAAATGTTCAAGGAAGGGCGCAGTGCGGAAAGGAGTCTACAGGAATTCCCTTGATAAAATTCCAAGTTATGATTTTTTGAAAAAACGGAATTCCGAAAAATGACATTCCAAACTCCAGAAAACAAGGAAAAAATGCTCAAATTAAGTTGAATTTGTGTGTGTATACAGCCCTAACCTAATCTAACAATGTCACAAAATTTTGGCATCCCAGGTCTAATACTTTTTGTGCCACAGGGCCGCAAAAGTTGATTTTTTGCAGGACTGTATCTCCCTTAATATTAGTCCTACAAAGAAAAAACGGACATTTCTAAAAACCTGAGAATGTCAGCTTTCCAATGGTGTATAGTAATATCCTCTGGGACGTACGGTGTCGAATCGCGTCAGACATTGAAAATTTTATGTCACTTTTTGGGCCTCCCAAAAGCTATTTTGCCCAAAAAAACTATGAAGCTCTTCATGGATGTTCATGGCGATTTTTTATGTGGTACCCATTATGGACCTGCATAATATCTCCAAAGGAAATTTTTCTACTTGAAGTACTTTTTCCTTGAGAATTTTTTTCATTTCAAAATTGACATTTAGATTGCTCAGCTTCTAATCATTCAAATTTCATGAAAATAACACCAAAAAATGCGTAAAATTATGCCCTCTTATGAGCTCCAAGGGCATATACCCATAGTTAATAGTCAATTTCACACAAACAATATCACATATTCAATTATAACTCATTAATTATTCATTGAAATCAATTAAAACTAATTTGACATATTGCTAATTTTTTGCCCTATTTTTCCATGTAAGCACATCTCCCTACCATAAATTTCATAATCCAATATAAACTCTTCCAATAATGTTTCAAATCACTTAAAACTGATATGATATGTTGCTCATTTGTTGCCCTATTGTTTGTAAATAAGCACATCTTCCTACCTCTTATGGTTTGTCCATAACAAATTATTAGGGTTAGGGTTTCATCAAAGTTAGAGTTTCGCTGAGAGTCACATTGTATTGCTTTGAGGGTGGTATCATTGCTCACAACACACGTTGCTGCACGCTAAGCACTATATGAGTCAATATGCACAACTCTACGCTTACATGGACTACATAGCGCCCAAAAGACGCCTGGCTATGGAATGGAAAGGCAGGGAATGGAAACTGAGGGAACGGATTGAGAGGGAATGGCAGAGGACAGAGTGGAAAGGAAGGGGATGGAAGGACAGGGAATGGAAGGCAAGGCAAGGGAGGGAGGAAATACGGGGAGGGGAATTCATATCTTAAAATTGCTGTGCAATTTTAATTATTCTCTAGTTAAGAATTTACCTATGGTAAATTCTATTTGTTTTTGCTATTATTATGAATTCCCCGTAGGGGAATTCATCTTGTTATTGCTGGTTTTATTATTATTCTTTTTCTACGTTTTTTAAAGTCATTTTTAACTGCAAATTGTGGAAAAACTAGGGAAGATAAAGCCAAAAGAACACCATAGGTTTATGTTTTGGTGCTAGCACTATTTTAACCTGGAAGTACATACCGTAATTTCCTACCATTGAGGAGTAATTCCCAAAAAGGTGTTTTTCCATTTGGTTAACGGTTTCTCAGAAACTGTGACAGCAAAAGACATGGAAATTTTTTTCAGGATACCTTAGACACTTATCCAGTGCGGAAAGGAGCCTAAAGGAATTTCGTTGAAAAAATTCCAAGTTATGATTTTTTACAGAAACGGAATTCCCAAAAATCAACTGAAAAACTCTAGAAAAACTAGGAAGGAATGATCAGATTAGGCTGAATTTAGGTGTGTATACAGCCCTACCCCAGTCTAACAATCCACCAAAATTTCATTGTCGTCGCGTAAGCGGTATCGGCGCTATGGCCGAGCAAAAACTCAATTTTCAATCGCCGATATCTCGGTCCCTATTAAAGCTACAAAAAAATTAGAAACACCATTAAAAGGTTCAGTTTCTCCTCTTTCAGATGGTGTATAGCATTTTACTGTAGCTGGATCAGTACAAAATCGCGTGAGACATTGAAAATTTCATGTCACTTTTTGGGTGCATCTAAATTTTGGGGTCCAAAAAAACTATGAAGGTTTTCATGGATGTTCATGAATAATTTTTTTGTGGTGCCCACTGTAGCCCTGCATAATGTGTCCAAAGAAAAACTTTCTACTTCAAATAGTTTTTGCTTGAGAATTTTTTTAATTTCAAAATTGAAATGTAAATTGCTCAGCTTCTACTCATTCAAATTTCATGAAATTAGCACCAAAAAATGCGTAAAATTATGCCCTTTTATGTGCTGCAAGGGCATGTAGCTGTTACCAATAACCAATTTTACATGTATGATTTTACATATTCAATTATAACTCAATAACTATTCATTAAAAATCAATTACAACTAATTTGATATATTGCTAATTTTTGGGCTTATTTTTCCATTTAAGCACAATTTCCTACTTCAAGTACTTTTGCCTTGAGAATTTTTTTAATTTCAAAATTGAAATTTAGATTGCTCAGCTTCTACTCATTCAAATTTCATGTACTCAACACCAAAAACTGCGTAAAATTATGGCCTTTTATGTGCTACAAGGGCATATACCTCTTACTTATAGCCAATTTTACATATCACATTTTACATATTCAATTATAACTCATTAATTATTCATTATAATCAATTAAAACTAATTTGGCATATTCCTAATTTTTTGCCCTATTTTTCCATTGAAGCACATCTCCCTACCATAAAATTTATAATCCAATTAAAACTCTTCCAAAACTGTTTCAAATCAGTTAAAATTGATATGATATGTAGCTAATTTTTTGCCCTAGTGTTTGCAAATAAGCAGAACTTCCTACCATTAAATTTATAATAAAATTATCACTCATGAAATAATGCTTCAAATCACTTGAAACCACTTTGACATATTGCTGACTGTTTGCCCTATGTATGTATAAAAGCACATCTTCCTAGCTCTTATGGTTTGTCCGTAACAAATCATTAGGGTTAGGGTTTCATCAAAGTTAATGTTATGGTTAACTTAAATTGTATTGCTTTGAGGGTGGTATCATTGGTCACTACACACCTGGCTGCATGCTAAGCGCTATATGAGTCTGAGCAACTCTACACTTGCATGCACTGCATAGCATCCAAAAGTGGCCTGGGTATGGAATAGAAAGGGAAGGGAATGCCAGATGAGGGAACGGAAGGGGAGGGAATGGAAGAGGAGAGAATGGAAAGGAAGGCGATGGAAAGGCAGGGAATGGAAGGCAAGGAAAGGGAGGGTAAACAGGGAGGGAATACGGGGGAGGGGAATTCATATCTTAAAATTGCTGTGCAATTTTAATTATTCTCTAGTTATTATTATTCTTATTATTCTTATTATTTCAAAATGGTCCTACGTTCACAAAATGTTATCAAAAGGTAGGTCTGGTGTTGGGTATTACGTAATTGGGTCATTTGATGTCATTTTCACAGTTGTCTTTTTCACAGAGCCGTTCAAAGTCAAAAATTAGTAAACTTTAAAGGCTTATAACTCAAAAAGTATTTAAGATAATGAGTTAAGAGTCAAAATCCTGTGATAAAATGTTGTTGTCAACGTATTGGTAAAAAGTGATATGAGAGTAGGTCCAACGGGTAAAGGGCTAGAGCAGAATGAGCAGTTTTCAGTGTTGCGCAGGTTTCTCAAGTTACGTAATAGATAGAAACATGGTGATGGTGGCAAAAGTTAGCCAGTATCTGGGGCCAGTGCACATTCAACAAATGGTTTGGATTGGTGCAGTAATGTGTTAAATATGGCAATTGTTCAAAATCAAGGGTTCAAAATTTAGGTGGAATTGTAAAATCTCCATGAAGGAGTAGTCTGAGGTGATCAAAATGTGTAGTGAACTACCCTTAACTTTACCCGAAAAGACTATATTGATCAAAAAATTGGACAAAAAGGTGATATTTGAAGGTGATATGAGCCATTAAAGTTTAAAAAGTCCAATTTTCCAAAAATTCTGAAAATTATGTTTTTTTCAACCAATCCTCTTCAAAGTCTAGGGTCTACTAGTCAATAATGTGGTTATCAAAAGCCCCCAATGCAGTTTGTTCAAGGTCTTCAAATAAATTTGTCAAAAATTGTGAAAAGTGCCCCTTTGCAACACACCGGATGTTTTGCATAAATGATTTAATTTGAGTGGGAAATATTACTCCTACAGCTTTCTGTAAATTAAATCACCCCCCTAGATCACATACTGGCAACACATGAGCACATTAATTTTCACCTGTGACAATTTCCGCAGGGTCAAATTTGAGGTCAAAGATGAAATGAAAATTGATCGTTTTCACAAATGATTTTTTTTAACTAGCAAGGAAAGTTCCAATTTTTTTTATTTTCATTGACAAGCTTGACCAAATACTTGCGGTAAGTTGTGGAAAGTGACAAGTCTGTAGATACAGTCAACTCGAAGAAACAAAGGTCAAAAGGTCAGAAAAATGAAGAAGTTGTCAGCCAAAAATTCATTTTCACATGATGCAGGTGAGACGGTTTCACACTCCAACGCAGGCTGGCCGCATATATTAGCATACATTAACCATATTTGGAAAGCTGTTCTGGCCGTTTCAGGTGACGGGGCCAGTGTATGCTACTGACTAAGTCTCAAATGACTGAGTGGAGTTGGGGACAGGAGTTGTAGTCAGGACCCTGAGCCAGGACCCTGAGTCAGGTCTCTAAGTCAGGTCCCTGAGTCAGGACCCTAGGTCAGGACTGTGAGTCAGGTCTGTGAGTCAGGTCTGTGAGTCAGGTCTGCGAGTCAGGACCCTGAGTCTGGACTCTGAGGCAGGTCCCTGAGTCAGGACTCTGAGTCAGGACTCTGAGTCAGGACTCTGAGTCAGGACTCTGAGTCAGGACTCTGAGTCAGGACTCTGAGTCAGGACTCTGAGTCAGGACTCTGAGTCAGGACTCTGAGTCTCGACTATGACTAATGACTATGAGTCTCAACTATGAGCCAGGCAGCTGAGTCAGGACTCGGAGTCAGGACTCGGAGTCAGGAATCGGAGTCAGGCCTCGGAGTCACGACTCGGAGTTAGGACTCGGAGTCACGGCTCGGAGTCATGACTCGGAGTCAGGAATCTTAGTCAGGTCTGTGAGTCAGGTCTCTGAGTCAGGTTACTGAGTCTGGACCCTAGGTCAGGACTCTGGGCAAGTACTCTGAGTCAGGACTCTGAGTCAGGTCTGTGAGGCAGGTCTGTGAGTCAGATCTGTGAGTCAGGTCTGCGAGTCAGAACTCTGAATCAGAACGCTGAGTGAGGACTCTGAGTCTCGACTATGAGTATTGACTCTGAGTCTCGACTATGAGTCAGGCCGCTGAGTCAGGACTCGGGATCAGCACTTGGAGTCAGGCCTCGGAGTCAGGCCTTCGAATCATGATTCGGAGTCAGGAATCTGAGTCAGGTCTGTGAGTCAGGTCTGTGAGTCAGGTCTGTGAGTCCGGTCTGTGAGTGAGGTCCTTGAGTCAGAACCTTAGGTTAGGACTCGGAGTCAGGCCTCATAGTCAGACCTCTGAGTCAGGACCCTTAGTCAGACTCGGAGTCAGGACTCTGAGTCAGAACTTGGAATCAGTACTCTGAGTCAGGACTCTGAGTCAGGACTCTGAGTCAGGACTCTGAGTCAGGACTCTGAGTCAGGACTCTGAGTCAGGACTCTGAGTCAGGACTCTGAGTCAGGACTCAGAGTCAGGACTCTGAGTCAGGACTCTGAGTCAGGACTCAGAGTCAGGACCCTGAGTCATGACTCTGAGTCAGGACCCTACGTTAGGACTCTGATTCTCGAGTATGAGTATTGACTCTGAGTCTCGGCTATGAGTCAGGCCGCTGAGTCAGGACTCGGGATCAGGACTTGAAGTCAGGACTCGGAGTCAGGCCTAGGAGTCATGATTCGGAGTCAGGAATCTGAGTCAGGTCTGTGAGTCCCTTGTGTGAGTCAGGTCTGTGAGTCAGGTCCATGAGTCAGGCCTTTTGAGTGAGGACTTTTGAGTGAGGACTATGAGTCAGGACTGTGAGTGAGGACTTTGAGTGAGGGCTCTGAGTCAGGACTCTGAGTCAGGACTCTGAGTCCGTGTTGAGTCTGAGGAAGGATTTGGCATCAGCAGTTGTAGTCACGAGTCTGAGCCAGGAGTCTGAGTCCGGCATAAGAGAAAAGAGTCAGCGTCAAGACTGACAGTCAGTAGTCTGAATTGGAGATCTGATCAGGAAGCTGACCAGGATTCGGAGTCAGAGTCGGAGTCGGAGTCGCAGTCTTGGTTAGAAGTCAGAGTCAGCATGTGTCTGTCAGTCCGTAGGTTTCATCCATATGTCCATTTGTCTGTCCGTTACAGGCAAAGTTTAGCCCATCTGTCTAGCTGTCCATCTGTCCATTTGTCTTTCTGTTTACAGGCCGAGTTCAGTTGAAAGTAAAGGTAAATTCTTTGTAATTGTCTGTGATGACAATTACCGTTTTCTCTAGTTATTCTTATTATTCTTATTATTCTTATTCAGCTCAGAAAAACTGCGATTACTTCAAAAGTATTACAGATACTGTTCTGCAAGTCAAGGGTAATATGCAACTCCATTGCGTGCTACTTCATACGAAATTTCATGATCAAATTTCATGATGCTTATAAGTTATGAGGAAAATATAAAACAAATTTCCGGCGCAGGTTTCTGAGAACCTAAGCATAACTGAGACCTGTTGATTTTTTGTAAGATACCTTGACAAAGTCTCCAGTGCAGAAAGGCGTCTCGTGGAGATTTCATGAATACATTTCAAGATATGATTTTTTAAAAATCTGATGTCCCGAAAACTGCCCAAAATTTTTTTGAAAAACAGGGAAGGAATGCTCATAGAGAGCTGAAAATGGGTGAGCATACAGATGTACTACAGTGTACCAACTTCACAAAGTTTCGGACCGCTCGGACAAACGGTCTTGGCGCTACGGACGTCCAAAAACCCAATTTTCAAGGGCTCATATCTCGGTCCCTATTGCACCTACAGCAAAGTTTGACATATCACAAGAAAGGTCTGTTTCTCAGCTTTACAGTGATGTATAGCATGATAGTGTCAGACGCGCGGCGTAGAATCGCGTCAGACATTGAAAATTTGTTGTCACTTTTTGCGCCGCTCGAAACGTTTTAGGCTTAAAAATCAATGAAGTTCTTTGTGAATGTTGATGAATATTTTTTCAATTAGTCCCTGGTTATGCCTCCATACTGTCCTCAAAGGATATTTGCCTGCATCAAATCGTTTTTCCAAGAGAATTTTTTGAAATTCAAAATTGAAATGCACATTGCTCTGCTTCTACCCATTCAAATTTCATGAAATTAATACCAAAAGATGCGTAAAATTATGGACTTCACTGTCCTTTGAGGGCATTTACCTATTTCACATAGCCAATTTAACATTAATGATTTTATATATTCAATTATAACTTGTGAATTATTATTTCAAATCACTTACAACTCAATGTACATGTTGCTAATTTTTTGGCCTATTTTCTGATATAAGGACATCCTCCTATCTCCAATACTTTTCTGGTAAAATAAAGTACAAAAATCGTTCACAGATGCATGTTAGTCAGCAGTCGGTTCTATTCTGTCTCACTGCCACCTTTCCCAACAGCTGACCTTCAACAATCGCAGCTAACCGCTCTGTGCTGTCAAGGCAGCGTATCTAATGTAAACACAAAACCATGTAGAGTGTAATAATCACATTGGAATAATATACATTGCTCATTGGGAGGGCATCATGCATAAGGGTTTTCTCATTGGGTTTCATATCCTGTATTTGTGCATTAAATTCATTAAGGCATACTGGCACTACAGTAATGATGTTATGCACACTCTTGGAATAGAACTTCATTCCCTACAAAGCGGGCCAGGGTAATACACAAAAATAATGGACATGAATTGGCAGAGAAGAGTATGCAGGGCTCGGGTCATACGGGGCCCGCGGGGGATTATCCGATATTGCCGTACGGCAATATCAGTTATACTAGTTATTCTTATTATTATAATCCCCCGCCGCGAGCGGGGGATTATATTGATATTGTTCGTTTTATTATTATTATTCTTATTATTATTCTTATTATTATTATTCAGCTCAGGAAAACTGCGATTACTTCAAAACTATCAGAGATATTGGTTTACAAGTAAAGGGTAATATGCAACTCCATTGCGCGCTACTGCTTACGAAATTTCATGATCAAATTTCATGACACTTATGAGTTATGAGCAAAATATAAAAAAAATTTCCGGCGCAGGTTTCTGAGAACCTACGCATAACTGGGACCTGTCGATTTTTTCTAAGATACCTTGACAAAGTCTCCAGTGCAGAAAGGCGTCTCGTGGAGATTTCATGAATACATTTCAAGATATGATTTTTTTAAAATTGGACATCCCGAAAATTGACTGAAATTTTTTAGAAAAACAGGGAAGGAATGCTTGCAGAAAGCTGAAAATGGGTATACTTACAGACCTACACTAGTGTACCAACTTAACAAAGTTACGGACCGCTCGGACAAACGGTCTCGGAGCTACGGACGCACAAAAACTCAAACTTCAAGTGGCCATATCTCGGTCCCTATCGCAGCTACAGCAAAGTTTCACATATCACAAGAAAGGTCTGTTTCTCAGCTTTCCAATGATGTATAGCATTATAGTATCAGACGCGCGGCGTAGAATCGCGTCAGACATTGAAAATTTCATGTCACTTTTTGCGCCTAACAAAACATTTTTGCCTAAAAAATCTATGAAGTTCTTCTTGGATGTCCCTGAATATTTTTTTCTATATACCTTTGTTAGGCCTACATACTGTCCTCAAAGGAAATTTGCCTACATCAAATGGTTTTTCCTAGAGAATTTTTTTAATTTCACATTTTAACATTAGATTGCTCAGCTTCTAACTATCCAAATTTTATGAAATTAACACTAAAAGATGCGTAAAATTATTGCCTTATCTGTTCTCCAAGGGCATGGACCTGATTCTAATAACCTATTTTACATGTATGATTTCATATATTCAATCATAGCTACTAAGTGAATGTTTCAAATCAGTTAAAACTCAAATGACATGTCGCTAATTATTTGCCTTATTTTTCTGTGTAGACACAACCTCACAACTCTTATGGCTTGCCTGCAACAGGCCATTAGGGTTAGGGTTAGGGTTTACTCAATATGCATTGTCTGCATGATGGTAAGCTTGGCCTCCACAGGTGTGTCTGGCAGTCAAGATATTTGATAGACATATGCTCCAACAACATAGCAGCGTTCATACATGCTTTTAAGAATTCATCATGAAGGACATGAATTGGAAGGGGAGAGTAAGCAGGGCAGGGGAGACAGGGGGGGCGCGGGGGATTATCCGATATTGCCGTACGGCAATATCAGTTATACTAGTTCTTATTATTCTTATTCAGCTCAGAAAAACTGCGATTACTTCAAAAGTATTACAGATACTGTTCTGCAAGTCAAGGGTAATATGCAACTCCATTGCGTGCTACTTCATACGAAATTTCATGATCAAATTTCATGATGCTTATAAGTTATGAGGAAAATATAAAACAAATTTCCGGCGCAGGTTTCTGAGAACCTAAGCATAACTGAGACCTGTTGATTTTTTGTAAGATACCTTGACAAAGTCTCCAGTGCAGAAAGGCGTCTCGTGGAGATTTCATGAATACATTTCAAGATATGATTTTTTAAAAATCTGATGTCCCGAAAACTGCCCAAAATTTTTTCGAAAAACAGGGAAGGAATGCTCATAGAGAGCTGAAAATGGGTGAGCATACAGATGTACTACAGTGTACCAACTTCACAAAGTTACGGACCGCTCGGACAAACGGTCTTGGCGCTACGGACGTCCAAAAACCCAATTTTCAAGTGCTCATATCTCGGTCCCTATTGCACCTACAGCAAAGTTTGACATATCACAAGAAAGGTCTGTTTCTCAGCTTTACAGTGATGTATAGCATGATAGTGTCAGACGCGCGGCGTAGAATCGCGTCAGACATTGAAAATTTGTTGTCACTTTTTGCGCCGCTCGAAACGTTTTAGGCTTAAAAATCAATGAAGTTCTTTGTGAATGTTGATGAATATTTTTTCAATTAGTCCCTGGTTATGCCTCCATACTGTCCTCAAAGGATATTTGCCTGCATCAAATCGTTTTTCCAAGAGAATTTTTTGAAATTCAAAATTGAAATGCACATTGCTCTGCTTCTACCCATTCAAATTTCATGAAATTAATACCAAAAGATGCGTAAAATTATGGACTTCACTGTCCTTTGAGGGCATTTACCTATTTCACATAGCCAATTTAACATTAATGATTTTATATATTCAATTATAACTTGTGAATTATTATTTCAAATCACTTACAACTCAATGTACATGTTGCTAATTTTTTGGCCTATTTTCTGATATAAGGACATCCTCATATCTCCAATACTTTTCTGGTAAAATAAAGTACAAAAATCGTTCACAGATGCATGTTAGTCAGCAGTCGGTTCTATTCTGTCTCACTGCCACCTTTCCCAACAGCTGACCTTCAACAATCGCAGCTAACCGCTCTGTGCTGTCAAGGCAGCGTATCTAATGTAAACACAAAACCATGTAGAGTGTAATAATCACATTGGAATAATATACATTGCTCATTGGGAGGGCATCATGCATAAGGGTTTTCTCATTGGGTTTCATATCCTGTATTTGTGCATTAAATTCATTAAGGCATACTGGCACTACAGTAATGATGTTATGCACACTCTTGGAATAGAACTTCATTCCCTACAAAGCGGGCCAGGGTAATACACAAAAATAATGGACATGAATTGGCAGAGAAGAGTATGCAGGGCTCGGGTCATACGGGGCCCGCGGGGGATTATCCGATATTGCCGTACGGCAATATCAGTTATACTAGTTATTATTATAATCCCCCGCCGCTTGCGGGGGATTATATTGATATTGTTCGTTTTATTATAATCCCCCGCAGCGACAGCGTCGCGGGGGATTATATTGATATTCTACGATTACCTTTTATTATTCTTCTTCTTCTTATTCTTATTATTATGTAGCTCAGGAAAACTGCGATTACTTCAAAACTATTAAAGATCCTGTTTTACAAGTCAAAGGTAATATGCGACTCCATTGCGCGCTACTTCATACGAAATTTCATGATCAAATTTCATGATGCTTATGAGTTATGAGGAAAATATAAAACAAATTTCCGGCGCAGGTTTCTGAGAACCTAAGCATAACTGAGAGCTGTTGATTTTTTGTAAGATACCTTGACAAAGTCTCCAGTGCAGAAAGGCGTCTCGTGGAGATTTCATGAACACATTTCAAGATATGATTTTTTGAAAATTGGATATCCCGAAAACTGACCAAAATTTTTTTGAAAAACAGGGAAGGAATGCTCTTAGAGAGCTGAAAATGGGTGAACATACAGATGTACTACAGTGTACCAACTTCACAAAGTTACGGACCCCTCGGACAAACGGTCTTTGCGCTACGGACGTCCAAAAAGTCAATTTTCAAGTGGCCATATCTCGGTCTCTATTTAAGCTACAACAAAGTTTGACATATCACAAGAAAGGTCTGTTTGTCAGCTTTCCAATGATGTATAGCATGATGGTGTCAGACGCGCGGCGTAGAATCGCGTCAGACATTGAAAATTTGTTGTCACTTTTTGCCACTACAAAAATGTTTTATGCTAAAAAGTCAATGAAGTTCTTTATGGATGTCCACGAATAATTTTTGTGGGATGCCCAGAGCACGTCTCCAGACTGTACCCTAAGGAAATTTACCTACATTAAATAGCTTTGGCTAGAGAAATGTTTTACTATCAAAAATGAAATGTAAATTACTCAGCTTCTACTTATGCAAATTTCATGAAATTAACACCAAAAATTGCGTAAAAATATAGGCTTTCCACTTGCATAAGGACATTTAACTCACACAAACAGTCTATTTTACATAGACAATTTTACATATTCATTTATAACGCATGAATTAAGGTATCAAATCAGTTAAAACTCATATGACATGTTCCTAATTTTTTGTCCTATTTTTTGGTATAAACACATCCACCTATCTGGAAAAAAAAATTCACAAACTTTTAACAGATGCATGTGGTCTGCAGTGGGTAACATCCTGTCTCACTGCCACCTTTTGCGACTAATCTTATTGTACAGTCCAAGCAGCATCACAAGTGTCAACAAAAAGATGCACAGTGTAATCATCAAATTTGAATAATATATATTGTACATTGAAAGGGCATGCGTAAGCGTTCAACGACAGGGTTTTATAACCGGTATTTGTGCTATAAACTTATTAGACCAGACATGGACTACAGTAATGCTAAAATGTGCACTCTTGGAATAGAAGTACCCCAAAAAGCAGGCCAGGGGAAATACACACAAATAATGCACACAAATTGAAAAAGAAGATTATGCAGGCCTGGGGGTCATAAGGGGCCCGCGGGGGATTATCCGATATTGCCGTACGGCAATATCAGTTATACTAGTTATTATTATTAAGAATTTACCTATGGTAAATTCTATTTGTTTTTGCTATTATTATTATTATTAAGAATTTACCTATGGTAAATTCTATTTGTTTTTGCTATTATTATTATTATGTTTTTTTCAAAATGGTTTTAGGTCTTTGAAAGTGTTTCCAGTTGATAGGTCAGTAGTTGGGTATTACGTAATTGGGTCATTTGATGTCATTTTCACAGTTGTCTTTTTCACAAAGTCGTTCAAAGTTGAAAATTAGTAAACTTTGAAGGCTCATAACTCAAAAACTATATAAGATAATGAGTCATGAGTCAAAACCTTGTCATAAAAAGTTGTAGTGAACGTATTGGTAGAAGTGATATGAGAGTTGGTCCAACGGGTAAAGGGTTACAGCAGAATGAGCAGTTTTTGGTCTGTCACAGAGATCTCAAGTTACGTAATAGATAGGAATATGCTGGTGGTGGCAACAGTTAGCCAGTATCTGGGGCCAGTGTCGACTGTAATATCATTGGGATTGATGCAATATATTTTGAAATATGGCAATTTTTCAAAATCGAGTGTTCAAAATTTAGGTGTAATTGTAAAATCTCCATGAAGGAATAGTCTGAGGTGATGAAAATGTAAATGAACTACCCTTAACCTTTCCCAAAAAGACTATATTGACCAAAAAATTTCACCTAATGCTGATATTTGAAGGTGATATGAGCCATCAAAGTAAAAAAAGTTGAAATTTTCCAAAATTCTCAAAATTATGTTATAGTTCACCAATCCTCTTAAAAGTCTGAGGTATACTGGTCAGTAATATGGTTTTCAAAAGCCCCCTATTAGAATTGTTTCATATCCTCAACTTAATTTGTAAAAAATTGTGAAAAGTGGTACTTTGCAACTTCGATGACATTTTGCATAAATGATTTAATTTGAGTGGGAAATATTACTCCTACAGCTTTCTGTAAATTAAATGACCCCCCTAGATCACGTACTGGCAACACATGAGCATATTAATTATCACCTGTGACAATTTCCGCAAGGTCAAATTTGAGGTCAAAGATGAAATGAAAATTGATCGTTCTCACAAATGATTTTTTTTAACTAGCAAGGAAAGTTCCAATTTTTTAAATATTAATTGACAAGCTTCACCAAATACTTGTGGTAAGTTGTGGCAAATGACAAGTCTGTAGGTACAGTCAACTTGAAGCAACTGAGGTCAAAAGGTCAGAAAAATGAAGAAATTGTCAGCCAAAAATTCTTTTTCACATGATGCAGGTGAGACGGTTTCACACTCCAATGCTGGCTGGCCGCATATATTAGCATACATTAACCATATTTGGAAAGCTGTTTGGGCCGTGTCAGGTGACGGGGCCAGTGTACACTACTGTCTAATGTTTATATGTATACATATTACAGTCTCAAATGACTGAGTCAGGAGTTAGAGTCAGGAGTTGGGGTCAGGAGTTGGGGTCAGGAGTTGAAGTCAGGAGTTGGGGTCAGGAGTTTGGGTCAGGAGTTGGGGTCAGGAGTTGGAGTCAGGAGTAGGGCACAGGAGTTGGGCTGTGGGTTGGGCTGTGAGTCGGGACTGTGAGTCGGGCACTGTGAGTCAGGACTGTGAGTCAGGACTGTGAGTCAGGACTGTTAGTCAGGACTGTTAGTCAGGACTGTTAGTCAGGACTGTTAGTCAGGACTGTTAGTCAGGCCTTTGAGTCAGCACTGCGCTTCAGGACTGCGAGTCGGGACTGTGAGTCGGGACTGTGAGGCGGTACTGTGAGTCGGGACTGTGAGTCTGGCTGTGAGTCGGGACTGCGAGTCAGGACTGCGAGTCAGGACTGTGAGTCAGGACTGTGAGTCAGGACTGTGAGGCGGGACTGCGAGGCGGGACTGTGAGGCAGGACTCTGAGTTGGGACTGTGGGTCGGGACTGTGGGACAGACTATGAGTCGGGCCTGTGAGTCAGGACTGTGAGTCGGAACTCTGAGCCGGGACTCTGAGTCGGTACTCTGAGTCGGGACTCTGATTCGGGTCTCTGAGTCGGGACAGGTCTGTTAATCAGGCCTCAGTCGGGACACTGAGTCAGGACTGTGAGTGGAGCCTGAGAGTCGGGACTCTGAGTCGGGGACTGTGAGTCGGGCCTGTGAGTCGGGCCGGTGAGTCGGGCCTGTGAGTCAGGACTTTGAGTCTCGGACTGTTAGTAGGACCTGTGAGTCAGGACTCTGAGTCAGGACTCTGAGTCAGGGCTCTGAGTCAGGACTATGAATCAGGACCCTGAGTCATGACTCTGAATCAGGACTGTGAGTCAGGACTCTGCATCAGGACCCTGAGTCAGGACAATGAGTCAGGGCCCTGAGTCAGGGCTCTGAGTCAGGGCTCTGAGTCAGGCCTCTGAGTCAGGCCTCTGAGTCAGGACCCTGAGTCAGGCCTCTGAGTCAGAACTCTTGAGTCAGGGCTCTGAGTCAGGGCTCTGCCCTAGGCCTCTGAGCCTGGACTCTCTGAGCCGTGCCTCTGAGTCGGGCCTCTGAGTTTGGGCTCTAAGTCAGAAGCTGAGTTGGAACTCTGAGTCAAACTCTAAGTCGGGACTCTAAGTCAGGACTCTGAGTCAGGACTCTGAGTCAGGACTCTGAGTCAGGACTCTGAGTCAGGACTCTGAGTCAGGACTCTGAGTCAGGACTCTGAGTCAGGACTCTGAGTCAGGACTCTGAGTCAGGACTCTTGAGTCAGGACTCTGAGTCAGGACTCTGAGTCAGGACTCTGAGTCAGGACTCTGAGTCAGGACTCTGAGTCAGGACTCTGAAGCCGTGTTGAGTCTGAGGAAGGATTTGGCATCAGCAGTTGAACTGTTGGAGTCTGAGTCCGGCATCAGAGAAAAGAGTCAGTGTCAGGACTGAGAGTCAGTAGTCTGAATTGTAGATCTGATCAGGAAGCTGACGAGGATTCAGAGTTGGAGTCGTGGTGAGGAGTCAGAGTCCGCATGTGTCTGTCAGCCCGTTGGTTTGTTCCATCTGTCCATCCGTCCATTTGTCTGTCCGTTTACAGGCAAAGTTTAGCCCAGCTGTCCATCTGTCCATTTGTCTGTCAATTTACAGGCAAAGTTTAGTTGAAAGTAAAGGTAAATTCTTTGTAATTGTCCCTGATGACAATTACCGTGTTCTCTAGTTAAGAATTTACCTATGGTAAATTCTATTTGTTTTTGCTATTATTATTATTATTCTTATTCTTATTTCAAAATCGTTGTACGTTCATGAAAGGCTGTCAATAGGTTCGTCAGTTGTTGGGTATTGCGTAATTGGTTCATTTGATGTCATTTTCACAGTTGTCTTTTTCACAGAGCCGTTCAAAGTTGAAAATTAGTAAAGTTTAAAGGCTCATAACTCAAAAACTATTTGAGATAATGAGTCATGAGTCAAAATCCTGTGACAAAAAGTTGTTGTCAATGTTTTGGTAGAAGTCATGTAACAATTGGTCTAGCGGGTAAAGGGCTATTGCTCTTGAGCAGTTTTTAGTGTTGCACAGGTTTCTCAAGTTACGTAATAGATAGGAACATGGTGATGGTGGTAAAAGTTAGCCAGTATCTGGGGCCAGTGCACATTCAACAAATGGTTTGGATTGGTGGAAGACTTTTTGAAATATGGTCATTTTTCAAAATCAGGGGTTCAAAATTTAGGTGGACTTGTCAAATCTCCATGAAGGAGTAGTCTTAGGTGATCAAAATGTATAGTGAACTACCCTTAACTTTACCCAAAAAGACTATATTGACCAACAAATTTGACAAAAAGGTGATATTTGAAGGTGATATGAGCCATTAATGTTTAAAAAGTACAATTTTCCAAAAATTCTGAAAATTATGTTTTTTTCCCACAATGCTCTTCACAGTCTGAGGTATACTGGTCACTAATATGGTTATCAAAAGCCCCCTATTAGAATTGTTTCATATCCTCAACTTAATTTGTAAAAAAATTGTTAAAAGTGGCACTTCACAACTTACATGACATTTTGCATAGATAATTTAATTTGAATGGGAAATATTGCTCCTACAGCTTTCTGTAAATTAAATGAAACCCAAAATGACATACTGGCAATCACATGAGCACATAAAATTTAACAAGTAGTCTCATTCATCATGGTCAAATTTGAGGTCAAAGATGAAATGAAAATTGACCATTTTCAGAGATGATTTTTTTCAACTCAGAAGGAATGTCTCAATTTTCTTAATTTTAAAGGACAATGTGAACTGAATTGTTGTTTTCAATTGTGGTAAACAACAAGTCTGTAGCTACAGCCATCTCTGAGCAGTAAAGGTCAAAAGGTCAAAAAATGACCAAATGGTCAGCAAAAAAATTCATTTTCACATGATGCAGGTGACACCATTTCACACTCCAAAGCAGGCTGGCTGCATATATTAGCATACATTAACCATATATGAAAAGCTGTTCTGGCCGTTTCAGGTGACGGGGCCAGTGAATGCTACTGACTTATGTTTATATACATATTACAGTCTCAAATGACCAAGTGCAGTTGGGGATAGGAGTTGTAGTCAGGACTCTGATCCAGGGCCCTGAGTCAGGTCTCTGAGTCATGTCCCTGAGTCAAGTCTTTGAGTCAGGTCTGTGAGTCAGGTCTGTGAGTCAGGTCTGTGAGTCAGAAAACTGAGTCAGGTCTGTGAGTCAGGTCGGTGAGTCAGGTCCCCGAGTCAGGACTATTGGGTCAGGACTCTGAGGCAGGACTCTGAGTCAGACATCTGAGTCAGGTCTCGGAGTCAGGCATCTGAGTCAGGTCTCTGAGTCAGGCATCTGAGGCAGGCCTCTGAGGCAGGACTCTGAGGCCGGACTTGGAGGCAGGGCTCAGAGTCAGGACTCGGAGTCAGGCCTCAGAGTCAGGGATCTCAGTCAGGGATCTGAGGCAGGACTCTGAGTCAGGACTCTGAGTCAGGCATCTGAGGCAGGCCTCTGAGGCAGGACTCTGAGGCCGGACTTGGAGGTAGGGCTCAGAGTCAGAACTCAGAGTCAGAACTGAGAGTCAGGGATCTGAGTCAGCACTCTGAGGCAGGACTCTCAGTCAGGACTCTGAGTCAGGCATCTGAGTCCGGTCTCGGAGTCAGGCATCTGATTCAGGACTCGGAGTCAGGACTCTGAGTCAGGCATCTAAGTCAGGACTCGGAGTCAGGTCTGTGAGTCAGGCCTCTGAGTCAGGCCCCTGAGTCAGGAATCTGAGTCAGGACTCTGAGACAGGACTCGGAGTCAGGCCTCGGAATCAGGACTCGGAGTCAGGACTTGGAGTCAGGACCCTCGGTCAGGACTCTGAGTCAGGTCTGTGAGCCAGGACCCTGATTCGGGCCTCTGAGTCAGGACTCTGAGTCAGGGATCTGAGTCAGAACTCTGAGTCTCGACTCTGAGTCAGGCCGCTGAGTCAGGACGCACTGAGTCAGGACTCAGAGTCAGGACTCGAAGTCAGGGCTCGGAGTCAGGACTCGGTGTCAGGACTCGGAGTCAGGACTCGGAGTCAGGACTCAGAGTCAGGACTCGGAGTCAGGAGTCTTTGTCAGGACTCTGAGTCAGGCCGCTGAGTCAGGACGCACTGAGTCAGGACTCAGAGTCACTTCTCTGAGACAGGACTCGGAGTCAGGCCTCAGAATCAGGACTCGGAGTCAGGACTAGGAGTCAGGACTAGGAGTAAGGACAATCGGTCAGGACTCTGAGTCAGGTCTGTGAGTCAGGACCCTGAGTCAGGCCCCTAGGTTAGGACTCTGAGTCAGGGATCTGAGTCAGGACTCTGAGTCTCGACTGAGTCAGGCCGCTGAGTCAGGACGCACTGAGTCAGAACTCTGCATCAGGACTCTGCGTCAGGACTCTGAGTCAAGACTCTGAGTCAGAACTCTGAGTCAGGACTTTGAGTCAGGCCTGTGAGCCAGGACTGTGAGTCAGGACTGTGAGTCAGGAATATGAGTGAGGACTTTGAGTCAGGACTCTGAGTCAGGACTCTGAGTCAGACCGCTGAGTCAGGATGCTGAGTCAGGACGCTGAGTCCGGACTCTCCGTCAGGACTCTGAGTCAGGGCTCTGAGTCAGGACTCTGAGTCAGGACTCTGAGTCAGGCCTGTGAGTCAGGCATGTGAGTCAGGACTCTGCGTCAGGACTGTGAGTCAGTACTCTGCATCAGGACTCTGAGTCAGGACTCTGAGTCAGGACGCTGAGCCAGGACTCTGAGTCAGGACTTTGAGTGAGTCAGGAATATGAGTCAGGAATATGAGTCAGGACGCTGAGTCAGGACTCTGAGTCAGGACTCTGAGTCAGGACTCTGAGTCAGGACTCTGAGTCAGGACTCTGAGTCAGGACTCTGAGTCAGGACTCTGAGTCCGACTCTGAGTCAGGACTCTGAGTCAGGACTCTGAGTCAGGACTCTGAGTCAGGACTCTGAGTCAGGACTCTGAGTCAGGACTCTGAGTCAGGACTCTGAGTCAGGACTCTGAGTCAGGACTCTGAGTCAGGACTCTGAGTCAGGACTCTGAGTCAGGACTCTGAGTCAGGACGCTGAGTCAGGACTCTGAGTCAGGACTCTGAGTCAGGACTCTGAGTCAGGACTCTGAGTCAGGACTCTGAGTCAGGACTCTGAGTCAGGACTCTGAGTCAGGACTCTGAGTCAGGGCTCTGAGTCAGGGCTCTGAGTCAGGACTCTGAGTCAGGACTCTGAGTCAGGACTCTGAGTCAGGACTCTAAGTCGCAGTCATGGTGAGGAAACAGAGTCCCCATGTGTTTTTCTCAGTCCGTCGGTTGCATCCATCTGTCCATTGGTCTGTCCATTTTCAGGCAAACTTTAGTTGAAAGTAAAGGTAAATTCTTTGTAATTGTCCCTGATGACAATTACCGTGTTCTCTAGTTCTTATTCTTATTTCAAAATGGTTGTACGTTCATGAAACATTGTCAAAAGGTTCGTCAGTTGTCGGGTATTGCGTAATTGGGTCATTTGATGTCATTTTCACAGTTGTCTTTTTCACAGACCTGCTCAAAGTCGAAAATGAGTAAACTTTAAAGGCTCATAACTCAAAAACTATTTGAGATAATGAGTCATGAGTCAAAATCTTGTGACAAAAAGTTATTGTCTATGTGTTAGGAGAGGTCATGTGACAATTGGTCTAGCGGGTAAAGGGCTATTGCTCTTGAGCAGTTTTGAGTGTTGCACAGGTTTCTCAAGCTACGTAATAGATAGAAACATGGTGATGGTGGTAAAAGTTAGCCAGTATCTGGGGCCAGTGCACATTCAACAAATGGTTTGAATTGGTGGAAGACTTTTTGAAATATGGTCATTTTTCAAAATCTAGGGTTCAAAATTTAGGTGGACTTGTCAAATCTCCATGAAGGGGTAGTCTTAGGTGATCAAAATGTATAGTGAACTACCCTTAACTTTACCCAAAAAGACTATATTGACCAAAAAATTGGACAAAAAGGTGATATTTGAAGGTGATATCAGCCATTAATGTTTAAAAAGTACAATTTTCCAAAAATTCTGAAAATCTTGTTTTTTTTCCACAATCCTCTTCACAGTCTGAGGTATACTGGTCACTAATATGGTTATCAAAAGCCCCCTATTAGAATTGTTTCATATCCTCAACTTAATTTGTAAAAAAATTGTTAAAAGTGGCACTTCACAACTTACATGACATTTTGCATAAATAATTTAATTTGAATGGGAAATATTGCTCCCACAGCTTTCTGTAAATTAAATGAAACGCAAAATGACATACTGGCAATCACATGAGCACATAAAATTTGACAAGTAGTCTCATTCATCATGGTCAAATTTGAGGTCAAAGATGAAATGAAAATTGAAAATTTTCAGAGATGATTTTTTTCAACTCAGAAGGAATGTCTCAATTTTCTTAATTTTAAAGGACAATGTGAACTGAATTGTTGTTGTCAATTGTGGTAAACAACAAGTCTGTAGCTACAGCCATCTCTGAGCAGTAAAGGTCAAAAGGTCAAAAAATGACCAAATGGTCAGCAAAAAATTCATTTTCACATGATGCAGGTGACACCATTTCACACTCCAAAGCAGGCTGGCCGCATATATTAGCATACATTAACCATATATGAAAAGCTGTTCTGGCCGTTTCAGGTGACGGGGCCAGTGTATGCTACTGACTTATGTTTATATACATATTACAGTCTCAAATGACCGAGTGCAGTTGGGGATAGGAGTTGTAGTCAGGACTCTGATCCAGGGCCCTGAGTCAGGTCTCTGAGTCATGTCCCTGAGTCAGTTCTGTGAGTCAGGTCTGTGAGTCAGTTCTGTGAGTCAGAAAACTGAGTCAGGTCTCTGAGTTAGGTCTGTGAGTCAGGTCCCCGAGTCAGGACTCTTGGGTCAGGACTCTGAGGCAGGACTCTGAGTCAGACATCTGAGTCAGGTCTCGGAGTCAGGCATCTGAGTCAGGACTCGGAGTCAGGACTCTGAGTCACGCATCTGAGTCAGGCCTCTGAGACAGGTCTCTGAGGCCGGACTTGGAGGCAGGGCTCAGGGTCAGGACTCGGAGTCAGGCCTCAGAGTCAGGGATCTCAGTCAGGGATCTGAGGCAGGACTCTGAGTCAGGACTCTGACTCAGGCATCTGAGTCAGGTCACGGAGTCAGGCATCTGAGTCAGGACTCAGAGTCAGGACTCTGAGTCAGGCATCTGACGCAGGCCTCTGAGGCAGGACTCTGAGGCCGGACTTGGAGTTAGGGCTCAGAGTCAGAACTCAGAGTCAGGCCTCAGAGTCAGGGATCTGAGTCAGCACTCTGAGGCAGGACTCTGAGTCAGGACTCCGAGTGAGGCATCTGAGTCCGGTCTCGGAGTCAAGCATCTGATTCAGGACTCGGAGTCAGGACTCTGAGTCAGGACTTGGAGTCAGGACTTGGGGTCAGGCCTCTGAGTCAGGCCCCTGAGTCAGGAATCTGAGTCAGGACTCTCAGAGGGGACTCGGAGGCAGGCCTCGGAATCAGGACTCGGAGTCAGGACTAGGAGTCAGGACCCTCGGTCAGGACTCTGAGTCAGGTCTGTGAGTCAGGTCTGTAAGTCAGGACCCTGATTCGGGCCTCTGAGTCAGGACTCTGAGTCAGGCCTCTGAGTCAGGACTCTGAGTCAGGACTCTGAGTCAGGACTCTGAGTCTCGACTCTGAGTCAGGACGCACTGAGTCAGGACTCAGAGTCAGGTCTCTGAGTCATGACTCCGAGTTAGGACTCGGAATCAGGACTCGGAGTCAGGACTCGGAGTCAGGACTCTGAGTCAGGACTCGGAGTCAGGACTCGGAGTCAGGAGTCTTAGTCAGGACTCTGAGTCAGGCCGCTGAGTCAGGACACACTGAGTCAGGACTCAGAGTCAGGTCTCTGAGACAGGACTCAGAGTCAGGCCTCAGAATCAGGACTCGGAGTCAGGACTAGGAGTCAGGACTAGGAGTCAGGCCCCTAGGTTAGTACTCTGAGTCAGGGATCTGAGTCAGGACTCTGAGTCTCGACTCTGAGTCAGGCCGCTGAGTCAGGACGCACTGAGTCAGGCCTCTGCGTCAGGACTCTGCGTCAGGACTCTAGGTTAGGACTCTGAGTCAGGACTCTGAGTAAGGACGCTGAGTCAGGATGCTGAGTCAGGATGCTGAGTCAGGACACTGAGTCTGGACTCTGCATCAGGACTCTGCATCAGGACTCTGAGTCAGGACTCTGAGTCAGGACTCTGAGTCAGCACTCTGAGTCAGGACTCTGTGTCAGGACTCTGCATCAGGACTCTGAGTCAGGACTATGAGTCAGGACTCTGCATCAGGACTCTGAGTCAAGACTCTGAGTCAGGACGCTGAGTCAGGACTTTGAGTCAGGACTTTGAGTCAGGACTGTGAGCCAGGACTGTGAGTCAGGACTGTGAGTCAGGAATATGAGTCAGGACTCTGAGTCATAACTCTGAGTCAGGCCGCTGAGTCAAGATGCTGAGTCAGGATGCTGAGTCAGGGCGCTGAGTCCGGACTCTGCGTCAGGACTCTGAGTCAGGACTCTGAGTCAGGACTCTGAGTCAGGACTCTGAGTCAGGACTCTGAGTCAGGACTCTGAGTCAGGACTCTGAGTCAGGACTCTGAGTCAGGACTCTGAGTCAGGACTCTGAGTCAGGACTCTGAGTCAGGACTCTGAGTCAGGACTCTGAGTCAGGACTCTGAGTCAGGACTCTGAGTCAGGACTCTGAGTCAGGACTCTGAGTCAGGACTCTGAGTCAGGACTCTGAGTCAGGACTCTGAGTCAGGACTCTGAGTCAGGACTCTGAGTCAGGACTCTGAGTCAGGACTCTGAGTCAGGACTCTGAGTCAGGACTCTGAGTCAGGACTCTGAGTCAGGACTCTGAGTCAGGACTCTGAGTCAGGACTCTGAGTCAGGACTCTGAGTCAGGACTCTGAGTCAGGACTCTGAGTCAGGACTCTGAGTCAGGACTCTGAGTCAGGACTCTGAGTCAGGACTCTGAGTCGCAGTCATGGTGAGGAAACAGAGTCCCCATGTGTTTTCTCAGTCCGTCGGTTGCATCCATCTGTCCATTGGTCTTTCCATTTACAGGCAAACTTTAGTTGAAAGTAAAGGTAAATTCTTTGTAATTGTCCCTGATGACAATTACCGTTTTCTCTAGTTATTATTATAATCCCCCGCTCGCGCAGCGGCGGGGGATTATATTGATATTCTTCGATTACCTTTTATTATTATTATTATTATTATTATTATTATTATTATTATTATTCTCACAGGAAAACTGCGATTACTTCAAAACTATTAAAGAAACCGCTTCATAAGTCAAGGGTAATATGCAACTCCGTTGCGCGCTGCTTTGAACGAAATTTCATGATCAAATTTCATGACACTTCTGAGTTATGAGGAAAATATTTAAAAAATTTCCGGCGCAGGTTTCTGAGAACCTAAGCATAACTGAGAGCTGTTGATTTTTTCTAAGATACCTTGACAAAGTCTCCAGTGCAGAAAGGCGTCTCGTGGAGATTTCATGAACACATTTCAAGATATGATTTTTTGAAAAATAGACATCCCGAAAACTGGCCAAAATTTTTTTGAAAAACAGGGAAGGAATGCTTGTAGAAAGCTGAAAATGGGCGTGCTTACAGACCTAGCCTAGTGTACCAACTTCACAAAGTTACGGACCGCTCGGACAAACGGTCTGTGCGCTACGGACGCACAAAAACTCAAAATTCAAGTGGCCATAGCTCAGTCTCTATTGCAGCTACAGACTAGTTTCACATATCACAAGAAAGGTCTGTTTCTCAGCTTTCCAATGGTGTATAGCATAATAGTGTCAGGCGCGCGGCGTAGAATCGCGTCGGACATTGAAAATTTCATGTCACTTTTTAGGCCCGAAAAACCTTTTCGGCTCAAAAAGTCAATGTAATTCTTCATGCACGTCCATCATTATTTTATGTGGGCTACCCATATCAGCCCTCCATATTGTCCCCAAACATAAATTACCTACATTAAATACTTTGTCCTAGAGAATTTTTTTAATTTTCAAACTTCAAATATAAATTGCTCAGCTTCCAGTTATTCAAATTTCATGAAATTAATACCAAAAGATGCTTAAAATTATCGCCTTTACTGTCCTCCAAGGCCATACAGCTCATAGTAATAACCAATTTTACATAGAGGATTTTATATAAGCCACTATAACTCCTGCATTTATGTTTCAAATCAGATGAAAATGCAATGACATGTTCCTAATTTATTGCCTGATTTTTCCCTGTAGGCACATCTCCCCAACTCTTATGGTTTGCCTGCAGCAAGCCATTAGGGTTAGGGTTAGGGTTTACTCAACATGCACTGCTTGCAGGGTGGTACGCTTGGCCAGCACAGGTGTGTCTGGCAGTCAAGATATTTGATAGGCATATGCTACAACAACATTGCAGCGTTCATACATGCTTTTAAGGATTCATCATGAAGGACATGAATTGGAAGGGGAGAGTAAGCAGGGAAGGGGAGACAGGGGGGCGCGGGGGATTATCCGATATTGCCGTACGGCAATATCAGTTATACTAGTTATTATTCTTATTCTTATTCAGCTCAGAAAAACTGCGATTATTTCAACACTATTACAGATACTACGTTACAAGTCAAGGGTAATATGCAACTCCATTGCGTGCTACTTTACACGAAATTTCATGATCAAATTTCATGATACTTATGAGTTATGAGGAAAATATAAAAAAAATTTCCGGCGCAGGTTTCTCAGAACCTAAGCCTAAGTGAGACCTGTTGATTTTTTGTAAGATACCTTGACAAAGTCTCCAGTGCAGAAAGGCGTCTCGTGGAGATTTCATGAACACATTTCAAGATATGAATTTTTGAAAATTTGATATCCCGAAAACTGACCAAAATTTTGTTGAAAAACAGGGAAGGAATGCTCTTAGAGAGCTGAAAATGGGTGAACATACAGATGTACCACAGTGTACCAACTTCACAAAGTTACGGACCGCTCGGAAAAACGGTCTCGGAGCTACGGACGTCCAAAAACCCAATTTTCAAGTGCTCATATCTCGGTTCATATTTCAGCTACAGCAAAGTATCACATATCACAAGAAAGCTCTGTTTGTCAGCTTTCCAATGATGTATAGCATGATAGTGTCAGACGCGCGGCGTAGAATCGCGTCAGACATTGAAAATTTGTTGTCACTTTTTGCACCTTTCCAAAAGTTTTTGGCTTAAAATCCAATGAAGTTCTTCATCAATGTCCATGAATATTTTTTCCCTAATACCCTTGTGGGTCCTCCATACTGTCCTAAAATTACATTTGACTACATCAAGTGGTTTCTGCCACAGAATTTTTTTTATTTCAAAATTGAAATGCACATAGCTCAGCTTCTACTCGTTCAAATTTCATGAAATTAACTCCAAAAAATGCATAAAATTATGACCTACGCTGAACTGCATGGGCATACAGCTCATAGTAATACTCAATTTTACAATGATGATTTTACACTTGCAATTATAACTCATGCATTAATGTTCCGAATCAATTAAAACTCAAATTACATGCTGCTTATTTTTTGCCCTATTTTGTGGTATAATCATATCTTACCAGTCTTTTTTCCTTTGCCTTGAAAAAAAAGTTTAAAAATAATTCACAGATGCATCTTAGTCTGCTGTCGGGGCCATTCTGCCTCACTGCCAGGTTTTGCTCCCAAGCAGCAGCATTACGCCATGCAAAGAGCAGCATACTCAAACACGGTCATCAACAACAGGGCCCAGGCTTAGGCCTATCATGACAGGGAAATAATATACATTGAAGGGAAAGGATTTTGTAAGCGTTGGCTGATAGGGCATATGTCCTCTATTTATGCACTTAAAAACCTTAATAGTATGAGCGGACAGGTGTATTCATACAAATTATTAAAGTGAATTGAAACAGGAGAATAAGCGGGGCTAGGGTCAAACGGGGCCCGCGGGGGATTATCCGATATTGCCGTACGGCAATATCAGTTATACTAGTTATAATCCCCCGCCGCGAGCGGGGGATTATATTGATATTGTTCGTTTTATTATTATAAATTCCCCCGTTAGGGGAATTTATATTGTTTTTGTTGGTTTTTTTTTTTTCATCATCTTTTTTCCTCCTCTTCTTATTTTTCATCACCACTTTTGAGAGCTCATATTTCTGGAACTATTTATGATATCTTCATAAAAATACATACCTATAATGCACTTGCAAAGTACTGTAACATCCTGGAATTACAGAGCGTAATTACTAGTACTCTGGAAATTACGTCCAAAATTCATAAAAAATTTGTGTCAACGGTTCTGGAATAACCGCAATACGAAATTACACCAAATTTTAACACAATAATCTCTAAAGATATAAGCAGTGCGGAAAGGGGGCTTTTGGCAATATCTCTAAAAGTTTTTTTTATATGAATTTTTCAAATAAGGGAATTCCCAAAATTGCTACAAAAAATTTCCAAAAACTAGGAAGAAATGCTCCAATCAAGCTGAAGTTGCATGTAGTTACAGTCATACTATAGTGTAACAATCCACTAGAATTTCAACTTTCTAGCGTTAACGGTATCGGCGCTATAGCACCACAAAAACGCTGTTTTTCAAGCGCCGATAACTCGGCTCCTATTAAAGCTATAGAAAAATAAAAAACACCATCAGAAAGCTCTGTTTCTGAGCTTTCACATGGTATATAGCATTCTACTGTAGCGCCGTCCGTTAAAAATCGCGGTAGACCCTGAAAATTGTATCTCACTTTTTTCCTCCCCAAATGCTTCTTATGGCTGGAAACACTTTTTCCTGGCCATATGCCAATTTCATAGCTTCTCATACTTCACTGGCTGCACATTTTCTTTGTTGAAATAAATGCTGACCCAATTACATTTCTGTGTGAATCATCGGATGGGGAAGGTAGAAGGGAAGGGGCAGGGGGATGTAAGGGGGCAGGGGGATGTAAGGGGGCAGGGGAGAGGAAGGGAAGGGGGAATTTATCTTTGTAATTGTGCACAATTACAGGTGTACTAGTTATAAATTCCCCCGTTAGGGGAATTTATATTGTTTTTGTTCGTTTCTTTTTTTCATCATCTTTCTTTCTTTTTTCTTCTTATTTTTCATCAACACTTTGACAGGCTATATTTCAGAAACCACTTGCAGTAATGTTCTGAAATTACAATGTAGTATTGCTTTTGGCAAACAATTTTATATGCTGGAATTACAGAGCGTAATTTCCAGAAGTCTTGTAATTACATGCAAAGTTCTAAAAAAATTTGTGTCAACAGTTCTGGAATAACTGTTGCATGGAATTACACCAAATTTTAACACAATAATTTCTAAAGATATACGCAGTGCGGAAAGGACCGTAATTGCAATAACTTATAAAGTTTTTTTTATATGAATTTTTCAAATAAGGGAATTCCTGAAATTGCTACTAAAATTTTTCAAAAACTAGGAAGAAATGCTCCAATCAAGCTGAAATTGCGTGCAGTTACAGTCATACTATAGTGTAACAATCCACTAGAATTTCAACTTTCTAGCGTTAACGGTATCGGCACTATAGCACCACAAAAACGCAATTTTCAAGCGCGGATAACTCGGCCCCTATTAAAGCTACAGAAAAATAAAAACCACCACGAGAAAGCTCTGTTTCTTAGCTTTCACATGGTATATAGCATTCTACTGTAGCGCTGTCCGTTCAAAATCGCGGTGGACCCTGAAAATTTGATCTCACTTTTCAGCTCCCCAAATGCTTCTTATGGCTGGAAACACTTTTTCCTGGCCATATGCCAATTTCATCGCTTCTCATACTTCACTGGCTGCACATTTTCTTTGTTGAATAAATGCTGACCCAATTACATTTCTGTGTGAATCATCGGATGGGGAAGGTAGAAGGGAAGGGGCAGGGGGATGTAAGGGGACAGGGGGATGTAAGGGGGCAGGGGGATGTAAGGGGGCAGGGGGATGTAAGGGGGCAGGGGAGAGGAAGGGGGGAATTTATCTTTGTAATTGTGCACAATTACAGGTGTACTAGTTATTATTAAGAACTTCCCGTAGGGAAGTTCTTCTTGATATTGTACGTATTTGTTGTTATTATTATTATTATTATTCTTTCACGGCTTTTTCAAAGTTGAATAAATCATTGGTAAGGAAAGATATCTACACAAAACTTGGACATCATACAGATACCATTAAACTTTCTAAATGCCGGGAATTACGCATCAGAATTACGCCTGAGATGGGAATTACAGCAATTATACATTTAAAATTTTGTCATTCTGTTCAGAGAAAACTGGCAGTTGGATTATTGTGAAATTTTTTCGTCATGTTCTCCAAGGAAATGCGCAGTGCAGAAAGGATTTTTATGGAATTCCATAGACAAAAATTTCAAACTATGAATTTTTATAAAAACGGAATTCCCAAAAGTCACGGGAAAATCTCCAGGAAACTAGGAAGGAATGCTCAGATCAAGCTGATTTTAGGTGTGTATAGAGCCCTGCCCCCGTCTAACAATCCCACAAAATTTTGTTGTCGTCGCGTAAACGGTATCGGCGCTATGACCGCACAAAATTGCAATTTTCAATCGCCGATATCTCGGTTTCTATTAAAGCTACAGAAAAATTAAAAACATCATCAGAAAGTTCAGTTTCTCCTCTTTCAGATGGTGTATAGAAATTGACTGTAGCTACTTTAGTATAGAATCGCGTCAGACATTGAAACTTTTATGTCACTTTTTTGCCCTCCCAAAACCTATTTTGCCCAAAAAAACTATGAAGCTCTTCATGGATGTTCATGTTAATTTTTTTAGTGGTACCCATTGTGGCCCTGCATAATGTGTCCAAAGGAAATTTTTCTACTTTAAATACTTTTTCCTTGAGAATTTTTTTCATTTCAAAATTCAAATGTACATTGCTCAGCTTCTATTTATTCAAATATCATGAAATTAACACCAAAAAATGCGTAAAATGATGCCCTTTTATGAGCTCCAGGGGCATATACCTCTTGCTAATAGCCAATTTTACATATCACATTTTACATTTTCAATTATAACTCATTAAGTATTCATTAAAATCAATTAAAACTAATTTGACACATTGCTAATTTTTTGCTCTATTTTACCATGTAAGCACATCTTCCTACCATGAATTTTTTTATCTTATTTAAACTCCTCCAATAATGTTTCAAATCACTTAAAATTGATATGATATGTTGCTTATTTGTTGCCTTATTGTTTGCAAATACCCTCATATTTTTCCTATTAAATTTATATTTAAATTATAACTTGTGCAATACTGCTGCAAATCACTTAAAACTAATTTGACATGTTGCTGACTGCTTGCCCTCTGTGTCTATGTAAGCACATCTTCCTAGCTCTTATGGTTTGTCCGTAACAAATCATTAGGGTTAGGGTTTCATCAAAGTATTGCTTTCAGGGTGGTACCATCGCCCACAAAAGGCCTGGCTCCATGCCAAGCGAGATATGAGTATGTATGCTTGTTTGTGTAGTTCCATGGACTACAATTGTGCACAATTACAGGTGTACTAGTTATAAATTCCCCCGTTAGGGGAATTTATATTGTTTTTGTTCGTTTCTTTTTTTCATCATCTTTCTTTCTTTTTTCTTCTTATTTTTCATCAACACTTTGACAGGCTATATTTCAGAAACCACTTGCAGTAATGTTCTGAAATTACAATGTAGTATTGCTTTTGGCAAACAATTTTATATGCTGGAATTACAGAGCGTAATTTCCAGAAGTCTTGTAATTACATGCAAAGTTCTAAAAAAATTTGTGTCAACAGTTCTGGAATAACTGTTGCATGGAATTACACCAAATTTTAACACAATAATTTCTAAAGATATACGCAGTGCGGAAAGGACCGTAATTGCAATAACTTATAAAGTTTTTTTTATATGAATTTTTCAAATAAGGGAATTCCTGAAATTGCTACTAAAATTTTTCAAAAACTAGGAAGAAATGCTCCAATCAAGCTGAAATTGCGTGCAGTTACAGTCATACTATAGTGTAACAATCCACTAGAATTTCAACTTTCTAGCGTTAACGGTATCGGCACTATAGCACCACAAAAACGCAATTTTCAAGCGCGGATAACTCGGCCCCTATTAAAGCTACAGAAAAATAAAAACCACCACGAGAAAGCTCTGTTTCTTAGCTTTCACATGGTATATAGCATTCTACTGTAGCGCTGTCCGTTCAAAATCGCGGTGGACCCTGAAAATTTGATCTCACTTTTCAGCTCCCCAAATGCTTCTTATGGCTGGAAACACTTTTTCCTGGCCATATGCCAATTTCATCGCTTCTCATACTTCACTGGCTGCACATTTTCTTTGTTGAATAAATGCTGACCCAATTACATTTCTGTGTGAATCATCGGATGGGGAAGGTAGAAGGGAAGGGGCAGGGGGATGTAAGGGGACAGGGGGATGTAAGGGGGCAGGGGGATGTAAGGGGGCAGGGGGATGTAAGGGGGCAGGGGAGAGGAAGGGGGGAATTTATCTTTGTAATTGTGCACAATTACAGGTGTACTAGTTATTATTAAGAACTTCCCGTAGGGAAGTTCTTCTTGATATTGTACGTATTTGTTGTTATTATTATTATTATTATTCTTTCACGGCTTTTTCAAAGTTGAATAAATCATTGGTAAGGAAAGATATCTACACAAAACTTGGACATCATACAGATACCATTAAACTTTCTAAATGCCGGGAATTACGCATCAGAATTACGCCTGAGATGGGAATTACAGCAATTATACATTTAAAATTTTGTCATTCTGTTCAGAGAAAACTGGCAGTTGGATTATTGTGAAATTTTTTCGTCATGTTCTCCAAGGAAATGCGCAGTGCAGAAAGGATTTTTATGGAATTCCATAGACAAAAATTTCAAACTATGAATTTTTATAAAAACGGAATTCCCAAAAGTCACGGGAAAATCTCCAGGAAACTAGGAAGGAATGCTCAGATCAAGCTGATTTTAGGTGTGTATAGAGCCCTGCCCCCGTCTAACAATCCCACAAAATTTTGTTGTCGTCGCGTAAACGGTATCGGCGCTATGACCGCACAAAATTGCAATTTTCAATCGCCGATATCTCGGTTTCTATTAAAGCTACAGAAAAATTAAAAACATCATCAGAAAGTTCAGTTTCTCCTCTTTCAGATGGTGTATAGAAATTGACTGTAGCTACTTTAGTATAGAATCGCGTCAGACATTGAAACTTTTATGTCACTTTTTTGCCCTCCCAAAACCTATTTTGCCCAAAAAAACTATGAAGCTCTTCATGGATGTTCATGTTAATTTTTTTAGTGGTACCCATTGTGGCCCTGCATAATGTGTCCAAAGGAAATTTTTCTACTTTAAATACTTTTTCCTTGAGAATTTTTTTCATTTCAAAATTCAAATGTACATTGCTCAGCTTCTATTTATTCAAATATCATGAAATTAACACCAAAAAATGCGTAAAATGATGCCCTTTTATGAGCTCCAGGGGCATATACCTCTTGCTAATAGCCAATTTTACATATCACATTTTACATTTTCAATTATAACTCATTAAGTATTCATTAAAATCAATTAAAACTAATTTGACACATTGCTAATTTTTTGCTCTATTTTACCATGTAAGCACATCTTCCTACCATGAATTTTTTTATCTTATTTAAACTCCTCCAATAATGTTTCAAATCACTTAAAATTGATATGATATGTTGCTTATTTGTTGCCTTATTGTTTGCAAATACCCTCATATTTTTCCTATTAAATTTATATTTAAATTATAACTTGTGCAATACTGCTGCAAATCACTTAAAACTAATTTGACATGTTGCTGACTGCTTGCCCTCTGTGTCTATGTAAGCACATCTTCCTAGCTCTTATGGTTTGTCCGTAACAAATCATTAGGGTTAGGGTTTCATCAAAGTATTGCTTTCAGGGTGGTACCATCGCCCACAAAAGGCCTGGCTCCATGCCAAGCGAGATATGAGTATGTATGCTTGTTTGTGTAGTTCCATGGACTATGCAGGGAAGGTCATAGCAGCAGTCTTGCTCGTGGACAACCTAAACACACTATTAAGCAATGGAAAGGAAAGGAATGCTAGGAACTCGAATAGCATGGCAGGGAAGGGATTGGCAGGAAGGGAAGGGACAGGAAGGGAAGGGAAGTTCTTCCTTTAAATTGCTGTGCAATTTAGTATACTAGTTATTCTTATTAAGAACTTCCCGTAGGGAAGTTCTTATTGATATTGTACGTCTTTATTATTATTCTTTTTCTTCCGACACATTTTGGTGATTCCTTAAATGTTGAATAACTCCTGACCTAAATAACATTTCCTAATGAAACTTGGACACCATACAGAAACTATAAAACTCTGTGAAATCCGGGAATTACGCATCGGAATTACGTCTGACATGGGAATTACGGGCGCTTTTCAATAAAAATTTCTGCGTCCGGTTTTGCAAAAAGTACTATATACTTTTTCACAAAATTTTTTTCCCAGATTCTCCAAGGAAATATGCAGTGCGGAAAGGATTTTTATGGAAATCCATAGACAAAAATTTCAAACTATGAATTTTTACAAAAACGGAATTCCCAAAAATCACGGGAAAATATCCAGGAAACAAGGAAGGAATGCTCAGATCAGGCTGGTTTTAAGTGTGTATGGAGCCCTGCCCCTGTCTAACAATCCCACAAAATTTTGTTGTCGTCGCGTAAACGGTATCGGCGCTATGGCTGCACAAAAACGCAATTTTCAATCGCCAATATCTCGGTTTCTATTTAAGCTACGGAAAAAATAAAAGCACCATCAGAAAGTTCAGTTTCTTCTCTTTCAGATGGTGTATAGAACTTTACTGTAGCTGCTTTAGTATAGAATCGCGTCAGACATTGAATCTTTTATGTCATTTTTGGGCCTCCCAACACCTATTTTGCCCAAAAAAACTATGAACATCATCATGGATGTTCATGTTAATTTTTTTAGTGGTACCCATTGTGGCCCTGCATAATGTGTCCAAAGGAAATTTTTCTACTGCAAATAGTTTTTCCTTGAGAATTTTTTTCATTTCAAAATTCTAATGCAGATTGCTCAGCTTCTACTCATTCAAATGTCATGAAATTAACACCAAAAAATGCGTAAAATTATGCCCTTTTATGAGCTCTAAGGGCATATACCTCTCATTAATAGCCAATTTTACATTAGCAATTTCACTTATTCAATTATAACTCATTAAGTATTAATTAAGATCAATTAAAACTAATTTGACATATTCCTAATTTTTTGCCCTATTTTTCCATATAAGCACATATTCCTACCATGAATTTTTTTATCCTATTTAAACTCTTCCAATAATGTTTCAAATCACTTAAAATTGATATGATATGTTGCTTATTTGTTGCCCTATTGTTTGCAAATAACCTCATATTTTTTCCATTAAATTTATAATTAAATTATAACTTGTGAAATACTGCTGAAAATCACTTAAAACTCATTTGACATGTTGCTGACTGCTTGCCCTCTGTGTGTATGTAAGCACATCTTCCTAGCTCTTATGGTTTGTTCTCAACAAATCATTAGGGTTAGGGTTTCATCAAAGTATTGCTTGCAGGGTGGTACCATCGCCCACAGAAGGCCTGGCTCCATGCCAAGCAAGATATGAGTATGTATGTCTGTTTGTGCAGTTCCATGGACTATTCAGGGAAGGTCATAGCAGCAGTTTTGCTCATGGACAACCTAAACACACCATTAAGCAATGGAAAGGAAAGGAATGCAAGGAACTCAAATAGCAGGGCAGGGAAGGGATTGGCAGGAAGGGAAGGGATAGGAAGGGAAGGGAAGTTCTTCCTTTAAATTGCTGTGCAATTTAGTATACTAGTTAAGAACTTCCCGTAGGGAAGTTCTTATTGATATTGTACGTATTCTTATTATTCTTTATTTATTATTATTATTTATTATTATTATGAATTCCCCGTAGGGGAATTCATCTTGTTATTGCTGGTTTTATTATTATTATTTTTCTACGTTTTTTAGAGTCATTTTTAACTGCAAATTGTGGAAAAACTAGGGAAGATAAAGCCAAAAGAACACCATAGGTTTATGTTTTGGTGCTAGCACTATTTTAACCTGGAAGTACATACCGTAATTTCCTACCATTGAGGAGTAATTCCCAAAAAGGTGTTTTTCCATTTGGTTAACGGTTTCTCAGAAACTGTGACAGCAAAAGACATGGAAATTTTTTTCAGGATACCTTAGACACTTATCCAGTGCGGAAAGGAGCCTAAAGGAATTTCGTTGAAAAAATTCCAAGTTATGATTTTTTACAGAAACGGAATTCCCAAAAATCAACTGAAAAACTGTAGAAAAACTAGGAAGGAATGATCAGATTATGCTGAATTTAGGTGTGTATACAGCCCTACCCCAGTCTAACAATCCACCAAAATTTCATTGTCGTCGCGTAAGCGGTATCGGCGCTATGGCCGCGCAAAAACTCAATTTTCAATCGCCGATATCTCGGTCCCTATTAAAGCTACAAAAAAATTAGAAACACCATTAAAAGGTTCAGTTTCTCCTCTTTCAGGTGGTATATAGCATTTTACTGTAGCTGGATTAGTACAAAATCGCGTGAGACATTGAAAATTTCATGTCACTTTTTGGGTGCATCAAAACTTTGGGGTCCAAAAAAACTATGAAGGTTTTCATGGATGTTCATGAATAATTTTTTTGTGGTGCCCACTGTAGCCCTGCATAATGTGTCCAAAGAAAAACTTTCTACTTCAAATAGTTTTTGCTTGAGAATTTTTTGAATTTCAAAATTGAAATGTAAATTGCTCAGCTTCTACTCATTCAAATTTCATCAAATTAGCACCAAAAAATGCGTAAAATTATGCCCTTTTATGTGCTGCAAGGGCATGTAGCTGTTACCAATAACCAATTTTACATGTATGATTTTACATATTCAATTATAACTCAATAACTATTCATAAAAAATCAATTACAACTAATTTGATATATTGCTAATTTTTGGGCTTATTTTTCCATTTAAGCACAATTTCCTACTTCAAGTACTTTTGCCTTGAGAATTTTTTTAATTTCAAAATTGAAATGTAGATTGCTCAGCTTCTACTCATTCAAATTTCATGTACTCAACACCAAAAACTGCGTAAAATTATGGCCTTTTATGTGCTACAAGGGCATATACCTCTTACTTATAGCCAATTTTACATATCACATTTTACATATTCAATTATAACTCATTAATTATTCATTATAATCAATTAAAACTATTTTGGCATATTCCTAATTTTTTGCCCTATTTTTCCATTGAAGCACATCTCCCTACCATAAAATTTATAATCCAATTAAAACTCTTCCAAAACTGTTTCAAATCCGTTAAAATTGATATGATATGTTGCTAATTTTTTGCCCTAGTGTTTGCAAATAAGCAGAACTTCCTACCATTAAATTTATAATAAAATTATCACTCATGAAATAATGCTTCAAATCACTTGAAACCACTTTGACATATTGCTGACTGTTTGCCCTATGTATGTATAAAAGCACATCTTCCTAGCTCTTATGGTTTGTCCGTAACAAATCATTAGGGTTAGGGTTTCATCAAAGTTAATGTTATGGTTAACTTAAATTGTATTGCTTTGAGGGTGGTATCATTGGTCACAACACACCTGGCTGCATGCTAAGCGCTATATGAGTCTGAGCAACTCTACACTTGCATGCACTGCATAGCATCCAATAGTGGCCTGGGTATGGAATAGAAAGGGAAGGGAATGCCAGATGAGGGAACGGAAGGGGAGGGAATGGAAGAGGAGAGAATGGAAAGGAAGGCGATGGAAAGGCAGGGAATGGAAGGCAAGGAAAGGGAGAGTAAACAGGGAGGGAATACGGGGGAGGGGAATTCATATCTTAAAATTGCTGTGCAATTTTAATTATTCTCTAGTTATTATTATTATTCTTATTCTTCCAACTTTTTGACTTTTTAAAATGTTGAATAACTCCTTTACCAGAAGACATATGTCAATTTGCATGTATACAGCATTAAGGCACTGTAAAATTCCTTCTATGCTGGGAATTACACATCGGAATTCCGTTTCACATAGGAATTACAGTCGATCTTGACAAAAAATTTCCGATTCCGGTTTTGGGAAAACTGTCAATTGGAATTTCATGAAAATTTTTCCTGTTAATCTTGAATGGAATATGCAGTGCAGAAAGGAGCCTGGTGGTAATAGGGTGAATAGTTATGGAGATAAAAAAATTCAAAATTTCAAGAAACCGAAATTTTGAGGGGTGATGTCATGAAAAACCATGATTGAAATGTCAGATTTTTATGTCCTTACAGGAATTGTAAGTACTACCAGGGTATAGTGTCTGTGCAAAAGTATGGCATCCCAGGTCCAATACTTTTGCTGCCACAGGGCCTCAAAAGTCGAACATTTAATGGGCTGTATCTCCCTTAATATTGGTCCTAGAAACAAACCAGGGACATTTTTGGAAAGCTCACAATGTCAGCTTTCCAATAATGTATAGCAATATCCTGTACCACTTCTGGTTTAGAATCGCGGTGGACATTGAAAATTTTATGTCACTTTTTGGGCCGATAAAAATGTTTTTGGTAAAAAAGTGTATGAAGAACTTAATGGATGTACATGAATAATTTATGTAGGATTCCCAGGTTGGGCCTCCATATTGTACATAAAGAACAATTGCCTACATCAAATACTTTTTCCCAGAGAATTTTTTAAATTCTAAAATTTAAACGTAAATTGCTCTGGTTATAATGGTTCAAATTTCATGAAATTAACACCAAAAAATGCATAAAATTATGCCCTCTAGTGTGCTACAAGGATATTTTCCTCTTACCTTTAATCAATTTTACATCTAACATTTTATATATTCAATTATAACTCATTAATTATATATCAAAATCAATTAAAACTAATTTGACACATTCCTAATTTTTTCCTCTATTTTTCCATGTCAGCACATCTCCATAACTCTGATGGTTTGTCTACAACAAGCCCTTAGGGTTAGGGTTTCACCTACCATTCACTCAAAATGTATTGCTTTGAGGGTGGTACCGCTGGCCAACACACACTGGTCTCCATGCCAAGCGATGTGTGATTTCAATATATATGACTGTATGCTACATGGCCTACTGCAAGATTTACCTTTTTGCCAAGTGAAACAGCTTCAGCATGGAAGGTAAGGGGATGGAAGGGGAAGCAAGGAAGGGAAAGGATTGGAAGGGAAGGGATTGCAAAGAAGGGATTGCAAGGAAGGGAAGGGATTGGAAGGGGAGGGAAGTTCTTCCTTTAAATTGCTGTGCAATTTAGTATACTAGTTATTATGAATTCCCCGTAGGGGAATTCATCTTGTTATTGCTGATTTTGTTATTATTATTATTATTATTATTTTTCTACGTCCTTCAAAAAAAAATTTTGAAATGCAGATTATGAGAACAGTGATCAAAATAAAGCAAAATGGACAGAACCTCCTTACAGATTGACAGAAACACTATTATCAGAGGTAATTACATGGTGAAATTACTGCTCAATGAAGCGTAATTCCATTAAAAAAATTTTATATTTCGTTAACGGTTTCTCAGAAACTAAGACAGATGAAGACATGGGATTTTTTTTCAAAATACCTCAGACACTTATCCAGTGCAGAAAGGAGCCTAAAGGAATTCCGTTGAAGAAATTCCAAGTTATGAATTTTTGTGCAAAACGGAATTCCCAAAAATGACATTCCAACCTCCAGAAAACATAGAAGGAATACTCGGATCAAGCTGAATTTATATGTGCAAGCAGCCATACCCTAGTCTAACAATCTCACAAAATTTCGTTGTCGTCGCGTAAGCGGTATCGGCGCTATGGCCGCACAAAAACTCATTTTTTAATCGCCGATATCTCGGTTGCTATTAAAGCTACAGAAAAATTAAAAACACCATCAGAAAGTTCAGTTTGTCCTCTTTCAGATGATATATAGCATTTTACTTTTTAAGGAAGTTTTTATATCTCGCGTAAGACATTGAAAATTTCATGTCTGTTTTTGGGCTCATCAAAACTTTTGGGTCCAAAAAAACTGTGAAGGTCTTCATGGATGTTCCTGAATATTTTTTTAGAGGTACCCACTATAGGCTTGCATGATGTCTCCAAAGGAAATATTTCTACTTCAAGTACTTTTTCCTTGAGAATTTTTTGAATTTCAAAATTGTAATGTAAATTGCTCAGCTTATACTCATTCAAATTTCATGAAATTAACACCAAAAGATGCGTAAAATTATTACCTTCACTATCCTATGAGGGCATTCACCTATTACTAATAGCCAATTTTACACTTATCATTTTGTATATCCGCCTATAACTAATAAATTACACATTCAATTTAGTTAAAAGTCACATGGCATAATGCTAATTTTTCCCTCTATTTTTCCATTTAACCACAGCTCCATGACTCTTATGGTTTGCCAGCAACAACCCATTAGGGTTAGGGTTAGGCCTCAGTCAAAATGTATTGCAGTGAGGGTGGTAACATTGCTGACAACACACCTGGCTGCATGCTAAGCGCTATATGAGTCAGTATGTGCAAATCTACACTGCCAAGGACCAGATTACAACCAAAACTGGCTAGGGAATGGAATGGAAGGGAATGGAAGGGAAGGGTCTGGAAGGGCAGGGAATGAAAGGAAAGGGAATGGAAGGTCAGGGAATGGAAGGCAAGGAGAGGGGAGGGTAAATAGGGAGGGAATACGGGGAAGGGGAATTCATATCTTAAAATTGCTGTGCAATTTTAATTATTCTCTAGTTCTTATTATTATTCTTATTATTATTCAGCTCAGGAAAACGGCGAATACTGCAAAACTATTAGAGATATTGGTTTACAACTGGAGCGTAATATGTGACTCCATTGCGCGCTACTTCTTACGAAATTTCATGATCAAATTTCAAGACACTTATGAGTTATGAGGAAAATACAAAAAAAATTTCCGGCGCAGGTTTCTGAGAACCTAAGCATAACTGAGACCTGTTGATTTTTTGTAAGATGCCTTGACAAAGTCTCCAGTGCAGAAAGGCGTCTCGTGGAGATTTCATGAACACATTTCAAGATATGATTTTTTGAAAATTGGATATCCCGAAAACTGACCAAAATTTTGTTGAAAAACAGGGAAGGAATGCTCTTAGAGAGCTGAAACTGAGTGGACTTACAGATGTACCACAGTGTACCAACTTCACAAAGTTACGGACCGCTCGGCCCAACGGTTTTGGCGCTACGGACGTCCAAAAATGCAATTTTCAAGTGGCCATATCTCGGTCCCTATTTAAGGTACAACAAAGTTTGACATATCACAAGAAAGGTCTGTTTCTCAGCTTTCCAATGATGTATAGCATGATGGTGTCAGACGCGC
Source organism: Platynereis dumerilii (assembly GCA_026936325.1). NCBI lineage: Eukaryota > Metazoa > Annelida > Polychaeta > Phyllodocida > Nereididae > Platynereis > Platynereis dumerilii. The sequence goes on from JAPTHN010000021.1 coordinate 9,128,397, forward strand.
GGCGTAGAATCGCGTCAGACATTGAAAATTTCATGTCACTTTTTGCGCCTTTCAAAACATTTTTGGCTAAAAAATCTATGAAGTTCTTCTTGGATGTTCGTGAATATTTTTTTATATATACCTTTGTTAGGCCTACATACTGTCCTCAAAGGAAATTTGCCTACATCAAATGGTTTTTCCTAGAGAATTTTTTTAAATTCAAATTTCAACTTTAGATTGCTCAGCTTCTAACTATCCAAATCTTATGAAATTAACACTAAAAGATGTGTAAAATTATGGCCTTACCTGTTCTCTAAGGGCATGGACCTCACTCTAATAACCTATTTTACATGTATGATTTCATATATTCAATTATAGCTACTAAGTGCATATTTCAAATCAGTTAAAACTCAAACGACATGTTGCTAATTTTTTGCCCAATTTTTCCATGTAGACACAACCATGCAACTCTTATGGCTTGCCTGCAACAGGCCATTAGGGTTAGGGTTAGGGTTTACTCAATATGCATTGCTTGCAGGGTGGTATGCTTGACCACAACAGGTGTGTCTGGCTGCCTCGACTTTTGATAGGCATATGCACCAACAAGATTGCTACATTCATACATGGTTTTAAGAATTCATCACGAAGGACATGAACTGGAAAGAGGGAGTATGCAGGGCAGGGGAGACAGGGGGGGGGCGCGGGGGATTATCCGATATTGCCGTACGGCAATATCAGTTATACTAGTACTAGTTATTATTCTTATTATTCTTATTCAGCTCAGGAAAACTGCGATTACTTCAAAACTATTAGAGATATTGGTTTACAAGTGAAGGATGATATGCAACTCCCGTGCGTGCTATTACTCACAAAATTTCATGATCAAATTTCAAGACACTTATGAGTTATGAGGAAAATACAAAAAAAATTTCCGGCGCAGGTTTCTGAGAACCTAAGCATAACTGAGACCTGTTGATTTTTTGTAAGATGCCTTGACAAAGTCTCCAGTGCAGAAAGGCGTCTCGTGGAGATTTCATGAACACATTTCAAGATATGATTTTTTTAAAATTGGATATCCCGAAAACTGACCAAAATTTTGTTGAAAAACAGGGAAGGAATGCTCTTAGAGAGCTGAAATTGGGTGAACATACAGATGTACCACAGTGTACCAACTTCACAAAGTTACGGACTGCTCGGACAAACGGTCTCGGTGCTACGGACGTCCAAAAATGCAATTTTCAAGTGGCCATATCTCGGTCCCTATTTAAGCTACAACAAAGTTTGACATATCACAAGAAAGGTCTGTTTGTCAGCTTTCCAATGGTGTATAGCATGATGGTGTCAGACGCGCGGCGTAGAATCGCGTCAGACATTGAAAATTTCATGTCACTTTTTGCGCCTTTCAAAACATTTTTGGCTAAAAAATCTATGAAGTTCTTCTTGGATGTTCGTGAATATTTTTTTCTATATACCTTTGTTAGGCCTACATACTGTCCTCAAAGGAAATTTGCCTACATCAAATGGTTTTTCCTAGAGAATTTTTTTTAAATTCAAATTTCAACTTTAGATTGCTCAGCTTCTAACTATCCAAATCTTATGAAATTAACACTAAAAGATGTGTAAAATTATGGCCTTCTCTGTTCTCTAAGGGCATGGACCTCATTCTAATAACCTATTTTACATGTATGATTTCATATATTCAATTATAGCCACTAAGTGCATATTTCAAATCAGTTAAAACTCAAACGACATGTTGCTAATTTTTTGCCCAATTTTTCCATGTAGACACAACCATGCAACTCTTATGGCTTGCCTGCAACAGGCCATTAGGGTTAGGGTTAGGGTTTACTCAATATGCATTGCTTGCAGGGTAGTATGCTTGACCACAACAGGTGTGTCTGGCTGCCTCGACTTTTGATAGGCATATGCACCAACAAGATTACTACATTCATACATGGTTTTAAGAATTCATCATGAAGGACATGAACTGGAAAGAGGGAGTATGCAGGGCAGGGGAGACAGGGGGGGCGCGGGGGATTATCCGATATTGCCGTACGGCAATATCAGTTATACTAGTTATTCTTATTCTTCCAACTTTTTGACATTTTCAAATTTTGAATAACTGCTTTACCAGAAGACATATGTCAATTAGCATGTATACAGTATTAAGACACTCTAAAATTCCTGCTATGCTGGGAATTACACATCGGAATTCCGTTTGACATAGGAATTACAGGCAATCTTCACAAAAAATTTCCGGTTGCGGTTTTGGGAAAACCGTCTGTCAGAATGTCATGAAATTTTTTCCTGTTCATCTGTAATGGAATATGCATTGCAGAAAGGAGCCTAGTGGCAATAGGATGGTTAGCTTTGGAGAAAAAAAAGTTCAAAATTGGATCAAAGCGAAATTTCGAGGGGTGATGTCATGAAAAACCATGATTGGAATGTCAGATTTTTATGTCCTTACAGGAATTGTTAGCACTACTAGGGTGTAGTGTCCATGCAAAAGTATGGCCTTCCAGGTCCAATACTTTTGGTGCCATAGGGCCTCAAAAGTCGAACATTTGATTGGCTGTATCTCCCTTAATATTGGTCCTAGAAACAAACCAGGGACATTTTTGGAAAGCTCAGAATGTCAGCTTTCCAGTGGTATATGGCAATATCCTGTACACCGTCCGGTTTAGAATCGCGGTGGACATTGAAAATTTTATGTCATTTTTTGCCCTGTCAAAACCTATTTTGCCCAAAAAATCTATGAAGTTCTTCATGGATGTTCATGTATATTTTTTGAGGGGTACCCATTGTGAGCCTGCATATTACCTCAAAAGGACATTGTTCTACTTCAAATACTTTTTCCTATAGAATTTTTTTCCTTTCAAAATTCAAGTGTACATTGTTCAGCTTCTACTCATTCAAATTTCATGAAATTAACACCAAAAAATGCGTAAAATTATGCCCTTTTATGACCTCCAAGGGCATATACCTCTCACTAATAGCCAATTTTACATTAGCAATTTCACATATTCAATTATAACTCATTAAGTATTCATTTAAATCAATTAAAACTAATTTTTCATATTCCTAATTTTTTCCTCTATTTTTCCATATAAGCACATCTTCCTACCATGAATTTTTTTGTCCTATTTAAACTCTTCAAATAATGTTTCAAATCACTTCAAACTGATATGATATGTTGCTAATTTGTTGCACTATTGTTTGCAAATAACCACAACTGCCTCCCATTAAATTTATGATTAAATTATAACTTGTGAAATACTGCTGCAAATCACTTAAAATTAATTTGACATGTTGCTGACTGCTTGCCCTCTGTGTGTATGTAAGCACATCTTCCTAGCTCTTATGGTTTGTCCGTAACAAATCATTAGGGTTAGGGTCTCATAAAAGTATTGCTTTCAGGGTCGTACCATCGCCCACAAAAGGCCTGGCTCCATGCCAAGCCAGATATGAGTATGTATGCCTGTTCGTGCAGTTCCACGGACTATGCATAGAACGTCATAGCAGCAGTTTTGCTCGTGGACAACCTAAACACACTATTAAGCAATGGCAAGGAAAGGAATGCAAGGAACTAGAATAGCAGGGCAGGGAAGGGATTGGAAGGAAGGGAAGGGATAGGAAGGGAAGGGAAGTTCTTCCTTTAAATTGCTGTGCAATTTAGTATACTAGTTATAATCCCCCGCCGCTTGCGGGGGATTATATTGATATTGTTCGTTTTACTATTATTAAGAACTTCCCGTAGGGAAGTTCTTATTGATATTGTACGTATTTGTTATTATTATTTTTATTATTATTATTAAGAATTTACCTATGGTAAATTCTATTTGTTTTTGCTATTATTATTAAGAATTTACCTATGGTAAATTCTATTTGTTTTTGCTATTATTATTATTCTTATTATTATTATTATTATTATTATTATTATTCTTATTCTTCTTTTTTGTTTCAAAATGGTCCTACGGCAATGAAAGTTGGTCAGAAGGTCAATCAGTCATTCAGTATTGTGAAAGTGGGTCATTTGATGTCATTTTCACAGTTGTCTTTTTCACAGAGGCGTTCAAAGTCGAAAATTTTGAAACTTCAAGGTTGAATAACTGAAAAAGTATTTAAGATAATGAGTCAAGAGTGAAAATCCTGTGATAAAAAGTTGTTGTGAACGAACTGGTGAAACTGATATGACAGTTGGTCCAACGGGTAAAGGGCTTTTGATGCATGAGCACTTTTTAGTCTGCGATCGGTTTCTCAAGTTATGTAATAGATAGCAACATGGTGATTGTGACAAAAGTTAGCCTGTATCTGGGGCCAATGTTGATTCAAGAAATGGTTTAGATTTGTGCAGTAGTTTTTGAGATATGACAGTTTTTCAAAATTGAGTGTTCAAAATTAAGGTGGAATTGTAATATCTCCATTAAGGAGTGGTCTGAGGTGATCAAAATGTACAATGAACTACCCTTAACTTTACCCAAAAAGACTATTTTGACCAAAAAAATTGACAAAAAGGTGATATTTGAAGGTGATATGAGGCCATAAAGTTTAAAAAGTACGATTTTTCAAAAATTCTGAAAATTATGTTTTTTTCAACCAATCCTCTTCAAAGTCTAGAGTCTATTAGTCAATGATAAGGTCATCAGAAGCCCCCAAAGAAGATTGTTTAATGTTTTCAACTTAAGATGTAAAAAATTGTGAAAAATGTTACTTTGCAACAAACCTGATGTGTTGCCTAAATGAATTAATTTGAGTTGGAAATCTTACTCCTACAGCTTTCTGTAAATTAATTGACCCCCCTATATCATTACTGGCTATCACATGAGCACATTCATTTTCACCTGTGACAATTTCCTCAAGGTCAAATTTGAGTTCAAAGATGAAATGAAAATTGAACCTTTTCACAGATAATTTTTTTTAACTAGGAAGGAATGTTTACATTTTCTTGATTTTAAGTGACAATGTTGATCAAATATTTGCGGTAAGTTGTGGCAAATGGCAAGTCTATAGCTACAGCCATCTCTAAGCAGTAACGGTCAAAAGGTCAGAAAAATGATGAAATGGTCAGCAAAAAATTCATTTTCACATGATGCAGGTGAGACAATTTCACACACCAACACTTGGTGGCCGCATGAATTAGCATACATTAGCCATATATGGAGAGCTCTTCTGGCCGTTTCAGGTGACGGGGCCAGTGAGCATCAATGACGTTTTAGTTGTTCCATAAGATGGGTCTAATCTTTCCAATCGCATGATGTGTCTGCTGGTCCGTCTGTCCGGCCCTCAACATTCATGTAGAGGCTACTCTGTAGGTTGGGTCTAATGTCTTCATTCGCATTTTTCTGTCCGTCTGTCCGTCAACACAATGGGAAAGGGACATTCTACAGTGATGGACTGAAGAGGTTAGAGTGACAGTTTGGAGTCACAGTTAGAGTAGAAAGGAGTCAGACTCAGGAGTCGCAGTCAGAATCATGAGGAGTGGTCAGGTTTCAGAGTCACAGCCGAAGTCAAGAGTAAGAGTTGGAGTCAGGAGTCTGAGGCTCTGAGCATGAGTAAATCGGGTGTGGGAGAGTCAAGAGTCACATTAACAGTTGAAGGTTCTAAGGTTCAAAGGATCTTAGGTTCAAAGGTTCAAACGTCTAACGGTTCAGGACACGGAGTCAGCACACGGAGTCAGGACACAGAGTCAGGACACGGAGTCAGGACTCGGAGTCAGGACTCGGGGTTAGGACTCGGTGTCAGGACTCGGGGTCGGGACTCTGAGTCAGGACGCTGAGTCAGGATGCTGAGTCAGGACTCTGAGTGACTCTGATTGAGGCCTCTGAGTTAGGACTCTGAGTGAGGACTCTGAGGCAGGATTCTGAGTCAGGACCCTGAGTCAGGACTCTGAGTGAGAATTCTGAGTCAGCACTCTGAGTCAGGTCTCTGAGTCAGGTCTCTGAGTCAGGACTCTGAGTCAGGACTCTGAGTCAGGACTCTGAGTCAGGACTCTGAGTCAGGACTCTGAGTCAGGACTCTGAGTCAGGGCTCTGCGTCAGGACTGTGAGTCTGGACTCTGAGTTAGGACTCTGAGTCAGGACTCTGAGTCAGGTCTCTGAGTCAGGTCTCTGAGTCAGGACTCTGAGTCAGGACTCTGAGTCAGGACTCTGAGTCAGGACTCTGAGTCAGGACTCTGAGTCAGGACTCTGAGTCAGGACTCTGAGTCAGGTCTCTGAGTCAGGACTCTGAGTCAGGACTCTGAGTCAGGACTCGGAGTCAGGACTCTGAGTCAGGACTCTGAGTCAGGACTCTGAGTCAGGACTCTGAGTCAGGACTCTGAGTCAGGACAGGTTGGGTCTAATGTCTTCATTCGCATTTTTCTGTCCGTCTGTCCGTCAACACAATGGGAAAGGGACATTCTACAGTGATGGACTGAAGAGGTTAGAGTGACAGTTTGGAGTCACAGTTAGAGTAGAAAGGAGTCAGACTCAGGAGTCGCAGTCAGAATCATGAGGAGTGGTCAGGTTTCAGAGTCACAGCCGAAGTCAAGAGTAAGAGTTGGAGTCAGGAGTCTGAGGCTCTGAGCCTGAGTAAATCGGGTGTGGGAGAGTCAAGAGTCACATTAACAGTTGAAGGTTCTAAGGTTCAAAGGATCTTAGGTTCAAAGGTTCAAACGTCTAACGGTTCAGGACACGGAGTCAGCACACGGAGTCAGGACACAGAGTCAGGACACGGAGTCAGGACTCGGAGTCAGGACTCGGGGTTAGGACTCGGTGTCAGGACTCGGGGTCGGGACTCTGAGTCAGGACGCTGAGTCAGGATGCTGAGTCAGGACTCTGAGTGACTCTGATTGAGGCCTCTGAGTTAGGACTCTGAGTGAGGACTCTGAGGCAGGATTCTGAGTCAGGACCCTGAGTCAGGACTCTGAGTCAGCACTCTGAGTCAGGGCTCTGCGTCAGGACTGTGAGTCTGGACTCTGAGTTAGGACTCTGAGTCAGGACTCTGAGTCAGGACTCTGAGTCAGGTCTCTGAGTCAGGTCTCTGAGTCAGGACTCTGAGTCAGGACTCTGAGTCAGGACTCTGAGTCAGGACTCTGAGTCAGGACTCTGAGTCAGGACTCTGAGTCAGGACTCTGAGTCAGGACGCTGAGTCAGGACTCTGAGTCAGGACTCTGAGTCAGGACTCTGAGTCAGGACTCTGAGTCAGGACTCTGAGTCAGGACTCTGAGTCAGGACTCTGAGTCAGGACTCTGAGTCAGGACTCTGAGTCAGGACTCTGAGTCAGGACTCTGAGTCAGGACTCTGAGTCAGGACTCTGAGTCAGGACTCTGAGTCAGGACTCTGAGTCAGGACTCTGAGTCAGGACTCTGAGTCAGGACTCTGAGTCAGGACTCTGAGTCAGGACTCTGAGTCAGGACTCTGAGTCAGGACTCTGAGTCGCAGTCATGGTGAGGAGACAGAGTCCGCATGTGTTTTCTCAGTCCGTCGGTTGCATCCATATGTCCATTTGTCTGTCCATTTACAGGCAAACTTTAGTTGAAAGTAAAGGTAAATTCTTTGTAATTGTCCCTGATGACAATTACCGTGTTCTCTAGTTATTAAGAATTTACCTATGGTAAATTCTATTTGTTTTTGCTATTATTATTATTCTTATTATTATTATTATTCTTATTCTTCTTTTTTGTTTCAAAATGGTCCTACGGCAATGAAAGTTGGTCAGAAGGTCAATCGGTCATACAGTATTGTGAAAGTGGGTCATTTGATGTCATTTTCACAGTTGTCTTTTTCACAGAGGCGTTCAAAGTCGAAAATTTGTAAACTTTAAGGTTGAATAACTGAAAAAGTATTTGAGATAATGAGTCTAGAGTGAAAATCCTGTGATAAAAAGTTGTTTTGAACGATTTGGTGAAACTGATATGACAGTTGGTCCAACGGGTAAAGGGCTTTGGATGCATGAGCACTTTTCAGTCTTTGATCAGTTTCTCAAGTTATGTAATAGATAGGAACTTGGTGATTGTGGCAAAAGTTGGCCTGTGTCTGGGGCCAATGCTGATTCAACAAATGGTTTGGATTGGTGCAATACTTTGTGAAATATGACAATTTTTCAAAATCAAGGGTTCCAAATTCAGGTCAAATTGTAAAATCTCCATGAAGGAGTAGTCTGAGGTGATCAAAATGTACAATGAACTACCCTTAACTTTACCCAAAAAGACTATATTGACCAAAAAAGTGGACCAAAAGGTTATATTTGAAGGTGATTTGAGTCATTAAAGTTGAAAAAGTTGAATTTTGCAAAAATTCTGAAAATTATGTTTTTTTCAACCAATCCTCTCAAAAGTCTGGTGTCTACATTAAATAATATGGTTATCAAAAGCCCCCAATGAAGAATATTTCATGTCTTCAACTAAATTTGTAAAAAAATGTGAAAAATGGTACCTCTCGATACTCCTGGCATTTACCAAAAATGATTTTATTTGAGTGGGAAATATCACTCCTACAGCTTTCTTTAAATTAAATGACCCCCCTATATCACATCTGTCAATCACATGAGCGCATTACTTTTGAGCTTTGACCTTTTTATCAAGGTCAAATTTGAGGTCAAAGAGGAAATGAAAACAGGTTATTTTCACTGATTATTTTTTTTAACTGGGAAGGAACATTTCAATTTTCTTGATTTTAACTGACAACGTGGACCAAATACTTGCAGTAAATTGTGACAAATGGCAAGTCTCTAGCTGCAGTCAGCTTTAAGCAATAAAGGTCAAAAGGTAAAAAAAATGAAGAAATGGTCAGCAAAAAATTCATTTTCACATGATGCAGGTGACACCATTTCACACTCCAAAGCAGGCTGGCCGCATATATTAGCATACATTAACCATATATGGAAAGCTGTTCTGGCTGTTTCAGGTGACGGGGCCAGTGTACGCTACTGACTAATGTTTATATACATATTACAGTCTCAAATGACTGAGTGGAGTTGGGAACAGGAGTTGTAGTCAGGACCCTGAGCCAGGACCCTGAGTCAGGTCTGTGAGTCAGGTCTGTGAGTCAGGTCTGTGAGTCAGGTCTGTTAGTCAGGTCTGTTAGTCAGGTCTGTGAGACAGGCCCCTGAGTCAGGTCTCTGAGTCAGGTCCCTGAGTCAGAACCCTAGGTCAGGACTCTGAATCAGGACTCTGAGTCTCGACTATTAGTCTCGACTATGAGTCAGGCCGCTGAGTCAGGACTCGGAGTCAGGAATCTGAGTCAGGATTCGGAGTCAGGAATCTGAGTCAGGCCTCTCAGTCAGGACTTTGAGTCAGGACTCTGAGTCAGGACTCTGTCAGGTCTGTGAGTCAGGTCTGTAAGTTAGGACCCTGAGTCAGGGCTCTGAGTCAAGACCCTAGGTCATGACTCTGAGTCAGGAATCTGAGTCAGGTATCTGAATCAGGACCCTGAGTCAGGACTCGGAGTCAGGACCCTGAGTCAGGACTCTGAGTCAGGACTCAGAGTCAGGACTCAGAATCAGGACTCTGAGTCTCGACTATGAGTCTCGACTATGACCCTGAGTCAGGACTCTGAGTCAGGACTCAGAGTCAGGACTCAGAGTCAGGACTCAGAGTCAGGACTCAGAATAAGGACTCTGAGTCTCGACTATGAGTCTCGACTATGAGTCTCGACTATGAGTCTCGACTATGAGTCTCGACTATGAGTCTCGACTATGAGTCTCGACTATGAGTCTCGACTATGAGTCTCGACTATGAGTCTCGACTATGAGTCTCGACTATGAGTCTCGACTATGAGTCTCGACTATGAGTCTCGACTATGAGTCTCGACTATGAGTCAGGGGCCGCTGAGTCAGGGGCCGCTGAGTCAGGCCACTCTGAGTCAGGACTCGGAGTCAGGACTCGGAGTCAGGACTCGGAGTCAGGACTCGGAGTCAGGACTTGAGGTCAGGACTCGGAGGCAGGACTCTAAGCTAGGACTTGGAGTCAGGCCTCGGAGTCAGGCCTCGGAGTCAGGCCTCGGAGTCAGGCCTCGGAGTCAGGCCTCGGAGTCAGGTCTCGGAGTCAAGCCTCGGAGTCAGGCCTCGGAGTCAGGCCTCGGAGTCAGGAATCTGAGTCAGGAATCTGAGTCAGGACACGGAGTCACGACTTGGAGTCAGGACTCTGAGTCAGAACTCTGAGTCAGGACTCTGAGTCAGGACTCTGAGTCAGGACTCTGAGTCTCGACTATGAGTCTCGACTATGAGTCTCGACTATGAGTCTAGCCTATGCGTCTCGACTATGAGTCTCGACTATGAGTCTCGACTATGAGTCTCGACTATGAGTCTCGACTATGAGTCTCGACTATGAGTCTCGACTATGAGTCTCGACTATGAGTCAGGGGCCGCTGAGTCAGGGGCCGCTGAGTCAAGGGCCGCTGAGTCAGGCCACTCTGAGTCAGGACTTGGTGTCAGGACTCGGAGTCAGGACTCGAAGTCAGGACTTGAGGTCAGGACTCGGAGGCAGGACTCTAAGCTAGGCCTTGGAGTCAGGCCTCGGAGTCCGGCCTCGGAGTCAGGCCTGAGAGTCAGGCCTCGGAGTCAGGCCTGAGAGTCAGGCCTCGGCGTCAAGCCTCGGAGTCAGGCCTCGGAGTCAGGAATCTGAGTCAGGACAGGGAGTCAGGACTCTGAGTCAGGACTCTGAGTCAGGACTCTGAGTCAGGACTCTGAGTCAGGACTCTTAGTCAGGCCTCTGAGTCAGGACTTTGAGTCAGGACTCTGAGTCAGGACTCTGAGTCAGGACTCTGAAATGAACGTTCTCACTCCTGACATGTAAAACATTGATGAAGGTAGTGAAAATGTGAACCAGTCCCGTCGAATATTATCATTTGCGTGTGTCCTTCAGTCCTTCAGTTTTGTCTGTCTGTCTGACCGTTGGTCCGGCCATTTATCTGTCCATTTACAGGCAAACTTTAGTTGAAAGTAAAGGTAAATTCTTTGTAATTGTCCCTGATGACAATTACCGTCTTCTCTAGTTCTTATTATTATTATTCTTTTTTGTTTCAAAATGGTACTACGGTAATGAAAGTTGGTCAGATGGTCAATCAGTCATTGAGTATTGTGAAAGTGGGTCATTTGATGTCATTTTCACAGTTGTCTTTTTCACAGAGCCGTTCAAAGTCGAAAATTAGTAAACTTTAAGGTTGAATAACTGAAAAACTATTTGAGATAATGAGTCAAGAGTGAAAATCCTGTGATAAAAAGTTGTTGTCAATGAATTAGTGTAAGTGATATGACAGTTGGTCCAACGGGTAAAGGGCTTTTGATGCATGAGCACTTTTCAGTCTGCGATCGGTTTCTCAAGTTATGTAATAGATACAAGCATGGTGATTGTGGCAAAAGTTTGCCAGTATCTGGGGCCAATGTTGATTCAAGGAATGGTTTGGATTTGTCCAGTAGTTTTTGGAATATGGCAATTTTTCAATATCGATTGTTCGAAATTTAGGTGGAATTGTAAAATCTCCATGAAGGAGTAGTCTGAGGTGATCAAAATGTATAATGAACTACCCTTACTTTACCCAAAAAGACTATATTGACCAAAAAAGTGGACCAAAAGGTTATATTTGAAGGTGATTTTAGTCATTAAAGTATAAAAAGTTGAATTTTGCAAAAATTCTGAAAATTGTGTTTTTTTCAACCAATCCTCTCAAAAGTCTGCTGTCTACAAGTCAATAATATGGTTATCAAAAGCCCCCAATGAAGAATATTTCATGTCTTCAACTAAATTTGTAAAAAAATGTGAAAAATGGTACCTCTCGATACTCCTGGCATTTACCAAAAATGATTTTATTTGAGTGGGAAATATCACTCCTACAGCTTTCTTTAAATTGAATGACCCCCCTATATCACATCTGTCAATCACATGAGCGCATTACTTTTGAGCTTTGACCTTTTTATCAAGGTCAAATTTGAGGTCAAAGAGGAAATGAAAACAGGTTATTTTCACAAATTATTTTTTTTAACTGGGAAGGAACATTTCAATTTTCTTGCTTTTAACTGACAACGTGGAACAAATACTTGCAGTGAATTGTGACAAATGGCAAGTCTCTAGCTGCAGTCAGCTTTAAGCAATAAAGGTCAAAAGGTCAGAAAAATGAAGAAATGGTCAGCAAAAAATTCATTTTCACATGATGCAGGTGACACCATTTCACACTCCAAAGCAGGCTGGCCGCATATATTAGCATACATTAACCATATATGGAAAGCTGTTCTGGCTGTTTCAGGTGACGGGGCCAGTGTACGCTACTGACTAATGTTTATATACATATGACAGTCTCAAATGACTGAGTGGAGTTGGGAACAGGAGTTGTAGTCAGGACCCTGAGCCTGGACCCTGAGTCAGGTCTGTGAGTCAGGTCTGTGAGTCAGGTCTGTGAGTCAGGTCTGTTAGTCAGGTCTGTTAGTCAGGTCTGTGAGACAGGACCCTGAGTCAGGTCTCTGAGTCAGGTCCCTGAGTCAGGACCCTAGGTCAGGACTCTGAGTCTCGACTATTAGTCTCGACTATGAGTCAGGCCGCTGAGTCAGGACTTGAAGTCAGGAATCTGAGTCAGGATTCGGAGTCAGGAATCTGAGTCAGGACTCAGTCAGGTCTGTGAGTCAGGTCTGTGAGTTAGGACCCTGAGTCAGGGCTGTGAGTCAGGTCCCTGAGTCAGGACCCTAGGTCATGACTCTGAGTCAGGAATCTCAGGAATCTGAGTCAGGAATCTGAATCAGGACCCTGAGTCAGGACTCTGAGTCAGGACTCTGAGTCAGGACTCTGAGTCAGGACTCTGAGTCTCGACTATGTGTCTCGACTATGAGTCTCGACTATGAGTCTCGACTATGAGTCTCGACTGTGAGTCTCGACTGTGAGTCTCGACTGTGAGTCTCAGCTATGAGTCTCGACTATGATTCTCGGCTATGAGTCAGGGGCCGCTGAGTCAGGGGCCGCTGAGTCAGGGGCCGCTGAGTCAGGCCTTGGAGTCAGGACTCGGAGTCAGGACTCGGAGTCAGGACTCGGAGTCAGGCCTCGGAGTCAGGACTCGGAGTCAGGCCCGGAGTCAGGAGTCGGAGGTAGGCCTCGGAGTCAGGCCTCGGAGTCAGGCCTCGGAGTCAGGACTCTGAGTCAGGCCTCGGAGTCAGGACTCTGAGTCAGGACTCTGAGTCAGGACTCTGAGTCAGGACTCTGAGTCAAGACTCTGAGTCAGGACTCTGAGTCAGGACTCTGAGTCAGGACTCTGAGTCAGGACTCTGAGTCAGGACTCTGAGTCAGGACTCTGAGTCAGGACTCTGAGTCAGGACTCTGAGTCAGGACTCTGAGTCAGGACTCTGAGTCAGGACTCTGAGTCAGGACTCTGAGATGAACGTTCTCACTCCTGACATGTACAACATTGATGAAGGTAGTGAAAATGTCAACCAGTCCCGTCGAATATTATCATTTGTGTGTGTCCTTGAGTCCTTCAGTTTTGTCTGTCTGTCTGACCGTTGGTCCGGCCATTTGTCTGTCCATTTACAGGCAAACTTTAGTTGAAAGTAAAGGTAAATTCTTTGTAATTGTCCCTGATGACAATTACCGTCTTCTCTAGTTATTATTATTATTCTTTCAATTTTCAATGTTGAATAAATCATTGCCTGGGAAAGATATCTGCTTGAAACTCGGACAGCATACAGACACCATAAAACTCTCTGAAGTCCTGGAATTACTCATCGGAATTACGTCTGACATGGGAATTACGGGCACTTTTCAAAAAAAATTTCTGCTTTCGGTTTTGCAAAAAGTACTACATACTATCCCACGAATTTTTTTTTCCAGATTCTCCAAGGAAATACGCAGTGCGGAAAGGATTTTTATGGAAATCCATAGACAAAAATTTTTTACTATGAATTTTTACAAAAACGGAATTCCAAAAAATCACGGGAAAATCTCCAGGAAACAAGGAAGGAATGCTCAGATCAGGCTGATTTTAGGTGTGTGTAGAGCCCTGTCCCTGTTTAACAATCCCACAAAATTTTGTTGTCGTCGCGTAAACGGTATTGGCGCTATGGCCTCACAAAAACGCAATTTTCAAGGGCCGATATCTCGCTTCCTATTAAAGCTACAGAAAAATTAAAAACACCATCAGAAAGTTCAGTTTCTCCTCTTTAAGATGGCATATAGAACTTTACTGTAGCTGCTTTAGTATAGAATCGCGTCAGACATTGAAACTTTGATGTCACTTTTTGGGCCTCCCAAAACCTATTTTGCCCAAAAAAAATATGAAGGTCTTCATGGATGTCCATGTCAATTTTTTTAGAGGTACCCATTGTGGCCTTGCATGATGTGTCCGAAGCAAATTTTTCTACTTAAAAAACTTTTCCCTTGAGAATTTTTTTCCTTTCAAACTTCTAATGTAGATTGCTCAGCTTCTACTCATTCAAATGTCATGAAATTAACACCAAAAAATGCGTAAAATTATGCCCTTTTATGAGCTCCAAGGGCATATACCTCTCACTAATAGCCAATTTTACATATCACATTTTACATTTTCAATTATAACTCATTAAGTATTAATTAAAATCAATTAAAACTAATTTGACATATTGCTAATTTTTTGCTCTATTTTTCCATGTAAGCACATGTTCCTACCATGAATTTTTTTATCATATTTAAACTCTTCCAATAATGCTTTAAATCACTTAAAATTGATATGATATGTTGCTTATTTGTTGCCTTATTGTTTGCAAATAACCTCATATTTTTTCCATTAAATTTATAATAAACTTATAACTTGTGAAATACTGCTGCAAATCACTTAAAACTAATTTGACATGTTGCTGACTCCTTGCCCTCTGTGTGTATGTAAGCACATCTTCCTAGCTCTTATGGTTCGTCCATAACAAATCATTAGGGTTAGGGTTTCATCAAAGTATTGCTTTCAGGGTGGTACCTTCGCCCACAAAAGGCCTGGCTCCATGCCAAGCGAGATATGAGTATGTGTGCCTGTTTGTGCAGTTCCATGGACTATTGCAGGGAAGGTCAAAGCAGCAGTGATGTTTCGCTCCAGGACAACCTAACCACACTATTAAACAATGGAAAGGAAAGGAATGCAAGGAACTAGAATAGCAGAGCAGGGAAGGGATTGGAAGAAAGGGAAGGGAATAGGAAGGGAAGGGAAGTTCTTCCTTTAAATTGCTGTGCAATTTAGTATACTAGTTATAATCCCCCGCCGCTTGGGGGGGATTATATTGATATTGTTCGTTTTATTATTATTATTATTCTTATTATTATTCAGCTCAGGAAAACTGTGATTACTACAAAACTATTAGAGATAACATCCTGAAACCTCAAACACAATATGTGACTCTGTTGCGTGCTACTTCCAGTGAAATTTCTTGATCAAATTTCATGATACTAACGCGTTATTGAGAAAATAAAAAATCTATTTCTGGCAGCGTTTCCAGGAGAACAAAAGAAAATTGGCCTTTGTTGATTTTTTGTAAGATACCTTGACAAAGTTTCCAGTGCAGAAAGGCGTCTCATGGAAATTTCATGAATAGTTTCAGAGATATGAATTTTTCAAAATTGGATGTCATGAAAATTTTCTAAAATTTTTCTGGAAAACAGGGAAGGAATGCTTGTAGAAAGCTGAAATTGGGTACACTTACAGATGTACCCTAGTGTACCAACTTCACAAAGTTACGGACCGCTCGGACAAACGGTCTCGGCGCTACGGACGTCCAAAAACCCAATTTTCAAGTGCTCATATCTCGGTCCCTATTTGAGCTACAGCAAAGTATCACATATCACAAGAAAGGTCTGTTTCTCCGCTTTCCAATGGTGTATAGCATAATAGTGTCAGACGCCCGACGTAGAATCGCGTCGGACATTGAAAATTTCATGTCACTTTTTGCACCTAAAAAACCTTTTTGGCTCAAAAAGTCTATGAAATTCTTCATGCACGTCCATGAATATTTTATGTGGGATACCCATATCAGCCCTCCATATTGTCCCCAAAGATCAATTACCTACATCAATTAGTTTTTCCTGGAGAATTTTTTGAATTTCAAAATTGAAATGTACATTGCTCCGCTTCTGTTTATTCAAATTTCATGAAATTAATACCAAAAGATGCGTAAAATTATGGACTTTACTGTCCTCCACGGAAATATACCTCTTCTGAATAGCCAATTTCAAATAAATGATTTTATATATTCAATTATAACTCATGCATTATTGTTTCAAATCACTTAAAACTGATTGTACTTGTTGCTAATTTTTTGGCCTATTTTTTGGTATAAGGACATCATCCTATGTTCAATACTTTGCCAGTAAAATAAAGCTGAAAAATAATTCACTGATGCATCTTAGTCTGCTGTCGGGACCATTCTGCCTCACTGCCAGGTTTTGCTCCCAAGCCCCAGCATTACACAATGGAAGGAGCAGCACACCCAAACACCGTCAGCAAGAACAAGGTGCAGGCTTAGGCCTATCATGACAGGGAATCATCACATTCAAGGGAATGGATTTTCTAAGCATTGGGTGATAATAATAAGGCATATGTCATCTATTCATGAACTGAAACAGCTTAATACTATGACCAAAGAGGCATATACACTAAAATTATGGACATTAATTGAAAGGGGAGAATAAGCAGGGCTAGGGTCAAACGGGGCCCGCGGGGGATTATCCGATATTGCCGTACGGCAATATCAGTTATACTAGTTATTATTCTTATTATTCAGCTCAGGAAAACTGTGATTACTAGAAAACTATTACAGATAACATCCTGAAACCTCAAACACTATATGTGACTCCGTTGCGTGCTACCTCTTGTGAAATTTCTTGATCAAATTTCATGATACTAACGTGTTATTGAGAAAATAAAAAATCAATTTCTGGCAGCGTTTCCAGGAGAACAAAAGAAAATTGGGCTTTGCTGATTTTTTGTAAGATACCTTGACAAAGTTTCCAGTGCAGAAAGGCGTCTCATGGAAATTTCATGAATATTTTCAGAGATATGAATTTTTCAAAATTGGATGTCATGAAAATTTTCTAAAATTTTTCTGGAAAACAGGGAAGGAATGCTTGTAGAAAGCTGAAAATGGGTACACTTACAGATGTACCCTAGTGTACCAACTTTACAAAGTTACGGATCCCTCGCACAAACGGTCTCCGCGCTACGGACGTCCAAAAACCCAATTTTCAAGTGCACATATCTCGGTCCCTATTTGAGCTACAGCAAAGTATCACATATCACAAGAAAGGTCTGTTTGTCAGCTTTCCAATGGTGTATAGCATAATAGTGTCAGACGCGCGGCGTAGAATCGCGTCAGACATTGAAAATTTGTTGTCACTTTTTGCGCCTACAAAAATGTTTTAGGCTAAAAAGTCAATGAAGTTCTTGATGGATGTCCATGAATAATTTTTGTGGGATGCCTAGTGCGGGTCTCCATACTGTAACCGAAGGAAGTTTACCTACATTAAATAGCTTTGGCTAGAGAAATGTTTTACTTTCAAAAATTAAATGTAAATTACTCAGCTTCTACTCATGCAAATTTCATGAAATTAGCACCAAAAATTGCGTAATAATATGGGCTTTCCACTTGCATAAGGACATTTACTTGACACAAACATCTATTTTACATAAACATTTTTATATATTCATTTATAACCCATGAAGTAATGTTTCAAATCAGTTAAAACTCATGTGACATCTTGGTAATTTTTTGCTCTATTTTGTGGTATAAGCACATCCACCTATCTGGAAAAAAAAAAATTAACAAACTTTTAACAGATGCATGTGGACTGCAGTGGGTACCATCCTGTCTCACTGCCACCTTTTGCGCCTAACCTTCTTGTACAGTCCAAGCAGCATCACTAGTGTCAACAAAAGGATGCACAGTCTAATCATCACATTTGAATAATATACATTGTACATTGAAAGGGTATGCGTAAGGGTTCGCCGACAGGGTTTTATAACTGGTATTTGTGCAATAAACTTATTATACCAGACACGGACTACAGTAATGATATAATGTGCACTCTTGGAATAGACGTTCATCCCCCAAAAAGCAGGCCAGGGACATACACACAAATAATGGACATGAATTGAAAAAGAAAACTATGCAGGCCTGGGGGTCATACGGGGCCCGCGGGGGATTATCCGATATTGCCGTACGGCAATATCAGTTATACTAGTTATTATGAATTCCCCGTAGGGGAATTCATCTTGTTATTGCTGATTTTGTTATTATAATCCCCCGCCGCGAGCGGGGGATTATATTGATATTGTTCGTTTTATTATTATTCTTATTATTATTATTCAGCTCAGGAAAACTGCGATTACTTCAAAACTATTAGAGATATTGGTTTACAAGTGGAGGGCAATGTGTGACTCCATTGCGCGCTACTCTACACGAAATTTCATGATCAAATTTCAAGACACTTATGAGTTATGAGCAAAATACAAAAAAAATTTCCGGCGCAGGTTTCTGAGAACCTAAGCATAACTGAGAGCTGTCGATTTTTTCTAAGATACCTTGACAAAGTCTCCAGTGCAGAAAGGCGTCTCGTGGAGATTTCATGAACACATTTCAAGATATGATTTTTTGAAAAATAGACATCCCGAAAACTGACCAAAATTTTTCTGAAAAACAGGGAAGGAATGCTCGTAGAGAGCTGAAATTAGGTGAACATACAGATGTACCACAGTATACAAACTTCACAAAGTTACGGACCGCTCGGACAAACGGTCTTGGCGCTACGGACGTCCAAAAACGCAATTTTCAAGGGGCCATATCTCGGTCCCTATTTCAGCTACAACAAAGTATTACATATCACAAGAAAGGCCTGTTTGTCAGCTTTCCAATGATGTATAGCATGATGGTGTCAGACGCGCGGCGTAGAATCGCGTCAGACATTGAAAATTTTATGTCACTTTTTGCGCCTACAAAAATGTTTTAGGCTAAAAAGTCAATGAAGTTCTATATGGATGTCCATGAATAATTTTTGTGGGATGCCTAGTGCACGTCTCCATACTGTCCCCAAAGATCAATTATCTACAACAAATAGTTTTTCCTAGAGAATTTTTTTAATTTCAAAATTGAAATGTACATTGCTCAGCTTCTGGTTGTTCAAATTTCATGAAATTAATACCAAAAGATGCGTAAAATTATGGCCTTTACTGTCCTCCAAGGGAATATACTTCTCCAGAATAGCCAATTTCAAATAAATGATTTTATATATTCAATTATAACTCATGAACTATTGTTTCAGATCACTTAAAACTGAATGTACATGTTGCTAATTTTTTGCCCTATTTTGTGGTATATGGGCATCCTCCTATCTCCAATACCTTGCTGGTAAAATAGAGCTAAAAAAATAATTCACAGATGCATGTTAGTCAGCCGTTGGGTATATACTGTCTCACTGCCACCTTTCCCAGCAGCTGACCTTGTGCCTGCCACGACATTTCATAGGCATATGCACCAGCAAGATTACTACGTTCATACATGGTATGAAGAATTCATCATGACGGCCATGAACTGGAAGGAGGGAGTAAGCAGGGCAGGGGAGACAAGGGGGGGCGCGGGGGATTATCCGATATTGCCGTACGGCAATATCAGTTATACTAGTTATTATTATTATTATTATTATTATTATTATTATTATTATTATTTTTCTACGGCCCTCAAAAAAAAATTTTGAAATGCAGATTATGAGAACAGTGATCAAATTAAAGCAAAATGGACAGAACCTCCTTACAGATTGACAGAAACACTATTACCAGAGGTAATTACATGGTGAAATTACTGCTCAGTGAAGCGTAATTCCATAAATAAAAATTTATATTGTATTCACCGTTTCTCAGAAACTAAGACAGATAAAGACATGGGATTTTTTTTCAAAATAACTCAGACACTTATCCAGTGCAGAAAGGAGCCTAAAGGAATTCCGTTGAAGAAATTCCAAGTTATGAATTTTTGTGCAAAACGGAATTCCCAAAAATGACATTCCAACCTCCAGAAAACATAGAAGGAATACTCAGATCAAGCTGAATTTATATGTGCATGCAGCCATACCCTAGTCTAACAATCTCACCAAATTTTGTTGTCATCGCGTAAGCGGTATCGGCGCTATGGCCGCACAAAAACTCATTTTTCAATCGCCGATATCTCGGTTGCTATTAAAGCTACATAAAAATTAAAAACACCATCAGAAAGTTCAGTTTGTCCTCTTTCAGATGATATATAGCATTTTACTTTTTAAGGAAGTTTTTATATCTCGCGTAAGACATTGAAAATTTCATGTCTGTTTTTGGGCTCATCAAAACTTTTGGGCCCAAAAAAACTATGAAGGTCCTCATGGATGTTCCTGAATATTTTTTTAGAGGTACCCAATATGGGCCTGCATAATGTCTCCAAAGGAAAAATTTCTACTTCAAGTACTTATCCCTTGAGAATTTTTTGAATTTCAAAATTGTAATGTAAATTTCTCAGCTTCTACTCATTCAAATTTCATGAAATTAACACCAAAAGATGCGTAAAATTATTACCTTCACTATCCTATGAGGGCATTCACCTATTACTTATAGCCAATTTTACACTTATCATTTTGTATATCCACATATAACTAATAAATTACACATTCAATTTAGTTAAAAGTCACATGGCATAATGCTAATTTTTCCCTCTATTTTTCCATTTAACCACAGCTCCATGACTCTTATGGTTTGCCTGCAACAACCCATTAGGGTTAGGGTTAGGCCTCAGTCAAAATGTATTGCAGTGAGGGTGGTAACATTGCTGACAACACACCTGGCTGCATGCTAAGCGCTATATGAGTCAGTATGTGCAAATCTACACTGCCAAGGACCAGATTACAACCAAAACTGGCTAGGGAATGGAATGGAAGGGAATGGAAGGGAAGGGCCTGGAAGGGCAGGGAATGGAAGGAAAGGGAATGTAAGAGCATGGAGTGGAAGCAAAGGGAATGGAAGGTCAGGGAATGGAAGGCAAGGAGAGGGGAGGGTAAATAGGGAGGGAATACGGGGGAGGGGAATTCATATCTTAAAATTGCTGTGCAATTTTAATTATTCTCTAGTTATTATTATTCTTATTCTTCCAACTTTTTGACTTTTTAAAATTTGGAATAACTTCTTTATCAGAAGACATATGTCAATTAGCATATATACAGCATTAAGACACTATAAAATTCCTTCTATGCTGGGAATTACACATCGGAATTCCGTTTTACACAGGAATTACAGGCAATCTTCACGAAAAATTTCCGAGTGCGGTTTTGGGAAATCTGTCAGTCAGAATGTCATGAAATTTTTTCCTGTTAATCTCTAATGGAATATGCATTGCAGAAAGGAGCCTAGTGGCTATAGGGGGAATAGCTTTGGAGGAAAAAAAGTTCATAATCGGAGCATAGAGAAATTTCGAGGGGTGATGTCATGGAAAACCATGATTGAAATGTCAGATTTTTATGTCCTTACAGGAATTGTTGCTTCTACTGGGGTGTAGTGTCAGTGCAAAAGTATGGCAACCCAGGGCATATACTTTTTGTTCCACAGGGCTTCAAAAGTCGAACATTTGACGGGCTGTATCTCCCTTAATATTGATCCTAGAAAGAAAAACTGGCCATTTTTGGAAACCTCAGAATGTCAGCTTTCCATTGATGTATAGTAATATGCTGTACGACGTACGGTATAGAATCGCGTCAGACATTGAAAATTTTATGTCACTTTTTGGGTGTCCCGACACAAATTTTGCCCAAAAAAACTATGAAGGTCTTCATGGATGTTCATGTTGATTTTTTATGTCGTGCCCAATATGGACCTGCACAATATGCCCAAAGGAATTTTCTCTACTTGAAGTACTTTATCATTGAGAATTTTTTTAATTTCAAAATTAAAATGTAGATTGCTCAGCTTCTACTTATTCAAATGTCATGAAATTAACACCAAAAAATGCGTAAAATTATACCCTTTTATGTGCTCCAAGGGCATATATCTCTCATTAATAGCCAATTTTACATTAGCAATTTCATATATCCAATTATAACTCATTAAGTATTCATTAAAATCAATTAAAACTAATTTCCCTTATTGCTAATTTTTTCCTCTATTTTTCCATGTAAGCACATATTCCTACCATGAATTTTTTGATCCTATTTAAACTCTTCCAATAATGTTTCAAATCACTTAAAATTGATATGATATGTTGCTTATTTATTGCCTTATTGTTTGCAAATAACCTCATATTTTTTTCATTAAATTTATAAGTAAATTATAACTTGTGAAATACTGCTACAAATCACTTAAAACTTATTTGACATGTTGCTGACTCCTTGCCCTCTGTGTGTATGTAAGCACATCTTCCTAGCTCTTATGGTTTGTCCATAACAAATCATTAGGGTTAGGGTTTCAAAGTATTGCTTTCAGGGTGGTACCATCGCCCACAAAAGGCCTGGCTCCATGCCAAGCGATGTATGAGTATGTTTGCCTGTTTGTGCAGTACCATGGACTATTGCAGGGAAGGTCAAAGCAGCAGTGATGTTTCGCTCCAGGACAACCTAAACACACTATTAAGCAATGGAAAGGAAAGGAATGCAAGGAACTAGAATAGCAGGGCAGGGAAGGGATTGGAAGGAAGGGAAGGGATAGGAAGGGAAGGGAAGTTCTTCCTTTAAATTGCTGTGCAATTTAGTATACTAGTTATGAATTCCCCGTAGGGGAATTCATCTTGTTATTGCTGATTTTGTTATTATTATGAATTCCCCGTAGGGGAATTCATCTTGTTATTGCTGATTTTGTTATTATTATTATTATTATTATTATTATGAATTCCCCGTAGGGGAATTCATCTTGTTATTGCTGATTTTGTTATTAAGAACTTCCCGTAGGGAAGTTCTTATTGATATTGTACGTATTCTTCTTATTATTAAGAACTTCCCGTAGGGAAGTTCTTATTGATATTGTACGTATTCTTATTATTATTATAATCCCCCGCTCGCGCAGCGGCGGGGGATTATATTGATATTCTTCGATTACCTTTTATTATTATTATTATTATTATTATTATTATTATTATAAAGTCGACCGAATCAATAATATAGATAGAGAGAATCAGACTTGGTGATGGAAGACGGAGCATATCTCAGCTTCTGTTCAACCAATCTTTATGATCTAAACGCCGTTGGAATCTGCATAAAACACCCAATTATAAAAAATAAGCACAAATCGATTATCTGAAGTAAAAATTTGAAAAATTTTAGCTAGATTATAGCACTAAGGTCAAATTTTAGCACCCGGAAAAGCTTTACGGATTGAACTGACAGCTCATCAATGGGAGCTTTTTGGTTAAAAAAAAGTGCTATCTAATTCCAAGTCTCGACAAAAAAAAAATAAAAAATTTGGTTGAGCCCGGTCCAGGCACTGTGACACATCTTTCACTCAGGGAATGAAATTCACACAAAAGTTATTCAAAGGCCTAAAATGGAATGAAAATTTGACCATCAAACCTCAATAATTCACAATTAAGAAATGGATGGATTATTGGCGCTTTACCTCCAGTATTTGTGCACTTGGTAGCCTAATTAGAACAGGAGTAGGACACAGCAATGATGCGACAGACGATTGACAGACCCGCCCAGCAATAGTCCGGTTGACCCTGCAAGAGCTGGTTTCGAACCCGGGACCCAGCGATTGGCATTCCCAGCATGCAACCACTGAGCTAGGCCCCCCCCCCCCCATCAAAACTAACATACCTTGAAGGTGACATTGTTACGGCTGCCAAAAGAGATTAATTCTAAGTACAATGCAAGCTAAATGTCACGGATGCAAAGAAAGGAGGCAAAAAAAAAGTTTACATGGAATTACTTTGATTGAAAAAAGATGGTGAGGTGATTGCTGGTTACAAAGAGTGAACAGTGAGAGTAATTGGGGGGGGGGGGTAACATAACACAGCAATATATGGAATTATCTTTTTGTTTCAAAAAAAAAAAAAAAAAAAAAAAAATAGAGTCCAACACTTTTTGCAAAAATTTTGCGCGAAAACGCAAATATCTCATAAAGTAGAAGAGATATCAGCATCCAGTTTTAACCACTCATATGACACTTTGTTTTTTCATCTTTTTGTGCCATAAATTTTGCAAATTTCTCAAAGAGCAATACATGCCAATGACTTAAAAAAGTTTTTTCAAAAAAAATTTATTGGAAAAAGTTTTGAAGGAAACCCTTTGATATTGCATAAACCTGGTCCCAGAACAAAACGACTGGGTGAAAAAAAATATGGTTTGCGAAACTTGAACGATTCCCCTACTTATGCATTTTGCCACCCAAAAAATGTCAAAAATGAGGGGTAAAAAAATTGTAAACTTTCTTTGGAATTTAAAAGGTACCTGAACATGAAAGTTCATTACAATCGAAGCATAGCTGCACTTTTTCCACGCCGGTACTATAATCGACTGCGACGCTATGAGGAAAAGAGTGAAAAACGTGCATTTCGCAATTTCTTCAATAACTTAAAAACCGCAATGGGGATTTTGACGAAAATTTGTCAGAAAAGACTTCAAATGTGTCATGTTGTCTCTGTCAGATTTGGAAATTTTAGCTTTAGTAGTTACCGAGTTACTGATTTTTAAATATGGTATGTTGAAGAGCCCCCTAGTGGCCAAAATCTACATGGAGACTCCGAGGTAAAATGTTTCACTACATTAGTAAAGAAGACCAATAGACCAATCACTCACAAGAAGAACAGCTAAGTCAATGCATTTTGTAATTAAAAAAATAGATAAAACCTCCTTTTTTGAATTTTCTATGAAATATTCTAACATCTTTAGGAAACTGGTTAGAAGCCTGGAAATGGCAGCAAAAGATGCACTGTAGTTGGATTCATATGTCTATAAAAAAAAATTCATACCCTAAGAGGGAAAGATTTTGAATTGTGACCATTTTTCCAAAAGTAGCGTTCTACCAAAGGCCCGTCTAAGCGTGCAACTCCTGGTACTTGTTACATGTTATAGGTGGCGCTGTGGCATGGTTGGTAAATTTTATGCCTCCACCCCCCCCCCCAAATTTCTGCATAGATGGACTGAGCAATTTCTGTTCTTTATGTTACTGTCATTTTTAAACAACTCAAACATTTTCAATTGCCTAATTATGAGAGTCATCTCAGAATTGGGCACAATAGCTTGCTGGACTGGGGGGGGGGGGTTTCCCAGACTTGGAGCCACAGAATTCCTTGGTTACCTTTATGAATAAGGTCTAAATAATTATTCAAAGCAGTCAACATCATAAAACTTGTTCTACAGGTCCAGTTGCTAGGGATTCACAAGGGAATTCCCGTTTATTGACATTTGAATTTTGAAAGCAGCAATCTGATTGGCTGATAAATAAAACCCCTGAATTCAACAATTCATAATTGTCCAATGTAATAATTTTTTGTAGAATTTTTGTCTTTGAGCACCACTCAATTTTCCCTGAAAATTTTGTGAAGATAAACACAGTGCATCACCCTTTATTATTGCAATTATTATTAATATAACTATATTATTGGTAATTATAAAGTCGACCGAATCAATAATATAGATAGAGAGAATCAGACTTGGTGATGGAAGACGGAGCATATCTCAGCTTCTGTTCAACCAATCTTTATGATCTAAACGCCGTTGGAATCTGCATAAAACACCCAATTATAAAAAATAAGCACAAATCGATTATCTGAAGTAAAAATTTGAAAAATTTTAGCTAGATTATAGCACTAAGGTCAAATTTTAGCACCCGGAAAAGCTTTACGGATTGAACTGACAGCTCATCAATGGGAGCTTTTTGGTTAAAAAAAAGTGCTATCTAATTCCAAGTCTCGACAAAAAAAAAATAAAAAATTTGGTTGAGCCCGGTCCAGGCACTGTGACACATCTTTCACTCAGGGAATGAAATTCACACAAAAGTTATTCAAAGGCCTAAAATGGAATGAAAATTTGACCATCAAACCTCAATAATTCACAATTAAGAAATGGATGGATTATTGGCGCTTTACCTCCAGTATTTGTGCACTTGGTAGCCTAATTAGAACAGGAGTAGGACACAGCAATGATGCGACAGACGATTGACAGACCCGCCCAGCAATAGTCCGGTTGACCCTGCAAGAGCTGGTTTCGAACCCGGGACCCAGCGATTGGCATTCCCAGCATGCAACCACTGAGCTAGGCCCCCCCCCCCATCAAAACTAACATACCTTGAAGGTGACATTGTTACGGCTGCCAAAAGAGATTAATTCTAAGTACAATGCAAGCTAAATGTCACGGATGCAAAGAAAGGAGGCAAAAAAAAAGTTTACATGGAATTACTTTGATTGAAAAAAGATGGTGAGGTGATTGCTGGTTACAAAGAGTGAACAGTGAGAGTAATTGGGGGGGGGGGTAACATAACACAGCAATATATGGAATTATCTTTTTGTTTCAAAAAAAAAAAAAAAAAAAAAAAAAAAGAGTCCAACACTTTTTGCAAAAATTTTGCGCGAAAACGCAAATATCTCATAAAGTAGAAGAGATATCAGCATCCAGTTTTAACCACTCATATGACACTTTGTTTTTTCATCTTTTTGTGCCATAAATTTTGCAAATTTCTCAAAGAGCAATACATGCCAATGACTTAAAAAAGTTTTTTCAAAAAAAATTTATTGGAAAAAGTTTTGAAGGAAACCCTTTGATATTGCATAAACCTGGTCCCAGAACAAAACGACTGGGTGAAAAAAAATATGGTTTGCGAAACTTGAACGATTCCCCTACTTATGCATTTTGCCACCCAAAAAATGTCAAAAATGAGGGGTAAAAAAATTGTAAACTTTCTTTGGAATTTAAAAGGTACCTGAACATGAAAGTTCATTACAATCGAAGCATAGCTGCACTTTTTCCACGCCGGTACTATAATCGACTGCGACGCTATGAGGAAAAGAGTGAAAAACGTGCATTTCGCAATTTCTTCAATAACTTAAAAACCGCAATGGGGATTTTGACGAAAATTTGTCAGAAAAGACTTCAAATGTGTCATGTTGTCTCTGTCAGATTTGGAAATTTTAGCTTTAGTAGTTACCGAGTTACTGATTTTTAAATATGGTATGTTGAAGAGCCCCCTAGTGGCCAAAATCTACATGGAGACTCCGAGGTAAAATGTTTCACTACATTAGTAAAGAAGACCAATAGACCAATCACTCACAAGAAGAACAGCTAAGTCAATGCATTTTGTAATTAAAAAAATAGATAAAACCTCCTTTTTTGAATTTTCTATGAAATATTCTAACATCTTTAGGAAACTGGTTAGAAGCCTGGAAATGGCAGCAAAAGATGCACTGTAGTTGGATTCATATGTCTATAAAAAAAAATTCATACCCTAAGAGGGAAAGATTTTGAATTGTGACCATTTTTCCAAAAGTAGCGTTCTACCAAAGGCCCGTCTAAGCGTGCAACTCCTGGTACTTGTTACATGTTATAGGTGGCGCTGTGGCATGGTTGGTAAATTTTATGCCTCCACCCCCCCCCCCCAAATTTCTGCATAGATGGACTGAGCAATTTCTGTTCTTTATGTTACTGTCATTTTTAAACAACTCAAACATTTTCAATTGCCTAATTATGAGAGTCATCTCAGAATTGGGCACAATAGCTTGCTGGACTGGGGGGGGGGGGGGTTTCCCAGACTTGGAGCCACAGAATTCCTTGGTTACCTTTATGAATAAGGTCTAAATAATTATTCAAAGCAGTCAACATCATAAAACTTGTTCTACAGGTCCAGTTGCTAGGGATTCACAAGGGAATTCCCGTTTATTGACATTTGAATTTTGAAAGCAGCAATCTGATTGGCTGATAAATAAAACCCCTGAATTCAACAATTCATAATTGTCCAATGTAATAATTTTTTGTAGAATTTTTGTCTTTGAGCACCACTCAATTTTCCCTGAAAATTTTGTGAAGATAAACACAGTGCATCACCCTTTATTATTGCAATTATTATTAATATAACTATATTATTGGTAATTATAATCCCCCGCCGCGAGCGGGGGATTATATTGATATTGTTCGTTTTATTATAATCCCCCGCAAGCGGCGGGGGATTATATTGATATTGTTCGTTTTACTATTATTATTATTATTATTATTATTATTATTATTATTCTTATAAAGTCGACCGAATCAATAATATAGATAGAGAGAATCAGACTTGGTGATGGAAAACGGCGCATATCTCAGCTTCTGTTCAACCAATCTTTATGATCTAAACGCCGTTGGAATCTGCATAAAAGACCCAATTATAAAAAATAAGCACAAATCGATTATCTGAAGTAAAAAATTTGACAAATTGTAGCTAGATTATAGCACTAAGGTCAAAATTTAGCACCCTGAAAAGCTTTACGGATTGAACTGACGGCTCATCAATGGGAGCTTTTTGGTAAAAAAAAAAGTGCTATCTAATTCCAAGTCTCGACAAAAAAAAAAAAAAATTTGGTTGAGCCCGGTCCAGGCACTGTGACACATCTTTCACTCAGGGCATGAAATTCACACAAAAGTTATTCAAAGGCCTAAAATGGAATGAAAATTTGACCATCAAACCTCAATAATTCACAATTAAGAAATGGATGGATTATTGGCGCTTTACGTCCGGTATTTGTGCACTTGGTAGCCTAATTAGAACAGGAGTAGGACACAGCAATGAGGCGACGGACGATTGACAGACCTGCCCAGCAATAGTCCGGTTGACCCTGCAAGAGCTGGTTTCGAACCCTGGACCCAGCGATTGGCATCCCCAGCATGCAACCACTGAGCTAGACCCCCCCCCCCCCCATCAAAACTAACATACCTTGAAGGTGACATTGTTGCGGCTGCCAAAAGAGATTAATTCTAAGTACAATGCAAGCTAAATGTCACGGATGCAAAGAAAGGAGGCAAAAAAAAAGTTTACATGGAATTACTTTGATTGAAAAAAGATGGTGAGATGATTGCTGGTTACAAAGAGTGAACAGTGAGAGTAATTGGTCGGGGGGGGGGGGGGTAACATAACACAGCAATCCATGGAATTATCTTTTTGTTTCAAAAAAAAAAAAAAAAAAAAAAAAATAGAGTCCAACACTTTTTGCAAAAATTTTGCGCGAAAACGCAAATATCTCATAAAGTAGAAGAGATATCAGCATCTGGTTTTAACCACTCCTATGACACTTTGTTTCTTCATCTTTTTGTGCCATAAATTTTGCAAATTTCTCAAAGAGTAATACATGCCAATAACCTAAAAAAGTTTTTTCGAAAAAAATTTATTGGAAAAAGTTTTAAAGAAAACCCTTTGATATTGCACAAACCTGGTCCCAGAACAAAACGACTGGGTGAAAAAAAATATGGTTTGCGAAACTTGAACGATTCCCCTACTTATGCATTTTGCCACCCAAAAAATGTCAAAAATGAGGGGTAAAAAAATTTTAAACTTTCTTTGCAATTAAAAAAGTACCTGAACATGAAAGTTCATTACAAACGAAGCATAGCTGCACTTTTTCCACGCCGGTACTATAATCGACTGCGACGCTATGAGGAAAAGAGTGAAAAACGTGCTTTTCGCAATTTCTTCAATAACTTAAAAACCGCAACGGGGATTTTGACGAAAATTTGTCAGAAAAGATTTCAAATGTCTCATGTTGCCTCTGTCAGATTTGGAAATTTTAGCTTTAGTAGTTACCGAGTTACTGATTTTTAAATATGGTATGTTGAAGAGACCCCTAGTGGCCAAAATCTACATGGAGATTCCGAGGTAAAATGTTTCACTACATTAGTAAAGAGGACCAACAGACCAATCACTCACAAGAAGAACAGCTAAGTCAATGCATTTTGTAATTCAAAAAATAGATAAAACCTCCTTTTATGAATTTTCTATGAAATATTCTAACATCTTTAGGAAACTGGTTAGAAGCCTGGAAATGGCAGCAAAAGATGCATTGTAGTTGGGTTCATATGTCTATCAAAAAAAATTCATACCCTAGGAGGGAAAGATTTTGCATTGTGACCATTTTTCCAAAAGTAGCGTTTTACAAAGCCCTATCTAAGCATGCAACTCCTGGTACTTGTTACATGTTATAGGTGGCGCTGTGGCATGGTTGGTAAATTTTATGCCTCCCCCCCCCCCCCCCCCCATTTCTGCATAGATGGACTGAGCAATTTCCGTTCATTATGTTACTGTCATTTTTAAACAATTCAAACATTTTCAATTGCCTTATTATGAGATTCATCTCAGAATTGGGCACAATAGCTTGCTGGGCTGGGGGGGGGGGGGTTTCCCAGACTTGGAGCCACAGAATTCCTTGGTTACCTTTATGAATAAGGTCTAAATAATTATTCAAAGCAGTCAACATCATAAAACTTGTTCTACAGGTCCAGTTGCTAGGGAATCACAAGGGAATTCCCGTTTATTGACATTTGAATTTTGAATGCAGCAATCTGATTGGCTGATAAATAAAACCCCTCAATGCAACAATTCGTAATTGTCCAATGTAATAATTTTTTGTAGAATTTTTGTCTCTGAGCACCACTCCATCTTCCCTGATAATTTTGTGAAGATAAACACAGTGCATCACCCTTTATTATTGCAATTATTATTAATATAACTATATTATTGGTAATTATTCAGCTCAGGAAAACTGCGATTACTTCAAAACTATTAAAGATGCTGTTTTACAAGTCAAGGGTAATGTGCAACTCCATTGCGCGCTACTTTACACGAAATTTCATGATCAAATTTCATGACACTTATGAGTTATGAGGAAAATATAAAAAAAATTTCCGGCGCAGGTTTCTGAGAACCTAAGTATAACTGGGAGCTGTTGATTTTTTCTAAGATACCTTGACAAAGTCTCCAGTGCAGAAAGGCGTCTCGTGGAGATTTCATGAACACATTTCAAGATATGATTTTTTTAAAAATAGACATCCCGAAAACTGGCCAAAATTTTTCTGAAAAACAGGGAAGGAATGCTCGTAGAAAGCTGAAAATGGGCGTGCTTACAGACCTAGCCTAGTGTACCAACTTCACAAAGTTACGGACCGCTCGGACAAACGGTCTGTGCGCTACGGACGCACAAAAACTCAAAATTCAAGTGGCCTTAGCTCAGTCCCTATTGCAGCTACAGACTAGTTTCACATATCACAAGAAAGGTCTGTTTCTCAGCTTTCCAATGGTGTATAGCATACTAGTGTCAGGCGCGCGGCGTAGAATCGCGTCGGACATTGAAAATTTCATGTCACTTTTTAGGCCCAAAAAACCTTTTCGGCTCAATAAGTCAATGTAATTCTTCATGCACGTCCATCATTATTTTATGTGGGCTACCCATATCAGCCCTCCATATTGTCCCCAAACATAAATTACCTACATTAAATAGTTTGTCCTAGAGAATTTTTTTACATTTCAAACTTCAAATATAAATTGCTTAGCTTCCGGTTATTCAAATTCCATGAAATTAATACCAAAAGATGCTTAAAATTATCGCCTTTACTGTCCTCCAAGGCCATACAGCTCATAGTAATAGCCAGTTTTACATAGATGATTTTATATAAGCCACTATAACTCTTGCATTTATGTTTCAAATCAGATGAAACTGCAATGACATGTTCCTAATTTATTGCCTGATTTTTCCATGTAGGCACATCTCCCCAACTCTTATGGTTTGCCTGCAGCAAGCCATTAGGGTTAGGGTTAGGGTTTACTCAACATGCACTGCTTGCAGGGTGGTACGCTTGGCCACCACAGGTGTGTCTGGCAGTCAAGATATTTGATAGGCATATGCTCCAACAACATTGCAGCGTTCATACACGCTTTTAAGAATTCATCATGAAGGACATCAATTGGAAGGGGAGAGTAAGCAGGGTAGGGGAGACAGGGGGGCGCGGGGGATTATCCGATATTGCCGTACGGCAATATCAGTTATACTAGTTATAATCCCCCGCCGCTTGCGGGCGGGGGATTATATTGATATTGTTCGTTTTACTATTATTATTATTATAATCCCCCGCCGCGAGCGGGGGATTATATTGATATTGTTCGTTTTATTATTATGAATTCCCCGTAGGGGAATTCATCTTGTTATTGCTACTTTTTTTATTATTCTTCTTCTTATTATTATTTTTCTACGTCCTCAAACATGACTTTTTAATTGCCTATTATGAGAAAAGTAATGGAGATACAACAAAAGTGATACAACAGTCAGAAGTGTTGGCTTAATCGCAATTTTCAGAGGTAATTTCTCAGCGGAATTACTTGTCATCATTGCGTAATTCCAGGAACTAATTTTTACATTGTGTACACGGTTTCTCAGAAACTAATACAGATAGACATATGAAATTTTTTTTCAATATATTTTAGACACTTACGCATTGCAGAAAGGAGCCGAAATGAATTACGTTGAAAAAATTCCAAGTTATGATTTTTTGAAAAAACGGAATTCCGAAAAACGCCATTTCAACCTCCAGAAAACAAGGAAGGAATGTTCAGATCAACCTGATTTTATACGAGTATACAGCCCTACCCTAGTCTAACAATCCCACAAAATTTTATTGTCGTCGCGTAAGCGGTATCCACGCTATGACCGCACAAAAACGCAATTTTCAATCGCCGATAGCTCGGTTATTATTAAAGCTACAGAAAAATTAAAAACATCATCTGAAAGTTCAGATTCTCGTCTTTCAAATGATGTGTAGAACTTGACTGTAGCTGCTGTAGTATAGAATCGCGTCAGACATTGAAAATTTTATGTCACTTTTTGGGCCTATCATAACCTTTTAAGCCCAAAAAAACTATGAAGCTCTTCATGGATGTTAGTGATTACTTTTTATGTGGCACCCAGTATCAGCCTGCATGATGTCTCCAAAGGAAATTCTTCTCCTGCAAATACTTTTTGCTTGAGAATTTTTTGAATTTCAAAATTGAAATGTAAATTGCTCAGCTTGTAATTATTCAAATTTCATGAAATTAAAACCAAAAAATGCGTAAAATTATGCCCATTTATGTCCTCCACGGGCATTAACCTCTTACCAATAGCCAATTTTACATAAGCAATTTCACATATTCAATTATAACTCATTAATTATTCATTAAAATCAATTAAAACTAAATTGACTTATTTCTAATTTTTTGTCCTATTTTTCCATGTAAGCACATCTCCCTACCATAAATTTTAGAATCCAATTAAAACTCTTCCAATAATGTATCAAATCACCTTAAATTGATATGCTATGTCCCTTATTTGTTGCCCTATTGTTTGCAAATAAGCTCATATTTTTTCCCCTTTAAATTCATAATTAAATTATAACTTCTGAGATACAGCTGCAAATCACTTAAAACTAATTTGACAAGTTACTGACAGCTTGCCCTCTATGTGTATGTGAGCACATCTTCCCAGCTCTTATGGTTAGGGTTTCATCAAAGTTACAGTTACGGTTAACTCAAATTGTATTGCTTTGAGGGTGGTATCATTCGTCACAACACACCTGAATGAAAGCTAAGCGCTATCTGAGTCTGAGCAACTCTACACTTGCATGGACTACATAGCATCCAAAAGTGGCCTGGGTATGGAAATAGAAAGGGAGGGAATAGCAGATGAGGGAATGGATGGGACAGGAATGCAAGAGGAGGGAGTGGAAAGCAAGGCAGGGAATGGAAAGAAAGGAAAGGTCGGGTAAAGAGGGAGGGAATACGGGGAGGGGAATTCATATCTTAAAATTGCTGTGCAATTTTAATTATTCTCTAGTTATGAATTCCCCGTAGGGGAATTCATCTTGTTATTGCTGATTTTGTTATTATTATTATTATTATTATTATTATTATTATTATTATTATTATTTTTCTACGGCCCTCAAAAAAAAATTTTGAAATGCAGATTATGAGAACAGTGATCAAATTAAAGCAAAATGGACAGATCCTCCTTACAGATTGACAGAAACACTATTATCAGAGGTAATTACATGGTGAAATTACTGCTCAGTGAAGCGTAATTCCATAAATAAAAATTTATATTGTATTCACCGTTTCTCAGAAACTAAGACAGATAAAGACATGGGATTTTTTTTCAAAATACCTCAGACACTTATCCAGTGCAGAAAGGAGCCTAAAGGAATTCCGTTGAAGAAATTCCAAGTTATGAATTTTTGTGCAAAACGGAATTCCCAAAAATGACATTCCAACCTCCAGAAAACATAGAAGGAATACTCAGATCAAGCTGAATTTATATGTGCATGCAGCCATACCCTAGTCTAACAATCTCACAAAATTTCGTTGTCATCGCGTAAGCGGTATCGGCGCTATGGCCGCACAAAAACTCATTTTTCAATCACCGATATCTCGGTTGCTATTAAAGCTACAGAAAAATTAAAAACACCATCAGAAAATTCAGTTTGTCCTCTTTCAGATGATATATAGCATTTTACTTTTTAAGGAAGTTTTTATATCTCGCGTAAGACATTGAAAATTTCATGTCTGTTTTTGGGCTCATCAAAACTTTTGGGCCAAAAAAAACTATGAAGGTCTTCATGGATGTTCCTGAATATTTTTTTAGAGGTACCCACTATGGGCCTGCATAATGTCTCCAAAGGAAAAATTTCTACTTCAAGTACTTTTTCCTTGAGAATTTTTTGAATTTCAAAATTGTAATGTAAATTTCTCAGCTTCTACTCATTCAAATTTCATGAAATTAACACCAAAAGATGCGTAAAATTATTACCTTCACTATCCTATGAGGGCATTCACCTATTACTAATAGCCAATTTTACACTTATCATTTTGTATATCCACATATAACTAATAAATTACACATTCAATTTAGTTTAAAGTCACATGGCATAATGCTAATTTTTCCCTCTATTTTTCCATTTAACCACAGCTCCATGACTCTTATGGTTTGCCTGCAACAACCCATTAGGGTTAGGGTTAGGCCTCAGTCAAAATGTATTGCAGTGAGGGTGGTAACATTGCTGACAACACACCTGGCTGCATGCTAAGCGCTATATGAGTCAGTATGTGCAAATCTACACTGCCAAGGACCAGATTACAACCAAAACTGGCTAGGGAATGGAATGGAAGGGAATGGAAGGGAAGGGCCTGGAAGGGCAGGGAATGGAAAGAAAGGGAATGTAAGAGCATGGAGTGGAAGCAAAGGGGATGGAAGGTCAGGGAATGGAAGGCAAGGAGAGGGGAGGGTAAATAGGGAGGGAATACGGGGGAGGGGAATTCATATCTTAAAATTGCTGTGCAATTTTAATTATTCTCTAGTTATTCTTATTCTTATTATTCTTATTATTCTTATTATTATTATTCAGCTCAGGAAAACTGCGATTACTTCAAAACTATTAGAGATATTGGTTTACAAGTGAAGGGTGATATGCAACTCCATTGCGCGCTACTGCTCACGAAATTTCATGATCAAATTTCATGACACTTATGAGTTATGAGCAAAATATAAAAAAAATTTCCGGCGCAGGTTTCTGAGAACCTACGCATAACTGGGACCTGTTGATTTTTTCTAAGATACCTTGACAAAGTCTCCAGTGCAGAAAGGCGTCTCGTGGAGATTTCATGAATACATTTCAAGATATGATTTTTTGAAAATTGGACATCCCGAAAATTGACTGAAATTTTTTAGAAAAACAGGGAAGGAATGCTTGTAGAAACCTGAAAATGGGTATACTTACAGACCTACTCTAGTGTACCAACTTCACAAAGTTACGGACTGCTCGGACAAACGGTCTCGGAGCTACGGACGCACAAAAACTCAAACTTCAAGTGGCTATATCTCGGTCCCTATCGCAGCTACAGCACAGTTTCACATATCACAAGAAAGGTCTGTTTCTCAGCTTTCCAATGATGTATAGCATTATAGTGTCAGACGCGCGGCGTAGAATCGCGTCAGACATTGAAAATTTTATGTCATTTTTTGGCCTTTCAAAACGTTTTCCCTCAAAAAGTGCATGAAGAACTTCATGGATGTTCATCAATAATTTATGCGGGCTACCCAGGTTGGGCCTCCATGTTGTGCCAAAAGGAAATTTGCCTAAATCAAATACTTTTTCCTAGAGAATTTTTTTAATTTCAAAATTGAAACGTAAATTGCTCTGGTTATAATTGTTCAAATCTTATGAAATTAACACCAAAAAATGTGTTAAATTATGCCCTCTAGCAAGCTACAGGGATATCTTCCTCTTACCTTTAACCAATTTTACATATAACATTTTATATATTCAATTATAACTCATTCATTATTTATCAAAATCAATTAAAACTGATTCGTCATGTTCCTAATTTTTTCCTCTATTTTTGTATGTAAGCACAGCTCCATAACTTGCATGGTTTGTCTACAATAACCCATTAGGGTTAGGGTTTCACCTACCATTCACTGGAAATGTATTGCTTTGAGGGTGGTACCGCTGGGCACTAAACATAGGTCTCCATGCCAAGCGATGTCTGATTCAATATATGAGCCTCTTCAAGAATTCATCATGAAGGCCATGAACTTGTTGAAGGGAGTAAGCAGGGCAAGGGAGACAGGGGGGGCGCGGGGGATTATCCGATATTGCCGTACGGCAATATCAGTTATACTAGTTAAGAACTTCCCGTAGGGAAGTTCTTATTGATATTGTACGTATTCTTATTAAGAACTTCCCTTGGGAAGTTCTTCTTGATATTTATTATTATTATTATTTTTCTTCCCACTTTTGGCCATTTCTTAAATGTTGCATAACTGACAAACTATGGAATGTAGCCCCATGAAAGTATGACAGCATAGACACAGCACAAAACTCCTTCAATGGTGGGAATTACGCATGGGAATTCCGCACTACATGGGAATTACAGCGATTTTCCATGAAAAATTTCTGCGTTCGGTTTTGAAGAAACTGTTGGTTTTTTTGGCATGAAATTTTTTCCTCATATACTACAAAGAAATGCGCAGTGCAGAAAGGAGCCTAGTGGTAAACGGCTTGATAGGTCTTGAGATAAAAAATTTCGAAGTCAAGGCAAAACGAAATTTCCAGGGTTCATGTCATGAAAAACCATGATGCAATTATCAGATTTTCATGTTCTTCAGGAAATGAGTAGTACTACTTGGGTACACTGTCTATGCAAAAGTATGGGACCCCAGGTCCAATACTTTTGGTGCCACAAGGCCTCAAAAGTGCAACTTTTGAAGGTCTGTAACTCCCTTAATATTACACCAAGAAGGAAAAGAAAATCATTTTTGGAAAGCTCAGAATGTTAGCTTTCCAATGTTATATAGCATTATACCCTTGGACGTCCGAGGGAAAATTTCGCTTAACAGTGAAAATTTCATGTCACTTTTTGGCCCGATCAAAACACATTAGGCTACAAAAACCAATGAAGATATTCATGGATGTTCATGAATATTTTTTTACTTGTACCTGGCCTATACCCCTATAATGTGGTAGAAGGAAATTTGCCTCCATCAAATAGTTTTTCCTAGAGAATTTTTTTCAATTTCAAAATTCAAATGCCAATTACTTGTTTCCTAATGACTCAAATTTCACCAAAACAACGTTAAAGGATGTGTAAAATCATGGTCTTCATTTCATTTAATGTAACCATGCATGTCAGAACAACAGGCAATTTTACATGAATTTTTTTGTGTTTTCAATTATGACTCATCCATTTATGCTTCGAATCAGTTAAAACTGATGTGATATGGTGCTGAGTGTGTGCCCTATTTATGTATACAAGCACCTTTTCCTAGCTTTTATGGTTTGCCTGTAGGAAGTCATTAGGGTTAGGTTTTCA
Source organism: Platynereis dumerilii (assembly GCA_026936325.1). Lineage (NCBI taxonomy): Eukaryota > Metazoa > Annelida > Polychaeta > Phyllodocida > Nereididae > Platynereis > Platynereis dumerilii. The sequence goes on from JAPTHN010000021.1 coordinate 9,166,139, forward strand.
TGAAAGTGTATTGCTTTCAGGGTGGTACCTCTGGCCACAAAAGGTTTGCATCCATGCCAAGCGATATATCACTAAGTACATATGTATGCCTGTTGTTCTACTTCCATGCACGGTGGCAAGCATTTCAAAGTAGGAGCAATGATAGTCATTGCCGAATCAAAACATGCTAAGCTCTGGAAGGCAAATGAATGCAAGGAACTGGGAGAGAAAGGGAGAGCTCGGATTGGAAGGGAAGGGAAGGGATAGGAAGGGAAGGGAAGTTCTTCCTTTAAATTGCTGTGCAATTTAGTATACTAGTTAAGAACTTCCCGTAGGGAAGTTCTTATTGATATTGTACGTATTCTTCTTATTATTAAGAACTTCCCGTAGGGAAGTTCTTATTGATATTGTACGTATTCTTTATTATTATTATTATTATTCTTTATTATTATTCTTCCAACTTTTTCACTTTTTTAAATGTTGAATAACATCTGAACCAGAAGAGATACGTCAATTAGCACCTATACAGCATTCAGACACTACAAAATTCCTGCTATGGTGGGAATTACGCATCGGAATTCCGTTTGCCATAGGAATTACAGGCGATCTTGACAAAAAATTTCCGATTCCGGTTTTGGGAAAACTGTTAGTTGGAATTTCATGAAAATTTTCCCTGTTAATCTTGAATGGAATATGCATTGCGGAAAGGAGCCTGGTGGTAATAGGGTGAATAGTTATGGAGAAAAAAAAATTCAAAATTTGAAGAAACCGAAATTTTGAGGGGTGATGTCATGAAAAACCATGATTGAAATGTCAGATTTTTATGTCCTTACAGGAATTGTTAGTACTACCAGGGTATAGTGTCTATGCAAAAGTATGGCATCCCAGGTCCAATACTTTTGCTGCCACAGGGCCTCAAAAGTCCAACATTTGATGGCCTGTATCTCCCTTAATATTGGTCCTAGAAACAAACCAGGGACATTTTTGGAAAGCTCAGAATGTCAGCTTTCCAATAATGTATAGCAATATCCTGTACAACTTCCGGTTTAGAATCGCGGTGGACATTGAAAATTTTATGTCACTTTTTGGGCCGATTAAAATGTTTTTCGTAAAAAAGTGTATGAAGAACTTCATGGATGTTCATGAATAATTTATGTAGGATACCCAGGTTGGGTCTCCATATTGTACCAAAAGGACAATTGCCTACATCAAATACTTTTTCCCAGAGAATTTTTTTAATTCTAAAATTTAAACGTAAATTGCTCTGGTTATAAATGTTCAAATCTCATGAAATTAACACCAAAAAATGCATAAAATTATGCCCTCTAGTGTGCTACAAGGATATTTTCCTCTTACCTTTAACCAATTTTACATCTAACATTTTATATATTCAATTATAACTCATTAATTATGTATCAAAATCAATTAAAACTAATTTGACACATTCCTAATTTTTTCCTCTATTTTTGCATGTAAGCACATCTCCATAACTCTGATGGTTTGTCTACAACAAGCCATTAGGGTTAGGGTTTCACCTACCATTCACTCAAAATGTATTGCTTTGAGGGTGGTACCGCTGGCCAACACACACTGGTCTCCATGCCAAGCGATGTGTGATTTCAATATATATGACTGTATACTACATGGCCTACTGCAAGATTTACCTTTTTCCCAAGTGAAACAGCTTCAGCATGGAAGGTAAGGGGATGGAAGGGGAAGCAAGGAAGGGAAAGGATTGGAAGGAAAGAGATTGCAAAGAAGGGATTGCAAGGAAGGGAAGGGATTGGAAGGGAAGGGAAGTTCTTCCTTTAAATTGCTGTGCAATTTAGTATACTAGTTATTATTATTCTTTATTATTCTTATTCTTCCAACTTTTTGACATTTTCAAATTTTGAATAACTGCTTTACGAGAAGACATATGTCAATTAGCATGTATACAGCATTAAGACATTGTAAAATTCCTTCTATGCTGGGAATTACACATCGGAATTCCGTTTGACATAGGAATTACAGGCAATCTTCACAAAAAATTTCCGATTGCGGTTTTGGGAAAACCGTCTGTCAGAATGTCATGAAATTTTTTCTTGTTCATCTCTAACGGAATATGCATTGCAGAAAGGAGCCTAGTGGCAATAGGATGAATAGCTTTGGAGAAAAAAAAGTTCAAAATTGGATCAGAGCGAAATTTCGAGGGGTGATGTCATGAAAAACCATGATTGGAATGTCAGATTTTTATGTCCTTACAGGAATTGTTAGCACTACTAGGGTGTAGTGTCCATGCAAAAGTATGGCCTTCCAGGTCCAATACTTTTGGTGCCATAGGGCCTCAAAAGTCGAACATTTGATGGGCTGTATCTCCCTTAATATTGGTCCTAGAAACAAACCAGGGACATTTTTGGAAAGCTCAGAATGTCAGCTTTCCAGTGGTATATAGAAATATCCTGTACAACGTCCGGTTTAGAATCGCGGTGGACATTGAAAATTTTATGTCATTTTTTGCCCTGTCAAAACCTATTTTGCCAAAAAAAACTATGAAGTTCTTCATGGATGTTCATGTATATTTTTTGTGGGGTACCCATTGTGGGGCTGCATATTCCCTCCAAAGGACATTGTTCTACTTCAAATACTTTTTCCTTGAGAATTTTTTTCATTTCAAAATTCAAGTGTACATTGCTCAGCTTCTACTCATTCAAATTTCATGAAATTAACACCAAAAAATGCGTAAAATTATGCCCTTTTATGACCTTCAAGGGCATATACCTCTCACTAATAGCCAATTTTACATTAGCAATTTCACATATTCAATTATAACTCATTAAGTATTCATTAAAATCAATTAAAACTAATTTGACATATTCCTAATTTTTTGCTCTATTTTTCTATGTAAGCACATCTGCCTACCATGAATTTTTTTTTCCTATTTCAACTCTTCAAATAATGTTTCAAATCACTTCAAAATGATATGATATGTTGCTAATTTGTTGCCCTATTGTTTGCAAATAACCACAACTGCCTCCCATTAAATTTATAATTAAATTATAACTTGTGAAATACTGCTGCAAATCACTTAAAACTAATTTGACATGTTGCTGACTGCTTGCCCTCTGTGTGTATGTAAGCACATCTTCCTAGCTCTTATGGTTTGTCCGTAACAAATCATTAGGGTTAGGGTTTCATCAAAGTATTGCTTTCAGGGTGGTACCATCGCCCACAAAAGGCCTGGCTCCATGCCAAGCGAGATATGAGTATGTATGCCTGTTCGTGCAGTTCCACGGACTATGCAGAGAACGTCATACCAGCAGTTTTGCTCGTGGACAACCTAAACACACTATTAAGCAATGGCAAGGAAAGGAATGCAAGGAACTAGAATAGCAGGGCAGGGAAGGGATTGGAAGGAAGGGAAGGGATAGGAAGGGAAGGGAAGTTCTTCCTTTAAATTGCTGTGCAATTTAGTATACTAGTTATTATTATTATTATTCAGCTCAGGAAAACTGCGATTACTTCAAAACTATTACAGATACTACGCTACAAGTCAAGGGTAATATGCAACTCCATTGCGTGCTACTTCACACGAAATTTCATGACACTAATAAGTTATGAGGAAAATATAAAAAAAATTTCCGGCGCAGGTTTCTCAGAACCTAAGCATAACTGAGACCTGTTGATTTTTTCTAAGATACCTTGACAAAGTCTCCAGTGCAGAAAGGCGTCTCGTGGAGATTTCATGAACACATTTCAAGATATGATTTTTTGAAAAATAGACATCCCGAAAACTGACCAAAATTTTTCTGAAAAACAGGGAAGGAATGCTCGTAGAGAGCTGGAAATGGGTGCCCATACAGACGTACCCCAGTGTACAAACTTCACAAAGTTACGGACTGCTCGGACAAACGGTCTGTGCGCTACGGACGCACAAAAACTCAAACTTCAAGTGGTCATATCTCAGTCCCTATTTGAGCTACAGACTAGTTTCACATATCACAAGAAAGGTCTGTTTCTCAGCTTTCCAATGGTATATAGCATTATAGTCTCATACGCACGGCGTAGAATCGCGTCGGACATTGAAAATTTCATGTCACTTTTTGCACTCACAAAAGTGTTTTAGGCTAAAAAATCTATGAAGTTCTTCATGGATGTTCATCAATAATTTATGTGGGCTACCCAGGTTGGGCCTCCACATTGTGCCAAAAGGAAATTTGCCTACATCAAATACTTTTTCCTAGAGAATTTTTTTAATTTCAAAATTGAAACGTAAATTGCTCAGCTTCTACTTATTCAAATTTCATGAAATTAATACCAAAAGATGCGTAAAAATACAGGCTTTTGACTTGCTTAAGGGCATTCACCTCACACAAACACCCTATTTTACATAGATCATTTTACATATTCAATCATAACTCATGACTTACTGCTTCAATTCAGTTACAACTCAAAAATCATGTTGCTAATTTTTTGGCCTATTTTGTGGTATAAACACATCCACCTATCTCGAAAAAAAAAAATTTTCAAACTTTTAACAGATGCATGTGGTCAGCAGTCGGGGCCATCCTGTCTCAGTGCCACCTTTTACAAGACCTAACCTTACTGTACTGTCAAAGCAGCTGAACTAGCGAATAATATACATTGTACATTGAAAGGGTATGATGCATATAGGGGTTTCACATAGGCTGTTATATTGTGTATTAGTGCAATAGACTTATTAGGGCAGGCAAGGACTATTGTAATGATGTGATGTGCCCTCTTGGAATCGAAGTTCATCCCCCAAAAACCAGGCCAGGGGACATACACAAAAATAGTGGACATGAATTTCAAAAGAAGCGTATGCAGGCCTGGGGGTAATACGGGGCCCGCGGGGGATTATCCGATATTGCCGTACGGCAATATCAGTTATACTAGTTATAATCCCCCGCTCGCGCAGCGGCGGGGGATTATATTGATATTCTTCGATTACCTTTTATTATTATTATTATTATTATTATTATTATAATCCCCCGCCGCGAGCGGGGGATTATATTGATATTGTTCGTTTTATTATTATTCTTATTATAATCCCCCGCCGCTTGCGGGCGGGGGATTATATTGATATTCTTCGATTACCTTTTATTATTATTATTATTATTATTATTCAGCTCAGGAAAACTGTGATTACTACAAAACTATTAAAGATCCTGTTTTACAAGTCAAGGGTAGTATGCGACTCCATTGCGCGCTACTTCATCCCCCGCCGCTTGCGGGCGGGGGATTATATTGATATTCTTCGATTACCTTTTATTATTATTATTATTATTATTAAGAATTTACCTATGGTAAATTCTATTTGTTTTTGCTATTATTATTATTATTATTATTATTATGTTTTTTTCAAAATGGACTTAGGTCTTTGAAAGTGTTTTCAGTTGATAGGTCAGTAGTTGGGTATTACGTAATTGGGTCATTTGATGTCATTTTCACAGTTGTCTTTTTCACAGAGTCGTTTGAAGTCGAAAATTAGTAAACTTTGAAAGGTCATAACTCAAAAACTATATAAGATATTGAGTCATGAGTCAAAATCTTATGATAAAAAGTTGTAGTGAACGTATTGGTACAACTGATATGAGAGTTGGTCCAACGGGTAAAGGGTTACAGCAGAATGAGCAGTTTTTGGTCTGTCACAGAGATCTCAAGTTACGTAATAGATAGGAATATGATGATGGTGGCAAAAGTTAGCTGGTATCTGGGGCCAGGGACGACTGTAATATCATTGGGATTGATGCAATATATTTTGAGAGATGACAATTTTTCAGAATTGAGTGTTCAAAATTTTGGTGGAATTGTAAAATCTCCATGAAGGACTGGTCTGAGGTGATCAAAATGTTAATGAACTACCCTTAACTTTACCCAAAAAGACTATATTGACCAACAAATTTGACAAAAAGGTGATATTTGAAGGTGATATGTGCCATCAAAGTCAAAAAAGTTGAATTTTTCCAAAATTCTCAAAATTATGTCATATTTCAACAATCCTCTTAAAAGTCTGAGGTATACTGGTCAGTAGTATGGTTATCAAAAGCCCCTTATTAGAATTGTTTCATATCCTCAACTTAATTTGTAAAAAATTGTGAAAAGTGGTACTTCGCAACTTCGATGACATTTTGCATAAATGATTTAATTTGAGTGGGAAATATTACTCCTACAGCTTTTTGTAAATTAAATGACCCCCCTAGATCACATACTGGCAACACATGAGCACATTAATTTTCACCTGTGACAATTTCCGCAAGGTCAAATTTGAGGTCAAAGATGAAATGAAAATTGATCGTTTTCACAAATGATTTTTTTTAACTAGCAAGGAAAGTTCCAATTCTTTTGATTTTAATTGACAAGCTTGACCAAATACTTGCGGTAAGTTTTGGCAAATGACAAGTCTGTAGGTACAGTCAACTCGAAGCAACTGAGGTCAAAAGGTCAGAAAAATGAAGAAATTGTCAGCCAAAAATTCATTTTCACATGATGCAGGTGAGACGGTTTCACACTCCAACACAGGCTGGCCGCATATATTAGCATACATTTACCATATTTGGAAAGCTGTTCTGGCCGTTTCAGGTGACGGGGCCAGTGTACACTACTGTCTAATGTTTATATACATATTACAGTCTCAAATGACTGAGTCAGGAGTTGGAGTCAGGAGTTGGAGTCAGGAGTTTGAGTCAGGAGTAGGGGTCAGGAGTCAGGACTGTGAGGCGGGGACTGTGAGTCAGGAACTGTGAGTCAGGACTGTGAGTCAGGTAGCCTGCTGTCATGCTGTTGTCAGTCAGGACTGTCAGTTAGGACTGTCAGTCAGGACTGTCAGTGACTGTCAGTCAGGACTGTCAGTCAGGACCGTCAGTCAGGACTGTCAGTCAGGACTGTTCATCAGGACTGTCAGTCAGGACTTTCAGTCAGGACTGTCAGTCAGGACTTTCAGTCAGGACTGTCAGTCAGGACTTTCAGTCAGGACTGTCAGTCAGGCCTCTGAGTCAGGACTTTGAGTCAGGCCTCTGAGTCACGATTCTGAGTCACAATTCTGAGATTCTGAGTCACAATTCTGAGTCAGGACTGTCAGTCAGGACTGTCAGTCAGAACTGTCAGTCAGGACTGTCAGTCAGGACTGTTCAGCAGGACTGTCAGTCAGTACTGTCAGTCAGCACTTTCACTCAGGACTCAGGCAGGACTTTGAGTGAGGACTCTGAGTGAGGACTCTGAATCAAGGACTCTGAGTTAGGACTTTGCAACAGGACTTTGCATCAGGACTCTGAGTCAGGCCGCTGAATCAGGTACTCTGAGTCGGGACTTTGCGTCGTGACATAGAGTCGGGACTCACACCTCAGTGTCATACCTCAGTGTCACACCTCAGTGTCACACCTCAGTGTCACACCTCAGTGTCACACCTCAGTGTCACGACTCTGAGTCACGACTCTGAGTCACAACTCTGAGTCACAACTGTGAGTCACGACTCTGAGTCACGACTCTGAGTCACGACTCTGAGTCACGACTCTGAGTCACGACTCTGAGTCACAACTCTGAGGCACGAGTCATGACTCAGAGTCACGAATCAGAGTCACGAATCAGAGTCACGAATCAGAGTCACGACTCAGAGTCACGACTCAGAGTCACGACTCAGAGTCACGACTCAGAGTCACGACTCAGAGTCACGACTCAGAGTCACGACTCAGAGTCACGACTCAGAGTCACGACTCAGAGTCACGACTCAGAGTCACGACTCAGAGCCACGACTCAGAGCCACGACTCAGAGCCACGACTCAGAGCCACGACTCAGAGCCACGACTCAGAGCCACGACTCAGAGCCACGACTCAGAGCCACGACTCAGAGCCACGACTCAGAGCCACGACTCAGAGCCACGACTCAGAGCCACGACTCAGAGCCACGACTCAGAGTCACGACTCAGAGTCACGACTCAGAGTCACGACTCAGAGTCACGACTCAGAGTCACGACTCAGAGTCACGACTCAGAGTCACGACTCAGAGTCACGACTCAGAGTCACGACTCAGAGTCACGACTCAGAGTCACGACTCAGAGTCACGACTCAGAGTCACGACTCAGAGTCACGACTCAGAGTCTGAGCAGTAAAGGTCAAAAGGTCAAAAAATGTCCAAATGGTCAGCAAAAAAATTCACTTTCACATGATGCAGGTGAGCCATCTTCACACTCCAACACAGGCTGGCGGCATAAATTATCATACATTAGCCATATATGGAGAGCTCTTCTGGCCGTCTCAGGTGACGGGGCCAATGTACATTACTGTCTATTGGCTATATGCATATTGTAGTCTCAAATGACCGAGTCAGGAGTAGGAGTCAGGAGTTGGAGTCAGGAGTTGGAGTCAGGAGTTGTAGTCAGGCATTGGAGTCAGGGTCCACAAGTCTTGAGTCAGACTTTGAATCAGTACTATGAATCAGTACTGTGAATCAGTACTGTGAGTATGGACTCTAATTCAGGACTCTAATTCAGGACTCTGAGTCAGGCCTCTGAGTCAGGTCTCTCAGTGAGGACTCGGACTCAGGACTCGGAGTCAGGACTTGGAGACAGGACTCAGAGTCAGTACTCTGAGTCAGTACTTTGAGCCAGGACTCTCGGACAGGTCTCTGAGTCAGGACTCTGAGGCAGTACTCTGAGTCAGGACTCGGAGTCAGGACTCGGAGTCAGGACTCGGAGTCAGGACTCGGAGTCAGGACTCGGAGTCAGGACTCGGAGTCAGGACTCGGAGTCAGGACTCGGAGACAGGACTCGGAGACAGGACTCGGAGACAGGCCCAGGGATCAGGACTCAGTCTGAGTCGGACCTAGGAGTCACGACTCAGTCTGAGTCAGGACTCGGAGTCAGACTCAGTCTGGGTCAGGACTCTGAGTCAGGAGGCTGATTCTGGCATCTGAGTCAGGAGTCTGTGTCGGGTGCTTGAGTTGGGAGTCTTGGGCTTAGTTGGGAGATGGGAGTCTGTCTGTCTGACCGTCCGTCCGTCCGTCCGTCCGTCCATTTGTCTGTCCATTTACAGGCAAAGTTTGGTTAGAAGTAAAGGTAAATTCTTTGTAATTGTCCGTGATGACAATTACCGTGTTCTCTAGTTATAATCCCCCGCCGCTTGCGGGCGGGGGATTATATTGATATTCTTCGATTACCTTTTATTATTATTATTATTATTATTCAGCTCAGGAAAACTGTGATTACTGCAAAACTATTAGAGATAACATCCTGAAACCTCAAACACAATATGTGACTCCATTGCGCGCTACTTCTTACGAAATTTCATGATCAAATTTCATGATGCTTATGAGTTATGAGCAAAATACAAAAAAAATTTCCGGCGCAGGTTTCTGAGAACCTAAGCATAACTGAGACCTGTCGATTTTTTCTAAGATACCTTGACAAAGTCTCCAGGTCTGAAAGGCGTCTTATGAAGATTTCATGAATACATTTCAAGATATGATTTTTTAAAAATTGAACATCCCGAAAATTTACAGAAAATTTTCTGAAAAACAGGGAAGGAATGCTCGTAAAAAGCTGAAAGTGGGTACACTTACAGACCTACCCTAGTGTACCAACTTCACAAAGTTACGGACCACTCGCACAAACGGTCTTGGCGCTACGGACGTCCAAAAATGAAATTTTCAAGTGGCCATATCTCGGTCCCTATTTAAGCTACAACAAAGTGTTACATATCACAAGAAAGGTCTGTTTGTCAGCTTTCCAATGATGTATAGCATGATAGTGTCAGACGCGCGGCGCAGAATCGCGTCAGACATTGAAAATTTGTTGTCACTTTTTGCACCTTTGGAAAAGTTTTTGGCTTAAAATCCAATGAAGTTCTTCATCAATGTCCATGAATTTTTTTTCCCTAATACCCTTGTGGGGCCTCCATACTGTCCTAAAAGGACATTTGACTACATCAAGTGGTTTCTGCCACAGAATTTTTTGTATTTCAAAATTGAAATGCACATAGCTCAGCTTCTACTCGTTCAAATTTCATGAAATTAACTCCAAAAAATGCATAAAATTATGACCTACGCTGAACTGCACGGGCATACAGCTCATAGTAATACTCAATTTTACAATGATGATTTTACATTTGCAATTATAACTCATGCATTAATGTTCCGAATCAATTAAAACTGAAATTACATGCTGCTTATTTTTTGCCCTATTTTGTGGTATAATCCTAGCTTACCAGTCTTTTTTCCTTTGCCTTGAAAAAAAAGTTTAAAAATAATTCACAGATGCATCTTAGTCTGCTGTCGGGGCCATTCTGCCTCACTGCCAGGTTTTGCTCCCAAGCAGCAGCAGTACGCCATGCAAAGAGCAGCATACTCAAACACGGTCATCAACAACAGGGCACAGGCTTAGGCCTATCATGACAGGGTTATAATATACATTGAAGGGAAAGGATTTTGTAAGCGTTGGCTGATAGGGCATATGTCCTCTATTTATGCACTTAAAAACCTTAATAGTATGAGCGGACAGGCGTATTCATACAAATTATTGAAGTGAATTGAAACAGGAGAATAAGCGGGGCTAGGGTCAAACGGGGCCCGCGGGGGATTATCCGATATTGCCGTACGGCAATATCAGTTATACTAGTTATTATTATTATTCAGCTCAGGAAAACTGTGATTACTACAAAACTATTAAAGATCCTGTTTTACAAGTCAAGGGTAGTATGCGACTCCATTGCGCGCTACTTCATACGAAATTTCATGATCAAATTTCATGATGCTTATGAGTTATGAGGAAAATATAAAATAAATTTCCGGCGCAGGTTTTTGAGAACCTTAGCATAACTGAGACCTGTCGATTTTTTCTAAGATACCTTGACTAAGTCTCCAGGTCTGAAAGGCGTCTTATGAAGATTTCATGAACACATTTCAAGATATGATTTTTTGAAAATTGGATATCCCGAAAACTGACCAACATTTTTCTGAAAAACAGGGAAGGAATGCTCTTAGAGAGCTGAAATTGGGTTAACATACAGATGTACCCTAGTGTACCAACTTCACAAAGTTACGGACTGCTCGGACAAACGGTCTTGGCGCTACGGACGTCCAAAAACTCAATATTCAACTGCCCATATTTCGGTCCCTATTGCAATTACAGAAAAGTTTGACATATCACAAGAAAGGTCTGTTTGTCAGCTTTCCAATGGTGTATAGCATAATAGTGTCAGACGCGCGGCGTAGAATCGCGTCGGCCATTGAAAATTTCATGTCATTTTTTGGGCCTATCAAAACGTTTTCCCTCAAAAAGTGTATGAAGAACTTCATGGATGTTCATCAATAATTTATGTGGGCTACCCAGGTTGGGCCTCCATATTGTGCCAAAAGGAAATTTGCCTACATCAAATACTTTTTCCTAGAGAATTTTTTTAATTTCAAAATTGAAACGTAAATTGCTCTGGTTATAATTGTTCAAATCTCATGAAATTAACACCAAAAAATGTGTTAAATTACGCCCTCTAGCAGGCTATAGGGATATCTTCCTCTTACCTTTAACCAATTTTACATATAACATTTTATATATTCAATTATAACTCATTCATTATTTATCAAAATGAATTAAAACTGATTTGACATGTTCCTAATTTTTTGCTCTATTTTTCCATGTAAGCACAGCTCCATAACTTGCATGGTTTGTCTACAATAACCCATTAGGGTTAGGGTTTCACCTACCATTCACTGCAAATGTACTGCTTTGAGGGTGGTACCGCTGGCCACAACACAGGTCTCCATGCCAAGCGATGTCTGATTTCAAGACATGACCCTCTTCAAGAATTCATCATGAAGGCCATGAACTGGTTGAAGGGAGTAAGCAGGGCAAGGGAGACAGGGGGGGCGCGGGGGATTATCCGATATTGCCGTACGGCAATATCAGTTATACTAGTTATAATCCCCCGCTCGCGCAGCGGCGGGGGATTATTAAGAACTTCCCGTTAGGGAAGTTCTTATTGATATTGTACGTATTCTTTATTATTATTATTATTAAGAACTTCCCGTAGGGAAGTTCTTATTGATATTGTACGTATTCTTATTATAAATTCCCCCGTTAGGGGAATTTATATTGTTTTTGTTCGTTTTTTTTTTTTCAGCTTTTTTCCTCCTCCTCCTCCTCCTCCTCCTCTTCTTATTTTTCATCACCACTTTTGAGAGCTCATATTTCTGGAACTATTTATGATATCTTCATAAAAATACATTCCTATAATGCAATTGCAAAGTACTATAACATCCTGGAATTACAGAGCGTAATTACTAGTACTCTGGAAATTACGTCCAAAATTTATAAAAAATTTGTGGCAACGGTTCTGGAATAACCGCAATACGAAATTACACCAAATTTTAACACAATAATCTCTAAAGATATACGCAGTGCGGAAAGGCGGCTTTTGGCAATATCTTAAAAAGTTTTTTTTATATGAATTTTTAAAATAAGGGAATTCCCAAAATTGCTACTAAAATTTTCCAAAAACTAGGAAGAAATGCTCCAATCAAGCTGAAATTGTATGCAGTTACAGTCATACTATAGTGTAACAATCCACTAGAATTTCAACTTTCTAGCGTTAACGGTATCGGCGCTATAGCACCACAAAAATGCTATTTTCAAGCGCAGATAACTCGGCTCCTATTAAAGCTACAGAAAAATAAAAAACACCATCAGAAAGCTCTGTTTCTTAGCTTTCACATGGTATATAGCATGCTACTGTAGCGCCGTCCGTTAAAAATCGCGGTGGACCCTGAAAATGTTATCTCACTTTTTTGCTCCCCAAATGCTTCTTATGGCTGGAAACACTTTTTCCTGGCCATATGCCAATTTCATCGCTTCTCATACTTCACTGGCTGCACATTTTCTTTGTTGAAATAAATGCTGACCAAATTACATTTCTGTGTGAATCATCGGATGGGGAAGGTAGAAGGGAAGGGGCAGGGGGATGTAAGGGGGCAGGGGGATGTAAGGGGGCAGGGGAGAGGAAGGGAAGGGGGGAATTTATCTTTGTAATTGTGCACAATTACAGGTGTACTAGTTATTATTATTATTATTATGAATTCCCCGTAGGGGAATTCATCTTGTTATTGCTGGTTTTATTAAGAACTTCCCGTAGGGAAGTTCTTATTGATATTGTACGTATTCTTATTATTATTATTATTATTTTTCTTCCCACTTTTGGCCATTTCTTAAATGTTGCATAACTGACAAACGATGGAATGTAGCCCCATGAAAGTATAACAGCATAGACACAGCACAAAACTCCTTCAATGGTGGGAATTACGCATGGGAATTCCGCACTACATGGGAATTACAGCGATTTTCCATGAAAAATTTCTGCGTTCGGTTTTGAAGAAACTGTTGGTTTTTTTGGCATGAAATTTTTTCCTCATATACTACAAAGAAATGCGCAGTGCAGAAAGGAGCCTAGTGGTAAACGGCTTGATAGGTCTTGAGATAAAAAATTTCGAAGTCAAGGCAAAACGAAATTTCCAGGGTTCATGTCATGAAAAACCATGATGCAATTATCAGATTTTCATGTTCTTCAGGAAATGAGTAGTACTACTTGGGTACACTGTCTATGCAAAAGTATGGGACCCCAGGTCCAATACTTTTGGTGCCACAAGGCCTCAAAAGTGCAACTTTTGAAGGTCTGTAACTCCCTTAATATTACACCAAGAAGGAAAAGAAAATCATTTTTGGAAAGCTCAGAATGTTAGCTTTCCAATGGTATATAGCATTATACCCTTGGACGTCCGAGGGAAAATTTCGCTTAACAGTGAAAATTTCATGTCACTTTTTGGCCCGATCAAAACACATTAGGCTACAAAAACCAATGAAGATATTCATGGATGTTCATGAATATTTTTTTACTTGTACCTGGCCTATACCCCTATAATGTGGTAGAAGGAAATTTGCCTCCATCAAATAGTTTTTCCTAGAGAATTTTTGTCAATTTCAAAATTCAAATGCCAATTACTTGTTTCCTAATGACTCAAATTTCACCAAAACAACGTTAAAGGATGTGTAAAATCATGGTCTTCATTTCATTTAATGTAACCATGCATGTCAGAACAACAGGCAATTTTACATGAATTTTTTTGTGTTTTCAATTATGACTCATCCATTTATGCTTCGAATCAGTTAAAACTGATGTGATATGGTGCTGAGTGTGTGCCCTATTTATGTATACAAGCACCTTTTCCTAGCTTTTATGGTTTGCCTGTAGGAAGTCATTAGGGTTAGGGTTTCATGAAAGTGTATTGCTTTCAGGGTGGTACCTCTGGCCACAAAAGGTTTGCATCCATGCCAAGCGATATATCACTAAGTACATATGTATGCCTGTTGTTCTACTTCCATGCACGGTGGCAAGCATTTCAAAGTAGGAGCAATGATAGTCATTGCCGAATCAAAACATGCTAAGCTCTGGAAGGCAAATGAATGCAAGGAACTGGGAGAGAAAGGGAGAGCTCGGATTGGAAGGGAAGGGAAGGGAAGGGATAGGAAGGGAAGGGAAGTTCTTCCTTTAAATTGCTGTGCAATTTAGTATACTAGTTATTATTATTTTTCTACGTTTTTTAAAGTCATTTTTAACTGCAAATTGTGGAAAAACTAGGGAAGATAAAGCCAAAAGAACACCATAGGTTTATGTTTTGGTGCTAGCACTATTTTAACCTGGAAGTACATACCGTAATTTCCTACCATTGAGGAGTAATTCCCAAAAAGGTGTTTTTCCATTTGGTTAACGGTTTCTCAGAAACTGTGACAGCAAAAGACATGGAAATTTTTTTCAGGATACCTTAGACACTTATCCAGTGCGGAAAGGAGCCTAAAGGAATTTCGTTGAAAAAATTCCAAGTTATGATTTTTTACAGAAACGGAATTCCCAAAAATCAACTGAAAAACTCTAGAAAAACTAGGAAGGAATGATCAGATTATGCTGAATTTAGGTGTGTATACAGCCCTACCCCAGTTTAACAATCCACCAAAATTTTATTGTCGTCGCGTAAGCGGTATCGGCGCTATGGCCGCGCAAAAACTCAATTTTCAATCGCCGATATCTCGGTCCCTATTAAAGCTACAAAAAAATTAGAAACACCATTAAAAGGTTCAGTTTCTCCTCTTTCAGGTGGTATATAGCATTTTACTGTAGCTGGATTAGTACAAAATCGCGTGAGACATTGAAAATTTCATGTCACTTTTTGGGTGCTTCAAAACTTTGGGGTCCAAAAAAACTATGAAGGTTTTCATGGATGTTCATGAATAATTTTTTTGTGGTGCCCACTGTAGCCCTGCATAATGTGTCCAAAGAAAAACTTTCTACTTCAAATAGTTTTTGCTTGAGAATTTTTTGAATTTCAAAATTGAAATGTAAATTGCTCAGCTTCTACTCATTCAAATTTCATGAAATTAGCACCAAAAAATGCGTAAAATTATGTCCTTTTATGTGCTGCAAGGGCATGTAGCTGTTACCAATAACCAATTTTACATGTATGATTTTACATATTCAATTATAACTCAATAACTATTCATTAAAAATCAATTACAACTAATTTGATATATTGCTAATTTTTGGGCTTATTTTTCCATTTAAGCACAATTTCCTACTTCAAGTACTTTTGCCTTGAGAATTTTTTTAATTTCAAAATTGAAATGTAGATTGCTCAGCTTCTACTCATTCAAATTTCATGTACTCAACACCAAAAACTGCGTAAAATTATGGCCTTTTATGTGCTACAAGGGCATGTACCTCTTACTGATAGCCAATTTTACATATCACATTTTACATATTCAATTATAACTCATTAATTATTCATTATAATCAATTAAAACTAATTTGGCATATTCCTAATTTTTTGCCCTATTTTTCCATTGAAGCACATCTCCCTACCATAAAATTTATAATCCAATTAAAACTCTTCCAAAACTGTTTCAAATCCGTTAAAATTGATATGATATGTTGCTAATTTTTTGCCCTAGTGTTTGCAAATAAGCAGAAGTTCCTACCATTAAATTTATAATCAAATTATCACTCATGAAATAATGCTTCAAATCACTTGAAACCACTTTGACATATTGCTGACTGTTTGCCCTATGTATGTATAAAAGCACATCTTCCTAGCTCTTATGGTTTGTCCGTAACAAATCATTAGGGTTAGGGTTTCATCAAAGTTAATGTTATGGTTAACTTAAATTGTATTGCTTTGAGGGTGGTATCATTGGTCACAACACACCTGGCTGCATGCTAAGCGCTATATGAGTCTGAGCAACTCTACACTTGCATGCACTGCATAGCATCCAAAAGTGGCCTGGGTATGGAATAGAAAGGGAAGGGAATGCCAGATGAGGGAACGGAAGGGGAGGGAATGGAAGAGGACAGAATGGAAAGGAAGGCGATGGAAAGGCAGGGAATGGAAGGCAAGGAAAGGGAGGGTAAACAGGGAGGGAATACGGGGGAGGGGAATTCATATCTTAAAATTGCTGTGCAATTTTAATTATTCTCTAGTTATTCTTATTATTTTTCTGACCCACTTCGGCCATTTCTAAAATGATGCATTACTCAAAAACTATGCAATTTATCTCCATGAAAGTACAACTGCATAGGGATATCATGGAACTCGTCCAGTGGTGGGAATTACGCATGGGAATTACGCATGACATGGGAATTACAGCGATTTTCTAAAAAAAATTTCTGCTTCCGGTTTTGAGAAAACTGGTGGTTTGTTTGGCCTGAAATTTTTTTCTCATATACTACAAACAAATGTGCAGTGCAGAAAGGAGCCTGGTGGTAAATGGCTTGATAGGTCTTGAGATAAAAAAGTTCGAAATCAAGGCAAAACGAAATTTCCAGGGCTCATGTCATGAAAAACCATGATGCAAATATCAGATTTTCATGATCTTCAGGGAATGAGTAGTACTACTAGGGTACACTGTCTATGCAAAAGTATGGGACCCCAGCTCCAGTACTTTTGGTGCCACAAGGCCTCAAAAGTGCAACTTTTGAAGGGCTGTCACTCCCTTAATATTAGATTAAGAAGAAAATCAAAACCATTTTTGGAAAGCTCAGAATGTCAGCTTTACAATGGTATATAGCATTACGCCCTTGGATGCCCAAGGGAAAATTTCGCTTAACAGTGAAAATTTCATGTCACTTTTTGGCCCGATCAAAACGCTTTAGGCTACAAAAACCTATGAAGATCTTCATGGATCTTCATGAATATTTTTTTGGTAATACCCGGCCTAGACCCCTATAATATGGCCAAAGGAAATTTACCTCCATCAAATAATTTTTCCTAGAGAATTTTTTTAAATTTCAAAATTCAAATGCCGATAACTCGTTTCCTAATGACTACAATTTCACCAAAAAAACGTTAAAGGATGTGTAAAATCATGGTCTTCATTTCATTTAATGTAACCATGCTTGTCAGAGCAAAAGCCAATTTGACATGAATTTTTTGGTGTTTTCAATAATAACTCATCCATTTATGCTTCAAGTCAATTAAAATTGATGTGACATGGTGCTGACTGTTTGCCCTATTTATGTATGCAAGCACTTTTTCCTAGCTTTTATGGTTTGCCTGTAGGAAGTCATTAGGGTTAGGGTTTCATGAAAGTGTATTGCTTTCAGGATGGTACCTCTGGCCACTAAAGGTCTCGCTCCATGCCAAGCGATATATCACTAAGTACATATGTATGGCTGTTGTTGTATATCCATGGACTATGCCAAGCATTTCAAAGTCGCAGTAATGATAGTCATTGCCCAATCAAAACATGCTAAGTTCTGGAAGGCAAAGGAATGCAAGGAACTGGAAGAGAAAGGGAGAGATAGGATTGGAAGGGAAGGGAATTTGAAGGGAAGGGAAGGGATTTGAAGGGAAGGGAAGTTCTTCCTTTAAATTGCTGTGCAATTTAGTATACTAGTTATAAATTCCCCCGTTAGGGGAATTTATATTGTTTTTGTTCGGTTTTTTTTTTCAGCATCTTATTATTTTTTTTTTTCCTTTTTTTTTGTTCTTCTTTTTATTTTTCGTCAACAATTTGACAGGCTGTATTTCTTAAACTATTTGCAATAATCAACTAAAACAAAAAGGGTCATTTTGCTTTTGGTAAACAATTTTATGTACTGGAATTACATTGCGTAATTCCTGGTAAACTGGTAATTACGCAAGAAATTGATAAAAAATTTGTGTTCACAGTTTTGGCAAAACCGCTTAAAGGAAATACACAGTATTTTAACATAATAACCTCTAAAGATATACGCAGTGCGGAAAGGAGGCTTTTGGCAATATCTTAAAAAGTTTTTTTTATATGAATTTTTCAAATAAGGGAATTCCCGAAATTGCCACTAAAATTTTCCAAAAACAAGGAAGAAATGCTCCAATCAAGCTGACATTGCATGCAGTTACAGTCATACTATAGTGTAACAATCCACTAGAATTTCAACTTTTTAGCGTTAACGGTATCGGCGCTATAGCACCACAAAAAGCCTATTTTTCAAACGCCGAGAACTCGGTCCCTATTAAAGGTACAGAAAAATAAAAAATACCGCTAGAAAGCTCTGCTTCTTAGCTTTCACATGGTATATAGC
Source organism: Platynereis dumerilii (assembly GCA_026936325.1). Lineage (NCBI taxonomy): Eukaryota > Metazoa > Annelida > Polychaeta > Phyllodocida > Nereididae > Platynereis > Platynereis dumerilii. The sequence continues at coordinate 9,184,709 of JAPTHN010000021.1, forward strand.
ATTTTACTGTAGCGTCGTCCGTTCAAAATCGCGGTGGACCCTGAAAATTTTATCTCACTTTTTTTCCTCCCCAAATGCTTCTTATGGCTGGAAACACTTTTTCCTGGCCATATGCCAATTTCATCGCTACTCATACTTCACTGGCTGCACATTTTCTTTGTTGAAATAAATATTGACCCAATTACATTTCTGTGTGAATCATCGGATGGGGAAGGTAGAAGGGAAGGGGCAGGGGGATGTTAGGGGGCAGGGGGGTGTAAGGGGGCAGGGGAGAGGAAGGGAAGGGGGGAATTTATCTTTGTAATTGTGCACAATTACAGGTGTACTAGTTATAAATTCCCCCGTTAGGGGAATTTATATTGTTTTTGTTCGGTTTTTTTTTCAGCATCTTATTATTATTTTTTTTTTTCCTTTTTTTTTGTTTTTCTTTTTATTTTTTGTCAACAATTTGACAGGCTGTATTTCAGAAACTATTTGCAATATTCTACTAAAACAAAAAGGGTCATTTTGCTTTTGGTAAACAATTTTATGTACTGGAATTATATTGCGTAATTCCGAGTTAACTGGTAATTACGCAAGAAATTGATAAAAAATTTGTGTTCACAGTTTTGTCATAACCAGTCAAGGAAAATACACCAAATTTTAACATATTAATCTCTAAAGATATACGCAGTGCGGAAAGGAGGCTTTTGGCAATATCTTTAAAAGTTGTTTTTATATGAATTTTTCAAATAAGGGAATTCCCAAAATAGGCACTAAAATTTTCCAAAAACTAGGAAGAAATGCTCCAATCAAGCTGAAATTGCATGCAGTTACAGTCATACTATAGTGTAACAATACACTAGAAGATCAACTTTCTAGCGTTAACGGTATCGGCGCTATAGCGCCACAAAAAGCGTATTTTTCAAACGCCGATAACTCGGTCCCTATTAAAGCTACAGAAAAATAAAAAATACCACCAGAAAGCTCTGTTTCTTAGCTTTCACATGGTATATAGCATAATACTCTAGCGCCGTCCGTTCAAAATCGCGGTAGACCCTGAAAATGTTATCTCACTTTTCAGCTCCCCAAATGCTTCTTATGGCTGGAAACACATTTTCCTGGCCATATGCCCATTTCATCGCTTCTCATACTTCACTGGGTGCACATTTTCTCTGCTGCAATAAATGCTGACCCTATTACAATTTTGTGTGAATCAGGGGCGGGGAAGGTAGAAGGGAAGGGGGCAGGGGGATGGGAGGGGGAGGGGGAATTTATCTTTGTAATTGTGCACAATTACAGGTGTACTAGTTATTATTATTATTCTTTATTATTATTCTTCCAACTTTTTCACTTTTTTAAATGTTGAATAACATCTGAACCAGAAGAGATACGTCAATTAGCACCTATACAACATTCAGACACTATAAAATTCCTGCTATGGTGGGAATTACGCATCGGAATTCCGTTTGACATAGGAATTACAGGCGATCTTGACAAAAATTTTCCGATTCCGGTTTTGGGAAAACTGTCAGTTGGAATTTCATGAAAATTTTTCCTGTTAATCTTGAATGGAATATGCAGTGCAGAAAGGAGCCTGGTGGTAATAGGGTGAATAGTTATGGAGAAAAAAAAATTCAAAATTTGAAGAAACCGAAATTTTGAGGGGTGATGTCATGAAAAACCATGATTGAAATGTCAGATTTTCATGTCCTTACAGGAATTGTGAGTACTACCAGGGTATAGTGTCTATGCAAAAGTATGGCATCCCAGGTCCAATACTTTTGGTGCCACAGGGCCTCAAAAGTCGAACATTTGATGGCCTGTATCTCCCTTAATATTGGTCCTAGAAACAAACCAGGGACATTTCTGGAAAGCTCAGAATGTCAGCTTTCCAGTGGTGTATAGCAATATCCTGTGCGACGTCCGGTTTAGAATCGCGGTGGACATTGAAAATTTTATGTCACTTTTTGGGCCGATTGAAACATTTTTTGTCAAAAAGTGTATGAAGAACTTCATGGATGTTCATGTATAATTTATGTAGGATACCCAGGTTGGGCCTCCATATTGTATCAAAAGGAAATTTGCCTACTTCAAATACTTTTTCCTAGAGAATTTTTTTAATTTCAAAATTTAAACGTAAATTGCTCTGGATATAATTGTTCAAATCTCATGAAATTAACACCAAAAAATGCATAAAATTATGCCCTCTAGTGTGCTATAAGGATATCTTCCTTTTACCTTTAACCAATTTTACATATATGATTTTATATATTCAATTATAACTCATTAATTATTTATCAAAATCAATTAAAACTACTTTGACATATTCCTAATTTTTTGCTATATTTTTTCATGTAAGCACATCTCCATAACTCTGATGGTTTGTCTACAACAAGCCATTAGGGTTAGGGTTTAACCTACCATTCACTCACAATGTTTTGCTTTGAGGATGGTACCGCTGGTCAACACACACTGTTCTCCATGCCAAGCGATGTGTCTTTTCAATATATGTGACTGTATACTACATGGCCTACAGCAAGCAAACGTCTAGTAACAACAACATTTACCTTTTTGCCAAATGAAACAGCTTCAGCATAGAAGGCAACGGGGTCGAAGGGCAAGGAAGGAATTTGAACAGTAGGAATTGGAAGGCAAGGGATGGCAAGGAAGGGAAGGGATTGCAAGGAAGGGAAGGGATTGGAAGGGAAGGGAAGTTCTTCCTTTAAATTGCTGTGCAATTTAGTATACTAGTATTGATATTCTTCTTTTACCTTTTATTATTATAAATTCCCCCGTTAGGGGAATTTATATTGTTTTTGTTCGTTTTTTTTTTTTCAGCTTTTTTCCTCCTCCTCCTCCTCCTCCTCCTCTTCTTATTTTTCATCACCACTTTTGAGAGCTCATATTTCTGGAACTATTTATGATATCTTCATAAAAATACATACCTATAATTGCAATTGCAAAGTACTATAACATCCTGGAATTACAGAGCGTAATTACTAGTACTCTGGAAATTACGTCCAAAATTCATAAAAAATTTGTGGCAACGGTTCTGGAATAACCGCAATACGAAATTACACCAAATTTTAACACAATAATCTCTAAAGATATACGCAGTGCGGAAAGGCGGCTTTTGGCAATATCTCTAAAAGTTTTTTTTATATGAATTTTTCAAATAAGGGAATTCCCAAAATTGCTACTAAAATTTTCCAAAAACTAGGAAGAAATGCTCCAATCAAGCTGAAATTGTATGCAGTTACAGTCATACTATAGTGTAACAATCCACTAGAATTTCAACTTTCTAGCGTTAACGGTATCGGCGCTATAGCACCACAAAAACGCTATTTTCAAGCGCGAATAACTCGGCTCCTATTATAGCTACAGAAAAATAAAAAACACCACCAGAAAGCTCTGTTTCTTAGCTTTCACATGGTATATAGCATGCTACTGTAGTGCCGTCCGTTAAAAATCGCGGTGGACCCTGAAAATGTTATCTCACTTTTTTGCTCCCCAAATGCTTCTTATGGCTGGAAACACTTTTTCCTGGCCATATGCCAATTTCATCGCTTCTCATACTTCACTGCCTGCACATTTTCTTTGTTGAAATAAATGCTGACCAAATTACATTTCTGTGTGAATCATCGGATGGGGAAGGTAGAAGGGAACGGGCAGGGGGATGTAAGGGGGCAGGGGGGTGTAATGGGGCAGGGGAGAGGAAGGGAAGGGGGGAATTTATCTTTGTAATTGTGCACAATTACAGGTGTACTAGTTATTATTATTATTATTCAGCTCAGGAAAACTGCGATTACTGCAAAACTATTAAAGATGCTGTTTTACAAGTCAAGGGTAATATGCAACTCCATTGCGTGCTACTTTACACGAAATTTCATGATCAAATTTCATGACGCTTATGAGTTATGAGGAAAATATAAAAAAAATTTCTGGCGCAGGTTTCTGAGAACCTAAGCATAACTGAGAGCTGTTGATTTTTTCTAAGATACCTTGACAAAGTCTCCAGTGCAGAAAGGCGTCTCGTGGAGATTTCATGAACACATTTCAAGATACGATTTTTTGAAAAATAGACATCCCGAAAACTGGCCAAAATTTTTCTGAAAAACAGGGAACGAATGCTCGTAGAAAGCTGAAAATGGGCGTGCTTACAGACCTACCCTAGTGTACCAACTTCACAAAGTTACGGCCCGCTCGGACAAACGGTCTAGGAGCTACGGACGCACAAAAACTCAAACTTCAAGTGGCCATATCTCGGTCCCTATCTCAGCTACAGACTAGTTTCACATATCACAAGAAAGGTCTGTTTCTCAGCTTTCCAATGATGTATAGCATTATAGTATCAGACGCACGGTGTAGAATCGCGTCAGACATTGAAAATTTGTTGTCACTTTTTGCACCTTTCGAAAAGTTTTTGGCTTAAAAATCAATGAAGTTCTTCATCAATGTCCATGAATAATTTTTCCCTTATACCCTTGTGAGGCCTCCATACTGTCCTGAAAGGACATTTGACTACATCAAGTGGTTTCTCCTACAGAATTTTTTGTATTTCAAAATTGAAATGCACATTGCTCAGCTTCTACTGGTTCAAATTTCATGAAATTAACACCAAAAAATGCATGAAATTATGAACTAAGCTGAACTGCACGGGCATACACCTTATAGTAATACTCAATTTTACAATGATGATTTTACATTTACAATTATAACTCATGCATTAATGTTTCAAATCAATTAAAACTGAAGTTACATGCTGCTGATTTTTTGCCCTATTTTGTGGTATAATTGTAGCTGACCAGTCCTTTTTCCTTTGCCTTGAAAAAAAAGTTTAAAAATAATTCGCAGATGCATCTTAGTCTGCTGTCGGGACCATTCTGCCTCACTGCCAGGTTTTGCTCCCAAGCAGCAGCATTACGCCATTGAAAGAGCAGCACACTGAAACATGGTCATCAACAACAGGGCACAGGCTTAGGCCTATCATGACAGGGTAATAATATACATTGAAGGGAAAGGATTTTGTAAGCGGTGGCTGATAGGGCATATGTCCTCTATTTATGCACTTAAAAACCTTAATAGTATGAGCGGACAGGCGTATTCATACAAATTACTGAAGTGAATTGAAACAGGAGAATAAGCGGGGCTAGGGTCAAACGGGGCCCGCGGGGGATTATCCGATATTGCCGTACGGCAATATCAGTTATACTAGTTAAGAATTTACCTATGGTAAATTCTATTTGTTTTTGCTATTTTTATTATTATTCTTTTTCTTATTCTTATTTCAAAATGGTCCTATGTTCACGAAAATTTGTGAAAAGGTTTGTCAGTTGCTGCGTATTACGTAATTGGGTCATTTGATGTCATTTTCACAGTTGTCTTTTTCACAGAGTCGTTCAAAGTTGAAAATTAGTAAACTTTAAAGGCTCATAACTCTGAAAGTATTTGAGATAATGAGTCAGGAGTAAAAATCCTATGACAAAAAGTTGTTGTCAATGTATTGGTAACAGTGATATGACAGTTGGTCTAGCGGGTAAAGGGCTACTGCACTTCAGCAGTTTTTAGTGTTGCGCAGGTTTCTCAAGTTACGTAATAGATAGGAACACGGTGATTGTGGCAAAAGTTAGCCAGTATCTGGGGCCAGTGCACATTCAACAAATGGTTTGGACTGGTGCAATACTTTGTGAAATATGGTAATTTTTCAATATCAAGGGTTCAAAATTTGGGTGGAATTGTAAAATCTCCATGAATGAGTAGTCTAAGGTGATCGAAATGTATAGTGAACTACCCTTAACTTTACCCAAAAAGCCTATATTGACCAAGAAATTGGACAAAAAGGTGATATTTAAAGGTGATATGAGCCATTAAAGTTTAAAAAGGACAATTTTCCAAAAATGCTGAAAATTATGTTATTTTCAACTAATCCTCGTCAAAGTCTAGGGTCTACTAGTCAATAATGTGGTTATCAAAAGCCCCCAATGCAGTTTGTTCAAGGTCTTCAAATAAATTTGTAAAAAATTGTGAAAAGTGTCACTTTGCAAAACGCCTGATGTTTTGCATAAATGATTTAATTCGAGTGGGAAATATTACTCCTACAGCTTTCTGTAAATTAAATGACCCCCCTATATCACATACTGGCAACACATGAGCACATTAATTTTCACCTGTGACAATTTCCGCAAGGTCAAATTTGAGGTCAAAGATGAAATGAAAATTGATCGTTTTCACAAATGATTCTTTTTAACTAGCAAGGAAACTTCCAATTTGTTTGATTTTAATTGACAAGCTTGACCAAATACTTGAGGTTAGTTGTGGCAAATGGCAAGTCTGTACGTGCAGTCAACTTGAAGCAACAAAAGTCAAAAGGTCAGAAAAATGAAGAAATGATCAGCAAAAAATTCATTTTCACATGATGCAGGTGAGACGGTTTCACACTGTAAGACGTTGTGGCCGCATAAATTAGCATACATTAACCATATATGGAGAGCTCCCCTGGCCAGTTCAGGTGAGTGCTGGATACAAGGGCAGGCCTACTGATTTGGAACAGTAGTCTGCTGTCATGCTGTTTGGAGTCAGGAGTTGTAACAAGGACTCTGAGTCAGGACTCTGGGAGTCTCAGGACTATGAGTCAGGACTATGAGTCATGACTCTGAGCCAGGACTCTGAGTCGGGACTCTGAATCGGGACTCCGAGTGAGGACTCTGAGTCGGGACTCTGAGTCCGGCCTCTGAGTCAGGGCTGTGAGTCATGAGTCAGGACTCTTGAGTCAGGACTCTGGGACTCTGAGTCAGGACTCTGGGACTCTGAGGACTCTGAGTCAGGACTCTGAGTCAGGACTATGAGTTATGCCTCTGAGTCAGGACTCTGAGTCGGGCCTCTGAGTCGGGCCTCTGAGTCGGGCCTCTGAGTCGGGCCTCTGAGTCAGGACTCTGAGTCAGGACTCTGAGTCAGTACTCTGCGGCCACGTTGAGTCGACACAGGAGGCTGAGGAAGGATTTAGCATCAGCAGTTGAAGTCACAAGTCTGAGCCAGGACTCTGAGTCAGTCATCAGGGAAAAGAGTCATGACTCAGTCAGGAATCTGAGGCAGGTCTATGAGTCAGGTTTGTGAGTCAGGTCTGTGAGTCAGGTCTGTGAGTCAGGTATGTGAGTCAGGTCCCTGAGTCAGGACCCTAGGTCAGGACTCTGAGCCGTGACTCAGAGTTAGGACTCTGAGTCTCGACTATGAGTCTCGACTATGAGTCTCAACTATGAGTTTCGAGTATGAGTCTCGAGTATGAGTCTCGAGTATCAGTCTCGAGTATGAGTCTTGGGTATGAGTCAGGCTGCTGAGTCAGGACACGCTGAGTCAGGCCGCTGAGTCAGGACACGCTGAGTCAGGACACGCTGAGTCAGGACACGCTGAGTCAGGACACGCTGAGTCAGGACACACTGAGTCAGGACACGCTGAGTCAGGACTCGGAGTCAGGACTCGGAGTCAGGACTCGGAGTCAGGACTCGGAGTCAGGACTCTGTGTCAGGACTCTGTGTCAGGACTCTGAGTCAGGACTCTGAGTCAGGACTCTGAGTCAGGACTCTGAGTCAGGACTCTGAGTCAGGACTCTGAGTCAGGACTCTGAGTCAGGACTCTGAGTCAGGACTCTGAGTCAGGACTCTGAGTCAGGCCTCTGACTAATGACTATGAGTCTCAACTATGAGCAAGGCAGCTGAGTCAGGACTCGGAGTCAGGTCTCGGAGTCAGGACTCGGAGTCAGGACTCGGAGTCAGGACTCTGAGTCAGGACTCGGAGTCAGGCCTCGGAGTCAGGACTCGTAGTCATGGCTCGGAGTCATGACTCGGAGTCAGGGATCTTAGTCAGGTCTATGAGTCAGGTCTCTGAGTCAGGTCACTGAGTCAGGACCCTAGGTCAGGACTCTGAGCAAGGACTCTGAGTCAGGACTCTGAGTCATGTCCCTGAGTCAGGACTCTGAGTCAGGTCTGTGAGGCAGGTCTGTGAGTCAGATCTGTGAGTCACGTCTGCGAGCCAGGACTCTGAGTCAGAACTCTGAGTCAGGACTCTGAGTCTCGACTATGAGTATTGACTCTGAGTCTCGGCTATGAATCAGGCCGCTGAGTCAGGACTCAGGATCAGGACTTGGAGTCAGGACTCGGAGTCAGGCCTCGGAATCAGGACTCGGAGTCATGATTCGGAGTCAGGAATCTGAGCAAGGTCTGTGCGTCAGGTCTGTGAATCAGGTCTGTGAGTCCGGTGTGTGCGTCAGGTCTGTGAGTCCGGTGTGTGCGTCAGGTCTGTGAGTCAGGTCCTTGAGTCAGGACCCTAGGTCAGGACTCTGAGTCAGGACTCTGAGTCAGGACTCTGAGTCAGGACTCTGAGTCAGTCATAAGAGAAAAGAGTCAGTGCCAGGACTGAGAGTCAGTAGGCTGAATTGTAGATCTGATCAGGAAGGTGACCAGGATTAAGAGTCGGAGTCGGAGTCGGAGTCATGGTGAGGAGTCAGAGTCCGCATGTGCCTGTCAGTCCGTCGGTTTCATCCACCTGTCCATCCGTCCATTTAGCTGTCCGTTTACAGACAAAGTTTGTCTGTCTGTTCATTTGTTTGTCTGTTTACACACCAAGTTTAGTTAAAAGTACAGGTAAAGTCCATTTGTCTGTCAATTTACAGGCAAAGTGTAATTAAAAGTAAAGGTAAATTCTTTGTAATTGTCCGTGATGACAATTACCGTTTTCTCTAGTTATAATCCCCCGCTCGCGCAGCGGCGGGGGATTATATTGATATTCTTCGATTACCTTTTATTATTAAGAACTTCCCGTAGGGAAGTTCTTATTGATATTGTTGATCTTTATTATTATTATTATTATTATTCTTCCGACACATTTTGGGCATTCCTTAAATGTTAAATAACTCCTGACCTAATAATTATTTCCTCATGAAAAGTAATACACTATTTTGACAGTGTAAAATTCCTTCTGTGCTGGGAATTACGCATCGGAATTCCGTTTGACATAGGAATTACAGGCAATCTTGACCAAAAATTTCTGCTTCCGATTTTGGGAAAACTGTCAGTCAGAATTACATGAAATTTTTTCCTGTTAATGTCTAATGGATTATGCAGTGCAGAAGGGAGCCTAGTGGCAATAGGATGAATGGCTTTGAAGAGAAAAAAGTTCAAAATTCGAGCAAACCAAAATTTCGAGGGGTGATGTCATGAAAAACCATGCTTGAAAAGTCAGATTTTCATGTCCTTACAGGAATTGTGAGTACTACCAGGGTATAGTGTCTCTGCAAAAGTATGGCATCCCAGGTCCAATACTTTTGGTGCCACAGGGCCTCAAAAGTTGAACATTTGAGCGGCCGTATCTCCCTTAATATTATTCCTAGAAACAAACCAGGGACATTTCTGGAAAGCTCAGAATGTCAGCTTTTCAATGGTGTATAGCAATATCCTGTGCAACGTCCAGTTTAGAATCGCGGTGGACGTTGAAAATTTTATGTCACTTTTTGGGCCAATCGAAATGTTTTTTGTCAAAATGTGTATGAAGAACTTCATGGATGGTCATGAATAATTTATGTAGGATACCCAGGTTGGGCCTCCATATTGTGCCAAAAGGAAATTTGCCTACATCAAATAGTTGTTCCAAGAGAGTTTTTTTAATTTCAAAATTGAAACGTAAATTGCTCTGGTTATAATTGTTCAAATCTCATGAAATTAACACCAAAAAATGCATAAAATTATGCCCTCTAGTGTGCTACAAGGATATCTTCCTTTTACCTTTAACCAATTTCACATCTAACATTTTATATATTCAATTATAACTCGTTAATTATTCATCAAAATCAATCAAAACTAATTTGACACATTCCTAATTTTTTGTTCTATTTTTCCATGTAAGCTAATCTCCATAACTCTGATGGTTTGTCTACAACAAGCCATTAGGGTTAGGGTTTCACCTACCATTCACCTGAATGTATTGCTTTGAGGGTGGTACCGCTGGCCAACACACACTGGTCTCCATGCCAAGCGTTGTGTCATTTCTATACGTGTGACTGTATACTACATGGCCTATTGCAAGCAAATGTCTAGTGACAGCAACACTTGCCTTTTTGCAAATGATACAGCTTCAGCACGGAAGGGTAGGAATTGGAAGGGAAGGGATTGGGAAGGAAGGGAAGTTCTTCCTTTAAATTGCTGTGCAATTTAGTATACTAGTTATTATTATTATTATTCTCACAGGAAAACTGCGATTACTTCAAAACTATTAAAGAAACCGCTTCATAAGCCAAGGGTAATATGCAACTCCGGTGCGCGCTACTTTGAACGAAATTTCATGATCAAATTTCATGACACTTCTGAGTTATGAGGAAAATATAAAAAAAAATTCCGGCGCAGGTTTCTGAGAACCTAAGCATAACTGAGACCTGTTGATTTTTTCTAAGATACCTTGACTAAGTCTCCAGTGCAGAAAGGCGTCCTGTGGAGATTTCATGAATACATTTTAAGATATGATTTTTTGAAAATTGGACATCCCGAAAATTGACTGAAATTTTTTTGAAAAACAGGGAAGGAATGCTCGTAGAAAGCTGAAAGTAGGTACAATTACAGACCTACCCTAGTGTACCAACTTCACAAAGTTACGGATCCCTCGCACAAACGGTCTTGGCGCTACGGACGTCCAAAAATGCAATTTTCAAGTGCACATATCTCGGTCCCTAATTGAGCTACAACAAAGTGTTACATATCACAAGAAAGGTCTGTTTGTCAGCTTTCCAATGGTGTATAGCATTATAGTCTCAGACGCGCGGCGTAGAATCGCGTCAGACATTGAAAATTTGTTGTCACTTTTTGAGCCCACAAAAATGTTTTTGGCTAAAAAGTCAATGAAGTTCTTCATGGATGTCCATGAATAATTTTTGTGGGATGCCTAGAGCACGTCTCCATACTGTACCCTAAGGAAATTTACCTACATTAAATAGCTTTGGCTAGAGAAATGTTTTACTATCAAAAATGAAATGTAAATTACTCAGCTTCTACTTATGCAAATTTCATGAAATTAACACCAAAAATTGCGTAAAAATATAGGCTTTCCACTTGCATAAGGACATTTACCTCATACAAACAGTCTATTTTACGTAGACTATTTTATATATTCATTTATAACCCATGAATTAATGTTTCAAATCAGTTAAAACTCATACGACATGTTGCTAATTTTTTGCCCTATTTTGTGGTATAAACACATCCACCTATCTGGAAAAAAAAAATTTCACAAACTTTTAACAGATGCATGTGGTCTGCAGTGGGTACCATCCTGCCTCACTGCCACCTTTTGCGCCTAACTTTATTGTACAGTCAAAGCAGCATCACTAGTGTCAACCATAGGATGCACAGTATAATCATCACATTTGAATAATATACATTGTACATTGAAAGGGCATGCGTAAGCGTTCGCCGTCAGGTTTTATAACCGGTATTTGTGCACTAAACTAATTAGACCAGACACGGACTACAGTAATGATATAATGTGTGCTCTTGGAATAGAATTTCATCCACCAAAAAGCAGGCCAGGGGACATACACACAAATAAAGGACATGAATTGAAAAAGAAGAGTATGCAGGCCTTGGGGTCATACGGGGCCCGCGGGGGATTATCCGATATTGCCGTACGGCAATATCAGTTATACTAGTTATAATCCCCCGCCGCTTGCGGGGGATTATATTGATATTGTTCGTTTTATTATTATTATTATAATCCCCCGCTCGCGCAGCGGCGGGGGATTATATTGATATTGTTCGTTTTACTATTATTATTATTATTCTTTTTATTATTCAGCTCAGGAAAACTGCGATTACTTCAAAACTATTACAGATACTACATTACAAGTCAAGGGTAGTATGCGACTTTGTTGCGCGCTACTTTACTCGAAATTTCATGATCAAATTTCATGACACTTATGAGTTATGAGCAAAATATGAAAAAAATTTCCGGCGCAGGTTTCTGAGAACCTAAGCATAACTAAGGCCTGTTGAATTTTTCTAAGATACCTTGACTAACTCTTCAGGTCTGAAAGGCGTCCTGTGGAGATTTCATGAATACATTTCAAGATATGATTTTTTGAAAATTGGACATCACGAAAATTGACTGAAATTTTTTTGAAAAACAGGGAAGGAATGCTCGTAGAAAGCTGAAAATAGGTATACTGGCAGACCTACCCTAGTGTACCAACTTCACAAAGTTACGGACCCCTCGCACAAACGGTCTGTGCGCTACGGACGTCCAAAAATGCAATTTTCAAGTGGCCATATCTCGGTCCCTATTGAACCTACAACAAAGTGTGACATGTCACAAGAAAGGTCTGTTTCTCAGCTTTCCAATGGTGTATAGCATAATAGTGTCAGACGCGCGGCGTAGAATCGCGTCAGCCATTGACAATTTTATGTCATTTTTTGGGCCTATCAAAACGTTTTTCCTCAAAAAATGTATGAAGAACTTGATGGATGTTCAGCAATAATTTATGCAGGCTACCCAGGTTGGGCCTCCATATTGTGCCAAAAGGAAATTTGCCTACATCAAATACTTTTTCCTAGAGAATTTTTTTAATTTCAAAATTGAAACGTAAATTGCTCTGGTTATAATTGTTCAAATCTCATGAAATTAACACCAAAAAATGTGCTAAATTACGCCCTCTAGTGTGCTACAGGGATATCTTCCTCTTACCTTTAACCAATTTTACATATAACATTTTATATATTCAATTATAACTCATTCATTATTTATCAAAATGAATTAAAACTGATTTGACATGTTGCTAATTTTTTGCTCTATTTTTCCATGTAAGCACAGCTCCATAACTTGCATGGTTTGTCTACAATAACCCATTAGGGTTAGGGTTTCACCTGCCATTCACTGCAAATGTATTGCTTTGAGGGTGGTACCGCAGGCCACAACACAGGTCTCCGTGCCAAGCGATGTGTGATTTCAATATATGAGCCTCTTCAAGAATTCATCCAGAAGGCCATGAACTGGTTGAAGGGAGTAAGCAGGGCAAGGGAGACAGGGGGGGCGCGGGGGATTATCCGATATTGCCGTACGGCAATATCAGTTATACTAGTTCTTATTCTTATTATTCAGCTCAGGAAAACTGTGATTACTGCAAAACTATTAGAGATAACACCCTGAAACCTCAAACACAATATGTGACTCTGTTGCGTGCTACTTCTTGCGAAATTTCTTGATCAAATTTCATGATCCTAACGCGTTATTGAGAAAATAAAAAATCAATTTCTGGCAGCGTTTCCAGGAGAACAAAAGGAAATTGGGCTTTGCTGATTTTTTGTAAGATACCTTGACAAAGTGTCCAGTGCAGAAAGGCGTCTCATGGAAATTTCATGAATAGTTTCAGAGATATGAATTTTTCAAAATTGGATGTCATGAAAATTTTCTAAAATTTTTCTGGAAAACAGGGAAGGAATGCTCGTAGAAAGCTGAAATTGGGTACACTTACAGATGTACCCTAGTGTACCAACTTCACAAAGTTACGGACCGCTCGGACAAACGGTCTCGGCGCTACGGACGTCCAAAAACCCAATTTTCAAGTGCTCATATCTCGGTCCCTATTTGAGCTACAGCAAAGTATCACATATCACAAGAAAGGTCTGTTTCTCAGCTTTCCAATGGTGTATAGCATAATAGTGTCAGACGCGCGACGTAGAATCGCGTCGGACATTGAAAATTTCATGTCACTTTTTGCACCTAAAAAACCTTTTCGGCTCAAAAAGTCTATGAAATTCTTCATGCACGTCCATGAATATTTTATGTGGGATACCCATATCAGCCCTCCATATTGTCCCCAAAGATCAATTACCTACATCAATTAGTTTTTCCTGGAGAATTTTTTGAATTTCAAAATTGAAATGTACATTGCTCCGCTTCTGTTTATTCAAATTTCATGAAATTAATACCAAAAGATGCGTAAAATTATGGACTTTACTGTCCTCCAAGGAAATATACCTCTTCTGAATAGCCATTTTCAAATAAATGATTTTATATATTCAATTATAACTCATGCATTATTGTTTCAAATCACTTAAAACTGATTGTACATGTTGCTAATTTTTTGGCCTATTTTGTGGTATAAGGACATCATCCTATGTCCAATACTTTGCCAGTAAAATAAAGCTGAAAAATAATTCACTGATGCATCTTAGTCTGCTGTTGGGACCATTCTGCCTCACTGCCAGGTTTTGCTCCCAAGCCCCAGCATTACACAATGGAAGGAGCAGCACACCCAAACACCGTCAGCAAGAACAAGGTGCAGGCTTAGGCCTATCATGACAGGGAATCATACACATTCAAGGGAATGGATTTTCTAAGCATTGGGTGATAATAATAAGGCATATGTCATCTATTCATGAACTGAAACAGCTTATTACTATGACCAAAGAGGCATATACACTAAAATTATGGACATTAATTGAAAGGGGAGAATAAGCAGGGCTAGGGTCAAACGGGGCCCGCGGGGGATTATCCGATATTGCCGTACGGCAATATCAGTTATACTAGTTATTATTATTCTTATTATTCTTATTCTTATTATTATTCAGCTCAACAAAACTGTGATTACTTCAAAAGTATTACAGATAATGTCTTGCAAGTCAAGGGTAATATGCGACTCCATTGCGTGCTACTTTTCACGAAATTTCATGATCAAATTTCATGACGCTTATGAGTTATGAGGAAAATATAAAAAAAATTTCCGGCGCAGGTTTCTCAGAACCTAAGCAAAACTGGGACCTGTTGATTTTTTCTAAGATACCTTGACTAAGTCTTCAGTGCAGAAAGGCGTCTTGTGGAGATTTCATGAATACACTTCAAGATATGATTTTTTGAAAATTTGACATCCCGAAAATTGACTGAAATTTTTTTGAAAAACAGGGAAGGAATCCTCGTAGAAAGCTGAAAGTGGGTACACTTACAGACCTACCCTAGTGTACCAACTTCACAAAGTTACGGACCCCTCGCACAAACGGTCTGTGCGCTACGGACGTCCAAAAATGCAATTTTCAAGTGCACATATCTCGGTCCCTAATTGAGCTACAACAAAATGTTACATATCACAAGAAAGGTCTGTTTGTCAGCTTTCCAATGGTGTATAGCATTATAGTGTCAGACGCGCGGCGTAGAATCGCGTCAGTCATTGAAATTTTGTTGTCACTTTTTGGGCCTATCAAAACGTTTTCCCTCAAAAAGTGTATGAAGAACTTCATGGATGTTCATCAATAATTTATGCGGGCTACCCAGGTTAGGCCTCCATATTGTGCCAAAAGGAAATTTGCCTAAATCAAATACTTTTTCCTAGAGAATTTTTCTAATTTCAAAATTGAAACGTGAATTGCTCTGGTTATAATCGTTCAAATCTCATGAAATTAACACCAAAAAATGTGTTAAATTACGCCCTCTAGCAAGCTACAGGGATATCTTCCTCTTACCTTTAACCAATTTTACATACAACATTTTATATATACAATTATAACTCATTCATTATTTATCAAAATCAATTAAAACTGATTTGTCATGTTCCTTATTTTTTGCTCTATTTTTGCATGTAAGCACAGCTCCATAACTTGCATGGTTTGTCTACAATAACCCATTAGGGTTAGGGTTTCACCTACCATTCACTGCAAATGTATTGCTTTGAGGGTGGTACCGCTGGGCACCAAACACAGGTCTCCATGCCAAGCGATGTCTGATTTCAATATATGAGCCTCTTCAAGAATTCATCATGAAGGCCATGAACTGGTTGAAGGGAGTAAGCAGGGCAAGGGAGACAGGGGGGGCGCGGGGGATTATCCGATATTGCCGTACGGCAATATCAGTTATACTAGTTATTATTCTTATTCTTATTCTTATTCTTATTATTATTCAGCTCAGGAAAACTGCGATTACTTCAAAACTATTACAGATATTGGTTTACAAGTGAAGGGTAATATGCAACTCCATTGCGCGCTACCGCTTACGAAATTTCATGATCAAATTTCATGACACTTATGAGTTATGAGCAAAATATAAAAAAAATTTCCGGCGCAGGTTTCTGAGAAACTACGCATAACTGGGATCTGCTGATTTTTTCTAAGATACCTTGACAAAGTCTCCAGTGCAGAAAGGCGACTCGTGGAGATTTCATGAATACATTTCAAGATATGATTTTTTGAAAATTGGACATCCCGAAAATTGACTGAAATTTTTCTGGAAAACAGGGAAGGAATGCTTGTAGAAAGCTGAAAATGGGTATACTTACAGACCTACTCTAGTGTACCAACTTCACGAAGTTACGGACCGCTCGAACAAACGGTCTCGGAGCTACGGACGCACAAAAACTCAAACTTCAAGTGGCCATATCTCGGTCCCTATCGCAGCTACAGACTAGTTTCACATATCACAAGAAAGGTCTGTTTCTCAGCTTTCCAATGATGTATAGCATTATAGTGTCAGACGCGCGGCGTAGAATCGCGTCAGACATTGAAAATGTTATGTCATTTTTTGGGCCTATCAAAACGTTTTCCCTCAAAAAGTGCATGAAGAACTTCATGGATGTTCATCAATAATTTATGCGGGCTACCCACGTTGGGCCTCCATATTGTGCCAAAAGGAAATTTGCCTAAATCAAATACTTTTTCCTAGAGAATTTTTGTAATTTCAAAATTGAAACATAAATTGCTCTGGTTATAATTGTTCAAATCTCATGAAATTAACACCAAAAAATGTGCTAAATTACGCCCTCTAGTATGCTACAGGGATATCTTCCTCTTACCTTTAACCAATTTTACATATAACATTTTATATATTCAATTATAACTCATTCATTATTTATCAAAATGAATTAAAACTGATTTGACATGTTCCTAATTTTTTGCTCTATTTTTCCATGTAAGCACGGCTCCATAACTTGCATGGTTTGTCTACAATAACCCGTTAGGGTTAGGGTTTCACCTACCATTCACTGCAAATGTATTGCTTTGAGGGTGGTACCGCTGGCCACAACACAGGTCTCCATGCCAAGCGATGTGTGATTTCAATATATGAGCCTCTTCAAGACTTCATCATGAAGGCCATGAACTGGTTGAAGGGAGTAAGCAGGGCAAGGGAGACAGGGGGGGCGCGGGGGATTATCCGATATTGCCGTACGGCAATATCAGTTATACTAGTTATTATTATTATTCTCACAGGAAAACTGCGATTACTTCAAAACTATTAAAGAAACCGCTTCATAAGTCAAGGGTAATATGCAACTCCGTTGCGCGCTACTTTGAACGAAATTTCATGATCAAATTTCATGACCCTTCTGAGTTATGAGGAAAATATAAAACAAATTTCCGGCGCAGGTTTCTCAGAACCTAAGCATAACTGAGACCTGTTGATTTTTTGTAAGATACCTTGACAAAGTCTCCAGTGCAGAAAGGCGTCTCGTGGAGATTTCATGAACACATTTCAAGATATGATTTTTTGAAAATTGGACATCCCGAAAATCGACTGAAATTTTTTTGAAAAACTGGGAAGGAATGCTCGTAGAAAGCTGAAAGTAGGTACACCTACAGACCTACCCTAGTGTACTAACTTCACAAAGTTACAGACTGCTCGCACAAACGGTCTCGGCGCTACGGACGTCCAAAAACCCAATTTTCAAGTGCTCATATCTCAGTTCTTAATTGAGCTACAACAAAGTGTTACATATCACAAGAAAGGTCTGTTTGTCAGCTTTCCAATGGTGTATAGCATAATAATCTCAGACGCGCGCCGTAGAATCGCGTCAGACATTGAAAATTTGTTGTCACTTTTTGCGCCTATCAAAACGTTTTTGCTAAAAAAAATCAATGAAGTTCTTCATGAATGTCCATGAATAATTTTTCCCTCATACCCTTGTCAAGCCTTCATACTGTCCTGAAAGGAAATTTGCCTGCATCAAATGGTTTTTCCTAGAGAATTTTTTTAAATGTCAAATTTTAACTTTAGATTGCTCAGCTTCTACTTATTCGAATTTTATGAAATTGACACTAAAAGATGTGTAAAATTATGGGCTTTCCTGTTGCACAAGGGTATAGACCTCATACTCATAACCTTTTTTACATGCATAATTTCATATATTCAATTATAGCTACTAAGTTTACACTTCAAATCAGTTAAAACTCAAATGACAAGTTGCTAATTTTCTGCCTGATTTTTACATGTAGGCACAACCTCGTAACTCCTATGGTTTGCCTGCAGCAGGCCATTAGGGTTAGGGTTTACTCAACATGAATTGCTTGCAGGTTGGTACGCTTGGCCACCACAGGTGTGTCTGGCTGCCACAACATTTCATAGGCATCTGCTCCACATGGTTTTAAGAATTCAACATGAAGGACATGAATTGGATGGAGGGAGTAAGCAGGGCAGGGGAGACAGGGGGGCGCGGGGGATTATCCGATATTGCCGTACGGCAATATCAGTTATACTAGTTATTAAGAACTTCCCGTAGGGAAGTTCTTATTGATATTGTTGATCTTTATTATTATTATTATTATTATTATTATTATTCTTCCGACACATTTTGGGCATTCCTTAAATGTTAAATAACTCTTGACCTAATAATTATTTCCTCATGAAAAGTAATACACTATTTTGACAGTGTAAAATTCCTTCTGTGCTGGGAATTACGCATCGGAATTCCGTTTAACATAGGAATTACAGGCAATCTTGACCAAAAATTTCTGCTTCCGATTTTGGGAAAACTGTCAGTCAGAATTACATGAAATTTTTTCCTGGTAATGTCTAATGGATTATGCAGTGCAGAAGGGAGCCTAGTGACAATAGGATGAATGGCTTTGAAGAGAAAAAAGTTCAAAATTCGAGCATACCAAAATTTCGAGGGGTGATGTCATGAAAAACCATGATTGAAAAGTCAGATTTTCATGTCCTTACAGGAATTGTGAGTACTACCAGGGTATAGTGTCTATGCAAAAGTATGGCATCCCAGGTCCAATACTTTTGGTGCCACAGGGCCTCAAAAGTCGAACATTTGATGGCCTGTATCTCCCTTAATATTGGTCCTAGAAACAAACCAGGGACATTTCTGGAAAGCTCAGAATGTCAGCTTTCCAGTGGTGTATAGCAATATCCTGTGCGACGTCCGGTTTAGAATCGCGGTGGACATTGAAAATTTTATGTCACTTTTTGGGCCGATTGAAACATTTTTTGTCAAAAAGTGTATGAAGAACTTCATGGATGTTCATGTATAATTTATGTAGGATACCCAGGTTGGGCCTCCATATTGTATCAAAAGGAAATTTGCCTACTTCAAATACTTTTTCCTAGAGAATTTTTTTAATTTCAAAATTTAAACGTAAATTGCTCTGGATATAATTGTTCAAATCTCATGAAATTAACACCAAAAAATGCATAAAATTATGCCCTCTAGTGTGCTATAAGGATATCTTCCTTTTACCTTTAACCAATTTTACATATATGATTTTATATATTCAATTATAACTCATTAATTATTTATCAAAATCAATTAAAACTACTTTGACATATTCCTAATTTTTTGCTATATTTTTTCATGTAAGCACATCTCCATAACTCTGATGGTTTGTCTACAACAAGCCATTAGGGTTAGGGTTTAACCTACCATTCACTCACAATGTTTTGCTTTGAGGATGGTACCGCTGGTCAACACACACTGTTCTCCATGCCAAGCGATGTGTCTTTTCAATATATGTGACTGTATACTACATGGCCTACAGCAAGCAAACGTCTAGTAACAACAACATTTACCTTTTTGCCAAATGAAACAGCTTCAGCATAGAAGGCAACGGGGTCGAAGGGCAAGGAAGGAATTTGAACAGTAGGAATTGGAAGGCAAGGGATGGCAAGGAAGGGAAGGGATTGCAAGGAAGGGAAGGGATTGGAAGGGAAGGGAAGTTCTTCCTTTAAATTGCTGTGCAATTTAGTATACTAGTATTGATATTCTTCTTTTACCTTTTATTATTATAAATTCCCCCGTTAGGGGAATTTATATTGTTTTTGTTCGTTTTTTTTTTTTCAGCTTTTTTCCTCCTCCTCCTCCTCCTCCTCCTCTTCTTATTTTTCATCACCACTTTTGAGAGCTCATATTTCTGGAACTATTTATGATATCTTCATAAAAATACATACCTATAATTGCAATTGCAAAGTACTATAACATCCTGGAATTACAGAGCGTAATTACTAGTACTCTGGAAATTACGTCCAAAATTCATAAAAAATTTGTGGCAACGGTTCTGGAATAACCGCAATACGAAATTACACCAAATTTTAACACAATAATCTCTAAAGATATACGCAGTGCGGAAAGGCGGCTTTTGGCAATATCTCTAAAAGTTTTTTTTATATGAATTTTTCAAATAAGGGAATTCCCAAAATTGCTACTAAAATTTTCCAAAAACTAGGAAGAAATGCTCCAATCAAGCTGAAATTGTATGCAGTTACAGTCATACTATAGTGTAACAATCCACTAGAATTTCAACTTTCTAGCGTTAACGGTATCGGCGCTATAGCACCACAAAAACGCTATTTTCAAGCGCGAATAACTCGGCTCCTATTATAGCTACAGAAAAATAAAAAACACCACCAGAAAGCTCTGTTTCTTAGCTTTCACATGGTATATAGCATGCTACTGTAGTGCCGTCCGTTAAAAATCGCGGTGGACCCTGAAAATGTTATCTCACTTTTTTGCTCCCCAAATGCTTCTTATGGCTGGAAACACTTTTTCCTGGCCATATGCCAATTTCATCGCTTCTCATACTTCACTGCCTGCACATTTTCTTTGTTGAAATAAATGCTGACCAAATTACATTTCTGTGTGAATCATCGGATGGGGAAGGTAGAAGGGAACGGGCAGGGGGATGTAAGGGGGCAGGGGGGTGTAATGGGGCAGGGGAGAGGAAGGGAAGGGGGGAATTTATCTTTGTAATTGTGCACAATTACAGGTGTACTAGTTATTATTATTATTATTCAGCTCAGGAAAACTGCGATTACTGCAAAACTATTAAAGATGCTGTTTTACAAGTCAAGGGTAATATGCAACTCCATTGCGTGCTACTTTACACGAAATTTCATGATCAAATTTCATGACGCTTATGAGTTATGAGGAAAATATAAAAAAAATTTCTGGCGCAGGTTTCTGAGAACCTAAGCATAACTGAGAGCTGTTGATTTTTTCTAAGATACCTTGACAAAGTCTCCAGTGCAGAAAGGCGTCTCGTGGAGATTTCATGAACACATTTCAAGATACGATTTTTTGAAAAATAGACATCCCGAAAACTGGCCAAAATTTTTCTGAAAAACAGGGAACGAATGCTCGTAGAAAGCTGAAAATGGGCGTGCTTACAGACCTACCCTAGTGTACCAACTTCACAAAGTTACGGCCCGCTCGGACAAACGGTCTAGGAGCTACGGACGCACAAAAACTCAAACTTCAAGTGGCCATATCTCGGTCCCTATCTCAGCTACAGACTAGTTTCACATATCACAAGAAAGGTCTGTTTCTCAGCTTTCCAATGATGTATAGCATTATAGTATCAGACGCACGGTGTAGAATCGCGTCAGACATTGAAAATTTGTTGTCACTTTTTGCACCTTTCGAAAAGTTTTTGGCTTAAAAATCAATGAAGTTCTTCATCAATGTCCATGAATAATTTTTCCCTTATACCCTTGTGAGGCCTCCATACTGTCCTGAAAGGACATTTGACTACATCAAGTGGTTTCTCCTACAGAATTTTTTGTATTTCAAAATTGAAATGCACATTGCTCAGCTTCTACTGGTTCAAATTTCATGAAATTAACACCAAAAAATGCATGAAATTATGAACTAAGCTGAACTGCACGGGCATACACCTTATAGTAATACTCAATTTTACAATGATGATTTTACATTTACAATTATAACTCATGCATTAATGTTTCAAATCAATTAAAACTGAAGTTACATGCTGCTGATTTTTTGCCCTATTTTGTGGTATAATTGTAGCTGACCAGTCCTTTTTCCTTTGCCTTGAAAAAAAAGTTTAAAAATAATTCGCAGATGCATCTTAGTCTGCTGTCGGGACCATTCTGCCTCACTGCCAGGTTTTGCTCCCAAGCAGCAGCATTACGCCATTGAAAGAGCAGCACACTGAAACATGGTCATCAACAACAGGGCACAGGCTTAGGCCTATCATGACAGGGTAATAATATACATTGAAGGGAAAGGATTTTGTAAGCGGTGGCTGATAGGGCATATGTCCTCTATTTATGCACTTAAAAACCTTAATAGTATGAGCGGACAGGCGTATTCATACAAATTACTGAAGTGAATTGAAACAGGAGAATAAGCGGGGCTAGGGTCAAACGGGGCCCGCGGGGGATTATCCGATATTGCCGTACGGCAATATCAGTTATACTAGTTAAGAATTTACCTATGGTAAATTCTATTTGTTTTTGCTATTTTTATTATTATTCTTTTTCTTATTCTTATTTCAAAATGGTCCTATGTTCACGAAAATTTGTGAAAAGGTTTGTCAGTTGCTGCGTATTACGTAATTGGGTCATTTGATGTCATTTTCACAGTTGTCTTTTTCACAGAGTCGTTCAAAGTTGAAAATTAGTAAACTTTAAAGGCTCATAACTCTGAAAGTATTTGAGATAATGAGTCAGGAGTAAAAATCCTATGACAAAAAGTTGTTGTCAATGTATTGGTAACAGTGATATGACAGTTGGTCTAGCGGGTAAAGGGCTACTGCACTTCAGCAGTTTTTAGTGTTGCGCAGGTTTCTCAAGTTACGTAATAGATAGGAACACGGTGATTGTGGCAAAAGTTAGCCAGTATCTGGGGCCAGTGCACATTCAACAAATGGTTTGGACTGGTGCAATACTTTGTGAAATATGGTAATTTTTCAATATCAAGGGTTCAAAATTTGGGTGGAATTGTAAAATCTCCATGAATGAGTAGTCTAAGGTGATCGAAATGTATAGTGAACTACCCTTAACTTTACCCAAAAAGCCTATATTGACCAAGAAATTGGACAAAAAGGTGATATTTAAAGGTGATATGAGCCATTAAAGTTTAAAAAGGACAATTTTCCAAAAATGCTGAAAATTATGTTATTTTCAACTAATCCTCGTCAAAGTCTAGGGTCTACTAGTCAATAATGTGGTTATCAAAAGCCCCCAATGCAGTTTGTTCAAGGTCTTCAAATAAATTTGTAAAAAATTGTGAAAAGTGTCACTTTGCAAAACGCCTGATGTTTTGCATAAATGATTTAATTCGAGTGGGAAATATTACTCCTACAGCTTTCTGTAAATTAAATGACCCCCCTATATCACATACTGGCAACACATGAGCACATTAATTTTCACCTGTGACAATTTCCGCAAGGTCAAATTTGAGGTCAAAGATGAAATGAAAATTGATCGTTTTCACAAATGATTCTTTTTAACTAGCAAGGAAACTTCCAATTTGTTTGATTTTAATTGACAAGCTTGACCAAATACTTGAGGTTAGTTGTGGCAAATGGCAAGTCTGTACGTGCAGTCAACTTGAAGCAACAAAAGTCAAAAGGTCAGAAAAATGAAGAAATGATCAGCAAAAAATTCATTTTCACATGATGCAGGTGAGACGGTTTCACACTGTAAGACGTTGTGGCCGCATAAATTAGCATACATTAACCATATATGGAGAGCTCCCCTGGCCAGTTCAGGTGAGTGCTGGATACAAGGGCAGGCCTACTGATTTGGAACAGTAGTCTGCTGTCATGCTGTTTGGAGTCAGGAGTTGTAACAAGGACTCTGAGTCAGGACTCTGGGAGTCTCAGGACTATGAGTCAGGACTATGAGTCATGACTCTGAGCCAGGACTCTGAGTCGGGACTCTGAATCGGGACTCCGAGTGAGGACTCTGAGTCGGGACTCTGAGTCCGGCCTCTGAGTCAGGGCTGTGAGTCATGAGTCAGGACTCTTGAGTCAGGACTCTGGGACTCTGAGTCAGGACTCTGGGACTCTGAGGACTCTGAGTCAGGACTCTGAGTCAGGACTATGAGTTATGCCTCTGAGTCAGGACTCTGAGTCGGGCCTCTGAGTCGGGCCTCTGAGTCGGGCCTCTGAGTCGGGCCTCTGAGTCAGGACTCTGAGTCAGGACTCTGAGTCAGTACTCTGCGGCCACGTTGAGTCGACACAGGAGGCTGAGGAAGGATTTAGCATCAGCAGTTGAAGTCACAAGTCTGAGCCAGGACTCTGAGTCAGTCATCAGGGAAAAGAGTCATGACTCAGTCAGGAATCTGAGGCAGGTCTATGAGTCAGGTTTGTGAGTCAGGTCTGTGAGTCAGGTCTGTGAGTCAGGTATGTGAGTCAGGTCCCTGAGTCAGGACCCTAGGTCAGGACTCTGAGCCGTGACTCAGAGTTAGGACTCTGAGTCTCGACTATGAGTCTCGACTATGAGTCTCAACTATGAGTTTCGAGTATGAGTCTCGAGTATGAGTCTCGAGTATCAGTCTCGAGTATGAGTCTTGGGTATGAGTCAGGCTGCTGAGTCAGGACACGCTGAGTCAGGCCGCTGAGTCAGGACACGCTGAGTCAGGACACGCTGAGTCAGGACACGCTGAGTCAGGACACGCTGAGTCAGGACACACTGAGTCAGGACACGCTGAGTCAGGACTCGGAGTCAGGACTCGGAGTCAGGACTCGGAGTCAGGACTCGGAGTCAGGACTCTGTGTCAGGACTCTGTGTCAGGACTCTGAGTCAGGACTCTGAGTCAGGACTCTGAGTCAGGACTCTGAGTCAGGACTCTGAGTCAGGACTCTGAGTCAGGACTCTGAGTCAGGACTCTGAGTCAGGACTCTGAGTCAGGCCTCTGACTAATGACTATGAGTCTCAACTATGAGCAAGGCAGCTGAGTCAGGACTCGGAGTCAGGTCTCGGAGTCAGGACTCGGAGTCAGGACTCGGAGTCAGGACTCTGAGTCAGGACTCGGAGTCAGGCCTCGGAGTCAGGACTCGTAGTCATGGCTCGGAGTCATGACTCGGAGTCAGGGATCTTAGTCAGGTCTATGAGTCAGGTCTCTGAGTCAGGTCACTGAGTCAGGACCCTAGGTCAGGACTCTGAGCAAGGACTCTGAGTCAGGACTCTGAGTCATGTCCCTGAGTCAGGACTCTGAGTCAGGTCTGTGAGGCAGGTCTGTGAGTCAGATCTGTGAGTCACGTCTGCGAGCCAGGACTCTGAGTCAGAACTCTGAGTCAGGACTCTGAGTCTCGACTATGAGTATTGACTCTGAGTCTCGGCTATGAATCAGGCCGCTGAGTCAGGACTCAGGATCAGGACTTGGAGTCAGGACTCGGAGTCAGGCCTCGGAATCAGGACTCGGAGTCATGATTCGGAGTCAGGAATCTGAGCAAGGTCTGTGCGTCAGGTCTGTGAATCAGGTCTGTGAGTCCGGTGTGTGCGTCAGGTCTGTGAGTCCGGTGTGTGCGTCAGGTCTGTGAGTCAGGTCCTTGAGTCAGGACCCTAGGTCAGGACTCTGAGTCAGGACTCTGAGTCAGGACTCTGAGTCAGGACTCTGAGTCAGTCATAAGAGAAAAGAGTCAGTGCCAGGACTGAGAGTCAGTAGGCTGAATTGTAGATCTGATCAGGAAGGTGACCAGGATTAAGAGTCGGAGTCGGAGTCGGAGTCATGGTGAGGAGTCAGAGTCCGCATGTGCCTGTCAGTCCGTCGGTTTCATCCACCTGTCCATCCGTCCATTTAGCTGTCCGTTTACAGACAAAGTTTGTCTGTCTGTTCATTTGTTTGTCTGTTTACACACCAAGTTTAGTTAAAAGTACAGGTAAAGTCCATTTGTCTGTCAATTTACAGGCAAAGTGTAATTAAAAGTAAAGGTAAATTCTTTGTAATTGTCCGTGATGACAATTACCGTTTTCTCTAGTTATAATCCCCCGCTCGCGCAGCGGCGGGGGATTATATTGATATTCTTCGATTACCTTTTATTATTAAGAACTTCCCGTAGGGAAGTTCTTATTGATATTGTTGATCTTTATTATTATTATTATTATTATTCTTCCGACACATTTTGGGCATTCCTTAAATGTTAAATAACTCCTGACCTAATAATTATTTCCTCATGAAAAGTAATACACTATTTTGACAGTGTAAAATTCCTTCTGTGCTGGGAATTACGCATCGGAATTCCGTTTGACATAGGAATTACAGGCAATCTTGACCAAAAATTTCTGCTTCCGATTTTGGGAAAACTGTCAGTCAGAATTACATGAAATTTTTTCCTGTTAATGTCTAATGGATTATGCAGTGCAGAAGGGAGCCTAGTGGCAATAGGATGAATGGCTTTGAAGAGAAAAAAGTTCAAAATTCGAGCAAACCAAAATTTCGAGGGGTGATGTCATGAAAAACCATGCTTGAAAAGTCAGATTTTCATGTCCTTACAGGAATTGTGAGTACTACCAGGGTATAGTGTCTCTGCAAAAGTATGGCATCCCAGGTCCAATACTTTTGGTGCCACAGGGCCTCAAAAGTTGAACATTTGAGCGGCCGTATCTCCCTTAATATTATTCCTAGAAACAAACCAGGGACATTTCTGGAAAGCTCAGAATGTCAGCTTTTCAATGGTGTATAGCAATATCCTGTGCAACGTCCAGTTTAGAATCGCGGTGGACGTTGAAAATTTTATGTCACTTTTTGGGCCAATCGAAATGTTTTTTGTCAAAATGTGTATGAAGAACTTCATGGATGGTCATGAATAATTTATGTAGGATACCCAGGTTGGGCCTCCATATTGTGCCAAAAGGAAATTTGCCTACATCAAATAGTTGTTCCAAGAGAGTTTTTTTAATTTCAAAATTGAAACGTAAATTGCTCTGGTTATAATTGTTCAAATCTCATGAAATTAACACCAAAAAATGCATAAAATTATGCCCTCTAGTGTGCTACAAGGATATCTTCCTTTTACCTTTAACCAATTTCACATCTAACATTTTATATATTCAATTATAACTCGTTAATTATTCATCAAAATCAATCAAAACTAATTTGACACATTCCTAATTTTTTGTTCTATTTTTCCATGTAAGCTAATCTCCATAACTCTGATGGTTTGTCTACAACAAGCCATTAGGGTTAGGGTTTCACCTACCATTCACCTGAATGTATTGCTTTGAGGGTGGTACCGCTGGCCAACACACACTGGTCTCCATGCCAAGCGTTGTGTCATTTCTATACGTGTGACTGTATACTACATGGCCTATTGCAAGCAAATGTCTAGTGACAGCAACACTTGCCTTTTTGCAAATGATACAGCTTCAGCACGGAAGGGTAGGAATTGGAAGGGAAGGGATTGGGAAGGAAGGGAAGTTCTTCCTTTAAATTGCTGTGCAATTTAGTATACTAGTTATTATTATTATTATTCTCACAGGAAAACTGCGATTACTTCAAAACTATTAAAGAAACCGCTTCATAAGCCAAGGGTAATATGCAACTCCGGTGCGCGCTACTTTGAACGAAATTTCATGATCAAATTTCATGACACTTCTGAGTTATGAGGAAAATATAAAAAAAAATTCCGGCGCAGGTTTCTGAGAACCTAAGCATAACTGAGACCTGTTGATTTTTTCTAAGATACCTTGACTAAGTCTCCAGTGCAGAAAGGCGTCCTGTGGAGATTTCATGAATACATTTTAAGATATGATTTTTTGAAAATTGGACATCCCGAAAATTGACTGAAATTTTTTTGAAAAACAGGGAAGGAATGCTCGTAGAAAGCTGAAAGTAGGTACAATTACAGACCTACCCTAGTGTACCAACTTCACAAAGTTACGGATCCCTCGCACAAACGGTCTTGGCGCTACGGACGTCCAAAAATGCAATTTTCAAGTGCACATATCTCGGTCCCTAATTGAGCTACAACAAAGTGTTACATATCACAAGAAAGGTCTGTTTGTCAGCTTTCCAATGGTGTATAGCATTATAGTCTCAGACGCGCGGCGTAGAATCGCGTCAGACATTGAAAATTTGTTGTCACTTTTTGAGCCCACAAAAATGTTTTTGGCTAAAAAGTCAATGAAGTTCTTCATGGATGTCCATGAATAATTTTTGTGGGATGCCTAGAGCACGTCTCCATACTGTACCCTAAGGAAATTTACCTACATTAAATAGCTTTGGCTAGAGAAATGTTTTACTATCAAAAATGAAATGTAAATTACTCAGCTTCTACTTATGCAAATTTCATGAAATTAACACCAAAAATTGCGTAAAAATATAGGCTTTCCACTTGCATAAGGACATTTACCTCATACAAACAGTC
Source organism: Platynereis dumerilii (assembly GCA_026936325.1). Lineage (NCBI taxonomy): Eukaryota > Metazoa > Annelida > Polychaeta > Phyllodocida > Nereididae > Platynereis > Platynereis dumerilii. Next base: position 9,213,040 of record JAPTHN010000021.1, read on the forward strand.
TATTTTACGTAGACTATTTTATATATTCATTTATAACCCATGAATTAATGTTTCAAATCAGTTAAAACTCATACGACATGTTGCTAATTTTTTGCCCTATTTTGTGGTATAAACACATCCACCTATCTGGAAAAAAAAAATTTCACAAACTTTTAACAGATGCATGTGGTCTGCAGTGGGTACCATCCTGCCTCACTGCCACCTTTTGCGCCTAACTTTATTGTACAGTCAAAGCAGCATCACTAGTGTCAACCATAGGATGCACAGTATAATCATCACATTTGAATAATATACATTGTACATTGAAAGGGCATGCGTAAGCGTTCGCCGTCAGGTTTTATAACCGGTATTTGTGCACTAAACTAATTAGACCAGACACGGACTACAGTAATGATATAATGTGTGCTCTTGGAATAGAATTTCATCCACCAAAAAGCAGGCCAGGGGACATACACACAAATAAAGGACATGAATTGAAAAAGAAGAGTATGCAGGCCTTGGGGTCATACGGGGCCCGCGGGGGATTATCCGATATTGCCGTACGGCAATATCAGTTATACTAGTTATAATCCCCCGCCGCTTGCGGGGGATTATATTGATATTGTTCGTTTTATTATTATTATTATAATCCCCCGCTCGCGCAGCGGCGGGGGATTATATTGATATTGTTCGTTTTACTATTATTATTATTATTCTTTTTATTATTCAGCTCAGGAAAACTGCGATTACTTCAAAACTATTACAGATACTACATTACAAGTCAAGGGTAGTATGCGACTTTGTTGCGCGCTACTTTACTCGAAATTTCATGATCAAATTTCATGACACTTATGAGTTATGAGCAAAATATGAAAAAAATTTCCGGCGCAGGTTTCTGAGAACCTAAGCATAACTAAGGCCTGTTGAATTTTTCTAAGATACCTTGACTAACTCTTCAGGTCTGAAAGGCGTCCTGTGGAGATTTCATGAATACATTTCAAGATATGATTTTTTGAAAATTGGACATCACGAAAATTGACTGAAATTTTTTTGAAAAACAGGGAAGGAATGCTCGTAGAAAGCTGAAAATAGGTATACTGGCAGACCTACCCTAGTGTACCAACTTCACAAAGTTACGGACCCCTCGCACAAACGGTCTGTGCGCTACGGACGTCCAAAAATGCAATTTTCAAGTGGCCATATCTCGGTCCCTATTGAACCTACAACAAAGTGTGACATGTCACAAGAAAGGTCTGTTTCTCAGCTTTCCAATGGTGTATAGCATAATAGTGTCAGACGCGCGGCGTAGAATCGCGTCAGCCATTGACAATTTTATGTCATTTTTTGGGCCTATCAAAACGTTTTTCCTCAAAAAATGTATGAAGAACTTGATGGATGTTCAGCAATAATTTATGCAGGCTACCCAGGTTGGGCCTCCATATTGTGCCAAAAGGAAATTTGCCTACATCAAATACTTTTTCCTAGAGAATTTTTTTAATTTCAAAATTGAAACGTAAATTGCTCTGGTTATAATTGTTCAAATCTCATGAAATTAACACCAAAAAATGTGCTAAATTACGCCCTCTAGTGTGCTACAGGGATATCTTCCTCTTACCTTTAACCAATTTTACATATAACATTTTATATATTCAATTATAACTCATTCATTATTTATCAAAATGAATTAAAACTGATTTGACATGTTGCTAATTTTTTGCTCTATTTTTCCATGTAAGCACAGCTCCATAACTTGCATGGTTTGTCTACAATAACCCATTAGGGTTAGGGTTTCACCTGCCATTCACTGCAAATGTATTGCTTTGAGGGTGGTACCGCAGGCCACAACACAGGTCTCCGTGCCAAGCGATGTGTGATTTCAATATATGAGCCTCTTCAAGAATTCATCCAGAAGGCCATGAACTGGTTGAAGGGAGTAAGCAGGGCAAGGGAGACAGGGGGGGCGCGGGGGATTATCCGATATTGCCGTACGGCAATATCAGTTATACTAGTTCTTATTCTTATTATTCAGCTCAGGAAAACTGTGATTACTGCAAAACTATTAGAGATAACACCCTGAAACCTCAAACACAATATGTGACTCTGTTGCGTGCTACTTCTTGCGAAATTTCTTGATCAAATTTCATGATCCTAACGCGTTATTGAGAAAATAAAAAATCAATTTCTGGCAGCGTTTCCAGGAGAACAAAAGGAAATTGGGCTTTGCTGATTTTTTGTAAGATACCTTGACAAAGTGTCCAGTGCAGAAAGGCGTCTCATGGAAATTTCATGAATAGTTTCAGAGATATGAATTTTTCAAAATTGGATGTCATGAAAATTTTCTAAAATTTTTCTGGAAAACAGGGAAGGAATGCTCGTAGAAAGCTGAAATTGGGTACACTTACAGATGTACCCTAGTGTACCAACTTCACAAAGTTACGGACCGCTCGGACAAACGGTCTCGGCGCTACGGACGTCCAAAAACCCAATTTTCAAGTGCTCATATCTCGGTCCCTATTTGAGCTACAGCAAAGTATCACATATCACAAGAAAGGTCTGTTTCTCAGCTTTCCAATGGTGTATAGCATAATAGTGTCAGACGCGCGACGTAGAATCGCGTCGGACATTGAAAATTTCATGTCACTTTTTGCACCTAAAAAACCTTTTCGGCTCAAAAAGTCTATGAAATTCTTCATGCACGTCCATGAATATTTTATGTGGGATACCCATATCAGCCCTCCATATTGTCCCCAAAGATCAATTACCTACATCAATTAGTTTTTCCTGGAGAATTTTTTGAATTTCAAAATTGAAATGTACATTGCTCCGCTTCTGTTTATTCAAATTTCATGAAATTAATACCAAAAGATGCGTAAAATTATGGACTTTACTGTCCTCCAAGGAAATATACCTCTTCTGAATAGCCATTTTCAAATAAATGATTTTATATATTCAATTATAACTCATGCATTATTGTTTCAAATCACTTAAAACTGATTGTACATGTTGCTAATTTTTTGGCCTATTTTGTGGTATAAGGACATCATCCTATGTCCAATACTTTGCCAGTAAAATAAAGCTGAAAAATAATTCACTGATGCATCTTAGTCTGCTGTTGGGACCATTCTGCCTCACTGCCAGGTTTTGCTCCCAAGCCCCAGCATTACACAATGGAAGGAGCAGCACACCCAAACACCGTCAGCAAGAACAAGGTGCAGGCTTAGGCCTATCATGACAGGGAATCATACACATTCAAGGGAATGGATTTTCTAAGCATTGGGTGATAATAATAAGGCATATGTCATCTATTCATGAACTGAAACAGCTTATTACTATGACCAAAGAGGCATATACACTAAAATTATGGACATTAATTGAAAGGGGAGAATAAGCAGGGCTAGGGTCAAACGGGGCCCGCGGGGGATTATCCGATATTGCCGTACGGCAATATCAGTTATACTAGTTATTATTATTCTTATTATTCTTATTCTTATTATTATTCAGCTCAACAAAACTGTGATTACTTCAAAAGTATTACAGATAATGTCTTGCAAGTCAAGGGTAATATGCGACTCCATTGCGTGCTACTTTTCACGAAATTTCATGATCAAATTTCATGACGCTTATGAGTTATGAGGAAAATATAAAAAAAATTTCCGGCGCAGGTTTCTCAGAACCTAAGCAAAACTGGGACCTGTTGATTTTTTCTAAGATACCTTGACTAAGTCTTCAGTGCAGAAAGGCGTCTTGTGGAGATTTCATGAATACACTTCAAGATATGATTTTTTGAAAATTTGACATCCCGAAAATTGACTGAAATTTTTTTGAAAAACAGGGAAGGAATCCTCGTAGAAAGCTGAAAGTGGGTACACTTACAGACCTACCCTAGTGTACCAACTTCACAAAGTTACGGACCCCTCGCACAAACGGTCTGTGCGCTACGGACGTCCAAAAATGCAATTTTCAAGTGCACATATCTCGGTCCCTAATTGAGCTACAACAAAATGTTACATATCACAAGAAAGGTCTGTTTGTCAGCTTTCCAATGGTGTATAGCATTATAGTGTCAGACGCGCGGCGTAGAATCGCGTCAGTCATTGAAATTTTGTTGTCACTTTTTGGGCCTATCAAAACGTTTTCCCTCAAAAAGTGTATGAAGAACTTCATGGATGTTCATCAATAATTTATGCGGGCTACCCAGGTTAGGCCTCCATATTGTGCCAAAAGGAAATTTGCCTAAATCAAATACTTTTTCCTAGAGAATTTTTCTAATTTCAAAATTGAAACGTGAATTGCTCTGGTTATAATCGTTCAAATCTCATGAAATTAACACCAAAAAATGTGTTAAATTACGCCCTCTAGCAAGCTACAGGGATATCTTCCTCTTACCTTTAACCAATTTTACATACAACATTTTATATATACAATTATAACTCATTCATTATTTATCAAAATCAATTAAAACTGATTTGTCATGTTCCTTATTTTTTGCTCTATTTTTGCATGTAAGCACAGCTCCATAACTTGCATGGTTTGTCTACAATAACCCATTAGGGTTAGGGTTTCACCTACCATTCACTGCAAATGTATTGCTTTGAGGGTGGTACCGCTGGGCACCAAACACAGGTCTCCATGCCAAGCGATGTCTGATTTCAATATATGAGCCTCTTCAAGAATTCATCATGAAGGCCATGAACTGGTTGAAGGGAGTAAGCAGGGCAAGGGAGACAGGGGGGGCGCGGGGGATTATCCGATATTGCCGTACGGCAATATCAGTTATACTAGTTATTATTCTTATTCTTATTCTTATTCTTATTATTATTCAGCTCAGGAAAACTGCGATTACTTCAAAACTATTACAGATATTGGTTTACAAGTGAAGGGTAATATGCAACTCCATTGCGCGCTACCGCTTACGAAATTTCATGATCAAATTTCATGACACTTATGAGTTATGAGCAAAATATAAAAAAAATTTCCGGCGCAGGTTTCTGAGAAACTACGCATAACTGGGATCTGCTGATTTTTTCTAAGATACCTTGACAAAGTCTCCAGTGCAGAAAGGCGACTCGTGGAGATTTCATGAATACATTTCAAGATATGATTTTTTGAAAATTGGACATCCCGAAAATTGACTGAAATTTTTCTGGAAAACAGGGAAGGAATGCTTGTAGAAAGCTGAAAATGGGTATACTTACAGACCTACTCTAGTGTACCAACTTCACGAAGTTACGGACCGCTCGAACAAACGGTCTCGGAGCTACGGACGCACAAAAACTCAAACTTCAAGTGGCCATATCTCGGTCCCTATCGCAGCTACAGACTAGTTTCACATATCACAAGAAAGGTCTGTTTCTCAGCTTTCCAATGATGTATAGCATTATAGTGTCAGACGCGCGGCGTAGAATCGCGTCAGACATTGAAAATGTTATGTCATTTTTTGGGCCTATCAAAACGTTTTCCCTCAAAAAGTGCATGAAGAACTTCATGGATGTTCATCAATAATTTATGCGGGCTACCCACGTTGGGCCTCCATATTGTGCCAAAAGGAAATTTGCCTAAATCAAATACTTTTTCCTAGAGAATTTTTGTAATTTCAAAATTGAAACATAAATTGCTCTGGTTATAATTGTTCAAATCTCATGAAATTAACACCAAAAAATGTGCTAAATTACGCCCTCTAGTATGCTACAGGGATATCTTCCTCTTACCTTTAACCAATTTTACATATAACATTTTATATATTCAATTATAACTCATTCATTATTTATCAAAATGAATTAAAACTGATTTGACATGTTCCTAATTTTTTGCTCTATTTTTCCATGTAAGCACGGCTCCATAACTTGCATGGTTTGTCTACAATAACCCGTTAGGGTTAGGGTTTCACCTACCATTCACTGCAAATGTATTGCTTTGAGGGTGGTACCGCTGGCCACAACACAGGTCTCCATGCCAAGCGATGTGTGATTTCAATATATGAGCCTCTTCAAGACTTCATCATGAAGGCCATGAACTGGTTGAAGGGAGTAAGCAGGGCAAGGGAGACAGGGGGGGCGCGGGGGATTATCCGATATTGCCGTACGGCAATATCAGTTATACTAGTTATTATTATTATTCTCACAGGAAAACTGCGATTACTTCAAAACTATTAAAGAAACCGCTTCATAAGTCAAGGGTAATATGCAACTCCGTTGCGCGCTACTTTGAACGAAATTTCATGATCAAATTTCATGACCCTTCTGAGTTATGAGGAAAATATAAAACAAATTTCCGGCGCAGGTTTCTCAGAACCTAAGCATAACTGAGACCTGTTGATTTTTTGTAAGATACCTTGACAAAGTCTCCAGTGCAGAAAGGCGTCTCGTGGAGATTTCATGAACACATTTCAAGATATGATTTTTTGAAAATTGGACATCCCGAAAATCGACTGAAATTTTTTTGAAAAACTGGGAAGGAATGCTCGTAGAAAGCTGAAAGTAGGTACACCTACAGACCTACCCTAGTGTACTAACTTCACAAAGTTACAGACTGCTCGCACAAACGGTCTCGGCGCTACGGACGTCCAAAAACCCAATTTTCAAGTGCTCATATCTCAGTTCTTAATTGAGCTACAACAAAGTGTTACATATCACAAGAAAGGTCTGTTTGTCAGCTTTCCAATGGTGTATAGCATAATAATCTCAGACGCGCGCCGTAGAATCGCGTCAGACATTGAAAATTTGTTGTCACTTTTTGCGCCTATCAAAACGTTTTTGCTAAAAAAAATCAATGAAGTTCTTCATGAATGTCCATGAATAATTTTTCCCTCATACCCTTGTCAAGCCTTCATACTGTCCTGAAAGGAAATTTGCCTGCATCAAATGGTTTTTCCTAGAGAATTTTTTTAAATGTCAAATTTTAACTTTAGATTGCTCAGCTTCTACTTATTCGAATTTTATGAAATTGACACTAAAAGATGTGTAAAATTATGGGCTTTCCTGTTGCACAAGGGTATAGACCTCATACTCATAACCTTTTTTACATGCATAATTTCATATATTCAATTATAGCTACTAAGTTTACACTTCAAATCAGTTAAAACTCAAATGACAAGTTGCTAATTTTCTGCCTGATTTTTACATGTAGGCACAACCTCGTAACTCCTATGGTTTGCCTGCAGCAGGCCATTAGGGTTAGGGTTTACTCAACATGAATTGCTTGCAGGTTGGTACGCTTGGCCACCACAGGTGTGTCTGGCTGCCACAACATTTCATAGGCATCTGCTCCACATGGTTTTAAGAATTCAACATGAAGGACATGAATTGGATGGAGGGAGTAAGCAGGGCAGGGGAGACAGGGGGGCGCGGGGGATTATCCGATATTGCCGTACGGCAATATCAGTTATACTAGTTATTAAGAACTTCCCGTAGGGAAGTTCTTATTGATATTGTTGATCTTTATTATTATTATTATTATTATTATTATTATTCTTCCGACACATTTTGGGCATTCCTTAAATGTTAAATAACTCTTGACCTAATAATTATTTCCTCATGAAAAGTAATACACTATTTTGACAGTGTAAAATTCCTTCTGTGCTGGGAATTACGCATCGGAATTCCGTTTAACATAGGAATTACAGGCAATCTTGACCAAAAATTTCTGCTTCCGATTTTGGGAAAACTGTCAGTCAGAATTACATGAAATTTTTTCCTGGTAATGTCTAATGGATTATGCAGTGCAGAAGGGAGCCTAGTGACAATAGGATGAATGGCTTTGAAGAGAAAAAAGTTCAAAATTCGAGCATACCAAAATTTCGAGGGGTGATGTCATGAAAAACCATGATTGAAAAGTCAGATTTTCATGTCCTTACAGGAATTGTGAGTACTACCAGGGTATAGTGTCTATGCAAAAGTATGGCATCCCAGGTCCAATACTTTTGGTGCCACAGGGCCTCAAAAGTCGAACATTTGATGGCCTGTATCTCCCTTAATATTGGTCCTGGAAACAAACCAGGGACATTTCTGGAAAGCTCAGAATGTCAGCTTTTCAATGGTGTATAGCAATATCCCGTGCAACGTCCAGTTTAGAATCGCGGTGGACCTTGAAAATTTTTTGTCACTTTTTGGGCCAATCGAAACGTTTTTTGTCAAAAAGTGTATGAAGAACTTCATGGATGTTCATGAATAATTTATGTAGGATACCCAGGTTGGGCCTCCATATTGTACCAAAAGGAAATTTGCCTACATCAAATAGTTTTTCCAAGAGAATTTTTTTAATTTCAAAATTGAAACGTTAATTGCTCTGGTTCTAATTGTTCAAATCTCATGAAATTAACACCAAAAAATGCATAAAATTATGCCCTTTAGTGTGCTACAAGGATATCTTCCTTTTACCTTTAACCAATTTTATATCTAACATTTTATATATTCAATTATAACTCGTTAATTATTCATCAAAATCAATCAAAACTAATTTGACACATTCCTAATTTTTTGTTCTATTTTTCCATGTAAGCTAATCTCCATAACTCTGATGGTTTGTCTACAACAAGCCATTAGGGTTAGGGTTTCACCTACCATTCACCTGAATGTATTGCTTTGAGGGTGGTACCGCTGGCCAACACACACTGGTCTCCATGCCAAGCGTTGTGTCATTTCTATACATGTGACTGTATACTACATGGCCTATTGCAAGCAAATGTCTAGTGACACCAACACTTGCCTTTTTGCAAATGAAACAGCTTCAGCACGGAAGGCAAGGGAATGGAAGGGGAAGGAAGGCATGAGAAGGGTAGGAATTGGAAGGGAAGGGATTGGGAAGGAAGGGAAGTTCTTCCTTTAAATTGCTGTGCAATTTAGTATACTAGTTATTATTATTATTCTTATTATTTTTCTGACCCACTTCGGCCATTTCTAAAATGATGCATTGCTCAAAAACTATGAAATTTATCTCCATGAAAGTACAACTGCATAGGGATATCATGGAACTCGTCCAGTGGTCGGAATTACGCATGGGAATTACGCATGACATGGGAATTACAGCGATTTTCTATAAAAAATTGCTGCTTCCGATTTTGAGAAAACTGTTGGTTTGTTTGGCCTGAAATTTTTTTCTCATATACTACAAACAAATGTGCAGTGCAGAAAGGAGCCTAGTGGTAAATGGCTGGATAGGTCTTGAGATAAAAAAGTTCGAAATTAAGGCAAAATGAAATTTCCAGGGGTCATGTCATGAAAAACCATGATGCAATTATCAGATTTTCATGATCTTCAGGGAATGAGTAGTACTAATAGGGTACACTGTCTATGCAAAAGTATGGGACCCCAGCTCCAATACTTTTGGTGCCACAAGGCCTCAAAAGTGCAACATTTGAAGGGCTGTCACTCCCTTAATATTAAATGAAGAAGAAAATCAAAACCATTTTTGGAAAGCTCAGAATGTCAGCTTTACAATGGTATATAGCATTACCCCCTTGGATGCCCAAGGGAAAATTTCGCTTAACAGTGAAAATTTCATGTCACTTTTTGGCCCGATCAAAACACATTAGGCTACAAAAACCTACGAAGATCTTCATGGATCTTCATGAATATTTTTTTGGTAATACCCGGCCTAGACCCCTATATTATGGCCAAAGGAAATTTACCTCCATCAAATACTTTTTCCTAGAGAATTTTTTTAAATTTCAAAATTCAAATGCCGATAACTCGTTTCCTAATGACTACAATTTCACCAAAAAAACGTTAAAGGATGTGTAAAATTATGGTCTTCATTTCATTTAATGTAACCATGCTTGTCAGAGTAAAAGCCAATTTTACATGAATTTTTTGGTGTTTTCAATAATAACTCATCCATTTATGCTTCAAGTCAATTAAAATTGATGTGACACGGTGCTGACTGTTTGCCCTATTTATGTATGCAAGCACCTTTTCCTAGCTTTTATGGTTTGCCTGTAGGAAGTCATTAGGGTTAGGGTTTCATGAAAGTGTATTGCTTTCAGGATGGTACCTCTGGCCACTAAAGGTCTCGCTCCATGCCAAGCGATATATCACTAAGTACATATGTATGGCTGTTGTTGTATATCCATGGACTATGCCATGCATTTCAAAGTCGCAGCAATGATAGTCATTGCCCAATCAAAACATGCTAAATTCTGGAAGGCAAAGGAATGCAAGGAACTGGAAGAGAAAGGGAGAGATAGGATTGGAAGGGAAGGGAATTTGAAGGGAAGGGAAGGGATTTGAAGGGAAGGGAAGTTCTTCCTTTAAATTGCTGTGCAATTTAGTATACTAGTTATTATTATAATCCCCCGCCGCTTGCGGGGGATTATATTGATATTGTTCGTTTTATTATTATTAAGAATTTACCTATGGTAAATTCTATTTGTTTTTGCTATTATTATAATCCCCCGCCGCGAGCGGGGGATTATATTGATATTGTTCGTTTTATTATTATTATAATCCCCCGCCGCGAGCGGGGGATTATATTGATATTGTTCGTTTTATTATTATTATTATTATTATTATTATTATTATTATTATTATTATTATTATTATTATAATCCCCCGCAGCGACAGCGTCGCGGGGGATTATATTGATATTCTACGATTACCTTTTATTATTCTTCTTCTTCTTATTCTTATTATTATGTAGCTCAGGAAAACTGCGATTACTTCAAAACTATTAAAGATCCTGTTTTACAAGTCAAAGGTAATATGTGACTCCATTGCGCGCTACTTCATACGAAATTTCATGATCAAATTTCATGATACTTATGAGTTATGAGGAAAATATAAAACAAATTTCCGGCGTAGGTTTCTCAGAACCTAAGCATAACTGAGACCTGTTGATTTTTTGTAAGATACCTTGACAAAGTCTCCAGTGCAGAAAGGCGTCTCGTGGAGATTTCATGAACACATTTCAAGATATGATTTTTTGAAAATTGGATATCATGAAAACTGGCCAAATTTTTTTTGAAAAACAGGGAAGGAATGCACGTAGAGAGCTAAAAATGGGTCAACATACAGATGTACTACAGTGTACCAACTTCACAAAGTTACGGACCCCTCGCACAAACGGTTTTGGCGCTACGGACGTCCAAAAACGCAATTTTCAAGTGGCCATATCTCGGTCCCTATTTAAGCTACAACAAAGTTTGACATATCACAAGAAAGGTCTGCTTGTCAGCTTTCCAATGGTGTATAGCATTATAGTGTCAGACGCGCGGCGTAGAATCGCGTCGGCCATTGAAAATTTGTTGTCACTTTTTGCGCCTATCCTGAAGTTTTTGGCAAAAAAATCAATGAAGTTCTTCTTCGATGTCCATGAATAATGTTTCCCTAGGCCTTCATACTGTCTTTAAAAGAAATTTGCCTACATCTAATGGTTTTTCCTAGATAATTTTTTGAAATTCCAAAGTGAGTCTACAGGAGAAGGCCAGGCCTATGGAGGGAGCTTTCAGCACACCTGTTATGTGACGTGCAATGCCCGGAGATGACCCTAGATGACCTCATTTGCATATTTTTACATATGTTTTGCACACTGCACTAATGAAAATGTGAGGGCAGTTGCTGCTGAGCTGCTGAGCATGGAGGACATTTTTTCCACTGAGTGGATGTCTTGCTAATTGAAACATGGAACAATAGCAGTAGCAACTCATTTGAAGAACATCCCAAGTTCACTCCATAGAAGGTAAACATTGCTACCTTAAAGTTCATGTTACTTTCAAATTTCAATGCCCTGAATATGATTCTAGGCATCTTTCCTTGCTCAACTATGTTGACCTACTTTTCTGACACCATGTCTGGTTCATGCATGTGTATTATATGTTTATTCAATTGTCACACTAGTTGTTTTTGTAGGATCTGACTTTATCTTTCTCATTACTGATGACTTCACTGTGAACTGACCACATCTCCATGCCTTTACTGTGATACTCACATACTCAATTACCTTTTTTTTTCCCAGGCTTTTTGACAACATTCGAGAAAGGGCCTTTTGAGTGAGGAGGACCAGGACTTAATATTGAAGACACAGCAATATTGAAGACATGGGCTGAAAGATCTGCAGGTCAGCAGGACTACGGAAGACCAGTACTGCAAAGGACTAGGACTGCATGTGCAGGTCAACACTTCAAAGAGGACCGTGGAGACTGTGCTATAAAGGAACCCGGCAGTAAGTTTTGTTATGTTGACATTTTATTGATACCACTGATTTATCACTTGCTGCATGATCTGGTAAAATGTTCCAACTCCTCTGGATTCTGGGTTTTCAGGGAGCAAAATATACATTACCGTATTTTCTCAATTAAACGCCCATTCCCTAATAAACGCCCACCCCCCTCCATTAATGATCTATTTTAATAAAACTTCCATTAAATTATGGCCTATTCCAATTTTTAAGCCCAAAAAGGTGCATTCATGGAGTAAATTCCTCCATTTTCGCCCACAACAGTAGTGCGCAAATTGTCCCACAGAGGGCAGCAGGTGGCTGGCAGTGCATAGTGCTGCCTCTGGTGATTTTTGGCTGCTAACAGCATTGCAGAGCCAGATCGTGAATGAATTGTCGCGCATCTCATCATTACCTCCACCCACTGTGCGTTTAATAGGAAAAATACGGTATCTGCTAAATGTAATCATACACGCAGGTCTTGAACAGTGTCGCTTGCATCACTGTCATACGTTATCATGATACCTACGGATTTCCCTGTATGACGTCAGTTTTGGAACAAATACAGAAATACAGCTGCATTTCCATTACATGATAATTGCACATATTATCACTTGCCTTTGTAGGACAGAAGAGGACCGGGACAGAAGAGGACCAGGACAGAAGAGGCCCAGGACAGAAGAGGACCAGGCCAGAAGAGGACCAGGACAGAAGAGGACCAGGACAGAAGAGGACCAGGACGCAAGAGGTCCAGGACGCAAGAGGACCAGCACAGAAGTGGCCCGGGATGGAAGAGGCCAAGCCAAGAAGAGGGCCAGCTCAGAAGAGGGCCAACGACTAGGTTGAAGAACACAGAGAACATTTCATGGCCAAGCATTTTGCAATTGTGTTAAATTGAATTGTTCACCAGATTGAAAGTCTACTTGCCTCAATTGCTTTTGTGTTCACAGAAGTCATCAAAATTAATCAAAGAAATTACTGCTCTATATGGCATGTGAATTTGATGTAAACAACTGAAATTGCCTTTGATCATCCGAAGTTGAAAGTGAAACTGTCATTCTCGATTTTGTGTATATGTGTGGCTCACAAAAAGAAATTGCTGGTATATGTGGCATGTGATTTTCATGTTAAAACTTGCATTACTTGGAATCTTACAATATTAGAAGATCAGCTGCTTACTTTGTTTCTTTTGGACACAAATCATAAAAATCAAGAGAAGAAATTGCTTGCATATGGGCATGTGAATCTCATGTAAAAGCTTCTAAGAATTGCTTGGTTTCTGGTGAAAAGAGAATGGATAGTCTGATACGTCTCAAATGAATTTGCACAAGTGTGACATATTTTTCTAAATCGCTTGCCGTCAACGTTTGGAAAATTCTTGTGGTTATTCATGTCACGGTTTGCCGTCCAATACTGCATTTCTGAAACTCCCTTCTTTTTCTCTTTTTCTGTGAATTCCATTGAACAAACTCTTTGTGTTTGATTGATTCCAACAATTAATGCAAGGCTGCTTCTAAAGAAAAGGTTTTCTGCATCACACCCACGTCACCCTTATTACTGTGGGCATAAAATACTGCATTTGTGTTTAGATTCAATACTGCAATACAAAAGTGCCCTTAATGTATAGTTGAGTGATTCTGTAATTACATTCATCAAGCTGCTCATGTTTGCTTGATACCAACATCAAATATAAAGCTTCTCAAGAAAAGGTTTTCCGCATGTGGTTTTCATACAACAATGTATTTGTCATAATCGCTTTTCAAGTTTCTACATAGTTTCGAACAGGAACACTAGGTGATTGAGTTGTGAAATTGGTAATAAACAACAATAACAAGTCATTTATGTAGTGCCCATGTGACAGCAAAATTAGTATCAGTGCATTCCACCTATATTTTAACCGTAAAACCCTGTTTCAGTGTTTAGTTTCAAAACTGCATTGTGAAAGTCTCATAAAAATATACTTGCATCGTTCTGTGAATTCCATTACACAAACTCTTTGTGTTGCATTCTCAGCACCCTCAAATGTGAAGCTTATATTTAAGTGATTGTTCCTACATGTGTTTTTGACACAATTGACAATTAGTATCATACTTATGTCATTATGATTATGTGAGTTTCATAGAAGAGGCTTGTGCGATATATATTTGTTTGCTTCAGGAAAACCAGGTTGATCAGTCGGTCGTGAAACTGGTTATATACAGCAGTGGTTTATGCAGTGCTCATGTTAGTGATTTTATAGTGAGCACATTCCACATATCCTTTTCTTCAATACCCTTCATAGTGTTGCATCGCCACTTTGATATCTTATTTGTATCAGCTGGTCTTTTTTGTCCTACAACAATGAAAGTGAAAAAGCAGAGCAGTAGGACACGCAGAGCTCAGAGAAAGAGCACTGCAAATTCAGCCGATTCTACTGCTGAATGTGACACCGAACGGAAATTGCTAAGTCGCTCACACTCTGCTCAGATTCAGAGGAAAAGATACCAGCAAAATCCACAGGCTGCAAAGAAAAAGAAAGATTCATCCATGCAGAGGTATGCTAGTGATCCTGAGTTTGCGAGAAACCTCCGTACAGCTTCAGTTCAAAAATATGCAACTATTCCAGAATATGCTGCTAAAGTGAAAGAAGCTTCATCACATAAATATGCTACCTTTCCAGAGTTTGCTGAAAAACTCAAACAGGCATCGAAGACAAAATATGCCCATGATCCAGAATTTGCTGAAAAGAAAAACGAAGCTTCCAAGGCAAAATATGCCAATGATTCAGTATTTGCTGAGAACATAAAGCAGGCTTCCAAGGAAAAATATGCCAATGATCCAGTATTTGCTGATAAGAAAAAGGAGGCATCCAAGGAAAAATATGCAAATGATCCAGTTTTTGCTTATAAGAAAAAGGAGGCATCCAAGGAAAAGTATGCAAATGATCCAGTATTTGTGGAGAAAAAAAAGGAGGCATCCAAGGATAAATATGCCAATGATCCAGTATATGCGCAGAAAAAAAAGGGGGCATCCAAGGAAAAATATGCCAATGATCCACAGTTTGCGGCTCAAGTAAAGGAGGCATCAAAGAAAAAATATGCCAGTGTGCCAGAGTTTGCTGAAACTGTTAGACAAGCCACAAGGCAAAAATATTTCAATGACCCTATTGTCCGAGCAAAGGTCAATACAGCCTCTTCAAAGCGATATAGTACTTGTGAAACACGCAGGGAAAATGTTAAAAGTGCAAGAAAGCAAAGTTACCAAAGAAAACAGGGCACAATCCTGGAAAAGGCTATACACAACTTTAAAATTGATAGCCAGAGTAAACCAATTCACGTTTGTGCCTCCTGTCATAGAACTTTCTTTGAGAGCCAGGTGTCTAAGCTTGATGCTTCTAAGTATTTGCAGTCATTGCAGGCAAACTGCCTCTCAATGAAGTATGTCCACAAATGCAGTGAAAATTGTCCAGAAGCTTGTCCTTTGAGCTCCGGTCCGATGGGGATGCCTTGGATATGCAGCACTTGCCATAGTCATCTATCACAAAAGCGTATGCCACCTATGTGTACAGCAAACAATCTCCTCCCCACTGACATACCTCCTGCACTGCAAAACCTGAATTCTTTGGAGCAGCAGCTACTAGCAATCAATCTGCCTTTTGCAAAGATAGTCAACTTGCCAGTTGCTGGAGAAAAGGCTGTAAAAGGGCCGATAATTGTGGTGAAGTCTGACATCCACAAAGTTACAAAAGCTTTGCCAAGGCCTTTGTCTGACACCAGGATAATACCTCTTAAACTGAAGAGAAAGTTGGAGTATAAATCCTATGTGGATTACAAAAATGTAAGCGTTTCTCGGGTTCAGGATGCTCTTTTCACCTTAAAGGAGATAAATCCTTTATACTCTGACATTACATTTAATGCTGAATGGGAAGAAGACAGGTCTGAACTCACAGAACTCTTTGAGAATCCAGTACTGCAAAATAATAGTTCTGATCATGATGATAATTTCTTCATGTCTCAAAATGTGTTTCATACAGACAACACAGCAGATGCCAACAGCGACCCTGATAGCAAAAATTTTGAACATCAAACTGTCACTAAGGTCACTGATATGATCTTAGACAATGGGTCATTAGATAACAATTCTGCTTTTCCCATGAGCGATGCTGAAAATGATTCCACCTGTGACATTCATCATGTCTCAAGTCATGCAGTAGACCAAGCTGATGTTGATACTGGTGATAGCTCTCCTGAAGATGATGTTGATACTGGTGATAGCTCTCCTGAAGAAATCCCATTGGATATTCAAGACAACATCAATGATACAGTTGCTCATCAGAATGGTGGTGATGATCAGTGCCACATGACGTATGACACTTGCCTTGAGCCAATTGACATGGCACAAGAAGCATTAGCAGAACTTAATGCAATATATTCTATTGCTCCTGCAGAGGGCAACAAACCTCTCAGCTTACTTGATTGTGAGATGGGAGAGGCAAAGTCCTTCCCTGCACTTTTCCCAACCTCAGAGAACTCACTTGATGCAGACAGAGAGAAAAAGATCGGGAAAGGGACATATTTCAATGTGAGGCTTTTTTCTGCAGACCAGCGTTTTGCCGCCAACAGTCAATACATTTTTTATGCAAATTATGTCACAGAGGTAGAAAGAATTATTTCTAGCATGTCAATTTCAATGAGAAAGGGCACGAAATCTTTTCAAGGCACAAAAATCACTGCGGCAATGCTCAGCGACAAACAGCTCATTTATGACATGATGAAAGCTGATGAGGGCTTCAGGTATATTGAAGCTGCACGTGGTAGCCCGCAATATTGGCGCAAAACAATGTCAGAGCTGTTTGCACAACTGAGACAATGCGGTTTGCCCACATTTTTCCTAACTCTTTCTAGTGCTGAGCTTAGCCGATGGCCAGAAACTATTGAGGCTATCATGCTACTGGCAGGTACTCCTGTCATTTTCAGTGAACTTGATTGGTCTAGGAAATGCGAAATCCTTCGTTCTAATCCAGTGGTTGCGGTACGCATGTTTTACAACAGAGTTCACCTTCTCATGACAAACCTGATCAGAGGCCCAACAAACCCTTTGGGTAAAATATCTGACTGGTTTTACCGAGTAGAATTCCAGCAACGAGGAGCCCCGCATATACATGCATTACTCTGGTCAGAATCTGCTCCGACATATGGTGTTTCACCAGACCAAGAAGTCGTAGAATTTGTTGATCGGTACATTTCCTGTCAGTTGCCTTCTGAAAGGTCAGAGCTTCATGACATAGTCACCTCAGTACAAATGCACAAATCAACACATACACGTAGTTGTCAAAAGGGCCAATCTGGTCAATGTAGGTTCCATTTTCCAAAGCCAGTAGCTGAGCACACATTTCTAGTAAAACCAAACTCAGATGATGCAGCGACAGTACAGATGACACTTGATGGTGAGTCCTGCAATGTGCGAATGCCAAAGCAAGTTGCTCAAGCCCAATTGGAGGCTCTGCACACACTGTTAAATGACAAACAGAGCTCTCATTCCTCCACCCAGGAATTACTTGTGAAATGTGGCTTTCAGTCTACTGAACACCTCAAACAAGCAATGGATATCATTGCCAAGAAGCCATCCATTGTATACAAGCGAACTCCAGCAGATATTTGGGTGAACAACTACAACCCAGCGCTCTTGGCTGCCTGGAACAGTAATATGGATCTTCAAGTGGTGTTAGACAGTTACTCCGTCATTATGTATGTGCTTTCGTATATTTCCAAAACGGAGAAGGAGCTCGGAGATGTTCTCAAAGAAGCATTTGCCGAAATAAAACAGGGCAATGCTGACGTCAAAGCTCAAATGAAAAAATTGGGTTTTGTCTATTTCCAAAACAGGGAAATTTGTATTCAGGAGGCAATATCCAGAGTTTGTTCCCTTGAATTGAAACATTCTTCTCGTCAGACTATTTTTGTGCCTACTGATGAAGAGCAAGTGCGCATGACAAAGCCATTGTCACACATTCCAGATGAAGAGAAGGACAGCGAAGATGTCTGGATGACCTCTCTCTATGATCGCTATCTAGCTAGACCACTTGGTGACCCTTTTGAAAGCATGTCTCAAGCATATTTCGCTTCTCACTACAGGGTCCTTTCTACAACTGAGGCCACCAGAGGTTTGAAGAATAAAAACCCGAATATGTTTGCACTGCAGCATGACTTAGGCTACATCATGAAAAGGACCCGTGGAAAGCCAGCTGTGATCAGATATACAAAGCACTCCAAAACAAAATTTCCGGAGAAGTATTACCTGACACAGTTGAAACTATTCCTCCCACATAGAACTGCGAGCCAACTGAAGCCACCATCGTTTGAAACGTACGAGCAATTCTTCGAAACTGGAGGAGTGAAACTCCAAAATGCTGAAACTGCCACTGTATCCAGCATCATTGGTATCAATAGCAAAGAATTTGATGTTAATGCCACAGAGATGCAAACTGCATGGGAGCAACTTCAAGATTGTGGAAGGCTGGAGGATGCGTGGTCCAAGATAGCACCTCTGTCAGAAGCCACAAGGATAACAGAGCTGCAACAACGGAAGCCTGATCATGATGACGACAACATTCAGGAACATGATATTCCAGATTTGATGGACA
Source organism: Platynereis dumerilii (assembly GCA_026936325.1). NCBI lineage: Eukaryota > Metazoa > Annelida > Polychaeta > Phyllodocida > Nereididae > Platynereis > Platynereis dumerilii. The sequence continues at coordinate 9,231,788 of JAPTHN010000021.1, forward strand.
ACACTCCTACTGAAGGTCTTGCTTCGCTATGCTCAGTTGATCTCATTGGTGAACAGGTCCGGGCTACATTTAAACAGCTGAACACAAAACAGCAGGCAATATTCTATTTTGTGCGCAAACACTGCATGGAACGCCTGTACAACGCAAACTCTAAGCCTTTCTACCTACACATTTCAGCACCTGGGGGATGTGGAAAATCATTTCTTGTCAAAGCCATCGTAAATGAGACACACAAACTGCTCAGCAAGCCCGGTAGTTCTCATGAAACGGTTACCCTTCTAGCAGCACCAACAGGCACAGCTGCAGTCCAAATTTCAGGTTTCACCATCCATTCTGCCCTCAAGATACCACGGAAGCTGCCTGCCAAGTATGAACCGCTCAGTGAAGATGCGGTCAATACATTGAGAGCACAACTGGCTAATCTGCAATTACTAGTAATTGATGAGATTTCTATGGTTGATAGACGCCTTCTGTCATATGTGCATGGCAGGCTGTGCCAAATCAAACACATCCGACCAAGTACACCAGATGCATGGTTTGGAAATGTGTCAGTACTAGCAGTAGGTGATTTTTTACAGCTGCCACCAGTAAGGGCAAAATCGCTCTTGATCCCAGAAAATGCACAACCCTTTGACCTATGGCATGACCTGTTTCGTGTTGTATTCCTGGATGAAGTGATGCGGCAAAAGGACGACAAGGCTTTTGCGCAGCTGTTGAATAGGCTACGGGTGAAAGGCAAGGCAGACACCATAACCACTGAGGATGATGCTGTACTGAAAGGTCGCACCAACTTACCACATGAACCTCTTGATGCTCTGCATGTTTACTCCACAAACACACAAGCAACCAAATTCAACATGCAAATGTTGTCGACAATCTCTGACAGTCCGAAGGAAATCAGGGCTATTGATTTTGAGAGAGATCCACGATCAGGGAAAATGACACCAACGGATGTTACAGGTAAAAGCGACGATTTGTTGGACTGTCTACAAGTTGATGTCAATGCCCGGGTAATGCTCACTCGAAACCTAGATGTGGCTTCTGGCCTTGTTAATGGTTCTTTTGGCACTGTTTTGGCATTCCAACATGCACCCGGTGCAAGTGACATATCAACAATATATGTTCAATTTGATAATGACAATCAATTAACTCGGACAGGCAACACACGGAAAGTTGTGCCCATACAAAGACAAGAAGAGACCATGGCCTCGCACAGACACACTGTACGGCGACAGTTTCCTTTAAAATTGGCTTACGGGGTAACAGTGCACAAGGTACAAGGTCTCACTACTACAAAATGTGTCTTCGACATGAAGGGCATTTTCTGTCCTGGTCAATCTTATGTTGCTTTAAGTCGTGTCACATGTCTTGATGGCTTATTCATCCAAAATTACAATTCCCAGAGAATTTACCGACATGACGAAATTTACAGGTATCTCAGTGAAATGACACAAGATCCAGATGCGGAAGTACAGCAGTTTCCCAAATCCCAGCTCTCCATCACTCACCAAAATATCCAAGGATTAAGATCAAAAATTCCTGACATCACTAACCACATCTACTCCCAATCAGACATCATGGTGTTTTCGGAAACATTCCTCAAATCACAAGTCAGTTCTTCATCAGTGCAAATTCCAGGATACACCATCGAAAGAAAAGATCGCCAAAGTGACAGCGGAAAAGGAGGAGTACTTGCCTATATCAAAACAGGAATCACATACACAAATTTCGTTATACCGGGCTTCTATTTAGAGCATATTGCTCTGTCCATCAACAACACCTACTCAAATCAGGTTTTGTTGGTATTCCTGTACCGCCCCCACAGCCACAACATCACAACAACAAAGCAACAGTTGACTGTTCTTCTTAACCATGTTTCTGTGACCCGTCAAGGTATGCCAGTTGTGGTTGCCGGTGATCTCAATGAAAACTTGCTTGATCAAAACACCCACCCAATCTTTGACATATTTATGACGCATGGTTATGCACAGCATATCAGCCAACCAACAACAACACAAGGCTCCCTCTTGGATGTTGTTTATTCAAGAGGTTGCGATCTTACTTCTCTGGTTTTCCAGACCTATTATTCGGATCACGAAGCCATCAAGATTATGATCTTTCCAGAATATCATTTCTCAAAAACATCCAATGCCATAGGTGAAATCCTTTCTCAAAATCATGAGAACACTGATAAACGCACGCTTGTCAACCCTCACTCTGTAACAGACAAGCCAAAACAACTTCCGCCAAAGTCTCCTGGAAGACCAGCTGTAACAAAGCGGCAGGATCCACAAACAAGAACTGCACTTCCCACAACAGCTCCATCAAGAAGCCGCAGTAGTTCTACAGGAAATCGCAGTCTTGTTTATGCTCATGGCTTCAAAGGAATTGAGAACTTGAACCAAACTTGCTATGCCAGTTCTATTCTCCAAGTACTGTTGAAAACACCAAACTTGGATGTTTTGTTGCACACACAACGCCCATTATCGACATATCTTCTGTCGCTGCAACAGGCTATTGACGATCCACTGGTCAGAACCTTAGTGCCTGAGGAACTGTACAGAATGGAAATGATGGCAGTGGACTACCCCAGAAATGAGCAGAAAGACGCACAAGAATTTCTGATGTTCATTTTACAATGGTTGGATGATGAGCAAGACGTGGCACCGCCACGCATCTCAGCGGTAAAAGCTTCAGTTTGGGGTGAAGTTTCCCATCTATACACCTGCCCAACCTGTGGTTCCTCATCTGTGGACAATGAACGGTTCAGCATGCTATTTACGCCAATGAGACTTTCTGGTTTGTCACCCGTTATCATTGAGCCTTCAGATGAGGAATCACAGCGGCCATGTTCACAATGCCATGATTCACCGATATTGTGTAATACTGAGATAACTGAAGCCCCCGCTGTCCTCTTCATTGTAGCTCTCAGATTTGATGAGGCAGGAAATAGAAGAAATCTTCACCTGGAGCTTCAAGCTGAAATGACAACAAAGCACAACTTCAAATACAACCTCACTGGAGTTGTGAACCATTTAGGACACCAAACAAACTCATTATCTTGTGACAATGAAACACCCCACACACCCCACACAACCACACTGGTATTGCTGTGATGATCATGATATCCAGAGAACTGTACTGCCAAATGCTAGCACTGATGCATATATTTTGGTTTACAGCAAAACACCCAACAACACATAAAATGTAGCATTCATTGCTACAACATTGCTCAATTATTTATTTGCTTTGAGGATTTCTGATCTCATGAGCACAAGTTCACTACTGCCCAGCTGAGTTGGTTCAGACTCTCCATCTTAAAAGGTCATGCCTCTGGCAATGTAGGCATTTCTTGATCCAGTATTGAGGATCCTTTCTTAACTGTTTTGCAACTATTCTTGCATTTCACAATCTGTCACACTGATATGTTTTGTACATGACCTGCTTTTTGTAAATGTGGATTATACACTTTGTATAAGTTTGATCTTATATCTGCATATATAACACATGTTCAACTTCCTTCCCCAACCGTCTTCCATGATTGTATATATGCACTGATAATTTGATCTCATGCTCTATGTTTACCTATATTATATTACTAAGAAACATGTTAGTATAAGTTTTAAGTTCCTGCACAAGCACAAATGACAAACAAACATTGAACCATATTCCCAGCTTTTGCCCATCATTGTATATGCACAGATACTTTTCTCTTATGTTCTGTTTGTCTGTATTCTATGTATTGCCACCTTTGCATAAACATGTTGTATGTTTGCTGTACTCTATGTATTACCTGCTTTCCATATTAAACATTGTAGTGTAAGTTTCTTGTTCTTGCAAAATAATGGCAAACAGTGAACTTGCACTGAAATATTCATTTTCAAATTATATGTGTGCCTTTATTTTATGTGCAATGTGTTGTGCACAACTATGTTAGTATAAGTTTAATGTGTGTATGCATTTATATGTAATTTTTGACTACCTTATGTTTAATTCCTCAGTTGATGTTCATGCAAAACCTTATTCAAAATCTTTGAAAAAAAAAAAAAAACCACAAAAAACCCAAAAAAAGTTAAAAAACCAAAAACCAAACAAAAAACCAGAAGCACCCAAAAGTCCTGGACCTCCACGTGGTGGGTGCGGAAACACTTGGGTGATATAAACTATCACCATGTGGCTAATCAGGGCTGTCAAATCACAACACATTCTTGATCAGCCACTTCAAGCACAGGGGCTCTGATTGCTTCACTTTAACCCAACAAGATGTGCACAAACTGTACTTCGAAAGTCATAGCATTCCCCAGAAGTTTCAATTCAATAAAGGTGGCATGACCTTTTTTTAAACACTCTCCTCTGATATCCTGTACATCTGACCTTTGTGATCATGTAAAGCATCGTCTGGTCCATGAGGCGCTTGCATTCGCAATGCACAAGTATAATAACTACATTCACATAAAGTCTAGTATTCAGAAAAATCACTGCAAACCATTTTTTCACAACAATAAAGAGAATAATGAAATGGAAAGAGTAATTAAGTGGCCCTGGGGAGACATGGGGGCCGCGGGGGATTATCCGATATTGCCGTACGGCAATATCAGTTATACTAGTTATAATCCCCCGCCGCTTGCGGGGGATTATATTGATATTGTTCGTTTTACTATTATTATTATTATTATTATTATTCTTTTTATTATTCAGCTCAGGAAAACTGCGATTACTTCAAAACTATTACAGATATTACATTACAAGTCAAGGGTAGTAAGCGACTCCATTGCGCGCTACTTTGAACGAAATTTCATGATCAAATTTCATGACACTTATGAGTTATGAGGAAAATATGAAAAAAATTTCCGGCGCAGGTTTCTGAGAACCTAAGCATAACTGAGGCTTGTTGATTTTTTCTAAGATACCTTGACTAAGTCTTCAGGTCTGAAAGGCGTCCTGTGGAGATTTCATGAATACATTTCAAGATATGATTTTTTGAAAATTGGACATCCCGAAAATTGACTGAAATTTTTTTGAAAAACAGGGAAGGAATGCTCGTAGAAAGCTGAAAATAGGTATACTGACAGACCTACCCTAGTGTACTAACTTCACAAAGTTACAGACCCCTCGCACAAACGGTCTGTGCGCTACGGACGTCCAAAAATGCAATTTTCAAGTGGCCATATCTCGGTCCCTATTGAACCTACAACAAAGTGTGACATATCAAAAGAAAGGTCTGTTTCTCAGCTTTCCAATGGTATATAGCATAATAGTGTCAGACGCGCGGCGTAGAATCGCGTCGGCCATTGAAAATTTTATGTCATTTTTTGGGCCTATCAAAACGTTTTTCCTCAAAAAATGTATGAAGAACTTCATGGATGTTCATCAATAATTTATGCAGGCTACCCAGGTTGGGCCTCCATGATGTGCCAAAAGGAAATTTGCCTACATCAAATACTTTTTCCTAGAGAATTTTTTTAATTTCAAAATTGAAACGTAAATTGCTCTGGTTATAATTGTTCAAATCTCATAAAATTAACACCAAAAAATGTGCTAAATTATGCCCTCTAGTGTGCTACAGGGATATCTTCCTCTTACCTTTAACCAATTTTACATATAACATTTTATATATTCAATTATAACTCATTCATTATTTATCAAAATGAATTAAAACTGATTTGACATGTTCCTAATTTTTTGCTCTATTTTTCCATGTAAGCACAGCTCCATAACTTGCATGGTTTGTCTACAATAACCCATTAGGGTTAGGGTTTCACCTACCATTCACTGCAAATGTATTGCTTTGAGGGTGGTACCGCTGGCCACAACACAGGTCTCCATGCCAAGCGATGTGTGATTTCAATATATGAGCCTCTTCAAGAATTCATCATGAAGGCCATGAACTTGTTGAAGGGAGTAAGCAGGGCAAGGGAGACAGGGGGGGCGCGGGGGATTATCCGATATTGCCGTACGGCAATATCAGTTATACTAGTTATAATCCCCCGCCGCTTGCGGGGGATTATATTGATATTGTTCGTTTTATTATTATTATTATTCTTATTATTATTATTCTTATTATTCAGCTCAGGAAAAGTGAGATTACTGCAAAACTATTAGAGATAACACCCTGAAACCTCAAACACAATATGTGACTCTGTTGCGTGCTACTTCTTGCGAAATTTCTTGATCAAATTTCATGACACTAACGCGTTATTGAGAAAATAAAAAATCAATTTCTGGCAGCGTTTCCAGGAGAACAAAAGAAAATTGGGCTTTGCTGATTTTTTGTTAGATACCTTGACAAAGTCTCCAGTGCAGAAAGGCGTCTCATGGAATTTTCATGAATAGTTTCAGAGATATGAATTTTTCAAAATTGGATGTCATGAAAATTTTCTTAAATTTTTCTGGAAAACAGGGAAGGAATGCTCATAGAAAGCTGAAAATAGGTACACTTACAGATGTACCTTAGTGTACCAACTTCACAAAGTTACGGACCGCTCGGACAAACGGTCTCGGCGCTACGGACGTCCAAAAACCCAATTTTCAAGTGCTCATATCTCGGTCCCTATTTAAGCTACAGCATAGTATCACATATCACAAGAAAGGTCTGTTTCTCAGCTTTCCAATGGTGTACAGCATAATAGTGTCAGACGCCCGACGTAGAATCGCGTCGGACATTGAAAATTTCATGTCACTTTTTGCGCCGAAAAAACCTTTTCGCCTCAAAAAGTCAATGAAATTCTTCATGCACGTCCATGAATATTTTATGTGGGATACCAAAATCAGCCCTCCATATTGTCCCCAAAGATCAATAACCTACATCAAATAGTTTTTCCTGGAGAATTTTTTGAATTTCAAAATTGAAATGTACATTGCTCCGCCTCTGGTTACTCAAATTTCATGAAATTAATACCAAAAGATGCGTAAAATTATGGCCTTTACTGTCCTCCAAGGAAATACACCTCTTCTGAATAGCCAATTTCAAATAAATGATTTTATATATTAAATTATAACTCATGAACTGTTGTTTCAGATCACTTAAAACTGAATGTACATGTTGCTAATTTTTTGCCCTATTTTGTGGTATAAGGCCATCCTCATATCTCCAATACTTTGCTGGTGAAATAAAGCTAAAAAAAGTATTCACAGATGCATGTAAGTCATATGTACTGTCTCACTGCCACCTTTCCCAGCAGCTGACCTTGTGCCTGCCACGACATTTCATAGGCATATGCACCAGCAAGATTACTACGTTCATACATGGTATGAAGAATTCATCATGACGGATATGAACTTGAAGGACGGAGTAAGCAGGGCAGGGGAGATAAGGGGGGGGCGCGGGGGATTATCCGATATTGCCGTACGGCAATATCAGTTATACTAGTTATTCTTATTATTATTATTCTTATTCAGCTCAGAAAAACTGTGATTACTTCAAAAGTATTACAGATACTATTCTGCAAGTCAAGGGTAATATGCAACTCCATTGCGTGCTACTTCATACGAAATTTCATGATCAAATTTCATGATGCTTATAAGTTATGAGCAAAATATAAAAAAAATTTCCGGCGCAGGTTTTTGAGAAACTACGCATAACTGGGACCTGCTGATTTTTTCTAAGATACCTTGACAAAGTCTCCAGTGCAGAAAGGCGTCTCATGGAGATTTCATGAATACATTTCAAGATATGATTTTTTGAAAATTGGACATCCCGAAAATTGACTGAAATTTTTCTGAAAAACAGGGAAGGAATGCTTGTAGAAAGCTGAAAATGGGTATACTTACAGACCTACTCTAGTGTACCAACTTCACAAAGTTACGGACCGCTCGGACAAACGGTCTCGGAGCTACGGACCCACAAAAACTCAAACTTCAAGTGGCCATATCTCGGTCCCTATCGCAGCTACAGACTAGTTTCACATATCACAAGAAAGGTCTGTTTCTCAGCTTTCCAATGATGTATAGCATTATAGTGTCAGACGCGCGGCGTAGAATCGCGTCAGACATTGAAAATTTCATGTCATTTTTTAGGCCTATCAAAACGTTTTCCCTCAAAAAGTGCATGAAGAACTTCATGGATGTTCATGAATAATTTATGCGGGCTACCCAGGTTGGGCCTCCATATTGTGCCAAAAGGAAATTTGCCTAAGTCAAATACTTTTTCCTAGAGAATTTTTGTAATTTCAAAATTGAAACGTAAATTGCTCTGGTTATAATCGTTCAAATCTCATGAAATTAACACCAAAAAATGTGTTAAATTACGCCCTCTAGCAAGCTACAGGGATATCTTCCTCTTACCTTTAACCAATTTTACATATAACATTTTATATATTCAATTATAACTCATGCATTATTTATCAAAATTAATTAAAACTGATTCGTCATGTTCATAATTTTTTTCTCTATTTTTGTATGTAAGCACAGCTCCATAACTTGCATGGTTTGTCTACAATAACCCATTAGGGTTAGGGTTTCACCTACCATTCACTGGAAATGTATTGCTTTGAGGGTGGTACCGCTGGGCACCAAACACAGGTCTCCATGCCAAGCGATGTCTCATTTCAATATATCAGCCTCTTCAAGAATTCATCATGAAGGCCATGAACTGGTTGAAGGGAGTAAGCAGGGCAAGGGAGACAGGGGGGGCGCGGGGGATTATCCGATATTGCCGTACGGCAATATCAGTTATACTAGTTATAATCCCCCGCCGCTTGCGGGCGGGGGATTATATTGATATTGTTCGTTTTACTATTATTATTATGAATTCCCCGTAGGGGAATTCATCTTGTTATTGTACGTTTTGTTATTATTATTATTATTATTATTATTATTATTCTACGGCCTTAGTAAAATGGAGATTATCAGAAAAGTCATAGACATACAACAAAATGGAGGTCACAGCCTTATGAATTGGCATAAGCACTATATTCAGACAAAATTACATGGCGTAATTACTGCTCAGTCAGCCGTTATTCCCAAAAATAGTTTTTACAGTTGGAACAAAGTTCCTCAGAAACTAATATAGATAAAGACATGGGAATTTTTTTCAAGACAGCTGAGACAATTATCCAGTGCAGAAAGGAGCCTAAAGGAATTCCGTTTAAGGAATTCCAAGTTATGATTTTTTGAAAAAGCGGAATTCCAAAAAATGACATTCCAACCTCCAGAAAACAAGGAAGGAATGCTCAGATTAAGGTGAATTTATATGTGTATACAGCCCTACCCTAGTCTAACAATTCCACAAAATTTTGTTGTCGTCGCGTAAGCGGTATCGGCGCTATGACCCAACAAAATCGGAATTTTCAATCGCCGATATCTCGCTTACTATTAGAGCTACAGAAAAATGAAAAATATCATCAAAAAGTTCAGATTCTCCTCTTTCAGATGGTGTATAGAACTTTACTGAACCTGTCTTAGTATAGAATCGCGTCAGACATTGAAAATTTCTTGTCACTTTTTCGCCCTCCCAAACCCTATTTTGCCCAAAAAAACTATGAAGATTTTCATGGATGTTCATGTGTAATTTTTTTGTGGTACCCATTGTAGGCCTGCATAATCTCTTCAAAGGAAATTATTGTACTTGTAATACTTTTTGCTTGAGAATTTTTTTAATTTCAAAATTAAAAGGTAAATTGCTCAGCTTCTACTCATTCAAATTTCATGAAATTAACACCAAAAAATGCGTAAAATTGTGGCCTTGTATGTGCTCCAAGGGCATAAACCTCTTGCTGATAGCCAATTTTACATAAGCAATTTCACATATTCAATTATAACTCATTAATTATTCATTAAAATCAATTAAAACTCATTTGACATATTGCTAATTTTTTTGCCCTATTTTTCCATATAAGCACAGCTCCATAACTCTTATGGTTTGTCTGTAACAAGCTGTTAGGGTTTGGCTTAGGGCTCAGTCAAAATGTATTGCTTTCAGGCTGGTACCATTGGTCACAACACACCTGACTGCATGCTAAGCGCTATATTACCCAATACGTGGACCTCTGCACTTCTATGCACTAGATTGCAACCAAAGCCAAACTAACAACATGTCAACCATATCAGGCCTCGGAATGCCACGACAGGGAAGCCAATGGAAATGAATGGGAGGGAAAGGGAAAGGCAGGGAAGGGAATGGAGGGGCAGGGAATGGAAGGGAATATGGGGGAGGGGAATTCATATCTTAAAATTGCTGTGCAATTTTAATTATTCTCTAGTTATTATTATTATAATCCCCCGCAGCGACAGCGTCGCGGGGGATTATATTGATATTCTACGATTACCTTTTATTATTCTTCTTCTTATTCTTATTATTATGGAGCTCAGGAAAAGTGCGATTACTTCAAAACTATTAAAGATACTGTTTTACAAGTCAAGAGCAATATGCGACTCCATTGCGTGCTACTCTGTATGAAATTTCATGATCAAATTTCATGACACTTATCAGTTATGAGCAAAATATTTAAAAAATTTCCGGCGCAGGTTTCTGAGAACCTAAGCATAACTGAGACCTGTTGATTTTTCCTAAGATACCTTGACAAAGTCTCCAGTGCAGAAAGGCGTCTCGTGGAGATTTCATGAACACATTTCAAGATATGATTTTTTGAAAATTGGATATCCTGAAAACTGACCAAAATTTTTTTGAAAAACAGGGAAGGAATGCTCTTAGAGAGCTGAAAATGGGTGAACATACAGATGTACCCCAACGTACAAACTTCACAAAGTTACGGACTGCTCGCACAAACGGTCTTGGCGGTACGGACATTCAAAAACGCAATATTCAAGTGCTCATATCTCAGTCCCTATTGCACCTACAGCAAAGTATTACATATCACAAGAAAGGTCTGTTTGTCAGCTTTCCAATGGTGTATAGCATTATAGTCTCAGACGCGCGGCGTAGAATCGCGTCAGACATTGAAAATTTTTTGTCACTTTTTGCGCCCCTTGAAAAGTTTTAGGCTGAAAAATCAAAGAAGTTCTTTGTGAATGTTGATGAATATTTTTTTACTTATTCCCTTGTTATGCCCCCATACTATCCTCAAAGGAAATTTGCCTGCATCAAACGGTTTTTCCAAGAGAATTTTTTGAAATTAAAAATTGAAATGCACATTGCTCTGCTTCTACCCATTCAAATTTCATGAAATTAATGCCAAAAGATGCGTAAAATTATGGACTTCACTGTTCTCCAAGGGCATTTACCTATTTCTCATAGCCAATTTAACATAAATGATTTTATATATTCACTTATAACTTGTGAATTATTATTTCAAATCACTTAAAACTCAATGCACATGTTGCTAATTTTTTGGCCTATTTTGTGATATAAGGACATCCTCCTATCTCCAATACTTTGCTGGTAAAATTATGGTAACAAAATAATTCACAGATACATATTAGTCAGCAGTCGGCTATATTCTGTGTCACTGCCACCTTTCCCAACAGCTGACCTTGTTCAACATTCGCAGCTAACTGCACTGTGCTGTCAAGGCAGCATCAGTAGCGTCAACAAAAACATGCAGAGTGTAATCAACACATTGGAATCATACACATTGCACATTGAAAGGACATCATGCGTAACGGATTGCTGATACACTTAAATTATATCCTGTATTTGTGCATTAAACTTATTAAGGCATACAGGCACTAGAGTAATGATGTAATGCGCACTCTTGGAATGGAACTTCATCCCCTACAAAGCGGGCCAGGAGAATAAACTAAAATAATGGACATGAATTTCCAGAGAAGAGTATGCAGGGCTGGGGTCATACGGGGCCCGCGGGGGATTATCCGATATTGCCGTACGGCAATATCAGTTATACTAGTTATTATTATTATTCAGCTCAGAAAAACTGCGATTACTTCAAAACTATTACAGATACTACGCTACAAGTCAAGGGTAATATGCAACTCCATTGCGTGCTACTTCACACGAAATTTCATGATCAAATTTCATGACACTAATAAGTTATGAGGAAAATATAAAAAAAATTTCCGGCGCAGGTTTCTCAGAACCTAAGCATAACTGAGACCTGTTGATTTTTTCTAAGATACCTTGACAAAGTCTCCAGTGCAGAAAGGCGTCTCGTGGAGATTTCATGAATACATTTCAAGATATGATTTTTTTAAAAATAGACATCCCGAAAACTGACCAAAATTTTTCTGAAAAACAGGGAAGGAATGCTCTTAGAGAGCTGGAAATGGGTGCCCATACAGACGTACCCCAGTGTACAAACTTCACAAAGTTACGGACTGCTCGGACAAACGGTCTCGGCGCTACGGACGCACAAAAACTCAAACTTCAAGTGGTCATATCTCAGTCCCTATTTGAGCTACAGACTAGTTTCACATATCACAAGAAAGGTCTGTTTCTCAGCTTTCCAATGGTATATAGCATTATAGTCTCATACGCACGGCGTAGAATCGCGTCGGACATTGAAAATTTCATGTCACTTTTTGCACTCACAAAAGTGTTTTAGGCTAAAAAATCTATGAAGTACTTCATGGATGTTCATCAATAATTTATGTGGGCTACCCAGGTTGGGCCTCCATATTGTGCCAAAAGGAAATTTGCCTACATCAAATACTTTTTCCTAGAGAATTTTTTTAATTTCAAAATTGAAACGTAAATTGCTCAGCTTCTACTTATTCAAATTTCATGAAATTAATACCAAAAGATGCGTAAAAATACAGGCTTTTGACTTGCGTAAGGGCATTCACCTCACACAAACACCCTATTTTACATAGATCATTTTACATATTCAATCATAACTCATGACTTACTGCTTCAATTCAGTTACAACTCAAAAATCATGTTGCTAATTTTTTGGCCTATTTTGTGGTATAAACACATCCACCTATCTCGAAAAAAAAAAATTTTCAAACTTTTAACAGATGCATGTGGTCAGCAGTCGGGGCCATCCTGTCTCAGTGCCACCTTTTACAAGACCTAACCTTACTGTACTGTCAAAGCAGCTGAACTAGCGAATAATATACATTCTACATTGAAAGGGTATGATGCATATAGGGGTTTCACATAGGCTGTTATATTGTGTATTAGTGCAATAGACTTATTAGGGCAGGCAAGGACTATTGTAATGATGTGATGTGCCCTCTTGGAATCGAAGTTCATCCCCCAAAAACCAGGCCAGGGGACATACACAAAAATAGTGGACATGAATTTCAAAAGAAGCGTATGCAGGCCTGGGGGTAATACGGGGCCCGCGGGGGATTATCCGATATTGCCGTACGGCAATATCAGTTATACTAGTTCTTATTCTTATTCTTATTCTTATTCTTATTATTATTATTCAGCTCAGAAAAACTGCGATTACTTCAAAACTATTACAGATATTGGTTTACAAGTGGAGGGCAATGTGTGACTCCATTGCGCGCTACTCTACACGAAATTTCATGATCAAATTTCAAGACACTTATGAGTTATGAGGAAAATACAAAAAAAATTTCCGGCGCAGGTTTCTGAGAACCTAAGCATAACTGAGAGCTGTTGATTTTTTCTAAGATACCTTGACAAAGTCTCCAGTGCAGAAAGGCGTCTCGTGGAGATTTCATGAACACATTTCAAGATATGATTTTTTGAAAAATAGACATCCCGAAAACTGACCAAAATTTTTCTGAAAAACAGGGAAGGAATGCTCGTAGAGAGCTGAAAATAGGTGAACATACAGATGTACCACAGTATACAAATTTCACAAAGTTACGGACCGCTCGGACCAACGGTCTTGGCACTACGGACGTCCAAAAACGCAATTTTCAAGGGGCCATATCTCGGTCCCTATTTAAGCTACAACAAAGTGTTACATATCACAAGAAAGGCCTGTTTGTCAGCTTTCCAATGATGTATAGCATGATGGTGTCAGACGCGCGGCGTAGAATCGCGTCAGACATTGAAAATTTTATGTCACTTTTTGCGCCTACAAAAATGTTTTAGGCTAGAAAGTCAATGAAGTTCTATATGGATGTCCATGAATAATTTTTGTGGGATGCCTAGTGCACGTCTCCGTACTGTCCCCAAAGATCAATTATCTACAACAAATAGTTTTTCCTAGAGAATTTTTTTAATTTCAAAATTGAAATGTACATTGCTCAGCTTCTGGTTGTTCAAATTTCATGAAATTAATACCAAAAGATGCGTAAAATTATGGCCTTTACTGTCCTTCAAGGGAATATACTTCTCCTGAATAGCCAATTTCAAATAAATGATTTTATATATTCAATTATAACTCATGAACTATTGTTTCAGATCACTTAAAACTGAATGTACATGTTGCTAATTTTTTGCCCTATTTTGTGGTATATGGGCATCCTCCTATCTCCAATACCTTGCTGGTAAAATAGAGCTAAAAAAATAATTCACAGATGCATGTTAGTCAGCCGTTGGGTATATACTGTCTCACTGCCACCTTTCCCAGCAGCTGACCTTGTGCCTGCCACGACATTTCATACGCATATGCACCAGCAAGATTACTACGTTCATACATGGTATGAAGAATTCATCATGACGGCCATGAACTGGAAGGAGGGAGTAAGCAGGGCAGGGGAGACAAGGGGGGGCGCGGGGGATTATCCGATATTGCCGTGCGGCAATATCAGTTATACTAGTTATTATAATCCCCCGCCGCTTGCGGGGGATTATATTGATATTGTTCGTTTTATTATTATTATTATTATAAATTCCCCCGTTAGGGGAATTTATATTATTATTATAAATTCCCCCGTTAGGGGAATTTATATTGTTTTTGTTCGTTTTTTTTTTCAGCATCCTATTATTATTTTTCTTTTTATTTTTCGTCAACACTTTAACAGCCTGTATTTCAGAAACTATTTATAGTAACTACCTGAAATTGCAGAGTAATATTGCTTTTGGTGAACAATTGTATGTACTAGAATAACAGAGCGTAATTTTGAGTGAACTGGTAATTACGCAGCAAATGCATAAAAAATTTGTGTTCACAGTTTTAGAAGAACCAATGAGCAAAATTACACCAAATTTTCACACAATCATCTCTAAAGATATACCCAGTGCGGAAAGGCGGCTTTTGGCAATATCTCTAAAAGTTTTTTTTATATGAATTTTTCAAATAAGGGAATTCCAAAAATTGCTACTAAAATTTTCCAAAAACTAGGAAGAAATGGTCCAATCAAGCTGAAATTGTATGCAGTTACAGTCATACTATAGTGTAACAATCCACTAGAATTTCAACTTTCTAGCGTTAACGGTATCGGCGCTATAGCACCACAAAAACGCTATTTTCAAGCGCGCATATCTCGGCCCCTATTAAAGCTACAGGAAAATAAAAAACACCACCAGAAAGCTCTGTTTCTTATCTTTCACATGGTATATAGCATTCTACTGTAGCATCGTCCGTTAAAAATCGCGGTGGACCCTGAAAATTGTATCTCACTTTTTTCCTCCCCAAATGCTTCTTATGACTGGAAACACTTTTTCATGGCCATATGACAATTTCATCGCTTCTCATACTTCACTGGCTGCACATTTTCTTTGTTGAAATAAATGCTGACCCAATTACATTTCTGTGAGAATCATCGGACGGGGAAAGTAGAAGGGAAGGGGCAGGGGGATGTAAGGGGGCAGGGGGATGTAAGGGGGCAGGGGAGAGGAAGGGAAGGGGGGAATTTATCTTTGTAATTGTGCACAATTACAGGTGTACTAGTTATTATTATTATTCTTATTCAGCTCAGGAAAACTGCGATTACTTCAAAACTATTAGAGATATTGGTTTACAAGTGAAGGATGGTATGCAACTCCCGTGCGTGCTATTACTCACAAAATTTCATGATCAAATTTCAAGACACTTATCAGTTATGAGGAAAATACAAAAAAAATTTCCGGCGCAGGTTTCTGAGAACCTAAGCATAACTGAGACCTGTTGATTTTTTGTGAGATACCTTGACTAAGTCTCCAGTGCAGAAAGGCGTCTCGTGGAGATTTCATGAATACATTTCAAGATATGATTTTTTGAAAATTTGACTTCCCGAAAATTGACTGAAATTTTTTTGAAAAACAGGGAAGGAATGCTCGTAGAAAGCTGAAAGTAGGTAAACTTACAGACCTACCCTAGTGTACCAACTTCACAAAGTTACGGACTGCTCGGACAAACGGTCTTGGCGCTACGGACGCACAAAAACTCAAACTTCAAGTGGCCATATCTCAGTCCCTATTTCAGCTACAGACTAGTTTCACATATCACAAGAAAGGTCTGTTTCTCAGCTTTCCAATGGTATATAGCATTATAGTCTCAGACGCACGGTGTAGAATCGCGTCGGACATTGAAAATTTTTTGTCACTTTTAGCACTCACAAAAGTGTTTTAGGCTAAAAAATCTATGAAGTACTTCATGGATGTTCATCAATAATTTATGACGGCTACCCAGGTTGGGCCTCCATATTGTGCCAAAAGGAAATTTGCCTACATCAAATACTTTTTCCTAGAGAATTTTTTTAATTTCAAAATTGAAACGTAAATTGCTCAGCTTCTACTTATTCAAATTTCATGAAATTAACACCAAAAGATGCGTAAAATTACAGGCTTTTGACTTGCGTAAGGGCATTCACGTCACACAAACACCCTATTTTACATAGCTCATTTTACATATTCAATCATAACTCACGACTCACTGCTTCAAATCAGTTACAACTCATAAATCATGTTGCTAATTTTTTGGCCTATTTTGTGGTATAAACACATCCACCTATCTGGCTAAAAAAAAAAATTTCAAACTTTTAACAGATGCATGTGGTCTGCAGTTGGGGCCATCCTGTCTCAGTGCCACCTTTTACAAGACCTAACCTTACTGTACTGTCAAAGCAGCTGAACTAGCGAATAATATACATTGTACATTGAAAGGGTATGATGCATATAAGGGTTTCACATAGGCTGTTATATTGTGTATTAGTGCAATAGACTTATTAGGGCAGGCAGGGACTATTGTAATCATGTGATGTGCCCTCTTGGAATCGAAGTTCATCCCCCAAAAACCAGGCCAGGGGACATACACAAAAATAGTGGACATGAATTTCAAAAGAAGCGTATGCAGGCCTGGGGGTAATACGGGGCCCGCGGGGGATTATCCGATATTGCCGTACGGCAATATCAGTTATACTAGTTATAATCCCCCGCCGCTTGCGGGGGATTATATTGATATTGTTCGTTTTATTATTATTAAGAATTTACCTATGGTAAATTCTATTTGTTTTTGCTATTATTATTATTCTTATTATTCTTATTCTTCTTTTTTTTTCAAAAAGGTCCTATGGCAATGAAAGGTGGTCAGATGGTGAATCAGTCATTCAGTATTGTGAAAGTGGGTCATTTGATGTCATTTTCACAGTTGTCTTTTTCACAGAGGCGTTCAAAGTTGAAAATTTGTAAACTTTAAGGTTGAATAACTGAAAAAGTAGTTGAGATAATGAGTCAAGTGTCAAAATCATGTGATAAAAAGTTGATGTCTACGTATTGGTACAAGTGATATGAGAGTTGGTCCAACGGGTAAAGGGTTAGAGCAGAATGAGCAGTTTTTGGTCTGCGAACAGAATCTCAAGTTACGTAATAGATGGAATCATGGTGATTGTGACAAAAGTTGGCCAGTATCTGGGGCCAGTGCAGTGCGCAATATGGTTTGGATTTGTAGACTACTTTTTGAAATATGGCAATTTTTCAAAATCAAGGGTTCAAAATTTAGGTCGAATTGTAAAATCTCCTTGAAGGAGTAGTCTGAAGTGATCAAAATGTTAATGAACTACCCTTAACTTTACCCAAAAAGACTATTTTGACCAAAAAATTTGACAAAAAGATGATATTTGAAGGTGATATGAGCCGTTAAAGTTTAAAAAGTACAATTTTCCAAAAATTCTCAAAATTATGTTGTTTTCAACCAATCAAATGAAAAGTCTGGCATCTACTACTCAAAAACATGGTTATCAAAAGCCCCCTATTAAAATTGTTTCATATCCTCTACTTAATTTGTAAAAAATTGTGAAAAAAGGCACTTTGCGACTTACATGACATTTTGCAAAAATCATTTAATTTGAGTGGGAAATATCACTTCTACAGCTTTCTGTAAATTAAATGACCCCCCAATACCACATACTGCAATCACATGAGCACATTAATTTTCACCTGTGACAATTTCCGCAAGGTCAAATTGGAGGTCAAAGATGAAGGGAAAATTTATCATTTTGGCAGATGATTTTTTTTTACTAGGAAGGAATATTTCAATTTTCTTGATTTTAAGGTCAGATGTACACCAAATACTTCTGGTAATTTGGAGCAAATGACAAGTCTGTAGCTACATCCATCTCTGAGCTGTAAGGGTCAGAAGGTCCAAAAAATGACAAAATGGTCAGCAAAAAATTCATTTTCACATGATGCAGGTGTGACAGGTTCACACTGTAAGACGTTGTGGCCGCATAAATTAGCATACATTAGCCATATATGGAGTGCCCCTCTGGCCAGTTCAGGTGAGTGCTGGTTACAAGGGCAGGCCTACTGATTGGAACAGTAGTCTGCTGTCATGCTGTTGGAAGTCAGGACTGTCAGTCAGGACTGTTCGTCAGGACTGTCAGTCAGGACTGTCAGTCAGTCAGGACTGTCAGTCAGGACTGTCAGTCAGGACTCAGGCAGGACTTTGAGTGAGGACTCTGAGTGAGGACTCTGAGTCAGGACTCTGAATCAAGGACACTGAGTTAGGACTTTGCAACAGGACTTTGCATCAGGACTCTGAGTCGCGACTCTGAGTCGCGACTCTGAGTCGCGACTCTGAGTCACGACTCTGAGTCACGACTCTGAGTCACGACTCTGAGTCACGACTCTGAGTCACGACTCTGAGTCACGACTCTGAGTCACGACTCTGAGTCACGACTCTGAGTCACGACTCTGAGTCACGACTCTGAGTCACGACTCTGAGTCACGACTCTGAGTCACGACTCTGAGTCACGACTCTGAGTCACGACTCTGAGTCACGACTCTGAGTCACGACTCTGAGTCACGACTCTGAGTCACGACTCTGAGTCACGACTCTGAGTCACGACTCTTAGGCTGTGTTGAGTCGAGACAGGAATCAGAGGAAGGATTTGGCATCAGCCGTTACAGTCATGAGTCTGAGCCAGGATCCGGGTCAGAGAAAAGAGTCTGTGTCAGGAGTGAGAGTCAGTAGTCTGAATCGGAGATCTGATCAGGATTCAGAGTTGAAGTTGCAGTCAGAGTCGCAGTCATGGTGAGGAATCACAGTCAGCATGTGTTTGTCAGTCCCTCGGTTTCATCCATCTGTCCATTTGTCCGTCCATTTACAGGCAAAGTTTAGTCCATATGTCCATTTGTCTGTCGGTTTACAGGCCAAGTTTATTTAAAAGTAAAGGTAAATTCTTAGTAATTGTCAGTGCTGACAATTACCGTGTTCTCTAGTTATTAAGAACTTCCCGTAGGGAAGTTCTTATTGATATTGTACGTATTCTTATTATTCTTTATTTATTATTATTTATTATTATTATTATTATTATTATTATTATTCTTATTCTTCCAACTTTTTCACTTTTTTAAATTTTGAATAACTTCTTTACAAGAAGACATATGTCAATTAGCATGTATACAGCATTAAGACACTGTAAAATTCCTTCTATGCTGGGAATTACACATCGGAATTCCGTTTGACATAGGAATTACAGGCAATCTTCACGAAAAATTTCCGATTCCAGTTTTGGGAAAACCGTCTGTCAGAATGTCATGAAATTTTTTCCTGTTAATCTCTAATGGAATATGCAGTGCAGAAAGGAGCCTAGTGGCAATTGGATGAATAGCTTTGGAGAAAAAAAAGTTCAAAATTGGAGCAAAGCGAAATTTTGAGGGGTGATGTCATGAAAAACCATGATTGGAATGTCAGATTTTTATGTCCTTACAGGAATTGTTAGCAGTACTAGGGTGTAGTGTCTGTGCAAAAGTATGGCATTCCAGGACCAATACTTTTGGTGCCACAGGGCCTCAAAAGTCGAACATTTGATGGCCTGTATCTCCCTTAATATTAGTCCTACAAAGAAAGTAGGGACATTTTTGGAAAGCTCAGAATGTCAGCTTTCCAATGATGTATAGCAATATCCTGTACAACGTCCGGTTTAGAATCGCGGTGGACATTGAAAATTTTATGTCACTTTTTGGGCCAATCAAAACGTTTTTGGTCAAAACATGTATGAAGAACTTCATGGATGTTCATGAATAATTTATGTAGGATACCCAGGTTGGGCCTCCATATTTTACCAAAAGGAAGTTGACCTACATCAAATACTTTTTCCTACAGAATTTTTTTAATTTCAAAATTTAAACGTAAATTGCTCTGGTAATAATTGTTCAAATCTCATGAAATTAACACCAAATAATGCATAAAATTATGCCCTCTAGTAGGCTACAAGGATATCTTCCTATTAACATTAACCAATTTTACATATAACATTTTATATATTCAATTATAACTCATTAACTATTTATCAAAATCAATTAAAACTGATTTGACACATTCCTAATTTTTTGTTCTATTTTTGCATGTAAGCACATCTCCATAACTCTGATGGTTTGTCTACAACAAGCCATTAGGGTTAGGGTTTCACATACCATTCACCCAAATGTATTGCTTTGAGGGTGGTACCGCTGGCTACCACACACTGGTCTCCATGCCAAGCGATGTGTGATGGAAAATACCAAGCGTGATTTGTATTGTGCACAGTTAACTACATCCATTTCAGCAAAGATTCTCTGGTTGAGGACATCATGACATAATATAATAAAACTTAATGGGAGTGTGTTCCACAGCCATGAACCTCATGAATGTCAGATCGCGCAAGAATACAACATGAGTCTGAAGGCAAGGGGTTGGAAGGAAGGGAGGGGATTGGAAGGAAGGGATTGGAGGGAAGGGAAGGGATTGGATGGAAGGGAAGGGATTGGAAGGAAGGGAAGGGATTGGAAGGAAGGGAAGGGATTGGAAGGAAGGGAAGGGATTGGAAGGAAGGGAAGGGATTGGAAGGGAAGGGAAGTTCTTCCTTTAAATTGCTGTGCAATTTAGTATACTAGTTATTATTATTATTATTCAGCTCAGGAAAACTGTGATTACTGCAAAACTATTAGAGATAACATCCTGAAACCTCAAACACAATATGTGACTCCATTGCGCGCTACTTCTTACGAAATTTCATGATCAAATTTCAAGGCACTTATGATTTATGAGCAAAATACAAAAAAAATTTCCGGCGCAGGTTTCTGAGAACCTAAGCATAACTGAGACCTGTTGATTTTTTGTAAGATACCTTGACAAAGTCTCCAGTGCAGAAAGGCGTCCTGTGGAGATTTCATGAATACACTTCAAGATATGATTTTTTGAAAATTTCACATCCCGAAAATTTACGGAAAATTTTCTGAAAAACAGGGAAGGAATGCTCGTAGAAAGCTGAAAATGGGTATACTTACAGACCTACCCTAGTGTACCAACTTCACAAAGTTACGGACCGCTCGGACAAACGGTCTCTGCGCTACGGACGCACAAAAACTCAAACTTCAAGTGGCCATATCTCGGTCCCTATTGCAGCTACAGACTAGTTTCACATATCACAAGAAAGGTCTGTTTCTCAGCTTTCCAATGATGTATAGCATTATAGTATCAGACGCGCGGCGTAGAATCGCGTCAGACATTGAAAATTTGTTGTCACTTTTTGGACCTTTCGAAAAGTTTTTGGCTTAAAATCCAATGAAGTTCTTCATCAATGTCCATGAATATTTTTTCCCTAATACCCTTGTGGGGCCTCCATACTGTCCTAAAAGGACAGTTGACTACATCAAATGGTTTCTGCCACAGAATTTTTTGTATTTCAAAATTGAAATGCACATAGCTCAGCTTCTACTCGTTCAAATTTCATGAAATTAACTCCAAAAAATGCATAAAATTATGACCTACGCTGAACTGCACGGGCATGCAGCTCATAGTAATACTCAATTTTACAATGATGATTTTACATTTGCAATTATAACTCATGCATTAATGTTCCGAATCAATTAAAACTGAAATTACATGCTGCTTATTTTTTGCCCTATTTTGTGGTATAATCCTAGCTTACCAGTCTTTTTTCCTTTGCCTTGAAAAAAAAGTTTAAAAATAATTCACAGATGCATCTTAGTCTGCTGTCGGGGCCATTCTGTCTCACTGCCAGGTTTTGCTCCCAAGCAGCAGCATTACGCCATGCAAAGAGCAGCATACTCAAACACGGTCATCAACACCAGGGCACAGGCTTAGGCCTATCATGACAGGGTTATAATATACATTGAAGGGAAAGGATTTTGTAAGCGTTGGCTGATAGGGCATATGTCCTCTATTTATGCACTTAAAAACCTTAATAGTATGAGCGGACAGGCGTATTCATACAAATTATTGAAGTGAATTGAAACAGGAGAATAAGCAGGGCTAGGGTCAAACGGGGCCCGCGGGGGATTATCCGATATTGCCGTACGGCAATATCAGTTATACTAGTTATAATCCCCCGCCGCGAGCGGGGGATTATATTGATATTGTTCGTTTTATTATTATTATTATTATTATTCTTATTATTATTCTTATTCTTATTATTATTCAGCTCAGGAAAACTGAGATTACTTCAAAACGATTAGAGATATTGGTTTACAAGTGAAGTGTAATATGCAACTCCATTGCGCGCTACTGCTTACGAAATTTCATGATCAAATTTCATGACACTTATGAGTTATGATCAAAATATAAAAAAAATTTCCGGCGCAGGTTTCTGAGAAACTACGCATAACTGGGACCTGCTGATTTTTTCTAAGATACCTTGACAAAGTCTCCAGTGCAGAAAGGCGTCTCGTGGAGATTTCATGAATACATTTCAAGATATGATTTTTTGAAAATTGGACATCCCGAAAATTGACTGAATTTTTTTAAAAAAACAGGGAAGGAATGCTTGTAGAAAGCTGAAAATGGGTATACTTACAGACCTACTCTAGTGTACCAACTTCACAAAGTTACGGACCGCTCGGACAAACGGTCTTGGAGCTACGGACGTACAAAAACTCAAACTTCAAGTGGCCATATCTCGGTCCCTATCGCAGCTACAGACTAGTTTCACATATCACAAGAAAGGTCTGTTTGTCAGCTTTCCAATGATGTATAGCATTATAGTGTCACACGCTCGGCGTAGAATCGCGTCAGACATTGAAAATTTTATGTCATTTTTTGGGCCTATCAAAACGTTTTCCCTCAAAAAGTGCATGAAGAACTTCATGGATGTTCATCAATAATTTATGCGGGCTACCCAGGTTGGGCCTCCATATTGTGCCAAAAGGAAATTTGCCTAAATCAAATACTTTTTCCTAGAGAATTGTTGTAATTTCAAAATTGAAACGTAAATTGCTCTGGTTATAATTGTTCAAATCTCATGAAATTAACACCAAAAAATGTGTAAAATTACGCCCTCTAGCAAGCTACAGGGATATCTTCCTCTTACCTTTAACCAATTTTACATATAACATTTTATATATTCAATTATAACTCATTCATTATTTATCAAAATCAATTAAAACTGATTCGTCATGTTCCTAATTTTTTCCTCTATTTTTGTATGTAAGCACAGCTCCATAACTTGCATGGTTTGTCTACAATAACCCATTAGGGTTAGGGTTTCACCTACCATTCACTGCAAATGTATTGCTTTGAGGGTTGTACCGCTGGGCACCAAACACAGGTCTCCATGCCAAGCGATGTCTCATTTCAATA
Organism: Platynereis dumerilii; assembly: GCA_026936325.1. NCBI lineage: Eukaryota > Metazoa > Annelida > Polychaeta > Phyllodocida > Nereididae > Platynereis > Platynereis dumerilii. Next base: position 9,255,571 of record JAPTHN010000021.1, read on the forward strand.
TATCAGCCTCTTCAAGAATTCATCATGAAGGCCATGAACTGGTTGAAGGGAGTAAGCAGGGCAAGGGAGACAGGGGGGGCGCGGGGGATTATCCGATATTGCCGTACGGCAATATCAGTTATACTAGTTATAATCCCCCGCTCGCGCAGCGGCGGGGGATTATATTGATATTCTTCGATTACCTTTTATTATTATTATTATTATTATTGCAGTCAGGAAAACTGTGATTACTACAAAACTATTAAAGATCCTGTTTTACAAGTCAAGGGTAATATGCGACTCCATTGCGCGCTACTTCACACGAAATTTCATGATCAAATTTCATGATGCGTATGAGTTATGAGGAAAATATAAAACAAATTTCCGGCGCAGGTTTCTGAGAACCTAAGCATAACTGAGACCTGTTGATTTATTCTAAGATACCTTGACAAAGTCTCCAGTGCAGAAAGGCGTGACGTGGAGATTTCATGAACAAATTTTAAGATATGATTTTTTGAAAATTTGATATCCCGAAAACTGACCAAAATTTTGTTGGAAAACAGGGAAGGAATGCTCTTAGAGAGCTGAAAATAGGTGAACATACAGATGTACCCTAGTGTACCAACTTCACAAAGTTACGGACCGCTCGGACCAACGGTCTTGGCGCTACGGACGTCCAAAAACGCAATTTTCAAGTGGCCATATCTCGGTCCCTATTTAAGCTAAAACAAAGTTTGACATATCACAAGAAAGGTCTGTTTCTCAGCTTTCCAATGGTGTATAGCATTATAGTGTCAGACGCGCGGCGTAGAATCGCGTCAGACATTGAAAATTTGTTGTCACTTTTTGAGCCCTTTGAAACGTTTTAGGCTGAAAAATCAATGAAGTTCTTTGTGAATGTTGATGAATATTTTTTTACTTATTCCCTTGTTATGCCTCCATACTGCCCTCAAAGGAAATTTGCCTGCATCAAATGGTTTTCCCAGGAGAATTTTTTGAAATTCCAAATTGAAATGCACATTGCTGTGCTTCTACTCATTCAAATTTCATGAAATTAATACCAAAAGATGGGTAAAATTATGGGCTGCACTGTCCTCCAAGGCCATTTACCTATTCCTCATGGCCAATTTAACATAAATGATTTTATATATTCAATTATAACTCTTGTATTAATGTTTCAAATCAGTTAAAAGTCAAATCACATGTTGCTAATTTTTTGCCCTATTTTGTCACATAACCATATCTACCAGTCCTTTTTCCTTCCCCTTAAAAGAAAAAGTTTAAAAATAATTCGCAGATGCATACTAGTCTGCTGTCGGGACCATTCTGCCTCACTGCCAGGTTTTGCTGCCAGGCCCCAGCATTACACAATGCAAATAGCATCACATTGATCAATAGGAAGGTACAGGCTGACGCCTATCATGACAAAGGAATGATATATACATTGAAGGGAAGGCGTTTTGGAGATGTTGGGTGATAAGGCATATATGTCCTATATTTATGCACCGAAAGAAGTAATTGTACAAGCAGAGACCATGAGCAACAGTACCTATAGTTGCGAGACAGTATTTCTGATGTCTTGCAAATGCTAGCACAGTGCAAAGCCAGGGAATAAGGCCAAATTCCCCAGAAATGTGTCTATTAATATATTTGCCAGAGATTCTATCTATGATGTTCCTCTCTTGGTAAGGAAGTTCATTCCCTAAAATGATGGCCAGGGGATAAACACAAATTAAGGACATGATGTGAAAGGGAGAGCAAGCAGGGCTGGGGACAAACGGGTGGCGCGGGGGATTATCCGATATTGCCGTACGGCAATATCAGTTATACTAGTTATTATTCTTATTCTTATTCAGCTCAGGAAAACTGCGATTACTTCAAAACTATTAGAGATATTGGTTTACAAGTGAAGGATGATATGCAACTCCCGTGCGTGCTATTACTCACGAAATTTCATGATCAAATTTCATGACGCTTATGAGTTATGAGGAAAATATAAAAAAAATTTCCGGCGCAGGTTTCTGAGAATCTAAGCATAACTGAGAGCTGTTGATTTTTTCTAAGATACCTTGACAAAGTCTCCAGTGCAGAAAGGCGTCTCGTGGAGATTTCATGAACACATTTCAAGATATGATTTTTTAAAAAATAGACATCCCGAAAACTGGCCAAAATTTTTCTGAAAAACAGGGAAGGAATGCTCGTAGAAAGCTGAAAATGGGCGTGCTTACAGACCTAGCCTAGTGTACCAACTTCACAAAGTTACGGACTGCTCGGACAAACGGTCTGTGCGCTACGGACGCACAAAAACCCAAACTTCAAGTGGCCATAGCTCAGTCCCTATCGCAGCTACAGACTAGTTTCACATATCACAAGAAAGGTCTGTTTCTCAGCTTTCCAATGGTGTATAGCATAATAGTGTCAAGCGCGCGGCGTAGAATCGCGTCGGACATTGAAAATTTCATGTCACTTTTTAGGCCCAAAAAAACTTTTCGGCGCAAAAATTCAATGTAATTCTTCATGCATGTCCATCATTATTTTATGTGGGCTACCCATATTAGCCCTCCATATTGTCCCCGAACATAAATTACCTACATTAAATAGTTTGTCCTAGAGAATTTTTTTAATTTTCAAACTTCAAATATAAATTGCTCAGCTTCCGGTTATTCAAATTTCATGAAATTAATACCAAAAGATGCTTAAAATTATCGCCTTTACTGTCCTCCAAGGCCATACAGCTCATAGTAATAGCCAATTTTACATAGATGATTTTATATAAGCCACTATAACTCCTGCATTTATGTTTCAAATTAGATGAAAATCCAATGACATGTTCCTAATTTATTGCCTGATTTTTCCATGTAGGCACATCTCCCCAACTCTTATGGTTTGCCTGCAGCAAGCCATTAGGGTTAGGGTTAGGGTTTACTCAACATGCACTGCTTGCAGGGTGGTACGCTTGGCCACCACAGGTGTGTCTGGCAGTCAAGACATTTGATAGGCATATGCTCCAACAACATTGCAGCGTTCATACATGCTTTTAAGAATTCATCATGAAGGACATGAATTGGAAGGGGAGAGTAAGCAGGGAAGGGGAGACAGGGGGGGGCGCGGGGGATTATCCGATATTGCCGTACGGCAATATCAGTTATACTAGTTAAGAATTTACCTATGGTAAATTCTATTTGTTTTTGCTATTATTATTATTATTATTATTCTTTTTATTTCAAAATGGGTTTACGTTGATGAAAGTTGGTCACAGTGTAGGTCAGTTGTTGGCCATTACGTAATTGGGTCATTTGATGTCATTTTCACAGTTGTCTTTTTCACAGAGCCGTTCAAAGTCGAAAATGAGTAAACTTTCAAGGCCTATAACTCAAAAAGTATTTGAGATAATGACTCAGGAATCAAAATCCTGTGATAAAAAGTTGTTATCAACATATTGGTCCCGGTCATATGAGAGTTGGTCCAACGGGTAAAGGGCTATTGATGCATGAGCAGTTTTGAATTGTCACTCTAGATCTCAAGTTACATAACAGATAGGAAGATGCTGATTGTGACAAAAGTTGGCCAGTATCTGGGACCAGTGCAGCAAGCAATATGGTTTGGATTTGTGCCATACTTTTTGAAATATGGCAATTTTTCAATATTGGGTGTTCAAAATTCAGGTGGAATTGTAAAATCTCCATGAAGGGATAGTCTGAGGTGTACAAAATATACTAGGAACTACCCTTAACTTTACTCAAAAAGACTATATTGACCAAAAAATTGGACCAAAAGGTGATATTTGAAGGTGATATGAACCATTAAAGTTGAAAAAGTTGAATTTTTGAAAAATCCAGAAAATTATGTTATTTTCCACAAATCCTCTTAAATCTCTGAGGTATACTGGTCACTAATATGGTTATCAAAAGCCCCCCATTAGAATTGTTTTATATCCTGAACTTAATTTGTAAATAATTGTGAAAAATTTCACTTCGCCACTTACATGACATTTTGCATAAAAGATTTAATTTGAGTGGGAAGTATCACTCCTACAGCTTTCTGTAAATTAAATGACCCCCCTATATCACAAGTGGCATTCAGATGAGCACATTAATTTTCACCTGTGACAATTTCCGCAAGGTCAAATTTGAGGTCAAAGATGAAATGAAAACTGATCATTTGCACAAATGATTTTTTTTAACTAGCAAGGAAAGTTCCAATTTTTAAAATTTTAATTGACAAGCTTGACCAAATACTTGCGGTAAGTTGTGGCTAATGACAAGTCTGTAGGTACAGTCAACTCGAAGCAACAAAGGTCAAAAGGTCAGAAAAATGAAGAAATGGTCAGCCAAAAATTCATTTTCACATGATGCAGGTGAGTTGTTTCACACTCCAACACAGGCTGGCCGCATATATTAGCATACATTAACCATATTTGGAAAGCTGTTTGGGCCGTTTCAGGTGACGGGGCCAGTGTACACTACTGTCTAATGTTTATACACATATTAAAGTCTCGAATGACTGAGTCAGCAGTTGGAGTCAGGAGTTGAGGTCAGGAGTTGGAGTCAGGAGTAGGAATCAGGAGTTGGGCTGTGCGTCGGGACTGTGAGTCGGGGACTGTGAGTCAGGTAGTCTGCTGTCATGCTGTTGGGAGTCAGGACTGTGAGTCAGGTAGTCTGCTGTCAAGCTGTTGGGAGTCAGGATTGTGAGTCAGGTAGTCTGCTGTCAAGCTGTTGGGAGTCAGGACTGTCAGTCAGGACTGTCAGTCAGGACTGTCAGTCAGGACTGTCAGTCAGGACTGTCAGTCAGGGCTGTTAATCAGGCCTGTCAGTCAGGACTTTCAGTCAGGACTGTCAGTCAGGACTTTCAGTCAGGACTTTCAGTCAGGACTGTCAGTCAGGACTTTCAGTCAGGACTGTCAGTCAGGACTTTCAGTCAGGACTGTCAGTCAGGACTCGGAGTCAGGACTCTGAATCGGGCCTCTGAGTCCGGACTTTGAGTCAGGCCTCGGAGTTACGATTCTGATTCACGATTCTGAGTCAGGACTGTCAGTCAGGACTGTCAGTCAGGACTGTGAGTCAGGACTGTCAGTCAGGACTCTGAGTGAGGACTCTGAGTGAGGGCCTCTGAGTTGGGACTTTGCGTCAGGACTCTGAGTCAGAACTCTGAGTCAGGTCTCTGAATCAGGTACTCTGAGTCGGGACTTTGCGTCGTGAGGCTGAGTCGGGAGGACTGTCAGTCAGGACTCTGAGTCAGGACTCTGAGTCATGACTCTGAGTCGGGACTCTGAGTCAGGACTGTCAGTCAGGACTGTCAGTCAGGACTGTCAGTCAAACCTGTCAGTCAGGTCTGTCAGTCAGGGCTGTCAATCAGGACTGTCAGTCAGGACTCTGAGTCAGGATTCTGAGTCAGGAATCAGAGTCGTCTCTGAGTCACGACTCTTAGGCCGAGTTTAGTCGAGACAGGAATCAGAGGAAGGATTTGGCATCAGCCGTTAAAGTCTGAACCAGGAGTCCGGGACATAGAAAAGAGTCTGCGTTAGGAGTGACAGTCAGTCAGGTCGCTGAGTCAGAACCCTAGGTCAGGACTCTGCGTCAGGACTCTGAGTCTCGACTATGAGTCAGGACTATGAGACGGGCCACTGAATCAGGACTCGGAGTCAGGTCCCGGAGTCAGGCCTCGGATTCAGGACTCGGAGTCAGATGTCTGAGTCATGACTCTAAGGTACGACTCTGTGTCACGACTCTGAGTCACGACTCTCAGTTACGACTCTCAGTTACGACTCTGAGTCACGACTCTGAGTCACGACTCTGAGTCGCGACTCTCCTGAGGCCGTATTGAGTCTGAGGAAGGATTTGGCATCAGCAGTTGAAGTCGCAACTCAGAGCCAGGAGTCTGAGTCCCGCATCAGAGAAAAGAGTCAGGGTCAGGACTGAGAGTCAGTAGTATGAATTGTAGATCTGATCAGGAAGCTGCCCAGGATTCAGAGTCTGAGTCAGAGTCTGGCTGAGGAGTCAGAGTCCGCACGTGTCTGTCAGTCCGTTGGTTTCATCCATCTGTCCATCTGTCCATTGTGTCTGTCCGTTTACAGGCAAAGTTTAGCCCATCTCTCCATCTGTCCATTTGTCTGTCTGTTTACAGGCCAAGTTTACTTAAAAGTAAAGTTAAAGTCCATTTGTCTGTCAATTTACAGGCAAAGTTTAGTTAAAAGTAAAGGTAAATTCTTTGTAATTGTCCGTGATGACAATTACCGTGTTCTCTAGTTATTATTCTTATTATTCTTATTCTTCTTTTTGGTTTCAAAATGGTTCTACGGCAATGAAAGTTGGTCAGAAGGTCAATCAGGCATTCAGTATTGTGAAAGTGGGTCATTTGATGTCATTTTCACAGTTGTCTTTTTCACAGAGGCGTTCAAAGTCGAAAATTTGTAAACTTCAATGTTGAATAACTGAAAAAGTATTTGAGATAACGAGTCAAGAGTCAAAATCATGTGATAAAAAGTTGATGTCTACGTATTGGTACAAATGATATGAGTGTTGGTCCAACGGGTAAAGGGCTAGAGCAGAATGAGCAGTTTTTGGTCTGCGAACAAGATCTCAAGTTACGTAATAGATGGAATCATGGTGATTGTGACAAAAGTTGGCCAGTATCTGGGGCCAGTGCAGTGCACAATATGGTTTGGATTTGTTGACTACTTTTTGAAATATGGCAATTTTTCAAAATCAAGGGTTCAAAATTTAGGTCTAATTGTAAAATCTCCTTGAAGCAGTAGTCTGAGGTGATCAAAATGTATAATGAACTACCCTTAACTTTACCCAAATAGACTATTTTGACCAAAAAATTTGACAAAAAGATGATATTTGAAAGTGATATGAGCCGTTAAAGTTTAAAAAGTACAATTTTCCAAAAATTCTCAAAATTATGTACTTTTCAACCAATCAAATGAAAAGTCTGGCATCTACTACTCAAAAACATGGTTATCAAAAGCCCTCTATTACAATTGTCTCATATCCTCAACTTTATTTGTAAAAAATTGTGAAAAATGGTACATCGCAACTTACATGACATTTTGCATAAATCATTTAATTTGAGTGGGAAATATCACTTCTACAGCTTTCTGTAAATTAAATGATCCCCTAATACCACAGGCTGCAATCACAGGAGCACATTAATTTTCACCTGTGAACATTTCCGCAAGGTCAAATTTAAGGTCAAAGATGAAGGGAAAATTTATCATTTTGGCAGATGATTTTTTTTTACTAGGAAGGAATATTTCAATTTTCTTGATTTTAAGGGCCGATGTAGACCAAATACTTCTGGTAATTTGCAGCAAATGACATGTCTGTAGCTACATCCATCTCTGAGCAGTGAGGGTCAAAAGGTCAAAAAAATGACAAAATGGTCAGCAAAAAATTCATTTTCACATGAAGCAGGTGTGACAGGTTCACACTGTAAGATGTTGTGGCCGCATAAATTAGCATACATTAGCATACATTAGCCATATATGGAGTGTTCCTCTGGCCAGTTCAGGTGAGTGCTGGTTACAAGGGCAGGCCTACTGATTGGAACAGTAGTCTGCTGTCATGCTGTTTGGAGTCAGGCCTCTGAGTCGGGACTCGCAGTCAGGACTGTCAGTCAGGACTGTCAGTCAGGACTGTCAGTCAGGACTGTCAGTCAGGACTGTCAGTCAGGACTGTCAGTCAGGACTGTCAGTCAGGACTGTCAGTCAGGACTGTCAGTCAGGACTGTCAGTCAGGACTGTCAGTCAGGACTCAGTGTCACGGCTCAGTGTCACGACTCAGTGTTGGGCCTCTGAGTCAGGACTCTGAGTCAGGACTCTGAGTCAGGACTCTGAGTCAGGACTCTGAGTCAGGACTCTGAGTCAGGACTCTGAGTCAGGACTCTGAGTCAGGACTCTGAGTCAGGACTCTGAGTCAGGACTCTGAGTCAGGACTCTGAGTCAGGACTCTGAGTCAGGACTCTGAGTCAGGACTCTGAGTCAGGACTCTGAGTCAGGACTCTGAGTCAGGACTCTGAGTCAGGACTCTGAGTCAGGACTCTGAGTCAGGACTCTGAGTCAGGACTCTGAGTCAGGACTCTGAGTCAGGACTCTGAGTCAGGACTCTGAGTCAGGACTCTGAGTCAGGACTCTGAGTCAGGACTCTGAGGCCGTGTTGAGTCGAGACAGGAGTCTGAGGAAGGATTTGGCATCAGCAGTTGAAGTCACAAGTCTGAGCCAGGAGTCAGTCATCAGAGAAAATAATCTGCATCAGGAGTGAGAGTCAGTAGTCTGAATTGGAGATCTGATCAGGAAGCTGATCGGGATTCAGAGTTGGAGTCGGAGTCAGAGTCGCGATCATGGTCAGGCAACAGAGTCAGCATGTGTTTGTCAGTCCGTCAGTTTCATCCATCTGTCCATTTGTCTGTCCATTTACAGGCAAAGTTTAGTTATAAGTAAAGGTAAATTCTTTGTAATTGTCCCTGATGACAATTACCGTCTTCTCTAGTTATAATCCCCCGCCGCTTGCGGGCGGGGGATTATATTGATATTCTTCGATTACCTTTTATTATTATAATCCCCCGCCGCTTGCGGGCGGGGGATTATATTTATAATCCCCCGCCGCTTGCGGGCGGGGGATTATATTGATATTGTTCGTTTTACTATTATTATTATTATTATAATCCCCCGCTCGCGCAGCGGCGGGGGATTATATTGATATTCTTCGATTACCTTTTATTATTATTATTATTATTATTATTATTATTATTATTCAGCTCAGGAAAACTGTGATTACTACAAAACTACTAAAGATCCTGTTTTACAAGTCAAGGATAATATGCGACTCCATTGCGCGCTACTTCAGACGAAATTTCATGATCAAATTTCATGACACTTATGAGTTATGAGGAAAATATAAAACAAATTTCCGGCGCAGGTTTCTGAGAACCTAAGCATAACTGAGAGCTGTTGATTTTTTCTAAGATACCTTGACAAAGTCTCCAGTGCAGAAAGGCGTCTCGTGGAGATTTCATGAACACATTTCAAGATATGATTTTTTTAAAAATAGACATCCCGAAAACTGGCCAAAATTTTTCTGGAAAACAGGGAAGGAATGCTCGTAGAAAGCTGAAAATGGGCGTGCTTACAGACCTAGCCTAATGTACCAATTTCACAAAGTTACGGACCGCTCGGACAAACAGTCTGTGCGCTACGGACGCACAAAAACTCAAAATTCAAGTGGCCATAGCTCAGTCCCTATTGCAGCTACAGACTAGTTTCACATATCACAAGAAAGGTCTGTTTCTCAGCTTTCCAATGGTGTATAGCATAATATTGTCAGGCGCGCGGCGTAGAATCGCGTCGGACATTGAAAATTTCATGTCACTTTTTAGGCCCAAAAAACCTTTTCGGCTCAAAAAGTCAATGTAATTCTTCATGCACGTCCATCATTATTTTATGTGGGCTACCCATATCAGCCCTCAATATTGTCCCCAAACATAAATTACCTACATTAAATAGTTTGTCCTAGAGAATTTTTTTAATTTTCTAACTTCAAATATAAATTGCTCAGCTTACGGTTATTCAAATTTCATGAAATTAATACCAAAAGATGCTTAAAATTATCACCTTTACTGTCCTCCAAGGCCATACAGCTCATAGTAATAGCCAATTTTACATAGATGATTTTATATAAGCCACTATAACTCCTGCATTTATGTTTTAAATCAGATGAAAATGCAATGACATGTTCCTAATTTATTGCCTGATTTTTCCATGTAGGCTCATCTCCCCAACTCTTATGGTTTGCCTGCAACAAGCCATTAGGGTTAGGGTTAGGGTTTGCTCAACATGCACTGCTTGCAGGGTGGTACGCCTGGCCACCACAGGTGTGTCTGGCAGTCAAGATATTTGATAGGCATATGCTCCAACAACATTGCAGCGTTCATACATGCTTTTAAGAATTAATCATGAAGGACATGAATTGGAAGGGGAGAGTAAGCAGGGAAGGGGAGACAGGGGGGCGCGGGGGATTATCCGATATTGCCGTACGGCAATATCAGTTATACTAGTTATTATTATTATAATCCCCCGCCGCTTGCGGGCGGGGGATTATATTGATATTCTTCGATTACCTTTTATTATTATTATTATAATCCCCCGCCGCTTGCGGGGGATTATATTGATATTGTTCGTTTTATTATTATAATCCCCCGCCGCGAGCGGGGGATTATATTGATATTGTTCGTTTTATTATTATTAAGAATTTACCTATGGTAAATTCTATTTGTTTTTGCTATTATTATTATTATTATTATTTTTTCAAAATGGACTTACGGCTACGAAAGTGTTTTCAGTTGATAGGTCAGTGGTTCAGCATTACGTAATTGCGTTCTCTATGTCATTTTCACAGTTGTCATTTTCACAGAGCCGTTCAAAGTCGAAAATTAGTAAACTTTAAAGGCTTATAACTCAAAAAGTATTTAAGATAATAAGTCAAGAGTCAAAATCCTGTGATAAAAAGTTGTTGTCAACATTTCGTTCCCTGGTCATATGACAGTTGGTCTAACGGGTAAGGGGTTATTGACACATGAGCTGTTTTCAGTCTGTCACTGAGATCTCAAGTTATGTAATAGATAGGAATATGGTGATGGTGGCAAAAGTTTGCCGGTATCTGGGGCCAAGGTCGACTGTAATATCATTGGGATTGATGCAATATACTTTGAAATATGGCAATTTTTCAAAATCGAGTGTTCAAAATTTATGTGAAATTGTAAAATCTCCATGAAGGAGTAGTCTGAGGTGATCAAAATGTATAATCAACTACCCTTAACTTTACCCAAAAAGGCTATATTGACCAAAAAATTTGACCTATTGGTCATATTGAAGATGATATGAGCCATTAAAGTTTAAAAAGTTGAAGTTTTGAAAAATTCTGAAAATTATGTTATTTTCCACCAATCCTCTTAAATCTTTGAGGTATACTGGTCACTAATATGGTTATCAAAAGCCCCCTATTGGAATTGTTTCATATTCTCAACTAAATTTGTAAAAAAAATGTCAAATATGTTACTTCGCAACTTAAATGACATTTCCATAAAAGATTTAATTTGAGTGGGAAATATCACTCCTACAGCTTTCTGTAAATTAAATGACCCCCTTCTATCACACGCTGGAAACACATGAGCACATTTATTTTCACCTGTGACAATTTCTGCAAGGTCAAATTTGAGGTCAAAGATAAAATGAAAATTGATCATTTTCCCAAATGATTTTTTTTAACTACCAAGGAAAGTTCCAACTTTTTTCATTTTAATTAACAATGTTTGCTGAATGGTTGTGGTCAATTGTGGTAAACAGCAAGTCTGTAGCTACAGGCAACTCTGAGCAGTAAAGGTCAAAAGGTCAAAAAATGACCTAATGGTCAGCAAAAAAATTCATTTTCACATGATGCAGGTGAGCCATCTTCACACTCCAACACAGGCTTGCCGCATAAATTATCATACATTAGCCATATATGGAGAGCTCTTCTGGCCGTCTCAGGTGACGGGGCCAGTGTACATTACTGTCTTATGGTTATATACATATTGTAGTCTCAAATGCCTGAGTCAGGAGTTAGGGTCAGGAGTCAGGACTCTGAGTCAGGACTGTTAGTCAGGACTCTGTGTGAGGCCTCTGAGTCAGGACTGTGAGTCAAGACTGTGAGTCGGGACTCAACTCAGAGTGAGGACTTGGTGTGAGGATTTGGAGTCAGGACGCATAGTCGGGACTCTGAGCCAGGGCTCTCACTCAGGACTCTGAGCCAGGCCTCGGAGTCAGGACTCTGAGTCAGGCCTCGGAGTCAGGACCCAGGATCAGGACTTTGAGTCAGGACTTTGAGTCAGGACTTTGAGTCAGGCCTTTGAGTCAGGACTCGGCGTCAGGATTCTGAGTCAGGCCTCGGAGGCAGGACTTGCAGTCAGGACTTGGAGTCAGGACTTGGAGTCACGCCTCCGAGTGACGACTCCGAGTGACGACTCCGAGTGACGACTCCGAGTGACGACTCCGAGTGACGACTCCGAGTAACGACTCCGAGTCACGACTCCGAGTCACGACTCCGAGTCACGACTCCGAGTCACGACTCCGAGTCACGACTCCGAGTCACGACTCCGAGTCACGACTCCGAGTCCGTGTTGAGTCGAGACAGGAGGCTCAGGAAGGATTTAGCATCAGCAGTTGAAGTCACAAGTCTGAGCCAGGAGTGTGAGTCAGTCATCAGAGAAAAGAGTGCGTTAGGAGTGAGAGTCAGTAGTCTGAATCGGAGATCTGATCAGGAAGCTGATCGGGATTCAGAGTTGGAGTCGGAGTCAGAGTCACAGTAATGGTGAGGAAGCAGAGTCAGCATGTGTTTGTCAGTCCGTCAGGTTCATCCATCTGTCCCTTTGTCTGTCCATTTACAGGCAAAGTTTAATTAAAAGTAAAGGTAAATTCTTTGTAATTGTCCGTGATGACAATTACCGTTTTCTCTAGTTCTTATTCTTATTCTTATTCTTATTATTATTATTATTCAGCTCAGAAAAACTGCGATTACTTCAAAACTATTACAGATATTGGTTTACAAGTGGAGGGCAATGTGTGACTCCATTGCGCGCTACTCTACACGAAATTTCATGATCAAATTTCAAGACACTTATGAGTTATGAGGAAAATACAAAAAAAATTTCCGGCGCAGGTTTCTGAGAACCTAAGCATAACTGAGAGCTGTTGATTTTTTCTAAGATACCTTGACAAAGTCTCCAGTGCAGAAAGGCATCTCGTGGAGATTTCATGAACACATTTCAAGATATGATTTTTTGAAAAATAGACATCCCGAAAACTGACCAAAATTTTTCTGAAAAACAGGGAAGGAATGCTCGTAGAGAGCTGAAAATAGGTGAACATACAGATGTACCACAGTATACAAATTTCACAAAGTGACGGACCGCTCGGACCAACGGTCTTGGCGCTACGGACGTCCAAAAACGCAATTTTCAAGGGGCCATATCTCGGTCCCTATTTGAGCTACAACAAAGTGTTACATATCACAAGAAAGGCCTGTTTGTCAGCTTTCCAATGATGTATAGCATGATGGCGTCAGACGCGCGGCGTAGAATCGCGTCAGACATTGAAAATTTTATGTCACTTTTTGCGCCTACAAAAATGTTTTAGGCTAAAAAGTCAATGAAGTTCTATATGGATGTCCATGAATAATTTTTGTGGGATGCCTAGTGCACGTCTCCGTACTGTCCCCAAAGATCAATTATCTACAACAAATAGTTTTTCCTAGAGAATTTTTTTAATTTCAAAATTGAAATGTACATTGCTCAGCTTCTGGTTGTTCAAATTTCATGAAATTAATACCAAAAGATGCGTAAAATTATGGCCTTTACTGTCCTTCAAGGGAATATACTTCTCCTGAATAGCCAATTTCAAATAAATGATTTTATATATTCAATTATAACTCATGAACTATTGTTTCAGATCACTTAAAACTGAATGTACATGTTGCTAATTTTTTGCCCTATTTTGTGGTATATGGGCATCCTCCTATCTCCAATACCTTGCTGGTAAAATAGAGCTAAAAAAATAATTCACAGATGCATGTTAGTCAGCCGTTGGGTATATACTGTCTCACTGCCACCTTTCCCAGCAGCTGACCTTGTGCCTGCCACGACATTTCATACGCATATGCACCAGCAAGATTACTACGTTCATACATGGTATGAAGAATTCATCATGACGGCCATGAACTGGAAGGAGGGAGTAAGCAGGGCAGGGGAGACAAGGGGGGCGCGGGGGATTATCCGATATTGCCGTGCGGCAATATCAGTTATACTAGTTATTATTATTATTATTATTCTTATTCTTATTCAGCTCAGGAAAACTGCGATTACTTCAAAACTATTAGAGATATTGGTTTACAAGTGAAGGATGATATGCAACTCCCGTGCGTGCTATTACTCACGAAATTTCATGATCAAATTTCATGACGCTTATGAGTTATGAGGAAAATATAAAAAAAATTTCCGGCGCAGGTTTCTGAGAATCTAAGCATAACTGAGAGCTGTTGATTTTTTCTAAGATACCTTGACAAAGTGTCCAGTGCAGAAAGGCGTCTCGTGGAGATTTCACGAACACATTTCAAGATATGATTTTTTTAAAAATAGACATCCCGAAAACTGGCCAAAATTTTTCTGAAAAACAGGGAAGGAATGCTCGTAGAAAGCTGAAAATGGGCGTGCTTACAGACCTAGCCTAGTGTACCAACTTCACAAAGTTACGGACTGCTCGGACAATCCGTCGGTGCGCTACGGACGCACAAAAACTCAAACTTCAAGTGGCCATAGCTCAGTCCCTATCGCAGCTACAGACTAGTTTCACATATCACAAGAAAGGTCTGTTTCTCAGCTTTCCAATGGTGTATAGCATAATAGTGTCAAGGGCGCGGCGTAGAATCGCGTCAGACATTGAAAATTTCATGTCACTTTTTAGGCCCAAAAAAACTTTTCGGCGCAAAAAGTCAATGTAATTCTTCATGCATGTCCATCATTATTTTATGTGGGCTACCCATATTAGCCCTCCATATTGTCCCCGAACATAAATTACCTACATTAAATAGTTTGTCCTAGAGAATTTTTTAAATTTTCAAACTTCAAATATAAATTGCTCAGCTTCCGGTTATTCAAATTTCATGAAATTAATACCAAAAGATGCTTAAAATTATCGCCTTTACTGTCCTCCAAGGCCATACAGCTCATAGTAATAGCCAATTTTACATAGATGATTTTATATAAGCCACTATAACTCCTGCATTTATGTTTCAAATCAGATGAAAATGCAATGACATGTTCCTAATTTATTGCCTGATTTTTCCATGTAGGCACATCTCCCCAACTCTTATGGTTTGCCTGCAGCAAGCCATTAGGGTTAGGGTTAGGGTTTACTCAACATGCACTGCTTGCAGGGTGGTACGCTTGGCCACCACAGGTGTGTCTGGCAGTCAAGACATTTGATAGGCATATGCTCCAACAACATTGCAGCGTTCATACATGCTTTTAAGAATTCATCATGAAGGACATGAATTGGAAGGGGAGAGTAAGCAGGGAAGGGGAGACAGGGGGGCCGCGGGGGATTATCCGATATTGCCGTACGGCAATATCAGTTATACTAGTTATTATTATAATCCCCCGCTCGCGAAGCGGCGGGGGATTATATTGATATTCTTCGATTACCTTTTATTATTATTATTATAATCCCCCGCCGCTTGCGGGCGGGGGATTATATTGATATTCTTCGTTTTACTATTATTATTATTATTATTATTATTATTATTCTTTTTATTATTCAGCTCAGAAAAACTGCGATTATTTCAACACTATTACAGATACTACGTTACAAGTCAAGGGTAATATGCAACTCCATTGCGTGCTACTTTACACGAAATTTCATGATCAAATTTCATGACACTTATGAGTTATGAGGAAAATATGAAAAAAATTTCCGGCGCAGGTTTCTGAGAAACTAAGCATAACTGAGACCTGTTGATTTTTTTTAAGATACTTTGACTAAGTTTTCAGGTCTGAAAGGCGTCTTGTGAAGATTTCATGAATACATTTCAAGATATGATTTTTTGAAAATTGGACATCTCGAAAATTGACTGAAATTTTTTGTAAAAACAGGGAAGGAATGCTCATAGAAAGCTGAAAGTGGGTACACTTACAGACCTACCTTAGTGCACCAACTTCACAAACTTACGGACCTCTCGGACAAACGGTCTGTGCGCTACGGACGCACAAAAACTCAAACTTCAAGTGGCCATATCTCGGTCCCTATGGCAGCTACAGACTAGTTTCACATATCACAAGAAAGGTCTGTTTCTCAGCTTTCCAATGGTGTATAGCATAATAGTGTCAGACGCGCGGCGTAGAATCGCGTCAGACATTGAAAATTTCATGTCACTTTTTAGGCCCAAAAAACCTTTTCGGCTCAAAAAGTCAATGTAATTCTTCATGCACGTCCATCATTATTTTATGTGGGCTACACATGTCAGCCCTCCATACTGTCCCCAAAGATCAATTATCTACATCAAATAGTTTTTCCCAGAGAATTTTTTTCATTTCAAAATTGAAATGTACATAGCTCAGCTTCTCGTTGTTCAAATTTCATGAAATTAATACCAAAAGATGCGTAAAATTATGGCCTTTACTGTCCCTCAAGGGAATATACCTCTCCTGAATAGCCAATTTCAAATAAATGATTTTATATATTCAATCATAACTCATGAACTATTGTTTCAGATCACTTAAATCTGAATGTACATGTTGCTAATTTTTTGCCCTATTTTGTGGTATAAGGGCATCCTCCTATCTCCAATACCTTGCTGGTAAAATAGAGCTAAAAAAATAATTCACAGATGCATGTTAGTCAGCCATCGGGTATATACTGTCTCACTGCCACCTTTCCCAGCAGCTGACCTTGTGCCTGCCACGACATTTCATAGGCATATGCACCAGCAAGATTACTACGTTCATACATGGTATGAAGAATTCATCATGACGGCCATGAACTGCAAGGAGGGAGTAAGCAGGGCAGGGGAGACAAGGGGGGGCGCGGGGGATTATCCGATATTGCCGTACGGCAATATCAGTTATACTAGTTATAATCCCCCGCTCGCGCAGCGGCGGGGGATTATATTGATATTCTTCGTTTTACTATTATTATTATTATTCTTATTATTCAGCTCAGGAAAACTGTGATTATTACAAAACTATTAAAGATCCCGTTTTACGAGTCAAGGGTAATATGCGACTCCATTGCGCGCTACTTCACACGAAATTTCATGATCAAATTTCATGATGCTTATGAGTTATGAGGAAAATATAAAATAAATTTCCGGCGCAGGTTTCTGAGAACCTAAGCATAACTGAGACCTGTTGATTTTTTCTAAGATGCCTTGACAAAGTCTCCAGGTCTGAAAGGCGTCTCGTGGAGATTTCATGAACACATTTCAAGATATGATTTTTTGAAAATTGGATATCCCGAAAACTGACGAAAATTTTTTTGAAAAACAGGAAAGGAATGCTCTTAGAGAGCTGAAAATGGGTGAACATACAGATGTACCACAGTGTACCAATTTCACAAAGTTACGGACCGCTCGGACAAACGGTCTTGGCGCTACGGACGTCCAAAAACCCAATTTTCAAGTGGCCATATCTCGGTCCCTATTTAAGCTACAACAAAGTTTGACATATCACAAGAAAGGTCTGTTTGTCAGCTTTCCAATGGTGTATAGCATTATAGTCTCAGATGCGCAGCGTAAAATCGCGTCAGACATTGAAAATTTGTTGTCACTTTTTGACCCCTTCGAAACGTTTTAGGCAGAAAAATCAATGAAGTTCTTTGTGAATGTTGGTGAATATTTTTTTATTTAGTCCCTGGTTATGCCTCCATACTGTCCTCAAAGGATATTTGCCTGCATCAAATTGTTTTTCCAAGAGAATTTTTTGAAATTCAAAATTGAAATGCACATTGCTCTGCTTCTACTCATTCAAATTTCATGAAATTAATACCAAAAGATGCGTAAAATTATGGGCTGCACTGTCCTCCTAGGCCATTTACCTATTCCTAATGGCCAATTTAACATAAATGATTTCATATATTCAATTATAACTCTTGTATTAATGTTTCAAATCAGTTAAAAGTCAAATCACATGTTGCTAATTTTTTGCCCTATTTTGTCACATAACCATATCTACCAGTCCTTTTTCCTTCCCCTTAAAAGAAAAAGTTTAAAAATAATTCACAGATGCATACTAGTCTGCTGTCGGGACCATTCTGCCTCACTGCCAGGTTTTGCTGCCAGGCCCCAGCATTGCGCAATGCAAACAGCAGCACATTGATCAATAGGAAAGTACAGGCTGACGCCTATCATGACAAGGGAATGATATATACATTGAAGGGAAGGCGTTTTGGAGGTGTTGGGTGATCAGGCATATATGTCCTGTATTTATGCACCGAAAGAAGTAATTGTACAAGCAGAGACCATGAGCAGAAGTACCTATAGTTGCGAGACAGTATTAATTTTCTGATGTCTTGCAAATGCTAGCACAGTGCAAAGCCAGGGAATAAGGCCAAATTCCCCATAATGTGTCTATTCATATATATGCAACAGATTCTATCTATGATGTTCATCTCTTGGGTACGAAGTTCATTCCCTAAAATGATGGCCAGGGGATAAACACAAATTAAGGACATGAAAGGGAGAGCAAGCAGGGCTGGGGACAAACGGGTGGCGCGGGGGATTATCCGATATTGCCGTACGGCAATATCAGTTATACTAGTTATTATTATTATTATTATTATTGAGCTCAGGAAAACTGTGATTACTACAAAACTATTAAAGATCCTGTTTTACAAGTCAAGGGTAGTATGCGACTCCATTGCGCGCTCCTTCATACGAAATTTCATGATCAAATTTCATGATGCTTATGAGTTATGAGGAAAATATAAAATAAATTTCCGGCGCAGGTTTCTGAGAACCTAAGCTTAACTGAGACCTGTCGATTTTTTCTAAGATACCTTGACTAAGTCTCCAGGTCTGAAAGGCGTCTTATGAGGATTTCATGAATACATTTCAAGATATGATTTTTTGAAAATTGGATATCCCGAAAACTGACCAAAATTTTGTTGAAAAATAGGGAAGGAATGCTCTTAGAGAGCTGAAATTGGGTGAACATACAGATGTACCACAGTGTACCAACTTCACAAAGTTACGGACCGCTCGGACCACTGGTCTTGGCGCTACGGACGTCCAAAAATGCAATTTTCAAGTGGCCATATCTCGGTCCCTATTTAAGCTACAACAAAGTTTGACATATCACAAGAAAGGTCTGTTTGTCAGCTTTCCAATGGTATATAGCATGATAGTGTCAGACGCGCGGCGTAGAATCGCGTCAGACATTGAAAATTTCATGTCACTTTTTGCGCCTTTCAAAACATTTTTGGCTAAAAAATCTATGAAGTTCTTCTTGGATGTTCGTGAATATTTTTTTCTATATACCTTTGTTAGGCCTACATACTGTCCTCAAAGGAAATTTGCCTACATCAAATGGTTTTTCCTAGAGAATTTTTTTAAATTCAAATTTCAACTTTAGATTGCTCAGCTTCTAACTATCCAAATGTTATGAAATTAACACGAAAAGATGTGTAAAATTATGGCCTTATCTCTTCTCTAAGGGCATGGACCTCATTCGAATAACCTATTTTACATGTATGATTTCATATATTCAATTATAGCTACTAAGTGCATATTTCAAATCAGTTAAAACTCAAATGACATGTTGCTAATTTTTTGCCCAATTTTTCCATGTAGACACAACCATGCAACTCTTATGGCTTGCCTGCAACAGGCCATTAGGGTTAGGGTTAGGGTTTACTCAATATGCATTGCTTGCAGGGTAGTATGCTTGACCACAACAGGTGTGTCTGGCTGCCTCGACTTTTGATAGGCATATGCACCAACAAGATTACTACATTCATACGTGGTTTTAAGAATTCATCATGAAGGACATGAACTGGAAAGAGGGAGTATGCAGGGCAGGGGAGACGGGGGGGGCGCGGGGGATTATCCGATATTGCCGTACGGCAATATCAGTTATACTAGTTATTATTCTTATTATTATTCAGCTCAGGAAAACTGCGATTACTTCAAAACTATTAGAGATATTGGTTTACAAGTGAAGGGTAATGTGTGACTCCGTTGCGCGCTACTCTACACGAAATTTCATGATCAAATTTCAAGACACTTATGAGTTATGAGCAAAATACAAAAAAAATTTCCGGCGCAGGTTTCTAAGAACCTAAGCATAACCGAGACCTGTTGATTTTTTGTAAGATACCTTGACAAAGTCTCCAGTGCAGAAAGGCGTCTCGTGGAGATTTCATGAACACATTTCTAGATATGATTTTTTGAAAATTGGATATCCCGAAAACTGACCAAAATTTTTCTGAAAAACAGGGAAGGAATGCTCTTAGAGAGCTGAAAATGGGTGAACATACTGATGTACCCTAGTGTACCAACTTCACAAAGTTACAGACCGCTCGGACAAACGGTCTTGGCGCTACGGACGTCCAAAAACTCAATATTCAACTGCCCATATCTCGGTCCCTATTGCACCTACAGTAAAGTATGGCATATCAAAAGAAAGGTCTGTTTGTCAGCTTTACAATGGTGTATAGCATTATAGTGTCAGACGCGCGGCGTAGAATCGCGTCGGCCATTGAAAATTTTATGTCATTTTTTGGGCCTATCAAAACGTTTTTCCTCAAAAAGTGTATGAAGAACTTCATGGATGTTCATCAATAATTTATGTGGGCTACCCAGGGTGGGCCTCCATATTGTACCAAAAGGAAATTTGCCTACATCAAATACTTTTCCCTAGAGAATTTTTTTAATTTCAAAATTGAAACGTAAATTGCTCTGGTTATAATTGTTCAAATCTCATGAAATTAACACCAAAAAATGTGTTAAATTACGCCCTCTAGCAAGCTACGGGGATATCTTCCTCTTACCTTTAACCAATTTTACATATAACATTTTATATATTCAATTATAACTCATTCATTATTTATCAAAATGAATTAAAACTGATTTGGCATGTTCCTAATTTTTTGCTCTATTTTTGCATGTAAGCACAGCTCCAGTACTTGCATGGTTTGTCTACAATAACCCATTAGGGTTAGGGTTTCACCTACCATTCACTGCAAATGTATTGCTTTGAGGGTGGTACCGCTGGCCACAACACAGGTCTCCATGCCAAGCGAAGTCTGATTTCAATATATGAGCCTCTTCAAGAATTCATCATGAAGGCCATGAACTGGTTGAAGGGAGTAAGCAGGGCAAGGGAGACAGGGGGGGCGCGGGGGATTATCCGATATTGCCGTACGGCAATATCAGTTATACTAGTTATAATCCCCCGCTCGCGAAGCGGCGGGGGATTATATTGATATTCTTCGATTACCTTTTATTATTATTATTATTATTATTATTATTATTATTGAGCTCAGGAAAACTGTGATTACTACAAAACTATTAAAGATCCTGTTTTACAAGTCAAGGGTAATATGTGACTCCATTGCGCGCTACTTCATACGAAATTTCATGACCAAATTTCATGATGCTTATGAGTTATGAGGAAAATATAAAATAAATTTCCGGCGCAGGTTTCTCAGAACCTAAGCATAACTGAGACCTGTTGATTTTTTGTAAGATGCCTTGACTAAGTCTTCAGGTCTGAAAGGCGTCTTGTGAAGATTTCATGAATACATTTCAAGATATGATTTTTTGAAAATTGGATATCCCGAAAACTGACCAAAATTTTGTTGAAAAACAGGAAAGGAATGCTCTTAGAGAGCTGAAATTGGGTGAACATACAGATGTACCACAGTGTACCAACTTCACAAAGTTACGGACCGCTCGGACAAACGGTCTTGGCGCTACGGACGTCGAAAAATGCAATTTTCAAGTGGCCATATCTCGGTCCCTATTTAAGCTACAACAAAGTTTGACATATCACAAGAAAGGTCTGTTTGTCAGCTTTCCAATGGTATATAGCATGATAGTGTCAGACGCGCGGCGTAGAATCGCGTCAGACATTGAAAATTTCATGTCACTTTTTGCGCCTTTCAAAACATTTTTGGCTAAAAAATCTATGAAATTCTTCTTGGATGTTCGTGAATATTTTTTTCTATATACCTTTGTTAGGCCTACATACTGTCCTCAAAGGAAATTTGCCTACATCAAATGGTTTTTCCTAGAGAATTTTTTTAAATTCAAATTTCAACTTTAGATTGCTCAGCTTCAGACTATCCAAATCTTATGAAATTAACACTAAAAGATGTGTAAAATTATGGCCTTATCTGTTCTCTAAGGGCATGGACCTCATTCGAATAACCGATTTTACATGTATGATTTCATATATTCAATTATAGCTACTAAGTGCATATTTCAAATCAGTTAAAACTCAAATGACATGTTGCTAATTTTTTGCCCAATTTTTCCATGTAGACACAACCATTAGGGTGTATCTGATCCCCCTCAAAATGCAAAATTTTGTCACATCCCTTCTGACTTTTTTTTGGTGGTGAGGTTCATAGAAAAGAGTAATTCTGCCAAATTTCATCAATTTTGAAGGTTGCCTAGGGGTGGCTGTTTTCAATTGAAGATTGCAAACTCCAAAAAGCTAAGAAAACGCCGAAAATCTTTATATTTTGTGAAAAAGTAGACAGATTATCATCATGGAAATCTGTGGGTACCCTCCTAAATCATGCTCATTTTCTCCAGGAACAAGGAAAATATTACCAAACCGAATTTCAAGGCTTATTCCAGCTTCGATTGGCTTAAATGTCAAACCGCATCTATTAAAATGTCAAAAATCGCATTTTCCATCAAAATATGAAAACTAGTGACTTTAGGTCATGTAAATGTATTGATATTGAATACAAAAATGGGTATTCTGAACATTTTAGCATCAATTCTGTCTTTGTAGGTTCAATGGTTATTGAGATATGGCCTTTTTGGTGAATATTCATTGAAAAACTATGAAATAAATTAATTTCTTGAGACTGGGATTTAAAAGAATTTTATATTATACGAGACAGTAATCTGGGACAGTCTTGGAAATACATAGGCATCATTTTAAAGAAGCGGAAAGATGTTCATTTGATTTGTAAGTCAGTGCCACTTCATTCAGCTACTGATACGTTTAGAGACTGCAAGGGCTGAGGGCTTGGACTTGGCAAGTTGGAGCAAATAAAAGGGTGAAGACATTGTCGATCAGAGAGAAGAAGCTAGTGCTCTTCTGAATTGGAGCTTGCATAAAGATAAGACTGTCATTGTCTCTACCACTTTTTGTTTTGGTGTTAGAAGCAGAAATTTTAATCTTTGGTGAATGGTGAAGGCTGCGAGTCAATGGCAGTTAAATCTTATAATATAATCATGGACCATTCCTAAAGGAGCATATGGTCAATGGGAGGTAAAGAAAATGTGGAGAGATTGATTTCAGGAACCGTATCCAAGTTCGAAACTGTTTATTGAAGAAAAGCTATCAACTGAGAAAGAGTTGATTGAGATGGTCATATTCCACATTGGGAATCCATCAAACTAGTAATGCCATTGTGAAGATGATGATCCTTCTAACTCTCAGGACTATTCTATCTGAAGGTGCACCCATGGCCATCTTTCCTTAACAAAAGCATGCTAATATAAACATGATATTGCTGATAAAATGCTGTGGTAAAGCCATGTCCAGCCACCAGTGGGCAATGCCATTGGGCATATACATGTGCAAGATATTGATTATAATCATAGTGATGTGCCTGATTCATAATGACACATTCATGGAAACAAAAGCTGCTGGAACCA
Source organism: Platynereis dumerilii (assembly GCA_026936325.1). NCBI lineage: Eukaryota > Metazoa > Annelida > Polychaeta > Phyllodocida > Nereididae > Platynereis > Platynereis dumerilii. The sequence continues at coordinate 9,278,970 of JAPTHN010000021.1, forward strand.
CCATTACACATGCTACTGATTCTGCAACCACAACCAGAAAATATGTTGGACTGCATATTGACAAGGATGAATTTCTCCCCTCAGCTGGGTCACCATCGATCACAAGAAAGAGTTCAGTCACAATAGCGTTTGACTTTGAATTGCTGGATATTGGAGAAGAATACAAAGCTGTTGAGGCTCAAATGAGTGACCCTGCTGCTCAAAAAAAGAGAATGACAACTGTAGGCCTATTGGCAGATGAAGTTGACAGAGAAGATGCTGTTAGGATCCCTTTTGTGTCAGCAACACAAGACTTGATTTTGATTTGGGTATGGCAAATATATTGAAATGCTATTGAGAATAAAATAGACATGGAGAATACATTTATTATTTTGTTATGCTGTATGTGGATAATTAATCGGAGAAAAGACTCAGCTCATTACAGCTGTCACATGAACATTTTCTGTTTAAAAGTTTTCAATAGCTATGTAATTATTACTAGACCTCCTAAGTGCTAAAATAGTGGCAGGTCATGCCAAACCTGTTAATCCTTTCTAGCAGAAGGATGCACAATCTAGTCTATTATCAAATAATGCTCTGTCATCTTTTGTCACTTGGATGACTTCAATGACTTTTTGAATTTCAAATAATATTATATTGCCAATGGACACATTAAGCCTGCATGCAAAGTGAGAGATGCAATAGAATTTTAGTTCTTAGTGTCTCTTGTTGCAGCATCAGGATTAGGACTTCACATCACTTCCCAGTGTGGGTTTTAATAAAAGAAATCCACAGTTCCTTGAATCAGTTTTCACAGTAAAACAACAGAGATGGGAAATAGTAACTTTTAAATGTGAAATAAGTTTGCCTAAATTAGTTTATCCTAGTTTGTTGCCCATTTCTGCTCTAACATGCCTGTCAGTATAGAGTCATGAGAAAAAGCCTCATTTCCTGTTTGAAAATGATGAGTACCACAGATTAAAATGCAGTAAAACATAGGTTGTTGGTATTCATTCTGAAGCTCTTGATCAGGGCTTTCTAGAGAAGTTATTATCTTTGATGTATCTCTAATATTGACGGAGTTACGGAGAACTGCGGATTATTTTAATGATCGAAAAACATAAATATTGCGTAATTTTCAATTGCGATCAGCCACCCCTAGGCCTTAATGGATTTCAATAAAATTTGAGGGTTTTATTCAGAACACCAAACCTCACCCCCAAAAAAAAGTCAGAGGTGATCCGACGATGTAAGGGGGTTAGATGCACCCTAACAACCATGCAACTCTTATGGCTTGCCTGCAACAGGCCATTAGGGTTAGGGTTAGGGTTTACTCAATATGCATTGCTTGCAGGGTAGTATGCTTGACCACAACAGGTGTGTCTGGCTGCCTCGACTTTTGATAGGCATATGCACCAACAAGATTACTACATTCATACATGGTTTTAAGAATTCATCATGAAGGACATGAACTGGAAAGAGGGAGTATGCAGGGCAGGGGAGACGGGGGGGCGCGGGGGATTATCCGATATTGAAAAAGTGCATGAAGAACTTCATGGATGTTCATCAATAATTTATGCGGGCTACCCAGAGTGGGCCTCCATATTGTGCCAAAAGGAAATTTGCCTAAATCAAATACTTTTTCCTAGAGAATTTTTGTAATTTCAAAATTGAAACGTAAATTGCTCTGGTTATAATCGTTCAAATCTCATGAAATTAACACCAAAAAATGTGTTAAATTACGCCTTCTAGCAAGCTACAGGGATATCTTCCTCTTACCTTTAACCAATTTTACATATAACATTTTATATATTCAATTATAACTCATTCATTATTTATCAAAATCAATTAAAACTGATTCGTCATGTTTCTAATTTTTTCCTCTATTTTTGTATGTAAGCACAGCTCCATAACTTGCATGGTTTGTCTACAATAACCCATTAGGGTTAGGGTTTCACCTACCATTCACTGGAAATGTATTGCTTTGAGGGTGGTACCGCTGGGCACCAAACACAGGTCTCCATGCCAAGCGATGTCTCATTTCAATATATCAGCCTCTTCAAGAATTCATCATGAAGGCCATGAACTGGTTGAAGGGAGTAAGCAGGGCAAGGGAGACAGGGGGGGCGCGGGGGATTATCCGATATTGCCGTACAGCAATATCAGTTATACTAGTTATTATTATAATCCCCCGCTCGCGCAGCGGCGGGGGATTATATTGATATTCTTCGTTTTACTATTATTATAATCCCCCGCTCGCGCAGCGGCGGGGGATTATATTGATATTCTTCGTTTTACTATTATTATTATTATTATTATTATTATTATTCTTATTATTATTCAGCTCAGAAAAAGTGCGTTTACTTCAAAACTATTACAGATACTGTTTTACAAGTGAAGCGTAATTATGCGACTCCATTGCGTGCTACTTTACACGAAATTTCATGATCAAATTTCATGACACTTATGAGTTATGAGGAAAATATAAAAAAAAATTCCGGCGCAGGTTTCTGAGAACCTAAGCATAACTGAGACCTGTTGATTTTTTCTAAGATACCTTGACTAAGTCTTCAGGTCTGAAAGGGGTCTTGTGAAGATTTCATGAATACATTTCAAGATATGATTTTTTGAAAATTGGACATCTCGAAAATTGACTGAAATTTTTTTGAAAAACAGGGAAGGAATGCTCGTAGAAAGCTGAAAGTAGGTACACTTACAGGTGTACCCTAGTGTACTAACTTCACAAAGTTACGGACCCCTCGCACAAACGGTCTTGGCGCTACGGACGTCCAAAAATGCAATTTTCAAGTGCACATATCTCGGTCCCTAATTGAGCTACAACAAAATGTTACATATCACAAGAAAGGTCTGTTTGTCAGCTTTCCAATGGTGTATAGCATTATAGTATCAGACGCGCGGCGTAGAATCGCGTCAGACATTGAAAATTTATTGTCACTTTTTGCGCCTATCAAAACGTTTTCCCTCAAAAAGTGTATGAAGAACTTCATGGATGTTCATCAATAATTTATGCGGGCTACCCAGGTTGGGCCTCCATATTGTGCCAAAAGGAAATTTGCCTAAATCAAATACTTTTTCCTAGAGAATTTTTCTAATTTCAAAATTGAAACGTAAATTGCTCTGGTTATAATCGTTCAAATCTCATGAAATTAACACCAAAAAATGTGTTAAATTACGCCCTCTAGCAAGCTACAGGGATATCTTCCTCTTACCTTTAACCAATTTTACATACAACATTTTATATATACAATTATAACTCATTCATTATTTATCAAAATCAATTAAAACTGATTTGTCATGTTTCTAATTTTTTGCTCTATTTTTCCATGTAAGCACAGCTCCATAACTTGCATGGTTTGTCTACAATAACCCATTAGGGTTAGGGTTTCACCTACCATTCACTGCAAATGTATTGCTTTGAGGGTGGTACCGCTGGGCACCAAACACAGGTCTCCATGCCAAGCGATGTCTGATTTCAATATATGAGCCTCTTCAAGAATTCATCATGAAGGCCATGAACTGGTTGAAGGGAGTAAGCAGGGCAAGGGAGACAAGGGGGGCGCGGGGGATTATCCGATATTGCCGTACGGCAATATCAGTTATACTAGTTATTATTATTCTTATTATTCAGCTCAGAAAAAGTGTGTTTACTTTAAAACTATTACAGATACTGTTTTACAAGTCAAAGTTAATTATGCGACTCCGTTGCGTGCTACTTTACACGAAATTTCATGATCAAATTTCATGACACTTATGATTTATGAGGAAAATTTTAAAAAAATTTCTGGCGCAGGTTTCTGAGAACCTAAGCATAACTGAGACCTGTTGATTTTTTCTAAGATACCTTGACTAAGTCTTCAGGTCTGAAAGGCGTCTTTTGAAGATTTCATGAATACATTTCAAGATATGATTTTTTGAAAATTGAAGATCCCGAAAATTGACTGAAATTTTTTTGAAAAACAGGGAAGGAATGCTTGTAGAAAGCTGAAAATGGGTGTACTTACAGACCTACCCTAGTGTACCAACTTTACAAAGTTACGGATCCCTCGCACAAACGGTCTCGGCGCTACGGAGGTCCAAAAATGCAATTTTCAAGTGGCCATATCTCGGTCCCTATTTGAGCTACAACAAAGTGTTACATATCACAAGAAAGCTCTGTTTGTCAGCTTTCCAATGATGTATAGCATAATAGTGTCGGACGCGCGGCGTAGAATCGCGTCAGACATTGAAAATTTGTTGTCACTTTTTGTGCCCACAAAAATGTTTTAGGCTAAAAAGTCAATGAATTTCTTCATGGATGTCCATGAATAATTTTTGTGGGATGCCTAGTGCACGTCTCCATACTGTACCCTAAGGAAATTTACCTACATTAAATAGCTTTTGCTAGAGAAATGTTTTACTATCAAAAATGAAATGTAAATTACTCAGCTTCTACTTATGCAAATTTCATGAAATTAACACCAAAAATTGCGTAAAAATATAAGCTATCCACTCGCATAAGGACATTTACCTCATACAAACAGTTTATTTTACATAGACAATTTTATATATTCATTTATAACCCATGAATTAATGTTTCAAATCAGTTAAAACTCATATGACATGTTGCTAATTTTTTGCCCTATTTTGTGGTATAAACACATCCACCTATCCGGAAAAAAAAAATTTCACAAACTTTTAACAGATGCATGTGGTCTGCAGTGGGTACCAACCTGCCTCACTGCCACCTTTTGCGCCTAACTTTATTGTACAGTCAAAGCAGCATCACTAGTGTCAACCAAAAGATGCACAATATAATCATCACATTTGAATAATATACATTGTACATTGAAAGGGCATGCGTAAGCGTTCGCCGTCAGGGTTTTATAACCGGTATTTGTGCACTAAACTTATTAGACCAGACACGGACTACAGTAATGATATAATGTGTGCTCTTGGAATAGAATTTCATCCCCCAAAAAGCAGGCTAGGGGACATACACACAAATAAAGGACATAAATCGAAAAAGAACAGTATGCAGGCCTTGGGGTCATACGGGGCCCGCGGGGGATTATCCGATATTGCCGTACGGCAATATCAGTTATACTAGTTCTTATTATTATTCAGCTCAGAAAAACTGCGATTACTTCAAAACTATTACAGATACTACGCTACAAGTCAAGGCTAATATGCAACTCCATTGCGTGCTACTTCCCACGAAATTTCAGGATCAAATTTCATGACACTTATGAGTTATGAGGAAAATAAAAAAAACATTTCCGGCGCAGGTTTCTGAGAACCTAAGCATAACTGAGACCTGTTGATTTTTTCCAAGATACCTTGACTAAGTCTCCAGGTCTGAAAGGCGTCTTGTGAAGATTTCATGAACACATTTCAAGATATGATTTTTTGTAAAATAGACATCCCGAAAACTGACCAAAATTTTTTTGAAAAACAGGGAAGGAATGCTCTTAGAGAGCTGAAAATGGGTGCACATACAGACGTACCCCAGTGTACAAACTTCACAAAGTTTCGGACTGCTCGGACAAACGGTCTTGGCGCTACGGACGCACAAAAACTCAAACTTCAAGTGGCCATATCTCAGTCCCTATTTGAGCTACAGACTAGTTTTACATATCACAAGAAAGGTCTGTTTCTCAGCTTTCCAATGGTATATAGCATAATAGTGTCACACACACGACGTAGAATCGCGTCAGACATTGAAAATTTGTTGTCACTTTTCGCACTCACAAAAGAGTTTTAGGCTAAAAAATCCATGAAGTTCTTCATGGATGTCCATGAATAATTTTTGTGGGATGCCCAGTGCACGTCTCCATACTGTCCCCAAAGGAAATCTGCCTATATGAATCAGCTTTGGCTAGAAAAACTGTTTTAGTTTTATAATTGAAATGTAAATTGCTCAGCTTCTACTTATTCAAATTTCATGAAATTAACACCAAAAGATGCGTAAAAATACAGGCTTTTGACTTGCATAAGGGCATTCAGCTCACAAAAACATCCTATTTTACATAGATCATTTTACATATTCAATCATAACTCCTGACTTAATGCTTCAAATCAGTTACAACTCATAAGTCATGTTGCTAATTTTTTGGCCTATTTTGTGGTATAAACACATCCACCTATCTCGAAAAAAAAAAATTCTCAAACTTTTAACAGAAGCATGTGGTCTGCAGTCGGGGCCATCCTGTCTCAGTGCCACCTTTTACAAGACCTAACCTTACTGTACTGTCAAAGCAGCTGAATTAGCGAATAATATACATTGTACATTGAAAGGGTATGATGCATATATGCGTTTCACATAGGCTGCTATATTGTGTATTAATGCAATAGACTTATTAGGGCAGGCAGGCACTATTGTAATGATGTGATGTGCCCTCTTGGAATCGAAGTTCATCCCCCAAAAACCAGACCAGGGGACTTACACAAAATAGTGGACATGAATTCCAAACGAAGCGTATGCAGGCCTGGGGGTAATACGGGGCCCGCGGGGGATTATCCGATATTGCCGTACGGCAATATCAGTTATACTAGTTATTTATAATCCCCCGCCGCTTGCGGGGGATTATATTGATATTGTTCGTTTTATTATTATTATAATCCCCCGCCGCTTGCGGGGGATTATATTGATATTGTTCGTTTTATTATTATTATTATTATTATAATCCCCCGCCGCTTGCGGGGGATTATATTGATATTGTTCGTTTTATTATTATTATAATCCCCCGCCGCTTGCGGGCGGGGGATTATATTGATATTCTTCGATTACCTTTTATTATTATTATTATTGAGCTCAGGAAAACTGTGATTACTTAAAAACTATTAAAGATCCTGTTTTACAAGTCAAGGGTAATATGCGACTCCATTGCGTGCTACTTCATACGAAATTTCATGATCAAATTTCATGACACTTATGAGTTATGAGGAAAATATAAAACAAATTTCTGGCGCAGGTTTCTGAGAACCTAAGCATTAGTGAGACCTGTTGATTTTTTGTAAGATACCTTGACAAAGTCTCCAGTGCAGAAAGGCCTCTCGTGGAGATTTCATGAACACATTTCAAGATATGATTTTTTGAAAATTTGATATCCCGAAAACTGACCAACATTTTTCTGAAAAACAGGGAAGGAATGCTCTTAGAGAGCTGAAAATGGGTGAACATACAGATGTACCCTAGTGTACCAACTTCACAAAGTTAGGGACCGCTCGGACAAACGGTGTTGGCGCTACGGACGTCCAAAAACGCAATTTTCAAGTCGCCATATCTCGGTCCCTATTTAAGCTACAACAAAGTTTGACATATCACAAGAAAGGTCTGTTTGTCAGCTTTCCAAAGGTGTATAGCATGATGATGTCAGACGCGCAGCGTAGAATCGCGTAAGACATTAAATATTTGTTGTCACTTTTTGCGCCTACAATAATGTTTTAGGCTAGAAAGTCAATGAAGTTCTTGATGAATGTCCATGAATAATTTTTGTGGGATGCCTAGTGCACGTCTCCATACTGTACCCTAAGGAAATTTACCTACATTAAATAACTTTGGCTAGAGAAATGTTTTACTTTCAAAAATGAAATGTAAATTACTCAGCTTCTACTTATTCAAATTACATGAAATTAACACCAAAAATTGCGTAAAAATATAGGCTTTCCACTTGCATAAGGACATTTACCTCACACAAACAGTCTATTTTACATAGACAATTTTATATATTCATTTATTACCCATGAATTACTGTTTCAAATCAGTTAAAACTCACATGACATGTTGCTAATTTTTTGTCCTATTTTGTCGTATAAACACATTGACCTAGCTTGAAAAAAAATTGTTCCTCATCCTCTTAACAGATGCATCTAGTCTGCAGTCGAGCCATCCTGTCTCACTGCCACCTTTTGCAACAGCTAGCCTTACTGTACTGTCAAAGGAAGAATCTCCATGAATACTGATTTCTGATGATGCTCATTTTAGTCCTCCATAATACCCTGAAAGGAAATCTGCCTACATCAAGTAGTAATTATGGCCTTTTCTGTCCTACAAGGGCATGCAACTTGTACTTAAGACCAATTTTACATGTAGGCTTTCCTCATACCTAATATGTTCATGTTCCTATCTGCACATGTTGGCACATCTCCCCAACTCAAATGCTTTGCCTGTGGAGAGAGCTTTCAGTATACAACTGTTATGTGACCTGCAATGCCTGGAGATGACCCTAGATGACCTCATTTGCATATTTTTACATATGTTTTGCACACCATACCAAAAGGGACTTCTGCACATGCACTAATCAAAATGTGAGGGCAGTTGGTGCTGAGCTGCTGAACAAGGAGGACATTTTGCCAGTGGATGTCTTGCTAATTGAAACATGGAAGACTACCAGTGCCAACTCATTGAAGACCATCCCAAGTTCACTTTGTAGAAGGTAAACCTTTCTACTGTAAAGTTCATCTTGCTTTGAATGACCTAAATATGATTCTAATCATACTTCCTTGCTCAACTATCTTGACCTACTTTCTGACACCATGTCTGGTTCATGCATGTATATTATATGTTTATTCAATTGTCAGACTAGTTTTTTTTGTTGGCTGTGCCTTTATATTTCTGATTGCTGAGGAGTTCACTGTCAACTGACCATACCTCCATGCCTTTACTATCATGCTCACATACTCAATTACCTTTTTTCTTCCCAGGCTTTTCGACTGCATTCGAAAAAGGGCCTTTTGAGTGAGGAGTACCAGGACTTATTATTGAAGACACAGCAATATTGAGGACACGGGCTGAAAGATCTGCAGGTGACCAGGAGTACAGCGGCCCGGAACTGCACAGGACTAGGACTGCATGTGCAGGTCAACACTTCAAAGAGGACCTTGGAGACTGTGCTACAAAGATACCCCACAGTAAGTTTGCTTTTGGTTGACATTTTACTGATACCACTGACGTATCACTTACTGCATATTGTGGTAAAATGTCCTGACTCCTCTGGATACTGGCTTATCAGTGATCAAAAATTACATTATCTGTAAAATGTAAACATACACGGAGGTGTTGAACAGTGTCGGTTGCATCACCATCATATTATGATGATACCTGTAGATTTCCTCTGTGTGATGTAAGTTTTGGAGCACATACAGAAATACAGGTGCATTTTGATTACATGATAATTACGCATATTATCACTTGACTTTGTAGGACGGACCAGGACTCCAGGCAACCAAAGTGGAAAGGACCAGGACAGAAGTGGACCAGGCCAGAAGAGGACCAGGACAGAAGAGGACCAGGACAGAAGAGGACCAGGACAGAAGAGGACCAGGGCGCAAGAGGACCAGCCCAGAAGTGCACCTGGATGGAAGAGGACCAGGCAAGAAGAGGGCCAGCAAAGAGGAGGGCCAATAAGGACTAGGTTGAAGAACCCAGAGAACGCTTCATGGCCAAGCATTTTGCAATTGTGTTAAATTGAATTGCCCACCGGATTGAAAGTGTTCTTGACCGAATTGGTTTTGTGTGCACAGAAGTCCTCCACATAGTTCAAAGAAATTACTCTTGTATAAGGCATGTGAATTCTATGTAAACAACTGAAATTGCCTTTGATCATCCGAGGTTCAAAGTTTACCTGTCATTCTCGATTATGTTTATATGTGTGGCTCACAAAGGCAGGTTGATCAGTGAGTGAAACTGGTTATAAACGACAAAAAGGCCAGGTTGATCAGTCATTCGTGAAACTGGTTATAAACAATATAAAGGCCAGGTTGATCAGTGAGTGAAACTGGTAATAAACAACAAAAAGGCCAGGTTGATCAGTCATTTGTGAAACTGGTTATAAACGATAAAAAGGCCAGGTTGATCAGTGAGTGAAACTGGTTATAAATGACGAAAATGCCAGGTTGTTCAGTGACTGAAACTGGTAATAAACAACAAAAAGGCCAGGTTGATCAGTGAGTGAAACTGGTTATAAACAGCAAAAAGGCCAGGTTGATCAGTGAGTGAAACTGGTAATAAACAACAAAAAGGCCAGGTTGATCAGTCTGTGAAACTGGCAATAAACAACAAAAAGGCCAGGTTGATCAGTCATTTGTGAAACTGGTTATAAACGATAAAAAGGCCAGGTTGATCAGTGAGTGAAACTGGTTATAAATGCCAAAAACGCCAGGTTGATCAGTCAGTGAAACTGGTAATTAACGACAAAAAGGCCAGGTTGATCAGTTATTTGTGAAACTGGTTATAAACGATAAAAAGGCCAGGTTGATCAGTGAGTGAAACTGGTTATAAATGACAAAAACGCCAGGTTGATCAGTGACTGAAACTGGTTATAAATGACAAAAAGGCCAGGTTGATCAGTGGGTGAAACTGGTTATAAACAGCAAAAAGGCCACGTTGATCAGTCATCTGTGAAACTGGTTATAAACTACAAAAAGGCCAGGTTGATCAGTCAGGCCAGATTCATCAGTTATCCGTGATACTGGTTATAGACGACAAAAAGGCCAGGTTGATCAGCCATCCGTGAAACTGGTCATAAACGACAAAAAGGCCAGGTTTATCAGTGAGTGAAACTGCATTTGTGTTTAGTTTCAATACTGCAAAACAAAAGTGCCCTAAATGTATAGTTGAGTGATTCTCTAATTACATAGGACAAACTGCTGATGTTTCATTGATACCAACATCAAGTATAAAGCTTCTCAACAAAAGGTTTTCCACATGTGGTTTTGATTCAATAGACAAAGTATTTCTCCTAATCGCTTGTCAAGTCTCTGCATACTTTGCAACAGGAAGACCAGGTTAATTATTAGTGAAATACACTATCAACAACAATAAAAAGTAATTTATGTAGTGCCCATGTGACAACAAAAATTAGTGTCGGTGCATTCCACCATTCTAGTCTGCAAACCCTGTTTCTGTGTTTAGTTTCAAAACTGCAAATGTGAAAGTCTCATAAAAATCTACTTGCATCATTCTGTGAATTCCATTGGATAAACTCTTCATATTGCATTGTCAGCAACCTCAAATGTGAAGCTAATATTTAAGATAGTGTTCTGCAGGTGTTTTTGATACAATCGACAATTAGTATCATAATTGTATCATTATGTGACTTTCATAGAACAATCCTGTGAGACATCTATTTCTTTGCTTTAGAAAAACAAGGTTGATCAGTCATTGGTGAAACTGGTTTTATACAGCAGTGGTTTATGCAGTGTTCATGTGATTGATTTTATTGTGAGCACATTTCACATATCATTTTCTTCCATATCCTTCATTGTGTTTCATCGCCACTTTGATATCTTATTTGCATCAGCTGGTCTTTTTTGTCCTACAACAATGAAAGTGAAAAAGCAGAGCAGTAGGACACGCAGAGCTAAGAGAAAGAGCACTGCGAATTCAGCAGATTCTGCTGCTGAATATGAGGCTGAAAAAAAATTGCTAAGTCGCTCACACTCTGCCCACATTCAGAGGAAAAGATACCAGCAAAACCCCCAGGCTGCAAGGAAAAAGAAAGATTCATCCATGCAGAGGTATGCTACTCATCCAGAGTTTGCGGCTCAAGTGAAAGAGGCATCGAAGACAAAATATGCGAATGTTCCAGAATTTGCGGCACAAGTGAAAAAGGCATCGAAGACAAAATATGCGAATGTTCCAGAGTTTGCAGCTCAAGTGAAAGAGGCATCAAAGAAAAAATATGCGAATGTTCCTCAGTTTGCGGCTCAAGTGAAAGTGGCATCAAAGGAAAAATATGCGAATGATGCTGAGTTTGCTGAATCTGTTAGACAAGCAGCAAGGCAAAAATATTCCAATGACCCTATTGTCCGAGCAAATGTCAATATGGCCTCTGCAAAGCGATATAGTACTTGTGAAACACGCAGGGAAAATGTACGAAGTGCAAGAAAGAAAAGTTACCAAAGAAAGCAGGGCACAATCCTCGAAAAGGCTATACACAACTTTAAAATTGATAGCCAGAGTAAACCGATTCATGTTTGTGCCTCCTGCCACAGAACTTTCTTTGAGAGCCAGGTGTCTAAGCTGGATCCTTCAAAGTATTTGGAGTCATTGCAGGCAAACTGTCTCTCAATGAAATATGTCCACAATTGTAGTGAAAATTGTTCAGAGGCTTGTCCTTTGAGCTGTGGGCCAATGGGGATGCCTTGGATATGTAGTACTTGCCATAGTCATCTATCACAAAAGCGTATGCCGCCTATGTGTATGGCAAACAATCTCCTCCCCACTGACATACCTCCTACACTGCAAAATCTGAATTCTTTGGAGCAACAGTTACTAGCAATCAATCTGCCTTTTGCAAAGATAGTCAACTTGCCAGTTGCTGGAGAAAAGGCAGTAAAAGGGCCGATAATTGTCGTCAAGTCTGACATCCACAAAGTTACAAATGCTTTGCCTAGGCCTTTGTCAGACACCAGGATAATACCTATCAAACTAAAAAGGAAGTTAGAGTATAAATCCTATGTGGATTACAAAAATGTGAATGTTTCACGTGTACAGGATGCTCTTTTCACCTTGAAGGAGATAAATCCTTTATACTCTGACATTACTTTTAATGCTGAATGGGAAAAAGACAGGTCTGAACTCACAGAACTCTTTGAGAATCCAGTATTACAAAATGCTACCTCTGCTCATGATGATGATTTCTTCAGGTCGCAAAATATTTTTGGTGCAGATGACTTAACAGACACCAACAGCGCCACTGATACAAATCATTTGGAACCTCAAAATGTGACTGAAGTCACTGACATGTTCATAGACAATGACTCATTAGATAGCAGTTCTGCTTTTCCCACCACGGATGGTGAAAATGATTCCAACTGTGACATTAATCATGTCTCAAAACATGCAGTAAAGCAAGCTGATGATGAGACTGCTGATAGCTCTCATGAGGAAATCCCACAGGATATTCAAGATAACATCAATGATATGGTTGCTGATCAGAATGATGGCGATGAACAGTGCCATATGACGTATGACACCTGCCTTGAGCCAATTGACATGGCACAAGAAGCATTAGCAGAACTAAATGCCATATATTCTATTGCTCCTGCAGAGGGCAACAAACCTCTCAGTTTACTTGATTGTGAGATGGGAGAGGCAAAGTCCTTCCCTGCACTTTTTCCAACCTCAGAGAACTCATTCGATGCAGACAGAGAGAAAAAGATTGGCAAAGGAACATATTTCAATGTGAGGCTGTTTTCTGCAGACCATCGTTTTGCCGCCAACAGTCAATACATTTTTTATGCAAATTATGTCACAGAGGTAGAAAGAATTATTTCTAGCATGTCAATTTCAATGCGAAAGGGCACAAAATCTTTTCAAGGCACAAAAATCACTGCGGCCATGCTCAGCGACAAACAGCTCATTTATGACATGATGAAAGCAGACGAAGGCTTTAGGTATATTGAAGCTGCACGTGGTAGCCCACAATACTGGCGCAAAACGATGTCAGAGCTGTTTGCACAACTGAGACAATGTGGTTTGCCCACATTTTTCCTAACTCTTTCTAGTGCTGAGCTTAGCCGATGGCCAGAAACTATTGAGGCTATCATGCTACTGGCTGGTACTCCTGTGATTTTCAGTGACCTTGATTGGTCTAGGAAATGCGAAATCCTTCGTTCCAATCCAGTTGTTGCTGTACGCATGTTTTACAACAGAGTTCACCTTCTCATGACAAACCTGATCAGAGGCCCATCAAACCCTTTAGGGCAAATATCTGACTGGTTTTACCGAGTAGAGTTCCAGCAACGAGGAGCCCCGCATATACATGCATTACTCTGGTCAGACTCTGCTCCAACATATGGTGTTTCACTCGACCATGAACTTGTAGAATTTGTTGACCGGTACATTTCCTGTCAGTTGCCCTCTGAAAGCTCAGAGCTTTATGACATAGTCACCTCCGTACAAATGCACAAGTCAACACATACACGTAGTTGTCAAAAGGGCCAATCCGGACAGTGTAGATTCCATTTTCCAAAGCCAGTCGCTGAGCACACATTTCTAGTAAAACCAAACTCAGATGATGCAGCGTCAGTAGAGATGACACTTGATGGTGAGTCCTGCAATGTGCGACTGCCAAAGCAAGTTGCTCAAGCCCAATTGGAGGTTCTGCACACACTGTTAAATGACAAAGAGAGCTCTCATTTCTCCACCCAGGAATTACTTGTGAAATGTGGCTTTCATTCTACTGAACACCTCAAACAAGCCATGGATATCATTGCCAGGAAGCCATCCATTGTATACAAGCGCACTCCTGCAGATATCTGGGTGAACAACTACAACCCAGCACTCTTGGCTGCTTGGAACAGTAATATGGATCTTCAAGTCGTGCTAGACAGTTACTCCGTCATTATGTATGTCCTTTCGTATATTTCGAAAACGGAGAAGGAGCTCGGAGATGTTCTCAAAGAAGCATTTGCTGAAATAAAACAGGGCAATGCTGACGTCAAAGCTCAAATGAAAAAATTGGGTTTTGTCTATTTCCAAAACAGGGAAATTTGTATTCAGGAGGCAATTTCCAGAGTTTGTTCCCTTGAATTGAAACATTCTTCTCGTCAGACTATCTTTGTGCCTACTGATGAAGAGCAAGTGCGCATGACAAAGCCATTGTCACACATTCCAGATGAAGAGAAGGACAGCGAAGATGTCTGGATGACCTCTCTCTATGATCGCTATCTAGCTAGACCACTTGGCGACCCTTTTGAAAGCATGTCTCAAGCATATTTCGCTTCTCACTATAGGGTCCTTTCTACAACTGAGGCCACCAGAGGTTTGAAGAATAAAAACCCGAATATGTTTGCACTGCAGCATGACTTAGGCTACATCATGAAAAGGACCCGTGGAAAGCCAGCTGTGATCAGATATACAAAGCACTCCAAAACAAAATTTCCGGAGAAGTATTACCTGACACAGTTGAAACTATTCCTCCCACATAGAACTGCGAGCCAACTGAAGCCACCATCGTTTGAAACGTACGAGCAATTCTTCGAAACTGGAGGAGTGAAACTCCAAAATGCTGAAACTGCCACTGTATCCAGCATCATTGGTGTCAATAGCAAAGAATTTGATGTTAATGCCACAGAGATGCAAACTGCATGGGAGCAACTTCAAGATTGTGGAAGGCTGGAGGATGCGTGGTCCGAGATAGCACCTCTGTCAGAAGCCACAAGGATAACAGAGCTGCAACAACGGAAGCCTGATCATGATGACGACAACATTCAGGAACATGATATTCCAGATTTGATGGACAACACTCCTACTGAAGGTCTTGCTTCACTATGCTCAGTTGATCTCATTGGTGAACAGGTCCGGGCTACTTTTAAACAGCTGAACACAAAACAGCAGGCAATATTCTATTTTGTGCGCAAGCACTGCATGGAACGCCTGTACAACGCAAACTCTAAGCCTTTCTACCTACACATTTCAGCACCTGGGGGATGTGGAAAATCATTTCTTGTCAAAGCCATCGTAAACGAGACACACAAACTGCTCAGCAAGCCCGGTAGTTCTCATGAAACGGTTACCCTTCTAGCAGCACCAACAGGCACAGCTGCAGTCCAAATTTCAGGTTTCACCATCCATTCTGCCCTCAAGATACCACGGAAGCTGCCTGCCAAGTATGAACCGCTCAGTGAAGATGCGGTCAATACATTGAGAGCACAACTGGCTAATCTGCAATTACTAGTAATTGATGAGATTTCTATGGTTGATAGACGCCTTCTGTCATATGTGCATGGCAGGCTGTGCCAAATCAAACACATCCGACCAAGTACACCAGATGCATGGTTTGGAAATGTGTCAGTACTAGCAGTAGGTGATTTTTTACAGCTGCCACCAGTAAGGGCAAAATCGCTCTTGATCCCAGAAAATGCACAACCCTTTGACCTATGGCATGACCTGTTTCGTGTTGTATTCCTGGATGAAGTGATGCGGCAAAAGGACGACAAGGCTTTTGCGCAGCTGTTGAATAGGCTACGTGTGAAAGGCAAGGCAGACACCATAACCACTGAGGATGATGCTGTACTGAAAGGTCGCACCAACTTACCACATGAACCTCTTGATGCTCTGCATGTTTACTCCACAAACACACAAGCAACCAAATTCAACATGCAAATGCTGTCGACAATCTCTGACAGTCCGAAGGAAATCAGGGCTATTGATTTTGAGAGAGATCCACGATCAGGGAAAATGACACCAACGGATGTTACAGGTAAAAGCGACGATTTGTTGGACTGTCTACAAGTTGATGTCAATGCCCGGGTAATGCTCACTCGAAACCTAGATGTGGCTTCTGGCCTTGTTAATGGTTCTTTTGGCACTGTTTTGGCATTCCAACATGCACCCGGTGCAAGTGACATATCAACGATATATGTTCAATTTGATAATGACAATCAATTAACTCGGACAGGCAACACCCGGAAAGTTGTGCCTATACAAAGACAAGAAGAGACCATGGCCTCGCACAGACACACTGTGCGGCGACAATTTCCGTTAAAATTGGCTTACGGGGTTACGGTGCACAAGGTACAAGGTCTCACTACTACAAAATGTGTCTTCGACATGAAGGGCATTTTCTGTCCTGGTCAATCTTATGTTGCTTTAAGTCGTGTCACATGTCTTGATGGCTTATTCATCCAAAATTACAATTCCCAGAGAATTTACCGACATGACGAAATTTACAGGTATCTCAGTGAAATGACACAAGATCCAGATGCGGAAGTACAGCAGTTTCCCAAATCCCAGCTCTCCATCACTCACCAAAATATCCAAGGATTAAGATCAAAAATTCCTGACATCACTAACCACATCTACTCCCAATCAGACATCATGGTGTTTTCGGAAACATTCCTCAAATCACAAGTCAGTTCTTCATCAGTGCAAATTCCAGGATACACCATCGAAAGAAAAGATCGCCAAAGTGACAGCGGAAAAGGAGGAGTACTTGCCTATATCAAAACAGGAATCACATACACAAATTTCGTTATACCGGGCTTCTATTTAGAGCATATTGCTCTGTCCGTCAACAACACCTACTCAAATCAGGTTTTGTTGGTATTCCTGTACCGCCCCCACAGCCACAACATCACAACAACAAAGCAACAGTTGACTGTTCTTCTGAACCATGTTTCTGTGACCCGTCAAGGTATGCCAGTTGTGGTTGCCGGTGATCTCAATGAAAACTTGCTTGATCAAAACACCCACCCAATCTTTGACATATTTATGACGCATGGTTATGCACAGCATATCAGCCAACCAACAACAACACAAGGCTCCCTCTTGGATGTTGTTTATTCAAGAGGTTGCGATCTTACTTCTCTGGTTTTCCAGACCTATTATTCGGATCACGAAGCCATCAAGATTATGATCTTTCCAGAATATCATTTCTCAAAAACATCCAATGCCATAGATGAAATCCTTTCTCAAAATCATGAGAACACTGATAAACGCACGCTTGTCAACCCTCACTCTGTAACAGACAAACCAAAACAACTTCCGACAAAGTCTCCTGGAAGACCAGCTGTAACAAAGCGGCAGGATCCACAAACAAGAACTGCACTTCCCACAACAGCTCCACCAAGAAGCCGCAGTCTTGTTTATGCTCATGGCTTCAAAGGAATTGAGAACTTGAACCAAACTTGCTATGCCAGTTCTATTCTCCAAGTACTGTTGAAAACACCAAACTTGGATGTTTTGTTGCACACACAATGCCCATTATCGACATATCTTCTGTCGCTGCAACAGGCTATTCACGATCCACTGGTCAGAACCTTAGTTCCTGAGGAACTGTACAGAATGGAAATGATGGCAGTGGACTACCCCAGAAATGAGCAGAAAGACGCACAAGAATTTCTGATGTTCATTTTACAATGGTTGGATGATGAGCAAGACGTGGCACCGCCACGCATCTCAGCGGTAAAAGCTTCAGTTTGGGGTGAAGTTTCCCATCTATACACCTGCCCAACCTGTGGTTCCTCATCTGTGGACAATGAACGGTTCAGCATGCTATTTACGCCAATGAGACTTTCTGGTTTGTCACCCGTTATCATTGAGCCTTCAGATGAGGAATCACAGCGGCCATGTTCACAATGCCATGATTCACCGATATTGTGTAATACTGAGATAACTGAAGCCCCCGCTGTCCTCTTCATTGTAGCTCTCAGATTTGATGAGGCAGGAAATAGAAGAAATCTTCAACTGGAGCTTCAAGCTGAAATGACAACAAAGCACAACTTCAAATACAACCTCACTGGAGTTGTGAACCATTTAGGACACCAAACAAACTCTGGACATTATCTTGTGACAATGAAACACCCCACACAACCACACTGGTATTGCTGTGATGATCATGATATCCAGAGAACTGTACTGCCAAATGCTAGCACTGATGCATATATTTTGGTTTACAGCAAAACACCCAACAACACATAAAATGTAGCATTCATTGCTACAACATTGCTCAATTATTTATTTGCTTTGAGGATTTCTGATCTCATGAGCACAAGTTCACTACTGCCCAGCTGAGTTGGTTCAGACTCTCCATCTTAAAAGGTCATGCCTCTGGCAATGTAGGCATTTCTTGATCCAGTATTGAGGATCCTTTCTTAACTGTTTTGCAACTATTCTTGCATTTCACAATCTGTCACACTGATATGTTTTGTACATGACCTGCTTTTTGTAAATGTGGATTATACACTTTGTATAAGTTTGATCTTATATCTGCATATATAACCCATGTTCAACTGCCTTCCCCAACCGTCTTCCATGATTGTATATATGCACTGATAATTTGATCTCATGCTGTATGTTTACCTATATTATATTACTAAGAATTCCTGGACGTCCTCTGGTGCGACGTCTTTGGGGACTCTGGTAAGCACACCCACATTGGTCTTCTGTTGAATACTTAGTTGGAGACGTGAATTGGCAGGGTTTCTTTGGTCAAACTGGTCAGGGACTTGTCTTGATAAATTTTCTGAAGGGCTAGTTGGGCCTCTTGATCTTGGGGAGTGATTAGATAGGAGTCTACATTTGGCTTTGCTGTTATTTTCCCTGGACATACCTTCTGAAGGGTGATATGTTTTGTACATGACCTGCTTTTTGTAAATGTGGATTATACACTTTGTATAAGTTTGATCTTATATCTGCATATATAACACATGTTCAACTTCCTTCCCCAACCGTCTTCCATGATTGTATATATGCACTGATAGTTTGATCTAATGCTCTATGTTTACCTATATTATATTACTAAGAAACATGTTAGTATAAGTTTTAAGTTCCTGCATAAGAACAAATGACAAACTTGAACCATATTCCCAGCTTTTGCCCATCATTGTATATGCACAGATACTTTTCTCTTATGTTCTGTTTGTCTGTATTCTATGTATTGCCAGCTTTCCAAAGACATGTTCTATGTTTGCTGTACTCTATGACCTGCTTTCCATATTAAACATTGTAGTGTAAGTTTCTTGTTCTTGCAAAATAATGACACACAGTGAACTTGCACTGAAAATTTCATTTTCAAATTATATGTGTGCCTTTATTTTATGTGTAATGTGTTGTGCACAACTATGTTAGTATAAGTTTAATGTCTGTATGCATTTATATGTAATTTTTGCCTACCTTATGTTTAATTCCTCAGTTGATGTTCATGCAAAACCTTATTCAAAATCTTCAAAAAAAAACAAAAAAAAAACACAAAAAACCCAAAAAAAGTTACAAAACCAAAAACCAAACAAAAAACCAGAAGCACCCAAAAGTCCTGGACCTCCACGTGGTGGGTGCGGAAACACTTGGGTGATATAAACTATCACCATGTGGCTAATCAGGGCTGTCACAATGACAACACATTCTTCATTAGCCACTTCAAGCACAGGGGCTCTGATTGCTTCACTTTAACCCAACAAGATGTGCACAAACTGTACTTCGAAAGTCATAGCATTCCCCTGAAGCTTCAATTCAATAAAGGTGGCAAGACCTTTACTCTCCTCGGATATCGTGTACATCTGACCTTTGTGATCATGTAAAGCATCGTCTGGTCCATGAGGCGCTTGCATTCGCAATGCACAAGTATAATAACTACATTCACACAAAGTCTACTATTCAGACAAATCACTGCAAACCATTTTTTCTCAACAATAAAGAGAATAATCAAATGGAAAGAGTAATTAAGTGGCCCCGGGGAGACATGGGGGCCGCGGGGGATTATCCGATATTGCCGTACGGCAATATCAGTTATACTAGTTATTCTTATTCTTATTATTCAGCTCAGGAAAACTGTGATTACTGCAAAACTATTAGAGATAACACCCTGAAACCTCAAACACAATATGTGACTCTGTTGCGTGCTACTTCTTGCGAAATTTCTTGATCAAATTTCATGATCCTAACGCGTTATTGAGAAAATAAAAAATCAATTTCTGGCAGCGTTTCCAGGAGAACAAAAGAAAATTGGGCTTTGGAGATTTTTTGTAAGATACCTTGACAAAGTGTCCAGTGCAGAAAGGCGTCTCATGGAAATTTCATGAATAGTTTCAGAGATATGAATTTTTCAAAATTGGATGTCATGAAAATTTTCTAAAATTTTTCTGGAAAACAGGGAAGGAATGCTCGTAGAAAGCTGAAAATGGGTACGTTTACAGATGTACCCTAGTGTACCAACTTCACAAAGTTACGGACCGCTCGCACAAACGGTCTCGGCGCTACGGACGTCCAAAAACCCAATTTTCAAGTGCTCATATCTCGGTTCCTATTTAAGCTACAGCAAAGTATCATATATCACAAGAAAGGTCTGTTTCTCAGCTTTCCAATGGTGTATAGCATAATAGTGTCAGACGCCCGACGTAGAATCGCGTCGGACATTGAAAATTTCATGTCACTTTTTGTGCCTAAAAAACCTTTTCGGCTCAAAAAGTCGATGAAATTCTTCATGCACGTCCATGAATATTTTATGTGGGATACCCATATCAGCCCTCCATATTGTCCCCAAAGATCAATTACCTACATCAAACAGTTTTTCCTGGAGAAATTTTTGAATTTCAAAATTGAAATGAACATTGCTCCGCTTCTGGTTATTCAAATTTCATGAAATTAATACCAAAAGATGCGTAAAATTATGGCCTTTACTGTCCTCCAAGGAAATACACCTCTTCTGAATAGCCAATTTCAAATAAATGATTTTATATATTCAATTATAACTCATGAACTATTGTTTCAGATCACTTAAAACTGAATGTACAAGTTGCTAATTTTTTGCCCTATTTTATGGTATAAGGCCATCCTCATATCTCCAATACTCTGCTGGTAAAATAAAGCTAAAAAACTTATTCACACATGCATGTAAGTCCTATACTGTCTCACTGCCACCTTTCCCAGCAGCTGACCTTGTGCCTGCCACGACATTTCATATGCATATGCACCAGCAAGATTACTACGTTCATACATGGTATGAAGAATTCATCATGACGGATATGAACTGGAAGGACGGAGTAAGCAGGGCAGGAGATCAGGGGGGGCGCGGGGGATTATCCGATATTGCCGTACGGCAATATCAGTTATACTAGTTATAATCCCCCGCCGCTTGCGGGGGATTATATTGATATTGTTCGTTTTACTATTATTATTATTCTTATTATTCAGCTCAGGAAAACTGAGATTACTGCAAAACTATTACAGATAACATCCTGAAACCTCAAATACAATATGTGACTCCGTTGCGTGCTACTGCTTGTGAAATTTCTTGATCAAATTTCATGATCCTAACGCGTTATTGAGCAAATAAAAAATCAATTTCTGGCAGCGTTTCCAGGAGAACAAAAAAAAATTGGGCTTTGCTGATTTTTTGTAAGATACCTTGACAAAGTGTCCAGTGCAGAAAGGCGTCTCATGGAAATTTCATGAATAGTTTCAGAGATATGAATTTTTCAAAATTGGATGTCATGAAAATTTTCTAAGATTTTTCTGGAAAACAGGGAAGGAATGCTTGTAGAAAGCTGAAAATGGGTACGTTTACAGATGTACCCTAGTGTACCAACTTCACAAAGTTACGGACCGCTCGCACAAACGGTCTTGGCGCTACGGACGTCCAAAAACCCAATTTTTAAGTGCTCATATCTCGGTCCCTATTTAAGCTACAGCAAAGTATCACATATCACAAGAAAGGTCTGTTTCTCAGCTTTCCAATGGTGTATAGCATAATAGTGTCAGACGCGCGGCGTAGAATCGCGTCGGACATTGAAAATTTCATGTCACTTTTTGCGCCTAAAAAACCTTTACGGCTTAAAAAGTAGATGAAATTCTTCATGCACGTCCATGAATATTTTATGTGGGATACCCATATCAGCCCTCCATATTGTTCCCAAAGATCGATTACCTACATCAAAGAGTTTTTCCTGGAGAATTTTTTGAATTTCAAAATTGAAATGTACATTGCTCCGCTTCTGGTTATTCAAATTTCATGAAATTAATACCAAAAGATGCGTAAAATTATGGCCTTTACTGTCCTCCAAGGAAATATACCTCTTCTGAATAGCCAATTTCAAATAAATGATTTTATATATTCAATTATAACTCATGAACTATTGTTTCAGATCACTTAAAACTGAATGTACATGTTGCTAATTTTTTGCCCTATTTTGTGGTATAACGCCATCCTCATATCTCCAATACTTTGCTGGTAAATAAAGCTAAAAAAATTATTCACAGATGCATGTAAGTCATATACTGTCTCACTGCCACCTTTCCCAGCAGCTGACCTTGCGCCTGCCACGACATTTCATAGGCATATGCACAAGCAAGATTACTACGTTCATACATGGTATGAAGAATTCATCATGACGAATATGAACTGGAAGGACGGAGTAAGCAGGGCAGGGGAGATAAGGCGGGGCGCGGGGGATTATCCGATATTGCCGTACGGCAATATCAGTTATACTAGTTATTATTATTATTATTCTCACAGGAAAACTGCGATTACTTCAAAACTATTAAATAAACCGCTTCATAAGTCAAGGGTAATATGCAACTCCGGTGCGCGCTACTTTGAACGAAATTTCATGATCAAATTTCATGAAACTTCTGAGTTATGAGGAAAATATAAAAAAAAATTCCGGCGCAGGTTTCTGAGAACCTAAGCATAACTGAGACCTGTTGATTTTTTCTAAGATACCTTGACTAAGTCTCCAGTGCAGAAAGGCGTCCTGTGGAGATTTCATGAATACATTTCAAGATATGATTTTTTGAAAATTGGACATCCCGAAAATTGACTGAAATTTTTTTGAAAAACAGGGAAGGAATGCTCGTAGAAAGCTGAAAGTAGGTACACTTACAGACCTACCCTAGTGTACCAACTTCACAAAGTAACAGATCCCTCGCACAAACGGTCTCGGCGCTACGGACGTCCAAAAATGCAATTTTCAAGTGCACATATCTCGGTCCCTAATTGAGCTACAACAAAGTATTACATATCACAAGAAAGGTCTGTTTGTCAGCTTTCCAATGGTGTATAGCATTATAGTCTCAGACGCGCGGCGTAGAATCGCGTCAGACATTGAAAATTTGTTGTCACTTTTTGCACCCCTCGAAACGTTTTAGGCTGAAAAATCAATGAAGTCCTTTGTGAATGTTGATGAATATTTTTTTCCTTATTCCTTTGTTAGGCCTCCATACTGTCCTCAAAGGAAATTTGCCTGCATCAAATGGTTTTTCCAAGAGAATTTTTTGAAATTCAAAATTGAAATGCACATTGCTCTGCTTGTACCCATTCAAATTTCATGAAATTAATACCAAAAGATGCGTAAAATTATGGACTTCACTGTCCTCCAAGGGCATTTACCTATTCCTCATAGCCTATTTTACATAAAAGGTTTTATATATTCAATTATAACTTGTGAATTATTATTTCAAATCACTTAAAACTCAATCTACATGTTGCTAATTTTTTGGCCTATTTTGTGATATAAGGACATCCTCCTATCTCCAATACTTTGCTGGTAAAATAAAGTACAAAAATCCTTCACAGATGCATCTTAGTCAGCAGTCGGTTATATTCTGTCTCACTGCCACCTATCCCAACAGCTGACCTTCTTCAACAATCGCAGCTAGCCGCTCAGTACTGTCAAGTGCGTATCTAATGTCAACAAAACCATGTAGAGTGTAACATTTACATTGGAATGATATACATTTCTCATTGAGAGGGCATCACGCGTAAGGGTTTCCTCATTGGGTTTTACATCCTGTATTTGTGCATTAAACTCATTAAGGCATACAGGCACTACAGTGATGATGTTATGCACTCTCTTGGAATAGAACTTCATTCCCTACAAAGCGGGCCAGGCTAATACACAAAAATAATGGACATGAATTGGCAGAGAAGAGTATGCAGGGCCCGGGTCATACGGGGCCCGCGGGGGATTATCCGATATTGCCGTACGGCAATATCAGTTATACTAGTTATTATTATTATTATTATTATTATTCAGCTCAGGAAAACTGTGATTACTACAAAACTATTAAAGATCCTGTTTTACAAGTCAAGGGTAGTACGCGACTCCATTGCGCGCTACTTCATACGAAATTTCATGATCAAATTTCATGATGTTTATGAGTTATGAGGAAAATATAAAATAAATTTCCGGCGCAGGTTTCTGAGAACCTAAGCATAACTGAGACCTGTTGATTTTTTCTAAGATACCTTGACTAAGTCTCCAGGTCTGAAAGGCGTCTTATGAAGATTTCATGAATACATTTCAAGATATGATTTTTTGAAAATTGGATATCCCGAAAACTGACCAAAATTTTTTTGAAAAACAGGGAAGGAATGCTCTTAGAGAGCTGAAAATGGGTGAACATACAGATGTACCACAGTGTACCAACTTCACAAAGTTACAGACCGTTCGGACAAACGGTCTTTGCGCTACGGACGTCCAAAAAGTCAATTTTCAAGTGGCCATATCTCAGTCCCTATTTAAGCTACAACAAAGTTTGACATATCACAAGAAAGGTCTGTTTGTCAGCTTTCCAATGATGTATAGCATGATGGTGTCAGACGCGCGGCGTAAAATCGCGTCAGACATTGAAAATTTGTTGTCACTTTTTGCGACTACAAAAATGTTTTAGGCTAAAAAGTCAATGAAGTTCTTTATGGATGTCCATGAATAATTTTTGTGGGATGCCAAGAGCACGTCTCCATACTGTATCCTAAGGAAATTTACCTACATTAGATAGCTTTGGCTAGAGAAAAATTTTACTATCAAAAATGAAATGTAAATTACTCAGCTTCTACTTATGCAAATTTCATGAAATTAACACCAAAAATTGTCTAAAAATATAGGCTTTTCACTTGCATAAGGACATTTAACTCACACGAACAGTCTATTTTACATAGACAGTTTTACATATTCATTTATAACGCATGAATTAATGTATCAAATCAGTTAAAACTCATATGACATGTTCCTAATTTTTTGTCCTATTTTTTGGTATAAACACATCCACCTATCTGCAAAAAAAAAATTTCACAAACTTTTAATAGATGCATGTGGTCTGCAGTGGGTACCATTCTGTCTCACTGCCACCTTTTGCGCCTAATCTTATTGTACAGTGCAAGCAGCATCACAAGTGTCAACAAAAAGATTCACAGTCTAATCATCACATTTGAATAATATATATTGTACATTGAAAGGGCATGTGTAAGAGTTTGCCGACAGGGTTTTATAACCGGTATTTATGCTATAAACTTATTAGACCAGACATGGACTACAGTAATGCTAAAATGTGCACTCTTGGAATAGAAGTTCATCCCCCAAAAAGCAGGCCAGGGGAAATACACACAAATAATGGACATGAATTGAAAAAGAAGAGTATGCAGGCCTGGGGGTCATACGGGGCCCGCGGGGGATTATCCGATATTGCCGTACGGCAATATCAGTTATACTACTTATTATTCTTATTATTATTCAGCTCAGAAAAACTGCGATTATTTCAACACTATTACAGATACTACGTTACAAGTCAAGGGTAATATGCAACTCCATTGCGTGCTACTTTACACGAAATTTCATGATCAAATTTCTTGACACTTATGAGTTATGAGGAAAATATTTAAAAAATTTCCGGCGCAGGTTTCTGAGAAACTAAGCATAACTGAGACCTGTTGATTTTTTCTAAGATACCTTGACTAAGTCTTCAGGTCTGAAAGGCGTCTTGTGAAGATTTCATGAATACATTTCAAGATATGATTTTTTGAAAATTGGACATCCCGAAAATTGACAGAAATTTTTTTAGAAAACAGGGAAGGAATGCTTGTAGAAAGCTGAAAATAGGCTTACTTACAGACCTACCCTAGTGTACCAACTTCACAAAGTTACGGACCGCTCGGACAAACGGTCTGTGCGCTACGGACACACAAAAACTCAAAATTCAAGTGGCCATATCTCAGTCCCTATTGCAGCTACAGACTAGTTTCACATATCACAAGAAAGGTCTGTTTGTCAGCTTTCCAATGGTGTATAGCATAATAGTGTCAGACGCGCGGCGTAGAATCGCGTCAGACATTGAAAATTTGTTGTCACTTTTTGCGACTACAAAAATGTTTTAGGCTAAAAAGTCAATGAAGTTCTTTATGGATGTTCATGAATAATTTTTGTGGGATGCCTAGAGCACGTCTCCATACTGTACCCTAAGGAAATTTACCTACATTAAATAGCTTTGGCTAGAGAAATGTTTTACTATCAAAAATGAAATGTAAATTACTCAGCTTCTACTTATGCAAATTTCATGAAATTAACACCAAAAATTGCGTAAAAATATAGGCTTTCCAGTTGCCTAAGGACATTTAACTCACACAAACAGTCTATTTTACATAGACAATTTAACATATTCATTTATAACGCATGAATTAATGTATCAAATCAGTTAAAACTCATATGACATGTTCCTAATTTTTTGTCCTATTTTGTGGTATAAACACATCCACCTATCTGCAAAAAAGAAAATTCACAAACTTTTAACAGATGCATGTGGTCTGCAGTGGGTACCATCTTGTCTCACTGCCACCTTTTGCGCCTTATCTTATTGTACAGTCCAAGCAGCATCACAAGTGTCAACAAAAAGATGCACAGTCTAATCATCACATTTGAATAATATATATTGTACATTGAAAGGGCATGTGTAACAGTTTGCCGACAGGGTTTTATAACCGGTATTTGTGCTATAAACTTATTAGACCAGACATGGACTACAGTAATGCTAAAATGTGCACTCTTGGAATAGAAGTTCATCCCCCAAAAAGCAGGCCAGGGGAAATACACACAAATAATGGACATGAATTGAAAAGGAAAACTATGTAGGCCTGGGGGTCATACGGGGCCCGCGGGGGATTATCCGATATTGCCGTACGGCAATATCAGTTATACTAGTTATTATTATTATTATTCAGCTCAGGAAAACTGTGATTACTACGAAACTATTAAAGATCCTGTTTTACAAGTCAAGGGTAGTATGCAACTCCATTGCGCGCTACTTCATACGAAATTTCATGATCAAATTTCATGACACTTATGAGTTATGAGGAAAATATAAAAAAAATTTTCGGCGCAGGTTTCTGAGAACCTAAGCATAACTGAGATCTGTCGATTTTTTCTAAGATACCTTGACTAAGTCTCCAGGTCTGAAAGGCGTCTTATGAAGATTTCATGAATACATTTCAAGATATGATTTTTTAAAAATTAAACATCCCGAAAATTTACAGAAAATTTTCTGAAAAACAGGGAAGGAATGCTCGTAGAAAGCTGAAAGTGGGTACACTTACAGACCTACCCTAGTGTACCTACTTCACAAAGTTACGGACCACTCGCACAAACGGTCTTGGCGCTACGGACGTCCAAAAATGCAATTTTCAAGTGGCCATATCTCGGTCCCTATTTAAGCTACAACAAAGTGTTACATATCACAAGAAAGGTCTGTTTGTCAGCTTTCCAATGATGTATAGCATGACAGTGTTAGACGCGCGGCGTAGAATCGCGTCAGACATTGAAAATTTGTTGTCACTTTTTGCACCTTTCGAAAAGTTTTTGGCTTAAAATCCAATGAAGTTCTTCATCAATGTCCATGAATATTTTTTCCCTAATACCCTTGTGGGGCCTCCATACTGTCCTAAAAGGACATTTGACTACATCAAGTGGTTTCTGCCACAGAATTTTTTGTATTTCAAAATTGAAATGCACATAGCTCAGCTTCTACTCGTTCAAATTTCATGAAATTAACTCCAAAAAATGCATAAAATTATGACCTACGCTGAACTGCACGGGCATACAGCTCATAGTAATACTCAATTTTACAATGATGATTTTACATTTGCAATTATAACTCATGCATTAATGTTCCGAATCAATTAAAACTGAAATTACATGCTGCTTATTTTTTGCCCTATTTTGTGGTATAATCCTAGCTTACCAGTCTTTTTTCCTTTGCCTTGAAAAAAAAGTTTAAAAATAATTCACAGATGCATCTTAGTCTGCTGTCGGGGCCATTCTGCCTCACTGCCAGGTTTTGCTCCTAAGCAGCAGCATTACACCATGCAAAGAGCAGCATACTCAAACACGGTCATCAACAACAGGGCACAGGCTTAGGCCTATCATGACAGGGTTATAATATACATTGAAGGGAAAGGATTTTGTAAGCGTTGGCTGATAGGGCATATGTCCTCTATTTATGCACTTAAAAACCTTAATAGTATGAGCGGACAGGCATATTCATACAAATTATTGAAGTGAATTGAAACAGGAGAATAAGTGGGGCTAGGGTCAAACGGGGCCCGCGGGGGATTATCCGATATTGCCGTACGGCAATATCAGTTATACTAGTTATAATCCCCCGCAGCGACAGCGTCGCGGGGGATTATATTGATATTCTACGATTACCTTTTATTATTCTTCTTCTTCTTATTCTTATTATTATGTAGCTCAGGAAAACTGCGATTACTTCAAAACTATTGGAGATACTGTTTTACAAGTCAAAGGTAATATGCGACTCCATTGCGCGCTACTTCCTACGAAATTTCATGATCAAATTTCATGATGCTTATGAGTTATGAGGAAAATATAAAACAAATTTCCGGCGCAAGTTTCTGAGAACCTAAGCATAACTGAGACCTGTTGATTTTTTCTAAGATACCTTGACAAAGTCTCCAGTGCAGAAAGGCGTCTCGTGGAGATTTCATGAACACATTTCAAGATATGATTTTTTGAAAATTGGATATCCCGAAAACTGACCAAAATTTTGTTGAAAAACAGGGAAGGAATGCTCTTAGAGAGCTGAAAATGGGTGAACATACAGATGTACCACAGTGTACAAACTTCACAAAGTTACGGACCGCTCGGACCAACGGTCTAGGCGCTACGGACGTCCAAAAATGCAATTTTCAAGTGGCCATATCTCGGACCCTATTTAAGCTACAACAAAGTTTGACATATCACAAGAAAGGTCTGTTTGTCAGCTTTCCAATGGTGTATAGCATGATGGTGTCAGACGCGCGGCGTAGAATCGCGTCGGACATTGAAAATTTCATGTCACTTTTTGCGCCTTTCAAAACATTTTTGGCTAAAAAATCTATGAGGTTCTTCTTGGATGTTCGTGAATATTTTTTTCTATATACCTTTGTTACGCCTACATACTGTCCTCAAAGGAAATTTGCCTACATCAAAAGGTTTTTCCTAGAGAATTTTTTTAAATTCAAATTTCAACTTTAGATTGCTCAGCTTCTAACTATCCAAATCTTATGAAATTAACACTAAAAGATGTGTAAAATTATGGCCTTATCTGTTCTCTAAGGGCATGGACCTGATTCTAATAACCTATTTTACATGTATGATTTCATATATTCAATTATAGCTACTAAGTGCATATCTCAAGTCAGTTAAAACTCAAACGACATGTTGCTAATTTTTTGCCCAATTTTTCCATGTAGACCCAACCATGCAACTCTTATGGCTTGCCTGCAACAGGCCATTAGGGTTAGGGTTAGGGTTTAATCAATATGCATTGCTTGCAGGGTGGTATGCTTGACCACAACAGTTGTGTCTGGCTGCCTCGACTTTTGATAGGCATATGCACAAACAAGATTGCTACATTCATACATGGTTTTAAGAATTCATCATGAAGGACATGAACTGGAAAGAGGGAGTATGCAGGGCAAGGGAGACAGGGGGGGCGCGGGGGATTATCCGATATTGCCGTACGGCAATATCAGTTATACTAGTTATAATCCCCCGCCGCTTGCGGGCGGGGGATTATATTGATATTGTTCGTTTTACTATTATTATTATTATTATTATTATTATAATCCCCCGCCGCTTGCGGGCGGGGGATTATATTGATATTGTTCGTTTTACTATTATTATTATTATTATGAATTCCCCGTAGGGGAATTCATCTTGTTATTGCTACTTTTTTTATTATTATTATTATTCTTGGGCCTTTTAAAAGATTTTTAAATGCCTATTATGAGAAAAGTAATGCAGATACAAGAAAAAGGATATAACAGTCATATATGTTGGTGTGATCCCTATTTTTAGAGGCAATTTCACAGCGGAATTACCTTTCAGTCTTGCGTAATTTCAAAAACTAATTTTTACATTGTGTAAACGGTTTCTCAGAAACTATGACAGATAATGACATGAAACTTTTTTTCAATATATTTTAGACAGTTATCCATTTCTGAAAGGAGCCTAAAGTTATTCCGTTAAAAAAATTTCAAGTTATAATTTTTTGAAACAACGGAATTCCGAAAAATGACATTCCAACCTCCAGAAAACAAGGAAGGAATGCTCAGATTAAGCTGAATTTATATGTGCATACAGCCCTACCCTAGTCTAACATTATCACAAAATTTTGTTGTCATAGCGTAAACGGTATCGGCGCTATGGCCGCACAAAAACGGAATTTTCAATCGCCGATATCTCGCTTACTATTGGAGCTACAGAAAAATTAAAAATATTATCAGAAAGTTCAGATTCTCTTCTTTCAGATGGTGTATATAACTTTACTGTAGCAGTGTCAGTATAGAATCGCGTCAGACATTGAAAATTTTTTGTCACTTTTTGGCCCTCCCAAACCCTATTTTGCCCAAAATAACTATGAAGATCTTCATGGATGTTCATGTAGAATTTTTTTGTGGTACCCATTGTACGCCTGCATAATCGCTCCAAAGGAAATTATTCTACTTGCAATACTTTTTGCTTGAGAATTTTTTTAATTTCAAAATTAAAATGTAGATTGCTCAGCTTCTACTGAATCAAATTTCATGAAATTAACACCAAAAAATGCGTAAAATTGTAGCCTTGTATGTGCTCCAAGGGCATAAACCTCTTGCTGATAGCCAATTTTACATAAGCAATTTCATATATTCAATTATAACTCATTAATTATTCATTAAAATCAATTAAAACTCATTTGACATATTGCTAATTTTTTGCCCTATTTTTCCATGTAAGCAAAACTTCCTACCATGAATTTTACAATCCAATAAAAACTCTTCCAATTATGTATCAAATCACTTAATATTGATATGATATGTTGCTTATTTGTTGCCCTATTGTTTGCAAATAAGCTCATATTTTTTCCATTAAATTTATAATTGAATTATAACTTATGAAATACTGCTGCAAATCACTTGAAACTAATTTGACATGTTGCTCATTGCTTGCCCTCTGTGTGTATGTAAGCACATCTTCCTAACTCTTATGGTTTGTCCATAACAAATCATTTGGGTTAGGGTTTCATCAAAGTTAGAGTTACGCTTCACTCCAATTGTATTGCTTTTAGGGTGGTATCACCTGCACGCTAAGCACTATATGAATCTGTCCAACTCTACACTTCCATGGACTACATAGCGTCCAAAAGAGGCCTGGGCATGGAATACAGAGGAGGGCATGGAATGGAAGGGAATGCAAGAGGGTTCAGTGCAAAGCAAGGGAATGGAAGGGAAGGAAAGGAAAGGAAGGAGGGGGTAAAGGGGGAGGGAATACGGGGGAGGGGAATTCATATCTTAAAATTGCTGTGCAATTTTAATTATTCTCTAGTTATTATTATTATTATTCTTTTTATTATTCAGCTCAGAAAAACTGCGATTATTTCAACACTATTACAGATACTACGTTACAAGTCAAGGGTAATATGCAACTCCATTGCGTGCTACTTTACACAAAATTTCATGATCAAATTTCATGACACTTATGAGTTATGAGGAAAATATGAAAAAAATTTCCGGCGCAGGTTTCTGAGAAACTAAGCATAACTGAGACCTGTTGATTTTTTCTAAGATACCTTGACTAAGTCTTCAGGTCTGAAAGGCGTCTTGTGAAGATTTCATGAATACATTTCAAGATATGATTTTTTGAAAATTGGACATCTCGAAAATTGACTGAAATTTTTTGTAAAAACAGGGAAGGAATGCTCGTAGAAAGCTGAAAGTAGGTACACTTACAGACCTACCCTAGTGCACCAACTTCACAAACTTACGGACCGCTCGGACAAACGGTCTGTGCGCTACGGACGCACAAAAACTCAAACTTCAAGTGGCCATATCTCAGTCCCGATTGCAGCTACAGACTAGTTTCACATATCACAAGAAAGGTCTGTTTCTCAGCTTTCCAATGGTGTATAGCATAATAGTGTCAGACGCGCGGCGTAGAATCGCGTCGGACATTGAAAATTTCATGTCACTTTTTAGGCCCAAAAAACCTTTTCGGCTCAAAAAGTCAATGTAATTCTTCATGCACGTCCATCATTATTTTATGTGGGCTACACATGTCAGCCCTCCATACTGTCCCCAAAGATCAATTATCTACATCAAATAGTTTTTCCTAGAGAATTTTTTTCATTTCAAAATTGAAATGTACATAGCTCAGCTTCTGGTTGTTCAAATTTCATGAAATTAATACCAAAAGATGCGTAAAATTATGGCCTTTACTGTCCCTCAAGGGAATATACCTCTCCTGAATAGCCAATTTCAAATAAATTATTTTATATATTCAATCATAACTCATGAACTATTGTTTCAGATCACTTAAATCTGAATGTACCTGTTGCTAATTTTTTGCCCTATTTTGTGGCATAAGGGCATCCTCCTATCTCCAATACCTTGCTGGTAAAATAGAGCTAAAAAAATAATTCACAGATGCATGTTAGTCAGCCATCGGGTATATACTGTCTCACTGCCACCTTTCCCAGCAGCTGACCTTGTGCCTGCCACGACATTTCATAGGCATATGCACCAGCAAGATTACTACGTTCATACATGGTATGAAGAATTCATCATGACGGCCATGAACTGGAAGGAGGGAGTAAGCAGGGCAGGGGGGACAAGGGGGGGCGCGGGGGATTATCCGATATTGCCGTACGGCAATATCAGTTATACTAGTTATTATTCTTTTTATTATTCAGCTCAGAAAAACTGCGATTATTTCAACACTATTACAGATACTACGTTACAAGTCAAGGGTAATATGCAACTCCATTGCGTGCTACTTTACACGAAATTTCATGATCAAATTTCAAGACACTTATGAGTTATGAGGAAAATATGAAAAAAATTTCCGGCGCAGGTTTCTGAGAAACTAAGCATAACTGAGACCTGTTGATTTTTTCTAAGATACCTTGACTAAGTCTTCAGGTCTGAAAGGTGTCTTGTGAAGATTTCATGAATACATTTCAAGATATGATTTTTTGAAAATTGGACATCTCGAAAATTGACTGAAATTTTTTGTAAAAACAGGGAAGGAATGCTCGTAGAAAGCTGAAAGTAGGTACACTTACAGACCTACCCTAGTGCACCAACTTCACAAACTTACGGACCGCTCGGACAAACGGTCTGTGCGCTACGGACGCACAAAAACTCAAACTTCAAGTGGCCATATCTCAGTCCCGATTGCAGCTACAGGCTAGTTTCACATATCACAAGAAAGGTCTGTTTCTCAGCTTTCCAATGGTGTATAGCATAATAGTGTCAGACGCGCGGCGTAGAATCGCGACGGACATTGAAAATTTCATGTCACTTTTTAGGCCCAAAAAACCTTTTCGGCTCAAAAAGTCAATGTAATTCTTCATGCACGTCCATCATTATTTTATGTGGGCTACACATGTCAGCCCTCCATACTGTCCCCAAAGATCAATTATCTACATCAAATAGTTTTTCCTAGAGAATTTTTTTCATTTCAAAATTGAAATGTACATAGCTCAGCTTCTGGTTGTTCAAATTTCATGAAATTAATACCAAAAGATGCGTAAAATTATGGCCTTTACTGTCCCTCAAGGGAATATACCTCTCCTGAATAGCCAATTTCAAATAAATGATTTTATATATTCAATCATAA
This sequence comes from Platynereis dumerilii, assembly GCA_026936325.1. Lineage (NCBI taxonomy): Eukaryota > Metazoa > Annelida > Polychaeta > Phyllodocida > Nereididae > Platynereis > Platynereis dumerilii. The sequence continues at coordinate 9,313,317 of JAPTHN010000021.1, forward strand.
CTCATGAACTATTGTTTCAGATCACTTAAATCTGAATGTACATGTTGCTAATTTTTTGCCCTATTTTGTGGTATAAGGGCATCCTCCTATCTCCAATACCTTGCTGGTAAAATAGAGCTAAAAAAATAATTCACAGATGCATGTTAGTCAGCCATCTGGTATATACTGTCTCACTGCCACCTTTCCCAGCAGCTGACCTTGTGCCTGCCACGACATTTCATAGGCATATGCACCAGCAAGATTACTACGTTCATACATGGTATGAAGAATTCATCATGACGGCCATGAACTGGAAGGAGGGAGTAAGCAGGGCAGGGGAGACAAGGGGGGGCGCGGGGGATTATCCGATATTGCCGTACGGCAATATCAGTTATACTAGTTATTATAAATTCCCCCGTTAGGGGAATTTATATTGTTTTTGTTCGTTTTTTTTTTCATCATCCTATTTTTTTTTTTCTTATTTTTCGTCAACACTTTGACAGCCTGTATTTCAAAAACTACTTCATTGATTTACATAAAAATACAGACAAATATTGCTTTTGGTGAACAATTTTATGTATTAGAATTACGGAGCGTAATTTCCAGTTATCTGGTAATTACACAGCAACTGCTTAAAAAATTTGTGTGCACGGTTTTGGCAGAACCAATGGAGGAAATTGCACCAAATTTTTACATAATCATCTCTAAAGATATACACAGTGCGGAAAGGCGGCTTTTGGCAATATCATTAAAAGTTTTTTTTATATGAATTTTTCAAATAAGGGAATTCCCAAAATTGCTACGAAAATTTTCCAAAAACTAGGAAGAAATGCTCTAATCAAGCTGAAATTGTATGCAGTTACAGTCATACTATAGTGTAACAATTCACTAGAATTTCAACTTTCTAGCGTTAACGGTATCGGCGCTATAGCACCACAAAAACGCTATTTTCAAGCGCGGATAACTCGGCTCCTATTAAAGCTACAGAAAAATAAAAAACACCACCAGAAAGCTCTGTTTCTTAGCTTTCACATGGTATATAGCATTCTACTGTAGCGCCGTTCCGTAAAAATCGCGGTAGACCCTGAAAATTTTATCTCACTTTTTTCCTCCCCAAATGCTTCTTATGGCTGGAAACACTTTTTCCTGGCCATATGCCAATTTCATCGCTTCTCATACTTCACTGGCTGTACATTTTCTTTGTTGAAATAAATGCTGACCCAATTACATTTCTGTGTGAATCATCTCATGGGGAAGGTCGAAGGGAAGGGGCAGGGGGATGGAAGGGGGCAGGGGAGAGGAAGGGAAGGGGGAATTTATCTTTGTAATTGTGCACAATTACAGGTGTACTAGTTATTATTATCATTATTCTTATTATTATTCAGCTCAGAAAAAGTGCGTTTATTTCAAAACTATTACAGATACTGTTTTACAAGTCAAGCGTAATTATGCGACTCCATTGCGTGCTACTTTACACGAAATTTCATGATCAAATTTTATGACACTTATGAGTTATGAGGAAAATATAAAAAAAAATTCCGGCGCAGGTTTCTGAGAACCTAAGCATAACTGAGACCTGTTGATTTTTTCTAAGATACCTTGACTAAGTCTTCAGGTCTGAAAGGCGTCTTGTGAAGATTTCATGAATACATTTCAAGATATGATTTTTTTAAAATTGGACATCTCGAAAATTGACTGAAATTTTTTCGAAAAACAGGGAAGGAATGCTCGTAGAAAGCTGAAAGTAGGTACACTTACAGACCTACCTTAGTGTACCAACTTCACAAAGTTACGGACCGCTCGGACAAACGGTCTGTGCGCTACGGACGCACAAAAACTCAAACTTCAAGTGGCCATATCTCAGTCCCTATTGCAGCTACAGACTAGTTTCACATATCACAAGAAAGGTCTGTTTCTCAGCTTTCCAATGGTGTATAGCATAATAGTGTCAGACGCGCGGCGTAGAATCGCGTCGGACATTGAAAATTTCATGTCACTTTTTAGGCCCAAAAAACCTTTTCGGCTCAAAAAGTCAATGTAATTCTTCATGCACGTCCATCATTATTTTATGTGGGCTACCCATGTCAGCCCTCCATACTGTCCCCAAAGATCAATTATCTACATCAAATAGTTTTTCCTAGAGAATTTTTTTCATTTCAAAATTGAAATGTGCATAGCTCAGCTTCTGGTTGTTCAAATTTCATGAAATTAATACCAAAAGATGCGTAAAATTATGGCCTTTACTGTCCTCCAAGGGAATATACCTCTCCTGAATAGCCAATTTCAAATAAATGATTTTATATATTCAATTATAACTCATGAACTATTGTTTCAGATCACTTAAATCTGAATGTACATGTTGCTAATTTTATGCCCTATTTTGTGGTATAAGGGCATCCTCCTATCTCCAATACCTTGCTGGTAAAATAGAGCTAAAAAAATAATTCACAGATGCATGTTAGTCAGCCATCGGGTATACACTGTCTCACTGCCACCTTTCCCAGCAGCTGACCTTGTGCCTGCCACGACATTTCATAGGCATATGCACCAGCAAGATTACTACGTTCATACATGGTATGAAGAATTCATCATGACGGCCATGAACTGGAAGGAGGGAGTAAGCAGGGCAGGGGAGACAAGGGGGGGCGCGGGGGATTATCCGATATTGCCGTACGGCAATATCAGTTATACTAGTTATAATCCCCCGCCGCTTGCGGGGGATTATATTGATATTGTTCGTTTTACTATTATTATTATTATTATTATTATTCTTTTTATTATTCAGCTCAGGAAAACTGCGATTGCTTCAAAACTATTAGAGATATTGGTTTACAAGTGGAGGATAATATGTGACTCCATTGCGCGCTCCTTCTTACGAAATTTCATGATCAAATTTCAAGACACTTATGAGTTATGAGCAAAATACAAAAAAAATTTCCGGCGCAGGTTTCTGAGAACCTAAGCATAACTGAGACCTGTTGATTTTTTCTAAGAAACCTTGACTAAGTCTTCAGGTCTGAAAGGCGTCTTGTGAAGATTTCATGAATACATTTCAAGATATGATTTTTTGAAAATTGGACATCCCGAAAATTGACTGTAATTTTTTTTTAAAACAGGGAAGAAATGCTCGTAGAAAGCTGAAAATGGGCTTACTTACAGACCTACCCTAGTGTACCAACTTCACAAAGTTACGGACCGCTCGGACAAACGGTCTGTGCGCTACGGACGCACAAAAACTCAAACTTCAAGTGGCCATATCTCAGTCCCTATTGCAGCTACAGCCTAGTTTCACATATCACAAGAAAGGGCTGTTTCTCAGCTTTCCAATGGTGTATAGTATAATAGTGTCAGACGCACGGCGTAGAATCGCGTCAGACATTGAAAATTTCATGTCACTTTTTAGGCCCAAAAAACCTTTTCGGCTCAAAAAGTCAATGTAATTCTTCATGCACGTCCATCATTATTTTATGTGGGCTACCCATATCAGCCCTCCATATTGTCCCCAAACATAAATGATCTACATCAAATAGTTTGTCCTAGAGAATTTTTTTAATTTCAAAATTCAAATGTTAATTGCTCAGCTTCCGGTTATTCAAATGTCATGAAATTAATACCAAAAGATGCTTTAAAATTATGGCCTTTACTGCCCTCCAAGGCCATACAGCTCATTGTAATAGCCAATTTTACATAGATGATTTTATATAAGCCACTATAACTCCTGCATTTATGTTTCAAATCAGATGAAAATGCAATGACATGTTCCTAATTTATTGCCTGATTTTTCCATGTAGGCACATCTCCCTAACTCTTATGGTTTGCCTGCAACAAGCCATTAGGGTTAGGGTTAGGGTTTACTCAACATGCACTGCTTGCAGGGTGGTATGCTTGGCCAGCAAAGGTGTGTCTGGCTGGCTATGTGTCTGGCTGCCAAGACATTTCATAGGCATATGCTCCAGCCATGAAGGACTTGAACTGGGAGGAGGGAGTAAGCAGGGCAAGGGAGACAGGGGGGCGCGGGGGATTATCCGATATTGCCGTACGGCAATATCAGTTATACTAGTTATTATTATTATTATTATTCTTATTATTATTCAGCTCAGAAAAAGTGCGTTTATTTCAAAACTATTACGGATACTGTTTTACAAGTCAAGCGTAATTATGCGACTCCATTGCTTGCTACTTTACACGAAATTTCATGATCAAATTTTATGACACTTATGAGTTATGAGGAAAATATAAAAAAAAATTCCGGCGCAGGTTTCTGAGAACCTAAGCATAACTGAGACCTGTTGATTTTTTCTAAGATACCTTGACTAAGTCTTCAGGTCTGAAAGGCGTCTTGTGAAGATTTCATGAATACATTTCAAGATATGATTTTTTTAAAATTTGACATCTCGAAAATTGACTGAAATTTTTTCGAAAAACAGGGAAGGAATGCTCGTAGAAAGCTGAAAGTAGGTACACTTACAGACCTACCTTAGTGTACCAACTTCACAAAGTTACGGACCGCTCGGACAAACGGTCTGTGCGCTACGGACGCACAAAAACTCAAACTTCAAGTGGCCATATCTCAGTCCCTATTGCAGCTACAGACTAGTTTCACATATCACAAGAAAGGTCTGTTTCTCAGCTTTCCAATGGTGTATAGCATAATAGTGTCAGACGCGCGGCGTAGAATCGCGTCGGACATTGAAAATTTCATGTCACTTTTTAGGCCCAAAAAACCTTTTCGGCTCAAAAAGTCAATGTAATTCTTCATGCACGTCCATCATTATTTTATGTGGGCTACCCATGTCAGCCCTCCATACTGTCCCCAAAGATCAATTATCTACATCAAATAGTTTTTCCTAGAGAATTTTTTTCATTTCAAAATTGAAATGTGCATAGCTCAGCTTCTGGTTGTTCAAATTTCATGAAATTAATACCAAAAGATGCGTAAAATTATGGCCTTTACTGTCCTCCAAGGGAATATACCTCTCCTGAATAGCCAATTTCAAATAAATGATTTTATATATTCAATTATAACTCATGAACTATTGTTTCAGATCACTTAAATCTGAATGTACATGTTGCTAATTTTATGCCCTATTTTGTGGTATAAGGGCATCCTCCTATCTCCAATACCTTGCTGGTAAAATAGAGCTAAAAAAATAATTCACAGATGCATGTTAGTCAGCCATCGGGTATACACTGTCTCACTGCCACCTTTCCCAGCAGCTGACCTTGTGCCTGCCACGACATTTCATAGGCATATGCACCAGCAAGATTACTACGTTCATACATGGTATGAAGAATTCATCATGACGGCCATGAACTGGAAGGAGGGAGTAAGCAGGGCAGGGGAGACAAGGGGGGGCGCGGGGGATTATCCGATATTGCCGTACGGCAATATCAGTTATACTAGTTATTATTATTATTATTATTCTTATTATTATTCAGCTCAGAAAAAGTGCGTTTATTTCAAAACTATTACAGATACTGTTTTACAAGTCAAGCGTAATTATGCGACTCCATTGCGTGCTACTTTACACGAAATTTCATGATCAAATTTTATGACACTTATGAGTTATGAGGAAAATATAAAAAAAAATTCCGGCGCAGGTTTCTGAGAACCTAAGCATAACTGAGACCTGTTGATTTTTTCTAAGATACCTTGACTAAGTCTTCAGGTCTGAAAGGCGTCTTGTGAAGATTTCATGAATACATTTCAAGATATGATTTTTTTAAAATTGGACATCTCGAAAATTGACTGAAATTTTTTCGAAAAACAGGGAAGGAATGCTCGTAGAAAGCTGAAAGTAGGTACACTTACAGACCTACCTTAGTGTACCAACTTCACAAAGTTACGGACCGCTCGGACAAACGGTCTGTGCGCTACGGACGCACAAAAACTCAAACTTCAAGTGGCCATATCTCAGTCCCTATTGCAGCTACAGACTAGTTTCACATATCACAAGAAAGGTCTGTTTCTCAGCTTTCCAATGGTGTATAGCATAATAGTGTCAGACGCGCGGCGTAGAATCGCGTCGGACATTGAAAATTTCATGTCACTTTTTAGGCCCAAAAAACCTTTTCGGCTCAAAAAGTCAATGTAATTCTTCATGCACGTCCATCATTATTTTATGTGGGCTACCCATGTCAGCCCTCCATACTGTCCCCAAAGATCAATTATCTACATCAAATAGTTTTTCCTAGAGAATTTTTTTCATTTCAAAATTGAAATGTGCATAGCTCAGCTTCTGGTTGTTCAAATTTCATGAAATTAATACCAAAAGATGCGTAAAATTATGGCCTTTACTGTCCTCCAAGGGAATATACCTCTCCTGAATAGCCAATTTCAAATAAATGATTTTATATATTCAATTATAACTCATGAACTATTGTTTCAGATCACTTAAATCTGAATGTACATGTTGCTAATTTTATGCCCTATTTTGTGGTATAAGGGCATCCTCCTATCTCCAATACCTTGCTGGTAAAATAGAGCTAAAAAAATAATTCACAGATGCATGTTAGTCAGCCATCGGGTATACACTGTCTCACTGCCACCTTTCCCAGCAGCTGACCTTGTGCCTGCCACGACATTTCATAGGCATATGCACCAGCAAGATTACTACGTTCATACATGGTATGAAGAATTCATCATGACGGCCATGAACTGGAAGGAGGGAGTAAGCAGGGCAGGGGAGACAAGGGGGGGCGCGGGGGATTATCCGATATTGCCGTACGGCAATATCAGTTATACTAGTTATAAATTCCCCCGTTAGGGGAATTTATATTGTTTTTGTTCGTTTTTTTTTTCATCATCCTATTTTTTGTGTTTCTTTTTATTTTTCGTCAACATTTTGAAAGGCTATATTTTAGAAACTATTTGTAATAAGTAACTGAAAAAAAGAGGATCATTTTGCTTTTGGTAAACAGTTTTATGTACTGGAATGTTATTGCGTAATTCCTAGTTAACTGGTAATTACGCAGCAAATTCATAAAAAATGTGTGTTCACAGTTTTGGCAAAACCGCTTAAGGAAAACACACAGTATTTTAACATAATAATCTCTAAAGATTTGCGCAGTGCGGAAAGGAGGCTTTTGGCAATATCTTAAAAAGTTTTTTTTATATGAATTTTTCAAAAAAGGGAATTCCCGAAATTGCCACTAAAATTTTCCAAAAACTAGTAAGAAATGCTCCAATCAGGCTGAAATTGCATGCAGTTACAGTCATACTATAGTGTAACAATCCACTAGAATTTCAACTTTCTAGCGTTAACGGAATCGGCGCTATAGCACCACAAAAAGCCTATTTTTCAAACGCTGATAACTCGGCTCCTATTAAAGCTACAGAAAAATAAAAAACACCACCAGAAAGCTCTGTTTCTTAGCTTTCACATGGTATATAGCATTCTACTGTAGCGCCGTCCGTTAAAAATCGCGGTGGACCCTGAAAATTTTATCTCACTTTTTTCCTCCCCAAATGCTTCTTATGGATGGAAACACATTTTCCTGGCCATATGCCAATTTCATCGCTTCTCATACTTCACTGGCTGCACATTTCCTTTGTTGAAATAAATGCTGACCCAATTACATTTTTGTGTGAATCATCGGATGGGGAAGGTAGAAGGGAAGGGGCAGGGGGATGTAAGGGGGCAGGGGGATGTCAGGGGGCAGGGGGATGTATAGGGGCAGGGGAGAGGAAGGGAAGGGGGGAATTTATCTTTGTAATTGTGCACAATTACAGGTGTACTAGTTATAAATTCCCCCGTTAGGGGAATTTATATTGTTTTTGTTCGGTTTTTTTTTTCAGCATCCTATTATTATTTTTTTCTTATTTTTCGTCAACACTTTGACAGGCCATATTTTCGACACTATTTACAGTAACTACCTGAACTTACAAAGTAAGATTGCTTTTGGTAAACAATTTTATATTCCGGAATTACGCAGCGTAATTTTTAGTGAACTGGTAATTACGCAACAAATGCATAAAAAATTTGTGTTCACGGTTTTAGAAGAACCAATGCGTGAAATTACACCAAATTTTTACACAATCATCTCTAAAGATATACGCAGTGCGGAAAGGCGGCTTTTGGCAATATCTTTAAAAGTTTTTTTTATATGAATTTTTCAAATAAGGGAATTCCCGAAATTGCCACTAAAATTTTCCAAAAACAAGGAAGAAATGCTCCAATCAAGCTGAAATTGTATGCTGTTACAGTCATACTATAGTGTAACAATCCACTAGAATTTCAACTTTCTAGCTCTAACGGTATTGGCGCTATAGCACCACAAAAATGCTATTTTCAAGAGCCGATAACTCGGCCCCTATTACAGCTACAGAAAAATAAAAAACACCATCAGAAAGCTCTGTTTCTTAGCTTTCACATGGTATATAGCATTCTACTGTAGCGCCGTCCGTTAAAAATCGCGGTGGACCCTGAAAATTTTATCTCACTTTTTCCCTCCCCAAATGCTTCTTATGGCTGGAAACACTTTTTCCTGGCCATATGCCAATTTCATCGCTTCTCATACTTCACTGGCTGCACATTTCATCTGTTGAAACAAATACTGACCCCATTACATTTTTGTGTCAATCGGGGGATGGGGAAGGTAGAAGGGAAGGGGCAGGGGGATGGAAGGGGGCAGGGGGAATTTATCTTTGTAATTGTGCACAATTACAGGTATACTAGTTATAAATTCCCCCGTTAGGGGAATTTATATTGTTTTTGTTCGGTTTTTTTTTCAGCATCCTATTATTATAAATTCCCCCGTTAGGGGAATTTATATTGTTTTTGTTCGTTTTTTTTTTCATCATCCTATTTTTTTTTTTTGTTTTTCTTTTTATTTTTCGTCAACATTTTGACAGGCTATATTTCAGAAACTCTTTGTAATAAGTAACTGAAGAAAGAGGATAATTTTGCTTTTGGTGGACAGTTTTATATACTGGAATTATATTGCGTAATTTTCAGTTAACTGGTAATTACGCAGCAAATGCATAAAAAATTTGTGTTCACGGTTTAAGAAGAACCAATGAGTGAAATTACACCAAATTTTTACACAATCATCTCTAAAGATATACGCAGTGCGGAAAGGCGGCTGTTGGCAATATCTCTAAAAGTTTTTTTTATATGAATTTTTCAAATAAGGGAATTCCAGAAATTGCTACTAAAATTTTCCAAAAACTAGGAAGAAATGCTCCAATCAAGCTGAAATTGTATGCAGTTACAGTCATACTATAGTGTAACAATCCACTAGAATTTCAACTTTGTAGCGTTAACGGTATCGGCGCTATAGCACCACAAAAACGCTATTTTTCCAACGCCGATAACTCGGTCCCTATTAAAGCTACATAAAAATAAAAAACACCACCAGAAAGCTCTGTTTCTTAGCTTTCACATGGTATATAGCATTCTACTGTAGCGCCGTCCGTTAAAAATCGCGGTGGACCCTGAAAATTTTATCTCACTTTTTTCCTCCCCAAATGCTTCTTATGGCTGGAAACACTTTTTCCTGGCCATATGCCAATTTCATCGCTTCTCATACTTCACTGGCTGCACATATTCTTTGTTGAAATAAATGCAGACGCAATTACATTTCTATGTGAATCATCGGATGGGGAAGGTAGAAGGGAAGGGGCAGGGGGATGTAAGGGGGCAGGGGGATGTAAGGGGGCAGGGGAGAGGAAGGGAAGGGGGGAATTTATCTTTGTAATTGTGCACAATTACAGGTGTACTAGTTATTATTATTTAAGAACTTCCCGTAGGGAAGTTCTTATTGATATTGTACGTATTCTTATTATTCTTTATTTATTATTATTTATTATTATTATTATTATTATTATTATTATTCTTATTCTTCCAACTTTTTCACTTTTTTAAATTTTGAATAACTTCTTTACAAGAAGACATATGTCAATTAGCATGTATACAGCATTAAGACACTGTAAAATTCCTTCTATGCTGGGAATTACACATCGGAATTCCGTTTGACATAGGAATTACAGGCAATCTTCACGAAAAATTTCCGATTCCAGTTTTGGGAAAACCGTCTGTCAGAATGTCATGAAATTTTTTCCTGTTAATCTCTAATGGAATATGCAGTGCAGAAAGGAGCCTAGTGGCAATTGGATGAATAGCTTTGGAGAAAAAAAAGTTCAAAATTGGAGCAAAGCGAAATTTTGAGGGGTGATGTCATGAAAAACCATGATTGGAATGTCAGATTTTTATGTCCTTACAGGAATTGTTAGCAGTACTAGGGTGTAGTGTCTGTGCAAAAGTATGGCATTCCAGGACCAATACTTTTGGTGCCACAGGGCCTCAAAAGTCGAACATTTGATGGCCTGTATCTCCCTTAATATTAGTCCTACAAAGAAAGTAGGGACATTTTTGGAAAGCTCAGAATGTCAGCTTTCCAATGATGTATAGCAATATCCTGTACAACGTCCGGTTTAGAATCGCGGTGGACATTGAAAATTTTATGTCACTTTTTGGGCCAATCAAAACGTTTTTGGTCAAAACATGTATGAAGAACTTCATGGATGTTCATGAATAATTTATGTAGGATACCCAGGTTGGGCCTCCATATTTTACCAAAAGGAAGTTGACCTACATCAAATACTTTTTCCTACAGAATTTTTTTAATTTCAAAATTTAAACGTAAATTGCTCTGGTAATAATTGTTCAAATCTCATGAAATTAACACCAAATAATGCATAAAATTATGCCCTCTAGTAGGCTACAAGGATATCTTCCTATTAACATTAACCAATTTTACATATAACATTTTATATATTCAATTATAACTCATTAACTATTTATCAAAATCAATTAAAACTGATTTGACACATTCCTAATTTTTTGTTCTATTTTTGCATGTAAGCACATCTCCATAACTCTGATGGTTTGTCTACAACAAGCCATTAGGGTTAGGGTTTCACATACCATTCACCCAAATGTATTGCTTTGAGGGTGGTACCGCTGGCTACCACACACTGGTCTCCATGCCAAGCGATGTGTGATGGAAAATACCAAGCGTGATTTGTATTGTGCACAGTTAACTACATCCATTTCAGCAAAGATTCTCTGGTTGAGGACATCATGACATAATATAATAAAACTTAATGGGAGTGTGTTCCACAGCCATGAACCTCATGAATGTCAGATCGCGCAAGAATACAACATGAGTCTGAAGGCAAGGGGTTGGAAGGAAGGGAGGGGATTGGAAGGAAGGGATTGGAGGGAAGGGAAGGGATTGGATGGAAGGGAAGGGATTGGAAGGAAGGGAAGGGATTGGAAGGAAGGGAAGGGATTGGAAGGAAGGGAAGGGATTGGAAGGAAGGGAAGGGATTGGAAGGGAAGGGAAGTTCTTCCTTTAAATTGCTGTGCAATTTAGTATACTAGTTTTTTCTTATTTTTCGTCAACACTTTGACAGGCCGTATTTCAGAAACTATTTGCAGTAACTACTTGAAATTGCAGATTAATATTGCTTTTGGTGAACAATTTTATATACTGGAATTACAGAGCGTAATTTTCAGTGAACTGGTAATTACGCAGCAAATGCATAAAAAATTTGTCGTCACGGTTTTAGAAGAACCAATTAGTGAAATTACACCAAATTTTTACACAATCATCTCTAGAGATATACGCAGTGCGGAAAGGCGGCTTTTGGCAATATCTCTAAAAGTTTTTTTTATATGAATTTTTCAAATAAGGGAATTCCTGAAATTGCTACTAAAATTTTTCAAAAACTAGGAAGAAATGCTCCAATCAAGCTAAAGTTGCATGCAGTTACAGTCATACTATAGTGTAACAATCCACTAGAATTTCAACTTTCTAGCGCTAACGGTATCGGCGCTATAGCATCACAAAAACACTATTTTCAAGCGCCGATAACTTGGCCCCTATTAAAGCTACAGAAAAATAAAAAACACCACCAGAAAGCTCTGTTTCTTAGCTTTCACATGGTATATAGCATTTTACTGTAGCGCCGTCCGTTCAAAATCGCGGTGGACCCTGAAAATTTTATCTCACATTTCACCTCCCCAAATGCTTCTTATGGCTGGAAACACTTTTTCCTGGCCATATGCCAATTTCATCGCTTCTCATACTTCACTGCCTGCACATTTTTAAAAAAAATAAATGCTGACCCAGTTACATTTCTGCGAGAATCATCGGATGGGGAAGGTAGAAGGGAAGGGGCAGGGGGATGTAAGGGGGCAGGATGTAAGGGGGCAGGGGGATGTAAGGGGGCAGGGGAGAGGAAGGGAAGGGGGGAATTTATCTTTGTAATTGTGCACAATTACAGGTGTACTAGTTATAATCCCCCGCCGCGAGCGGGGGATTATATTGATATTGTTCGTTTTATTATTATTCTTATTCTTATTCTTATTCTTATTCAGCTCAGGAAAACTGTGATTACTGCAAAACTATTAGAGATAACACCCTGAAACCTCAAACACAATATGTGACTCTGTTGCGTGCTACTTCTTGCGAAATTTCTTGATCAAATTTCATGATACTAACGCGTAATTGAGAAAATAAAAAATAAATTTCTGGCAGCGTTTCCAGGAGAACCAAAGGAAATTGGGCTTTGCTGATTTTTTGTAAGATACCTTGACAAAGTTTCCAGTGCAGAAAGGCGTCTCATGGAAATTTCATGAATAGTTTCAGAGATATGAATTTTTCAAAATTGGATGTCATGAAAATTTTCTAAAATTTTTCTGGAAAACAGGGAAGGAATGCTCAAAGAAAGCTGAAAATGGGTACACTTACAGATGTACCCTAGTGTACAAACTTCACAAAGTTACGGACTGCTCGCACCAACGGTCTCGGCGCTACGGACGTCCAAAAACCTAATTTTCAAGTGCTTATAGCTCGGTCCCTATTTAAGCTACAGCAAAGTATCACATATCACAAGAAAGGTCTGTTTGTCAGCTTTCCAATGGTGTATAGCATAATAGTGTCAGACGCCCGACGTAGAATCGCGTCGGACATTGAAAATTTCATGTCACTTTTTGCGCCTAAAAAACCTTTTCGGCTCAAAAAGTCGATGAAATTCTTCATGCACGTCCATGAATATTTAATGTGGGATACCCATATCAGCCCTCCATATTATCCCCAAAGATCAATTACCTACATCAAATAGTTTTTCCTGGAGAATTTTTTGAATTTCAAAATTGAAATGTACATTGCTCCGCTTCTGGTTATTCAAATTTCATGAAATTAATACCAAAAGATGCGTAAAATTATGGCCTTTACTGTCCTCCAAGGAAAAACACCTCTTCTGAATAGCCAATTTCAAATAAATGATTTTATATATTCAATTATAACTCATGAACTATTGTTTCAGATCACTTAAAACTGAAAGTACATGTTGCTAATTTTTTGCCCTATTTTGTGGTATAAGGCCATCCTCATATCTCCAATACTTTCCTGGTAAAATAAAGCTAAAAAAATTATTCACAGATGCATGTAAGTCATATACTGTCTCACTGCCACCTTTCCCAGCAGCTGACCTTGTGCCTGCCACGACATTTCATAGGCATATGCACCAGCAACATTACTACGTTCATACATTGTATGAAGAATGCTGCATGACGGATATGAACTGGAAGGACGGAGTAAGCAGGGCAGGGGAGATAAGGGGGGGCGCGGGGGATTATCCGATATTGCCGTACGGCAATATCAGTTATACTAGTTATTATTCTTATTCTTATTCTTATTCTTATTATTCAGCTCAGGAAAACTGCGATTACTTCAAAACTATTAGAGATATTGGTTTACAAGTATTGGGTAATATGCAACTCCATTGCGCGCTACTGCTTACGAAATTTCATGATCAAATTTCATGACACTTATGAGTTATGAGCAAAATATAAAAAAAATTTCCGGCGCAGGTTTCTGAGAAACTACGCATAACTGGGACCTGCTGATTTTTTCTAAGATACCTTGACAAAGTCTCCAGTGCAGAAAGGCGTCTCGTGGAGATTTCATGAATACATTTCAAGATATGATTTTTTGAAAATTGGACATCCCGAAAATTGACTGAAATTTTTTAGAAAAACAGGGAAGGAATGCTTGGAGAAAGCTGAAAATGGGTATACTTACAGACCTACTCTAGTGTACCAACTTCACAAAGTTACGGACCGCTCGGACCATCGGTCTCGGAGCTACGGACGCACAAAAACTCAAACTTCAAGTGGCCATATCTCGGTCCCTATCGCAGCTACAGACTAGTTTCACATATCACAAGAAAGGCCTGTTTCTCAGCTTTCCAATGATGTATAGCATTATAGTGTCAGACGCGCGACGTAGAATCGCGTCAAACATTGAAAATTTGATGTCATATTTTGGGCCTATCAAAACGTTTTCCCTCAAAAAGTGCATGAAGAACTTCATGGATGTTCATCAATAATTTATGCGGGCTACCCAGAGTGGGCCTCCATATTGTGCCAAAAGGAAATTTGCCTAAATCAAATACTTTTTCCTAGAGAATTTTTGTAATTTCAAAATTGAAACGTAAATTGCTCTGGTTATAATCGTTCAAATCTCATGAAATTAACACCAAAAAATGTGTTAAATTACGCCTTCTAGCAAGCTACAGGGATATCTTCCTCTTACCTTTAACCAATTTTACATATAACATTTTATATATTCAATTATAACTCATTCATTATTTATCAAAATCAATTCAAACTGATTCGTCATGTTCCTAATTTTTTCCTCTATTTTTGTATGTAAGCACAGCTCCATAACTTGCATGGTTTGTCTACAATAACCCATTAGGGTTAGGGTTTCACCTACCATTCACTGGAAATGTATTGCTTTGAGGGTGGTACCGCTGGGCACCAAACACAGGTCTCCATGCCAAGCGATGTCTCATTTCAATATATCAGCCTCTTCAAGAATTCATCATGAAGGCCATGAACTGGTTGAAGGGAGTAAGCAGGGCAAGGGAGACAGGGGGGGCGCGGGGGATTATCCGATATTGCCGTACGGCAATATCAGTTATACTAGTTATAATCCCCCGCCGCTTGCGGGGGATTATATTGATATTGTTCGTTTTACTATTATTATAATCCCCCGCCGCTTGCGGGCGGGGGATTATATTGATATTGTTCGTTTTACTATTATTATTATTATTATTATTATTATTCAGCTCAGAAAAACTGCGATTACTTCAAAACTATTACAGATACTACAATACAAGTCAAGGGTAATCTGCAACTCCATTGCGTGCTACTTCACACGAAATTTCATGATCAAATTTCTTGACACTTATGAGTTATAAGGAAAATATAAAAAAAATTTCCGGCGCAGGTTTCTGAGAACCTAAGCATAACTGAGAGCCGTTGATTTTTTCTAAGATACCTTGACAAAGTCTCCAGTGCAGAAAGGCGTCTCGTGGAGATTTCATGAACACATTTCAAGATATGATTTTTTGAAAAATAGACATCCCGAAAACTGGCCAAAATTTTTCTGAAAAACAGGGAAGGAATGCTCGTAGAAAGCTGAAAATGGGCGTGCTTACAGACCTAGCCTAGTGTACCAACTTCACAAAGTTACGGACAGCTCAGACAAACGGTCTGTGCGCTACGGACGCACAAAAACTCAAAATTCAAGTGGCCGTAGCTCAGTCCCTATTGCAGCTACAGACTAGTTTCACATATCACAAGAAAGGTCTGTTTCTCAGCTTTCCAATGGTGTATAGCATAATAGTGTCAGGCGCGCGGCGTACAATCGCGTCGGACATTGAAAATTTCATGTCACTTTTTAGGCCCAAAAAAACTTTTCGGCTCAAAAAGTCAATGTAATTCTTCATGCACGTCCATCATTATTTTATGTGGGCTACCCATATCAGCCCTCCATATTGTCCCCGAACATAAATTACCTACATTAAATAGTTTGTCCTAGAGAATTTTTTTAATTTTCAAACTTCAAATATAAATTGCTCAGCTTCCGGTTATTCAAATTTCATGAAATTAATACCAAAAGATGCTTAAAATTATCGCCTTTACTGTCCTCCAAGGCCATACAGCTCATAGTAATAGCCAATTTTACATAGATGATTTTATATAAGCCAATATAACTCCTGCATTTCTGTTTCAAATCAGATGAAAATGCAATGACATGTTCCTAATTTATTGCCTGATTTTTCCATGTAGGCACATCTCCCCAACTCTTATGGTTTGCCTGCAGCAAGCCATTAGGGTTAGGGTTAGGGTTTACTCAAGATGCACTGCTTGCAGGGTGGTACGCTTGGCCAGCACAGGTGTGTCTGGCACTCAAGATATTTGATAGGCATATGCTCCAACAACATTGCAGCGTTCATACATGCTTTTAAGAATTCATCATGAAGGACATGAATTGGAAGGGGAGAGTAAGCAGGGAAGGGGAGACAGGGGGGGCGCGGGGGATTATCCGATATTGCCGTACGGCAATATCAGTTATACTAGTTATTATTCTTATTATTCAGCTCAGAAAAACTGCGATTACTTCAAAACTATTACAGATACTACGTTATTAGTAAAGGGTAATATGCGACTATATTGCGCGCTCCTTTACACGAAATTTCATGATCAAATTTCATGAAACTTATGAGTTATGAGGAAAATACAAAACAAATTTCCGGCGCAGGTTTCTGAGAACCTAAGCATAACTGAGACCTGTTAATTTTTTCTAAGATACCTGGACAAAGTCTCCAGTGCAGAAAGGCGTCTCATGGAGATTTCATGAACACATTTCAAGATATGATTTTTTCAAAATTGGATATCCCGAAAACTGACCAAATTTTTTTTGAAAAACAGGGAAGGAATCCCTTTAGAGAGCTGAAAATGGGTGAACATACAGATGTACCCAAGTGTACAAACTTCACAAAGTCACGAACTGCTCGCACAAACGGTCTTGGAGGTACGGACGTCCAAAAACTCGATATTCAAGTGCTCATATCTCGGTCCCTATTGCACCTACAGCAAAGTATTACATATCACAAGAAAGGTCTGTTTCTCAGCTTTCCAATGGTGTATAGCATTATAGTCTCAGACACGCGGCGTAGAATCGCGTCAGACATTGAAAATTTCTTGTCACTTTTTGCGCCCCTTGAAACATTTTAGGCTGAAAAATCAATGAAGTTCTTCGTGAATGTTAATGAATATTTTTTTACTTATTCCCTTGTTATGCCTCCATACTGTCCTCAAAGGAAATTTGCCTGCATCAAATGGTTTTTCCAAGAGAATTTTTTGAAATTCAAAATTGAAATGCACATTACTCTGCTTCTACCCATTCAAATTTCATGAAATTAATACCAAAAGATGCGTAAAATTATGGACTTCACTGTCCTCCAAGGGCATTTACCTTTTTCTCATAGCCAATTTAACATAAATGATTTTATATATTCAATTATAACTTGTGAATGATTATTTCAAATCACTTAAAACTGAATGGACATGTTGCTAATTTTTTGGCCTATTTTGTGATATAAGGACATCTTCCTATCTCCAATACTTTGCTGGTAAAATAAACAACAAAAATAATTCACAGATGCATGTTAGTCAGCAGTCGGGTATATTCTGTCTCACTGCCACCTTTTACAAGAGCTGACTTTGTTCAACATGCGCAGCTAACCGCACTGTACTGTCAAGGCAGCGTCTCTAGCATCAACAAAAAGATGCAGAGTGTACGTCATCAAATCAGAATAATATACATTGCACATTCAAAGGGCATGATGCGTAAGGGTTTGTTGATAGGGTTTTATATCCTGTATTTGTGCATTAAACTTATAAGGGCATATAGGGACTACATCAATGATGCAATAGTCATTCTTGGAATACTGAGACCTGTTGATTTTTTCTAAGATACCTTGACTAAGTCTTCAGTGCAGAAAGGCGTCCTGTGGAGATTTCATGAATACATTTCAAGATATGTTTTTTTCAAAATTGAACATCCCGAAAATTTACAGAAAATTTTCTGGAAAACAGGGAAGGAATGCTCGTATCAATCTGAAAATAAGCATACTTACAGACCTACGCTAGTAGGCGAATCTCACACAGTTACGGACTGCTCGGACAAACAGTCTCCACGCTACGGACGCACAAAAACTCAAACTTCCAGTGGCCATAAGTCAGGCCCTATTTCAGCTACAGACTAGTTTCAAATATCACAAGAAAGGTCTGTTTCTCAGCTTTCCAATGGTGTAAAGCATAATAGTGTTAGACGCGTGGCGTAGAATCGCGGCTGACATTGAAAATTTCATGTCACTTTTTGCGCCTATCAAAACATTTTTGGCTAAAAAAATTATGAAGTTCTTCTTGGATGTCTGTGAATATTTGTTTCAATGTACCTTTGTTAGGCCTACATACTGTCCTCAAAGGAAATTTGCCTACATCAAATACATGTAGTTTTTCCTAGAGAATTTTTTAAATTCAAATTTTAACTTTAGATTGCTCAGCTTCTAACTATCCAAATTTTATGAAATTAACACTAAAAGATGTGTAAAATTACATTTGCCTCAAACCTCCGAACAATCACTTCTTTCTTCACCTTTTCCCAAACTTGTCTCTCATTGTGAAATCTCCATTTATCCAAAAGGCATTAGTACCTAATCACTCAGTAATAAGTTTATGTTTCAAACCTCAAATGATATGTTGCTAATGTTTTGTACTATCTTTGCACACAATTCACAACTCGAAAGCCTTGGCTGCAACAGACCATTAGGGTAAGGCCAGTACGTTTGCCCACTACAGGTATGTCTGCAGGAGAAGGACAGGCCTGTAGAGTGAGCTTTTAGTACACAACTGTTATGCGACCTGCAACGCCTGGAGATGACCCTAGATGACCTCATTTGCATATTTTTACATATGTTTTGCACACCACACCAAAATGCCCTTTTGCACACTGCACTGATAATCATATGAGGGCAGTTGTTGCTGAGCTGCTGAGCAAGGAGGACATTTTGCTAGTGGATCTTACTCATTAAGACACAGAAGAATACCAGCACCAACTCATTTGAACACATCCAAGTTCACTTTTGTAGAAGGTAAACCTTGCTACCTTAAATTTCATGTTACTTTGAATGGCCTAAATAGGCTTCTAATCATCTAATCTTGCTCAACTGTATTGACCTACTTTTTCTGAAACTGTGGCTGCTTCATACATTGTATATTATATGTTTATTCAATTCTCACACTACTTGTTTTTGTGGCCTCCGAATGTATATTTCTCATTGCTGGTGACTACACTATCAACTGACCGCATCTCCATGTCTTTACACTCACATACTCAATGTTTTTGTCCTCAGGTTTTTTGGCTGCATGCACTCAAAGACCTTTTGAGTGAGGAGGGCCAGGACTACATTTTGCAGACAAGGGCTAAAAGATCTGCAGGTGAACAGCTAGCAGGAGAACAGAAGACTGGTACAGCACAGCACTAGGACTGCACGTGTAGGTCAATGCTTGAAAGAGGACCTTGGAGACTGCACTACAAAGGTGCTCCACAGTAAGTTTCCTTTATTTGACATTTTTTTGATAGCACAGATGCATCATATACTATATGTTGTGGTTAAATATTCCAACTCCCCTGGATACTGAGTTATCAGGGGGCCAAATTAACAGTATCTACAAAATGCCTACATACAAGGAGCTGCTGAACAGTATCTGTGGCATCACTAGCATATTATGATGATACCTGTAGATTTCCTCTGTATGACGCACGTTTTAGAGTGCATACTGAAATGCAGCTGTATTGTGGTAACTTGCTAATTTCACACATTGTCACTTGCCTTTGTAGGATGGATCAAGACTTAACACGATCACAGCAAAAGAGGACCAGGACAGAAGAGGACCAGGGCAGTAGAGGACCTGGACAGTAGAGGACCGGGACAGAAGAGGCCCGGGACAGAAGAGGACCGGGACAGAAGAGGGCCGGGACAGAAGAGGACCGGGACAGAAGAGGACCGAGACAGAAGAGGACTAGGGTGCTAGAAGACCAACATAGAACCTTTGACGGCCAAGCTTTTTGCAATTGTGCTGAATTCAATTGCACTCCACATTGAAAGTGTAATTGCCTCAAGTGGTTTTATGTGCACAGAAGTCCTCCTGATCTATCAAAGAAATTATTGCTTTACCCGCCAAACAAAAAAAGGCCAGGTTGATCAGTGAGTGAAACTGGTTATAAATGACAAAAGAGCCAGGTTGATCAGTGAGTGAAACTGGTTATAAATAAGGAAAAGGCCAGGTTGATCAGTCAGTGAAACTGGTTATAAGTAACAAAAAGGCCAGGTTGATCAGTGAGTGAAACTGGTTATAAATAACGAAAAGGCCAGGTTGATCAGTGAGTGAAACTGGTTATAAATGTCAAAAAAGCCAGGTTGATCAGTGAGTGAAACTGGTTATAAGTAACAAAAAGGCCAGGTTGATCAGTCACTGAAACTGGTTATAAGTAACAAAAAGGCCAGGTTGATCAGTCAGTGAAACTGGTTATAAATAACGAAAAGGCCAGGTTGATCAGTGAGTGAAACTGGTTATAAATAACGAAAAAAGGCCAGGTTGATCAGTCAGTGAAACTGGTTATAAACAGCAAAAAAGCCAGGTTGATCAGTCATTCGTGAAACTGGTTATAAACGACAAAAAGGCCAGGTTGATCAGTGAGTGAAACTGGTTATAAATAACAAAAAGGCCAGGTTGATCAGTCAGTGAAACTGGTTAGTAACAAAAAGGCCAGGTTGATCAGTCAGTGAAACTGGTTATAAGTAACAAAAAGGCCAGGTTGATCAGTCAGTGAAACTGGTTATGAATAACGAAAAGGCCAGGTTGATCAGTCAGTGAAACTGGTTATAAGTAACAAAAAGGCCAGGTTGATCAGTCAGTGAAACTGGTTATAAGTAACAAAAAGGCCAGGTTGATCACTCAGTGAAACTGGTAATAAGTAACAAAAAGGCCAGGTTGACCAGTCAGTGAAACTGGTTGTCAACAACAAAAAAAGGCCAGGTTGATCAGTCATTGGTGAAACTGGTTATAAGTTACAAAAAGGCCAGGTTGATCAGTCAGTGAAACTGGTTATAAATAACGAAAAAGGGCCAGGTTGATCAGTCAGTGAAACTGGTTATAAACAGCAAAAAAACCAGGTTGATCAGGCATTCGTGAAACTGGTTATAAAGGCCAAAAAACCAGGTTGATCAGTCAGTCCAACTGGTTATACATGACTAAAAGACCAGGTTGATCAGTGTTTCCTTGAATCCAGATTGTGAAGAAAAAGTTATCTGCCTACAATTTTGATACATTACAGGATCAATTTCTCCTAATCATTTGTGAGGTTTCCATATTTTTTGCTTCACGAAAACCGGGTTGATGAGTCATTGCCAAGACTAGTTAAAACAGCAAAAAGTGCTACTTTTAACACCCATGTGACCCTTATTACAGAGGGTATATTTTCACGTATATCCCACCTGGAAAATACAGCATTTGCGTGTAGTTTCAATACTGCAATACAGAAGTGCCCTAAATCTGTAGTTGTGTGATTCTCCATTTCCATTGGACAAACTGCTTATGTTTCATTGATACAAACATCAACTGTTAAGCTTTTCAAGAAATGATTTACCACATGTGGTTTTGATTTTATAGACAGTGTATTTGTCAAGTTTCTATATTGTTTGCAACCGGGAGACTAAGTTAAACATTTGTGAAATTGCTAATAAACGACGCAAGCTTGTTCACGTAGTGCTCATGTGACAATAAAATTATTGTCAGTACGTGCCACCTTTATTCTAGACAGAAAACCTCTGTTTAGTTTCAAGACTGAAATGTGAAATTCTCATAAAATATACTTTCATCAGTCTGTGCACATACTATTTGTGTTGCATTGTCAGCAGTCTCAGATCTGAGGCAAATATTTAAGAGAAGCTAGTATTTAACAGAAGGACCTCCATGTGTTTTTGATACAATCAACGAATTTGTATCATACTTCTGTCATAATGTGAGTTTCAAAGAACAATCTTGTGAAATTTCTATTTGTTTCCTTCAGGAAAACCAGGTTAATTGATATTTGGTGTAACTGGCTATACACACCAGTGCTTTATGCAGTGCTCATGTGATATGTTATAGTTACCGCATTCCACATATCCGTTTATTCCATTTCCTTCATATTGTTTCATCGGCACTTTGATATCTTATTTGTATCAGGTGGTCCTTTTTGTCCTGCAACAATGAAAGTGAAAAAGCAGAGCAGTAGAACGCGCAGAGCTAAGAGAAAGAGCACTGCAAATTCAGAAAATTCTACTGCTGAATGTGACACCGAAAGGAAATTGCTGAGTCGCTCACACTCTGCTCAGATTCAGAGGAAAAGATACCAGCAAAACCCCCTGGATGCAAAGAAAAAGAAGGATTCATCCATGCAGAGGTATGCTAGTCATCCTGAGTTTGCGAGAGACCTCCGAACAGCTTCAGTAAAAAAATATGCAACTGTACCAGCGTTTGCAAATGAAGTGAAACACGCTTCACGACATAAATATGCAACTGTTCCAGAATTTGCTCAAAGAAAAAAGGAGGCATCAGTTCACAAATATGCCAATGTTCCAGAGTTTGCGGCACGAGTGAAAGAGGCATCAAAGAAAAAATATGCAGATGTTCCACAGTTTGCGGCACAAGTGAAAGAGGCATCAAAGAAAAAATATGCCGATGTTCCACAGTTTGCTGAAACAGTTAGACAAGCATCAAGGCAAAAATATTTCAATGATCCTACTTTCAGAGCAAAAGTTAATATGGCCTCTGCAAAGCGATATAGGACTAGTGAAACTCAAAGGCAAAACGTTAAAAGTGCAGCAAAGAAAAGTTACCAAAGAAAGCAGGGCACAATCCTGGAAAAGGCTATAGACAACTTTAAAGTTGACAGCCAGAGTAAACCCATTCATGTTTGTGCCTCCTGCCACAGAACTTTCTTTGAGAATCAGGTGTCTAAGCTAGATCCTTCCAAGTATTTAGAGTCTTTGCAGGCAAAGTGCCTCTCAATGAAGTATGTCCATGATTGCAGTGAAAATTGTTCAGAAGCTTGTCCTTTGAGCTCTGGTCCGATGGGGATGCCTTGGATATGCAGTACTTGCCATAATCATCTGTCACAAAAGCGTATGCCGCCTATGTGTACGGCAAACAACCTCCTCCCCACTGAGATACCTCCAGCACTGCAAAATCTGAATTCTTTGGAGCAACAATTACTAGCAATTAATCTGCCTTTTGCAAAGATAGTCAACTTGCCAGTTGCTGGAGAAAAGGCTGTAAAAGGGCCGATAATTGTCGTAAAGTCTGACATCCACAAAGTAACAAAAGCTTTGCCAAGGCCTTGTCTGACACCAGGATAATACCTATTAAACTGAAAAGAAAGTTAGAGTATAAATCCTATGTGGACTACAAAAATGTGAATGTGTCTCGGGTACAGGATGCTCTTTTCACCTTAAAGGAGATAAATCCTTTATACTCTGACATTACTTTTAATACTGAATGGGAAAAAGACAGGTCTGAACTCGCAGAGCTCTTTGAGAATCCAGTATCGCAAAATGATAGCTCTGATCACGATGATAATTTCTTCAGGTCGCAAAATATGTTTGATACAGATGACTTAACAGACACCAACAGCAATCCTGAAGCAAAAATTTTGGAACATCAAAATGTCACTGAGGTCACTGACATGATCATAGACAATGACTCATTCGATAGCAGTTCTACTTTTTCCATAAGGGATGGTGAAAATGATTCCAACTGTGACATTCATCATGCCTCAAATCAGGCAGTAGACCAAGCTGCTGATAGCTCTCACGAGGAAATCCCACTGGATATTCAAGACAACATGAATGATACAGTTGCTGACCAGAATGATGGAGATGATCAGTGCCACATGACATATGACACCTGCCTTGAGCCAATTGACATGGCACAAGAAGCGTTAGCAGAACTAAATGCCATATATTCAATTGCCCCTGCAGAGGGTAACAAACCTCTCAGTTTACTTGATTGTGAGATGGGAGAGGCGAAGTCCTTCCCTGCACTTTTCCCAACCTCAGAGAACTCACTCGATGCAGACAGAGAGAAAAAGATTGGGAAAGGTACATATTTCAATGTGAGGCTGTTTTCTGCAGACCAGCGTTTTGCCGCTAACAGTCAATACATTTTTTATGCAAATTATGTCACGGAGGTAGAAAGAATTATTTCTAGCATGTCAATTTCAATGCGAAAAGGCACAAAATCTTTTCAAGGCACAAAAATCACTGCGGCCATGCTCGGTGACAAGCAGTTAATTTATGACATGATGAAAGCAGACGAGGGCTTCAGGTATATTGAAGCAGCACGCGGTAGCCCACAATACTGGCGCAAAACAATGTCAGAGCTGTTTGCACAACTGAGACAATGCGGTTTGCCCACATTTTTCCTAACTCTTTCTAGTGCTGAGCTTAGCCGATGGCCAGAAACTATTGAGGCTATCATGCTACTGGCAGGTACTCCTGTCATTTTCAGTGAACTTGATTGGTCTAGGAAATGCGAAATCCTTCGTTCTAATCCAGTGGTTGCGGTACGCATGTTTTACAACAGAGTTCACCTTCTCATGACAAACCTGATCAGAGGCCCAACAAACCCTTTGGGTAAAATATCTGACTGGTTTTACCGAGTAGAATTCCAGCAACGAGGAGCCCCGCATATACATGCATTACTCTGGTCAGAATCTGCTCCGACATATGGTGTTTCACCAGACCAAGAAGTCGTAGAATTTGTTGATCGGTACATTTCCTGTCAGTTGCCTTCTGAAAGGTCAGAGCTTCATGACATAGTCACCTCAGTACAAAAGCACAAATCAACACATACACGTAGTTGTCAAAAGGGCCAATCTGGTCAATGTAGGTTCCATTTTCCAAAGCCGGTAGCTGAGCACACATTTCTAGTAAAACCAAACTCAGATGATGCAGCGACAGTACAGATGACACTTGATGGTGAGTCCTGCAATGTGCGAATGCCAAAGCAAGTTGCTCAAGCCCAATTGGAGGCTCTGCACACACTGTTAAATGACAAACAGAGCTCTCATTTCTCCACCCAGGAATTACTTGTGAAATGTGGCTTTCAGTCTACTGAACACCTCAAACAAGCAATGGATATCATTGCCAAGAAGCCATCCATTGTATACAAGCGAACTCCAGCAGATATTTGGGTGAACAACTACAACCCAGCGCTCTTGGCTGCCTGGAACAGTAATATGGATCTTCAAGTGGTGTTAGACAGTTACTCCGTCATTATGTATGTGCTTTCGTATATTTCCAAAACGGAGAAGGAGCTCGGAGATGTTCTCAAAGAAGCATTTGCCGAAATAAAACAGGGCAATGCTGACGTCAAAGCTCAAATGAAAAAATTGGGTTTTGTCTATTTCCAAAACAGGGAAATTTGTATTCAGGAGGCAATATCCAGAGTTTGTTCCCTTGAATTGAAACATTCTTCTCGTCAGACTATTTTTGTGCCTACTGATGAAGAGCAAGTGCGCATGACAAAGCCATTGTCACACATTCCAGATGAAGAGAAGGACAGCGAAGATGTCTGGATGACCTCTCTCTATGATCGCTATCTAGCTAGACCACTTGGTGACCCTTTTGAAAGCATGTCTCAAGCATATTTCGCTTCTCACTATAGGGTCCTTTCTACAACTGAGGCCACCAGAGGTTTGAAGAATAAAAACCCGAATATGTTTGCACTGCAGCATGACTTAGGCTACATCATGAAAAGGACCCGTGGAAAGCCAGCTGTGATCAGATATACAAAGCACTCCAAAACAAAATTTCCGGAGAAGTATTACCTGACACAGTTGAAACTATTCCTCCCACATAGAACTGCGAGCCAACTGAAGCCACCATCGTTTGAAACGTACGAGCAATTCTTCGAAACTGGAGGAGTGAAACTCCAAAATGCTGAAACTGCCACTGTATCCAGCATCATTGGTCTCAATAGCAAAGAATTTGATGTTAATGCCACAGAGATGCAAACTGCATGGGAGCAACTTCAAGATTGTGGAAGGCTGGAGGATGCGTGGTCCGAGATAGCACCTCTGTCAGAAGCCACAAGGATAACAGAGCTGCAACAACGGAAGCCTGATCATGATGACGACAACATTCAGGAACATGATATTCCAGATTTGATGGACAACACTCCTACTGAAGGTCTTGCTTCACTATGCTCAGTTGATCTCATTGGTGAACAGGTCCGGGCTACATTTAAACAGCTGAACACAAAACAGCAGGCAATATTCTATTTTGTGCGCAAACACTGCATGGAACGCCTGTACAACGCAAACTCTAAGCCTTTCTACCTACACATTTCAGCACCTGGGGGATGTGGAAAATCATTTCTTGTCAAAGCCATCGTAAATGAGACACACAAACTGCTCAGCAAGCCCGGTAGTTCTCATGAAACGGTTACCCTTCTAGCAGCACCAACAGGCACAGCTGCAGTCCAAATTTCAGGTTTCACCATCCATTCTGCCCTCAAGATACCACGGAAGCTGCCTGCCAAGTATGAACCGCTCAGTGAAGATGCGGTCAATACATTGAGAGCACAACTGGCTAATCTGCAATTACTAGTAATTGATGAGATTTCTATGGTTGATAGACGCCTTCTGTCATATGTGCATGGCAGGCTGTGCCAAATCAAACACATCCGACCAAGTACACCAGATGCATGGTTTGGAAATGTGTCAGTACTAGCAGTAGGTGATTTTTTACAGCTGCCACCAGTAAGGGCAAAATCGCTCTTGATCCCAGAAAATGCACAACCCTTTGACCTATGGCATGACCTGTTTCGTGTTGTATTCCTGGATGAAGTGATGCGGCAAAAGGACGACAAGGCTTTTGCGCAGCTGTTGAATAGGCTACGGGTGAAAGGCAAGGCAGACACCATAACCACTGAGGATGATGCTGTACTGAAAGGTCGCACCAACTTACCACATGAACCTCTTGATGCTCTGCATGTTTACTCCACAAACACACAAGCAACCAAATTCAACATGCAAATGTTGTCGACAATCTCTGACAGTCCGAAGGAAATCAAAGCTATTGATTTTGAGAGAGATCCACGATCAGGGAAAATGACACCAACGGATGTTACAGGTAAAAGCGACGATTTGTTGGACTGTCTACAAGTTGATGTCAATGCCCGGGTAATGCTCACTCGAAACCTAGATGTGGCTTCTGGCCTTGTTAATGGTTCTTTTGGCACTGTTTTGGCATTCCAACATGCACCCGGTGCAAGTGACATATCAACAATATATGTTCAATTTGATAATGACAATCAATTAACTCGGACAGGCAACACACGGAAAGTTGTGCCCATACAAAGACAAGAAGAGACCATGGCCTCGCACAGACACACTGTACGGCGACAGTTTCCGTTAAAATTGGCTTACGGGGTAACGGTGCACAAGGTACAAGGTCTCACTACTACAAAATGTGTCTTCGACATGAAGGGCATTTTCTGTCCTGGCCAATCTTATGTTGCTTTAAGTCGTGTCACATGTCTTGATGGCTTATTCATCCAAAATTACAATTCCCAGAGAATTTACCGACATGACGAAATTTACAGGTATCTCAGTGAAATGACACAAGATCCAGATGCGGAAGTACAGCAGTTTCCCAAATCCCAGCTCTCCATCACTCACCAAAATATCCAAGGATTAAGATCAAAAATTCCTGACATCACTAACCACATCTACTCCCAATCAGACATCATGGTGTTTTCGGAAACATTCCTCAAATCACAAGTCAGTTCTTCATCAGTGCAAATTCCAGGATACACCATCGAAAGAAAAGATCGCCAAAGTGACAGCGGAAAAGGAGGAGTACTTGCCTATATCAAAACAGGAATCACATACACAAATTTCGTTATACCGGGCTTCTATTTAGAGCATATTGCTCTGTCCGTCAACAACACCTACTCAAATCAGGTTTTGTTGGTATTCCTGTACCGCCCCCACAGCCACAACATCACAACAACAAAGCAACAGTTGACTGTTCTTCTGAACCATGTTTCTGTGACCCGTCAAGGTATGCCAGTTGTGGTTGCCGGTGATCTCAATGAAAACTTGCTTGATCAAAACACCCACCCAATCTTTGACATATTTATGATGCATGGTTATGCACAGCATATCAGCCAACCAACAACAACACAAGGCTCCCTCTTGGATGTTGTTTATTCAAGAGGTTGCGATCTTACTTCTCTGGTTTTCCAGACCTATTATTCGGATCACGAAGCCATCAAGATTATGATCTTTCCAGAATATCATTTCTCAAAAACATCCAATGCCATAGATGAAATCCTTTCTCAAAATCATGAGAACACTGATAAACGCACGCTTGTCAACCCTCACTCTGTAACAGACAAACCAAAACAACTTCCGACAAAGTCTCCTGGAAGACCAGCTGTAACAAAGCGGCAGGATCCACAAACAAGAACTGCACTTCCCACAACAGCTCCATCAAGAAGCCGCAGTAGTTCTACAGGAAATCGCAGTCTTGTTTATGCTCATGGCTTCAAAGGAATTGAGAACTTGAACCAAACTTGCTATGCCAGTTCTATTCTCCAAGTACTGTTGAAAACACCAAACTTGGATGTTTTGTTGCACACACAACGCCCATTATCGACATATCTTCTGTCGCTGCAACAGGCTATTCACGATCCACTGGTCAGAACCTTAGTTCCTGAGGAACTGTACAGAATGGAAATGATGGCAGTGGACTACCCCAGAAATGAGCAGAAAGACGCACAAGAATTTCTGATGTTCATTTTACAATGGTTGGATGATGAGCAAGACGTGGCACCGCCACGCATCTCAGCGGTAAAAGCTTCAGTTTGGGGTGAAGTTTCCCATCTATACACCTGCCCAACCTGTGGTTCCTCATCTGTGGACAATGAACGGTTCAGCATGCTATTTACGCCAATGAGACTTTCTGGTTTGTCACCCGTTATCATTGAGCCTTCAGATGAGGAATCACAGCGGCCATGTTCACAATGCCATGATTCACCGATATTGTGTAATACTGAGATAACTGAAGCCCCTGCTGTCCTCTTCATTGTAGCTCTCAGATTTGATGAGGCAGGAAATAGAAGAAATCTTCAACTGGAGCTTCAGGCTGAAATGACAACAAAGCACAACTTCAAATACAACCTCACTGGAGTTGTGAACCATTTAGGACACCAAACAAACTCTGGACATTATCTTGTGACAATGAAACACCCCACACAACCACACTGGTATTGCTGTGATGATCATGATATCCAGAGAACTGTACTGCCAAATGCTAGCACTGATGCATATATTTTGGTTTACAGCAAAACACCCAACAACACATAAAATGTAGCATTCATTGCTACAACATTGCTCAATTATTTATTTGCTTTGAGGATTTCTGATCTCATGAGCACAAGTTCACTACTGCCCAGCTGAGTTGGTTCAGACTCTCCATCTTAAAAGGTCATGCCTCTGGCAATGTAGGCATTTCTTGATCCAGTATTGAGGATCCTTTCTTAACTGTTTTGCAACTATTCTTGCATTTCACAATCTGTCACACTGATATGTTTTGTACATGACCTGCTTTTTGTAAATGTGGATTATACACTTTGTATAAGTTTGATCTTATATCTGCATATATAACCCATGTTCAACTTCCTTCCCCAACCGTCTTCCATGATTGTATATACACTGATAATTTGATCTCATGCTGTATGTTTACCTATATTATATTACTAAGAATTCCTGGACGTCCTCTGGTGCGACGTCTTTGGGGACTCTGGTAAGCACACCCACATTGGTCTTCTGTTGATTACTTAGTTGGAGACGTGAATTGGCAGGGTTTCTTTGGTCAAACTGGTCAGGGACTTGTCTTGATAAATTTTCTGAAGGGCTAGTTGGGCCTCTTGATCTTGGGGAGTGATTAGATAGGAGTCTACATTTGGCTTTGCTGTTATTTTCCCTGGACATACCTTCTGAAGGGTGATATGTTTTGTACATGATATGCTTTTTGTAAATGTGGATTATACACTTTGTATAAGTTTGATCTTATATCTGCATATATAACACATGTTCAACTTCCTTCCCCAACCGTCTTCCATGATTGTATATATGCACTGATAGTTTGATCTTATGCTCTATGTTTACCTATATTATATTACTAAGAAACATGTTAGTATAAGTTTTAAGTTCCTGCACAAGAACAAATGACAAACAGACATTGAACCATATTCCCAGCTTTTGCCCATCATTGTATATGCACAGATACTTTTCTCTTATGTTCTGTTTGTCTGTATTCTATGTATTGCCAGCTTTCCAAAGACATGTTCTATGTTTGCTGTACTCTATGTATGACCTGCTTTCCATATTAAACATTGTAGTGTAAGTTTCTTGTTCTTGCAAAATAATGACACACAGTGAACTTGCACTGAAAATTTCATTTTCAAATTATATGTGTGCCTTTATTTTATGTGTAATGTGTTGTGCACAACTATGTTAGTATAAGTTTAATGTCTGTATGCATTTATATGTAATTTTTGACTACCTTATGTTTAATTCCTCAGTTGATGTTCATGCAAAACCTTATTCAAAATCTTCAAAAAAAACCAAAAAAAACCAAAAAAACCCAAAAAAAGTTACAAAACCAAAAACCAAACAAAAAACCAGAAGCACCCAAAAGTCCTGGACCTCCACGTGGTGGGTGCGGAAACACTTGGGTGATATAAACTATCACCATGTGGCTAATCAGGGCTGTCACAATGACAACACATTCTTCATTAGCCACTTCAAGCACAGGGGCTCTGATTGCTTCACTGTAACCCAACAAGATGTGCACAAACTGTACTTCGAAAGTCATAGCATTCCCCTGAAGCTTCAATTCAATAAAGGTGGCATGACCTTTTTTTATACACTCTCCTCGGATATCGTGTACATCTGACCTTTGTGATCATGTAAAGCATCGCCTGGTCCATGAGGCGCTTGCATTCGCAATGCACAAGTATAATAACTACATTCACACAAAGTCTAGTATTCAGACAAATCACTGCAAACCATTTTTTCTCAACAATAAAGAGAATAATCAAATGGAAAGAGTAATTAAGTGGCCCCGGGAAGACATGGGGGCCGCGGGGGATTATCCGATATTGCCGTACGGCAATATCAGTTATACTAGTTATAATCCCCCGCTCGCGCAGCGGCGGGGGATTATATTGATATTCTTCTTTTACCTTTTATTATTAAGAACTTCCCGTAGGGAAGTTCTTATTGATATTGTACGTATTTGTTATTATTATTATTATTATTATTATAAATTCCCCCGTTAGGGGAATTTATATTGTTTTTGTTCGGTTTTTTTTTTTCATCTTTTTTCTTCTTCTTCTTATTTTTCATCACCACTTTTGAGAGCTCATATTTCTGGAACTATTTAAGATATCTTCATAAAAATACATTCCTATAATGCACTTGCAAAGTACTATAGCATCCTGGAATTACAGAGCGTAATTGCTAGTACTCTGGAAATTACGTCCAAAATTCATAAAAAATTTGTGTCAACGGTTCTGGAATAACCGCAATACGATATCATACGAAATTTTAACACAATAATCTCTAAAGATATACGCAGTGCGGAAAGGTGGCTTTTGGCAATATCTCTTAAAGTTTTTTTTCTACGAATTTTTCAAATAAGGGACTGCCTGAAATTGCTACTAAAATTTTCCAAAAACTAGGAAGAAATGCTCCAATCAAGCTGAAATTGTATGCAGTTACAGTCATACTATAGTGTAACAATCCACTAGAATTTCAACTTTCTAGCGTTAACGGTATCGGCGCTATAGCACCACAAAAACGCTATTTTCAAGCGCCGATAACTCGGCTCCTAGTAAAGCTACAGAAAAATAAAAAACACCACCAGAAAGCTCTGTTTCTTAGCTTTCACATGGTATATAGCATTCTACTGTAGCGCCGTCCGTTCAAAATCGCGGTGGACCCTGAAAATTTTATCTCAGTTTTTTCCTCCCCAAATGCTTCTTATGGCTGGAAACACTTTTTCCTGGCCATATGCCAATTTCATCGCTTCTCATACTTCACTGGCTGCACATTTTCTTTGTTGAAATAAATGCTGACCCAATTACATTTCTGTGTGAATCATCGGATAGGGAAGGTAGAAGGGAAGGGGCAGGGGTATGTAAGGGGGCAGGGGGATGTAAGGGGGCAGGGGAGAGGAAGGGAAGGGGGGAATTTATCTTTGTAATTGTGCACAATTACAGGTGTACTAGTTCTTATTCTTATTATTTTTCTGCCGCGTTTTCGGCTTTTCTTAAATGTTGCTTAAATCATAGACATGGAAAGATATCATAATAATAATCTAAGATTTATATGTACCAGGTAAATTCCCTTCCCTGGCAAAAATTCCGCATCGGAATTACATTTTGCACAGGAATTACAGCCGTTTTGCACAAAAAATTTCTGGCAACGTTTCAGAAGAAAGTCTTGACTTTTTTGCCATGAAATTTTTTTTGTGCATTCATCAAGGACTTATGCAGTGCAGAAAGGAGCCTAGTAGTAAACGGCTTGATAGGTCTTGAGATAAAAAAGTTCGAAATCAAGGCAAAACGAAATTTCCAGGGGTCATGTCATGAAAAACCATGATGCAATTATCAGATTTTGATGATCTTCAGGGAATTAGTAGTACTACTTGGGTACACTGTCTATGCAAAAGTATGGGACCCCAGGTCCAATACTTTTGGTGCCACAAGGCCTCAAAAGTGCAACTTTTGAAGGGCTGTAACTCCCTTAATATTAAACCAAGAAAAAGAATAAAACCATTTTTGGAAAGCTCAGAATGTCAGCTTTCCATTGGTATATAGCACTGTTCGCTTGGACGTCCAAGAGAAAATTTCGCTTAACAGTGAAAATTTCATGTCACTTTTTGGTCCGATCAAAACACGTTAGGTTACAAAAACCTATGAAGATCTTCATGGATGTTCATGAATATTTTTTTGCTCATACCTGGCCTAGATCCCTATAATGTGGCCAAAGGAAATTTACCTCCATCAAATACTTTTTCCTAGAGAATTTTTTGAAATTTCAAAATTCAAATGCCAATAACTTGTTTCCTAATGACTCAAATTTCACCAAAAAAGCGTTAAAGGATGTGTAAAATCATGCTCTTTATTTAATTTAATGTGATCATGTATGTCAGAGCAACAGCCAATTTTACATGAATTTTTTTGTGTTTTCCATTATAACTCATCCATTTATGCTTCAAGTCAATTAAAACAGATGTGACATGATGCTGACTGTTTGCCCTATTTCTGTATGTAAGCACCTTTTCCTACCTGTCATGGTTTGCCTGTAGGAAGTCATTAGGGTTAGGGTTTCATGAAAGTGTATTGCTTTTAGGATGGTACCTCTAGCCACCAATGGTCTTGCTCAATGCCAGCGATATATGACTAAGTATGTATGACTGTTGCTGTATTCCATGGACTATGGCAAGCATTTCAAAGTAGCAGCAATGATAGTTTTTGTCCAATCAAAACACGCTAAGCTCTGGAAGGGAAATGAAAGCAAGGAACTGGAGGAGAAATGAAGATATAGGATTTGAAGGGAACGGAAGGGATGTGAAGGGAAGGGAAGTTCTTCCTTTAAATTGCTGTGCAATTTAGTATACTAGTTATTATTATTATTATTCAGCTCAGGAAAACTGTGATTACTGCAAAACTATTAAAGATGCTGTTTTACAAGTCAAGGGTAATATACAACTCCATTGCGTGCTACTTTACACGAAATTTCATGATCAAATTTCATGACACTTATGAGTTATGAGGAAAATATAAAAAAAATTTCCGGCGCAGGTTTCTTAGAACCTAAGCATAACTGAGAGCTGTTGATTTTTTCTAAGATACCTTGACAAAGTCTCCAGTGCAGAAAGGCGTCTCGTGGAGATTTCATGAACACATTTCAAGATATGATTTTTTGAAAAATAGACATCCCGAAAACTGGCCAAAATTTTTCTGAAAAACAGGGAAGGAATGCTTGTAGAAAGCTGAAAATGGGTGTGCTTACAGACCTACCCTAGTGTACCAACTTCACAAAGTTACAAACCGCTCGGACAAACGGTCTGTGCGCTACGGACGCACAAAAACTCAAACTTCAAATGGCCATATCTCAGTCCCTATTGCAGCTACAGACTAGTTTCACATATCACAAGAAAGGTCTGTTTCTCAGCTTTCCAATGGTGTATAGCATAATAGTGTCAGGCGCGCGGCGTAGAATCGCGTCAGACATTGAAAATTTCATGTCACTTTTTAGGCCCAAAAAAACTTTTCGGCTCAAAAAGTCAATGTAATTCTTCATGCATGTCCATCATTATTTTATGTGGGCTACCCATATCAGCCCTCCATATTGTCCCCGAACATAAATTACCTACATTAAATAGTTTTTCCTAGAGAATTTTTTTAATTTTCAAACTTCAAATATAAATTGCTCAGCTTCCGGTTATTCAAATTTCATGAAATTAATACCAAAAGATGCTTAAAATTATCGCCTTTACTGTCCTCCAAGGCCATACAGCTCATAGTAATAGCCAATTTTACATAGATGATTTTATATAAGCCACTATAACTCCTGCATTTATGTTTCAAATCAGATGAAAATGCAATGACATGTTCCTAATTTATTGCCTGATTTTTCCATGTAGGCATATCTCCCCAACTCTTATGGTTTGCCTGCAGCAAGCCATTAGGGTTAGGGTTAGGGTTTACTCAACATGCACTGCTTGCAGGGTGGTACGCTTGGCCAGCACAGGTGTGTGTGGCAGTCAAGATATTTGATAAGCATATGCTCCAACAACATTGCAGCGTTCATACATGCTTTTAAGAATTCATCATGAAGGACATGAATTGGAAGGGGAGAGTAAGCAGGGAAGGGGAGACAGGGGGGGCGCGGGGGATTATCCGATATTGCCGTACGGCAATATCAGTTATACTAGTTATAATCCCCCGCCGCTTGCGGGGGATTATATTGATATTGTTCGTTTTATTATTATAATCCCCCGCCGCTTGCGGGGGATTATATTGATATTGTTCGTTTTATTATTATTATAATCCCCCGCCGCTTGCGGGGGATTATATTGATATTGTTCGTTTTATTATTATTATTATTATTATTATTCTTATTATTATTATTCTTATTCAGCTCAGAAAAACTGCGATTACTTCAAAAGTATTACAGATACTGTTCTGCAAGTCAAGGGTTATATGCAACTCCATTGCGTGCTACTTCATACGAAATTTCATGATCAAATTTCATGATGCTTATAAGTTATGAGGAAAATAGAAAACAAATTTCCGGCGCAGGTTTCTGAGAACCTAAGCATAACTGAGAGCTGTAGATTTTTTCTAAGATACCTTGACAAAGTCTCCAGTGCAGAAAGGCGTCTCATGGAAATTTCATGAATAGTTTCAGAGATATGAATTTTTCAAAATTGGATGTCATGAAAATTTTCTAAAATTTTTCTGGAAAACAGGGAAGGAATGCTCATAGAAAGCTGAAATTGGGTACACTTACAGATGTACCCTAGTGTACCAACTTCACAAAGTTACGGATCGCTCGGACAAACGGTCTCGGCGCTACGGACGTCCAAAAACCCAATTTTCAAGTGCTCATATCTCGGTCCCTATTTGAGCTACAGCAAAGTATCACATATCACAAGAAAGGTCTGTTTCTCAGCTTTCCAATGGTGTATAGCATAATAGTGTCAGACGCCCGACGTAGAATCGCGTCGGGCATTGAAAATTTCATGTCACATTTTGCACCTAAAAAACCTTTTCGGCTCAAAAAGTCTATGAAATTCTTCATGCACATCCATGAATATTTTATGTGGGATACCCATATCAGCCCTCCATGTTGTCCCCAAAGATCAATTACCTACATCAATTAGTTTTTCCTGGAGAATTTTTTGAATTTCAAAATTGAAATGTACATTGCTCCGCTTCTGTTTATTCAAATTTCATGAAATTAATACCAAAAGATGCGTAAAATTATGGACTTTACTGTCCTCCAAGGAAATATACCTCTTCTGAATAGCCAATTTCAAATAAATGATTTTATATATTCAATTATAACTCATGCATTATTGTTTCAAATCACTTAAAACTGATTGTACATGTTGCTAATTTTTTGGCCTATTTTGTGGTATAAGGACATCATCCTATGTCCAATACTTTGCCAGTAAAATAAAGCTGAAATATAATTCACTGATGCATCTTAGTCTGCTGTTGGGACCATTCTGCCTCACTGCCAGGTTTTGCTCCCAAGCCCCAGCATTACACAATGGAAGGAGCAGCAAACCCAAACACCGTCAGCAAGAACAAGGTGCAGGCTTAGGCCTATCATGACAGGGAATCATACACATTCAAGGGAATGGATT
Source organism: Platynereis dumerilii (assembly GCA_026936325.1). NCBI lineage: Eukaryota > Metazoa > Annelida > Polychaeta > Phyllodocida > Nereididae > Platynereis > Platynereis dumerilii. The sequence continues at coordinate 9,349,729 of JAPTHN010000021.1, forward strand.
TTCTAAGCATTGGGTGATAATAATAAGGCATATGTCATCTATTCATGAACTGAAACAGCTTAATACTATGACCAAAGAGGCATATACACTAAAATTATGGACATTAATTGAAAGGGGAGAATAAGCAGGGCTATGGTCAAACGGGGCCCGCGGGGGATTATCCGATATTGCCGTACGGCAATATCAGTTATACTAGTTATTCTTATTATTCAGCTCAGAAAAACTGCGATTACTTCAAAAGTATTACAGATACTACGTTACAAGTCAAGGGTAGTATGCAACTCCATTGCGTGCTACTTCACACGAAATTTCATGATCAAATTTCATGACACTTATGAGTTATGAGGAAAATATAAAAAAAATTTCCGGCGCAGGTTTCTGAGAACCTAAGCATAACTGAGACCTGTTGATTTTTTCTAAGATACCTTGACAAAGTCTCCAGTGCAGAAAGGCGTCTCGTGGAGATTTCATGAACACATTTCAAGATATGATTTTTTGAAAAATAGACATCCCGAAAACTGACTAAAATTTTTTCGAAAAACAGGGAAGGAATGCTCTTAGAGAGCTGAAAATGGGTGCACATACAGACGTACCCCAGTGTACAAACTTCACAAAGTTACGGACCGCTCGGACAAACGGTCTTGGTGCTACGGACGCACAAAAACTCAAATTTCAAGTGGCCATATGTCGGTCCCTATTTCAGCTACAGACTAGTTTTACATATCACAAGAAAGGTCTGTTTCTCAGCTTTCCAATGGTGTATAGCATAATAGTGTCAGACGCGCGACGTAGAATCGCGTCCGACATTGAAAATTTCATGTCACTTTTTAGGCCCAAAAAACCTTTTCGCCTCAAAAAGTCAATGTAATTCTTCATGCACGTCACTCATTATTTTATGTGGGCTGCCCATATCAGCCCTCCATATTGTCCCCAAAGATCAATTACCTACATTAAATAGTTTGTCCTAGAGAATTTTTTGAATTTCAAAATTCAAATGTATATTGCTCAGCTTCCGGTTATTCAAATTTCATGAAATTAATACCAAAAGATGCTTAAAATTATGGCCTTTACTGTCCTCCAAGGCCATACAGCTCATAGTAATAGCCAATTTTGCATAGATCATTTAATATAAGCCACTATAACTCCTGCATATATGTTTCAAATCAGTTAAAAATGCAATGACATGTACCTAATTTATTGCCTGATTTTTCCATGTAGGCACATCTTCCCAACTCTTATGGTTTGCCCGCAACAAGCCATTAGGGTTAGGGTTAGGGTTTACTCAACATGCACTGCTTGCAGGGTGGTACGCTTGGCCACCACAGGAGTGTCTGGCTGGCTATGTGTCTGGCTGCCAAGACATTTCATAGGCATATGCTCCAGCTATGAAGGACTTGAACTGGGAGGAAGGAGTAAGCAGGGCAGGGGAGACAGGGGGGCGCGGGGGATTATCCGATATTGCCGTACGGCAATATCAGTTATACTAGTTATTATTCTTATTATTATTCAGCTCAGAAAAACTGCGATTATTTCAACACTATTACAGATACTACGTTGCAAGTCAAGGGTAATATGCAACTCCATTGCGTGCTACTTTACACGAAATTTCATGTTCAAATTTCATGACACTTATGAGTTATGAGGAAAATATAAAAAAAATTTCCGGCGCAGGTTTCTGAGAATCTAAGCATAACTGAGACCTGTTGATTTTTTCTAAGATACCTTGACAAAGTCTCCAGTGCAGAAAGGCGTCTCGTGGAAATTTCATGAACACATTTCAAGATATGATTTTTTGAAAATTTGATATCCCGAAAACTGACCAAAATTTTGTTGAAAAACAGGGAAGGAATGCTCTTAGAGAGCTGAAAATGGGTGAACATACAGATGTACCACAGTGTACCAACTTCACAAAGTTTCGGACCGCTCGGACCAACGGTCTTTGCGCTACGGAGGTCCAAAAATGCAATTTTCAAGTGGCCATATCTCGGTCCCTATTTAAGCTACAACAAAGTTTGACACATCACAAGAAAGCTCTGTTTGTCAGCTTTCCAATGATGTATAGCGTGATAGTGTCAGACGCGCGGCGTAGAATCGCGTCAGACATTGAAAATTTGTTGTCACTTTTTGCACCTTTCAAAAAGTTTTTGGCTTAAAATCCAATGAAGTTCTTCATCAATGTCCATGAATATTTTTTCCCTAATACCCTTGTGGGGCCTCCATACTGTCCTAAAATTACATTTGACTACATCAAGTGGTTTCTGCCACAGAATTTTTTGTATTTCAAAATTGAAATGCACATAGCTCAGCTTCTACTCGTTCAAATTTCATGAAATTAACTCCAAAAAATGCATAAAATTATGACCTACGCTGAACTGCACGGGCATACAGCTCATAGTAATACTCAATTTTACAATGATGATTTTACATTTGCAATTATAACTCATGCATTAATGTTCCGAATCAATTAAAACTCAAATTACATGCTGCTTATTTTTTGCCCTATTTTGTGGTATAATCATATCTTACCAGTCTTTTTTCCTTTGCCTTGAAAAAAAAGTTTAAAAATAATTCACAGATGCATCTTAGTCTGCTGTCGGGGCCATTCTGCCTCACTGCCAGGTTTTGCTCCCAAGCAGCAGCATTACGCCATGCAAAGAGCAGCATACTCAAACACGGTCATCAACAACAGGGCACAGGCTTAGGCCTATCATGACAGGGAAATAATATACATTAAAGGGAAAGGATTTTGTAAGCGTTGGCTGATAGGGCATATGTCCTCTATTTATGCACTTTAAAACCTTAATAGTATGAGCGGACAGGTGTATTCATACAAATTATTAAAGTGAATTGAAACAGGAGAATAAGCGGGGCTAGGGTCAAACGGGGCCCGCGGGGGATTATCCGATATTGCCGTACGGCAATATCAGTTATACTAGTTATTATGAATTCCCCGTAGGGGAATTCATCTTGTTATTGCTGATTTTGTTATTATTATTATTATTATTATTATTATTATTTTTCTACGTCCTTCAAAAAAAAATTTTGAAATGCAGATTATGAGAACAGTGATCAAAATAAAGCAAAATGGACAGAACCTCCTTACAGATTGACAGAAACACTATTATCAGAGGTAATTACATGGTGAAATTACTGCTCAATGAAGCGTAATTCCATAAAAAAAATTTTTTATTTCGTTAACGGTTTCTCAGAAACTAAGACAGATAAAGACATGGGATTTTTTTTCAAAATACCTCAGACACTTATCCAGTGCAGAAAGGAGCCTAAAGGAATTCCGTTGAAGAAATTCCAAGTTATGAATTTTTGTGCAAAACGGAATTCCCAAAAATGACATTCCAACCTCCAGAAAACATAGAAGGAATACTTGGATCAAGCTGAATTTACATGTGCATGCAGCCATACCCTAGTCTAACAATCTCACAAAATTTCGTTGTCATCGCGTAAGCGGTATCGGCGCTATGGCCGCACAAAAACTCATTTTTCAATCGCCGATATCTCGGTTGCTATTAAAGCTACAGAAAAATTAAAAACACCATCAGAAAGTTCAGTTTCTCCTCTTTCAGATGATATATAGCATTTTACTTTTTAAGGAAGTTTTTATATCTCGCGTAAGACATTGAAAATTTCATGTCTGTTTTTGGGCTCATCAAAACTTTTGGGCCCAAAAAAACTGTGAAGGTCTTCATGGATGTTCCTGAATATTTTTTTAGAGGTACCCACTATGGGCTTGCATGATGTCTCCAAAGGAAATATTTCTACTTCAAGTACTTTTTCCTTGAGAATTTTTTGAATTTCAAAATTGTAATGTAAATTGCTCAGCTTATACTCATTCAAATTTCATGAAATTAACTCCAAAAGATGCGTAAAATTAGTACCTTCACTATCCTATGAGGGCATTCACCTATTACTAATAGCCAATTTTACACTTATCATTTTCTATATCCACCTATAACTAATAAATTACACATTCAATTTAGTTAAAAGTCACATGGCATAATGCTAATTTTTCCCTCTATTTTTCCATTTAACCACAGCTCCATGACTCTTATGGTTTGCCTGCAACAACCCATTAGGGCTAGGGTTAGGCCTCAGTCAAAATGTATTGCAGTGAGGGTGGTAACATTGCTGACAACACACCTGGCTGCATGATAAGCGCTATATGAGTCAGTATGTGCAAATCTACACTGCCAAGGACCAGATTACAACCAAAACTGGCTAGGGAATGGAATGGAATGGAAGGGAAGGGTCTGGAAGGGCAGGGAATGGAAGGAAAGGGAATGGAAGGTCAGGGAATGGAAGGCAAGGAGAGGGGAGGGTAAATAGGGAGGGAATACGGGGGAGGGGAATTCATATCTTAAAATTGCTGTGCAATTTTAATTATTCTCTAGTTATTATTATTATTCTTCTTATTATTCTTATTATTATTCAGCTCAGGAAAACTGTGATTACTGCAAAACTATTAGAGATAACATTCTGAAACCTCAAACACAATATGTGACTCCATTGCGCGCTACTTCATACGAAATTTCATGATCAAATTTCATGATGCTTATGAGTTATGAGGAAAATATAAAACAAATTTCGGGCGCAGGTTTCTGAGAACCTAAGCATAACTGAGACCTGTTGATTTTTTCTAAGATACCTTGACAAAGTCTCCAGTGCAGAAAGGCGTCTCGTGGAGATTTCATGAACACATTTCAAGATATAATTTTTTGAAAATTGGATATCCCGAAAACTGACCAAAATTTTTTTGAAAAACAGGGAAGGAATGCTCTTAGAAAGCTGAAAATAGGTGAACATACAGATGTACCACAGTGTACCAACTTCACAAAGTGACGGACCGCTCGGACAAACGGTCTTGGCGCTACAGACGTCCAAAAACGCAACTTTCAAGTGGCCATATCTCGGTCCCTATTTAAGCTACAACAAAGTTTGACATATCACAAGAAAGGTCTGTTTGTCAGCTTTCCAATGGTGTATAGCATTATAGTCTCAGATGCGCGGCGTAAAATCGCGTCAGACATTGAAAATTTGTTGTCACTTTTTGAGCCCTTCGAAACGTTTTAGGCAGAAAAATCAATGAAGTTCTTTGTGAATGTTGATGAATATTTTTTTAATTACTCCCTGGTTATGCCTCCATACTGTCCTCAAAGGATATTTGCCTGCATCAAATTGTTTTTCCAAGAGAATTTTTTGAAATTCAAAATTGAAATGCACATTGCTCTGCTTCTACTCATTCAAATTTCATGAAATTAATACCAAAAGATGCGTAAAATTATAGGCTGCACTGTCCTCTAAGGGCATTTACTTATTACTCATAGCCAATTTAACATAAATGATTTTATATATTCAATTATATCTTGTGAATTATTATTTCAAATCACTTAAAACTCAATGTACATGTTGCTAATTTTTTGGCCTATTTTGTGATATAAGGACATCCTCCTATCTCCAATACTTTGCTGGTAAAATAAAGTACAAAAATCGTTCACAGATGCATCTTAGTCTGCTGTCGGGACTATTCTGCTTCACTGCCAGGTTTTGCTCCCCAGCACCAGCATTATGCCATGCAAAGAGCAGCACACTCAAACACGCTCATCAACAATAAGGTACAGGCTTACGCCTATCATGACAGGGGAATGATACACGTTTAAGGGAAAGGCCTTTGTAAGCGTTGCGTGAAAAGGCATATATGTCCTATATTAATGCACTGAAACACCTTAATAGTATGAGCATACACACAAATAATGGACATGAATTGAAAAAGAAGAGTATACAGGCCTGGGGGTCATACGGGGCCTGCGGGGGATTATCCGATATTGCCGTACGGCAATATCAGTTATACTAGTTATAATCCCCCGCTCGCGCAGCGGCGGGGGATTATATTGATATTCTTCTTTTACCTTTTATTATTATTATTATTATTATTCAGCTCAGGAAAACTGTGATTACTGCAAAACTATTAAAGATGCTGTTTTACAAGTCAAGGGTAATATACAACTCCATTGCGTGCTACTTTACACGAAATTTCATGATCAAATTTCATGACACTTATGAGTTATGAGGAAAATATAAAAAAAATTTCCGGCGCAGGTTTCTGAGAACCTAAGCATAACTGAGAGCTGTTGATTTTTTCTAAGATACCTTGACAAAGTCTCCAGTGCAGAAAGGCGTCTCGTGGAGATTTCATGAACACATTTCAAGATATGATTTTTTTATAAATAGACATCCCGAAAACTGGCCAAAATTTTTCTGGAAAACAGGGAAGGAATGCTCGTAGAAAGCTGAAAATGGGCGTGCTTACAGACCTACCCTAGTGTACCAACTTCACAAAGTTACGGACCGCTCGGACAAACGGTCTGTGCGCTACGGACGCACAAAAACTCAAACTTCAAGTGGCCATAGCTCAGTCCCTATTGCAGTTACAGACTAGTTTGACATATCACAAGAAAGCTCTGTTTCTCAGCTTTCCAATGGTGTATAGCATTATAGTGTCAGGCGCGCGGCGTAGAATCGCGTCGGACATTGAAAATTTCATGTCACTTTTTAGGCCCAAAAAAACTTTTCGGCTCAAAAAGTCAATGTAATTCTTCATGCATGTCCATCATTATTTTATGTGGGCTACCCATATCAGCCCTCCATATTGTCCCCGAACATAAATTACCTACATTAAATAGTTTGTCCTAGAGAATTTTTTAAATTTTCAAACTTCAAATATAAATTGCTCAGCTTCCGGTTATTCAAATTTCATGAAATTAATACCAAAAGATGCTTAAAATTATGGCCTTTACTGTCCTTCAAGGCCATACAGCTCATAGTAATAGCCAATTTTACATAGATGATTTTATATAAGCCACTATAACTCCTGCATTTATGTTTCAAATCAGATGAAAATCCAATGACATGTTCCTAATTTATTGCCTGATTTTTCCATGTAGGCACATCTCCCCAACTCTTATGGTTTGCCTGCAGCAAGCCATTAGGGTTAGGGTTAGGGTTTACTCAACATGCACTGCTTGCAGGGTGGTACGCTTGGCCACCACAGGTGTGTCTGGCAGTCAAGATATTTGATAGGCATATGCTCCAACAACATTGCAGCGTTCATACATGCTTTTAAGAATTCATCATGAAGGACATGAATTGGAAGGGGAGAGTAAGCAGGGAAGGGGAGACAGGGGGGCGCGGGGGATTATCCGATATTGCCGTACGGCAATATCAGTTATACTAGTTATTATTATTATTGCAGTCAGGAAAACTGTGATTACTACAAAACTATTAAAGATCCTGTTTTACAAGTCAAGGGTAATATGCGACTTCATTGCGCGCTACTTCATACAAAATTTCATGATCAAATTTCATGATGCTTATGAGTTATGAGGAAAATATAAAAAAAATTTCTGGCGCAGGTTTCTGAGAACCTAAGCATAACTGAGACCTGTTGATTTTTTCTAAGATACCTTGACAAAGTCTCCAGTGCAGAAAGGCGTCTCGTGGAGATTTCATGAACACATTTCAAGATATGATTTTTTGAAAATTTGATATCCCGAAAACTGACCAAAATTTTGTTGAAAAACAGGGAAGGAATGCTCTTAGAGAGCTGAAAATAGGTGACCATACAGATGTACCATAGTGTACTAACTTCACTAAGTTACGGACCGCTCGGACAAACGGTCTTGGCGCTACGGACGTCCAAAAACGCAATTTTCAAGTGGCCATATCTCGGTCCCTATTTAAGCTACAACAAAGTTTGACATATCACAAGAAAGGTCTGTTTGTCAGCTTTCCAATGGTGTATAGCATTATAGTCTCAGACGCGCGGCGTAAAATCGCGTCAGACATTGAAAATTTGTTGTCACTTTTTTAGCCCTTCGAAACGTTTTAGGCAGAAAAATCAATGAAGTTCTTTGTGAATGTTGATGAATATTTTTTTACTTATTCCCTTGTTATGCCTCCATACTGCCCTCAAAGGAAATTTGCCTGCATCAAATAGTTTTTCCAGGAGAATTTTTTGAAATTCCAAATTGAAATGCACATTGCTCTGCTTCTACTCATTCAAGTTCTATGAAATTAATACCAAAAGATGCGTAAAATTATGAGCTGCACTGTCCTCCGAGGCCATTTACCTATTCCTCATGGCCAATTTAACATAAATGATTTCATATATTCAATTATAACTCTTGTATTAATGTTTCAAATCAGTTAAAAGTCAAATCACATGTTGCTAATTTTTTGCCCTATTTTGTCACATAACCATATCTACCAGTCCTTTTTCCTTCCCCTTAAAAGAAAAAGTTTAAAAATAATTCACAGATGCATACTAGTCTGCTGTCGGGACCATTCTGCCTCACTGCCAGGTTTTGCTGCCAGGCCCCAGCATTACACAATGCAAACAGCAGCACATTGATCAATAGGAAGGTACAGGCTGACGCCTATCATGACAAAGGAATGATATATACATTGAAGGGAAGGCGTTTTGGAGGTGTTGGGTGATAAGGCATATATGTCCTGTATTTATCAAATTATGCACTGAAAGAAGTAATTGCACAAGCAGAGACCATGATGAGCAGAAGTACCTATAGTTGTGAGACAGTATATCTGATGTCTTGCAAATGCTAGCACAGTGCAAAGCCAGGGAATAAGGCCAAATTCCCCAGAAATGTGTCTATTAATATATTTGCCACAGATTCTATCTATGATGTTCATCTCTTGGTAAGGAAGTTCATTCCCTAAAACGATGGCCAGGGCTAAACACAAATTAAGGACATGATGTGAAAGGGAGAGCAAGCAGGGCTGGGGACAAATGGGTGGCGCGGGGGATTATCCGATATTGCCGTACGGCAATATCAGTTATACTAGTTATTATTAAGAACTTCCCGTAGGGAAGTTCTTATTGATATTGTACGTCTTTATTATTATTCTTATTATTCTTTTTCTTCCGCCTCATTTTCGTCATTCCTTAAATGTTAAATAACTCCTGACCAAATTACTATTTCCACATAAAAAGGGAATAACTATTTTGACAGTGTAAAATTCCTTCTGTGCTGGGAATTACGCAACGGAATTCCGTTTGACATAGAAATTACGGGCAATCTTGACCAAAAATTTCTGCTTCTGGTTTTGGGATAACTGTCAGTCGGAATTACATGAAATTTTTTCCTGTTAATCTGTAATGGAATATGCAGTGCGGAGAGGAGCCTAGTGGTAATAGGATGAATAGTTATGGAGAAAAAAAAAGTTCAAAATTCGAGCAAACCGGAATTTCGAGGGGTGATGTCATGAAAAACCATGATTGGAATGTCAGATTTTGATGTCCTTACAGGAATTGTTAGTACTACCAGGGTATAGTGTCTATGCAAAAGTATGGCATCCCAGGTCCAATACTTTTGGTGCCACAGGGCCTCAAAAGTTGAACATTTGAGCGGCCGTATCTCCCTTAATATTGGTCCTAGAAACAAACCAGGGACATTTTTGGAAAGCTCACAATGTCAGCTTTCCAATGGTGTATAACAATATCCTGTGCGACGTCCGGTTTAGAATCGCGGTGGACATTGAAAATTCTATGTCACTTTTTGGGCCGATCAAAAAGTTTTTTGTAAAAAAGTGTATGAAAAACTACATGGATGTTCATGAATAATTTATGTAGGATACCCAGGTTGGGCCTCCATATTGAACCAAAAGGAAATTTGCATACATCAAATAGTTTTTCCTAGAGAATTTTTTTAATATCAAAATTGAAACGTAAATTGCTCTGGTTCTATTTGTTCAAATCTCATGAAATTAACACCAAAAAATGCATTAAATTATGCCCTCTGGTGTGCTACAAGGATATCTTCCTTTTACCTTTAACCAATTTTACATCTAACATTTTATATATTCAATTATAACTCATTAATTATTTATCAAAATCAATTAAAACTGATTTGACACATTCCTAATTTTTTGCTCTATTTTTCCATGTAAGCACAGCTCCATAACTCTGATGGTTTGTCTACAACAAGCCATTAGGGTTAGGGTTTCACCTACCATTCACCCAAATGTATTGCTTTCAGGGTGGTACCGCTGGCCACCACACACTGGTCTCCATGCACAGCGATGTGTCATTTCAATATATGTGACTGTATTGCAAGCAAATGTCTAGTGATAGCAACACTTACCCTTTTGCAAATGAAACAGCTTCAGCATGGAAGACAACGGCATGGAAGGGGAAGGAAGGCATGTGAAGGGTAGGAATTGGAAGGGAAGGGATTGGGAAGGAAGGGAAGTTCTTCCTTTAAATTGCTGTGCAATTTAGTATACTAGTTATTATTATTATTTTTCTACGGCCCTCAAAAAAAAATTTTGAAATGCAGATTATGAGAACAGTGATCAAATTAAAGCAAAATGGACAGAACCTCCTTACAGATTGACAGAAACACTATTATCAGAAGTAATTACATGGTGAAATTACTGCTCAGTGAAGCGTAATTCCATAAATAAAAATTTATATTTGGTTAACGGTTTCTCAAAAACTAAGACAGATAAAGACATGGGATTTTTTTTCAAAATACCTCAGACACTTATCCAGTGCAGAAAGGAGCCTAAAGGAATTCCGTTTAAGAAATTCTAAGTTATGAATTTTTGTGCAAAACGGAATTCCCAAAAATGACATTCCAACCTCCAGAAAACATAGAAGGAATACTCAGATCAAGCTGAATTTATATGTGCATGCAGCCATACCCTAGTCTAACAATCTCACAAAATTTCGTTGTCATCGCGTAAGCGGTATCGGCGCTATGGCCGCACAAAAACTCATTTTTCAATCGCCGATATCTCGGTTGCTATTAAAGCTACAGAAAAATTAAAAACACCATCAGAAAGTTCAGTTTGTCCTCTTTCAGATGATATATAGCATTTTACTTTTTAAGGAAGTTTTTATATCTCGCGTAAGACATTGAAAATTTCATGTCTGTTTTTGGGCTCATCAAAACTTTTGGGCCAAAAAAACTATGAAGGTCTTCATGGATGTTCCTGAATATTTTTTTAGAGGTACCCACTATGGGCCTGCATAATGTCTCCAAAGGAAAAATTTCTACTTCAAGTACTTTTTCCTTGAGAATTTTTTTAATTTCACAATTGTAATGTAAATTTCTCAGCTTCTACTTATTCAAATTTCATGAAATTAACACCAAAAGATGCGTAAAATTATTACCTTCACTATCCTATGAGGGCATTCACCTATTACTAATAGCCAATTTTACACTTATCATTTTGTATATCCACATATAACTAATAAATTACACATTCAATTTAGTTAAAAGTCACATGGCATAATGCTAATTTTTCCCTCTATTTTTCCATTTAACCACAGCTCCATGACTCTTATGGTTTGCCTGCAACAACCCATTAGGGTTAGGGTTAGGCCTCAGTCAAAATGTATTGCAGTGAGGGTGGTAACATTGCTGACAACACACCTGGCTGCATGCTAAGCGCTATATGAGTCAGTATGTGCAAATCTACACTGCCAAGGACCAGATTACAACCAAAACTGGCTAGGGAATGGAATGGAAGGGAATGGAAGGGAAGGGCCTGGAAGGGCAGGGAATGGAAGGAAAGGGAATGTAAGAGCATGGAGTGGAAGCAAAGGGAATGGAAGGTCAGGGAATGGAAGGCAAGGAGAGGGGAGGGTAAATAGGGAGGGAATACGGGGGAGGGGAATTCATATCTTAAAATTGCTGTGCAATTTTAATTATTCTCTAGTTATAATCCCCCGCCGCTTGCGGGGGATTATATTGATATTGTTCGTTTTATTATTATTCTTATTATAATCCCCCGCTCGCGCAGCGGCGGGGGATTATATTGATATTCTTCGTTTTACTATTATTATAATCCCCCGCTCGCGCAGCGGCGGGGGATTATATTGATATTCTTCGTTTTACTATTATTATAATCCCCCGCCGCTTGCGGGGGATTATATTGATATTGTTCGTTTTATTATTATTATTATTATTATTCAGCTCAGGAAAACTGCGATTACTTCAAAACTATTAGAGATATTGGTTTACAAGTGAAGGATGATATGCAACTCCCGTGCGTGCTATCACTCACAAAATTTCATGATCAAATTTCATGACACTTATGAGTTATGAGCAAAATACAAAAAAAATTTCCGGCGCAGGTTTCTGAGAACCTAAGCATAACTGAGAGCTGTTGATTTTTTCTAAGATACCTTGACAAAGTCTCCAGTGCAGAAAGGCGTCTCGTGGAGATTTCATGAACACATTTCAAGATATGATTTTTTGAAAAATAGACATCCCGAAAACTGGCCAAAATTTTTCTGAAAAACAGGGAAGGAATGCTCGTAGAAAGCTTAAAATGGGCGTGCTTACAGACCTAGCCTAGTGTACCAACTTCACAAAGTTACGGACCGCTCGGACAAACGGTCTGTGCGCTACGGACGCACAAAAACTCAAAATTCAAGAGGCCATAGCTCAGTCCCTATTGCAGCTACAGACTAGTTTCACATATCACAAGAAAGGTCTGTTTCTCAGCTTTCCAATGGTGTATAGCATAATAGTGTCAGGCACGCGGCGTAGAATCGCGTCGGACATTGAAAATTTCATGTCACTTTTTAGGCCCAAAAAACCTTTTCGGCTCAAAAAATCAATGTAATTCTTCATGCACGTCCATCATTATTTTATGTGGGCTACCCATATCAGCCCTCCATATTGTCCCCAAACATAAATTACCTACATTAAATAGTTTGTCCTAGAGAATTTTTTTAATTTTCAAACTTCAAATATAAATTGCTCAGCTTTCGGTTATTCAAATTTCATGAAATTAATACCAAAAGATGCTTAAAATTATCGCCTTTACTGTCCTCCAAGGCCATACAGCTCATAGTAATAGCCAATTTTACATAGATGATTTTATATAAGCCACTATAACTCCTGCATTTATGTTTGAAATCAGATGAAAATGCAATGACATGTTCCTAATTTATTGCCTGATTTTTCCATGTAGGCACATCTCCCCAACTCTTATGGTTTGCCTGCAGCAAGCCATTAGGGTTAGGGTTAGGGTTTACTCAATACGCACTGCTTGCAGGTTGGTACCCTTGGCCACCACAGGTGTGTCTGGCAGTCAAGATATTTGATAGGCATATGCTCCAACAACATTGCAGCGTTCATACATGCTTTTAAGGTGACTCAAGCGTGGTAGTTTGATCATACAGATTTTTCTAAGCAACCAGGCTGCTCAGAAGTATGTGCAGTGTACCACGGTTGAGTCACCTTAAGAATTCATCATGAAGGACATGAATTGGAAGGGGAGAGTAAGCAGGGAAGGGGAGACAGGGGGGGGCGCGGGGGATTATCCGATATTGCCGTACGGCAATATCAGTTATACTAGTTAAGAACTTCCCGTAGGGAAGTTCTTATTGATATTGTACGTATTCTTATTATTATTATTATTATTATTATTATGAATTCCCCGTAGGGGAATTCATCTTGTTATTGCTGATTTTGTTATTATTATTATTAAGAACTTCCCGTAGGGAAGTTCTTATTGATATTGTACGTATTTTTATTATTATTATTATTCTTATTCTTATTATTTTTCTGCCGCGTTTTCGGCTTTTCTTAAATGTTGCTTAAATCATAGACATGGAAAGATATCATAATAATAATCTAAGATTTATATGTACCAGGTAAATTCCCTTCCCTGGCAAAAATTCCGCATCGGAATTACGTTTCGCACAGGAATTACAGCCGTTTTTCACAAAAAATTTCTGGCAACGTTTCAGAAGAAAGTCTTGACTTTTTTGCCATGAAATTTTTTTTGTGCATTCATCAAGGACTTATGCAGTGCAGAAAGGAGCCTAGTAGTAAACGGCTTGATAGTTCTTGAGATAAAAAAGTTCGAAATCAAGGCAAAACGAAATTTCCAGGGGTCATGTCATGAAAAACCATGATGCAATTATCAGATTTTGATGATCTTCAGGGAATTAGTAGTACTACTTGGGTACACTGTCTATGCAAAAGTATGGGACCCCAGGTCCAATACTTTTGGTGCCACAAGGCCTCAAAAGTGCAACTTTTGAAGGGCTGTAACTCCCTTAATATTAAACCAAGAAAAAGAATAAAACCATTTTTGGAAAGCTCAGAATGTCAGCTTTCCAATGGTATATAGCACTGTTCGCTTGGACGTCCAAGAGAAAATTTCGCTTAACAGTGAAAATTTCATGTCACTTTTTGGCCCGATCAAAACACGTTAGGTTACAAAAACCTATGAAGATCTTCATGGATGTTCATGAATATTTTTTTGCTCACACCTGGCCTAGATCCCTATAATGTGGCCAAAGGAAATTTACCTCCATCAAATACTTTTTCCTAGAGAATTTTTTGAAATTTCAAAATTCAAGTGCCAATAACTTGTTTCCTAATGACTCAAATTTCACCAAAAAAGCGTTAAAGGATGTGTAAAATCATGCTCTTTATTTCATTTAATGTGATCATGTATGTCAGAGCAACAGCCAATTTTACATGAATTTTTTTGTGTTTTCCATTATAACTCATCCATTTATGCTTCAAGTCAATTAAAACAGATGTGACATGATGCTGACTGTTTGCCCTATTTCTGTATGTAAGCACCTTTTCCTAGCTGTCATGGTTTGCCTGTAGGAAGTCATTAGGGTTAGGGTTTCATGAAAGTGTATTGCTTTTAGGATGGTACCTCTAGCCACCAATGGTCTTGCTCAATGCCAGCGATATATGACTAAGTATGTATCACTGTTGCTGTATTCCATGGACTATGGCAAGCATTTCAAAGTAGCAGCAATAATAGTTTTTGTCCAATCAAAACACGCTAAGCTCTGGAAGGGAAAGGAAAGCAAGGAACTGGAGGAGAAATGAAGATATAGGATTTGAAGGGAACGGAAGGGATGTGAAGGGAAGGGAAGTTCTTCCTTTAAATTGCTGTGCAATTTAGTATACTAGTTATTATTATTATTTTTCTACGTCCTTCAAAAAAAAATTTTGAAATGCAGATTATGAGAACAGTGATCAAAATAAAGCAAAATGGACAGAACCTCCTTACAGATTGACAGAAACACTATTATCAGAGGTAATTACATGGTGAAATTACTGCTCAATGAAGCGTAATTCCATTAAAAAAAAATTTTATTTCGTTAACGGTTTCTCAGAAACTAAGACAGATAAAGACATGGGATTTTTTTTCAAAATACCTCAGACACTTATCCAGTGCAGAAAGGAGCCTAAAGGAATTCCGTTGAAGAAATTCCAAGTTATGAATTTTTGTGCAAAACGGAATTCCCAAAAATGACATTCCAACCTCCAGAAAACATAGAAGGAATACTTGGATCAAGCTGAATTTACATGTGCATGCAGCCATACCCTAGTCTAACAATCTCACAAAATTTCGTTGTCATCGCGTAAGCGGTATCGGCGCTATGGCCGCACTAAAACTCATTTTTCAATCGCCGATATCTCGGTTGCTATTAAAGCTACAGAAAAATTAAAAACACCATCAAAAAGTTCAGTTTCTCCTCTTTCAGATGATATATAGCATTTTACTTTTTAAGGAAGTTTTTATATCTCGCGTAAGACATTGAAAATTTCATGTCTGTTTTTGGGCTCATCAAAACTTTTGGGCCCAAAAAAACTGTGAAGGTCTTCATGGATGTTCCTGAATATTTTTTTAGAGGTACCCACTATGGGCTTGCATGATGTCTCCAAAGGAAATATTTCTACTTCAAGTACTTTTTCCTTGAGAATTTTTTGAATTTCAAAATTGTAATGTAAATTGCTCAGCTTATACTCATTCAAATTTCATGAAATTAACTCCAAAAGATGCGTAAAATTAGTACCTTCACTATCCTATGAGGGCATTCACCTATTACTAATAGCCAATTTTACACTTATCATTTTCTATATCCACCTATAACTAATAAATTACACATTCAATTTAGTTAAAAGTCACATGGCATAATGCTAATTTTTCCCTCTATTTTTCCATTTAACCACAGCTCCATGACTCTTATGGTTTGCCTGCAACAACCCATTAGGGCTAGGGTTAGGCCTCAGTCAAAATGTATTGCAGTGAGGGTGGTAACATTGCTGACAACACACCTGGCTGCATGATAAGCGCTATATGAGTCAGTATGTGCAAATCTACACTGCCAAGGACCAGATTACAACCAAAACTGGGTAGGGAATGGAATGGAATGGAAGGGAAGGGTCTGGAAGGGCAGGGAATGGAAGGAAAGGGATTGGAAGGTCAGGGAATGGAAGGCAAGGAGAGGGGAGGGTAGATAGGGAGGGAATACGGGGGAGGGGAATTCATATCTTAAAATTGCTGTGCAATTTTAATTATTCTCTAGTTATTATTATTTTTCTTCCCACTTTTGGCCATTTCTTAAATGTTGCATAACTGACAAACTATAGAATGTATCACCATGAAAGTATAACAGCATAGACACAGCACAAAACTTCTTCAATGGTGGGAATTACGCATGGGAATTCCGCACTACATGGGAATTACAGCGATTTTCTATGAAAAATTTCTGCGTTCGGTTTTGAAGAAACTGTTGGTTTTTTTGGCATGAAATTTTTTTCTCATATACTACAAAGAAAGGCGCAGTGCAGAAAGGAGCCTAGTGGTAAACGGCTTGATAGGTCTTGAGATAAAAAATTTCGAAGTCAAGGCAAAACGAAATTTCCAGGGTTCATGTCATGAAAAACCATGATGCAATTATCAGATTTTCATGTTCTTCATGAAATGAGTAGTACTACTTGGGTACACTGTCTATGCAAAAGTATGGGACCCCAGGTCCAATACTTTTGGTGCCACAAGGCCTCAAAAGTGCAACTTTTGAAGGTCTGTAACTCCCTTAATATTAAACCAAGAAGGAAAAGAAAACCATTTTTGGAAAGCTCAGAATGTTAGCTTTCCAATGGTATATAGCATTATACCCTTGGACGTCCGAGGGAAAATTTTGCTTAACAGTGAAAATTTCATGTCACTTTTTGGCCCGATCAAAACACATTAGGCTACAAAAACCAATGAAGATCTTCATGGATGTTCATAAATATTTTTTTACTCGTACCTGGCCTAGACCCCTATAATGTGGCCGAAGGAAATTTACCTCCATCAAATAGTTTTTCCTAGAGAATTTTTTTCAATTTCAAAATTCAAATGCCAATAACTTCTTTCCTAATGACTCAAATTTCACCAAAACAACGTTAAAGGATGTGTAAAATCAAGGTCTTCATTTCATTTAATGTAACCATGCATGTCAGAACAACAGGCAATTTTACATGAATTTTTTGATGTTTTCAATTATAACTCATCCATTTATGCTTCGAGTCAGTTAAAACTGATGTGATATGGTGCTGAGTGTGTACCCTATTTATGTATACAAGCACCTTTTCCTAGCTGTCATAGTTTGCCTGTAGGAAGTCATTAGGGTTAGGGTTTCATGAAAGTGTATTGCTTTTAGGATGGTACCTCTAGCCACCAAAGGTCTTGCTCAATGCCAGCCATATATGACTAAGTATGTATGACTGTTGTTGTATTCCATGGAATATGGCAAGCATTTCAAAGTAGCAGCAATGATAGTTTTTGTCCATCAAAACACGCTAAGCTCTGGAAGGGAAAGGAATGCAAGGAACTGGAGGAGAAATGAAGATATAGGATTTGAAGGGAACGGAAGGGATGTGAAGGGAAGGGAAGTTCTTCCTTTAAATTGCTGTGCAATTTAGTATACTAGTTATTAAGAACTTCCCGTAGGGAAGTTCTTATTGATATTGTACGTATTCTTTATTATTATTATTATTCTTTATTATTATTCTTCCAACTTTTTCACTTTTTGAAATGTTGAATAACATCTGAACCAGCAGAGATACCTCAATAAGCACCTATACAGCATTTAGACACTATAAAATTCCTGCTATGGTGGGAATTACACATCGGAATTCCATTTGACATAGGAATTACAGGCGATCTTGACAAAAAATTTCCGATTCCGGTTTTGGAATAACTGTCAGTTGGAATTTCATGAAAATTTTTCCTGTTAATCTTGAATGTAATATGCAGTGCGGAAAGGAGCCTGGTGGTAATAGGGTGAATAGTTATGGAGAAAAAAAAATTCAAAATTTGAAGAAACCGAAATTTCGAGGGGTGATGTCATGAAAAACCATGATTGAAATGTCAGATTTTTATGTCCTTACAGGAATTTTGAGTACTACCAGGGTATAGTGTCTGTGCAAAAGTATGGCATCCCAGGTCCAATACTTTTGCTGCCACAGGGCCTCAAAAGTCGAACATTTGATGGCCTGTATCTCCCTTAATATTGGTCCTAGAAACAAACCAGGGACATTTTTGGAAAGCTCAGAATGTCAGCTTTTCAATTATGTATAGCAATATCCTGTACAACTTCCGGTTTAGAATCGCGGTGGACATTGAAAATTTTATGTCACTTTTTGGGTCGACAAAAATGTTTTTGGTAAAAAAGTGTATGAAGAACTTCATGGATGTTCATGAATAATTTATGTAGGATACCCAGGTTGGGCCTCCATATTGTACCAAAAGGACAATTGCCTACATCAAATACTTTTTCCCAGAGAATTTTTTTAATTCTAAAATTTAAACGTAAATTGCTCTGGTTATAATTGTTCAAATCTCATGAAATTAACACCAAAAAATGCATAAAATTATGCCCTCTAGTGTGCTACAAGGATATTTTCCTCTTACCTTTAACAAATTTTACATCTAACATTTTATATATTCAATTATAACTCATTCATTATATATCAAAATCAATTAAAACTAATTTGACACATTCCTATTTTTTTCCTCTATTTTTGCATGTAAGCACATCTCCATAACTCTGATGATTTGTCTACAACAAGCCATTAGGGTTAGGGTTTCACCTACCATTCACTCAAAATGTATTGCTTTGAGGGTGGTACCGCTGGCCAACACACACTGGTCTCCATGCCCAGCGATGTGTGATTTCAATATATATGACTGTATACTACATGGCCTACTGCAAGATTTACCTTTTTGCCAAGTGAAACAGCTTCAGCATGGAATGTAAGGGGATGGAAGCGGAAGCAAGGAAGGGAAAGGATTGGAAGGGAAGGGATTGCATTGAAGGGATTGCAAGGAAGGGAAGGGATTGGAAGGGAAGGGAAGTTCTTCCTTTAAATTGCTGTGCAATTTAGTATACTAGTTATTATTATTCTTATTATTATTCTTATTATTCTTATTATTCAGCTCAGAAAAACTGCGATTACTTCAAAAGTATTACAGATACTATGTTACAAGTCAAGGGTAGTATGCAACTCCATTGCGTGCTACTTCACACGAAATTTCATGATCAAATTTCATGACACTTATGAGTTATGAGGAAAATATAAAAAAAATTTCCGGCGCAGGTTTCTGAGAACCTAAGCATAACTGAGACCTGTTGATTTTTTCTAAGATACCTTGACAAAGTCTCCAGTGCAGAAAGGCGTCTCGTGGAGATTTCATGAACACATTTCAAGATATGATTTTTTGAAAAATAGACATACCGAAAACTGACTAAAATTTTTTCGAAAAACAGGGAAGGAATGCTCTTAGAGAGCTGAAAATGGGTGCACATACAGACGTACCCCAGTGTACAAACTTCACAAAGTTACGGACCGCTCGGACAAACGGTCTTGGTGCTACGGACGCACAAAAACTCAAACTTCAAGTGGCCATATCTCAGTCCCTATTTCAGCTACAGACTAGTTTTACATATCACAAGAAAGGTCTGTTTCTCAGCTTTCCAATGGTGTATAGCATAATAGTGTCAGACGCGCGACGTAGAATCGCGTCAGACATTGAAAATTTCATGTCACTTTTTAGGCCCAAAAAACCTTTTCGCCTCAAAAAGTCAATGTAATTCTTCATGCACGTCACTCATTATTTTATGTGGGCTGCCCATATCAGCCCTCCATATTGTCCCCAAAGATCAATTACCTACATTAAATAGTTTGTCCTAGAGAATTTTTTGAATTTCAAAATTCAAATGTATATTGCTCAGCTTCCGGTTATTCAAATTTCATGAAAATTAATACCAAAAGATGCTTAAAATTATGGCCTTTACTGTCCTCCAAGGCCATACAGCTCATAGTAATAGCCAATTTTGCATAGATCATTTAATATAAGCCACTATAACTCCTGCATTTATGTTTCAAATCAGTTAAAAATGCAATGACATGTACCTAATTTATTGCCTGATTTTTCCATGTAGGCACATCTTCCCAACTCTTATGGTTTGCCCACAACAAGCCATTAGGGTTAGGGTTAGGGTTTACTCAACATGCACTGCTTGCAGGGTGGTACGCTTGGCCACCACAGGAGTGTCTGGCTGGCTATGTGTCTGGCTGCCAAGACATTTCATAGGCATATGCTCCAGCTATGAAGGACTTGAACTGGGAGGAAGGAGTAAGCAGGGCAGGGGAGACAGGGGGGCGCGGGGGATTATCCGATATTGCCGTACGGCAATATCAGTTATACTAGTTATTATTATTATAATCCCCCGCCGCTTGCGGGGGATTATATTGATATTGTTCGTTTTATTATTATTATTATTATTATTATAATCCCCCGCCGCGAGCGGGGGATTATATTGATATTGTTCGTTTTATTATTATTCTTATTCTTATTCTTATTCTTATTCAGCTCAGAAAAACTGCGATTACTTCAAAAGTATTACAGATACTGTTCTGCAAGTCAAGGGTAATATGCAACTCCATTGCGTGCTACTTTGAACGAAATTTCATGATCAAATTTCATGACGCTTATGAGTTATGCGGAAAATATGAAAAAAATTTCCGGCGCAGGTTTCTCAGAATCTAAGCATAACTGAGACCTGTTGATTTTTTCTAAGATACCTTGACAAAGTCTCCAGTGCAGAAAGGCGTCTCATGGAAATTTCATGAATAGTTTCAGAGATATGAATTTTTTAAAATTGGATGTCATGAAAATTTTCTAAAATTTTTCTGGAAAACAGGGAAGGAATGCTCGTAGAAAGCTGAAAATGGGCACACTTACAGATGTACCCTAGTGTACAAACTTCACAAAATTACGGACCGCTCGCACAAACGGTCTCGGCGCTACGGACGTCCAAAAACCCAATTTTTAAGTGCTCATATCTCGGTCCCTATTTAAGCTACAGCAAAGTATCACATATCACAAGAAAGGTCTGTTTCTCAGCTTTCCAATGGTGTATAGCATTATAGTGTCAGACGCCCGACGTAGAATCGCGTCGGACATTGAAAATTTCATGTCACTTTTTGCACTCACAAAAGTGTTTTAGGCTAAAAAATCTATGAAGTACTTCATGGATGTTCATCAATAATTTATGCAGGCTACCCAGGTTGCGCCTCCTTATTGTGCCAAAAGGAAATTTGCCTACATCAAATACTTTTTCCTAGAGAATTTTTTTAATTTCAAAATTGAAACGTAAATTGCTCAGCTTCTACTTATTCAAATTTCATGAAATTAACACCAAAAGATGCGTAAAAATACAGGCTTTTGACTTGCGTAAGGGCATTCACCTCACACAAACACCCTATTTTACATAGATCATTTTACATATTCAATCATAACTCATGACTTAATGCTTCAAATCAGTTACAACTCATAAATCATGTTGTTAATTTTTTGGCCTATTTTGTGGTATAAACACATCCACTTATCTCGAAAAAAAAAAAAATTTCAAACTTTTAACAGATGCATGTGGTCTGCAGTCGGTGCCATCCTGTCTCAGTGCCACCTTTTACAAGACCTAACCTTACTGTACTGTCAAAGCAGCTGAACTAGCGAATAATATACATTGTACATTGAAAGGGTATGATGCATATAAGGGTTTCACATAGGCTGTTATATTGTGTAATAGTGCAATAGACTTATTAGGGCAGGCAGGGACTATTGTAATGATGTGATGTGCCCTCTTGGAATCGAAGTTCATCCCTAAAAAACCAGGCCAGGGGACATACACAAAAATAGTGGACATGAATTTCAAAAAAGCGTATGCAGGCCTGGGGGTAATACGGGGCCCGCGGGGGATTATCCGATATTGCCGTACGGCAATATCAGTTATACTAGTTCTTATTATTCTTATTATTCTTATTATTATTCAGCTCAGGAAAACTGCGATTACTTCAAAACTATTAGAGATATTGGTTTACAAGTGAAGGATGATATGCAACTCCCGTGCGTGCTATTACTCACAAAATTTCATGATCAAATTTCAAGACACTTATGAGTTATGAGGAAAATACAAAAAAAATTTCCGGCGCAGGTTTCTGAGAACCTAAGCATAACCGAGACCTGTTGATTTTTTGTGTGATACCTTGACAAAGTCTCCAGTGCAGAAAGGCGTCTGGTGGAGATTTCATGAACGCATTTCAAGATATGATTTTTTGAAAATTTGACATCCCGAAAATTGACTGAAATTTTTTTGAAAAACAGGGAAGGAATGCTCGTAGAAAGCTGAAAGTAGGTAAACTTACAGACCTACCCTAGTATACTAACTTCACAAAGTTACGGACTGCTCGGACAAACGGTCTTGGCGCTACGGACGCACAAAAACTCAAACTTCAAGTGGCCATATCTCAGTCCCTCTTTCAGCTACAGACTAGTTTTACATATCACAAGAAAGGTCTGTTTCTCAGCTTTTCAATGGTATATAGCATTATAGTCTCAGACGCACGGCGTAGAATCGCGTCGGACATTGAAAATGTTTTGTCACTTTTAGCACTCACAAAAGTGTTTTAGGCTAAAAAATCTATGAAGTGCTTCATGGATGTTCATCAATAATTTATGACGGCTACCCAGGTTGGGCCTCCATATTGTGCCAAAAGGAAATTTGCCTACCTCAAATACTTTTTCCTAGAGAATTTTTTTAATTTCAAAATTGAATCGTAAATTGCTCAGCTTCTACTTATTCAAATTTCATGAAATTAACACCAAAAGATGCGTAAAAATACAGGCTTTTGACTTGCGTAAGGGCATTCACGTCACACAAACACCCTATTTTACATAGCTCATTTTACATATTCAATCATAACTCATGACTTACTGCTTCAAATCAGTTACAACTCATAAATCATGTTGCTAATTTTTTGGCCTATTTTGTGGTATAAACACATCCACCTATCTCGAAAAAAAAAAATTTCAAACTTTTAACAGATGCATGTGGTCTGCTGTCGGGGCCATCCTGTCTCAGTGCCACCTTTTTACAAGACCTAACCTTACTGTACTGTCAAAGCAGCTGAACTAGCGAATAATATACATTGTACATTAAAAGGGTATGATGCATATAAGGGTTTCACATAGGCTGTTATATTGTGTATTAGTGCAATAGACTTATTAGGGCAGGCAGGGACTATTGTAATGATGTGATGTGCCCTCTTGGAATCGAAGTTCATCCCCGAAAAACCAGGCCAGGGGACAAACACAAAAATAGTGCACATGAATTTCAAAAGAAGCGTATGCAGGCCTGGGGGTAATACGGGGCCCGCGGGGGATTATCCGATATTGCCGTACGGCAATATCAGTTATACTAGTTATTATTCTTATTATTATAATCCCCCGCCGCGAGCGGGGGATTATATTGATATTGTTCGTTTTATTATTATTATTATTCTTATTATTCTTATTATTATTCTTATTATTATTCAGCTCAGGAAAACTGTGATTACTGCAAAACTATTAGAGATAACACCCTGAAACCTCAAACACAATATGTGACTCTGTTGCGTGCTACTTCTTGCGAAATTTCTTGATCAAATTTCATGATACTAACGCGTTATTGAGAAAATAAAAAATAAATTTCTGGCAGCGTTTCCAGGAGAACAAAAGAAAATTGGGCTTTGCTGATTTTTTGTAAGATACCTTGACAAAGGTTCCAGTGCAGAAAGGCGTGTCATGGAAATTTCATGAATAGTTTCAGAGATATGAATTTTTCAATATTGGATGTCATGAAAATTTTCTAAAATTTTTCTGGAAAACAGGGAAGGAATGCTCGTAGAAAGCTGAAAATGGGTACACTTACAGATGTACCCTAGTGTACAAACTTCACAAAGTTACGGACCGCTCGCACAAACGGTCTCGGCGCTACGGACGTCCAAAAACCCAATTTTCAAGTGCTCATATCTCGGTCCCTATTTAAGCTACAGCAAAGTATCACATATCACAAGAAAGGTCTGTTTCTCAGCTTTCCAATGGTGTATAGCATTATAGTGTGAGACGCCCGACGTAGAATCGCGTCGGACATTGAAAATTTCATGTCACTTTTTGCGCCTAAAAAATCTTTTTGGCTCAAAAAGTCGATGAAATTCTTCATGCACGTCCATGAATATTTTATGTGGGATACCCATATCAGCCCTCCATATTGTCCCCAAAGATCAATTACCTACATCAAACAGTTTTTCCTGGAGAATTTTTTGAATTTCAAAATTGAAATGTACATTGCTCCGCTTCTGGTTATTCTAATTTCATGAAATTAATACCAAAAGATGCGTAAAATTATGGCCTTTACTGTCCTCCAAGGAAAAACACCTCTTCTGAATAGCCAATTTCAAATAAATGATTTTATATATTCAATTATAACTCATGAACTATTGTTTCAGTTCAGCTCAGGAAAACTGTGATTACTGCAAAACTATTAGAGATAACACCCTGAAACCTCAAACACAATATGTGACTCTGTTGCGTGCTACTTCTTGCGAAATTTCTTGATCAAATTTCATGATACTAACGCGTTATTGAGAAAATAAAAAATAAATTTCTGGCAGCGTTTCCAGGAGAACAAAAGAAAATTGGGCTTTGCTGATTTTTTGTAAGATACCTTGACAAAGGTTCCAGTGCAGAAAGGCGTGTCATGGAAATTTCATGAATAGTTT
Source organism: Platynereis dumerilii (assembly GCA_026936325.1). NCBI lineage: Eukaryota > Metazoa > Annelida > Polychaeta > Phyllodocida > Nereididae > Platynereis > Platynereis dumerilii. The sequence goes on from JAPTHN010000021.1 coordinate 9,374,685, forward strand.
CAGAGATATGAATTTTTCAATATTGGATGTCATGAAAATTTTCTAAAATTTTTCTGGAAAACAGGGAAGGAATGCTCGTAGAAAGCTGAAAATGGGTACACTTACAGATGTACCCTAGTGTACAAACTTCACAAAGTTACGGACCGCTCGCACAAACGGTCTCGGCGCTACGGACGTCCAAAAACCCAATTTTCAAGTGCTCATATCTCGGTCCCTATTTAAGCTACAGCAAAGTATCACATATCACAAGAAAGGTCTGTTTCTCAGCTTTCCAATGGTGTATAGCATTATAGTGTGAGACGCCCGACGTAGAATCGCGTCGGACATTGAAAATTTCATGTCACTTTTTGCGCCTAAAAAATCTTTTTGGCTCAAAAAGTCGATGAAATTCTTCATGCACGTCCATGAATATTTTATGTGGGATACCCATATCAGCCCTCCATATTGTCCCCAAAGATCAATTACCTACATCAAACAGTTTTTCCTGGAGAATTTTTTGAATTTCAAAATTGAAATGTACATTGCTCCGCTTCTGGTTATTCAAATTTCATGAAATTAATACCAAAAGATGCGTAAAATTATGGCCTTTACTGTCCTCCAAGGAAAAACACCTCTTCTGAATAGCCAATTTCAAATAAATGATTTTATATATTCAATTATAACTCATGAACTATTGTTTCAGATCACTTAAAACTGAATGTACATGTTGCTAATTTTTTGCCCTATTTTGTGGTATAAGGCCATCCTCATATCTCTAATACTTTGCTGGTAAAATAAAGCTAAAAAAAGTATTCACAGATGCATGTAAGTCATATCTGTCTCACTGCCAGCTTTCCCAGCAGCTGACCTTGTGCCTGCCACGACATTCCATAGGCATATGCACCAGCAAGATTACTACGTTCATACATGGTATGAAGAATTCATCATGACGGATATGAACTGGAAGGACGGAGTAAGCAGGGCAGGGGAGATAAGGGGGGGCGCGGGGGATTATCCGATATTGCCGTACGGCAATATCAGTTATACTAGTTATTATTATTATTCTTATTATTCAGCTCAGAAAAACTGCGATTACTTCAAAAGTATTACAGATACTACGTTACAAGTCAAGGGTAGTATGCAACTCCATTGCGTGCTACTTCACACGAAATTTCATGATCAAATTTCATGACACTTATGAGTTATGAGGAAAATATAAAAAAAATTTCCGGCGCAGGTTTCTGAGAACCTAAGCATAACTGAGACCTGTTGATTTTTTCTAAGATACCTTGACAAAGTCTCCAGTGCAGAAAGGCGTCTCGTGGAGATTTCATGAACACATTTCAAGATATGATTTTTTGAAAAATAGACATCCCGAAAACTGACTAAAATTTTTTCGAAAAACAGGGAAGGAATGCTCTTAGAGAGCTGAAAATGGGTGCACATACAGACGTACCCCAGTGTACAAACTTCACAAAGTTACGGACCGCTCGGACAAACGGTCTTGGTGCTACGGACGCACAAAAACTCAAACTTCAAGTGGCCATATCTCAGTTCCTATTTCAGCTACAGACTAGTTTTACATATCACAAGAAAGGTCTGTTTCTCAGCTTTCCAATGGTGTATAGCATAATAGTGTCAGACGCGCGACGTAGAATCGCGTCGGACATTGAAAATTTTATGTCACTTTTTAGGCCCAAAAAACCTTTTCGCCTCAAAAAGTCAATGTAATTCTTCATGCACGTCACTCATTATTTTATGTGGGCTGCCCATATCAGCCCTCCATATTGTCCCCAAAGATCAATTACCTACATTAAATAGTTTGTCCTAGAGAATTTTTTGAATTTCAAAATTCAAATGTATATTGCTCAGCTTCCAGTTATTCAAATTTCATGAAATTAATACCAAAAGATGCTTAAAATTATGGCCTTTACTGTCCTCCAAGGCCATACAGCTCATAGTAATAGCCAATTTTGCATAGATCATTTAATATAAGCCACTATAACTCCTGCATTTATGTTTCAAATCAGTTAAAAATGCAATGACATGTACCTAATTTATTGCCTGATTTTTCCATGTAGGCACATCTTCCCAACTCTTATGGTTTGCCCGCAACAAGCCATTAGGGTTAGGGTTAGGGTTTACTCAACATGCACTGCTTGCAGGGTTGTACGCTTGGCCACCACAGGAGTGTCTGGCTGGCTATGTGTCTGGCTGCCAAGACATTTCATAGGCATATGCTCCAGCTATGAAGGACTTGAACTGGGAGGAAGGAGTAAGCAGGGCAGGGGAGACAGGGGGCGCGGGGGATTATCCGATATTGCCGTACGGCAATATCAGTTATACTAGTTAAGAACTTCCCGTAGGGAAGTTCTTATTGATATTGTACGTCTTTATTATTATTATAATCCCCCGCCGCTTGCGGGGGATTATATTGATATTGTTCGTTTTATTATTAAGAATTTACCTATGGTAAATTCTATTTGTTTTTGCTATTATTATTATTATTATTATTATTATTTTTTCAAAATGGGTTTACATCTGTGAAAGTGTTTTCAGTTGATAGGTCAGTAGATTAGCATTACGTAATTGCGTTCTCAATGTCATTTTCACAGTTGTCTTTTTCACAGAGCCGGTCGAAGTCGAAAATTAGTAAACTTTACAGGCTCATAACTCAAAAAGTATTGAAGTTAATCTGTCAAGGGTCAAAATTCTGTGATAAAAAGTTGTTGTCAACGTTTTGGTGCAAGTGAAATGAGAGTTGGTCTAACGGGTAAGGGGCTATTGACCTATGAGCTGTTTTCAGTCTGCGATTGAGATCTCAAGTTACATAATAGATAGGAATATGGTGATTGTGGCTACAGTTAGACAGTATCTGGGGCCAGGGTCGACTGTAATATTGATGGGCTTGATGCAATATTTTATGAAATATGGCAATTTTTCAAAATTGAGTGTTCAAAATTTATGTGTAATTGTAAAATCTCCATGAAGGAATAGTCTGAGGTGATGAAAATGTATAATCAACTACCCTTAACCTTTACCAAAAAGACTATATTGACCAAAAAATGTGACCTATAGGTGATATTTGAAGGTGATATGAGCCATCAAAGTAAAAAAAGTTGAATTTTTCAAAAATTCTCAAAATTATGTTATAGTTCACCAATCCTCTTAAAAGTCTGAGGTACACTGGTCAGTAATATGGTTATCAAAAGCCCCCTATTAGAATTGTTTCATATCCTCAACTTAATTTGTAAAAAATTGTGAAAAGTGCTACTTTGCAACTTCCATGACATTTTGCATAAATGATTTAATTTGAGTGGGAAATATTACTCCTACAGCTTTCTGTAAATTAAATGACCCCCCTAGATCACATACTGGCAACACATGAGCACATTAATTTTGACCTGTGACAATTTCCGCAAGGTCAAATTTGAGGTCAAAGATGAAATGAAAATTGATCATTTTCACAAATGATTTTTTTTAACTAGCAAGGAAAGTTCCAATTTCTTTGATTTTAATTGACAAGCTTGACCAAATACTTGCGGTAAGTTCTGGCAAATGACAAGTCTGTAGGTACAGTCAACTCGAAGCAACAAAGGTCAAAAGGTCAGAAAAATGAGGAAATTGTCAGCCAAAAATTCATTTTCACATGATGCAGGTGAGACAGTTTCACACTCCAACGCAGGCTGGCCGCATATATTAGCATACATTAACCATATTTGGAAAGCTGTTCTGGCCCTTTCTGGTGACGGGGCCAGTGTACACTACTGTCTAATGTTTATATACACAAATGACTGTGTCAGGAGTAGGGGTCAGGAGTTGGGCTGTCAGTCAGGACTGTCAGTCAGTACTGTCAGTGAGGTCTGTGAGTCCGGATTCTGAGTCAGTACTCTGAGTCGGGACTATGAGTCGGGACTGTGAGTCGGGACTGTGAGTCGGGACTGTGAGTCGGGACTGTGAGTCGGGACTGTGCGTCTGGACTGTGAGTCGGAACTCTGAGCCAGGACTCTGAGCCAGGACTCTGCCAAAGGCCTCTGCTCCAGCATTCTGAGTCAGGACTCTGAGTAGAGACTGTGAGTCTGGCCTGTGAGACAGGCCTGTGAATCAGGCCTGAGTCGGGACGCTGAGTCAGGACTGTGAGTCGGGACTGAGAGTCGGGACTGTGAGTCGGGGACTGTGAGTCGGTCCTGTGAGTCAGGCCTGTGAGTCGGGCTTGTGAGTCAAGACTGTGAGTCAGGACTGTGAATCAGGACTGTGAATTGTGACTGTGAGTCAGTACTCTGCTTCGGGACTGCAAGTCAGGACTGTGAGGCGGGCCTGCAAGTCAGGCATCTGAGTCAGGACTCTGAGTCAGGACTCGGAGTCAGGACTCTGAGTCAGGACTCTGAGTCAGGACTCTGAGTCAGGACTCTGAGTCAGGACTCTGAGTCAGGACTCTGAGTCAGGACTCTGAGTCAGGACTCTGAGTTAGGCCTCTGACTCAGGAGTTGGAGTCAGGACTCTGAGTCAGGACTCTGAGTCAGGACTCTGAGTCAGGACTCTGAGCCAGGAGTTGGAGTCAGGACTCTCAGGACTCTGAGTCAGGCCTGTGAGTCCGGCTTGTGAGTCAAGACTGTGAGTCAGGACTGTGAATCAGGACTGTGAGTGAGTACTCTGCTTCGGGACTGCAAGTCAGGAATGTGAGTCAGGACTGTGAGTCAGGACTCTGAGTCATGACTCTGAGTCAGGACTCTGAGTCAGGAGTAGGAGTCAGGAGTTGGAGTCAGGCCTCTGAGTCAGGCCTCTGAGTTACGACTCTGAGTTAGGACTCTGAGTCAGGACTCTGAGTCAGGACTCTGAGTCAGGACTCTGAGTCCGGACACAGAGTCAGGACTCTGAGTCTGGCCTGAGAGTCGTGACTGTGAGTAGGGGACTGTGAGTCGGGCCTGTGAGTCTGGCTTGTGAGTCAAGACTGTGAGTCAGGGCTGTGAATCAGGACTGTGAATCGGGACTGTGAGTCAGTACTCTGCTTCGGGGCTGCAAGTCAGGACTGTGAGGCGGGACTGCAAGTCAGGACTCTGAGTCAGGACTCTGAGTCAGGATTCTGAGTCAGGACTCTGAGTCAGGACTCTGAGTCAGGACTCTGAGTCAGGACTCTGAGTCAGGACTCTGAGTCAGGTCCCTGAGTCAGGACTCTGAGTCAGGACTCTGAGTCAGGTCTCTGAGTCAGGACTATGAGTCAGGACTCTGAGTCAGGACTCTGAGTTAGGACTCTGAGTCAGGACTCTGAGTCAGGACTCTGAGTCAGGGCTCTGAGTCAGGCCTCTGAGTCAGGACTCTGAGTCAGGACTCTGAGTTAGGACTCTGAGTCAGGACTCTGAGTCAGGCCTCTGAGTCAGGACTCTGAGTCAGGCCTCTGAGTCAGGACTCTGAGTCAGGACTCTTGAGGCCGTATTGAGTCGAGCCAGGAGTCTGAGGAAGGATTTACCATCAGCAGTTGAAGTCACAAGTCAGAACCAGGAGTCTAAGTCAGTCATCAGAGAAAAGAGTCTGCATCAGGAGTGACAGTCAGTAGTCTGAATCGGAGATCAAATCAGGAAGCTGATCGGGATTCAGAGTTGGAGTCGGAGTCGGAGTCAGAGTCGCAGTCATGGTGAGGAAACAGAGTCTGCATGTGTTTTCTCAGTCCCTCGGTTGTATCCATCGGTCCATTTGTCTGTCCATTTACAGGCAAACTTTAGTTGAAAGTAAAGGTAAATTCTTTGTAATTGTCCCTGATGACAATTACCGTGTTCTCTAGTTATAATCCCCCGCCGCTTGCGGGGGATTATATTGATATTGTTCGTTTTATTATTATAATCCCCCGCCGCGAGCGGGGGATTATATTGATATTGTTCGTTTTATTATTATTCTTATTCTTATTATTATAAATTCCCCCGTTAGGGGAATTTATATTGTTTTTGTTCGGTTTTTTTTTCATCATCCTATTTTTTGTTTTTTTTTTCTTATTTTTCGTCATCACTTTGACAGGCTGTATTTCAGAAACTATTTCCAGTAACTACCTGAAATTGCAGAACCATTTTGCTTTTTCTGAACAATTTTATATACTGGAATTACAGAGCGTAATTTTTAGCAAACTGGTAATTACGCAGCAAATGCATAAAAAATTTGTCGTCACGGTTTTAGAAGAACCAATTAGTGAAATTACACCAAATTTTTACACAATTATCTCTAGAGATATACACAGTGCGGAAAGGCGGCTTTTGGCAATATCTCTAAAAGTTTTTTTTATATGAATTTTTCAAATAAGGGAATTCCTGAAATTGCTACTAAAATTTTTCAAAAACTAAGAAGAAATGCTCCAATCAAGCTGCAGTTGCATGCAGTTACAGTCATACTATAGTGTAACAATCCACTAGAATTTCAACTTTCTAGCGCTAACGGTATCGGCGCTATAGCATCACTAAAGCGCTATTTTCAAGCGCCGATATCTCGGTTCCTATTAAAGCTACAGAAAAATAAAAAACACCACCAGAAAGCTCTGTTTCTTAGCTTTCACATGGTATATAGCATTTTACTGTAGCGCCGTGCGTTCAAAATCGCGGTGGACCCTGAAAATTTTATCTCACTTTTCACCTCCCCAAATGCTTCTTGTGGCTGGAAACACTTTTTCCTGGCCATATGCCAATTTCATCGCTTCTCATACTTTACTGCCTGCACATTTTCTTTTTTGAAATAAATGCTGACCCAATTACATTTCTGTGTGAATCATCGGATGGGGAAGGTAGAAGGGAAGGGGCAGGGGGATGTAAGGGGGCAGGATGTAAGGGGGCAGGATGTAAGGGGGCAGGGGAGAGGAAGGGAAGGGGGGAATTTATCTTTGTAATTGTGCACAATTACAGGTGTACTAGTTATTATTCTTATTCTTCCAACTTTTTGACATTTTTTAATGTTAAATAACTGCTGTCCTAGAAGAGATAACTCAATTAACACATGCAGAACATTATGATACTATAAAATTCCTTCTATACTGGGAATTACACATCGGAATTCCGTGTGACATAGGAATTACAGGCAATTTTCACGAAAAATTTCCGATTCCGGTTTCGGGAAAACTGTCGGTCAGAATGTCATGAAATTTTTTCCTGTTAATCTCTAATGGAATATGCATTGCAGAAAGGAGCCTAGTGGCTATACGGTGAATAGCTTTGGAGAAAAAAAAGTTCAAAATCGGAGCATAGAGAAATTTCGAGGGATGATGTCATGAAAAACCATGATTGAAATGTCATATTTTCATGTCCTTAGAGGAATTGTTGCTACTACAGGGGTATAGTGTTATTGCAAAAGTATGGCATCCTAGGACCTATACTTTTTGTGCCACAGGGCCTCAAAAGTCGAACATTTGATGGGCTGTACCTCCCTTAATATTGGTCCTAGAAAGAAAAAATGGACATTTTTGGAAACCTCAGAATGTCAGCTTTCCATTGATATATAGCAATATGCTGTACGGCGTACGGTTTAGAATCGCGTCGGACATTGAAAATTTTATGTCACTTTTTGGGTCTCCGTACACCTATTTTGCCCAAAAAAATATGAAGGTCTTCATGGATGATCATGTTGATTTTTTGTGTGGTGCCCAATATGGACCTGCATAATATGCCCAAAGGAATTTTGTCTACTTGAAGTACTTTATCATTGAGAATTTTTTTAATTTCAAAATTGAAATCTAGATTGCTCAGTTTCTACTTGTTCAAATGTCATGAAATTAACACCAAAAAATGCATAAAATTATGCCCTTTTATGTGCTCCAAGGGCATATATCTCTCACTAATAGCCAATTTTACATTAGCAATTTCATATATCCAATTATAGCTCATTAAGTATTCATTAAAATCAATTAAAACTAATTTGACTTATTGCTAATTTTTTGTTCTATTTTTCCATGTAAGCACATGTTCCTACCATGATTTTTTTTATCCTATTTAAACTCTTCCAATAAAGTTTCAAATCACTTAAAATTGATATGATATGTTGCTTATTTGTTGCCCTATTGTTTGCAAATAACCTCATATTTTTTCCATTACATTTATAATTAAATTATAACTTGTCAAATACTGCTGCAAATCACTTAAAACTAATTTGACAAGTTGCTGACTCCTTGCCCTCTGTGTGTATGTAAGCACATCTTCCTAGCTCTTATGGTTTGTCCATAACAAATCATTAGGGTTAGGGTTTCAGCAAAGTATTGCTTTTAGGGTGGTGCCATCGCCCAAAAAAGGCCTGGCTGCATGCCAAGCGATATAAACTCAGCAACATTAAAAACGCACACATTTTCAAAGTATCATAACTTCTGAAGCACTAGATTTATCTTAATGTCATTTGGCAAATTTGCTTATTAGCTTCTCAACTAAAGATTTTGAACGTTTGAACGGGTTCCGAGGATATTTCTAAGAACCAGACATGCTTTTGTGACATAATGTCAAATTTGGAATTTGCAAAATTGAAAAAGGGGTAGGAGGGTAGAGTACGAATGCTTTCACTTTATTATTGATTTCAAAAGGTCAAAACAGGTGTCCATCAAGATTTCAGCTCTAAATTTGACCAAAACAGGATAATTTCTGATGCTTATGATGAAAAAGTGTTGAAAATGATGTGACAAACAAATGTGAAAAACACCAACTTGACTGAAAAATCAACCAAAAACTCACAAAACCCCACAAAAAAGCGTGAGTGACCATCTTGATTATTTCCACACTCCAAATACTGAGCTGTGACAGACTTCACTTGCAATCAGTTTTGGACCAATTTGCATTGGTTGTGATTTTGGTTTTTGGACATTATGCACTAAAAGTGGCATAATCCAGCCGTTTCGCTTTCTTTCTTTATGAAATTTTCTGGACTTCCACAAGAGATATCAACAGACATCAGTGTAAAGTTTCATGAAAATATCTCTTTTACAAGTTGGTTTTTAAGTTGTTCAAAAATGTGTGCGTTTTTAATGTTGCTGAGTTTAGGAGAATGTGTGCCTGTTGGTGCAGTTCCATGGACTACTGCAGGCAGCGTCAAAGCAACAGTGATGATTCGCTCCAGGACAACCTAAACACACTATTAAGCAATGGAAAGGAAAGGAATGCAAGGAACTAGAATAGCAGAGCAGGGAAGGGATTGGAAGGAAGGGAAGGGATAGGAAGGGAAGGGAAGTTCTTCCTTTAAATTGCTGTGCAATTTAGTATACTAGTTTGTTTTTGTTTTTTTTCTTATTTTTCGTCAACACTTTCACAGGCTGTATTTTCCAAACTATTTACAGTAACTACCTGAAATTGCAGAGTGATATTGCTTTTGGTGAACAATTTTATATCCTGGAATTACAGAGTGTAATTTTGAGTGAACTGGTAATTACGCAGCAAATGCATAAAAAATTTGTGTTCACGGTTTAAAAAGAACCAATGAGTGAAATTACACCAACTTTTTACACAGTCATCTCTAAAGATATACGCAGTGCGGAAAGGCGGATTTTGGCAATATCTCTAAAAGTTTTTTTTATATGAATTGTTCAAATAAGGGAATTCCCAAAATTGCTACTAAAATTTTCCAAAAACTAGGAAGAAATGCTCCAATCAAGCTGAAATTGTATGCAGTTACAGTCATACTATAGTGTAACAATCCACTAGAATTTCAACTTTCTAGCGTTAACGATATCGGCGCTATAGCACCACAAAAACGCTATTTTCAAGCGCGGATAACTCAGCCCCTATTAAAGCTACAGAAAAATAAAAAACACCACCAGAAAGCTCTGTTTCTTAGCTTTCACATGGTATATAGCATTCTACTGTAGCACCGTCCGTTAAAAATCGCGGTGGACCCTGAAAATGTTATCTCACTTTTTTCGTTCCCAAATGCTTCTTATGGCTGGAAACACTTTTTCCTGGCCATATGCCAATTTCATCGCTTCTCATACTTCACTGGCTGCACATTTTCTTTGTTGAAATAAATGCTGACAATTACATTTCTGTGTGAATCATCGGATGGGGAAGGTAGAAGGGAAGGGGCAGGGGGATGTAAGGGGGAAGGGGAGAGGAAGGGAAGGGGGGAATTTATCTTTGTAATTGTGCACAATTACAGGTGTACTAGTTCTTATTATTAAGAATTTACCTATGGTAAATTCTATTTGTTTTTGTTAATATTATTATTCTTTTTATTCTTATTATTCTTATTCTCTCAAAATGGTTTTATGTTCACAAAAGATTGTCAAAAGGTAAGTCAGTTATTGGGTATTACGTAATTGGGTCATATGATGTCATTTTCACAGTTGTCTTTTTCACAGAGCCGTTCAAAGTCAAAAATTAGTAAACTTTAAAGGCTAATTACTCAAAAACTATTAGAGATAATGAGTCAAGAGTCAAAATCTTGTGATAAAAAGTTGCTGTCTATGTATTGGTACAAGTGATATGACAGTTGGTCCAACGGGTAAAGGGTTATGGTGGTATGAGAAGTTTTTGGTCTGTCACAGGTTTCTCCAGTTACATAACAGATAGGAATATGGTGATGGTGGTAAAAGTTAGCCAGTATCTGGGACCAGTGCTGATTCAACAAATGGTTTGGATTGGTGCAATACTTTGTGAAATATGGCAAGTTTTCAAAATTGAGGGTTCAAAATTCAGGTTGAATTGTAAAATCTCCTAGAAGGAGTAGTCTGAGGTGATCAAAATGTATAGTGAACTACCCTTAACTTTTCCCAAAAAGGCTATATTGACCAAAAAATGTGACCTATAGGTGATATTTGAAGGTGATATGAGCCATCAAAGTCAAAAATGTTGAATTTTTCCAAAATTCTCAAAATTATGTTATAGTTCACCAATCCTCTTAAAAGTCTGAGGTATACTGGTCAGTAATATGGTTATCAAAAGCCCCTTATCAGAATTGTTTCATACCCTCAACTTAATTTGTAAAAAATTGTGAAAATTGGTACTTCGCAACTTCCATGACATTTTGCACAAATGATTTAATTTGAATGGGAAATATTACTCCTACAGCTTTCTGTCAATTAAATGACCCCCCTACATCACATACTGGCAACACATGAGCACATTAATTTTCACCTGTGACAATTTCCGCAAGGTCAAATTTGAGGTCAAAGATGAAATGAAAATTGATCGTTTTCACAAATGATTTTTTTTAACTAGGAAGGAAAGTTCCAATTTTTTTTATTTTAATTGACAAGCTTGACCAAATACTTGCGGTAAGTTGTGGCAAATGACAAGTCTCTAGGTACAGTCAACTCGAAGCAACAAAGGTCAAAAGGTCAGGAAAATGAAGAAATGGTCAGCAAAAAATTCATTTTCACATGATGCAGGTGAGACGGTTTCACACTCCAACGCAGGCTGGCCGCATATATTAGCATACATTAACCATATATGGAAAGCTGTTCTGGCTGTTTCAGGTGACGGGGCCAGTGTACGCTACTGACTAATGTTTATATACATATTACAGTCTCAAATGACTGAGTGGAGTTGAGAACAGGAGTTGTAGTCAGGACCCTGAGCCAGGACCCTGAGTCAGGTCTGTGAGTCAGGTCTGTGAGTCAGGTCTGTGAGTCAGGTCTGTGAGTCAGGTCTGTGAGTCAGGTCTGTGAGTCAGGTCTGTGAGTCAGGTCTGTGAGACAGTACCCTGAGTCAGGTCTCTGAGTCAGGTCCCTGAGTCAGGACCCTAGGTCAGGACTCTGAGTCAGGACTCTGAGTCTCGACTATTAGTCTCGACTATGAGTCAGGCCGCTGAGTCAGGACTCGAAGTCAGGAATCTGAGTCAGGATTCGGAGTCAGGAATCTGAGTCAGGCCTCTCAGTCAGGACTCTGAGTCAGGACTGGGAGTCAGGACTCTGAGTCAGGACTCTGAGTCAGGACTCTGAGTCAGGACTCTGAGTCAGGACTGGGAGTCAGGACTCAGAGTCAGGACTCAGAGTCAGGACTCAGAGTCTAGACTATGAGTCTCGACTATGAGTCTCGACTATGACTCTCGACTATGAGTCTCGACTATGAGTCTCGACTATGAGTCTCGACTATGAGTCTCGACTATGAGTCTCGACTATGAGTCTCGACTATGAGTCTCGACTATGAGTCAGGGGCTGCTGAGTCAGGGGCCACTGAGGCAGGGGCCGCTGAGTCAGGGGCCGCTGACTCAGGACTTGGAGTCAGGACTCGGGAGTCAGGAGTTTAGGTCACGACTCGGAGGCAGGACTGTAAGGCAGGACTTGGAGTCAGGCCTCGGAGTCAGGCCTTGGAGTAAGGCCTCGCTGAGTCAGGACTCGGAGTCAGGGCTCGGAGTCAGGCCTCGGAGTCAGGCCTCGGAGTCAGGCCTCAGAGTCAGGCCTCGGAGTCAGGCCTCGGAGTCAGGCCTCGGAGTCAGGCCTCGGATCAGGCCTCAGAGTCAGGAATCTGAGTCAGGAATCTGAGTCAGGACAGGGAGTCTGGACTCGGAGTCAGGACTCGGAGTCTGGACTCTGAGTCAGGTCTCGGAGTCAGGTCTCGGAGTCAGGACTCTGAGTCAGGACTTTGAGTTAGGACTCTGAGTCAGGACTCTGAGTAAGGACTCTGAGTCAGGACTCTGAGTCAGGACTCTGAGTCAGGACTCTGAAATGAACGTTCTCACTCCTGACATGTAAAACATTGATGAAGGTAGTGAAAATGTGAACCAGTCCCATCGAATATTATCATTTGTGTGTGTCCTTGAGTCCTTCAGTTTTGTCTGTCTGTCTGACCGTTGGTCCGGCCATTTGTCTGTCCATTTACAGGCAAACTTTAGTTGAAAGTAAAGGTAAATTCTTTGTAATTGTCCCTGATGACAATTACCGTTTTCTCTAGTTCTTATTATTATTATTCAGCTCAGGAAAACTGCGATTACTTCAAAACTATTAGAGATATTGGTTTACAAGTGAAGGGTGATATGCAACTCCATTGCGCGCTACTGCTCACGAAATTTCATGATCAAATTTCATGACACTTATGAGTTATGAGCAAAATATAAAAAAAATTTCCGGCGCAGGTTTCTGAGAACCTACGCATAACTGGGACCTGTTGATTTTTTCTAAGATACCTTGACAAAGTCTCCAGTGCAGAAAGGCGTCTCGTGGAGATTTCATGAATACATTTCAAGATATGATTTTTTGAAAATTGGACATCCCGAAAATTGACTGAAATTTTTTAGAAAAACAGGGAAGGAATGCTTGTAGAAACCTGAAAATGGGTATACTTACAGACCTACTCTAGTGTACCAACTTCACAAAGTTACGGACTGCTCGGACAAACGGTCTCGGAGCTACGGACGCACAAAAACTCAAACTTCAAGTGGCTATATCTCGGTCCCTATCGCAGCTACAGCACAGTTTCACATATCACAAGAAAGGTCTGTTTCTCAGCTTTCCAATGATGTATAGCATTATAGTGTCAGACGCGCGGCGTAGAATCGCGTCAGACATTGAAAATTTTATGTCATTTTTTGGGCCTTTCAAAACGTTTTCCCTCAAAAAGTGCATGAAGAACTTCATGGATGTTCATCAATAATTTATGCGGGCTACCCAGGTTGGGCCTCCATGTTGTGCCAAAAGGAAATTTGCCTAAATCAAATACTTTTTCCTAGAGAATTTTTTTAATTTCAAAATTGAAACGTAAATTGCTCTGGTTATAATTGTTCAAATCTTATGAAATTAACACCAAAAAATGTGTTAAATTATGCCCTCTAGCAAGCTACAGGGATATCTTCCTCTTACCTTTAACCAATTTTACATATAACATTTTATATATTCAATTATAACTCATTCATTATTTATCAAAATCAATTAAAACTGATTCGTCATGTTCCTAATTTTTTCCTCTATTTTTGTATGTAAGCACAGCTCCATAACTTGCATGGTTTGTCTACAATAACCCATTAGGGTTAGGGTTTCACCTACCATTCACTGGAAATGTATTGCTTTGAGGGTGGTACCGCTGGGCACTAAACATAGGTCTCCATGCCAAGCGATGTCTGATTCAATATATGAGCCTCTTCAAGAATTCATCATGAAGGCCATGAACTTGTTGAAGGGAGTAAGCAGGGCAAGGGAGACAGGGGGGGCGCGGGGGATTATCCGATATTGCCGTACGGCAATATCAGTTATACTAGTTATTATTATTATTATTCAGCTCAGGAAAACTGCGATTACTTCAAAACTATTCAAGATATTGGTTTACAAGTGAAGTATGATATGCAACTCCCGTGCGTGCTATCACTCACAAAATTTCATGATCAAATTTCAAGACACTTATGAGTTATGAGCAAAATACAAAAAAAAATTCCGGCGCAGGTTTCTGAGAACTTAAGCATAACTGAGACCTGTTGATTTTTTCTAAGATACCTTGATAAAGTCTCCAGTGCAGAAAGGCGTCTCCTGGAGATTTCATTAATACATTTCAAGATATGATTTTTTGAAAAATAGACATCCCGAAAACTGGCCAAAATTTTTCTGAAAAACAGGGAAGGAATGCTCGTAGAAAGCTGAAAATGGGCGTGCTTACAGACCTAGCCTAGTGTACCAACTTCACAAAGTTACGGACCGCTCGGACAAACGGTCTGTGCGCTACGGACGCACAAAAACTCAAATTTCAAGTGGCCATAGCTCAGTCCCTATTGCAGCTACAGACTAGTTTTACATATCACAAGAAAGGTCTGTTTGTCAGCTTTCCAATGGTGTATAGCATAATAGTGTCAGGCGCGCGGCGTAGAATCGCGTCGGACATTGAAAATTTCATGTCACTTTTTAGGCCCAAAAAACCTTTTCGGCTCAAAAAGTCAATGTAATTCTTCATGCACGTCCATCATTATTTTATGTGGGCTACCCATATCAGACCTCCATATTGTCCCCAAACATAAATTACCTACATTAAATAGTTTGTCCTAGAGAATTTTTTGAATTTTCAAACTTCAAATATAAATTGCTCAGCTTCCGGTTATTCAAATTTCATGAAATTAATACCAAAAGATGCTTAAAATTATCGCCTTTACTGTCGTCCAAGGCCATACAGCTCATAGTAATAGCCAATTTTACATAGATGATCTTATATAAACCACTATAACTCCTGCATTTATGTTTCAAATCAGATGAAAATGCAATGACATGTTCCTAATTTATTGCCTGATTTTTCCATGTAGGCACATCTCCCCAACTTTTATGGTTTGCCTGCAGCAAGCCATTAGGGTTAGGGTTAGGGTTTACTCAAGACGCACTGCTTGCAGGGTGGTACCCTTGGCCACCACAGGTGTGTCTGGCAGTCAAGATATTTGATAGGCATATGCTCCAACAACATTGCAGCGTTCATACATGCTTTTAAGAATTCATCATGAAGGACATGAATTGGAAGGGGAGAGTAAGCAGGGAAGGGGAGACAGGGGGGCGCGGGGGATTATCCGATATTGCCGTACGGCAATATCAGTTATACTAGTTATTATTATAATCCCCCGCCGCTTGCGGGGGATTATATTGATATTGTTCGTTTTATTATTATTATTATTATAAATTCCCCCGTTAGGGGAATTTATATTGTTTTTGTTCGTTTTTTTTTTCAGCATCCTATTATTATTTTTCTTTTTATTTTTCGTCAACACTTTAACAGCCTGTATTTCAGAAACTATTTATAGTAACTACCTGAAATTGCAGAGTAATATTGCTTTTGGTGAACAATTGTATGTACTAGAATAACAGAGCGTAATTTTGAGTGAACTGGTAATTACGCAGCAAATGCATAAAAAATTTGTGTTCACAGTTTTAGAAGAACCAATGAGCAAAATTACACCAAATTTTCACACAATCATCTCTAAAGATATACCCAGTGCGGAAAGGCGGCTTTTGGCAATATCTCTAAAAGTTTTTTTTATATGAATTTTTCAAATAAGGGAATTCCAAAAATTGCTACTAAAATTTTCCAAAAACTAGGAAGAAATGGTCCAATCAAGCTGAAATTGTATGCAGTTACAGTCATACTATAGTGTAACAATCCACTAGAATTTCAACTTTCTAGCGTTAACGGTATCGGCGCTATAGCACCACAAAAACGCTATTTTCAAGCGCGCATATCTCGGCCCCTATTAAAGCTACAGGAAAATAAAAAACACCACCAGAAAGCTCTGTTTCTTATCTTTCACATGGTATATAGCATTCTACTGTAGCATCGTCCGTTAAAAATCGCGGTGGACCCTGAAAATTGTATCTCACTTTTTTCCTCCCCAAATGCTTCTTATGACTGGAAACACTTTTTCATGGCCATATGACAATTTCATCGCTTCTCATACTTCACTGGCTGCACATTTTCTTTGTTGAAATAAATGCTGACCCAATTACATTTCTGTGAGAATCATCGGACGGGGAAAGTAGAAGGGAAGGGGCAGGGGGATGTAAGGGGGCAGGGGGATGTAAGGGGGCAGGGGAGAGGAAGGGAAGGGGGGAATTTATCTTTGTAATTGTGCACAATTACAGGTGTACTAGTTATAATCCCCCGCTCGCGAAGCGGCGGGGGATTATATTGATATTCTTCGATTACCTTTTATTATTATTATTATTATTATAAATTCCCCCGTTAGGGGAATTTATATTGTTTTTGTTCGTTTTTTTTTTTTCATCATCTTTTTTCCTCCTCCTCCTCCTCCTCCTCCTCTTCTTATTTTTCATCACCACTTTTGAGAGCTCATATTTCTGGAACTATTTATGATATCTTCTTAAAAATATATACCTATAATGCACTTGCAAAGTACTATAACATCCTGGAATTACAGAGCGTAATTACTAGTACTCTGGAAATTACGTCTAAAATTCATAAAAAATTTGTGTCAACGGTTCTGGAATAACCGCAATACGAAATTACATCAAATTTTAACACAATAATCTCTAAAGATATACGCAGTGCGGAAAGGCGGCTTTTGGCAATATCTCTAAAAGTTTTTTTTATATGAATTTTTCAAATAAGGGAATTCCCAAAATTGCTACTAAAATTTTCCAAAAACTAGGAAGAAATGCTCCAATCAAGCTGAAATTGTAGGCAGTTACAGTCATACTATAGTGTAACAATCCACTAGAATTTCAACTTTCTAGCTTTAACGGTATCGGCGCTATAGCACCACAAAAACGCTATTTTCAAGCGCCGATAACTCGGCTCCTATTAAAGCTACAGAAAAATAAAAAACACCACCAGAAAGCTCTGTTTCTTAGCTTTCACATGGTATATAGCATTCTACTGTAGTGCCGTCCGTTGAAAATCGCGGTGGACCCTGAAAATTTTATCTCACTTTTTTCCTCGCCAAATGCTTCTTATGGCTGGAAACACTTTTTCCTGGCCATATGCCAATTTCATCGCTTCTCATACTTCACTGGCTGCACATTTTCTTTGTTGAAATAAATGCTGACCCAATTACATTTCTGTGTGAATCATCGGATTGGGAAGGTAGAAGGGAAGGGGCAGGGGGATGTAAGGGGGCAGGGGGATGTAAGGGGGCAGGGGAGAGGAAGGGAAGGGGGGAATTTATCTTTGTAATTGTGCACAATTACAGGTGTACTAGTTATTATTATTATTATTATTGAGCTCAGGAAAACTGTGATTACTACAAAACTATTAATAATCCTGTTTTACAAGTCAAGGGTAATATGCGACTCCATTGCGCGCTACTTCATACGAAATTTCATGATCAAATTTCATGATGCTTATGAGTTATGAGGAAAATATAAAATAAATTTTGGGCGCAGGTTTCTGAGAACCTAAGCATAACTGAGACCTGTTGATTTTTTGTAAGATGCCTTGACAAAGTCTCCAGTGCAGAAAGGCGTCTCGTGGAGATTTCATGAACACATTTCAAGATATGATTTTTTTAAAATTGGATATCCCGAAAACTGACCAAAATTTTGTTGAAAAACAGGGAAGGAATGCTCTTAGAGAGCTGAAATTGGGTGAACATACAGATGTACCACAGTGTACCAACTTCACAAAGTTACGGACCGCTCGAACCAACGGTCTTGGCGCTACGGACGTCCAAAAATGCAATTTTCAAGTGGCCATATCTCGGTCCCTATTTAAGCTACAACAAAGTTTGACATATCACAAGAAAGGTCTGTTTGTCAGCTTTCCAATGGTGTATAGCATGATGGTGTCAGACGCGCGGCGTAGAATCGCGTCAGACATTGAAAATTTCATGTCACTTTTTGCGCCTTTCAAAACATTTTTGGCTAAAAAATCTATGAAGTTCTTCTTGGATGTTCGTGAATATTTTTTTCTATATACCTTTGTTAGGCCTACATACTGTCCTCAAAGGAAATTTGCCTACATCAAATGGTTTTTTCTAGAGAATTTTTTGAAATTCAAATTTCAACTTTAGATTGCTCAGCTTCTAACTATCCAAATCTTATGAAATTAACACTAAAAGATGTGTAAAATTATGGCCTTATCTGTTCTCTAAGGGCATGGACCTCATTCTAATAACCTATTTTACATGTATGATTTCATATATTCAATTATAGCTACTAAGTGCATATTTCAAATCAGTTAAAACTCAAACGACATGTTGCTAATTTTTTGCCCAATTTTTCCATGTAGACACAACCATGCAACTCTTATGGCTTGCCTGCAACAGGCCACTAGGGTTAGGGTTAGGGTTTACTCAATATGCATTGCTTGCAGGGTAGTATGCTTGACCACTACAGGTGTGTCTGGCTGCCTCGACTTTTGATAGGCATATGCACCAACAAGATTACTACATTCATACATGGTTTTAAGAATTCATCATGAAGGACATGAACTGGAAAGAGGGAGTATGCAGGGCAGGGGAGACGGGGGGGCGCGGGGGATTATCCGATATTGCCGTACGGCAATATCAGTTATACTAGTTATAATCCCCCGCTCGCGCAGCGGCGGGGGATTATATTGATATTCTTCTTTTACCTTTTATTATTATAATCCCCCGCCGCTTGCGGGGGATTATATTGATATTGTTCGTTTTATTATTATTATTATTCTTATTATTCTTATTATTATTATTCTTATTCAGCTCAGGAAAACTGAGATTACTGCAAAACTATTAGAGATAACATCCTGAAACCTCAAACACAATATGTGACTCTGTTGCGTGCTCCTTCCAGTGAAATTTCTTGATCAAATTTCATGATACTAACGTGTTATTGAGAAAATAAAAAATCTATTTCTGGCAGCGTTTCCAGGAGAACAAAAGAAAATTGGGCTTTGCTGATTTTTTGTAAGATACCTTGACAAAGTGTCCAGTGCAGAAAGGCGTCTCATGGAAATTTCATGAATAGTTTCAGAGATATGAATTTTTCAAAATTGGATGTCATGAAAATTTTCTTAAATTTTTCTGGAAAACAGGGAAGGAATGCTCGTAGAAAGCTGAAATTGGGTACACTTACAGATGTACCTTAGTGTACCAACTTCAAAAAGTTACGGACCGCTCGGACAAACGGTCTCGGCGCTACGGACGTCCAAAAACCCAATTTTCAAGTGCTCATATCTCGGTCCATATTTGAGCTACAGCAAAGTATCACATATCACAAGAAAGGTCTGTTTCTCAGCTTTCCAATGGTGTATAGCATAATAGTGTCAGACGTCCGACGTAGAATCGCGTCAGACATTGAAAATTTCATGTCACTTTTTTGCACCTGAAAAACCTTTTCGGCTCAAAAAGTCTATGAAATTCTTCATGCACGTCCATGAATATTTTATGTGGGATACCCATATCAGCCCTCCATATTGTCCCCAAAGATCAATTACCTACATCAATTAGTTTTTCCTGGAGAATTTTTTGAATTTCAAAATTGAAATGTACATTGCTCCGCTTCTGTTTATTCAAATTTCATGAAATTAATACCAAAAGATGCGTAAAATTATGGACTTTACTGTCCTCCAAGGAAATGTACCTCTTCTGAATAGCCAATTTCAAATAAATGATTTTATATATTCAATTATAACTCATGCATTATTGTTTCAAATCACTTAAAACTGATTGTACATGTTGCTAATTTTTTGGCCTATTTTGTGGTATAAGGACATCATCCTATGTCCAATACTTTGCCAGTAAAATAAAGCTGAAAAATAATTCACTGATGCATCTTAGTCTGCTGTTGGGACCATTCTGCCTCACTGCCAGGTTTTGCTCCCAAGCCCCAGCATTACACAATGGAAGGAGCAGCACACCCAAACACCGTCAGCAAGAACAAGGTGCAGGCTTAGGCCTATCATGACAGGGAATCATACACATTCAAGGGAATGGATTTTCTAAGCATTGGGTGATAATAATAAGGCATAAATTATGTCATCTATTCATGAACTGAAACAGCTTAATACTATGACCAAAGACGCATATACACTAAAATTATGGACATAAATTGAAAGGGGAGAATAAGCAGGGCTAGGGTCAAACGGGGCCCGCGGGGGATTATCCGATATTGCCGTACGGCAATATCAGTTATACTAGTTATTATTATTATTATTCAGCTCAGGAAAACTGTGATTACTGCAAAACTATTAAAGATGCTGTTTTACAAGTCAAGGGTAATATACAACTCCATTGCGTGCTACTTTACACGAAATTTCATGATCAAATTTCATGACGCTTATGAGTTATGAGGAAAATATAAAAAAAATTTCCGGCGCAGGTTTCTGAGAACCTAAGCATAACTGAGAGCTGTTGATTTTTTCTAAGATACCTTGACAAAGTCTCCAGTGCAGAAAGGCGTCTCGTGGAGATTTCATGAACACATTTCAAGATATGATTTTTTTATAAATAGACATCCCGAAAACTGGCCAAAATTTTTCTGGAAAACAGGGAAGGAATGCTCGTAGAAAGCTGAAAATGGGCGTGCTTACAGACCTACCCTAGTGTACCAACTTCACAAAGTTACGGACCGCTCGGACAAACGGTCTGTGCGCTACGGACGCACAAAAACTCAAACTTCAAGTGGCCATAGCTCAGTCCCTATTGCAGCTACAGACTAGTTTGACATATCACAAGAAAGCTCTGTTTCTCAGCTTTCCAATGGTGTATAGCATAATAGTGTCAGGCGCGCGGCGTAGAATCGCGTCAGACATTGAAAATTTCATGTCACTTTTTAGGCCCAAAAAAACTTTTCGGCTCAAAAAGTCAATGTAATTCTTCATGCATGTCCATCATTATTTTATGTGGGCTACCCATATCAGCCCTCCATATTGTCCCCGAACATAAATTACCTACATTAAATAGTTTGTCCTAGAGAATTTTTTTAATTTTCAAACTTCAAATATAAATTGCTCAGCTTCCGGTTATTCAAATTTCATGAAATTAATACCAAAAGATGCTTAAAATTATGGCCTTTACTGTCCTTCAAGGCCATACAGCTCATAGTAATAGCCAATTTTACATAGATGATTTTATATAAGCCACTATAACTCCTGCATTTATGTTTCAAATCAGATGAAAATGCAATGACATGTTCCTAATTTATTGCCTGATTTTTCCATGTAGGCACATCTCCCCAACTCTTATGGTTTGCCTGCAGCAAGCCATTAGGGTTAGGGTTAGGGTTTACTCAACATGCACTGCTTGCAGGGTGGTACGCTTGGCCACCACAGGTGTGTCTGGCAGTCAAGATATTTGATAGGCATATGCTCCAACAACATTGCAGCGTTCATACATGCTTTTAAGAATTCATCATGAAGGACATGAATTGGAAGGGGAGAGTAAGCAGGGAAGGGGAGACAGGGGGGCGCGGGGATTATCCGATATTGCCGTACGGCAATATCAGTTATACTAGTTATTAAGAACTTCCCGTAGGGAAGTTCTTATTGATATTGTACGTCTTTATTATTATTATTCTTATTATTATTCTTCTTTTTCTTCCGCCACATTTTGGTCATTCCTTAAATGTTAAATAACTCCTGACCAAATTACTAATTCCACATAAAAAGGAAAACACTATTTTGACAGTGTAAAATTCCTTCTGTCCTGGGAATTACGCATCGGAATTCCGTTTGGCATAGGAATTACAGGCTATCTTGACCAAAAATTTCTGGCTCCGGTTTAGAGAAAACTATTAGTCAGAATTACATGAAATTTTTTCCTGTTAATCTGTAATGGAATATGCAGTGCGGAAAGGAGCCGAGTGGTAATAGGATGAACAGTTATGGAGAAAAAAAAGTTCAAAATTTGAGCAAACCGGAATTTCGAGGGGTGAAGTCATGGAAAACCATGATTGGAATGTCAGATTTGTATGTCCTTACAGGAGTTGTTAGTACTACCAGGGTATAGTGTCTATGCAAAAGTATGGCATCCCAGGTCCAATACTTTTTGTGCCACAGGGCCTCAAAAGTTGAACATTTGAGCGGCCGTATCTCCCTTAATATTGGTCCTAGAAACAAACCAGGGACATTTTTGGAAAGCTCTGAATGTCAGCTTTCCAATGGTGTACAGCAATATCCTGTGCGACGTCCGGTTTAGAATCGCGGTGGATATTGAAAATTTTATGTCACTTTTTGGGCCGATCAAAAAGTTTTTTGTAAAAAAGTGTATGAAAAACAACATGGATGTTCATGAATAATTTATGTAGGATACCCAGGTTGGGCCTCCATATTGAACCAAAAGGAAATTTGCATACATCAAATAGTTTTTCCTAGAGAATTTTTTTAATATCAAAATTGAAACGTAAATTGCTCTGGTTCTAATTGTTCAAATCTCATGAAATTAACACCAAAAAATGCATAAAATTATGCCCTCTAGTGTGCTACAAGGATATCTTCCTTTTAGCATTAACCAATTTTACATCTAACATTTTATATATTCAATTATAACTCGTTAATTATTTATCAAAATCAATTTAAACTAATTTGACACATTCCTAATTTTTTGCTCTATTTTTCCATGTAAGCACAGCTCCATAACTCTGATGGTTTGTCTACAACAAGCCATTAGGGTTAGGGTTTCACCTACCACTCACCCAAATGTATTGCTTTGAGGGTGGTACCGCTGGCCACCACACACTGGTCTCCATGCCCAGCGATGTGTCATTTCAATATGTGACTGTATTACAAGCAAATGTCTAGTGTTAGCAACACTTACCTTTTTGCAAATGAAACAGCTTCAGCATGGAAGGCAACGGAATGGAAGGGGAAGGAAGGCATGTGAAGGGTGGGAATTGGAAGGGAAGGGATTGGGAAGGAAGGGAAGTTCTTCCTTTAAATTGCTGTGCAATTTAGTATACTAGTTATTATTATTCTTATTCAGCTCAGGAAAACTGCGATTACTTCAAAACTATTAGAGATATTGGTTTACAAGTGAAGGATGGTATGCAACTCCCGTGCGTGCTATTACTCACAAAATTTCATGATCAAATTTCAAGACACTTATCAGTTATGAGGAAAATACAAAAAAAATTTCCGGCGCAGGTTTCTGAGAACCTAAGCATAACTGAGACCTGTTGATTTTTTGTGAGATACCTTGACTAAGTCTCCAGTGCAGAAAGGCGTCTCGTGGAGATTTCATGAATACATTTCAAGATATGATTTTTTGAAAATTTGACTTCCCGAAAATTGACTGAAATTTTTTTGAAAAACAGGGAAGGAATGCTCGTAGAAAGCTGAAAGTAGGTAAACTTACAGACCTACCCTAGTGTACCAACTTCACAAAGTTACGGACTGCTCGGACAAACGGTCTTGGCGCTACGGACGCACAAAAACTCAAACTTCAAGTGGCCATATCTCAGTCCCTATTTCAGCTACAGACTAGTTTCACATATCACAAGAAAGGTCTGTTTCTCAGCTTTCCAATGGTATATAGCATTATAGTCTCAGACGCACGGTGTAGAATCGCGTCGGACATTGAAAATTTTTTGTCACTTTTAGCACTCACAAAAGTGTTTTAGGCTAAAAAATCTATGAAGTACTTCATGGATGTTCATCAATAATTTATGACGGCTACCCAGGTTGGGCCTCCATATTGTGCCAAAAGGAAATTTGCCTACATCAAATACTTTTTCCTAGAGAATTTTTTTAATTTCAAAATTGAAACGTAAATTGCTCAGCTTCTACTTATTCAAATTTCATGAAATTAACACCAAAAGATGCGTAAAATTACAGGCTTTTGACTTGCGTAAGGGCATTCACGTCACACAAACACCCTATTTTACATAGCTCATTTTACATATTCAATCATAACTCACGACTCACTGCTTCAAATCAGTTACAACTCATAAATCATGTTGCTAATTTTTTGGCCTATTTTGTGGTATAAACACATCCACCTATCTGGCTAAAAAAAAAAATTTCAAACTTTTAACAGATGCATGTGGTCTGCAGTTGGGGCCATCCTGTCTCAGTGCCACCTTTTACAAGACCTAACCTTACTGTACTGTCAAAGCAGCTGAACTAGCGAATAATATACATTGTACATTGAAAGGGTATGATGCATATAAGGGTTTCACATAGGCTGTTATATTGTGTATTAGTGCAATAGACTTATTAGGGCAGGCAGGGACTATTGTAATCATGTGATGTGCCCTCTTGGAATCGAAGTTCATCCCCCAAAAACCAGGCCAGGGGACATACACAAAAATAGTGGACATGAATTTCAAAAGAAGCGTATGCAGGCCTGGGGGTAATACGGGGCCCGCGGGGGATTATCCGATATTGCCGTACGGCAATATCAGTTATACTAGTTATAATCCCCCGCCGCGAGCGGGGGATTATATTGATATTGTTCGTTTTATTAAGAACTTCCCGTAGGGAAGTTCTTATTGATATTGTACGTATTCTTATTATTATTATTATTATTATTATTATTATTCTTATTATTTTTCTGACCCACTTCGGCCATTTCTAAAATGATGCATTACTCAAAAACTATGCAATGTATCTCCATGAAAGTACAACTGCATAGGGATATCATGGAACTCGTCCAGTGGTGGGAATTACGCATGGGAATTACGCATGACATGGGAATAACAGCGATTTTCTATAAAAAATTTCTGCTTCCGGTTTTGAGAAAACTGTTGGTTTGTTTGGCCTGAAATTTTTTTCTCATATACTACAAACAAATGTGCAGTGCAGAAAGGAGCCTAGTGGTAAATGACTTGATAGGTCTTGAGATAAAAAAGTTCGAAATCAAGGCAAAACGAAATTTCCAGGGGTCATGTCATGAAAAACCATGATGCAATTATCAGATTTTCATGATCTTCAGGGAATGAGTGGTACTACTAGGGTATACTGTCTATGCAAAAGTATGGGACCCCAGCTCCAATACTTTTGCTGCCACAAGGTCTCAAAAGTGCAACTTTTGAAGGGCTGTCACTCCCTTAATATTAAATTAAGAAGAAAATCAAAACCATTTTTGGAAAGCTCAGAATGTCAGCTTTACAATGGTATATAGCATTACCCCCTTGGATGCCCAAGGGAAAATTTCGCTTAACAGTGAAAATTTCATGTCACTTTTTGGCCCGATCAAAACTCTTTAGGCTACAAAAACCTATGAAGATCTTCATGGATCTTCATGAATATTTTTTTGGTAATACCCGGCCTAGACCCCTATAATATGGCCAAAGGAAATTTACCTCCATCAAATACTTTTTCCTAGAGAATTTTTTGAAATTTCAAAATTCAAATGCCGATAACTCGTTCCCTAATGACTACAATTTCACCAAAAAAACGTTAAAGGATGTGTAAAATCATGGTCTTCATTTCATTTAATGTAACCATGCTTGTCAGAGCAAAAGCCAATTTTACATGAATTTTTTGGTGTTTTCAATAATAACTCATCCATTTATGCTTCAAGTCAATTAAAACTGATGTGATATGGTGCTGACTGTTTGCCCTATTTATGTATGTAAGCACCTTTTCCTAGCTTTCATGGTTTGCCTCTAGGAACTCATTAGGGTTAGGGTTTCATGAAAGTGTATTGCTTTCAGGATGGTACCTCTGGCCACTAAAGGTCTCGCTCCATACCAAGCGATATATCACTAAGAACATATGTATGACTGTTGTTGTATTTCCATCAATGCCAAGCATTTCAAAGTCGCAGCATTGATAGTCATTGCCCAATGAAAACATGCTACGCTCTAGAAGGCAAAGGAGTGCAAGGAACTGGAAGAGAAAGGGAGTGATAGCATTGCAAGGGGAGGGAAGGAATTTGAAGGGAAGGGAAGGGATTTGAAGGGAAGGGAAGTTCTTCCTTTAAATTGCTGTGCAATTTAGTATACTAGTTATTATTATTATTCTTATTATTATTATTCTTATTATTCAGCTCAGGAAAACTGTGATTACTTCAAAACTATTTGAGATATTGGTTTACAAGTGAAGGGTAATATGCAACTCCATTGCGTGCTACTTTACACGAAATTTCATGATCAAATTTCGTGACACTTATGAGTTATGAGGAAAATAAAAATAAAATTTCCGGCGCAGGTTTCTCAGAACCTAAGCATAACTGAGACCTGTTGATTTTTTCTAAAATACCTTGACAAAGTCTCCAGTGCAGAAAGGCATCTCGTGGAGATTTCATGAACACATTTCAAGATATGATTTTTTGAAAATTGGACATCCCGAAAATTGACTGCTTTTTTTTTGAAAAACAGGGAAGGAATGCACGTAGAAAGCTGAAAGTAGGTATACTTACAGACCTACCCTAGTGTACCAACTTCACAAAGTTACGGACCCCTCGCACAAACGGTCTCGGCGCTACGGACGTCCAAAAACGCAATTTTCAAGTGGCCCTATCTCGGTCCCTATTTAAGCTACAACAAAGTGTTACATATCACAAGAAAGGTCTGTTTGTCAGCTTTCCAATGATGTATAACATAATAGTGTCAGACGCACGGCGTAGAATCGCGTCAGACATTGAAAATTTGTTGTCACTTTTTGGGCCTATCAAAACGTTTTCTCTCAAAAAGTGCATGAAGAACTTCATGGATGTTCATCAATGATTTATGCAGGCTACCCAGGTTGGGCCTCCATATTGTGCCAAAAGGAAATTTGCCTACATCAAATACTTTTTCCTAGAGAATTTTTCTAATTTCAAAATTGAAACATAAATTGCTCTGGTTATAATCGTTCAAATCTTATGAAATCAACACCAAAAAATGTGTTAAATTACGCCCTCTACCAAGCTACAGGGATATCTTCCTCTTACCTTTAACCAATTTTACACATAACATTTTATATATTCAATTATAACTCATTCATTATTTATCAAAATCAATTAAAACTCATTTGTCATGTTCCTAATTTTTTGCTCTATTTTTGCATGTAAGCACAGCTCCATAACTTGCATGGTTTGTCTACAATAACCCATTAGGGTTAGGGTTTCACCTATCATTCACTGCAAATGTATTGCTTTGAGGGTGGTACCGCTGGCCACCAAGAACAGGTCTCCATGCCAAGCGATGTCTGATTTCAATATATGAGCCTCTTAAAGAATTCATCATGAAGGCCATGAACTGGTTGAAGGGAGTAAGCAGGGCAAGGGAGACAGGGGGGGCGCGGGGGATTATCCGATATTGCCGTACGGCAATATCAGTTATACTAGTTATTATTAAGAACTTCCCGTAGGGAAGTTCTTCTTCTTTTTTTTCTTCCCACTTTTGGTCATTCTTTAAATGTTGAATAAATCATAACCTGTAAAAGATATCTTCATGAAACTTTAACTGCATAATGACACCATAAAAGTCCTTCAATACTTGGAATTACGCATGGGAATTCCGCTCGACATTGGAATTACAGGCAATATTCACAAAAACTTTTCGGCTCTAGTTTTGGGAAAACTGTCAGTCAGAATTTCATGAAATTTTTTCTTGTTAATCTGTAATGGAATACGCAGTGCGGAAAGGAGCCTAGTGGCAATAGGATGAATAGTTATGGAGAAAAAAAAGTTCAAAATTTGCGCAAACCGGAATTTTGAGGGGTGATGTCATGAAAAACCATGATTGGAATGTCAGATTTTTATGTCCTTATAGGAATTGTTAGTACTACCAGGGTGTAGTGTCTATGCAAAAGTATGGCATCCCAGGTCCAATACTTTTGGTGCCACAGGGCGTCAAAAGTCGAACATTTGATGGGCTGTATCTCCCTTAATATTGATCCTAGAAAATAAAAATGGCCATTTTTGGAAACCTCAGAATGTCAGCTTTCCAGTGATGTATAGTAATATGCTGTACGACGTCCGGTATAGAATCGCGTCAGACATTGAAAGTTTTATGTCACTTTTTGGGTGTCCCAACACCTATTTTGCCCAAAAAAACTATGAAGATCTTCATGGATGTTCATGTTGATTTTTTATGTGGTGCCCAATATGGACCTGCATAATAGACCCAAAGGAATTTTCTTTACTTGAAGTACTTGATCATTGAGAATTTTTTTAATTTCAAAATTGAAATGTAGATTGCTTAGCTTCTACTCATTCAAATGTCATGAAATTAACACCAAAAAATGCGTAAAATTATGCCCTTTTATGTGTTCCAAGGGCATATATCTGTCACTAATAGCCAATTTTACATTAGCAATGTCATATGTCCAATTATAACTCATTAAGTATTCATTAAAATCAATTAAAACTAATTTGAGTTATTGCTAATTTTTTCCTCTATTTTTCCATGTAAGCACATGTTCCTACCATGAATTTTTTTATCCTATTTAAACTCTTCTAATAATGTTTCAAATCACTTAAAATTGATATGATATGTTGCTTATTTGTTGCCCTATTGTTTGCAAATAACCTCATATTTTTTCCATTAAATTTATTCTTAAATTATAACTTGTCAAATACTGCTGCAAATCACTTAAAATTAATTTGACATGTTGCTGACTCCTTGCCCTCTTTGTGTATGTAAGCACATCTTCCTAGCTCTTATGGTTTGCCCATAACAAATCATTAGGGTTAGGGTTTCATCAAAGTATTGCTTTCAGGGTCGTACCATCGCCCATAAAAGGCCTGGCTCCATGCCAAGCCATATATGAGTATGTGTGCCTGTTTGTGCAGTTCCATGGACTACTGCAGGCAAGGTCAAAGCAGCAGTGATGTTTCGCTCCAGGACAACCTAAACACACTATTAATCAATGGAAAGGAAAGGAATGCAAGGAACTAGGATAGCAGAGCAGGGTAGGGATTGGAAGGCAGGGAAGGGATAGGAAGGGAAGGGATAGGAAGGGAAGGGAAGTTCTTCCTTTAAATTGCTGTGCAATTTAGTATACTAGTTCTTATTATTATAATCCCCCGCTCGCGCAGCGGCGGGGGATTATATTGATATTCTTCGATTACCTTTTATTATTATTATTATTGCCATCAGGAAAACTGTGATTACTTCAAAACTATTAAAGATCCTGTTTTACAAGTCAAGAGTTATATGCGACTCCATTGCGCGCTACTTCATACGAAATTTCATGATCAAATTTCATGATACTTTTGAGTTATGAGGAAAATATAAAACAAATTTCCGGCGCAGGTTTCTCAGAACCTAAGCATAACTGAGACCTGTTGATTTTTTGTAAGATACCTTGACAAAGTCTCCAGTGCAGAAAGGCGTCTTGTGGAGATTTCATGAACACATTTCAAGATATGATTTTTTGAAAATTGGATATCCCGAAAACTGACCAAAATTTTTTGGAAAAACAGGGAAGGAATGCTCTTAGAGAGCTGAAAATGGGTGAACATACAGATGTACCCTAGTGTACAAACTTCACGAAGTTACGGACCGCTCGCACAAACGGTCTCGGCGCTACGGACGTCCAAAAACCCAATTTTCAAGTGCTCATATCTCGGTTCCTATTTGAGCTACAGCAAAGGATCACATATCACAAGAAAGCTCTGTTTCTTAGCTTTCCAATGGTGTATAGCATAATAGTCTCAGACGCGCGCCGTAGAATCGCGTCAGACATTGAAAATTTGTTGTCACTTTTTGGGCCTATCAAAATGTTTTTGGATAAGAAAATCAATGAAGTTCTTCATGAATGTCCATGAATAATTTTTCCCTCATACCCTTGTGAAGTCTTCATACAGTCCTTAAAGGAAATTTGCCTGCATCAAATGGTTTTTCCTAGAGAATTTTTTTAAATGTCAAATTTTAACTTTAGATTGCTCAGCTTCTACTTATTCGAATTTTATGAAATTGACACTAAAAGATGTGTAAAATTATGGCCTTTCCTGTTGCACAAGGGCATAGACCTCATACTCATAACCTTTTCTACATGCATAATTTCATATATTCAATTATAGCTACTAAGTTTACACTTCAAATCAGTTAAAACTCAAATGACATGTTGCTAATTTTCTGCCTGATTTTTACATGTAGGCACAACCTCGTAACTCCTATGGTTTGCCTGCAACAGGCCATTAGGGTTAGGGTTTACTCAACATGAATTGCTTGCAGGTTGGTACGCTTGGCCACCACAGGTGTGTCTGGCTGCCACAACATTTCATAGGCATCTGCTCCACATGGTTTTAAGAATTCAACATGAAGGACATGAATTGGATGGAGGGAGTAAGCAGGGCAGGGGAGGCAGGGGGGCGCGGGGGATTATCCGATATTGCCGTACGGCAATATCAGTTATACTAGTTATTATTCTTATTATTCAGCTCAGGAAAACTGCGATTACATCAAAACTATTAGAGATATTGGTTTACAAGTGAAGGATGATATGCAACTCCCGTGCGTGCTATTACTCACAAAATTTCATGATCAAATTTCAAGACACTTATGAGTTATGAGGAAAATACAAAAAAAATTTCCGGCGCAGGTTTCTGAGAACCTAAGCACAACTGTGACCTGTTGATTTTTTGTGAGATACCTTGTCAAAGTCTCCAGTGCAGAAAGGCGTCTCGTAGAGATTTCATGAACACATTTCAAGATACGATTTTTTGAAAAATAGACATCCCGAAAACTGGCCAAAATTTTTCTGAAAAACAGGGAAGGAATGCTTGTAGAAAGCTGAAAATGGGCGTGCTTACAGACCTAGCCTAGTGTACCAACTTCACAAAGTTACGGACCGCTCGGACAAACGGTCTGTGCGCTACGGACGCACAAAAACTCAAAATTCAAGTGGCCATAGCTCAGTCCCTATTGCAGCTACAGACTAGTTTCACATATCACAAGAAAGGTCTGTTTCTCAGCTTTCCAATGGTGTATAGTATAATAGTGTCAGGCGCGCGGCGTAGAATCGCGTCGGATATTGAAAATTTCATGTCACTTTTTAGGCCCAAAAAACCTTTTCGGCTCAAAAAGTCAATGTAATTCTTCATGTACGTCCATCATTATTTTATGTGGGCTACCCATATCAGCCCTGCATATTGTCCCCAAACATAAATTACCTACATCAAATAGTTTGTCCTAGAGAATTTTTTTAATTTTCAAACTTCAAATATAAATTGCTCAGCTTCCGGTTATTCAAATTTCATGAAATTAATACCAAAAGATGCTTAAAATTCTCGCCTTTACTGTCCTCCAGGGCCATACAGCTCATAGTAATAGCCAATTTTACATAGATGATTTTATATAAGCCACTATAACTCCTGCATTTATGTTTCAAATCAGATGAAAATGCAATGACATGTTCCTAATTTATTGCCTGATTTTTCCATGTAGGCACATCTCCCCAACTCTTATGGTTTGCCTGCAGCAAGCCATTAGGGTTAGGGTTAGGGTTTACTCAACATGCACTGCTTGCAGAGTGGTACGCTTGGCCACCACAGGTGTGTCTGGCAGTCAAGATATTTGATAGGTATATGCTCCAACAGCATTGCAGCGTTCATACATGCTTTTAAGAATTCATCATGAAGGACATGAATTGGAAGGGGAGAGTAAGCAGGGAAGGGGAGACAGGGGGGCGCGGGGGATTATCCGATATTGCCGTACGGCAATATCAGTTATACTAGTTATTATTCTTATTCTTATTCAGCTCAGGAAAACTGCGATTACTTCAAAACTATTAGAGATATTGGTTTACAAGTGAAGGATGATATGCAACTCCCGTGCGTGCTATTACTCACGAAATTTCATGATCAAATTTCATGACGCTTATGAGTTATGAGGAAAATATAAAAAAAATTTCCGGCGCAGGTTTCTGAGAATCTAAGCATAACTGAGAGCTGTTGATTTTTTCTAAGATACCTTGACAAAGTCTCCAGTGCAGAAAGGCGTCTCGTGGAGATTTCATGAACACATTTCAAGATATGATTTTTTAAAAAATAGACATCCCGAAAACTGGCCAAAATTTTTCTGAAAAACAGGGAAGGAATGCTCGTAGAAAGCTGAAAATGGGCGTGCTTACAGACCTAGCCTAGTGTACCAACTTCACAAAGTTACGGACTGCTCGGACAAACGGTCTGTGCGCTACGGACGCACAAAAACCCAAACTTCAAGTGGCCATAGCTCAGTCCCTATCGCAGCTACAGACTAGTTTCACATATCACAAGAAAGGTCTGTTTCTCAGCTTTCCAATGGTGTATAGCATAATAGTGTCAAGCGCGCGGCGTAGAATCGCGTCGGACATTGAAAATTTCATGTCACTTTTTAGGCCCAAAAAAACTTTTCGGCGCAAAAATTCAATGTAATTCTTCATGCATGTCCATCATTATTTTATGTGGGCTACCCATATTAGCCCTCCATATTGTCCCCGAACATAAATTACCTACATTAAATAGTTTGTCCTAGAGAATTTTTTTAATTTTCAAACTTCAAATATAAATTGCTCAGCTTCCGGTTATTCAAATTTCATGAAATTAATACCAAAAGATGCTTAAAATTATCGCCTTTACTGTCCTCCAAGGCCATACAGCTCATAGTAATAGCCAATTTTACATAGATGATTTTATATAAGCCACTATAACTCCTGCATTTATGTTTCAAATTAGATGAAAATCCAATGACATGTTCCTAATTTATTGCCTGATTTTTCCATGTAGGCACATCTCCCCAACTCTTATGGTTTGCCTGCAGCAAGCCATTAGGGTTAGGGTTAGGGTTTACTCAACATGCACTGCTTGCAGGGTGGTACGCTTGGCCACCACAGGTGTGTCTGGCAGTCAAGACATTTGATAGGCATATGCTCCAACAACATTGCAGCGTTCATACATGCTTTTAAGAATTCATCATGAAGGACATGAATTGGAAGGGGAGAGTAAGCAGGGAAGGGGAGACAGGGGGGGGCGCGGGGGATTATCCGATATTGCCGTACGGCAATATCAGTTATACTAGTTATTATTCAGCTCAGAAAAACTGCGATTACTGCAAAACTATTAGAGATATTGGTTTACAAGTAAAGGATGATATGCAACTCCCATGCGTGCTATTACTCACAAAATTTCATGATCAAATTTCAAGGCACTTATGAGTTATGAGTAAAATACAAAAAAAATTTCCGGCGCAGGTTTCTGAGAACCTAAGCATAACTGAGACCTCTTGATTTTTTCTAAGATACCTTGACAAAGTCTCCAGTGCAGAAAGGCGTCCTGTGGAGATTTCATGAATACATTTCAAGATATGATTTTTTGAAAATTGGACATCCCGAAAATTTACCAAATTTTTTTTGAAAAACAGGGAAGGAATGCTCGTAGAAAGCTGAAAATAGGTAAACTTACAGATGTACCCTAGTGTACCAACTTCATAAAGTTACGGACCGCTCGCACAAACGGTCTCGGCGCTACGGACGTCCAAAAACCCAATTTTCAAGTGCTCATATCTCGGTCCGTATTTAAGCTACTGCAAAGTATCACATATCACAAGAAAGGTCTGTTTCTCAGCTTTCCAATGGTGTATAGCATGATGGTGTACGACGAACGGTGTAGAATCGCGTGTAGCATTGAAAATGTCATGTCACTTTTTTGGGTCATCGAAGCGTCTTATGTTAAAACATAAGAAAGTCTTTACGGATCATTATGAAATTTGGTTGCCTAAACATCATTTAGAAGGGGAGAGTAAGCAGGGCCGGGGAGCTATGGGGGCCGCGGGGGATTATCCGATATTGCCGTACGGCAATATCAGTTATACTAGTTATTATTATGAATTCCCCGTAGGGGAATTCATCTTGTTATTGTTACTTTTTTTATTATAATCCCCCGCCGCTTGCGGGGGATTATATTGATATTGTTCGTTTTACTATTATTATAATCCCCCGCTCGCGCAGCGGCGGGGGATTATATTGATATTGTTCGTTTTACTATTATTATTATTATTCTTTTTATTATTCAGCTCAGGAAAACTGCGATTACTGCAAAACTATTACAGATACTACATTACAAGTCAAGGGTAAGATGCGACTCTATTGCGCGCTACTTTACCCGAAATTTCATGATCAAATTTCATGACACTTATGAGTTATGAGGAAAATATAAAAAAAATTTCCGGCGCAGGTTTCTCAGAACCTAAGCACAACTGAGACCTGTTGATTTTTTCTAAGATACCTTGACAAAGTCTCCAGTGCAGAAAGGCGTCTCGTGGAGATTTCATGAACACATTTCAAGATATGATTTTTTTAAAAATAGACATCCCGAAAACTGGCCAAAATTTTTCTGGAAAACAGGGAAGGAATGCTTGTAGAAAGCTGAAAATGGGCGTGCTTACAGACCTACCCTAGTGTACCAACTTCACAAAGTTACGGACCGCTCGGACAAACGGTCTGTGCGTTACGGACGCACAAAAACTCAAACTTCAAGTGGCCATAACTCAGTCCCTATTGCAGCTACAGACTAGTTTGACATATCACAAGAAAGGTCTGTTTCTCAGCTTTCCAATGGTGTATAGCATAATAGTGTCAGGCGCGCGGCGTAGAATCGCGTCGGACATTGAAAATTTCATGTCACTTTTTAGGCCCAAAAAAACTTTTCGGCTCAAAAAGTCAATGTAATTCTTCATGCATGTCCATCATTATTTTATGTGGGCTACCCATATCAGCCCTCCATATTGTCCCCGAACATAAATTACCTACATTAAATAGTTTGTCCTAGAGAATTTTTTTAATTTTCAAACTTCAAATATAAATTGCTCAGCTTCGGGTTATTCAAATTTCATGAAATTAATACCAAAAGATGCTTAAAATTATCGCCTTTACTGTCCTCCAAGGCCATACAGCTCATAGTAATAGCCAATTTTACATAGATGATTTTATATAAGCCACTATAACTCCTGCATTTATGTTTCAAATCAGATGAAAATCCAATGACATGTTCCTAATTTATTGCCTGATTTTTCCATGCAGGCACATCTCCCCAACTCTTATGGTTTGCCTGCAGCAAGCCATTAGGGTTAGGGTTAGGGTTTACTCAACATGCACTGCTTGCAGGGTGGTACGCTTGGCCACCACAGGTGTGTCTGGCAGTCAAGATATTTGATAGGCATATGCTCCAACAACATTGCAGCGTTCATACATGCTTTTGAGAATTCATCATGAAGGACATGAATTGGAAGGGGAGAGTAAGCAGGGAAGAGGAGACAGGGGGGGCGCGGGGGATTATCCGATATTGCCGTACGGCAATATCAGTTATACTAGTTATTCTTTTTATTATTCAGCTCAGGAAAACTGTGATTACTACAAAACTTTTAAAGATAACATCCTGAAACCTCAAACACAATATGTGACTCCGTTGCGTGCTACTTCTTGCGAAATTTCTTGATCAAATTTCATGATACTAACGCGTTATTGAGAAAATGAAAAATAAATTTCTGGCAGCGTTTCCAGGAGAACCAAAGGAAATTGGGCTTTGCTGATTTTTTGTAAGATACCTTGACAAAGTTTCCAGTGCAGAAAGGCGTCTCATGGAAATTTCATGAATCGTTTCAGAGATATGAATTTTTCAAAATTGGATGTAATGAAAATTTTCTAAAATTTTTCTGGAAAACAGGGAAGGAATGCTCGTAGAAAGCTGAAAATGGGTACATTTACAGATGTACCCTAGTGTACCAACTTCAGAAAATTACGGACCGCTCGCACAAGCGGTCTTGGCACTACGGACGTCCAAAAACCCAATTTTCAAGTGCTCATATCTCGGTCCCTATTTAAGCTACAGCAAAGTATCACATATCACAAGAAAGGTCTGTTTCTCAGCTTTCCAATGGTGTATAGCATAATAGTGTCAGACGCCCGACGTAGAATCGCGTCGGACATTGAAAATTTCATGTCACTTTTTGCGCCTAAAAAACCTTTTCGGCTCAAAAAGTTGATGAAATTCTTCATGCAGGTTCATGAATATTTCATGTGGGATACCCATATCAGCCCTCCATATTGTCCCCAAAGATCAATTACCTACATCAAATAGTTTTTCCTGGAGAAATTTTTGAATTTCAAAATTGAAATGTACATTGCTCCGCTTCTGGTTATTCAAATTTCATGAAATTAAAACCAAAAGATGCGTAAAATTATGGCCTTTACTGTCCTCCAAGGAAATACACCTCTACTGAATAGCCAATTTCAAATAAATGATTTTATATATTCAATTATAACTCATGAACTATTGTTTCAGATCACTTAATCGGCAATATCAGTTATACTAGTTATTATTATTATTCTCACAGGAAAACTGCGATTACTTCAAAACTATTAAAGAAACCGCTTCATAAGCCAAGGGTAATATGCAACTCCGGTGCGCGCTACTTTGAACGAAATTTCATGATCAAATTTCATGACACTTCTGAGTTATGAGGAAAATATAAAAAAAAATTCCGGCGCAGGTTTCTGAGAACCTAAGCATAACTGAGACCTGTTGATTTTTTCTAAGATACCTTGACTAAGTCTCCAGTGCAGAAAGGCGTGCTGTGGAGATTTCATGAATACATTTCAAGATATGATTTTTTGAAAATTGGACATCCCGAAAATTGACTGAAATTTTTTTGAAAAACAGGGAAGGAATGCTCGTAGAAAGCTGAAAGTAGGTACACTTACAGACCTACCCTAGTGTACCAACTTCACAAAGTTACGGATCCCTCGCACAAACGGTCTCGGCGCTACGGACGTCCAAAAATGCAATTTTCAAGTGCACATATCTCGGTCCCTAATTGAGCTACAACAAAGTATTACATATCACAAGAAAGGTCTGTTTGTCAGCTTTCCAATGGTGTATAACATTATAGTCTCAGACGCGCGGCGTAGAATCGCGTCAGACATTGAAAATTTGTTGTCACTTTTTGCGCCCCTCGAAACGTTTTAGGCTGAAAAATCAATGAAGTTCTTTGTGAATGTTGATGAATATTTTTTTCCTTATTCCCTTGTTAGGTCTCCATACTGTCCTCAAAGGAAATTTGCCTGCATCAAATCGTTTTTCCAAGAGAATTTTTTGAAATTCAAAATTGAAATGCACATTGCTCTGCTTCTACCCATTCAAATTTCATGAAATTAATACCAAAAGATGCGTAAAATTATGGACTTCACTGTCCTCTAAGGCCATTTACCTATTCCTCATAGCCTATTTTACATAAAAGGTTTTATATATTCAATTATAACTTGTGAATTATTATTTCAAATCACTTAAAACTCAATCTACATGTTGCTAATTTTTTGGCCTATTTTGTAATATAAGGACATCCTCCTATCTCCAATACTTTGCTGGTAAAATAAAGTACAAAAATCCTTCACAGATGCATCTTAGTCA
This sequence comes from Platynereis dumerilii, assembly GCA_026936325.1. Taxonomy (NCBI): domain Eukaryota; kingdom Metazoa; phylum Annelida; class Polychaeta; order Phyllodocida; family Nereididae; genus Platynereis; species Platynereis dumerilii. The sequence goes on from JAPTHN010000021.1 coordinate 9,412,254, forward strand.
GCAGTCGGTTATATTCTGTCTCACTGCCACCTATCCCAACAGCTGACCTTCTTCAACAATCGCAGCTAGCCGCTCAGTACTGTCAAGTGCGTATCTAATGTCAACAAAACCATGTAGAGTGTAACATTTACATTGGAATGATATACATTTCTCATTGAGAGGGCATCACGCGTAAGGGTTTCCTCATTGGGTTTTACATCCTGTATTTGTGCATTAAACTCATTAAGGCATACAGGCACTACAGTGATGATGTTATGCACACTCTTGGAATAGAACTTCATTCCCTACAAAGCGGGCCCGGCTAATACACAAAAATAATGGACATGAATTGGCAGAGAAGAGTATGCAGGGCCCGGGTCATACGGGGCCCGCGGGGGATTATCCGATATTGCCGTACGGCAATATCAGTTATACTAGTTATAATCCCCCGCTCGCGCAGCGGCGGGGGATTATATTGATATTCTTCTTTTACCTTTTATTATAATCCCCCGCCGCTTGCGGGGGATTATATTGATATTGTTCGTTTTACTATTATTATTATTCTTATTATTCAGCTCAGGAAAACTGTGATTACTGCAAAACTATTAGAGATAACATCCTGAAACCTCAAATACAATATGTGACTCCGTTGCGTGCTACTGCTTGTGAAATTTCTTGATCAAATTTCATGATGTTAACGCGTTATTGAGAAAATAAAAAATCAATTTCTGGCAGCGTTTCCAGGAGATCAAAAGAGAATTGGGCTTTGCTGATTTTTTGTAAGATACCTTGACAAAGTTTCCAGTGCAGAAAGGCGTCTCATGGAAATTTCATGAATAGTTTCAGAGATATGAATTTTTCAAAATTGGATGTCATGAAAATTTTCCAAAATTTTTCTGGAAAACAGGGAAGGAATGCTCGTAGAAAGCTGAAAATGGGTACACTTACAGACGTACCCTAGTGTACCAACTTCACAAAGTTACGGACCGCTCGCACAAACGGTCTCGGCGCTACGGACGTCCAAAAACCCAATTTTCAAGTGCTCATATCTTGGTCCCTATTTGAGCTACAGCAAAGTATCACATATCACAAGAAAGGTCTGTTTCTCAGCTTTCCAATGGTGTATAGCATAATCGTGTCAGACGCGCGGCGTAGAATTGCGTCGGACATTGAAAATTTCATGTCACTTTTTGCGCCTAAAAAACCTTTACGGCTTAAAAAGTCGATGAAGTTCTTCATGCACGTCCATGAATATTTTATGTGGGATACCCATATCAGCCCTCCATATTGTTCCCAAAGATCAATTACCTACATCAAAGAGTTTTTCCTGGAGAATTTTTTGAATTTCAAAATTGAAATGTACATTGCTCCACTTCTGGTTATTCAAATTTCATGAAATTAATACCAAAAGATGCGTAAAATTATGGCCTTTACTGTCCTCCAAGGAAATATACCTCTTCTGAATAGCCAATTTCAAATAAATGATTTTATATATTCAATTATAACTCATGAACTATTGTTTCAGATCACTTAAAACTGAATGTACATGTTGCTAATTTTTTGCCCTATTTTGTGGTATAAGGCCATCCTCATATCTCCAATACTTTGCTGGTAAAATAAAGCTAAAAAAATTATTCACAGATGCATGTAAGTCATATACTGTCTCACTGCCACCTTTCCCAGCAGCTGACCTTGTGCCTGCCACGACATTTCATAGGCATATGCACCAGCAAGATTACTACGTTCATACATGGTATGAAGAATTCATCATGACGGATATGAACTGGAAGGACGGAGTAAGCAGGGCAGGGGAGATCAGGGGGGGCGCGGGGGATTATCCGATATTGCCGTACGGCAATATCAGTTATACTAGTTATTATTATTATTCTTATTATTATTATTCTTATTCAGCTCAGAAAAACTGCGATCATTTCAAAACTATTAGAGATAATGTTTTGAAAAGCAAGGATGATATGCAACTCCCGTGCGTGCTATTACTCCCAAAATTTCATGATCAAATTTCATGATACTGATGAGTTATTGAGGAAATAAAAAATAAATTTCCGGAAAAGTTTCCAGGAGAACCAAAGAAACCTGGGCTTTGCTGATTTTTTCTAAGGTACCTTGGCTAAGTTTCTAGTGCAGAAAGGCGTTTCATGGAGATTTCATGAATACATTTCAAGATATGATTTTTTCAAAATTTGACATCCCGAAAATTGACTGAAATTTTTTTGAAAAACAGGGAAAGAATGCTCGTAGAAAGCTGAAAATAGGTATACTGACAGACCTACCCTAGTGTACCAACTGCACAAAGTTACAGACTCCTCGCACAAACGGTCTCGGCGCTACGGACGTCCAAAAATGCAATTTTCAAGTGGCCATATCTCGGTCCCTATTTAAGCTACAGCAAAGTGTGACATATCACAAGAAAGGTCTGTTTGTCAGCTTTCCAATGGTGTATAGCATTATAGTGTCAGACGCGCGGCGTAGAATCGCGTCAGACATTGAAAATTTTATGTCATTTTTTGGGCCTATCAAAACGTTTTCCCTCAAAAAGTGTATGAAGAACTTCATGCATGTTCATCAATAATTTATGCGGGCTACCCAGGTTGGGCCTCCATAATGTGCCAAAAGGAAATTTGCCTAAATCAAATACTTTTTCCTAGAGAATTTTTTTAATTTCAAAATTGAAACGCAAATTGCTCTGGTTATAATCGTTCAAATCTAATGAAATTAACACCAAAAAATGTGTTAAATTATGCCCTCTAGCAAGCTAAAGGGATATCTTCCTCTTACCTTTAACCAATTTTACATATAACATTTTATATATTCAATTATAACTCATTTATTATTTATCAAAATCAATTAAAACTGATTTGTCATGTTCCTAATTTTTTGCTCTATTTTTGCATGTAAGCACAGCTCCATAACTTGCATGGTTTGTCTACAATAACCCATTAGGGTTAGGGTTTCACCTGCCATTCACTGCAAATGTATTGCTTTGAGGGTGGTACTGCTGGCCACCACACACTGGTCTCCATGCCAAGCGATGTGTGATTTCAACATAATTTTTATGCGCCTCTTCAACAATTCATCATGAAGGCCATGAACTGGTTGAAGGGAGTAAGCAGGGCAAGGGAGACAGGGGGGGGCGCGGGGGATTATCCGATATTGCCGTACGGCAATATCAGTTATACTAGTTATTATTATTATTCTTCGGCCTTAAAAAGATTTTTTAAATGCCTATTATGAGAAAAGTAATGCAGATACAAGAAAAAGGATACAACAGTCATATATGTTGGCATGATCCCTATTTTTAGAGGCAATTTCTTAGCGGAATTACTTGGCAGTCTTGCGTAATTCCAGAAACTAATTTTTTCATTGTTGACACGGTTTCTCAGAAACTAATACAGATAGACAGATGAAATTTTTTTTCAATATATTTTAGACACTTACGCATTGCAGAAAGGAGCCTAAATGAATTACGTTGAAAAAATTCCAAGTTATGATTTTTTAAAAAAACGGAATTCCAAAAAATGGTATTTCAAAATCCAGAAAACCAGGAAGGAATGCTCAGATTAAGCTGAATTTATATGTGCATGCAGCCCTACCCTAGTCTAACAATCTCGCAAATTTGTGGGATCCCAGGTCCAATACTTTTTGCGCCACAGGGCCGCAAAAGTCGATTTTTTGATGGGCTGTATCTCCCTTAATATTGGTCCTACAAAGAAAAAAATGGCCATTTTTGGAAACCTCAGAATGTCAGCTTTCTATTGATATATAGCAATATGCTGTACGACGTACAGTATAGAATCGCGTCAGACATTGAAAATTTTATGCCACTTTTTGGGCGAAAACAGATTTTGCCAAAATAAACTAGGAAGCTCTTCATGGATGTTCGTGATTAATTTTGAGTTGATACCCACTATCGGCTTGCATAATGCCTCCAAAGGAAATTTTTCTACTTCAAATACTTTTTGCTAGAGAATTTTCTTAATTTTTTAAATTTCAAAATTGAAACATAGATTGCTCAGCTTCTACTTATTTAAACTTCATAAAATTAACACCAAAAAATGCGTAAAGTTGTAGCCTTGTATGTGCTCCAAGGGCATAAACCTCTTGCTGATAGCCAATTTTACATAAGCAATTTTACATATTCAATTATAACTCATTAATTATTCATTAAAATAAATTAAAGCTCATTTGACATATTGCTAATTTTTTGCCCTATTTTTCCATGTAAGCAAAACTCCCTACCATGAATTTTACAATCCAATATAAACTCTTCCAATTATGTATCAAATCACTTAATATTGATATTATATGTTGCTTATTTGTTGCCCTATTGTTTGCAAATAAGCTCATATTTTTTCCATTAAATTTATAATTGAATTATAACTTATGAAATACTGCTGCAAATCACTTGAAACTAATTTGACATGTTGCTGACTGCTTGCCCTCTGTGTGTATGTAAGCACATCTTCCTACCTCTTATGGTTTGTCCATAACAAATCATTAGGGTTAGGGTTTCATCAAAGTTAGAGTTACGCTTCACTCCAATTGTATTGCTTTCAGGGTGGTATCACCTGCACGCTAAGCGCTATATGAATCTATCCAACTCCACACTTCCATGGACTACATAGCGTCCAAAAGAGGCCTGGGCATGGACTACAGATGAGGGCATGGAATGGAAGGGAATGCAAGAGGGTTGAGTGCAAAGCAAGGGAATGGAAGGGAAGGAAAGGAAAGGAAGGGGGGGGGGTAAAGAGGGAGGGAATACGGGGCAGGGGAATTCATATCTTAAAATTGCTGTGCAATTTTAATTATTCTCTAGTTAAGAACTTCCCGTAGGGAAGTTCTTCTTGATATTGTACGTATTCTTATTAAGAACTTCCCGTAGGGAAGTTCTTATTGATATTGTACGTATTCTTATTATTCTTTGTTATTATTCTTCCAACTTTTTGACTTTTTTAAATGTTGAATAACCTCTTTCCTCGAAGAGATATCTCAATTAGCGCCTGCACACCATTAAGGCACTATAAAATTCCTTCTATGCTGGGAATTACACATCGGAATTCCGTTTGACATCGGAATTACAGCCAATCTTCACAAAAAATTTCCGATTCCGGTTTTGGGAAAACCGTCAGTCAGAATTTCATGAAATTTTTTCCTGTTAATCTATAATGGAATACGCAGTGCAGAAAGGAGCCTAGTGGTAATAGGATGAATAGTTATGGAGAAAAAAAAGTTCAAAATTTGAGCAAACCGGAATTTTGAGGGGTGATGTCATGAAAAACCATGATCGGAATGTCAGATTTTTATGTCCTTACAGGAATTGATAGTACTACCAGGGTATAGTGTCTGTGCAAAAGTATGGCATCCCAGGTCCAATACTTTTGGTGCCACAGGGCCTCAAAAGTCAAACATTTGATGGGCTGTATCTCCCTTAATATTAGTCCTAGAAACAAACCATGGACATTTTTGAAAAGCTCAGAATGTCAGCTTTCCAGTGGTATATAGCAATATCCTCTAGGATGTCCGATTTAGAATCGCGGTGGACATTGAAAATTTTATGTCATTTTTTGCCTTGTCAAAACCTATTTTGCCCAAAAAAACTATGAAGTTCTTCATGGATGTTCATGTATATTTTTTGTGGGGTACCCAGTGTGGGCCTGCATATTGCCTCCAAAGGACATTGTTCTACTTCAAATACTTTTTCCTAGAGAATTTTTTTCATTTCAAAATTCAAGTGTACATTGCTCAGCTTCTAATGATTCAAATTTCATGAAATTAACACCAAAAAATGCATAAAATTATGCCCTTTTATGACCTCCAAGGGCATATACCTCTCACTAATAGCCGATTTTACATTAGCAATTTCACATATTCAATTATAACTCATTAAGTATTCATTAAAATCAATTAAAACTAATTTGACATATTCCTAATTTTTTGCTCTATTTTTCCATGTAAGCACATCTCCCTACCACGAATTTTCTTGTCCTATTTAAACTCTTCAAATAATGTTTCAAATCACTTCAAAATGATATGATATGTTGCTAATTTGTTGCCCTATTGTTTGCAAATAACCACAACTGCCTCCCATTAAATTTATAATTAAATTATAATTTGTGAAATACCGCTGCAAATCACTTCAAACTAATTTGACATGTTGCTGACTGCTTGCCCTCTGTGTGTATGTAAGCCCTTCCTAGCTCTTATGGTTTGTCCGGAACAAATCATTAGGGTTAGGGTTTCATCAAAGTATTGCTTTCAAGGTGGTACAATCGCCCACAAAAGGCCTGGCTCCATGCCAAGCATGAGTATATATGCATGTTCGTGCAGTTCCATGGACTATGCAGGGAAGGTCATAGCAGCAGTTTTGCTCGAGGACAACCTAAACACACTATTAAGCAATGGCAAGGAAAGGAATGCAAGGAACTAGAATAGCAGGGCAGTTAAGGGATTGGAAGGAAGGGAAGGGATAGGAAGGGTAGGGAAGTTCTTCCTTTAAATTGCTGTGCAATTTAGTATACTAGTTATTATTCTTATTCTTCCAACTTTTTGACTTTTTTAAATGTTGAATAACTTCTTTACCAGAAGACATATTTCAATTAGCTTATATACAGTATCAAGACACTATAAAATTCCTTCCATGCTGGGAATTACACATCGGAATTCCGCCTGACATGGGAATTACAGGCGCTTTTCAATAAAAATTTCTGCTTCCGGTTTTGCAGAAAGTACTACGTACTTTTCCACGAATTTTTTTTTCCAGATTCTCCAAGGAAATGCGCAGTGCAGAAAGGATTTTTATGGAATTCCATAGACAGAAATGTCAAAATATGAATTTTTACAAAAACGGAATTCCCAAAAATCACTGGAAAATATCCAGGAAACAAGGAAGGAATGCTCAGATCAGGCTGATTTTAAGTGTGTATGGAGGCCTGCCCCTGTCTAACAATCTCACAAAATTTTGTTGTCGTCGTGTAAGCGGTATCGGCGCTAGGGCCGCACAAAAATGCAGTTTTCAATCGCCGATATCTCGGTTTCTATGAAAGCTACAGAAAAATTAAAAACATCATCAGAAAGTTCAGTTTCTCCTCTTTAAGATGATATATAAAACTTTACTGTAGCTGCTTTAGTATAGAATCGCGTCAGACATTGAAACTTTTATGTCACTTTTTAGGCCTCCGAAAACCTATTTTGCCCAAAAAAACTATGAAGCTCTTCATGGATGTTCATGTTAATTTTTTTAGTGGTACCCATTGTGGCCCTGCATAATGTGTCCGAAGGAAATTTTTCTACTTCAAATACTTTTTCCTGGAGAATTTTTTTAATTTCAAAATTCTAATGCAGATTGCTCAGCTTCTACTCATTCAAATGTGATGAAATTAACACCAAAAAATGCGTAAAATTATGCCCTTTTATGAGCTCCAAGGGCATATACCTCTCACTAATAGCCAATTTTACATTAGCAATTTCACTTATTCAATTATAACTCATTAAGTATTAATTAAAATCAATTAAAACTAATTTGACATATTCCTAATTTTTTGCCCTATTTTTCCATGTAAGCACATGTTCCTACCATGAATTTTTTTATCCTATTTAAACTCTTCCAATAATGTTTCAAATCACTTAAAATTGATATGATATGTTGCTCATTTGTTGCCCTATTGTTTGCAAATAACCTCATATTTTTTCCATTAAATTTATAATTAAATTATAACTTGTGAAATACTGCTGCAAATCACTTAAAACTAATTTGACATGTTGCTGACTGCTTGCCCTCTATGTGTATGTAAGCACATCTTCCTAGCTCTTATGGTTTGTCCGTAACAAATCATTAGGGTTAGGGTTTCATCAAAGTATTGCTTTCAGGGTGGTACCATCGCCCACAAAAGGCCTGCCTCCATGCCAAGCGAGATATGAGTATGTATGCCTGTTTGTGCAGTTCCATGGACTATGCAGGGAAGGTCATACCAGCAGTTTTGCTCAAGGACAACCTAAATACACTATTAAGCAATGGAAAGGAAGGAATGCTAGGAACTCGAATAGCAGGGCAGGGAAGGGATTGGCAGGAAGGGAAGGGATAGGAAGGGAAGGGAAGTTCTTCCTTTAAATTGCTGTGCAATTTAGTATACTAGTTATTCTTATTATTCTTTTTCTTCCGCCGCATTTTGGTCATTCCTTAAATGTTAAATAACTCCTGACCAAATTACTATTTCCACATAAAGAGGGAATAACTATTTTGACAGTGTAAAATTCCTTCTGTGCTGGGAATTACGCAACGGAATTCCGTTTGACATAGAAATTACAGGCAATCTTGACCAAAAATGTCTGCTTCTGGTTTTGGGAAAACTGTCTGTCAGAATTACATGAAATTTTTTCCTGTTAATCTGTAAGGGAATATGCAGTGCAGAAAGGAGCCTAGTGGTAATAGGATGAATAGTTATGGAGAAAAAAAAGTTCAAAATTCGAGCAAACCGGAATTTCGAGGTGTGATGTCATGAAAAACCATGATTGGAATGTCAGATTTTGATGTCCTTACAAGAATTGTTAGTACTACCAGGGTATAGTGTCTATGCAAAAGTATGGCTTCCCAGGTCCAATACTTTTGGTGCCACAGGGCCTCAAAAGTTGAACATTTGAGCGGCCGTATCTCCCTTAATATTGGTCCTAGAAACAAACCAGTGACATTTTTGGAAAGCTCAGAATGTCAGCTTTCCAATGGTGTATAACAATATCCTGTGCAACGTCCCGTTTAGAATCGCGGTGGACATTGAAAATTTTATGTCACTTTTTGGGCCGATCAAAAAGTTTTTTGTAAAAAAGTGTATGAAAAACTACATGGATGTTCATGAATAATTTATGTAGGATACCCAGGTTGGGCCTCCATATTGAACCAAAAGGAAATTTGCATACATCAAATACTTTTTCCTAGAGAATTTTTTTAATATAAAAATTGAAACGTAAATTTCTCTGGTTCTAATTGTTCAAATCTCATGAAATTAACACCAAAAAATGCATAAAATTATGCCCTCTAGTGTGCTACAAGGATATCTTCCTTTTACCTTTAACCAATTTTACATCTAACATTTTATATATTCAATTATAACTCATTAATTATTTATCAAAATCAATTAAAACTGATTTGACACATTCCTAATTTTTTGCTCTATTTTTCCATGTAAGCACAGCTCCATAACTCTGATGGTTTGTCTACAACAACCCATTAGGGTTAGGGTTTCACCTACCATTCACCCAAATGTATTGCTTTGAGGGTGGTACCGCTGGCCACCACACACTGGTATCCATGCCCAGCGATGTGTCATTTCAATATGTGACTGTATTGCAAGCAAATGTCTAGTGATAGCAACACTTACCCTTTTGCAAATGAAACAGCTTCAGCATGGAAGGCAACGGAATGGAAGGGGAAGGAAGGCATGTGAAGGGTAGGAATTGGAAGGGAAGGGATTGGGAAGGAAGGGAAGTTCTTCCTTTAAATTGCTGTGCAATTTAGTATACTAGTTAAGAATTTACCTATGGTAAATTCTATTTGTTTTTGCTATTCTTATTATTCTTATTCTTCTTTTTTTTTCAAAATGGTCCTATGGCGATTGAAAGTTGGTCAGAAGGTTAATCAGTCATTCAGTATTGTGAAAGTGGGTCATTTGATGTCATTTTCACAGTTGTCTTTTTCACAGAGGCGTTCAAAGTCGAAAATTTGTAAACTTTAAGGTTGAATAACTGAAAAAGTATTTGAGATAATGAGTGAAGAGTCAAAATCATGTGATAAAAAGTTGTTGCCTATGTATTGGTACAACTGATATGAGAGTTGGTCCAACGGGTAAAGGGCTAGAGCAGAATGAGCAGTTTTTGGTCTGCGAACAAGATCTCAAGTTACGTAATAGATGGAATCATGGTGATTGTGACAAAAGTTGGCCAGTATCTGGGGCCAGTGCAGTGTGCAATATGGTTTGGATGTGTAGACTACTTTTTGAAATATGGCAATTTTTCAAAATCAAGGGTTCAAAATTTAGGTGGAATTGTAAAATCTCCTTGAAGCAGTAGTCTGAGGTGATCAAAATGTAAATGAACTACCCTTAACTTTACCAAAAAAGACTATTTTGACCAAAAAATTCGACAAAAAGATGATATTTGAAGGTGATATGAGCCATTAAAGTTTAAAAAGTACAATTTTCCAAAAATTCTCAAAATTATGTTCTTTTCAACCAATCAAATGAAAAGTCTGGCGTCTAGTACTCAAAAACATGGTTATCAAAAGCCCCCTATTGCAGTTGTTTCATATCCTCAACTGAACTTGTAAAAAAAATTGTGAAAAATGGTACTTCGCAACTTACATGACATTTTGCATAATTCATTTAATTTGAGTGGGAAATATCACTTCTACAGCTTTCTGTAAATTAAATGATCCCCCAATACCACATACTGCAATCACATGAGAACATTAATTTTCACCTGTGACAATTTCCGCATGGTCAAATTAGAGGTCAAAGATGAAGGGAAAATTGAGCATTTTGGCAGATGATTTTTTTTTACTAGGAAGGAATATTTCAATTTTCTTGATTTTAAGAGCAGATGTAGACCAAATACTTCTGGTCATTTGTTACAAATAACAAGTCTGTAGCTACATCCACCTCTGAGCAGTAAGGGTCAAAAGGTAAAAAAAAACGACAAAACGATCAGCAAAAAATTCATTTTCACATGATGCAGGTGTGACAGGTTCACACTGTAAGACGTTGTGGCCGCATAAATTAGCATACATTAGCCATATATGGAGTGCTCCTCTGGCCAGTTCATTTGTGTGCTGGTGACAAGGGTAGGCCTACTGATTGGAACAGTAGTCTGCTATCATGCTTTTGGGAGACAGGACTCTGAGTCACGATTCTGAGTCACGATTCTCAGTCATTGCTCTGAGTCGGGACTCGCTGTCAGGCATCGGAGTCAGGCCTCGGAGTCAGGACTGTCAGGACTGTCAGTCAGGCCTGTCAGTCAGGACTGTCAGTCAGGACTGTCAGTCAGGACTCTGAGTCAGGACTCTGAGTCAGGACTCTGAGTCAGGACTGTTGGGAGTCAGTACTCTGAGTCAGGACTCTGAGTCAGGACTCTGAGTCGGGACTCTGAGTCGGGACTCGCAGTCAGGCCTCGGAGTCAGGCCTCGCAGTCAGGACTGTCAGTCAGGACTCTGAGTCACTCTGAGTCAGGACTCTTGTAAATGAACTACCCTTAACTTTACCAAAAAAGACTATTTTGACCAAAAAATTCGACAAAAAGATGATATTTGAAGGTGATATGAGCCATTAAAGTTTAAAAAGTACAATTTTCCAAAAATTCTCAAAATTATGTTCTTTTCAACCAATCAAATGAAAAGTCTGGCGTCTAGTACTCAAAAACATGGTTATCAAAAGCCCCCTATTGCAGTTGTTTCATATCCTCAACTGAACTTGTAAAAAAAATTGTGAAAAATGGTACTTCGCAACTTACATGACATTTTGCATAATTCATTTAATTTGAGTGGGAAATATCACTTCTACAGCTTTCTGTAAATTAAATGATCCCCCAATACCACATACTGCAATCACATGAGAACATTAATTTTCACCTGTGACAATTTCCGCATGGTCAAATTAGAGGTCAAAGATGAAGGGAAAATTGAGCATTTTGGCAGATGATTTTTTTTTACTAGGAAGGAATATTTCAATTTTCTTGATTTTAAGAGCAGATGTAGACCAAATACTTCTGGTCATTTGTTACAAATAACAAGTCTGTAGCTACATCCACCTCTGAGCAGTAAGGGTCAAAAGGTAAAAAAAAACGACAAAACGATCAGCAAAAAATTCATTTTCACATGATGCAGGTGTGACAGGTTCACACTGTAAGACGTTGTGGCCGCATAAATTAGCATACATTAGCCATATATGGAGTGCTCCTCTGGCCAGTTCATTTGTGTGCTGGTTACAAGGGTAGGCCTACTGATTGGAACAGTAGTCTGCTATCATGCTTTTGGGAGACAGGACTCTGAGTCACGATTCTGAGTCACGATTCTCAGTCATTGCTCTGAGTCGGGACTCGCTGTCAGGCATCGGAGTCAGGCCTCGGAGTCAGGACTGTCAGGACTGTCAGTCAGGCCTGTCAGTCAGGACTGTCAGTCAGGACTGTCAGTCAGGACTCTGAGTCAGGACTCTGAGTCAGGACTCTGAGTCAGGACTGTTGGGAGTCAGTACTCTGAGTCAGGACTCTGAGTCAGGACTCTGAGTCGGGACTCTGAGTCGGGACTCGCAGTCAGGCCTCGGAGTCAGGCCTCGCAGTCAGGACTGTCAGTCAGGACTCTGAGTCACTCTGAGTCAGGACTCTGAGTCACAACTCGCCTCGGACTCTCGCCTCTGACTCTCGCCTCTGACTCTCGACTCGGAGTCACGACTCGGAGTCACGACTCGGAGTCACGACTCGGAGTCACGACTCGGAGTCACGACTCGGAGTCACGACTCGGAGTCACGACTCGGAGTCACGACTCGGAGTCACGACTCGGAGTCACGACTCGGAGTCACGACTCGGAGTCACGACTCGGAGTCACGACTCGGAGTCACGACTCGGAGTCACGACTCGGAGTCACGACTCGGAGTCACGACTCGGAGTCACGACTCGGAGCCACGACTCGGAGCCACGACTCGGAGCCACGACTCGGAGCCACGACTCGGAGCCACGACTCGGAGCCACGACTCGGAGCCACGACTCGGAGCCACGACTCGGAGCCACGACTCGGAGCCACGACTCGGAGCCACGACTCGGAGCCACGACTCGGAGCCACGACTCGGAGCCACGACTCGGAGCCACGACTCGGAGCCACGACTCGGAGCCACGACTCGGAGTCACGACTCGGAGTCACGACTCGGAGTCACGACTCGGAGTCACGACTCGGAGTCACGACTCGGAGTCACGACTCAGAGTCACGACTCAGAGTCACGACTCAGAGTCACGACTCAGAGTCACGACTCAGAGTCACGACTCAGAGTCACGACTCAGAGTCACGACTCTTAGGCCGTGTTGAGTCGAGACAGGAATCAGAGGCAGGATTTGGCATCAGCCATTAAAGTCATGAGTCTGAGCTAGGAGTCCGGGTCAGAGAAAAGAGTCTGCATCAGGAGTGAGAGTCAGTAGTCTGAATCGGAGATCTGATCAGGATTCAGAGTTGGAGTTGGAGTTAGAGTCGCAGTCATGGTGAGGAATCACAGTCAGCATGTGTTTGTCAGTCCGTCGGTTTCATCCATCTGTCCATTTGTCCATCCATTTACAGGCAAAGTTTAGTCCATATGTCCATTTGTCTGTCGGTTTACAGGCCAAGTTCATTTAAAAGTAAAGGTAAATTCTTAGTAATTGTCAGTGCTGACAATTACCGTGTTCTCTAGTTAAGAATTTACCTATGGTAAATTCTATTTGTTTTTGTTAATATTATTATTATAATCCCCCGCTCGCGCAGCGGCGGGGGATTATATTGATATTCTTCGTTTTACTATTATTATAATCCCCCGCCGCTTGCGGGGGATTATATTGATATTGTTCGTTTTATTATTATTATTATTATTATGAATTCCCCGTAGGGGAATTCATCTTGTTATTGCTGATTTTGTTATTATTATTATTATAATCCCCCGCCGCTTGCGGGGGATTATATTGATATTGTTCGTTTTATTATTATTATTAAACTTCACCTATTACATAGGTGAAGTTTCTTGTTTTCGTAAGTATTATTATTATTATTTATTATTTTTCCAGACAAAAATTTCTTCAAAAAAATCTCAAAAAAATCACATACGGAGTATTACATGACCATATTACACTGCCAAAATCGGAATGACCTTGACCCATTTTTCAAGGTCACAGGCCACTTCAAAGTCCGTTTTTTCATTTACTTTAATGATCATATCACGCAAAGTTACAGGCAAATTTCATTTCCCATTTCAGTTACATGTCCTACATGTAAATTACATAATCTGACCCAATTTCAAGAAAGTAGGTCAAGGTCAATATTGTACAGGTGCCATTTCACTCTCAGAGGTGTCGGTAGGCAAAGTCAGGATCCGCAAGTCACAGAGTTACAAGCATGACACCAAAAGTTGCCCAAATGACTTACGCATTGCGGAAAGGACTGTGGTGATGATGCCATACTTAGTTTTTGAGTTACGTAATTTTAAAGATTGACCGCGTCATCAAAACAGGTGACCTTGGGTGTCTCACCTTGAAATATCGATTTTAGGCCATAACAATGTATAGTGAACCCCCCCAAAGTAGCCCCTAAAACCCCCATATCCACCTTCAAATTTGACCTTGACCTCATTTTTCAAGGTCATTTGGCTCTTCAAAGTGCAAAAAGTGCTTATTTTCAAAAATTCTGAAAATTATGTTTTTTTCAAGATATCACCTTGATATATTATCTGTAGACAGACAATAATATGTCCATTTAGAATATGTAATCCAAAGTCCTCTAACATTTTATCTTAATTTTCCACAAAATTCCAAATATCGCAAACCAGAGAACGTTGAAAAATGACAAATTATCGCGTTTTTGACATGGAAATATCGATTCGAGAGAGTTACAATAATTAATTGATCGACCCATTTTTGCATTCTGATTCTGAAAATTATATTTGTTTTGACCTAGAAACTTATTTTCAAGGTCAAATGCAAGGTCAAACATGATAAAAAATTTTACTATTTTCACATTTGATTTTTTTATACAGGCAAGGAATCAAAATATTGTTACAAAAATGTCACACAAACTTGCTACAATAGTCTAGAGGCAGCGTATTAATTTTAAAGGTCCTCGGATAAACCTACGTTAGACCGTAAAGGTCACAAGGTCAAAAAATTAGGGAAAAATTAACGATATTTTTTCACATTTCTCAATGATAGCGTTATTTCGATCGGCTGTAGCTCCGGTCCTAATTAAGTTACAGAGAATCTGAAAACAGATTTGGAAAGACCAAATTCTCCTCTAGTTTTCGTTTTCTGAACTTTTTGTCGTAGCTCTGACGGTTTAAAAGATCGCCGGACCCTGAAAATTTCATGTTTTTTGTCAAATTTTCACAATTTATCATCATTTTGACAAGGAAATAATAATTTTGTTTCAATGAAGCAATTTTAGCATACTTTCATCTTTCGTTCACATAATCCTGCCAAGTTATATATGTTTCCATTGAACCGTTTTGGTTCTAGAGCAATTTTAAGTGAAAAACAACATTTTTTCAGAAATTTCCGAAGTCCACATTTCTGAATTGTACCATAATTTCAATCGGCCTTATCTCCGGTCCTAATAAAGTTACAGAGAATCTGAAAATAGATTTGGAAAGGCCAAATTCTTTTCTAGTTTCCATATATTGAACATTTTGTCGTAGCTCTGACGGTTTAAAAGATCGCCGGACCCTGAAAATTTCATGTTTTTTGTCAAATTTTCACAATTTATCAATTTTTTGACAGGGACGGAATCATCCTTTTGTGATGAACCTGTCTAGACATATTTCTAACTTCTATTTACATAATCCTGCCAAGTTATATATATCCTCATTGAACCGTATTGGTTCTAGAGTGATTTCCAGTTAAAACTGCATATTTTCAGGAATATCTTAAAGGCCATATTTTTGAGTTGTGCCATCATTTCAATCCGCTCTATATCCGGTCCTATTTAAGTTACAGAAAATCTGAAAACAGATTCGGAAAGCACGCTTTCACCTCTAGCTGGCATATTTGAAGATTTTGTCAGAGCTCTGACGGTTAAAAAGATCGCCGAACCCTGAAAAATTCATGTTTTTTGTCAAATTTTCACAATTTATCATAGTTTTGACAAGGAAATAATCATTTTATTTCAATGAAGCTATCTGAGCGTATTGCCATCCTTCGTTTACATAAAACTGGCAAGTTATATATGTTTCCATTGAACCGTTTTGGTTCTAGAGTAATTTTAAGTTAAAAAATACATTTTTTCAGTAATTTCTGAAGTCAATATTTCTGAATTGTACCATTATTTGAATCAGTCGTATCTCCGGTTCTGATAAAGTAACAGAGAATCTGAAAATAGATTTGGAAAGCCAAAATTCTGCTCTAGCTTTTATATTTGAACATTTTCTTGTATTATGGGCGGATAAAGAGATCGCCGGACCCTGAAAATTGTATGTTTTCAGAAATTGCAGTCATTTCCAAATGTTTTCAGGACTAGAAGTACTTTAGCCAAGAAATTCCTGAAATTCCAATATGAGAACGGTGCCAGTTTCAATCAGCAGTAACTCTAATTGATGTAACTGGTTGATGTAACTGGTTGATGTAACTGGTTGATGTAACTGGTTGATGTAACTGGTTGATGTAACTGGTTGATGTAACTGGTTGATGTACTGGTTGATGTACTGGTTGATGTACTGGTCCATGTACTGGTCCATGTACTGGTCAATGTACAGGTCAATGTACAGGTCAACGTACTGTCCATCATGCACTGTCCATGTATTGGTCCATGTTATTCTCTATATATATATTCATGAAGCACAAATCCTCCTCTTGTTTTCATTCTCTGAATTTTTTCTTGTAACTCTGGCGATTTAAAAGATCCCCTGTCCCTCAGAATATTTTTGAGTCAGTCAGTGTATCAGTCAGTGTATGAGTCAGTGCATCAGTCAGCGTATGGCCACAAACCGATTGAAATGTTTCAGTAAGGGTTTATTGCAGGTTTTATCGGTCTGCTGACTATATGTCACATCACGACTAGTCCATGGACAGATTGTTTATATGTACTTTCAAATATCTGTGCACACTATGTACATTTTAATTGACATGCAAAATTACAGGTAATAAATTGATATTGCATGTGATATGATTTAGCATGATATTGCAAGTGATGTTGTATGTTTAATACATTGCATGTAACTTTGCATGTGATACTTCATAATATTTCAAGTGATATTTTGTGTGATATTGCATATTACATGTGCAAGACGTGTGCAATTACATTCATGTTCAAGTTCATGTTCAAGTTCATGTTCAAGTTCATGTTCAAGTTCATGTTCAAGTTCATGTTCATGTTCAAGTTCATGTCCAATGTCAGTTCCAATATCATTTCCAATATCATTTCCAATATCATTTCCAATATCATTTCCGTGTTTTCTCACTTTCATTTCATTGCCAATAATTACTATGAAAGGTGAAGTTTAGTCACCGCATCGCGGTTACCCGATTTCTAGTTATTCTTATTATTATTCAGCTCAGGAAAACTGTGATTACTGCAAAACTATTAGAGATAACACCCTGAAACCTCAAACACAATATGTGACTCTGTTGCGTGCTACTTCTCGCGAAATTTCTTGATCAAATTTCATGATACTAACGCGTTATTGAGAAAATAAAAAATCAATTTCTGGCAGCGTTTCCAGGAGAACAAACAAAAATTGAGCTTTGCTGATTTTTTGTAAGATACCTTGACAAAGTTTCTAGTGCGGAAAGGCGTCTCATGGAAATTTCATGAATATTTTCAGAGATATGAATTTTTCAAAATTGGATGTCATGAAAATTTTCTAAAATTTTTCTGGAAAACAGGGAAGGAATGCTCGTAGAAAGCTGAAAATGGGTACACTTACAGATGTACCATAGTGTACCAACTTCACAAAGTTACGGACCGCTCGGACCAACGGTCTCGGCGCTACGGACGTCCAAAAACCCAATTTTCAAGTGCTCATATCTCGGTCCCTAGTTGCGCTACAGCAAAGTATCACATATCACAAGAAAGGTCTGTTTGTCAGCTTTCCAATGATGTATAGCATAATAGTGTCAGACGCCCGACGTAGAATCGCGTCGGACATTGAAAATTTCATGTCACTTTTTGCGCCTAAAAAACATTTTCGGCTCAAAAAGTCTATGAAATTCTTCATGCACGTCCATGAATATTTTATGTGGGATACCCATATCAGCCCTCCATATTGTCCCCAAAGATCAATTACCTACATCAAATAGTTTTTCCTGGAGAATTTTTTGAATTTCAAAATTGAAATGTACATTGCTCCGCTTCTGGTTGTTCAAATTTCATGAAATTAATACCAAAAGATGCGTAAAATTATGGCCTTTACTGTCCTCCAAGGAAATACACCTCTTCTGAATAGCCAATTTCAAATAAATGATTTTATATATTCAATTATAACTCATGAACTATTGTTTCAGATCACTTAAAACTGAATGTACATGTTGGTAATTTTTTGCCCTATTTTGTGGTATAAGGCCATCCTCATATCTCCAATACTTTGCTGGTAAAATAAAGCTAAAAAAATTATTCACAGATGCATGTAAGTCATATACTGTCTCACTGCCACCTTTCCCAGCAGCTGACCTTGTGCCTGCCACGACATTTCATAGGCATATGCACCAGCAAGATTACTACGTTCATACATGGTATGAAGAATTCATCATGACGGATATGAACTGGAAGGACGGAGTAAGCAGGGCAGGGGAGATAAGGGGGGGCGCGGGGGATTATCCGATATTGCCGTACGGCAATATCAGTTATACTAGTTATTATTATTATTTTTCTACGTCCTTCAAAAAAAAATTTTGAAATGCAGATTATGAGAACAGTGATCAAAATAAAGCAAAATGGACAGAACCTCCTTACAGATTGACAGAAACACTATTATCAGAGGTAATTACATGGTGAAATTACTGCTCAATGAAGCGTAATTCCATTAAAAAAAAATTTTATTTCGTTAACGGTTTCTCAGAAACTAAGACAGATAAAGACATGGGATTTTTTTTCAAAATACCTCAGACACTTATCCAGTGCAGAAAGGAGCCTAAAGGAATTCCGTTGAAGAAATTCCAAGTTATGAATTTTTGTGCAAAACGGAATTCCCAAAAATGACATTCCAACCTCCAGAAAACATAGAAGGAATACTTGGATCAAGCTGAATTTACATGTGCATGCAGCCATACCCTAGTCTAACAATCTCACAAAATTTCGTTGTCATCGCGTAAGCGGTATCGGCGCTATGGCCGCACTAAAACTCATTTTTCAATCGCCGATATCTCGGTTGCTATTAAAGCTACAGAAAAATTAAAAACACCATCAAAAAGTTCAGTTTCTCCTCTTTCAGATGATATATAGCATTTTACTTTTTAAGGAAGTTTTTATATCTCGCGTAAGACATTGAAAATTTCATGTCTGTTTTTGGGCTCATCAAAACTTTTGGGCCCAAAAAAACTGTGAAGGTCTTCATGGATGTTCCTGAATATTTTTTTAGAGGTACCCACTATGGGCTTGCATGATGTCTCCAAAGGAAATATTTCTACTTCAAGTACTTTTTCCTTGAGAATTTTTTGAATTTCAAAATTGTAATGTAAATTGCTCAGCTTATACTCATTCAAATTTCATGAAATTAACTCCAAAAGATGCGTAAAATTAGTACCTTCACTATCCTATGAGGGCATTCACCTATTACTAATAGCCAATTTTACACTTATCATTTTCTATATCCACCTATAACTAATAAATTACACATTCAATTTAGTTAAAAGTCACATGGCATAATGCTAATTTTTCCCTCTATTTTTCCATTTAACCACAGCTCCATGACTCTTATGGTTTGCCTGCAACAACCCATTAGGGCTAGGGTTAGGCCTCAGTCAAAATGTATTGCAGTGAGGGTGGTAACATTGCTGACAACACACCTGGCTGCATGATAAGCGCTATATGAGTCAGTATGTGCAAATCTACACTGCCAAGGACCAGATTACAACCAAAACTGGGTAGGGAATGGAATGGAATGGAAGGGAAGGGTCTGGAAGGGCAGGGAATGGAAGGAAAGGGATTGGAAGGTCAGGGAATGGAAGGCAAGGAGAGGGGAGGGTAGATAGGGAGGGAATACGGGGGAGGGGAATTCATATCTTAAAATTGCTGTGCAATTTTAATTATTCTCTAGTTATAATCCCCCGCCGCTTGCGGGCGGGGGATTATATTGATATTGTTCGTTTTACTATTATTATAATCCCCCGCTCGCGCAGCGGCGGGGGATTATATTGATATTCTTCGTTTTACTATTATTATTATAATCCCCCGCCGCTTGCGGGGGATTATATTGATATTGTTCGTTTTACTATTATTATTATTCTTATTATTCAGCTCAGGAAAACTGTGATTACTGCAAAACTATTACAGATAACATCCTAAAACCTCAAACACAATATGTGACTCCGTTGCGTGCTACCTCTTGTGAAATTTCTTTATCAAATTTCATGATACTAACGTGTTATTGAGAAAATAAAAAATAAATTTCTGGCAGCGTTTCCAGGAGAACAAAAGAAAATTGGACCTTGCTGATTTTTTGTAAGATACCTTGACAAAGTTTCCAGTGCGGAAAGGCGTCTCATGGAAATTTCATGAATATTTTCAGAGATATGAATTTTTCAAAATTGGATGTCACGAAAATTTTCTAAAATTTTTCTGGAAAACAGGGAAGGAATGCTTGTAGAAAGCTGAAAGTAGGTACACTAACAGATGTACCCTAGTGTACCAACTTCCCAAAGTTACGGACCGCTCGGACAAACGGTCTGTGCGCTACGGACGCACAAAAACCCAATTTTCAAGTGCACATATCTCGGTCCCTATTTGAGCTACAGCAAAGTATCACATATCACAAGAAAGGTCTGTTTGTCAGCTTTCCAATGGTTTATAGCATAATAGTGTCAGACGCGCGGCGTAGAATCGCGTCAGACATTGAAAATTTGTTGTCACTTTTTGCACCTACAAAAATGTTTTAGGCTAAAAAGTCAATGAAGTTCTTGATGGATGTCCATGAATAATTTTTGTGGGATGCCTAGTGCAGGTCTCCATACTGTACCCGAAGGAAGTTTACCTACATCAAATAGCTTTGGCTAGAGAAATGTTTTACTTTCAAAAATTAAATGTAAATTACTCAGCTTCTACTCATGCAAATTTCATGAAATTAACACCAAAAATTGCGTAAAAATATGGGCTTTCCACTTCCATAAGGACATTTACTTGACACAAACAGTCTATTTTACATAGACATTTTTATATATTCATTTATAACCCATGAAGTCATGTTTCAAATCAGTTAAAACTCATGTGACATGTTGCTAATTTTTTGCCCTATTTTGTGGTATAAGCACATCCACCTATCTGGAAAAAAAAAACAAAAAAAACTTTTAACAGATGCATGTGGTCTGCAGTGGGTACCATCCTGTCTCACTGCCACCTTTTGCGCCTAACCTTCTTGTACAGTCCAAGCAGCATCACTAGTGTCAACAAAAAGATGCACAGTCTAATCATCACATTTGAATAATATACATTGTACATTGAAAGGGCATGCGTAAGGGTTCGCCGACGGGGTTTTATAACTGGTATTTGTGCAATAAACTTATTATACAAGACTCGGACTACAGTAATGATATAATGTGCACTCTTGGAATAGACGTTCATCCCCCAAAAAGCAGGCCAGGGACATACACACAAATAATGGACATGAATTGAAAAAGAGAACTATGCAGGCCTGGGGGTCATACGGGGCCCGCGGGGGATTATCCGATATTGCCGTACGGCAATATCAGTTATACTAGTTATTATTATTATTCAGCTCAGGAAAACTGTGATTACTGCAAAACTATTAGAGATAACATCCTGAAACCTCAAACACAATATGTGACTCCATTGCGCGCTACTTCTTACGAAATTTCATGATCAAATTTCAAGACACTTATGAGTTATGTGAATAATACAAAAAAAATTTCCGGCGCAGGTTTCTGAGAACCTAAGCATAACTGAGACCTGTTGATTTTTTGTAAGATACCTTGACTAAGTCTCCAGTGCAGAAAGGCGTCCTGTGGAGATTTCATGAATACATTTCAAGATACGATTTTTTGAAAATTGAACATCCCGAAAATTTACGGAAAATTTTCTGAAAAACAGGGAAGGAATGCTTGTAGAAAGCTGAAAATAGGTATACTGACAGACCTACTCTAGTGTACCAACTTCATAAAGTTACGGACCGCTCGGACAAACGGTCTCTGCGCTACGGACGCACAAAAACTCAAACTTCAAGTGGCCATATCTCGGTCCCTATTGCAGCTACAGCCTAGTTTCACATATCACAAGAAAGGTCTGTTTCTCAGCTTTCCAATGATGTATAGCATTATAGTCTCAGACGCGCGGCGTAGAATCGCGTCAGACATTGAAAATTTCATGTCACTTTTTGCGCCTATCAAAACGTTTTTGGCAAAAAAATCTATGAAGTTCTTCTTGGATGTCCGTGAATATTTTTTTCAATATACCTTTGTTAGGCCTACATACTGTCCTCAAAGGAAAATTGCCTACATCAAATGGTTTTTCCTACAGAATTTTTTTACTTTCACATTTTAACATTAATTTGCTCAGCTTCTAACTATCCAAATTTTATGAAATTAACACTAAAAGATGCGTAAAATTATTGCCTTATCTGTTCTCCAAGGGTATGGACCTGATTCTAATAACCTATTTTACATGTATGATTTCATATATTCAATCATAGCTACTAAGTGAATGCTTCAAATCAGTTAAAACTCAAATGACATGTCGCTAATTTTTTGCCTGATTTTTCTATATAGACACAACCTCACAACTCTTATGGCTTGCCTGCAACAGGCCATTAGGGTTAGGGTTAGGGTTTACTCAATATGCATTGTCTGCAGGATGGTACGCTTGGCCTCCACAGGTGTGTCTGGCAGTCAAGAGATTTGATAGGCATATGCTCGAACAACTTTGCAGCGTTCATACATGGTTTTAAGAATTCATCATGAAGGACATGAATTGGAAGGGGAGAGTAAGCAGGGCAGGGGAGACAGGGGGGGCGCGGGGGATTATCCGATATTGCCGTACGGCAATATCAGTTATACTAGTTATTATTATTATAATCCCCCGCTCGCGCAGCGGCGGGGGATTATATTGATATTCTTCGATTACCTTTTATTATTATTATTATTATTATTATTATTATTCTCACAGGAAAACTGCGATTACTTCAAAACTACTAAAGAAACCGCTTCATAAGTCAAGGGTAATATGCAACTCCGGTGCGCGCTACTTTGAACGAAATTTCATGATCAAATTTCATGACACTTCTGAGTTATGAGGAAAATATAAACAAAAATTCCGGCGCAGGTTTCTGAGAACCTAAGCATAACTGAGACCTGTTGATTTTTTCTAAGATACCTTGACTAAGTCTCCAGTGCAGAAAGGCGTCCTGTGGAGATTTCATGAATACATTTCAAGACATGATTTTTTGAAAATTGGACATTCCGAAAATTGACTGAAATTTTTTGGAAAAACAGGGAAGGAATGCTCGTAGAAAGCTGAAAGTAGGTACACTTACAGACCTAGCCTATTGTACCAACTTCACAAAGTTACGGATCCCTCGCACAAACGGTCTCGGCGCTACGGACGTCCAAAAATGCAATTTTCAAGTGCACATATCTCGGTCCCTAATTGAGCTACAACAAAGTATTACATATCACAAGAAAGGTCTGTTTGTCAGCTTTCCAATGGTGTATGGCATTATAGTCTCAGACGCGCGGCGTAGAATCGCGTCAAACATTGAAAATTTGTTGTCACTTTTTGCGCCCCTCGAAACGTTTTAGGCTGAAAAATCAATGAAGTTCTTTGTGAATGTTGATGAATATTTTTTTCCTTATTCCCTTGTTAGGCCTCCATACTGTCCTCAAAGGAAATTTGCCTGCATCAAATCGTTTTTCCAAGAGAATTTTTTGAAATTCAAAATTGAAATGCACATTGCTCTGCTTCTACCCATTCAAATTTCATGAAATTAATACCAAAAGATGCGTAAAATTATGGACTTCACTGTCCTCAAAGGGCATTTACCTATTCCTCATAGCCTATTTTACATAAAAGGTTTTATATATTCAATTATAACTTGTGAATTATTATTTCAAATCACTTAAAACTCAATCTACATGTTGCTAATTTTTTGGCCTATTTTGTGATATAAGGACATCCTCCTATCTCCAATACTTTGCTGGTAAAATAAAGTACAAAAATCCTTCACAGATGCATCTTAGTCAGCAGTCGGTTATATTCTGTCTCACTGCCACCTATCCCAACAGCTGACCTTCTTCAACAATCGCAGCTAGCCGCTCAGTACTGTCAAGTGCGTATCTAATGTCAACAAAACCATGTAGAGTGTAACATTTACATTGGAATGATATACATTTCTCATTGAGAGGGCATCACGCGTAAGGGTTTCTTCATTGGGTTTTACATCCTGTATTTGTGCATTAAACTCATTAAGGCATACAGGCACTACAGTGATGATGTTATGCACACTCTTGGAATAGAACTTCATTCCCTACAAAGCGGGCCAGGCTAATACACAAAAATAATGGACATGAATTGGCAGAGAAGAGTATGCAGGGCCCGGGTCATACGGGGCCCGCGGGGGATTATCCGATATTGCCGTACGGCAATATCAGTTATACTAGTTATTATTATTATTAAGAATTTACCTATGGTAAATTCTATTTGTTTTTGCTATTATTATTATTATGTTTTTTTCAAAATGGACTTAGGTCTCTGAAAGTGTTTTCAGTTGATAGGTCAGTGGTTGGGTATTACGTAATTGGGTCATTTGATGTCATTTTCACTGTTGTCTTTTTCACAGAGTCGTTCAAAGTCGAAAATTAGTAAACTTTGAAGGCTCATAACTCAAAAACTATATAAGATAATGAGTCATGAGTCAAAATCTTGTGATAAAAAGTTATAGTGAACGTATTGGTACAAGTGATATGAGAGTTGGTCCAACGGGTAAAGGGTTACAGCAGAATGAGCAGTTTTTGGTCTGTCACAGAGATCTCAAGTTACGTAATAGATAGGAATATGATGATGGTGGCAACAGTTAGCCAGTATCTGGGGCCAGTGTCGACTGTAATGTCATTGGGATTGATGCAATATATTTTGAAATATGGCAATTTTTCAAAATCGAGTGTTCAAAATTTAGGTGTAATTGTAAAATCTCCATGAAGGAATAGTCTGAGGTGATGAAAATGTTAATGAACTACCCTTAACCTTTCCCAAAAAGACTATATTGACCAAAAAATTTCACCTAATGCTGATATTTGAAGGTGATATGAGCCATCAAAGTCAAAAAAGTTGAATTTTTCCAAAATTCTCAAAATTATGTTATAGTTCACCAATCCTCTTAAAAGTCTGAGGTATACTGGTCAGTAATATGGTTATCAAAAGCCCCCTATTAGAATTGTTTCATATCCTCAACTTAATTTGTAAAAAATTGTAAAAAGTGGTACCTCACAACTTCCATGACATTTTGCATAAATGATTTAATTTGAGTGGGAAATATTACTCCTACAGCTTTCTGTAAATTAAATGACCCCCCTAGATCACGTACTGGCAACACATGAGCATATTAATTTTCACCTGTGACAATTTCCGCAAGGTCAAATTTGAAGTCAAAGATGAAATGAAAATTGATCGTTCTCACAAATGATTTTTTTTAACTAGCAAGGAAAGTTCCAATTTTTTTAATATTAATTGACAAGCTTGACCAAATACTTGTGGTAAGTTGTGGCAAATGACAAGTCTGTAGGTACAGTCAACTTGAAGCAACTGAGGTCAAAAGGTCAGAAAAATGAAGAAATTGTCAGCCAAAAATTCATTTTCACATGATGCAGGTGAGACGGTTTCACACTCCAATGCAGGCTGGCCGCATATATTAGCATACATTAACCATATTTGGAAAGCTGTTTGGGCCGTTTCAGGTGACGGGGCCAGTGTACACTACTGTCTAATGTTTATATACATATTACAGTCTCAAATGACTGAGTCAGGAGTTAGAGTCAGGAGTTGGGGTCAGGAGTTGGAGTCAGGAGTAGGGGACAGGAGTTGGGCTGTGGGTTGGGCTGTGAGTCGGGACTGTGAGTCGCAGACTGTGAGTCGGGGACTGTGAGTCAGGACTGTGAGTCAGGACTGTGAGTCAGGACTGTTAGTCAGGACTGTGAGTCAGGACTGTGAGTCAGCACTCCGCTTCGGGCCTGCAAGTCAGGACTGTGAGGCGGGCCTGCAAGTCAGGACTGTGAGGCGGGACTGTGAGTCGGGACTGTGAGTCGGGACTATGAGTCTGGCTGTGAGTCCGGGCTGTGAGTTGGAACTCTGAGTCAGGACTCTCAGTCGGGACTCTGATTCGGGTCTCTGATTCGGGTCTCTGATTCGGCCCTCTGACTCAGGACTGAGAGTCAGGACTGTGAGTCAGGACTGTGAGTCACGACTGTGAGTCACGACTGTGAGTCACGACTGTGAGTCAGGACTGTGAGTCAGTACTCTGCTTCGGGACTGCAAGTCAGGACTGTGAGGCGGGACTGCAAGTCAGCACTGTGAGGCAGGACTCTGAGTTGGGACTGTAGGTCGGGACTGTGGGTCGGGACTGTGGGTCGGGACTGTGAGTCGGGCCTGTGATGCAGGACTGTGAGTTGGAACTCTGAGTCGGGACTGTGAGTCGGAACTCTGAGTCGGGACTCTGAGTCGGTACTCTGAGTCGGTACTCTGAGTCGGTACTCTGAGTCGGGACTCTGATTCGGGTCTCTGAGTCGGGACAGGTCTGTGAATCAGGCCTCAGTCGGGACATTGAGTCAGGGCTGTGAGTGGAGCCTGAGAGTCGGGACTCTGAGTCGGGGACTGTGAGTCAGGACTTTGAGTCGGGGACTGGGAGTAGGACCTGTGAGTCAGGACTCTGAGTCAGGGCTCTGAGTCAGGACTGTGAGTCAGGACTGTGAGTCAGGACTGTGAGTCAGGACTCTGAGTCAGGATTCTGAGTCAGGACTATGAATCAGGACCCTGAGTCATGACTCTGAATCAGGACTCTGAGTCAGGACTCTGCATCAGGACCCTGAGTCAGGACAATGAGTCAAGGCCCTGAGTCAGGGCTCTGAGTCAGGACTCTGAGTCAGGCCTCTGAGTAAGGACCCTGAGTCAGGCCTCTGAGTCAGGCCTCTGAGTCAGGACTCTTGAGTCGGGGCTCTGAGTCAGGGCTCTGCCCTAGGCCTCTGAGCCTGGACTCTCTGAGCCGTGCCTCTGAGTCGGGCCTCTGAGTTTGGGCTCTAAGTCAGAAGCTGAGTTGGGACTCTGCGTCGGTACTTTAAGTCAGGACTCTAAGTCAGGACTCTAAGTCGGGACTCTAAGTCGGGACTCTGAGTCAGGGACTCTGAGTCGGGACTCTAAGTCGGGACTCTGAGTCAGGACTCTGAGTCAGGACTCTGAGTCAGGACTCTGAGTCAGGACTCTGAGTCAGGACTCTGAGTCAGGACTCTGAGTCAGGACTCTGAGTCAGGACTCTGAGTCAGGACTCTGAGTCAGGACTCTGAGTCAGGACTCTGAGTCAGGACTCTGAGTCAGGACTCTGAGTCAGGACTCTGAGGCCGTGTTGAGTCTGAGGAAGGATTTGGCATCAGCAGTTGAACTCAGGAGTCTGAGTCCGGCATCAGAGAAAAGAGTCAGTGTCAGGACTGAGAGTCAGTAAGCTGAATTGTAGATCCGATCAGGAAGGTGACCGGGATTCAGAGTTGGAGTCACGGTGAGGAGTCAGAGTCCGCATGTGTCTGTCCATCCGTCCATTTGTCTGTCCGTTTACAGGCAAAGTTTAGCCCAGCTGTCCATCTGTCCATTTGTCTGTCAATTTACAGGCAAAGTTTAGTTGAAAGTAAAGGTAAATTCTTTGTAATTGTCCCTGATGACAATTACCGTGTTCTCTAGTTATTCTTATTATTCTTATTATTCTTATTCTTATTCTCTCAAAATGGTTTTAGGTTCACAAAAGATTGTCAAAAGGTAAGTCAGTTGTTGGGTATTACGTAATTGGGTCATTTGATGTCATTTTCACAGTTGTCTTTTTCACAGAGCCGTTCAAAGTCAAAAATTAGTAAACTTTAAAGGCTTATAACTCAAAAAGTATTTGAGATAATCAGATAGGATTAAAAATCCTGTGACAAAAAGTTGTTGTCAATGTATTGGTAGAAGTCATATGACAATTGGTCTAGCGGGTAAAGGGCTATTGCACTTGAGCAGTTTTTAGTGTTGCGCAGGTTTCTCAAGTTACATAATAGATAGAAACATGGTGATGGTGGCTAAAGTTAGCCAGTATCTGGGGCCAGTGTTGATTCAACAAATGGTTGAAGTCGGGCGAAGACTTTTTGAAAAATGGCAATTGTTCAAAATCGTGGGTTCAAAATTTAGGTGGAATTGTGTAATCTCCATGAAGGAGTAGTCTGAGTTGATCAAAATGTATAGTGAACTACCCTTAACTTTTCCCAGAAACACTATATTGACCAAAACATTTGACCTATAGGTGATATTTGAAGGTGATATGAGCCATCAAAGTCAAAAAAGTTGAATTTTCCAAAATTCTCAAAATTATGTTATAGTTCACCAATCCTCTTAAAAGTCTGAGGTATACTGGTCAGTAATATGGTTATCAAAAGCCCCCTATTAGAATTGTTTCAAATCCTCAACTTAATTTGTAAAAAATTGTGAAAAGTGGTACTTCGCAACTTCCATGACATTTTGCATAAATGATTTAATTTGAGTGGGAAATATTACTCCTACAGCTTTCTGTAAATTAAATGACCCCCCTAGATCACCTACTGGCAACACATGAGCACATTAATTTTCACCTGTGACAATTTCCGCAAGGTCAAATTTGAGGTCAAAGATGAAATGAAAATTGATCGTTCTCACAAATGATTTTTTTTAACTAGCAAGGAAAGTTCCAATTTTTTTGATTTTAATTGACAAGCTTGACCGAATACTTGCAGTAAGTTGTGGCAAATGACAAGTCTGTAGGTACAGTCAACTTGAAGCAACAAAGGTCAAAAGGTCAGAAAAATGAAGAAATTGTCAGCCAAAAATTCATTTTCACATGATGCAGGTGAGACGGTTTCACACTCCAACGCAGGCTGGCCGCATATATTAGCATACATTAACCATATTTGGAAAGCTTTTTGGGCCGTTTCAGGTGACGGGGCCAGTGTACACTACTGTCTAATGATTATATACATATTTCAGTCTCAAATGACTGAGTCAGGAGTTGGAGTCAGGAGTTGGGGTCAGGAGTTGGAGTCAGGAGTTGGGCTGTGGGTTGGGCTGTGAGTCAGGACTGTGAGTCGGGGACTGTGAGTCGGGGACTGTGAGTCAGGACTGTGAGTCAGGACTGTGAATCAGGACTGTGAGTCAGGACTGTGAGTCAGGACTGTGAGTCAGGACTGTGGTGAGTCAGGACTGTGGTGAGTCAGGACTGTGTGTCAGGACTGTTAGTCAGAACTGTTAGTCAGTACTCTGCTTCGGGCCTGCAAGTCAGGACTGTGAGGCGGGACTGCAAGTCAGGCCTGTGAGACGGGACTGTGAGTCGGGCCTGTGGGTCGGGACTGTGAGTCGGGGCTGTGAGTCAGGACTGTGAGTCGGGACTGTGAGTCGGGCCTCTGAGTCAGGTCTCTGAGTCGGGACTATGAGTCGGGACTCTGAGTCGGCACTCTGAGTCAGGACTCTGATTTGGGCCTCTGCGTCAGCATTGTGAGTCAGGACTGTTAGTCTGGACTGTGAGTCAGGACTGTGAGTCAGTACTCTGAGTCGGGCCTGTGGGTCGGGACTGTTAGTCTGGACTCTGAGTCGGGCCTATGAGTCAGGACTGTCAGTTGGAACTCTGAGTCCGGATTCTGAGTCGGGGGTCTGAGTCGGGCCTCTGAGTCGGGACAGGCCTGTGAATCAGGCCTGAGTCGTGACACTGAGTCAGGACTGTCAGTCGGGCCTGAGAGTCGGGACTCTGAGTCAGGGACTGTGAGTCAGGCCTGTGAGTCGGGCTTGTGAGTCGGGCCTGTGAGTCGGGCCTGTGAGTCTGGACTGTGAGTCGGGACTGTGAGTCTGGCCTGTGAGTTGGGCCTGTGAGTCGGGCCTGTGAGACAGGACTCTGAGTCGGTACTCCTGGTCAGGACTCTGATGAGGCCCCTGAGCCAGGACTCTTGAGTCGGGGCTCTAAGTCAGATGCTGAGGCGAGGCTCTGAGTCGGAACTCTTAAGTCGGAACTCTGAGTCGGGACTCTTGAGAGAGGAACTCTGAGTCAGGAACCTGCATCAGGACTCTGAGTCAGGACTCTGAGTCAGGCTTCTCAGTCAGGAGTCTGGGTCAGGCCTCTGAGTCAGGACTCTAAGTCGGGCCTCTGAGTCGGGACTCTTGAGACAGGGTCTCGGAGTCAGGACTCTGAGTCAGGACTCTGAGTCAGGACTCTGAGTCAGGACTCTGAGTCAGGACTCTGAGTCAGGACTCTGAGTCAGGACTCTGAGTCAGGACTCTGAGTCAGGACTCTGAGTCAGGACTCTGAGTCAGGACTCTTGAGTCAGGCCTCTGAGTCAGGACTCTGAGGCCGTGTTGAGTCTGAGGAAGGATTTGACATCAGCAGGTGAAGTCGCAACTCTGAGCCAGGAGTCTGAGTCCGGCATCAGAGAAAAGAGTCAGCGTCAGGACTGAGAGTCTCAGAGTCAGTTGTCTGAATTGTAGATCTGATCAGGAAGCTGACCAGGATTCAGAGTCGGAGTCATGGTGAGTAGTCAGAGTCCACATGTGTCCGTCAGTCCGTCGGTTTGATCCATGTGTCCATCCGTCCATTTGTCTGTCCGTTTACAGGCAAAGTTTAGCCCATCTGTCCATCTGTCCATTTGTCTGTCTTTTTACAGGCCAAGTTTACTTAAAAGGAAATGTAAAGTCCATTTGTCTGTCAATTTACAGTCAAAGTTTAGTTGAAAGTAAAGGTAAATTCTTTGTAATTGTCCGTGATGACAATTACCGTGTTCTCTAGTTATTATTATTATTCTTATTATTATTCAGCTCAGGAAAACTGCGATTACTTCAAAACTATTACAGATACTACATTACAAGTCAAGGGGTAGTATGCGACTTTGTTGCGCGCTACTTTACCCGAAATTTCATGATCAAATTTCATGACACTTATGAGTTATGAGGAAAATATGAAAAAAATTTCCGGCGCAGGTTTCTGAGAACCTAAGAATAACTGAGGCCTGTTGATTTTTTCTAAGATACCTTGACTAAGTCTTCAAGTCTGAAAGGCGTCCTGTGGAGATTTCATGAATACATTTCAAGATATGATTTTTTGAAAATTGGACACCCCGAAAATTGACTGAAATTTTTTTGAAAAACAGGGAAGGAATGCTCGTAGAAAGCTGAAAATCGGTATACTGACAGATGTACCCTAGTGTACCAACTTCACAAAACTACGGACCCCTCGAACAAACGGTCTGTGCGCTACGGACGTCCAAAAATGCAATTTTCAAGTGGCCATATCTTGGTCCCTATTGAACCTACAACAAAGTGTGACATATCACAAGAAAGGTCTGTTTCTCAGCTTTCCAATGGTGTATAGCATAATAGTGTCAGACGCGCGGCGTAGAATCGCGTCAGACATTGAAAATTTTATGTCATTTTTTGAGCCTATCAAAACGTTTTTCCTCAAAAAATGTATGAAGAACTTCATGGCTGTTCATCAATAATTTATGCAGGCTACCCAGGTTGGGCCTCCATAATGTGCCAAAAGGAAATTTGCCTACATCAAATACTTTTTTCTAGAGAATTTTTTTAATTTCAAAATTGAAACGTAAATTGCTCTGTTTATAATCGTTCAAATCTCATGAAATTAACACCAAAAAATGTGCTAAATTACGCCCTCTAGTGTGCTACAGGGATATCTTCCTCTTACCTTTAACCAATTTTACATATAACATTTTATATATTCAATTATAACTCATTCATTATTTATCAAAATGAATTAAAACTGATTTGACATGTTCCTAATTTTTTGCTCTGTTTTTACATGTAAGCACAGCTCCATAACTTGCATGGTTTGTCTACAATAACCCATTAGGGTTAGGGTTTCACCTACCATTCACTGCAAATGTATTGCTTTGAGGGTGGTACCGCTGGCCACAACACAGGTCTCCATGCCAAGCGATGTGTGATTTCAATATATGAGCCTCTTCAAGAATTCATCATGAAGGCCATGAACTGGTTGAAGGGAGTAAGCAGGGCAAGGGAGACAGGGGGGGCGCGGGGGATTATCCGATATTGCCGTACGGCAATATCAGTTATACTAGTTATTATTATAAATTCCCCCGTTAGGGGAATTTATATTGTTTTTGTTCGGTTTTTTTTTTCAGCATCCTATTATTTTTATTTTTTTTCTTATTTTTCGTCAACACTTTGACAGGCTGTATTTCAGAAACTATTTCCAGTAACTACCTGAACTTGCAGAACCATTTTGCTTTTGCTAAACAATTTTATATACTGGAATTACAGAGCGTAATTTTTAGTGAACTGGTAATTACGCAGCAAATGCATAAAAAATTTGTCGTCACGCTTTTAGAAGAAGCAATAAGTGAAATTACACCAAATTTTTACACAATCATCTCTAGAGATATACGCAGTGCGGAAAGGCGGCTTTTGGCAATATCTCTAAAAGTTTTTTTTATATGAATTTTTCAAATAAGGGAATTCCTGATGTTGCTACTAAAATTTTTCAAAAACTAGGAAGAAATGCTCCAATCAAGCTGCAGTTGCATGCAGTTACAGTCATACTATAGTGTAACAATCCACTAGAATTTCAACTTTCTAGCGCTAACGGTATCGGCGCTATAGCATCACAAAAACGCTATTTTCAAGCGCCGATAACTCGGCCCCTATTAAAGCTACGGAAAAATAAAAAACACCACCAAAAAGCTCTGTTTCTTAGCTTTCACATGGTATATAGCATTTTACTGTAGCACCGTCCGTTCAAAATCGCGGTGGACCCTGAAAATTTTATCTCACTTTTCACCTTCCCAATTGCTTCTTATGGCTGGAAACACTTTTTCCTGGCCATATGCCAATTTCATCGCTTCTCATACTTCACTGCCTACACATTTTCTTTTTTGAATAAATGCTGACCCAATTACATTTCTGTGTGAATCATCGGATGGGGAAGGTAGAAGGGAAGGGGCAGGGGGATGTAAGGGGGCAGGATGTAAGGGGGCAGGGGAGAGGAAGGGAAGGGGGAATTTATCTTTGTAATTGTGCACAATTACAGGTGTACTAGTTATTATTATTATTATTATTCTTATTATTATTCAGCTCAGAAAAACTGTGATTATTTCAACACTATTACAGATACTACGTTACAAATCAAGGGTAATATGCAACTCCATTGCGTGCTACTTTACACGAAATTTCATGATCAAATTTCATGACACTTATGAGTTATGAGGAAAATATAAAAAAAATTTCCGGCGCAGGTTTCTGAGAAACTAAGCATAACTGAGACCTGTTGATTTTTTCTAAGATACCTTGACTAAGTCTTCAGGTCTGAAAGGCGTCTTGTGAAGATTTCATGAATACATTTCAAGATATGATTTTTTGAAAATTGGACATCCCGAAAATTGACAGAAATTTTTTGGAAAAACAGGGAAGGAATGCTTGTAGAAAGCTGAAAATGGGCTTACTTACAGACCTACCCTAGTGTACCAACTTCACAAAGTTACGGACCGCTCGGACAAACGGTCTGTGCGCTACGGACACACAAAAACTCAAACTTCAAGTGGCCATATCTCAGTCCCTATTGCAGCTACAGACTACTTTCACATATCACAAGAAAGGTCTGTTTCTCAGCTTTCCAATGGTGTACAGCATAATAGTGTCAGACGCGCGGCGTAGAATCGCGTCGGACATTGAAAATTTCATGTCACTTTTTAGGCCCAAAAAACCTTTTCGGCTCAAAAAGTCAATGTAATTCTTCATGCACGTCCATCATTATTTTATGTGGGCTACCCATGTCAGCCCTCCATACTGTCCCCAAAGATCAATTATCTACATCAAATAGTTTTTCCTAGAGAATTTTTTTAATTTCAAAATTGAAATGTACATTGCTCAGCTTCTGGTTGTTCAAATTTCATGAAATTAATACCAAAAGATGCGTAAAATTATGGCCTTTACTGTCCTCCAAGGGAATATACCTCTCCTGAATAGCCAATTTCAAATAAATGATTTTATATATTCAATTATAACTCATGAACTATTGCTTCAGATCACTTAAAACTGAATGTACATGTTGCTAATTTTTTGCCCTATTTTGTGGTATAAGGGCATCCTCCTATCTCCAATACCTTGCTGGTAAAATAGAGCTAAAAAAATAATTCACAGATGCATGTTAGTCAGCCGTCGGGTATATACTGTCTCACTGCCACCTTTCCCAGCAGCTGACCTTGTGCCTGCCAGGACATTTCATAGGCATATGCACCAGCAAGATTACTACGTTCATACATGGTATGAAGAATTCATCATGACGGCCATGAACTGGAAGGAGGGAGTAAGCAGGGCAGGGGAGACAAGGGGGGGGGCGCGGGCAAGTCAAAGGTAATATGCGACTCCATTGCGCGCTACTTCCTACGAAATTTCATGATCAAATTTCATGATGCTTATGAGTTATGAGGAAAATATAAAACAAATTTCCGGCGCAAGTTTCTGAGAACCTAAGCATAACTGAGACCTGTTGATTTTTTCTAAGATACCTTGACAAAGTCTCCAGTGCAGAAAGGCGTCTCGTGGAGATTTCATGAACACATTTCAAGATATGATTTTTTGAAAATTGGATATCCCGAAAACTGACCAAAATTTTGTTGAAAAACAGGGAAGGAATGCTCTTAGAGAGCTGAAAATGGGTGAACATACAGATGTACCACAGTGTACAAACTTCACAAAGTTACGGACCGCTCGGACCAACGGTCTAGGCGCTACGGACGTCCAAAAATGCAATTTTCAAGTGGCCATATCTCGGACCCTATTTAAGCTACAACAAAGTTTGACATATCACAAGAAAGGTCTGTTTGTCAGCTTTCCGATGGTGTCAGACGCGCGGCGTAGAATCGCGTCGGACATTGAAAATTTCATGTCACTTTTTGCGCCTTTCAAAACATTTTTGGCTAAAAAATCTATGAGGTTCTTCTTGGATGTTCGTGAATATTTTTTTCTATATACCTTTGTTACGCCTACATACTGTCCTCAAAGGAAATTTGCCTACATCAAAAGGTTTTTCCTAGAGAATTTTTTTAAATTCAAATTTCAACTTTAGATTGCTCAGCTTCTAACTATCCAAATCTTATGAAATTAACACTAAAAGATGTGTAAAATTATGGCCTTATCTGTTCTCTAAGGGCATGGACCTGATTCTAATAACCTATTTTACATGTATGATTTCATATATTCAATTATAGCTACTAAGTGCATATCTCAAGTCAGTTAAAACTCAAACGACATGTTGCTAATTTTTTGCCCAATTTTTCCATGTAGACCCAACCATGCAACTCTTATGGCTTGCCTGCAACAGGCCATTAGGGTTAGGGTTAGGGTTTAATCAATATGCATTGCTTGCAGGGTGGTATGCTTGACCACAACAGTTGTGTCTGGCTGCCTCGACTTTTGATAGGCATATGCACAAACAAGATTGCTACATTCATACATGGTTTTAAGAATTCATCATGAAGGACATGAACTGGAAAGAGGGAGTATGCAGGGCAAGGGAGACAGGGGGGGCGGGGGATTATCCGATATTGCCGTACGGCAATATCAGTTATACTAGTTATTATTCTTATTATTATTCAGCTCAGGAAAACTGCGATTACCTCAAAACTATTAGAGATATTGGTTTACAAGTGGAGGGTAATATGTAACTCCATTGCGCGCTCCTTCTCACGAAATTTCATGATCAAATTTCAAGACACTTATGAGTTATGAGCAAAATATAAAAAAAATTTCCGGCGCAGGTTTCTGAGAACCTAAGCATAACTAAGAGCTGTTGATTTTTTCTAAGATACCTTGACAAAGTCTCAAGTGCAGAAAGGCGTCTCGTGGAGATTTCATGAACACATTTCAAGATATGATTTTTTGAAAATTGGATATCCCGAAAACTGGCCAAATTTTTTCCGAAAAACAGGGAAGGAATGCACGTAGAAAGCTGAAAATGGGTTTGCTTACAGACCTACCCTAGTGTACCAACTTCACAAAGTTACGGACTGCTCGGACCAACGGTCTTGGCGCTACGGACCTCCAAAAATGCAATTTTCAAGTGGCCATATCTCGGTCCCTATTTAACCTACAACAAAGTTTGACATATCACTAGAAAGGTCTGTTTGTCAGCTTTCCAATGGTGTATAGCATAATGGTGTCAGACACGCTGCGTAGAATCGCGTCAGACATTGAAAATTTCATGTCACTTTTTAGGTCCAAAAAACCTTTTCGGCTCAAAAAGTCAATGTAATTCTTCATGCACGTCCATCATTATTTTATGTGGGCTACCCATATCAGCCCTCCATATTGTCCCCAAACATAAATGACCTACATCAAATAGTTTGTCCTAGAGAATTTTTTTCATTTTCAAACTTCAAATATAAATTGCTCAGCTTCCGGTTATTCAAATTTCATGAAATTAATACCAAAAGATGCTTAAAATTATCGCCTTTACTGTCCTCCAAGGCCATACAGCTCATAGTAATAGCCAATTTTACATAGATGATTTCATATAAGCCACTATAACTCCTGCATTTATGTTTCAAATCAGATGAAAATGCAATGACATGTTCCTAATTTATTGCCTGATTTTTCCATGTAGGCACATCTCCCCAACTCTTATGGTTTGCCTGCAGCAAGCCATTAGGGTTAGGGTTAGGGTTTACTGAACATGCACTGCTTGCAGAGTGGTACGCTTGGCCACCACAGGTGTGTCTGGCAGTCAAGATATTTGATAGGCATATGCTCCAACAACATTGCAGCGTTCATACATGCTTTTAAGAATTCATCATGAAGGACATGAATTGGAAGGGGAGAGTAAGCAGGGAAGGGGAGACAGGGGGGTCGCGGGGGATTATCCGATATTGCCGTACGGCAATATCAGTTATACTAGTTCTTATTATTATTCAGCTCAGGAAAACTGAGATTACTTCAAAACTATTACAGATACTACATTACAAGTCTAGGGTAGTATGCAACTTTGTTGCGCGCTACTTTACCCGAAATTTCATGATCAAATTTCATGACACTTATGAGTTATGAGGAAACTATGAAAAAAATTTCCGGCGCAGGTTTCTGAGAACCTAAGCATAACTGAGGCCTGTTGATTTTTTCTAAGATACCTTGACTAAGTCTACAGGTCTGAAAGGCGTCCTGTGGAGATTTCATGAATACATTTCAAGATATGATTTTTTGAAAATTGGACATCCCGAAAATTCACTGAAATTTTTTGAAAAACAGGGAAGGAATGATCGTAGAAAGCTGAAAATAGGTATACTGACAGACGTACCCCAGTGTACCAACTTCACAAAGTTACGGACCCCTCGCATAAACGGTCTGTGCGCTACGGACGTCCAAAAATGCAATTTTCAAGTGGCCATATCTTGGTCCCTATTGAACCTACAACAAAGTGTGACATATCACAAGAAAGGTCTGTTTGTCAGCTTTCCAATGGTGTATAGCATTATAATGTCAGACGCGCGGCGTAGAATCGCGTCGGCCATTGAAAATTTTATGTCATTTTTTGGGCATATCAAAACGTTTTCCCTCAAAAAGTGTATGAAGAACTTCATGGATGTTCATCAATAATTTATGCGGGCTACCCAGGTTGGGCCTCCATATTGTGCCTAAAGGAAATTTGCCTACATCAAATACTTTTTCCTAGAGAATTTTTTGAATTTCAAAATTGAAACGTAAATTGCTCTGGTTATAATCGTTCAAATCTCATGAAATTAACACCAAAAAATGTGCTAAATTACGCCCTCTAGTGTGCTACAGGGATATCTTCCTCTTACCTTTAACCAATTTTACATATAACATTTTATATATTCAATTATAACTCATTCATTATTTATCAAAATGAATTAAAACTGATTTGACATGTTCCTAATTTTTTGCTCTATTTTTCCATGTAAGCACAGCTCCATAACTTGCATGGTTTGTCTACAATAACCCATTAGGGTTAGGGTTTCATCTACCGTTCACTGCAAATGTATTGCTTTGAGGGTGGTACCGCTGGCCACAACACAGGTCTCCATGCCAAGCGATGTGTGATTTCAATATATGAGCCTGTTCAAGAATTCATCATGAAGGCCATGAACTGGTTGAAGGGAGTAAGCAGGGCAAGGGAGACAGGGGGGGCGCGGGGGATTATCCGATATTGCCGTACGGCAATATCAGTTATACTAGTTATTATTATTATTATTATTATTATTATTCTTATTATTATTCAGCTCAGAAAAAGTGCGTTTACTTCAAAACTATTACAGTTCCTGTTTTACAATTCAAGGGTAATTATGCGACTCCATTGCGTGCTACTTTACACGAAATTTCATGATCAAATTTCGTGACACTTATGAGTTATGAGGAAAATATAAAAAAAATTTCCGGCGCAGGTTTCTGAGAACCTAAGCGTAACTGAGACCTGTTGATTTTTTCTAAGATACCTTGACTAAGTCTTCAGGTCTGAAAGGCGTCTTGTGAAGATTTCATGAATACATTTCAAGATATGATTTTTTGAAAATTGAACATCCCGAAAATTGACTGAAATTTTTTTGAAAAACAGGGAAGGAATGCTCGTAGAGAGCTGAAAATGGTTGACCATACAGATGTACCCCAGTGTACCAACTTCACAAAGTGACGGACCGCTCGGACAAACGGTCTGTGCGCTACGGACGTTCAAAAACTCAATATTCAAGTGCTCATATCTTGGTCCCTATTTCACCTACAGCAAAGTTTGACATATCACAAGAAAGGTCTGTTTGTCAGCTTTCCAATGGTGTATAGCATTATAGTCTCAGACGCGCGGCGTAGAATCGCGTCAGACATTGAAAATTTGTTGTCACTTTTTGCGCCCCTCAAAACGTTTTAGGCTGAAAAATCAATGAATTTCTTGGTGAATGTTGATGAATATTTTTTTACTTATTCCCTTGTTAGGCCTCCATACTGTCCTCAAAGGAAATTTACCTGCATCAAATCGTTTTTCCAAGAGAATTTTTTGAAATTCAAAATTGAAAAGCTTATTGCTCTGCTTCTACCCGTTCAAATTTCATGAAATTAACACCAAAAGATGCGTAAAATTATGGACTTCACTGTCCTCCAAGGGCATTTACCTATTCCTCATAGCCTATTTTACATAAAAGGTTTTATATACTCAATTATAACTTGTGAATTATTATTTCAAATCACTTAAAACTGAAGGCACATGTTGCTAATTTTTTGGCCTATTTTGTGATATAAGGACATCCTCCTATCTCCAATACTTTGCTGGTAAAATAAAGTACAAAAATTGTGCACAGATGCATCTTAGTCAGCAGTCAGCTATATTGTGTCTCACTGCCACCTTTCCCAACCGCTGACCGTGTTCAACAATCGCAGCTAACCGCTCAGTACTGTCAAGGCAGCTTATCTAACGTCAACAAAAACATGTAGAGTGTAATAATCACATTGGCATGATATACATTACTGATTGAAAGGGCATCATGCGTAAGGGTGCATTTTTGGACGTCCGTAGCGCCTAGACCGTTGGTCCGAGCGGTCCGTAACTTTGTGAAGTTTGTACACTGTGGTACATCTGTATGATGTCATGCACACTCTTGGAATAGAACTGCATTCCCCACAAAGCGGCCAGGGTAATACACAACAATAATGGACATGAATTGGCAGAGAAGAGTATGCAGGGCTCGGGTCATACGGGGCCCGCGGGGGATTATCCGATATTGCCGTACGGCAATATCAGTTATACTAGTTCTTATTATAATCCCCCGC
Source organism: Platynereis dumerilii (assembly GCA_026936325.1). NCBI lineage: Eukaryota > Metazoa > Annelida > Polychaeta > Phyllodocida > Nereididae > Platynereis > Platynereis dumerilii. The sequence goes on from JAPTHN010000021.1 coordinate 9,452,155, forward strand.
CGCTTGCGGGCGGGGGATTATATTGATATTCTACGATTACCTTTTATTATTCTTCTTCTTCTTATTCTTATTATTATGTAGCTCAGGAAAACTGCGATTACTTCAAAACTATTAAAGATCCTGTTTTACAAATCAAAGGTAGTATGCGACTCCATTGCGCGCTACTTCATACAAAATTTCATGATCAAATTTCATGATGCTTATGAGTTATGAGGAAAATATAAAACAAATTTCCGGCGCAGGTTTCTGAGAACCTAAGCATAACTGAGACCTGTTGATTTTTTGTAAGATACCTTGACAAAGTCTCCAGTGCAGAAAGGCGTCTCGTGGAGATTTCATGAACACATGTTAAGATATGATTTTTTGAAAATTGGATATTCCGAAAACTGACCAAAATTTTTTTGAAAAACAGGGAAGGAATGCACGTAGAGAGCTAAAAATATGTCAACATACAGATGTACCACAGTGTACCAACTTCACAAAGTTACGGATCCCTCGCAGAAACGGTCTCGGCGCTACGGACGTCCAAAAACGCAATTTTCAAGTAGCCATATCTCGGTCCCTATTTAAGCTACAACAAAGTTTGACATATCACAAGAAAGGTCTGTTTGTCAGCTTTCCAATGGTGTATAGCATGATAGTGTCAGACGCGCGGCGTAGAATCGCGTCAGCCATTGAAAATTTTATGTCATTTTTTGGGCCTATCAAAACGTTTTCCCTCAAAAAGTGTATGAAGAACTTCATGGATGTTCATCAATAATTTATGCGGGCTACCCAGATTGGGCCTCCATATTTTGCCAAAAGGAAATTTGCCTAAATCAAATACTTTTTCCTAGAGAAATTTTTTCATTTCAAAATTGAGACGTAAATTGCTCTGGTTATAATCGTTCAAATCTCATGAAATTAACACCAAAAAATGTGTTAAATTATGCCCTCTAGCAAGCTACAGGGATACCTTCCTCTTACCTTTAACCAATTTTACATATAACATTTTATATATTCAATTATAACTCATTAATTATTTATCAAAATCAATTAAAACTGATTTGTCATGTTCCTAATTTTTTGCTCTATTTTTGCATGTAAGCACAGCTCCATAACTTGCATGGTTTTTCTACAATAACCCATTAGGGTTAGGGTTTCAACTACCATTCACTGCAAATGTATTGCTTTGAGGGTGGTACCGCTGGGCACCAAACACAGGTCTCCATGCCAAGCGATGTCTGATTTCAATATATGAGCCTCTTCAAGAATTCATCATGAAGGCCATGAACTGGTTGAAGGGAGTAAGCAGGGCAAGGGAGTCAGGGGGGGCGCGGGGGATTATCCGATATTGCCGTACGGCAATATCAGTTATACTAGTTCTTATTATGAATTCCCCGTAGGGGAATTCATCTTGTTATTGCTACTTTTTTTATTATTATTATTATTATTATTATTATTATTATTATTATTATTTTTCTACGGCCTTAAAATGATTTTTAAAATGCCAATTATGAGAAAAGTAATGGAGATACAACAAAAGAGATACAAGAGTCATATATGTTGGCTTGAGTCCTATCTTCAAAAGCAATTTCACGGCGGAATTACTTGTCAGTCTTGCGTAATTCTGGAAACTAATTTTAACACTCTGTAATCGGTTTCTCAAAAACTAAGAGAGATAGAGGCATGAAATTTTTTTTCTAAATATTTTAGACAGTTATCCATTGCAGAAAGGAGCCTAAAAAAATTCCGTTGAAAAAATTCCAAGTTATGATTTTTTGAAAAAACGGAATTCCGAAAAATGACATTCCAACCTCCAGAAAACAAGGAAGGAATGCTCAGATTAAGCTGAATTTATATGTGCATACAGCCCTACCCTAGTCTAACAATATCACAAAATTTTGTTGTAATCGCGTTAACGGTATCGGTGCTATGGCCGCACAAAAACGCAATTTTCAATCGCCGATATCTCCGTTCCTGTTAAAGCTACAGAAAAATTGAAAACATCATCAGAAAGTTCAGTTTCTCTTCTTTCAGATGGTGTATAGAACTTTACTGTAGCTTGTTTAGTATAGAATCGCGTCAGACATTGAAAATTTCATGTCACTTTTTGGGCCTATCAAAACCTTTTTTGCCCAAAAAAACTATGAAGCTCTTCATGGATGTTCATGAGTATTTTTTTTATGGTGCCCAATATGGGCCTGCATAATATCTCCAAAGGAAATTTTCCTACTTCAAGTCCCCTTTGCTAGACATTTTTTTTAATTTCAAAATTGAAACATTAATTGCTCAGCTTCTGTTCATGCAAATTTCATGAAATTAACACCAAAAGATGCGTAAAATTACTGCCTTCACTGTTCTACAAGGGCATTTACCTATTACTAATAGCCGATTATACACATATCATTTTATATAATCAATTATATTTAATAAATGACAGATTCAATTCAGTTAAAAGTAATATGCCATAATGCTAATTTTTTACTCTATTTTTCCATATAAGCACAGCTCCATACCTCTTATGGTTTGTCTGCAACAAGCTGTTAGGGTTAGGGTTAGGGCTCAGTCAAAATGTATTGCTTTCAGGGTGGTACTATTGCTCACAACACACCTGGCTGCATGCTAAGCGCTATATTACTCAATACATGGACCTCTGCACTTCTATGCACTAGATTGCAAGGCAAGCCAAACTAACAACATGTCAGCCATATCAGGCCTCGGAATGCAACGACAGGGAATCCAATGGAATGGAATGGGAGGGGAAGGGAAAGGAAGGCAAGGGAATGGAGGGGCAGGGAATACAGGGGCAGGGAATGGAAGGGAAGGGAACATGGGGGAGGGGAATTCATATCTTAAAATTGCTGTGCAATTTTAATTATTCTCTAGTTATAAATTCCCCCGTTAGGGGAATTTATATTGTTTTTGTTCGTTTTTTTTTTTCATCATCCTATTTTTATTTTTTTTTTTCTTCTTATTTTTCGTCAACATTTTGACAGGCTGTATTTTGGAAACTATTAGCAGTAACCACCTGAAATTGCAGAATAATATTGCTTTTGCTGAACAATTTTATATACTGGAATTGCACAGCGTAATTTTTAGTGAACTGGTAATTACGCAGCAAATAGATAAAAAATTTGTCGTCACGGTTTTAGAAGAACCAATGAGTGAAATAACACCAAATTTTTACACAATCATCTCTAAAGATATACGCAGTGCGGAAAGGCGGCTTTTGGCAATATCTCTAAAACTTTTTTTTATATGAATTTTTAAAATAAGGGAATTCCCAAAATTGCTACTAAAATTTTCCAAAAACTAGGAAGAAATGCTCCAATCAAGCTGCAGTTGCATGCAGTTACAGTCATACTATAGTGTAACAATCCACTAAAATTTCAACTTTCTAGCGTTAACGGTATCGGCGCTATAGCACCACAAAAATGCTATTTTCAAGCGCCGATAACTCGGCCCCTATTAAAGCTACAGAAAAATAAAAAGCACCACCAGAAAGCTCTGTTTCTTAGCTTTCACATGGTATATAGCATTCTACTGTAGCGCCGTCCGTTAAAAATCGCGGTGGACCCTGAAAATTTTATCTCACTTTTTTCCTCCCCAAATGCTTCTTATGGGGGGAAACACTTTTTCCTGGCCATATGCCAATTTCATCGCTTCTCATATTTCACTGGCTGCACACTTCTTTTTTGAAATAAATGCTGACCCACTTACATTTCTGTCTGAATCATCGGATGGGGAAGGTAGAAGGGAAGGGGCAGGGGGATGTAAGGGGGCAGGGGGATGTAAAGGGGCAGGATGTAAGGGGGCAGGGGAGAGGAAGGGAAGGGGGGAATTTATCTTTGTAATTGTGCACAATTACAGGTGTACTAGTTCTTATTATAATCCCCCGCCGCTTGCGGGGGATTATATTGATATTGTTCGTTTTATTATTATTATTATTATTATTCTTATTATTCTTATTATTCTTATTCAGCTCAGAAAAACTGCGATTACTTCAAAAGTATTACAGATACTGTTCTGCAAGTCAAGGGTAATATGCAACTCCATTGCGTGCTACTTCATACGAAATTTCATGATCAAATTTCATGATGCTTATGAGTTATGAGGAAAATATAAAAAGAATTTCCGGCGCAGGTTTCTGAGAACCTAAGCATAACTGAGAGCTGTTGATTTTTTCTAAGATACCTTGACAAAGTCTCCAGTGCAGAAAGGCGTCTCGTGGAGATTTCATGAACACATTTCAAGATACGATTTTTTGAAAAATAGACATCCCGAAAACTGGCCAAAATTTTTCTGAAAAACAGGGAAGGAATGCTCGTAGAAAGCTGAAAATGGGCGTGCTTACAGACCTAGCCTAGTGTACTAACTTCACAAAGTTACGGACCGCTCGGACAAACGGTCTGTGCGCTACGGACGCACAAAAACTCAAACTTCAAGTGGTCATAGCTCAGTCCCTATTGCAGCTACAGACTAGTTTCACATATCACAAGAAAGGTCTGTTTCTCAGCTTTCCAATGGTGTATAGCATAATAGTGTCAGGCGCGCGGCGTAGAATCGCGTCGGACATTGAAAATTTCATGTCACTTTTTAGGCCCAAAAAACCTTTTCGGCTCAAAAAGTCAATGTAATTCTTCATGCACGTCCATCATTATTTTATGTGGGCTACCCATATCCGGCCTGCATATTGTCCCCAAACATAAATTACCTACATCAAATAGTTTTTCCTAGAGAATTTTTTTAATTTTCAAACTTCAAATATAAATTGCTCAGCTTCCGGTTATTCAAATTTCATGAAATTAATACCAAAAGATGCTTAAAATTCTCGCCTTTACTGTCCTCTAAGGCCATACAGCTCGTAGTAATAGCCAATTTTACATAGATGATTTTATATAAGCCACTATAACTCCTGCATTTATGTTTCAAATCAGATGAAAATGCAATGACATGTTCCTAATTTATTGCCTGATTTTTCCATGTAGGCACATCTCCCCAACTCTTATGGTTTGCCTGCAGCAAGCCATTAGGGTTAGGGTTAGGGTTTACTCAACATGCACTGCTTGCAGGGTGGTACGCTTGGCCACCACAGGTATGTCTGGCAGCCAAGATATTTGATAGGCATATGCTCCAACAACATTGCAGCGTTCATACATGCTTTTAAGAATTCATCATGAAGGACATGAATTGGAAGGTGAGAGTAAGCAGGGAAGGGGAGACAGGGGGGGCGCGGGGGATTATCCGATATTGCCGTACGGCAATATCAGTTATACTAGTTCTTATTCTTATTCTCTCAAAATGGTTTTAGGTTCACAAAAGATGGTCAAAAGGTAAGTCAGTAGTTGGGTATTACGTAATTGGGTCATTTGATGTCATTTTCACAGTTGTCTTTTTCACAGAGGCGTTCAAAGTCGAAAATTAGTAAACTTCAAAGGCTTATCAGTCAAAAACTATTTGAGATAATGAGTCAAGAGTCAAAATCGTGTGATGAAAAGTTGGTGTCTACGTATTGGTACAAGTGATATGACAGTTGGTCCAACGGGTAAAGGGTTATGGTGGTATGAGCAGTTTTTGGTCTGTCACCGTTTTCTCCAGTTACATAATAGATAGGAATATGGTGATGGTGGCAACAGTTAGCCAGTATCTGGGACCAGTGCTGATTCAACAAATGGTTTGGATTGGTGCAATACTTTGTGAAATATGGCAATTTTTTAAAAGCGAGGGTTCAAAATTCAGGTGGAATTGTAAAATCTCCATGAAGGAGTAGTCTGAGGTGATCAAAATGTATAGTGAACTACCCTTAACTTTACCCAAAAAGACTATATTGACCAAAAAAGTGGACCAAAAGGTTAAATTTGAAGGTGATTTGAGTCATTAAAGTTTAAAAAGTTGAATTTTGCAAAAATTCTGAAAATTATGTTATTTTCCACCAATCCTCTCAAAAGTCTGGTGTCTACAAGTCAATAATATGGTTATCAAAAGCCCCCAATGAAGAATATTTTATGTCTTCAACTCAATTTGTAAAAAAATGTGAAAAATGGTACTCCTCGACACTCCTGACATTTACCATAAATGATTTTATTTGAGTGGGAAATATTAGTCCTACAGCTTTCTTTAAATTAAATGACGCCCCTATATCACATACTGGGATCACATGAGCGCATTACTTTTGACCTTTGACCTTTTTATCAAGGTCAAATTTGAGGTCAAAGAGGGAATGAAAACAGGTTATTTTCACTGATTATTTTTTTTAACTGCGAAGAAACGTTTCAATTTTCTTGATTTTAAGTGACAGCGTGGACCAAATACTTGCAGCAAATTGTGACAAATGGCAAGTCTCTAGCTGCAGTCAGCCTTAAGCAATAAAGGTCAAAAGGTCAAAAAAATGATGAAATGGTCAGCAAGAAATTCATTTTCACATGATGCAGGTGACACAGTTTCACACTCCAATGCAGGCTGGCCGCATATATTAGCATACATTAACCATATATGGAAAGCTGTTCTGGCCGTTTCAGGTGACGGGGCCAGTGCAGTACTGACTAATGTTTATATACATATTACAGTCTCAAATGACTGAGTGGAGTTGGGGACAGGAGTCAGGACTCTGAGTCAGGACTATGAGTCAGGACTGAGTCAGGACTCTGAGTCAGGACTATGAGTCAGGACTTTGAGTCAGGACTCTGAGTCAGGTCTCACAGTCAGGACTCCGAGTCTCGACTATGAGTCTCGACTATGAGTCTCGACTATGAGTCTCGACTATGAGTCTCGACTATGAGTCTCGACTATGAGTCTCGACTATGAGTCTCGACTATGAGTCTCGACTATGAGTCTCAGGGGCCGCTGAGTCAGGGGCCGCTGAGTCAGGGGCTGCTGAGTCAGGCCACGCTGAGTCAGGCCACGCTGAGTCAGGCCTCGGAGTCAGGACTTGAGGTCAGGACTCGGAGTCAGGCCTCGGAGTCAGGCCTCGGAGTCAGGCCTCGGAGTCAGGCCTCGGAGTCAGGCCTCGGAGTCAGGCCTCGGAGTCAGGCCTCGGAGTCAGGCCTCGGAGTCAGGCCTCGGAGTCAGGCCTCGGAGTCAGGCCTCGGAGTCAGGCCTCGGAGTCTATGAGTCGACTATGAGTGTCGACTATGAGTGTCGACTATGAGTGTCGACTATGAGTGTCGACTATGAGTGTCGACTATGAGTGTCGACTATGTGTGTCGACTATGAGTCTCGGCTATGAGTCTCGGCTATGAGTCAGGGGCCGCTGAGTCAGGGGACGCTGAGTCAGGGGCCGCTGAGTCAGGCCACGCTGAGTCAGGCCACGCTGAGTCAGGACTTGGAGTCAGGACTCGGAGTCAGGACTTGAGGTCAGGACTCGGAGGCAGGACTCTAAGGCACGCCTCGGAGTCTGGCCTCGGAGTCAGGCCTTGGAGTCAGGCCTCGAAGTCAGGCCTCGGAGTCAGGCCTCGGAGTCAGGCCTCAGAGTCAGGAATCTCAGCCAGGACTCTGAGTCAGGACTCTGAGACAGGCCTCAGAGTCAGGAATCTCAGCCAGGACTCTGAGTCAGGACTCTGAGTCAGGACTCTGAGTCAGGACTCTGAGTCAGGACTCTGAGTCAGGACTCTGAGTCAGGACTCTGAGTCAGGACTCTGAGTCAGGACTCTGAGTCAGGACTCTGAGTCAGGCAGTGCACGCGAAAGCAAATCAACTTTGGTCAGACAATTTGTCTGACCATAAAGAGAGCTATGGTCAGACAAAATTACTCATGGTCAGACAAAATAAAAGCACACGAAATAATCTGTTACGGAAGTTTATCGCAAGTTCATCATGAACAAATGTAATTCCCAAAACTTCTTTAAATTTGGAATCATCAGATATCACTGTTACAAATCATCAAAAGTCTTCATTAGTTTCAAAGTCATCAGAATGATCAGATCCGTCACTGTCACTATCACTCGGAGATGGCGAACGTTTCCTCTTGTAGGTGGGGCGTCGTTGAGCAGCAGTCTGAAATGAATAAGTCAATTTTTAAATAAAATGCTCTAAAGTTATTAGAATATAGTATATATTTGATACATTCTTATTTCACTAAAAGAAATTGTTCCTACCATCCAGTGATCTATGGCACCATCCGGGTTGAAGTCCTCGATTGAAGGAGAGTTAATCTTAACTATGAGACGGTCCTTCAATGTCTCGTTTTTCATTCCAAATCTTTTTTCTGTTTTGATCAGTTTCATTTGACTAAACGCTCTTTCATTTTCTACTGAGGTTGGTGGGAGGGCTATGATGAGATCAATAAGTTTCAGTGCGTTGCTGACTCCCATGTCTCTCAGTGCTCGGTTAACGTCCCTCCAGGTTGTGTCAGCAAGTTTGTCTCCGTAGCTGCAATGAAACATAACTGAAGTATGATATCCAATTACAAGACTGATATGGCGGAAAGATTAAAAAAAGATAGAACTTTTTGTGGTCTGCTTTATATTGTTTACCTTTTGTACAGAAGTTTCCGCAGAATAATCCATTCCTGCAAGAGGCTATGCAGCTCAATCTTCATCTGCTTTTCAAAGTGACCAAACAATATTGCCACTTCCTTTTCACCAAAGTCTGAAAGTATGCATTCAGAATTTAGAAATTTGATCTAAAATTGATTAGTGAATAAACTGCATTGACCCCAAAAAATCTACGCAAAATTAAAAATATTCAACAAAAGCAACTAAACATTAAAGCTCCCAATCAACTTGGGTAAGGACAAGTTCTGAAACTAACACAACACATAACTTGATTAATGTATCTGGCACTGTGACAATACATTAATGAACTCTTTCAAAGTCAACAACTCGAACTAAATAATCTAAAATAAACATTTCCAACGTCAAAAATGGACCATTGAAACCTATGTCTGTAAACTCAAAACTTCAAAGATAACATGAACATTGGAACATGCATGCATGTGGAGTGCTGCCATTTGGATTGCAAACCTGATTGATCCGAAGGCCATTGACGCAAACTTGCAATCTGTGTACTTTTTATCAGTGGACTATCAAGGTCTGAATATCTCTTCCTTAGACAAGACACAACTGTATCAAGGAATTGATTTTTGAAAGCAAAAGTTGGTTTCTGTCCTTGGAGGTCTTGAGTTCCAAACTTGGAATGCTGCACAATCTCTCTTACACGAGGATTGTCCCTGGTATTGATTGATTAGAGATAAAAACATTTAGACTTTCGAAGTGATGAAATTGTTATTAGGCTTGATACAAAACGTTATTGGATAATATCTGTAGATGATTTACCTTGTCTTCAGGGCTTCCACCTGCTCGGCTGTGGCATCAAGCAACATCTGAACTTCATAAAGAACAGCATCAGGTTTCTGTAGAAGTAGTGATAACTTGGCAAGTGGCTCTATTACATCCTGAAAAGTATCAATAATAACAAATATACAATCACTAAACCATAAAATTGCCTATTTATAATTATTATTTATTGCTTTAATTTAACAGAAACTTAAAACAGGTATACCTTCAAGAACAGCATGAATGAAAGTATCTCCGCATTCTTGAGCTGCTTGACAATTCCAGATGCTTTTGCATTTTTGGTGGACTGTGATGTCAGATGAACAACAAACACAGGATAGCCCTTCAAGCAGTTTTGTATAGCTTTCAGCATGTGATTCATCCATCGGGTACCTCCTACACGTAACGGTGTGCAGACAGGTTGACTTGCTTCCTGAAGAAAAAAATATTTGTAAGAAAGGAAATGATTCAGAGTGGCAAATGATATTATTAATCAAATGCAACATTGATTAAATTTTCTTGAACATACCTTGAAGAAATGTTTGAGCTCCTTCTTCTGTTTTGGAGATTTGCGGTAAAATGCATAGAGGACACTCAGCAGATCAGACACCTTGTCATACAGTTTTGGAGCAGCAGCTTTTATGGCATCTTTATAGGCCAATTCGAGACGATGTGACAAACAGTGTACTGGTATGAGCCAATCAAATTCATCCTGCAAGTGTTTCACTGCTCCGGCTTTTCGTCCAAGCATATTAGAGGCCCCGTCGCATCCAAATCCAACAAACTTGAAGGAAATCTCTGGTGAATCGAGTCCGGTTTCTTGTAGCGTTTTCCTCACTAGACAAGCGATATCTTTCGCAGAAGTGGACTCTGGCTCTGCTACCTAGAAATAGGAACAGTGCATGAATTTAACAAACTTATTTAGACTACAAAATTGAACATAATATAATTTTAGTGTGATAATAAAAATCTGACAAAAGCAAATACCTCTAAGACTTTAGAACTGATTTGACCATTGGAAACATGACGGATGTAAATAATTTCTTGTTCAGTGCTGGCAATGTCAGTAGAACCGTCCATCGTCAGACTAAAAAATGAGGACTTGCCCACTTCCCTGAGTAGCTGGGTCATGTCATGTGATGCAATAGAAGACAAGAAGGTGGCTGCGGCATGTTCATTGTGGTAAGTTGAACCCACATCCAAACCATTTTTAATGTCAAGCTTGACCAGCCATTTAATGTCCTTCATCGACCGATTGTTTTTCCCGAGCGCATGAACTTTGGAGAACAGAATTCTCAATGAATTCCTCTCTTTCTCCTTCAGAGCGATGAGAGTCTTACCAGCTGCAGTGTCCAATTTCAAATGGGGATTTTCTTTAAAGTCCTTTTCCCTTTCTCTTGAAAGGGAAGCTAGATGACCCTGGCTTTTCTCATGGTCAACCACCGTGGACTTCTTCAGATTCTTTGTTTTCAGAAAACTTTTCCCAGAATTGATGTACTTGGATTTTTCAGATGAAACCCCATACAACTCACAAACAGTGCATGTCATTGACTTATCAACTGGGTCATAACTCAGCCACGGACGATCCACCTTCCAGCCAATTTGGAACTTTCTTGATTTGCTCACTCCATCCAACACAGGCTGACTACTTGTCGATGGAGTTCCCTTTTCTATACTTGCCGACTTTGCAAGCTTGGTTACTTGCACAAATTTGTCCATGGTGACTATTGGGTTTCACAATGCCATGTCTTTTCTTCCAAATGCTAAAAAAAGGAAAATTAATCATTTTACAAGCTAGCTGCAAAAAAGTCACTCTAACCTCAGCGCAATGCAATTCAATTGTGCATTAATACAGTCAAACATCCAATTTATTTCATCAGGCACGTCATATAAGTAGGCCTACAACATAAGGAATGGTTGTAATATATTATGAAGTTATCAACACAGTTACTGGTTAATAAATGATCAACGTGACAACAGGCCTTTTATAACTGCACAACATCATGACATTGCCTGCCTTGATTAATCATGATTGAGTCATTTGTCTTTTTTGTTTGTTTGCAAATCGTTTTTGTACTTAAAACAGTTATACAACTTGAAGAATAGAACAGTATTACTTGCATGAGACAATAAACACAATCATGCAAAGTTTATAACATCACTGAAGATAATACTTACACATTAACAACGTTAAAAACATCGAACTGTCAAGACAAAGTTTGGAAGTGGATCCATGGTGAAAGATGCAAGCAAAAAAACAGCAATTCAGGTGTTACAACGCCCGGCGCTTGCACGTGGCGTCCTCTGGTGTTAAATGCTGCATTACAAGGCCTGTCGGTTTTTTTGTCTGACGTTTGCAGTATGATTGGTCGGACAATCGTGAAAACTGTCGGCAAAAGCCGATTGTCCGACGGTTTTTGCGCGCACTGGAGTCAGGACTCTGAAATGAACGTTCTCACTCCTGACATGTAAAACATTGATGAAGGTAGTGAAAAAGTGAACCAGTCCTGTCGAATATTATCATTTGCGTGTGTCCTTGAGTCTTTCAGTTTTGTCTGTCTGTCTGACCGTTGGTCCGGCCATTTGTCTGTCCATTTACAGGCAAACATTAGTTGAAAGTAAAGGTAAATTCTTTGTAATTGTCCCTGATGACAATTACCGTCTTCTCTAGTTCTTATTATTATTATTCAGCTCAGGAAAACTGCGATTACTTCAAAACTATTAGAGATATTGGTTTACAAGTGAAGGGTAATATGCAACTCCATTGCGCGCTACTGCTTACGAAATTTCATGATCAAATTTCATGACACTTATGAGTTATGAGCAAAATATAAAAAAAATTTCCGGCGCAGGTTTCTGGGAAACTACGCATAACTGGGACCTGCTGATTTTTTCTAAGATACCTTGACAAAGTCTCCAGTGCAGAAAGGCGTCTCGTGGAGATTTCATGAATACATTTCAAGATATGATTTTTTGAAAATTGGACATCCCGAAAATTGACTGAAATTTTTCTGAAAAACAGGGAAGGAATGCTTGTAGAAAGCTGAAAATGGGTATACTTACAGACCTACTCTAGTGTACCAACTTCACAAAGTTACGGACCGCTCGAACCAACGGTCTCGGAGCTACGGACGTCCAAAAACCCAATTTTCAAGTGCTCATATCTCGGTCCCTATTTCAGCTACAGCGAAGTATCACATATCACAAGAAAGGTCTGTTTCTTAGCTTTCCAATGATGTATAGCATAATAGTGTCAGACGCTCGACGTAGAATCGCGTCGGACATTGAAAATTTCATGTCACTTTTTGCGCCTAAAAAACCTTTTCGGCTCAAAAAGTCGATGAAATTCTTCATGCACGTCCATGAATATTTTATGTGGGATACCCATATCAGCCCTCCATATTATCCCCAAAGATCAATTACCTACATCAAATAGTTTTTCCTGGAGAATTTTTTGAATTTCAAAATTGAAATGTACATTGCTCCGCTTCTGGTTATTCGAATTTCATGAAATTAATACCAAAAGATGCGTAAAATTATGGCCTTTACTGTCCTCCAAGGAAAAACACCTCTTCTGAATAGCCAATTTCAAATAAATGATTTTATATATTCAATTATAACTCATGAACTATTGTTTCAGATCACTTAAAACTGAATGTACATGTTGCTAATTTTTTGCCCTTTTTTGTGGTATAAGGGCATCCTCATATCTCCAATACTTTGCTGGTAAAATAAAGCTAAAAAAATTATTCACAGATGCATGTAAGTCATATACTGTCTCACTGCCACCTTTCCCAGCAGCTGACCTTGTGCCTGCCACGACATTTCATAGGCATATGCACCAGCAAGATTACTACATTCATACATGGTATGAAGAATTCATCATGACGGATATGAACTGGAAGGACGGAGTAAGCAGGGCAGGGGAGATAAGGGGGGCGCGGGGGATTATCCGATATTGCCGTACGGCAATATCAGTTATACTAGTTATAATCCCCCGCCGCTTGCGGGGGATTGTATTGATATTGTTCGTTTTATTATTATTATAATCCCCCGCCGCTTGCGGGGGATTATATTGATATTGTTCGTTTTATTATTATTATTCTTATTATTATTCTTATTATTATTATTCAGCTCAGGAAAACTGCGATTACTGCAAAACTATTAGAGATATTGGTTTACAAGTGAAGGGTAATATGCAACTCCATTGCGCGCTACTGCTTACGAAATTTCATGATCAAATTTCATGACACTTATGAGTTATGAGCAAAATATAAAAAAAATTTCCGGCGCAGGTTTCTGAGAAACTACGCATAACTGGGACCTGCTGATTTTTTCTAAGATACCTTGACAAAGTCTCCAGTGCAGAAAGGCGTCTCATGGAGATTTCATGAATACATTTCAAGATATGATTTTTTGAAAATTGGACATCCCGAAAATTGACTGAAATTTTTCTGAAAAACAGGGAAGGAATGCTTGTAGAAAGCTGAAAATGGGTATACTTACATACCTACTCTAGTGTACCAACTTCACAAAGTTACGGACCGCTCGGACAAACGGTCTCGGAGCTACGGACGCACAAAAACTCAAACTTCAAGTGGCCATATCTCGGTCCCTATCGCAGCTACAGACTAGTTTCACATATCACAAGAAAGGTCTGTTTCTCAGCTCTCCAATGATGTATAGCATTATAGTGTCAGACGCGCGGCGTAGAATCGCGTCAGACATTGAAAATTTTATGTCATTTTTTGGGCCTATCAAAACGTTTTCCCTCAAAAAGTGCATGAAGAACTTCATGGATGTTCATGAATAATTTATGCGGGCTACCCAGGTTGGGCCTCCATATTGTGCCAAAATGAAATTTGCCTAAATCAAATACTTTTTCCTAGAGAATTTTTGTAATTTCAAAATTGAAACGTAAATTTCTCTGGTTATAATCGTTCAAATCTCATGAAATTAACACCAAAAAATGTGTTAAATTACGCCCTCTATCAAGCTACAGGGATATCTTCCTCTTACCTTTAACCAATTTTACATATAACATTTTATATATTCAATTATAACTCATTCATTATTTATCAAAATTAATTAAAACTGATTCGTCATGTTCATAATTTTTTCCTCTATTTTTGTATGTAAGCACAGCTCCATAACTTGCATGGTTTGTCTACAATAACCCATTAGGGTTAGGGTTTCACCTACCATTCACTGGAAATGTATTGCTTTGAGGGTGGTACCGCTGGGCACCAAACACAGGTCTCCATGCCAAGCGATGTCTCATTTCAATATATCAGCCTCTTCAAGAATTCATGAACTGGTTGAAGGGAGTAAGCAGGGCAAGGGAGACAGGGGGGGCGCGGGGGATTATCCGATATTGCCGTACGGCAATATCAGTTATACTAGTTATTATTATAATCCCCCGCCGCTTGCGGGGGATTATATTGATATTGTTCGTTTTATTATTATTATTCTTATTCTTATTATTCAGCTCAGGAAAACTGTGATTACTGCAAAACTATTAGACATAACACCCTGAAACCTCAAACACAATATGTGACTCTGTTGCGTGCTACTTCTTGCGAAATTTCTTGATCAAATTTCATGATCCTAACGCGTTATTGAGAAAATAAAAAATCAATTTCTGGCAGCGTTTCCAGGAGAACAAAAGAAAATTGGGCTTTGCTGATTTTTTGTAAGATACCTTGACAAAGTGTCCAGTGCAGAAAGGCGTCTCATGGAAATTTCATGAATAGTTTCAGAGATATGAATTTTTCAAAATTGGATGTCATGAAAATTTTCTAAAATTTTTCTGGAAAACAGGGAAGGAATGCTCGTAGAAAGCTGAAAATGGGTACGTTTACAGATGTACCCTAGTGTACCAACTTCACAAAGTTACGGACCGCTCGCACAAACGGTCTCGGCGCTACGGACGTCCAAAAACCCAATTTTCAAGTGCTCATATCTCGGTTCCTATTTAAGCTACAGCAAAGTATCACATATCACAAGAAAGGTCTGTTTCTCAGCTTTCCAATGGTGTATAGCATAATAGTGTCAGACGCCCGACGTAGAATCGCGTCGGACATTGAAAATTTCATGTCACTTTTTGTGCCTAAAAAACCTTTTCGGCTCAAAAAGTCGATGAAATTCTTCATGCACGTCCATGAATATTTTATGTGGGATACCCATATCAGCCCTCCATATTGTCCCCAAAGATCAATTACCTACATCAAACAGTTTTTCCTGGAGAAATTTTTGAATTTCAAAATTGAAATGTACATTGCTCCGCTTCTGGTTATTCAAATTTCATGAAATTAATACCAAAAGATGCGTAAAATTATGGCCTTTACTGTCCTCCAAGGAAATACACCTCTTCTGAATAGCCAATTTCAAATAAATGATTTTATATATTCAGTAATAACTCATGAACTATTGTTTCAGATCACTTAAAACTGAATGTACATGTTGCTAATTTTTTGCCCTATTTTGTGGTATAAGGCCATCCTCATATCTCCAATACTTTGCTGGTAAAATAAAGCTAAAAAACTTATTCACAGATGTATGTAAGTCCTATACTGTCTCACTGCCACCTTTCCCAGCAGCTGACCTTGTGCCTGCCACGACATTTCATATGCATATGCACCAGCAAGATTACTACGTTCATACATGGTATGAAGAATTCATCATGACGGATATGAACTGGAAGGAGGGAGTAAGCAGGGCAGGGGAGATAAGGGGGGGCGCGGGGGATTATCCGATATTGCCGTACGGCAATATCAGTTATACTAGTTATAATCCCCCGCCGCGAGCGGGGGATTATATTGATATTGTTCGTTTTATTATTATTATTATTCTTATTATTATTATTCTTATTATTCAGCTCAGGAAAACTGTGATTACTTCAAAACTATTTGAGATATTGGTTTACAAGTGAAGGGTAATATGCAACTCTATTGCGTGCTACTTTACACGAAATTTCATGATCAAATTTCGTGACACTTATGAGTTATGAGGAAAATAAAAATAAAATTTCCGGCGCAGGTTTCTCAGAACCTAAGCATAACTGAGACCTGTTGATTTTTTCTAAGATACCTTGACAAAGTCTCCAGTGCAGAAAGGCATCTCGTGGAGATTTCATGAACACATTTCAAGATATGATTTTTTGAAAATTGGACATCCCGAAAATTGACTGCTTTTTTTTCGAAAAACAGGGAAGGAATGCACGTAGAAAGCTGAAAGTAGGTATACTTACAGACCTACCCTAGTGTACCAACTTCACAAAGTTACGGACCCCTCGCACAAACGGTCTCGGCGCTACGGACGTCCAAAAACGCAATTTTCAAGTGGCCCTATCTCGGTCCCTATTTAAGCTACAACAAAGTGTTACATATCACAAGAAAGGTCTGTTTGTCAGCTTTCCAATGATGTATAACATAATAGTGTCAGACGCACGGCGTAGAATCGCGTCAGACATTGAAAATTTGTTGTCACTTTTTGGGCCTATCAAAACGTTTTCTCTCAAAAAGTGCATGAAGAACTTCATGGATGTTCATCAATGATTTATGCAGGCTACCCAGGTTGGGCCTCCATATTGTGCCAAAAGGAAATTTGCCTACATCAAATACTTTTTCCTAGAGAATTTTTCTAATTTCAAAATTGAAACATAAATTGCTCTGGTTATAATCGTTCAAATCTTATGAAATCAACACCAAAAAATGTGTTAAATTACGCCCTCTACCAAGCTACAGGGATATCTTCCTCTTACCTTTAACCAATTTTACACATAACATTTTATATATTCAATTATAACTCATTCATTATTTATCAAAATCAATTAAAACTCATTTGTCATGTTCCTAATTTTTTGCTCTATTTTTGCATGTAAGCACAGCTCCATAACTTGCATGGTTTGTCTACAATAACCCATTAGGGTTAGGGTTTCACCTATCATTCACTGCAAATGTATTGCTTTGAGGGTGGTACCGCTGGCCACCAAGAACAGGTCTCCATGCCAAGCGATGTCTGATTTCAATATATGAGCCTCTTAAAGAATTCATCATGAAGGCCATGAACTGGTTGAAGGGAGTAAGCAGGGCAAGGGAGACAGGGGGGGCGCGGGGGATTATCCGATATTGCCGTACGGCAATATCAGTTATACTAGTTATTATTCTTATTATTATTCAGCTCAGGAAAACTGTGATTACTGCAAAACTATTAGAGATAACATTCTGAAACCTCAAACACAATATGTGACTCCATTGCGCGCTACTTCATACGAAATTTCATGATCAAATTTCATGATGCTTATCAGTTATGAGGAAAATATAAAACAAATTTCCGGCGCAGGTTTCTGAGAACCTAAGCATAACTGAGACCTGTTGATTTTTTATAAGATACCTTGACAAAGTCTCCAGTGCAGAAAGGCGTCTCGTGGAGATTTCATGAACACATTTCAAGATATGATTTTTTGAAAATTGGATATCCCGAAAACTGACCAAAATTTTGTTGAAAAACAGGGAAGGAATGCTCTTAGAGAGCTGAAAATAGGTGAACATACAGATGTACCACAGTGTACCAACTTCACAAAGTTACGGACCGCTCGGACCAACGGTCTTGGCGCTACGGACGTCCAAAAACGCAACTTTCAAGTGGCCATATCTCGGTCCCTATTTAAGCTACAACAAAGTTTGACATATCACAAGAAAGGTCTGTTTCTCAGCTTTCCAATGGTGTATAGCATTATAGTCTCAGATGCGCGCCGTAGAATCGCGTCAGACATTGAAAATTTGTTGTCACTTTTTGAGCCCTTCGAAACGTTTTAGGCAGAAAAATCAATGAAGTTCTTTGTGAATGTTGATGAATATTTTTTTAATTACTCCCTGGTTATGCCTCCATACTGTCCTCAAAGGATATTTGCCTGCATCAAATTGTTTTTCCAAGAGAATTTTTTGAAATTCAAAATTGAAATGCACATTGCTCTGCTTCTACTCATTCAAATTTCATGAAATTAATACCAAAAGATGCGTAAAATTATGGGCTGCACTGTCCTCCAAGGGCATTTACTTATTACTCATAGCCAATTTAACATAAATGATTTTATATATTCAATTATATCTTGTGAATTATTATTTCAAATCACTTAAAACTCAATGTACATGTTGCTAATTTTTTGGCCTATTTTGTGATATAAGGACATCCTCCTATCTCCAATACTTTGCTGGTAAAATAAAGTACAAAAATCGTTCACAGATGCATCTTAGTCTGCTGTCGGGACTATTCTGCCTCACTGCCAGGTTTTGCTCCCCAGCACCAGCATTATGCCATGCAAATAGCAGCACACTCAAACACGCGCATCAACAATAAGGTACAGGCTTACGCCTATCATGACAGGGGAATGATACACGTTGAAGGGAAAGGCCTTTGTAAGCGTTGCGTGAAAAGGCATATATGTCCTATATTAATGCACTGAAACACCTTAATAGTATGAGCATACACACAAATAATGGACATGAATTGAAAAAGAAGAGTATACAGGCCTGGGGGTCATACGGGGCCTGCGGGGGATTATCCGATATTGCCGTACGGCAATATCAGTTATACTAGTTATTATTATTTTTCTACGTCCTTCAAAAAAAAATTTTGAAATGCAAATTATGAGAACAGTGATCAAAATAAAGCAAAATGGACAGAACCTCCTTACAGATTGACAGAAACACTATTATCAGAGGTAATTACATGGTGAAATTACTGCTCAATGAAGCGTAATTCCATAAAAAATTTTTTTTATTTCGTTAACGGTTTCTCATAAACTAAGACAGATAAAGACATGGGATTTTTTTTCAAAATACCTCAGACACTTATCCAGTGCAGAAAGGAGCCTAAAGGAATTCCGTTGAAGAAATTCCAAGTTATGAATTTTTGTGCAAAACGGAATTCCCAAATTTGACATTCCAACCTCCAGAAAACATAGAAGGAATACTTGGATCAAGCTGAATTTATATGTGCATGCAGCCATACCCTAGTCTAACAATCTCACAAAATTTCGTTGTCATCGCGTAAGCGGTATCGGCGCTATGGCCGCACAAAAACTCATTTTTCAATCGCCGATATCTCGGTTGCTATTAAAGCTACAGAAAAATTAAAAACACCATCAGAAAGTTCAGTTTCTCCTCTTTCAGATGATATATAGCATTTCACTTTTTAAGGAAGTTTTTATATCTCGCGTAAGACATTGAAAATTTCATGTCTGTTTTTGGGCTCATAAAAACTTTTGGGCCCAAAAAAACTTTGAAGGTCTTCATGGATGTTCCTGAATATTTTTTTAGAGGTACCCACTATGGGCTTGCATGATGTCTCCAAAGGAAATATTTCTACTTCAAGTACTTTTTCCTTGAGAATTTTTTGAATTTCAAAATTGTAATGTAAATTGCTCAGCTTATACTCATTCAAATTTCATGAAATTAACTCCAAAAGATGCGTAAAATTAGTACCTTCACTATCCTATGAGGGCATTCACCTATTACTAATAGCCAATTTTACACTTATCATTTTCTATATCCACCTATAACTAATAAATTACACATTCAATTTAGTTAAAAGTCACATGGCATAATGCTAATTTTTCCCTCTATTTTTCCAGTTAACCACAGCTCCATGACTCTTATGGTTTGCCTGCAACAACCCATTAGGGCTAGGGTTAGGCCTCAGTCAAAATGTATTGCAGTGAGGGTGGTAACATTGCTGACAACACACCTGGCTGCATGATAAGCGCTATATGAGTCAGTATGTGCAAATCTACACTGCCAAGGACCAGATTACAACCAAAACTGGCTAGGGAATGGAATGGAATGGAAGGGAAGGGTCTGGAAGGGCAGGGAATGGAAGGAAAGGGAATGGAAGGTCAGGGAATGGAAGGCAAGGAGAGGGGAGGGTAAATAGGGAGGGAATACGGGGGAGGGGAATTCATATCTTAAAATTGCTGTGCAATTTTAATTATTCTCTAGTTATTATTAAGAACTTCCCGTAGGGAAGTTCTTATTGATATTGTACGTATTTTTATTATTATTATTATTCTTATTCTTATTATTTTTCTGCCGCGTTTTCGGCTTTTCTTAAATGTTGCTTAAATCATAGACATGGAAAGATATCATAATAATAATCTAAGATTTATATGTACCAGGTAAATTCCCTTCCCTGGCAAAAATTCCGCATCGGAATTACGTTTCGCACAGGAATTACAGCCGTTTTTCACAAAAAATTTCTGGCAACGTTTCAGAAGAAAGTCTTGACTTTTTTGCCATGAAATTTTTTTTGTGCATTCATCAAGGACTTATGCAGTGCAGAAAGGAGCCTAGTAGTAAACGGCTTGATAGTTCTTGAGATAAAAAAGTTCGAAATCAAGGCAAAACGAAATTTCCAGGGGTCATGTCATGAAAAACCATGATGCAATTATCAGATTTTGATGATCTTCAGGGAATTAGTAGTACTACTTGGGTACACTGTCTATGCAAAAGTATGGGACCCCAGGTCCAATACTTTTGGTGCCACAAGGCCTCAAAAGTGCAACTTTTGAAGGGCTGTAACTCCCTTAATATTAAACCAAGAAAAAGAATAAAACCATTTTTGGAAAGCTCAGAATGTCAGCTTTCCAATGGTATATAGCACTGTTCGCTTGGACGTCCAAGAGAAAATTTCGCTTAACAGTGAAAATTTCATGTCACTTTTTGGCCCGATCAAAACACGTTAGGTTACAAAAACCTATGAAGATCTTCATGGATGTTCATGAATATTTTTTTGCTCACACCTGGCCTAGATCCCTATAATGTGGCCAAAGGAAATTTACCTCCATCAAATACTTTTTCCTAGAGAATTTTTTGAAATTTCAAAATTCAAGTGCCAATAACTTGTTTCCTAATGACTCAAATTTCACCAAAAAAGCGTTAAAGGATGTGTAAAATCATGCTCTTTATTTCATTTAATGTGATCATGTATGTCAGAGCAACAGCCAATTTTACATGAATTTTTTTGTGTTTTCCATTATAACTCATCCATTTATGCTTCAAGTCAATTAAAACAGATGTGACATGATGCTGACTGTTTGCCCTATTTCTGTATGTAAGCACCTTTTCCTAGCTGTCATGGTTTGCCTGTAGGAAGTCATTAGGGTTAGGGTTTCATGAAAGTGTATTGCTTTTAGGATGGTACCTCTAGCCACCAATGGTCTTGCTCAATGCCAGCGATATATGACTAAGTATGTATCACTGTTGCTGTATTCCATGGACTATGGCAAGCATTTCAAAGTAGCAGCAATAATAGTTTTTGTCCAATCAAAACACGCTAAGCTCTGGAAGGGAAAGGAAAGCAAGGAACTGGAGGAGAAATGAAGATATAGGATTTGAAGGGAACGGAAGGGATGTGAAGGGAAGGGAAGTTCTTCCTTTAAATTGCTGTGCAATTTAGTATACTAGTTATTATTATTATTCTTATTATTTTTCTGACCCACTTCGGCCATTTCTAAAATGATGCATTACTCAAAAACTATGCAATTTATCTCCATGAAAGTACAACTGCATAGGGATATCATGGAACTCGTCCAGTGGTCGGAATTACGCATGGGAATGACGCATGACATGGGAATTACAGCAATTTTCTATAAAAAATTTCTGCTTCCGGTTTTGAGAAAACTGTTGGTTTGTTTGGCCTGAAATTTTTTTCTCATATACTACAAACAAATGTGCAGTGCAGAAAGGAGCCTGGTGGTAAATGGCTTGATAGGTCTTGAGATAAAAAAGTTCGAAATCAAGGCAAAACGAAATTTCCAGGGCTCATGTCATGAAAAACCATGATGCAATTATCAGATTTTCATGATCTTCAGGGAATGAGTAGTACTACTAGGGTACACTGTCTATGCAAAAGTATGGGACCCCAGCTCCAATACTTTTGGTGCCACAAGGCCTCAAAAGTGCAACTTTTGAAGGGCTGTCAGTCCCTTAATATTAAATTAAGAAGAAAATCAAAACCATATTTGGAAAGCTCAGAATGTCAGCTTTACAATGGTATATAGCATTACCCCCTTGGATGCCCAAGAGAAAATTTCGCTTAACAGTGAAAATTTCATGTCACTTTTTGGCCCGATCAAAACGCTTTTGGCTACAAAAACCTATGAAGATCTTCATGGATCTTCATGAATATTTTTTTGGTAATACCCGGCCTAGACCCCTATAATATGGCCAAAGGAAATTTACCTCCATCAAATAATTTTTCCTAGAGAATTTTTTTAAATTTCAAAATTCAAATGCCGATAACTCGTTTCCTAATGACTACAATTTCACCAAAAAAACGTTAAAGGATGTGCAAAATCATGGTCTTCATTTCATTTAATGTAACCATGCTTGTCAGAGCAAAAGCCAATTTTACATGAATTTTTTGGTGTTTTCAATAATAACTCATCCATTTATGCTTCAAGTCAATTAAAATTGATGTGACATGGTGCTGACTGTTTGCCCTATTTATGTATGCAAGCACTTTTTCCTAGCTTTTATGGTTTGCCTGTAGGAAGTCATTAGGGTTAGGGTTTCATGAAAGTGTATTGCTTTCAGGATGGTACCTCTGGCCACTAAAGGTCTCGCTCCATGCCAAGCGATATATCACCAAGTACATATGTATGGCTGTTGTTGTATATCCATGGACTATGCCAAGCATTTCAAAGTCGCAGCAATGATAGTCATTGCCCAATCAAAACATGCTAAGTTCTGGAAGGCAAAGGAATGCAAGGAACTGGAAGAGAAAGGGAGAGATAGGATTGGAAGGGAAGGGAATTTGAAGGGAAGGGAAGGGATTTGAAGGGAAGGGAAGTTCTTCCTTTAAATTGCTGTGCAATTTAGTATACTAGTTATTATTATTATTATTATTATTCAGCTCAGAAAAACTGCGATTACTTCAAAACTATTACAGATACTACGCTACAAGTCAAGGGTAATATGCAACTCCATTGCGTGCTACTTCACACGAAATTTCATGATCAAATTTCATGACACTAATAAGTTATGAGGAAAATATAAAAAAAATTTCCGGCGCAGGTTTCTTAGAACCTAAGCATAACTGAGACCTGTTGATTTTTTCTAAGATACCTTGACAAAGTCTCCATCTCGTGGAGATTTCATGAATACATTTCAAGATATGATTTTTTGAAAAATAGACATCCCGAAAACTGACCAAAATTTTTCTGAAAAACAGGGAAGGAATGCTCTTAGAGAGCTGGAAATGGGTGCCCATACAGACGTACCCCAGTGTACAAACTTCACAAAGTTACGGACTGCTCGGACAAACGGTCTCGGCGCTACGGACGCACAAAAACTCAAACTTCAAGTGGTCATATCTCAGTCCCTATTTGAGCTACAGACTAGTTTTACATATCACAAGAAAGGTCTGTTTGTCAGCTTTCCAATGGTGTATAGCATTATAGTCTCATACGCACGGCGTAGAATCGCGTCAGACATTGAAAATTTCATGTCACTTTTTGCACTCACAAAAGTGTTTTAGGCTAAAAAATCTATGAAGTACTTCATGGATGTTCATCAATAATTTATGTGGGCTACCCAGGTTGGGCCTCCATATTGTGCCAAAAGGAAATTTGCCTACATCAAATACTTTTTCCTAGAGAATTTTTTTAATTTCAAAATTGAAACGTAAATTGCTCAGCTTCTACTTATTCAAATTTCATGAAATTAATACCAAAAGATGCGTAAAAATACAGGCTTTTGACTTGCGTAAGGGCATTTACCTCACACAAACACCCTATTTTACATAGATCATTTTACATATTCAATCATAACTCATGACTTACTGCTTCAATTCAGTTACAACTCAAAAATCATGTTGCTAATTTTTTGGCCTATTTTATGGTATAAACACATCCACCTATCTCGAAAAAAAAATTTTTTCAAACTTTTAACAGATGCATGTGGTCAGCAGTCTGGGCCATCCTGTCTCAGTGCCACCTTTTACAAGACCTAACCTTACTGTACTGTCAAAGCAGCTGAACTAGCGAATAATATACATTGTACATTGAAAGGGTATGATGCATATAGGGGTTTCACATAGGCTGTTATATTGTGTATTAGTGAAATAGACTTATTAGGGCAGGCAAGGACTATTGTAATGATGTGATGTGCCCTCTTGGAATCCAAGTTCATCCCCCAAAAACCAGGCCAGGGGACATACACAAAAATAGTGGACATGAATTTCAAAAGAAGCGTACGGCAATATCAGTTATACTAGTTATAATCCCCCGCCGCTTGCGGGGGATTATATTAATATTGTTCGTTTTATTATTATTATGAATTCCCCGTAGGGGAATTCATCTTGTTATTGCTACTTTTTTTATTATAATCCCCCGCCGCGAGCGGGGGATTATATTGATATTGTTCGTTTTATTATTAAGAACTTCCCGTAGGGAAGTTCTTATTGATATTGTACGTCTTTATTATTATTATTATTCTTATTATTCTTTTTCTTCCGCCGCATTTTGGTCATTCCTTAAATGTTAAATAACTCCTGACCAAATTGCTATTTCCACATAAAGAGGGAATAACTATTTTGACAGTGTAAAATTCCTTCTGTGCTGGGAATTACGCAACTGAATTCCGTTTGACATAGAAATTACAGGCAATCTTGACCAAAAATTTCTGCTTCTGGTTTTGGGAAAACTGTCAGTCAGAATTACATGAAATTTTTTCCTGTTAATCTGTAATGGAATATGCAGTGCGGAAAGGAGCCTAGTGGTAATAGGATGAATAGTTATGGAGAAAAAAAAGTTCAAAATTCGAGCAAACCGGAATTTCGAGGGGTGATGTCATGAAAAACCATGATTGGAATGTCAGATTTTGATGTCCTTACAGGAATTGTTAGTACTACCAGGGTATAGTGTCTATGCAAAAGTATGGCATCCCAGGTCCAATACTTTTGGTGCCACAGGGCCTCAAAAGTTGAACATTTGAGCGGCCGTATCTCCCTTAATATTGGTCCTAGAAACAAACCAGGGACATTTTTGGAAAGCTCAGAATGTCAGCTTTCCAATGGTGTATAACAATATCCTGTGCGACGTCCCGTTTAGAATCGCGGTGGACATTGAAAATTTTATGTCATTTTTTGGGCCGATCAAAAAGTTTTTTGTAAAAAAGTGTATGAAAAACTACATGGATGTTCATGAATAATTTATGTAGGATACCCAGGTTGGGCCTCCATATTGAACCAAAAGGAAATTTGCATACATCAAATACTTTTTCCTAGAGAATTTTTTTAATATAAAAATTGAAACGTAAATTGCTCTGGTTCTAATTGTTCAAATCTCATGAAATTAACACCAAAAAATGCATAAAATTATGCCCTCTAGTGTGCTACAAGGATATCTTCCTTTTACCTTTAACCAATTTTACATCTAACATTTTATATATTCAATTATAACTCATTAATTATTTATCAAAATC
The DNA here is from genome assembly GCA_026936325.1 of Platynereis dumerilii. Taxonomy (NCBI): domain Eukaryota; kingdom Metazoa; phylum Annelida; class Polychaeta; order Phyllodocida; family Nereididae; genus Platynereis; species Platynereis dumerilii. The sequence goes on from JAPTHN010000021.1 coordinate 9,477,893, forward strand.
AATTAAAACTGATTTGACACATTCCTAATTTTTTGCTCTATTTTTCCATGTAAGCACAGCTCCATAACTCGGATGGTTTGTCTACAACAACCCATTAGGGTTAGGGTTTCACCTACCATTCACCCAAATGTATTGCTTTGAGGGTGGTACCGCTGGCCACCACACACTGGTCTCCATGCCCAGCGATGTGTCATTTCAATATGTGACTGTATTGCAAGCAAATGTCTAGTGATAGCAACACTTACCCTTTTGCAAATGAAACAGCTTCAGCATGGAAGGCAACGGCATGGAAGGGGAAGGAAGGCATGTGAAGGGTAGGAATTGGAAGGGAAGGGATTGGGAAGGAAGGGAAGTTCTTCCTTTAAATTGCTGTGCAATTTAGTATACTAGTTATTATTATTAAGAACTTCCCGTAGGGAAGTTCTTATTGATATTGTACGTCTTTTTCTTATTATTCTTATTATTATTCTTATTATTATTCAGCTCAGGAAAACTGAGATTACTGCAAAACTATTAGAGATAACATCCTGAAACCTCAAACACAATATGTGACTCTGTTGCGTGCTACTTCCAGTGAAATTTCTTGATCAAATTTCATGATACTAACGTGTTATTGAAAAAATAAAAAATCTATTTCTGGCAGCGTTTCCAGGAGAACAAAAGAAAATTGGCCTTTGCTGATTTTTTTTAAGATACCTTGACAAAGTTTCCAGTGCAGAAAGGCGTCTCATGGAAATTTCATGAATAGTTTCAGAGATATGAATTTTTCAAAATTGGATGTCATGAAAATTTTCTAAAATTTTTCTGGAAAACAGGGAAGGAATGCTCGTAGAAAGCTGAAATTGGGTACACTCACAGACCTACCCTAGTGTACCAACTTCACAAAGTTACGGACCGCTCGGACAAACGGTCTCGGCGCTACGGACATCCGAAAACTCAATTTTCAAGTGCTCATATCTCGGTCCCTATTTGAGCTACAGCAAAGTATCACATATCACAAGAAAGGTCTGTTTCTCAGCTTTCCAATGGTGTATAGCATTATAGTGTCAGACGCCCGACGTAGAATCGCGTCGGACATTGAAAATTTCATGTCACTTTTTGCACCTAAAAAACCTTTTCGCTCAAAAAGTCTATGAAATTCTTCATGCACGTCCATGAATATTTTATGTGGGATACCCATATCAGCCCTCCATATTGTCCCCGAAGATCAATTACCTACATCAAATAGTTTTTCCTGGAGAATTTTTTGAATTTCAAAATTGAAATGTACATTGCTCCGCTTCTGGTTATTCAAATTTCATGAAATTAATACCAAAAGATGCGTTAAATTATGGCCTTTACTGTCCTCCAAGGAAATACACCTCTTCATAATAGCCAATTTCAAATAAATGATTTTATATATTCAATTATAACTCATTCATTATTTATCAAAATGAATTAAAACTGATTTGACATGTTCCTAATTTTTTGCTCTATTTTTCCATGTAAGCACAGCCCCATAACTTGCATGGTTTGTCTACAATAACCCATTAGGGTTAGGGTTTCACCTACCATTCACTGCAAATGTATTGCTTTGAGGGTGGTACCGCTGGCCACAACACAGGTCTACATGCCAAGCGCTGTCTGATTTCAATATATGAGCCTCTTCAAGAATTCATCATGAAGGCCATGAACTGGTTGTAGGGAGTAAGCAGGGCAAGGGAGACAGGGGGGGCGCGGGGGATTATCCGATATTGCCGTACGGCAATATCAGTTATACTAGTTATTATTATGAATTCCCCGTAGGGGAATTCATATTGTTATTGCTGATTTTGTTATTATTATTATTTTTCTACGGCCCTCAAAAAAAAATTTTTAAAGGCAGATTATGAGAACAGTGATCAAAATAAAACAAAATGGACAGAACCTCCTTACAGATTGACAGAAACACTATTACCAGAGGTAATTGCATGGTGCAATTACTTCTCAGTGAGACGTAATTCCAGAAATTTTTTTTTATATTGTATTCACCGTTTCTCATAAACTAAGACAGATAAAGACATGGGAATTTTTTTCAAAATACCTCAGACACTTATCCAGTGCAGAAAGGAGCCTGACGGAATTACGTGGAAAAAATTCCAAGTTATGATTTTTTGTAAAAACGGAATTCCGAAAAAAGGAATTTCAAACTTCAGAAAACAAGGAAGGAATACTCAAATCAAGCTGAATTTGTATGTGCATGCAGCCCTACCCTAGTCTAACAATCCCACAAAATTTTGTTGTCATCGCGTAAACGGTATCGGCGCTATGGCCGCACAAAAACTCAATATTCAATTGCCCATATCTCGGTTGCTATTCAAGCTACAGAAAAAATAAAAACACCATCAGAAAGTTCAGTTTCTCCTCTTTCAGATGATATACAGCATTGTACTTTATCAGGAAGTTTTTATATCTCGCGTAAGACATTGAAAATTTTATGTCACTTTTTCGATCGAAAGAAGCCTTTTTTGCCCAAAAACAAATGAAGCTCTTCATGGATGTTCATGATTAATTTTTGTGTGGTACCCACTATGGCCCTGCATAATCTCTCCAAAGGAAATGTTTCTACTTCAAGTACTTTTTGCCTGACAATCTTTTTTACATATTCCATTATAACTCCAGAAATAATGCTTCAAATCACTTCAAACTCAGATGAAATCTTTCTGTATTTTTGTCCTATTTTTCCATGTAAGCACATCTTCCTACCATTCATTTTATAATTCAATTAAAACTCATCCAATAATGTTTCAAATCACTTAAAACTAATTTGACATGTTCCTGATTGCCTGCCCTCTGCATGTATGTAAGCACATCTTCCTACCTATCATGGTTTGCCCGTAACAAATCATTAGGGTTAGGGTTTCATCAAAGTTAGGGTTATGCTTAAGTAAGATTGTATTGCTTTGAGGGTGGTATCATTTGTCACTACACACCTGGCTGCATGCTTAGCGCTATATGAGTCTGTGCAACTGTACACTTCCATCGACTACTAAGTGCTCAAAAGGGGCCTGGGAATGGAATAAATAGAAAGGGAGGGAATGGAAGATGCGGGAATGGAAGAGGAGGGAGTGGAATGGAAGGGAAGGGAATGGAAGGCAAGGAGAGGGAGGGTAAAGAGGGAGGGAATACGGGGAAGGGGAATTCATATCTTAAAATTGCTGTGCAATTTTAATTATTCTCTAGTTATGAATTCCCCGTAGGGGAATTCATCTTACTTTTGCTGGTTTTGTTATTATTATTATTATTATTATTTTTCTACGGATTTTGATGTTGAATAACTCATAACCTGCATTACATCTCTCAAATTAAACTATCACAACATGAAGACACCATGAAAGACTTCATGTGTCTGGAATTACACATGGGAATTACAAAAGACATCGGAATTACAGCCAATTTGCATAAACATTTTGGGTTCGTTGATTTGAGAAAACCAGTCGTTGGTTTTTCATGAATTTTTTTTTACATATTGTCCAAGGAAGTCCGCAGTGCAGAAAGGAGTCTAGAGGAATTCTGTTGAAGAAATTCCAAGTTATGATTTTTTGAAAAAATGGAATTCCGAAAAATGACATTCCAATCTCCAGAAAACAAGGAAGGAATGTTCGGATTAAGTTGAATTTATATGTGCATACAGCCCTACCCTAGTCTAACAACTCCACAAAATTTTGTTGTCGTCGCGTCAGCGGTATCGGCGCTACGACTGCACAAAAACGGCATTTTCAATCGCCGATATCTCGCTTATTATTGAAGCTACAGAAAAATTAAAAATATCATCAGAAAGTTCAGATTCTCCTCTTTCAGATGGTGTATAGAACTTTACTGTAGCTTGTTTAGTATAGAATCGCGTCAGACATTGAAAATTTTTTGTCACTTTTTGGCCCTCGCAAACCCTATTTTGCCCAAAAAAACTATGAAGATCTTCATGGATGTTCATGTCGATTTTTTATGTGGTACCTATTATGTATCTGCATAATGTGTCCAAAGGAATTTGTTCTATTTGGAGTACTTTTTCATTGAGAATTTTTTCAATTTCAAAATTGAAATGTAGATTGCTCAGCTTCTACTCATTCAAATGTCATGAAATTAACACCAAAAAGTGCGTAAAATTATGCACTTTTATGTGCTCCAAGGGCATATATCTCTCACTAATAGTCAATTTTAAATTAGCAATTTCATATATCCAATTATAACTCATTAAGTATTCATTAAAATCAATTAAAACTAATTCGACTTATTGCTAATTTTTTGCCTTATTTTTCCATGTAAGCACATGTTCCTACCTTGAATTTTTTTATCCTATTTAAACTCTTCCAATAATGTTTCAAATCACTTAAAATTGATGTGATATGTTGTTTATTTGTTGCCCTATTGTTTGCAAATAACCTCATATTTTTTCCATTAAATTTATAATTAAATTATAACTTGTGAAATACTGCTGCAAATCACTTAAAACTAATTTGACATGTTGCTGACTGCTTGCCCTCTGTGTCTATGTAAGCACATCTTCCTAGCTCTTACGGTTTGTCCGTAACAAATCATTAGGGTTAGGGTTTCATCAAACTTAAGGTTATGGTTAAGTCAAATTGTATTGCTTTGACGGTGGTATCATTCCACACAACACACCTGGCTGCATGCTAAGCGCTATATGAGTCAGTACGTGCAAATCTACACTCTCATTGATTGCCTAGCCACAAAATGAAGCCTGGCAATCCAAATGGCAAAGGAAGGAATGGAAGAAGAGGGAATGGAAGGGGAAGGAATCGAAGAGGGTTGATTGGAAAGGGGATGGAAGGCAAGGGAATGGAAGGCAAGGAAAGGGAGGGTATATAGGGAGGGAATACGGGGGAGGGGAATTCATATCTTAAAATTGCTGTGCAATTTTAATTATTCTCTAGTTATTATTAAGAATTTACCTATGGTAAATTCTATTTGTTTTTGCTATTATTATTATTCTTATTATTATTATTATTATTCTTATTCTTCTTTTTTTTTCAAAATGGTCCTATGGCGATGAAAGTTGGTCAGAAGGTGAATCAGTCATTCAGTATTGTGAAAGTGGGTCATTTGATGTCATTTTCACAGTTGTCTTTTTCACAGAGGCGTTCAAAGTCGAAAATTTGTAAACTTTAAGGTTGAATAACTGAAAAAGTATTTGAGATAATGAGTCAAGAGTCAAAATCATGTGATAAAAAGTTGTTGTCTACGTACTGGTACACGTGATATGAGAGTTGGTCCAACGGGTAAAGGGCTAGAGCAGAATGAGCAGTTTTTGGTCTGCGAACAAGATCTCAAGTTACGTAATAGATAGGAAGATGCTGATTGTGGCAAAAGTTGACCAGTATCTGGGGCCAGTGCAGTTCGCAATATGGTTTGGATTTGTGCAATACTTTTTGAAATATGGCAATTTCTCAATATTGAGTGTTCGAAATTTAGGTTGAATTGTAAAATCTCCATGAAGGAATAGTCTGAGGTGATCAAAATGTATAGTGAACTACCCTTAACTTTTCCCAAAAAGACTATATTGACCAAAAAATTTGACCTAAAGGTGATATTTGAAGGTGATATGAGCAATCGAAGTCAAAAAAGTTTAATTTTTGAAAAATTCTGAAAATTATGTTATTTTCCTCCAATCCTCTTAAAAGTCTGAGGTATACTGGTCAGTAATATGGTTATCAAAAGCTCTCTATTAGAATTGTTTCATATCCTCACCTTAATGTGTAAAAAATTGTGAAAAATAGCACTTCGCAACTTACATGACATTTTGCATAAATTATTTAATTTGATTGGGAAATATCACTCCTACAGCTTTCTGTAAATTAAATGACCCCCCTATATCACATGCTGGCAACACATGAGCACATTAATTTTCACCTGTGACAATTTCCGCAAGGTCAAATTTGAGGTCAAAGTTGAAATGAAAAATGATCGTTTTCAGAGATGATTTTTTTCATCTATGAAGGAAAGTTCCAATTGTTTTGATTTTAATTGACAAGGTTGACCAAATACTTGCGGTAAGTTTTTGCAAATGGCAAGTCTGTAGGTACAGTCAACTCGAAGCAACAAAGGTCAAAAGGTCAGAAAATGAAAAAATTGTCAGCCAAAAATTCATTTTCACATGATGCAGGTGAGACGGTTTCACACTCCAACGCAGGCTGGCCGCATATATTAGCATACATTAGCCATATATGGCAAGCTGTTCTGGCCGTTTCAGGTGACGGGGCCAGTGTACACTACTGCCTAATGTTTAAACATATTACAGTCGCAAATGACTGAGTCAGGAGTGTTGGACACAGGAGTTGGAGTCAGGAGTTGGTTCAGGAGTTGGAGTCAGGAGTTGGAGTCAGGAGTCAGGACTCTGAGTTAGGACTCTGAGTCCTAGATTCTTTGGTTGAAAGGGGTTTTATGTTCCTGGGTTCAAATGTTCCTAGGTTCAAAGGCTCTTAGGTTCAATGGTTCTAAGATTCAAAGGTCCATTGTTTCAAAGGGTTCTTATGCCAAAAGGTTCTTAGGTTCAATGGTTCATAGGTTAAAATGTCCTCTGAATCAGGACTCGGTCTGAGTCAGGCCTCGGTCTGAGTCATGACTCGGTCTGAGTCAGGACTCGGCCTGAGTCAGAACTCAGTCTGAGTCAGGCCTCTGAGTCGGGGCTCTGAGTCAGACTCTGTGCCAGGCCTCTGAGTCAGGCCTCTGAGTCAGGCCTCTGAGTCAGGCCTCTGAGTCTGGCGTCTGAGTCAGGCCTCTGAGTCAGGCCTCTGAGTCAGGCCTCTGAGTCAGGCCTCTGAGTCAGGCTTCTGAGTCAGGCCTCTGAGTCAGGACTCTGAGTCAGGACTCTGAGTCAGGACTCTGAGTCAGGACTCTGAGTCAGGACTCTGAGTCAGGACTCTGAGGCAGGACTCTGAGTCAGGTCTCTGAGTCAGGACTCTGAGTCAGGTCTCTGAGTCAGGACTCTGAGTCAGGTCTCTGAGTCAGTCAGCAGAGACTACAGTTTACATCAGGAGTGAGAGTCAGTAATCTGAATTGGAGATCTGATCAGGAAGCTGAGAGTCAGTAGTCTGAATTGGAGATCTGATCAGGAAGCTGATCGGGATTCAGAGTTGGAGTCGGAGTCAGAGTCGCAGTCATGGTGAGCATGTGTCAGGACTTGGAGTCAGGACTTGGAGTCAGGACCCTAAGTCAAGACTCTGAGTCAGGTCTCTGAGTCACGACTGTGAGTCAGGACTCTAAGTCAGGATTGTTTCACGAGTCTTGACTCGGGCATCTGTGTAGGGTGTCAGGCCTGTGAGTCAGGCCTGTGAGTCAGGACTCTGAGTCAGGACTCTGAGTCAGGACTGTGAGTCAGGCCTGTGAGTCAGGACTGCGAGTCAGGACTGTGAGTCAGGACTATGAGTCAGGACTGTGAGTCAGGACTGTGAGTCTGGACTGTGAGTCAGGCCTCTGAGTCAGGACTGTGAGTCAGGACTGTGAGTCAGGACTGTGAGTCAGGCCTGTGAGTCAGGCCTGTGAGTCAGGACTGTGAGTCAGGACTGTGAGTCAGGACTGTGAGTCAGGACTGTGAGTCAGGACTGTGAGTCAGGACTCTGAGTCAGGACTCTGAGGCAGGTCTCTGAGTCAGGTCTCTGAGTCAGGACTCTGAGTCAGGATTCTGAGGAAGGACTCTGAGGAAGGACTCTGAGGAAGGATTTAGTATCAGCAGTTGAAGTCACAAGTCGGAGCCAGGAGTCTGGGTCAGTCATCAGAGAATAGAGTCTGCGACAGGAGTGAGAGTCTGTAGTCTGAACCGATGATCTGATCAGGAAGCTGATCGGGATTCAGAGTTGGAGTCGGAGTCAGAGTCGCAGTTATGGTGAGGAAACAGAGTCAGCATGTGTTTGTCAGTCCGTCAGTTTCATCCATCTGTCCATTTGTCTGTCCATTTACAGGCAAAGTTTAGTTGAAAGTAAAGGTAAATTCTTTGTAATTGTCCGTGATGACAATTACCGTGTTCTCTAGTTATTATTATTATTCTTCGGCCTCAAACATGACTTTTTCATTGCCTATTATGAAAAAACTAATGGAGATACAACAAAAGGGATACAACAGTCAGAAATGTTGGCTGAATCACTATTTTCAGAGGAAATTTCGCAGCGGAAATACTTCTCAGTCTTGCGTAATTCCATAAACTAATTTTTACATTGTTGACACGGTTTCTCAGAAACTAATACAGATAGAGAGATGAAATTTTTTTTCAATATATTTTAGACACTTGCGCATTGCAGAAAGGAGCCTAAATGAATTACGTTGAAGAAATTCCAAGTTATGATTTTTTGAAAAAATGGAATTCCGAAAAATGCCATTTCAACCTCCAGAAAACAAGGAAGGAATGTTCACATCAACCTGCTTTTATATGTGTATGCAGCCCTACCCTAGTCTAACAATCCCACAAAATTTTGTTGTTGTCGTGTAAGCCGTATCGGCGCTATGACCGCACAAAAACGGAATTTTCAATCGCCGATATCTCGCTTACTATTGGACCTACAGAAAAATAAAAAATATCATCAGAAAGGTCAGATTCTCTTCTTTCAGATGATGTATAGAACTTTACTGTAGCTGCTTTATTATAGAATCGCGTCAGACATTGAAAATTTCATGTCACTTTTTCAGCCTCCCAAAACCTATTTTGCCCAAAAAAACTATGAAGCTCTTCATGGATGTTCATGTTTATTTTTTTAGTGGTGCCCATTGTAGCCCTGCATAATATGTCCAAAGGAAATTTTTCTACTGCAAATACTTTTTCCTAGAGAATTTTTTTAATTTTAAAATTCTAATGCAGATTGCTCAGCTTCTACTGATTCAAATGTCATGAACTTAACACCAAAAAATGCGTAAAATTATGCCCTTTTATGAGCTCCAAGGGCATATACCTGTCACTAATAGTCAATTTTACATTAGCAATTTCACTTATTCAATTATAACTCATTAAGTATTCATTAAAATCAATTAAAACTAATTTGACATATTCCTAATTTTTTGCCCTATTTTACCATGTAAGCACATGTTACTACCATGAATTTTTTTTTTCTATTTAAACTCTTCCAATAATGTTTCAAATCACTTAAAACTGATATGATATGTTGCTTATTTGTTGCCCAATTGTTTGCAAATAACCTCATATTTTTTCCATTACATTTATAATTAAATTATAACTTGTCAAATACTGCTGCAAATCACTTAAAACTAATTTGACATGTTGCTGACTGCTTGCCCTCTGTGTGTATGTAAGCACATCTTCCTAGCTCTTATGGTTTGTCCATAACAAATCATTACGGTTAGGGTTTCGTCAAACTTTTGGTTACGGTTAAGTCAAATTGTATTGCTTTGAGGGTGGTATCATTGGTCACAACACACCTGGCTGCATGCTAAACACTATATGAATCTCAGCAACTGTACACTTGCATGGACTACATAGCGTCCAAAAGTGGCCTGGGTATGGAATAGAAAGGGAAGGAATAGCACATGAGGGAATGGATTGGAAGGGAATGCAAGAGGAGGGAGTGGAAAGGAAGGAAGGGAATGGAAGGAAAGGGAAGGGCGGGTAACGAGGGAGGGAATACGGGGAGGGGAATTCATATCTTAAAATTGCTGTGCAATTTTAATTATTCTCTAGTTATTCTTATTATTCTTATTATTCTTATTCAGCTCAGAAAAACTGCGATTACTTCAAAAGTATTACAGATACTGTTCTGCAAGTCAAGGGTAATATGCAACTCCATTGCGTGCTAATTCATACGAAATTTCATGATCAAATTTCATGATGCTTATGAGTTATGAGGAAAATATTAAAAAAATTTCCGGCGCAGGTTTCTGAGAACCTAAGCATAACTGAGACCTGTTGATTTTTTCTAAGATACCTTGACAAAGTCTCCAGTGCAGAAAGGCGTCTCGTGGAGATTTCATGAACACATTTCAAGATACGATTTTTTGAAAAATAGACATCCCGAAAACTGGCCAAAATTTTTCTGAAAAACAGGGAAGGAATGCTCGTAGAAAGCTGAAAATGGGCGTGCTTACAGACCTAGCCTAGTGTACCAACTTCACAAAGTTTCGGACCGCTCGGACAAACGGTCTGTGCGCTACGGACGCACAAAAACTCAAACTTCAAGTGGTCATAGCTCAGTCCCTATTACAGCTACAGACTAGTTTCACATATCACAAGAAAGGTCTGTTTCTCAGCTTTCCAATGGTGTATAGCATGATAGTGTCAGGCGCGCGGCGTAGAATCGCGTCGGACATTGAAAATTTCATGTCACTTTTTAGGCCCAAAAAACCTTTTCGGCTCAAAAAGTCAATGTAATTCTTCATGCACGTCCATCATTATTTTATGTGGGCTACCCATGTCAGGCCTGCATATTGTCCCCAAACATAAATTACCTACATCAAATAGTCTTTCCTAGAGAATTTTTTTAATTTTCAAACTTCAAATATAAATTGCTCAGCTTCCGGTTATTCAAATTTCATGAAATTAATACCAAAAGATGCTTAAAATTCTCGCCTTTACTGTCCTCTAAGGCCATACAGCTCATAGTAATAGCCAATTTTACATAGATGATTTTATATAAGCCACTATAACTCCTGCATTTATGTTTCAAATCAGATGAAAATGCAATGACATGTTCCTAATTTATTGCCTGATTTTTCCATGTAGGCACATCTCCCCAACTCTTATGGTTTGCCTGCAGCAAGCCATTAGGGTTAGGGTTAGGGTTTACTCAACATGCACTGCTTGCAGGGTGGTACGCTTGGCCACCACAGGTATGTCTGGCAGTCAAGATATTTGATAGGCATATGCTCCAACAGCATTGCAGCGTTCATACATGCTTTTAAGAATTCATCATGAAGGACATGAATTGGAAGGGGAGAGTAAGCAGGGAAGGGGAGACAGGGGGGGCGCGGGGGATTATCCGATATTGCCGTGCGGCAATATCAGTTATACTAGTTATTATAATCCCCCGCCGCGAGCGGGGGATTATATTGATATTGTTCGTTTTATTATTATTATTATAATCCCCCGCTCGCGCAGCGGCGGGGGATTATATTGATATTCTTCGATTACCTTTTATTATTATAATCCCCCGCCGCTTGCGGGGGATTATATTGATATTGTTCGTTTTATTATTATTATTATTCTTATTATTATTATTCTTATTATTCAGCTCAGGAAAAGTGAGATTACTGCAAAACTATTAGAGATAACACCCTGAAACCTCAAACACAATATGTGACTCTGTTGCGTGCTACTTCTTGCGAAATTTCTTGATCAAATTTCATGACACTAACGCGTTATTGAGAAAATAAAAAATCAATTTCTGGCAGCGTTTCCAGGAGAACAAAAGAAAATTGGGCTTTGCTGATTTTTTGTTAGATACCTTGACAAAGTCTCCAGTGCAGAAAGGCGTCTCATGGAATTTTCATGAATAGTTTCAGAGATATGAATTTTTCAAAATTGGATGTCATGAAAATTTTCTTAAATTTTTCTGGAAAACAGGGAAGGAATGCTCATAGAAAGCTGACAATAGGTACACTTACAGATGTACCTTAGTGTACCAACTTCACAAAGTTACGGACCGCTCGGACAAACGGTCTCGGCGCTACGGACGTCCAAAAACCCAATTTTCAAGTGCTCATATCTCGGTCCCTATTTAAGCTACAGCATAGTATCACATATCACAAGAAAGGTCTGTTTCTCAGCTTTCCAATGGTGTACAGCATAATAGTGTCAGACGCCCGACGTAGAATCGCGTCGGACATTGAAAATTTCATGTCACTTTTTGCGCCGAAAAAACCTTTTCGCCTCAAAAAGTCAATGAAATTCTTCATGCACGTCCATGAATATTTTATGTGGGATACCAAAATCAGCCCTCCATATTGTCCCCAAAGATCAATAACCTACATCAAATAGTTTTTCCTGGAGAATTTTTTGAATTTCAAAATTGAAATGTACATTGCTCCGCCTCTGGTTACTCAAATTTCATGAAATTAATACCAAAAGATGCGTAAAATTATGGCCTTTACTGTCCTCCAAGGAAATACACCTCTTCTGAATAGCCAATTTCAAATAAATGATTTTATATATTAAATTATAACTCATGAACTGTTGTTTCAGATCACTTAAAACTGAATGTACATGTTGCTAATTTTTTGCCCTATTTTGTGGTATAAGGCCATCCTCATATCTCCAATACTTTGCTGGTGAAATAAAGCTAAAAAAAGTATTCACAGATGCATGTAAGTCATATGTACTGTCTCACTGCCACCTTTCCCAGCAGCTGACCTTGTGCCTGCCACGACATTTCATAGGCATATGCACCAGCAAGATTACTACGTTCATACATGGTATGAAGAATTCATCATGACGGATATGAACTTGAAGGACGGAGTAAGCAGGGCAGGGGAGATAAGGGGGGGGCGCGGGGGATTATCCGATATTGCCGTACGGCAATATCAGTTATACTAGTTATTCTTATTATTATTATTCAGCTCAGGAAAACTGCGATTACTTCAAAACTATTAGAGATATTGGTTTACAAGTGAAGGGTGATATGCAACTCCATTGCGCGCTACTGCTCACGAAATTTCATGATCAAATTTCATGACACTTATGAGTTATGAGCAAAATATAAAAAAAATTTCCGGCGCAGGTTTCTGAGAACCTACGCATAACTGGGACCTGTTGATTTTTTCTAAGATACCTTGACAAAGTCTCCAGTGCAGAAAGGCGTCTCGTGGAGATTTCATGAATACATTTCAAGATATGATTTTTTGAAAATTGGACATCCCGAAAATTGACTGAAATTTTTTAGAAAAACAGGGAAGGAATGCTTGTAGAAACCTGAAAATGGGTATACTTACAGACCTACTCTAGTGTACCAACTTCACAAAGTTACGGACTGCTCGGACAAACGGTCTCGGAGCTACGGACGCACAAAAACTCAAACTTCAAGTGGCTATATCTCGGTCCCTATCGCAGCTACAGCACAGTTTCACATATCACAAGAAAGGTCTGTTTCTCAGCTTTCCAATGATGTATAGCATTATAGTGTCAGACGCGCGGCGTAGAATCGCGTCAGACATTGAAAATTTTATGTCATTTTTTGGGCCTTTCAAAACGTTTTCCCTCAAAAAGTGCATGAAGAACTTCATGGATGTTCATCAATAATTTATGCGGGCTACCCAGGTTGGGCCTCCATGTTGTGCCAAAAGGAAATTTGCCTAAATCAAATACTTTTTCCTAGAGAATTTTTTTAATTTCAAAATTGAAACGTAAATTGCTCTGGTTATAATTGTTCAAATCTTATGAAATTAACACCAAAAAATGTGTTAAATTATGCCCTCTAGCAAGCTACAGGGATATCTTCCTCTTACCTTTAACCAATTTTACATATAACATTTTATATATTCAATTATAACTCATTCATTATTTATCAAAATCAATTAAAACTGATTCGTCATGTTCCTAATTTTTTCCTCTATTTTTGTATGTAAGCACAGCTCCATAACTTGCATGGTTTGTCTACAATAACCCATTAGGGTTAGGGTTTCACCTACCATTCACTGGAAATGTATTGCTTTGAGGGTGGTACCGCTGGGCACTAAACATAGGTCTCCATGCCAAGCGATGTCTGATTCAATATATGAGCCTCTTCAAGAATTCATCATGAAGGCCATGAACTTGTTGAAGGGAGTATGCAGGGCAAGGGAGACAGGGGGGGCGCGGGGGATTATCCGATATTGCCGTACGGCAATATCAGTTATACTAGTTATTATTATAATCCCCCGCTCGCGCAGCGGCGGGGGATTATATTGATATTCTTCTTTTACCTTTTATTATTATTATGAATTCCCCGTAGGGGAATTCATCTTGTTATTGCTACTTTTTTTATTATTATGAATTCCCCGTAGGGGAATTCATCTTGATATTGCTGGTTTTTTCTTCTTTTTCTTCTTATTATTAACACTTTTTCAATGTCGAATAACTCATAACCTGTTTGAGATATCTTCATGAAACAACAGCAAGATATAGAAACTATGAAAGCCTATAAGTGTCTGGAATTACGCATCGGAATTACGAAAAACATCGGAATTACAGACAATATTCATTTCAAATTTGTGGAAACGGTTTTGGTAAAACCAGAGCTTGGTTTGCGCTGAAATTTTTTTTACAAAATGTTCAAGGAAGGGCGCAGTGCGGAAAGGAGTCTACAGGAATTCCCTTGAAAAAATTCCAAGTTATGATTTTTTGAAAAAACGGAATTCCGAAAAATGACATTCCAAACTCCAGAAAACCAAGAAAAAATGCTCAAATTAAGTTGAATTTGTGTGTGTATACAGCCCTAACCTAATCTAACAATGTCATAAAATTTTGGCATCCCAGGTCTAATACTTTTTGTGCCACAGGGCCGCAAAAGTTGATTTTTTGCAGGACTGTATCTCCCTTAATATTAGTCCTACAAAGAAAAAACGGACATTTCTAAAAACCTGAGAATGTCAGCTTTCCAATGGTGTATAGCAATATCCTCTGAAACGTACGGTGTCGAATCGCGTCAGACATTGAAAATTTTATGTCACTTTTTGGGCCTCCCAAAAGCTATTTTGCCCAAAAAAACTATGAAGCTCTTCATGGATGTTCATGGCGATTTTTTATGTGGTACCCATTATGGACCTGCATAATATCTCCAAAGAAAATTTTCCTACTTGAAGTACTTTTTCCTTGAGAATTTTTTTCATTTCAAAATTGACATTTAGATTGCTCAGCTTCTAATCATTCAAATTTCATGAAAATAACACCAAAAAATGCGTAAAATTATGCCCTCTTATGAGCTCCAAGGGCATATACCCATAAGTAATAGTCAATTTTACACAAACAATATGACATATTCAATTATAACTCATTAATTATTCAATGAAATCAATTAAAACTAATTTGACATATTGCTAATTTTTTGCCCTATTTTTCCATGTAAGCACATCTCCCTACCATAAATTTCATAATCCAATATAAACTCTTCCAATAATGTTTCAAATCACTTAAAACTGATATGATATGTTGCTCATTTGTTGCCCTATTGTTTGTAAATAAGCACATCTTCCTAGCTCTTATGGTTTGTCCATAAAAAATCATTAGGGTTAGGGTTTCATCAAAGTTAGAGTTTCGCTGAGAGTCACATTGTATTGCTTTGAGGGTGGTATCATTGCTAACAACACACCTTGCTGCATGCTAAGCACTATATGAGTCAATATGCACAACTCTACGCTTACATGGACTACATAGCGCCCAAAAGACACCTGGCTATGGAATGGAAAGGCAGGGAATGGAAACTGAGGGAACGGATTGCGAGGGAATGGCAGAGGACAGAGTGGAAAGGAAGGGAATGGAAGGACAGGGAATGGAAGGCAAGGCAAGGGAGGGAGGAAATACGGGGAGGGGAATTCATATCTTAAAATTGCTGTGCAATTTTAATTATTCTCTAGTTATTATTATTATTATTATTCTTCGGCCTTAAAAAGATTTTTTAAATGCCTATTATGAGAAAAGTAATGCAGATACAAGAAAAAGGATACAACAGTCATATATGTTGGCGTGATCCCTATTTGTAGAGGCAATTTCTCCGCGGAATTACTTGTCTGTCTTGCGTAATTCCAGAAACTAATTTTTTCATTGTTGACACGGTTTCTCAGAAACTAATACAGATAGACAGATGAAATTTTTTTTCAATATATTTTAGACACTTACGCATTGCAGAAAGGAGCCTAAATGAATTACGTTGAAAAAATTCCAAGTTATGATTTTTTAAAAAAGCGGAATTCCGAAAAATGGTATTTCAAAATCCAGAAAACCAGGAAGGAATGCTCAGATTAAGCTGAATTTATATGTGCATGCAGCCCTACCCTAGTCTATCAATCTCACAAATTTGTGGGATCCCAGGTCAAATACTTTTTGTGCCACAGGGCCGCAAAAGTGGATTTTTTGGAGGCCTGTATCTCCCTTAATATTAATCCTACAAATAAAAAATGGACATTTCTGAAAACCTCAGAATGTCAGCTTTCCAATGGTATATAGTAACATCCTACAGGACGTACGGTATAGAATCGCGTCGGACATTGAAAATTTTATGTCACTTTTTTGGCCTCCCAAAGCCTATTTTGCCCAAAAAAACTATGAAGCTCTTCATGGATGTTCATGTCGATTTCTTATGTGGTACCTATTATGTATCTGCATAATGTGTCCAAAGGAATTTGTTCTACTTGGAGTACTTTTTCCTGGAGAATTTTTTTAATTTCAAAATTCAAATGTAGATTGCTCAGCTTCTACTCATTCCAATTTCATGAAATTAACACCAAAAAATGCGTAAAATTATAGCCTTTTATGAGCTCCAACAGTATTGACCTATTTTGTATAGCCAATTTTACATGAGCAATTTCACATATTCAATTATAACTCATTAATTATTCATTAAAATCAATTAAAACTCATTTGACATATTACTAATTTTTTGCCCTATTTTTCCATGTAAGCACATATCCCTACCATCAATTTTAAAATCCTAATAAAACTCTCCCAATAATGTTTCAAATCCCTTAAAATTGATATGATATGTTGCTTATTTGTTGCCTTTTTGTTTGCAAATAAGCACATATTTTTTCCATTAACTTTATAATTAAATTACAACTTGTGAAATACTGCTGCAAATCACTTAAAACTAATTTTACATATTGCTGACTGCTTGCCCTCTGTATATATGTAAGCACATCTTCCTAGCTCTTATGGTTTGTCCGTAACAAATCATTAGGGTTAGGGTTTCATCAAAGTTAAGCTTATTGTAAGTGAAATTGTATTGCTTTGAGGGTGGTATCATTCCTCGCAGCACACCTGCCTGCATGCTAAGCGCTATATTAGTCAGTTTGTGCAAATCTACACTCTCATTGACTGCCTAGCGACCAAAAGAAGCCTGGCAATCCAAATGGCAAAGGAAGGAATGGAAGAAGAGGGAATGGAAGGGGAGGGAATGGAAGAGGGTTGCTTGGAAAGGGGATGGAAGGGAAGGGAATGGAAGGCAAGGAAAGGGAGGGTATATAGGGAGGGAATACGGGGGAGGGGAATTCATATCTTAAAATTGCTGTGCAATTTTAATTATTCTCTAGTTCTTATTATTATTCTTATTATTCTTATTCAGCTCAGAAAAACAGCAATCATTTCAAAACTATTAGAGATAATGTTTTGAAAAGCAAGGATGATATGCAACTCCCGTGCGTGCTATTACTCACAAAATTTCATGATCAAATTTCATGATACTGATGAGTTATCGAGGAAATTAAAAATCAATTACCGGAAACGTATCCAGGAGAACCAAAGAAACCTGGGCTTTGCTGATTTTTTTTAAGGTACCTTGACTAAGTTTCTAGTGCAGAAAGGCGTCTCATGGAGATTTCATGAATACATTTCAAGATATGATTTTTTGAAAATTGGACATCCCGAAAATTGACTGAAATTTTTTTGAAAAACAGGGAAGGAAAGCTCGTATAAAGCTGAAAATAGGTATACTAACAGATGTACCCTAGTGTACCAACTTCACAAAGTTACAGATCCCTCGCACAAACAGTCTCGGCGCTACGGACGTCCAAAAATGCAATTTTGAAATGGCCATATCTCGGTCCCTATTTAAGCTACAACAAAGTGTGACATATCACAAGAAAGGTCTGTTTGTCAGCTTTCCAATGGTGTATAGCATAATAGTGTCAGACGCGCGGTGTAGAATCGCGTCGGCCATTGAAAATTTAATGTCATTTTTTGGGCGTATCAAAACGTTTTCCCTCAAAAAGTGTATGAAGAACTTCATGGATGTTCATCAATAATTTATGAGGGCTACCCAGGTTGGGCCTCCATATTGTGCCAAAAGGAAATTTGCCTACATCAAACACTTTTTCCTAGAGAATTTTTTTAATTTCAAAATTGAAACGTAAATTGCTATGGTTATAATCGTTCAAATCTCATGAAATTAACACCAAAAAATGTGTTAAATTACGCCCTCTAGCAGGCTACAGGGATGTCTTCCTCTTACCTTTAACCAATTTTACATATAACATTTTATATATTCAATTATAACTCATTCATTATTTATCAAAATCAATTAAAACTGATTTGTCATGTTCCTAATTTTTTGCTCTATTTTTGCATGTAAGCACAGCTCCATAACTTGCATGGTTTGTCTACAATAACCCATTAGGGTTAGGGTTTCACCTACCATTCACTGCAAATGTATTGCTTTGAGGGTGGTACCGCTGGGCACCAAACACAGGTCTCCATGCCAAGCGATGTCTGATTTCAGTATATGAGCCTCTTCAAGAATTCATCATGAACGCCATGAACTGGTTGAAGGGAGTAAGCAGGGCAAGGGAGACAGGGGGGCGCGGGGGATTATCCGATATTGCCGTACGGCAATATCAGTTATACTAGTTATAATCCCCCGCCGCTTGCGGGCGGGGGATTATATTGATATTCTTCGATTACCTTTTATTATTATGAATTCCCCGTAGGGGAATTCATCTTGTTATTGCTGATTTTGTTATTATTATTTTTCTACGGCCTCCAAAAAAAAATTTTGAAAGGCAGATTATGAGAACAGTGGTCAAAATAAAACAAAATGGACAGAACCTCCTTACAGATTGACAGAAACACTATTATCAGAGGTAATTACATGGTGCAATTACTTCTCAGTGAGACGTAATTCTAGAAAATTTTTTTTTTATTTTATTCACCGTTTCTCATAAACTAAGACAGATAAAGACATGGGAATTTTTTTCAAAATACCTCAGACACTTATCCAGTGCAGAAAGGAGCCTGAAGGAATTCCGTTGAAAAAATTCCAAATTATGATTTTTTGTAAAAACGGAATTCCGAAAAAAGGAATTTCAACCTTCAGAAAACAAGGAAGGAATACTCAGATCAAGCTGAATTTATATGTGCATGCAGTCTTACCCTAGTCTAACAATCCCACAAAATTTTATTGTCATCGCGTAAACGGTATCGGCGCTATGGCCGCACAAAAACTCAATATTCAATTGCCGATATCTCGGTTGCTATTAAAGCTACAGGAAAAATAAAAACACCATCAGAAAGTTCAGTTTCTTCTCTTTCAGATGATATATAGCATTTTGCTTTATCAGAAAGTTTTTATATCTCGCGTAAGACATTGAAAATTTCATGTCTGTTTTTGGGCTCATCAGAACTTTTGGGCCCAAAAAAACTATGAAGCTCTTCATGGATGTTTCTGAATATTTATTTAGAGGTACCCACTATGGGCCTGCATGATGTCTCCAAAGAAAAAATTTCTACTTCAAGTACTTTTGCCTTGAGAATTTTTTGAATTTCAAAATTGCAATGTAAATTGCTCAGCTTCTACTTGTTCAAATTTCATGAAATTAGCACCAAAAAATGCGTAAAATTATAGCCTTTTATGTGCTCCAAGAGCATTCACCTATTTTGTATAGCCAATTTTACATGAGCAATTTCACATATTCAATCATAACTCATTAATTATTCATTAAAATCAATTAAAACTCATTTGACATATTACAAATTTTTTGCGATATTTTTCCATGTAAGCACATATCCCTACCATCAATTTTAAAATCCTATTAAAACTCTCCCAATAATGTTTCAAATCCCTTAAAATTGATATGATATGTTGCTTATTTGTTGCCCTATTGTTTGCAAATAAGCACATATTTTTTCCATTAACTTTATAATTAAATTACAACTTGTGAAATACTGCTGCAAATCACTTAAAACTAATTTTGCATATTGCTGAAAGCTTGCCCTCTGTATATATGTAAGCACATCTTCCTAGCTCTTATGGTTTGTCCGTAACAAATCATTAGGGTTAGGGTTTCATCAAAGTTAAGCTTATGGTACGTCAAATTGTATTGCTTTGAGGGTGGTATCATTCCTCGCAGCACACCTGCCTGCATGCTAAGCGCTATATTAGTCAGTATGTGCAAATCTACACTCTCATTGACTGCCTGGCGACCAAAAGAAGCCTGGCAATCGAAATGGCAAAGGAAGGAATGGAAGAAGAGGGAATGGAAGGGGAGGGAATGGAAGAGGGTTGATCGGAAAGGGGATGGAAGGGAAGGCAAGGAAAGGGAGGGTATATAGGGAGGGAATACAGGGGTGGGGAATTCATATCTTAAAATTGCTGTGCAATTTTAATTATTCTCTAGTTATTATTATTATTATTATTATTATTATTATTATTCAGCTCAGGAAAACTGTGATTACTGCAAAACTATTAGAGATAACATCCTGAAACCTCAAACACAATATGTGACTCCATTGCGCGCTACTGCTTACGAAATTTCATGATCAAATTTCATGACACTTATGAGTTATGAGCAAAATACAAAAAAAATTTCCGGCGCAGGTTTCTGAGAACCTAAGCATAACTGAGACCTGTTGATTTTTTGTAAGATACCTTGACTAAGTCTCCAGTGCAGAAAGGCGTCCTGTGGAGATTTCATGAATACATTTCAAGATACGATTTTTTGAAAATTGAACATCCCGAAAATTGACTGAAATTTTTTTGAAAAACAGGAAAGGAATGCTCGTAGAAAGCTGAAAGTAGGTACACTTACAGATGTACCCTAGTGTACTAACTTCACAAAGTTACGGACCCCTTGCGCAAACGGTCTTGGCGCTACGGACGTCCAAAAATGCAATTTTCAAGTGCACATATCTCGGTCCCTAATTGAGCTACAACAAAATGTTACATATCACAAGAAAGGTCTGTTTGTCAGCTTTCCAATGGTGTATAGCATTATAGTGTCAGACGCGCGGCGTAGAATCGCGTCAGACATTGAAAATTTGTTGTCACTTTTTGGGCCTATCAAAACGTTTTCCCTCAAAAAGTGTATGAAGAACTTCATGGATGTTCATCAATAATTTATGCGGGCTACCCAGGTTGGGCCTCCATATTGTTCCAAAAGGAAATTTGCCTAAATCAAATACTTTTTCCTAGAGAATTTTTCTAATTTCAAAATTGAAACGTAAATTGCTCTGGTTATAATCGTTCAAATCTCATGAAATTAACACCAAAAAATGTGTTAAATTACGCCCTCTAGCAAGCTACAGGGATATCTTCCTCTTACCTTTAACCAATTTTACATACAACATTTTATATATACAATTATAACTCATTCATTATTTATCAAAATCAATTAAAACTGATTTGTCATGTTCCTAATTTTTTGCTCTATTTTTCCATGTAAGCACAGCTCCATAACTTGCATGGTTTGTCTACAATAACCCATTAGGGTTAGGGTTTCACCTACCATTCACTGCAAATGTATTGCTTTGAGGGTGGTACCGCTGGGCACCAAACACAGGTCTCCATGCCAAGCGATGTCTGATTTCAATATATGAGCCTCTTCAAGAATTCATCATGAAGGCCATGAACTGGTTGAAGGGAGTAAGCAGGGCAAGGGAGACAGGGGGGGCGCGGGGGATTA
This sequence comes from Platynereis dumerilii, assembly GCA_026936325.1. Classification (NCBI taxonomy): domain Eukaryota; kingdom Metazoa; phylum Annelida; class Polychaeta; order Phyllodocida; family Nereididae; genus Platynereis; species Platynereis dumerilii. The sequence continues at coordinate 9,499,448 of JAPTHN010000021.1, forward strand.
TCCGATATTGCCGTACGGCAATATCAGTTATACTAGTTATTATTATTATTCTCACAGGAAAACTGCGATTACTTCAAAACTATTAAAGATCCTGTTTTACAAGTCAAGGGTAATATGCGACTCACTTGCGCGCTGCTTCATACGAAATTTCATGATCAAATTTCATGATGCTTATGAGTTATGAGGAAAATATAAAACAAATTTCCGGCGCAGGTTTCTCAGAACCTAAGCATAACTGAGATCTGTTGATTTTTTGTAAGATGCCTTGACAAAGTCTCCAGTGCAGAAAGGCGTCTCGTGGAGATTTCATGAACACATTTTAAGATATGATTTTTTGAAAATTGGATATCCCGAAAACTGACCAAAATTTTGTTGAAAAACAGGGAAGGAATGCTCTTAGAGAGCTGAAAATGGGTGAACATACAGATGTACCACAGTGTACCAACTTCACAAAGTAACGGACCGCTCGGACAAACGGTCTTGGCGGTACGGACGTCCAAAAACGCAATTTTCAAGTGGCCATATCTCGGTCCCTATTTAAGCTACAACAAAGTTTGACATATCACAAGAAAGGTCTGTTTGTCAGCTTTCCAGTGATGTATAGCATAATAGTGTCAGACGCGCGGCGTAGAATCGCGTCAGCCATTGAAAATTTTTTGTCATTTTTTGGGCCTATCAAAATGTTTTTCCTCAAAAAGTATATGAAGAACTTAATGGATGTTCATCAATAATTTATGCGGGCTACCCAGGTTGGGCCTCCATATTGTGCCAAAAGGAAATTTGCCTACATCAAATACTTTTTCCTAGAGAATTTTTCTAATTTCAAAATTGAAACGTAAATTGCTCTGGTTATAATCGTTCAAATCTCATGAAATTAACACCAAAAAATGTGTTAAATTACGGCCTCTAGCAAGCTACAGGGATATCTTCCTCTTACCTTTAACCAATTTTACATATAACATTTTATATATTCAATTATAACTCATTTATTATTTATCAAAATCAATTAAAACTGATTAGACATGTTCCTAATTTTTTCCTCTATTTTCGCATGTAAGCACAGCTCCATAACTTGCATGGTTTGTCTACAATAACCCATTAGGGTTAGGGTTTCACCTACCATTCACTGCAAATGTATTGCTTTGAGGGTGGTACCGCTGGGCACCACACACACGTCTCCATGTCAAGCGATGTCTGATTTCAATATATATGAGCCTCTTCAAGAATTCATCATGAAGGCCATGAACTGGTTGAAGGGAGTAAGCAGGGCAAGGGAGACAGGGGGGGCGCGGGGGATTATCCGATATTGCCGTACGGCAATATCAGTTATACTAGTTATTATAATCCCCCGCCCGCGCAGCGGCGGGGGATTATATTGATATTCTTCGTTTTACTATTATTATTATTATAATCCCCCGCCGCTTGCGGGGGATTATATTGATATTGTTCGTTTTATTATAATCCCCCGCCGCTTGCGGGCGGGGGATTATATTGATATTCTTCGATTACCTTTTATTATTATTATTATTATTATTATTATAATCCCCCGCCGCTTGCGGGCGGGGGATTATATTGATATTCTTCGATTACCTTTTATTATTATTATTATTATTATTATTCAGCTCAGGAAAACTGTGATTACTACAAAACTATTAAAGATCCTGTTTTACAAGTCAAGGGTAGTATGCGACTCCATTGCGCGCTACTTCATACGAAATTTCATGATCAAATTTCATGATGCTTATGAGTTATGAGGAAAATATAAAATAAATTTCCGGCGCAGGTTTCTGAGAACCTAAGCATAACTGAGACCTGTTGATTTTTTCTAAGATACCTTGACTAAGTCTTCAGGTCTGAAAGGCGTCTTGTGAAGATTTCATGAATACATTTCAAGATATGATTTTTTGAAAAATAGACATCCCGAAAACTGACAAATTTTTTTTTGAAAAACAGGGAAGGAATACTCTTAGAAAGCTGAAAATAGGTGCACTTACAGACGTACCCTAGTGTACCAACTTCACAAAGTTACGGACTGCTCGGACCAACGGTCTTGGCGCTACGGACGCACAAAAACGCAAACTTCAAGTGGCCATATCTCAGTCCCTATTTGAGCTACAGACTAGTTTCACATATCACAAGAAAGGTCTGTTTCTCAGCTTTCCAATGGTGTATAGCATTATAGTCTCAGACGCACGACGTAGAATCGCGTCAGACATTGAAAATTGTATGTCACTTTTCGCACTCACAAAAGTGTTTTAGGCTAAAAAATCAATGAAGTTCTTCATGGATTGCCATGAATAATTTTTGTGGGATGCCCAGTGCACGTCTCCATACTGTCCCCAAAGGAAATCTGCCTATATTAATCAGCTTTGGCTGGAAAAATGTTTTAGTTTTATAATTGAAATGTAAATTACTCAGGTTTTACTTATTCAAATTTCATGAAATTAACACCAAAAGATGCGTAAAAATAAAGGCTTTTGACTTGCATAAGGGCATTCAGCTCACACAAACACCCTATTTTACATAGACCATTTTACATATTCAATCATAACTCATGACTTACTGCTTCAAATCAGTTACAACTCATAAGTCATGTTGCTAATTTTTTGGCCTATTTTGTGGTATAAACACATCCTCCTATCTCGAAAACAAAAATTCTCAAACTTTTAACAGATGCATGTGATCTGCAGTCGGGGCCATCCTGTCTCAGTGCCACCATTTATAAGACCTAACCTTACTGTACTGTCAAAGCAGCTGAACTAGCGCATAATATACATTGTACATTGAAAGGGTATGATGCATATAAGCGTTTCACATAGGCTGCTATATTGTGTATTTGTGCAATAGACTTATTAGGGCAGACAGGGACTATTGTAATGATGTGATGTGCCCTCTTGGAATCGAAGTTCATCCCCCAAAAACCAGGCCAGGGGACTTACACAAAAATAGTGGACATGAATTTCAAACGAAGTGTATGCAGGCCTGGGGGTAATACGGGGCCCGCGGGGGATTATCCGATATTGCCGTACGGCAATATCAGTTATACTAGTTATTATTATTATTATTCAGCTCAGGAAAACTGTGATTACTGCAAAACTATTAGAGATAACATCCTGAAACCTCAAACACAATATGTGACTCCATTGCGCGCTACTGCTTACGAAATTTCATGATCAAATTTCATGACACTTATGAGTTATGAGCAAAATACAAAAAAAATTTCCGGCGCAGGTTTCTGAGAACCTAAGCATAACTGAGACCTGTTGATTTTTTGTAAGATACCTTGACTAAGTCTCCAGTGCAGAAAGGCGTCCTGTGGAGATTTCATGAATACATTTCAAGATACGATTTTTTGAAAATTGAACATCCCGAAAATTGACTGAAATTTTTTTGAAAAACAGGAAAGGAATGCTCGTAGAAAGCTGAAAGTAGGTACACTTACAGATGTACCCTAGTGTACTAACTTCACAAAGTTACGGACCCCTTGCGCAAACGGTCTTGGCGCTACGGACGTCCAAAAATGCAATTTTCAAGTGCACATATCTCGGTCCCTAATTGAGCTACAACAAAATGTTACATATCACAAGAAAGGTCTGTTTGTCAGCTTTCCAATGGTGTATAGCATTATAGTGTCAGACGCGCGGCGTAGAATCGCGTCAGACATTGAAAATTTGTTGTCACTTTTTGGGCCTATCAAAACGTTTTCCCTCAAAAAGTGTATGAAGAACTTCATGGATGTTCATCAATAATTTATGCGGGCTACCCAGGTTGGGCCTCCATATTGTTCCAAAAGGAAATTTGCCTAAATCAAATACTTTTTCCTAGAGAATTTTTCTAATTTCAAAATTGAAACGTAAATTGCTCTGGTTATAATCGTTCAAATCTCATGAAATTAACACCAAAAAATGTGTTAAATTACGCCCTCTAGCAAGCTACAGGGATATCTTCCTCTTACCTTTAACCAATTTTACATACAACATTTTATATATACAATTATAACTCATTCATTATTTATCAAAATCAATTAAAACTGATTTGTCATGTTCCTAATTTTTTGCTCTATTTTTCCATGTAAGCACAGCTCCATAACTTGCATGGTTTGTCTACAATAACCCATTAGGGTTAGGGTTTCACCTACCATTCACTGCAAATGTATTGCTTTGAGGGTGGTACCGCTGGGCACCAAACACAGGTCTCCATGCCAAGCGATGTCTGATTTCAATATATGAGCCTCTTCAAGAATTCATCATGAAGGCCATGAACTGGTTGAAGGGAGTAAGCAGGGCAAGGGAGACAGGGGGGGCGCGGGGGATTATCCGATATTGCCGTACGGCAATATCAGTTATACTAGTTATTATTATTATTATTATTATTATTATTCTTATTCAGCTCAGAAAAACTGCGATTACTGCAAAAGTATTACAGATACTGTTCTGCAAGTCAAGGGTAATATGCAACTCCATTGCGTGCTACTTCATACGAAATTTCGTGATCAAATTTCATGATGCTTATGAGTTATGAGGAAAATATAAAAAAAATTTCCGGCGCAGGTTTCTGAGAACCTAAGCATAACTGAGACCTGTTGATTTTTTCTAAGATACCTTGACAAAGTCTCCAGTGCAGAAAGGCGTCTCGTGGAGATTTCATGAACACATTTCAAGATACGATTTTTTGAAAAATAGACATCCCGAAAACTGGCCAAAATTTTTCTGAAAAACAGGGAAGGAATGCTCGTAGAAAGCTGAAAATGGGCGTGCTTACAGACCTAGCCTAGTGTACCAACTTCACAAAGTTACGGACCGCTCGGACAAACGGTCTGTGCGCTACGGACGCACAAAAACTCAAACTTCAAGTGGTCATAGCTCAGTCCCTATTGCAGCTACAGACTAGTTTCACATATCACAAGAAAGGTCTGTTTCTCAGATTTCCAATGGTGTATAGCATAATAGTGTCAGGCGCGCGGCGTAGAATCGCGTCGGACATTGAAAATTTCATGTCACTTTTTAGGCCCAAAAAACCTTTTCGGCTCAAAAAGTCAATGTAATTCTTCATGCACGTCCATCATTATTTTATGTGGGCTACCCATATCAGGCCTGCATAGTGTCCCCAAACATAAATTACCTACATCAAATAGTTTTTCCTAGAGAATTTTTTTAATTTTCAAACTTCAAATATAAATTGCTCAGCTTCCGGTTATTCAAATTTCATGAAATTAATACCAAAAGATGCTTAAAATTCTCGCCTTTACTGTCCTCTAAGGCCATACAGCTCATAGCAATAGCCAATTTTACATAGATGATTTTATATAAGCCACTATAACTCCTGCATTTATGTTTCAAATCAGATGAAAATGCAATGACATGTTCCTAATTTATTGCCTGATTTTTCCATGTAGGCACATCTCCCCAACTCTTATGGTTTGCCTGCAGCAAGCCATTAGGGTTAGGGTTAGGGTTTACTCAACATGCACTGCTTGCAGGGTGGTACGCTTGGCCACCACAGGTATGTCTGGCAGTCAAGATATTTGATAGGCATATGCTCCAACAGCATTGCAGCGTTCATACATGCTTTTAAGAATTCATCATGAAGGACATGAATTGGAAGGGGAGAGTAATCAGGGAAGGGGAGACAGGGGGGGCGCGGGGGATTATCCGATATTGCCGTACGGCAATATCAGTTATACTAGTTCTTATTCTTATTCTTATTCAGCTCAGGAAAACTGCGATTACTTCAAAACTATTAGAGATATTGGTTTACAAGTGAAGGGTAATATGCAACTCCATTGCGCGCTACTGCTTACGAAATTTCATGATCAAATTTCATGACACTTATGAGTTATGAGCAAAATATAAAAAAAATTTCCGGCGCAGGTTTCTGAGAAACTATGCATAACTGGGACCTGCTGATTTTTTCTAAGATACCTTGACAAAGTCTCCAGTGCAGAAAGGCGTCTCATGGAGATTTCATGAATACATTTCAAGATATGATTTTTTGAAAATTGGACATCCCGAAAATTGACTGAAATTTTTCTGAAAAACAGGGAAGGAATGCTTGTAGAATGCTGAAAATGGGTATACTTACAGACCTACTCTAGTGTACCAACTTCACAAAGTTACGGACCGCTCGGACAAACGGTCTCGGAGCTACGGACGTCCAAAAACCCAATTTTCAAGTGCTCATATCTCGGTCCCTATTTAAGCTACAGCAAAGTATCACATATCACAAGAAAGGTCTGTTTCTTAGCTTTCCAATGATGTATAGCATAATAGTGTCAGACGCTCGACGTAGAATCGCGTCGGACATTGAAAATTTCATGTCACTTTTTGCGCCTAAAAAACCTTTTCGGCTCAAAAAGTCGATGAAATTCTTCATGCACGTCCATGAATATTTTATGTGGGATACCCATATCAGCCCTCCATATTATCCCCAAAGATCAATTACCTACATCAAATAGTTTTTCCAGGAGAATTTTTTGAATTTCAAAATTGAAATGTACATTGCTCCGCTTCTGGTTATTCGAATTTCATGAAATTAATACCAAAAGATGCGTAAAATTATGGCCTTTACTGTCCTCCAAGGAAAAACACCTCTTCTGAATAGCCAATTTCAAATAAATGATTTTATATATTCAATTATAACTCATGAACTATTGTTTCAGATCACTTAAAACTGAATGTACATGTTGCTAATTTTTTGCCCTTTTTTGTGGTATAAGGGCATCCTCATATCTCCAATACTTTGCTGGTAAAATAAAGCTAAAAAAATTATTCACAGATGCATGTAAGTCATATACTGTCTCACTGCCACCTTTCCCAGCAGCTGACCTTGTGCCTGCCACGACATTTCATAGGCATATGCACCAGCAAGATTACTACATTCATACATGGTATGAAGAATTCATCATGACGGATATGAACTGGAAGGACGGAGTAAGCAGGGCAGGGGAGATAAGGGGGGGCGCGGGGGATTATCCGATATTGCCGTACGGCAATATCAGTTATACTAGTTATTATTATTATTATTATTAAGAACTTCCCGTAGGGAAGTTCTTATTGATATTGTACGTATTCTTATTATTATGAATTCCCCGTAGGGGAATTCTGGGAATTCATCTTGTTATTGCTACTTTTGTTATTATTATTATTATTAAGAACTTCCCATAGGGAAGTTCTTATTGATATTGTACGTATTCTTCTTATTCTTTATTATTCTTATTCTTCCAACTTTTTGACTTTTTTAAATGTTGAATAACTCCTTTACCAGCAGACATTTGTCAATTAGCATGTATACAGCATTAACACACTGTAAAATTCCTTCTATGCTGGGAATTACACATCGGAATTCCGTTTGACATAGGAATTACAGGCAATCTTCACGAAAATTTTCCGATTCCGGTTTTAGGAAAACCGTTTGTCAGAATGTCATGAAATTTTTTCCTGTTAAGCTCTAATGGAATATGCATTGCAGAAAGGAGCCTAGTGGCAATAGGATGAATAGCTTTGGAGAAAAAAAAGTTCAAAATTGGAGCAAAGCGAAATTTTGAGGGGTGATGTCATGAAAAACCATGATTGGAATGTCAGATTTTTATGTCCTTACAGGAATAGTTAGCAGTACTAGGGTGTAGTGTCTGTGCAAAAGTATGGCATCCCAGGTCCAATACTTTTGGTGCCATAGGGCCTCAAAAGTTGAACATTTGAGCGGCTGTATCTCCCTTAATATTGGTCCTAGAAACAAACCAGGGACATTTCTGGAAAGCTCAGAATGTCAGCTTTCCAGTGGTGTATAGCAATATCCTGTGAGACGTCCGGTTTAGAATCCCGGTGGACATTGAAAATTTTATGTCACTTTTTGGGCCGAACAAAAAGTCTTTTGTAAAAAAGTGTATGAAAAACTACATGGATGTTCATGAATAATTTTCCTAGGATACCCAGGTTGGGCCTCCATATTGCACCAAAAGGAAATTTGCCTACATCAAATACTTTTTCCTAGAGAATTTTTTTAATTTCAAATTTTAAACGTAAATTGCTCTGGTTATAATTGTTCAAATCTCATGAAATTAACACCAAAAAATGCATAAAATTATGCCCTCTAGTGTGCTCTAAGGATATCTTCCTCTCACCTTTAACCAATTTTACATGTAATATTTTATATATTCAATAATAACTCATTAATTATTCACCAAAATCAATTAAAACTAATTTGACACATTCCTAATTTTTCCCTCTATTTTTGCATGTAAGCACATCTCCATAACTCTGATGGTTTGTCTACAACAAGCCATTAGGGTTAGGGTTTCACCTACCATTCAATCAAAATGTATTGCTTTGAGGGTGGTACCGCTGGCCAACACACACAGGTCTCCATGCCAAGCGATGTGTCATTTCAATATATATGACTATATACTACATGGCCTACTGCAAGATTTACCTTTTTGCCAAATGAAACAGCTTCAGGATGGAAGGTAAGGGGATGGAAGGGGAAGGAAGGGAAAGGATTGGAAGGGAAGGGATTGCAAGGAAGGGAAGGGATTCGAAGGGAAGGGAAGTTCTTCCTTTAAATTGCTGTGCAATTTAGTATACTAGTTATAAATTCCCCCGTTAGGGGAATTTATATTGTTTTTGTTCGGTTTTTTTTTTCAGCATCTTATTATTATTTTTTTTTTTCCTTTTTTTTTGTTCTTCTTTTTATTTTTCGTCAACAATTTGACAGGCTGTATTTCTTAAACTATTTGCAATAATCAACTAAAACAAAAAGGGTCATTTTGCTTTTGGAAAACAATTTTATGTACTGGAATTACATTGCGTAATTCCTGGTAAACTGGTAATTACGCAAGAAATTGATTAAAAATTTGTGTGCACAGTTTTGGCAAAACCGCTTAAAGGAAATACACAGTATTTTAACATAATAATCTCTAAAGATATACGCAGTGCGGAAAGGAGGCTTTTTGCAATATCTTTAATAGTTTTTTTTATATGAATTTTTCAAATAAGGAAATTCCCGAAATTGCCACTAAAATTTTCCAAAAACTAGGAAGAAATGCTCCAATCAAGCTGAAATTGCATGCAGTTACAGTCATACTATAGTGTAACAATCCACTAGAATTTCAACTTTCTAGCGTTAACGGAATCTGCGCTATAGCACCACAAAAAGCCTGTTTTTCAAACGCCGATAACTCAGTCCCTATTAAAGCTACAGAAAAATAAAAAATACCACTAGAAAGCTCTGTTTCTTAGCTTTCACACGGTATATAGCATAATACTCTAGCGCCGTCCGTTCAAAATCGCGGTGGACCCTGAAAATTTTATCTCACTTTTCAGCTCCCCAAATGCTTCTTATGGCTGGAAACACATTTTCCTGGCAATATGTCCAATTCATCGCTTCTCATACTTCACTGGCTGCACATTTTCTCTGTTGCAATAAATGCTGACCCAATTACATTTTTGTGTGAATCAGGGGATGGGGAAGGTAGAAGGGAAGGGGGCAGGGGGATGGGAGGGGGAGGGGGAATTTATCTTTGTAATTGTGCACAATTACAGGTGTACTAGTTATTATTATTTTTTTTTTTATTTTTCGTCAACACTTTGACAGGCCGTATTTTCGACACTATTTACAGTAACTACCTGAAATGGCAGAGTAATATTGCTTTTGGTAAACAATTTTATATACTGGAATTACACAGCGTAATTTTGAGTGAACTGGTAATTACACTGCAAATGCATAAAAAATTTGTGTTCACGGTTTTAGAAGAACCAATCAGTGAAATTACACCAAATTTTCACACAATCATCTCTAAAGATATACCCAGTGCGGAAAGGCAGCTTTTGGCAATATCTCAAAAAGTTTTTTTTATATGAATTTTTCAAATAAGGGAATTCCCAAAATTGCAATGAAAAATTTCCAAAAACTAGGAAGAAATGCTCCAATCAAGCTGAAATTGTATGCAGTTACAGTCATACTATAGTGTAACAACCCACTAGAATTTCAACTTTCTAGCGTTAACGGTATCGGCGCTATAGCACCACAAAAACGCTATTTTCAAGCGCAGATAACTCGGCTCCTATTAAAGCTACAGAAAAATGAAAAACACCACCAGAAAGCTCTGTTTCTTAGCTTTCACATGGTATATAGCATGCTACTGTAGCGCCGTCCGTTAAAAATCGCGGTGGACCCTGAAAATGTTATCTCACTTTTTTGCTCCCCAAATGCTTCTTATGGCTGGAAACACTTTTTCCTGGCCATATGCCAATTTCATCGCTTCTCATACTTCACTGGCTCCACATTTTCTTTGTTGAAATAAATGCTCACCCAATTACATTTCTGTGTGAATCATCGGATGGGCAAGGTAGAAGGGAAGGGGCAGGGGGATGTAAGGGGGCAGGGGGATGTAAGGGGGCAGGGGAGTGGAAGGGAAGGGGGGAATTTATCTTTGTAATTGTGCACAATTACAGGTGTACTAGTTATAATCCCCCGCTCGCGCAGCGGCGGGGGATTATATTGATATTCTTCTTTTACCTTTTATTATTATTCTTATTATTATTCTTATTCAGCTCAGAAAAACTGCGATCATTTCAAAACTATTAGAGATAATGTTTTGAAAATCAAGTATGATATGCAACTCCCGTGCGTGCTATTACTCACAAAATTTCATGATCAAATTTCATGATACTGATGAGTTATCGAGGAAACTAAAAATTAATTTCCGGAAAAGTTTCCAGGAGAACCAAAGAAACCTGGGCTTTGCTGATTTTTTCTAAGGTACCTTGACTAAGTTTCTAGTGCAGAAAGGCGTCTCGTGGAGATTTCATGAATACATTTCAAGATATGATTTTTTTTAAATTGGAAATCCCGAAAATTGACTGAAATTTTTTTGAAAAACAGGGAAGGAATGCTCGTAGAAAGCTGAAAATAGGTATACTGACAGACCTTTCCTGGTGTACCAACTTCACAAAGTTACGGACCGCTCGCTCAAACGGTCTCGGCGCTACGGACGTCCAAAAACCCAATTTTCAAGTGCTCATATCTCGGTCCCTATTTGACCTACAGCAAAGTATCACATATCACAAGAAAGCTCTGTTTGTCAGCTTTCCAATGGTGTATAGCATAATAGTCTCAGACGCGCGACGTAGAATCGCGTCGGCCATTGAAAATTTTATGTCACTTTTTGGACATATCAAAGCGTTTTTCCTCAAAAAGTGTATGAAGAACTTCATGGATGTTCATCAATAATTTATGCAGGCTACCCAGGTTTGGCGTCCATATTGTGCCAAAAGGAAATTTGCCTACATCCAATACTTTTCCCTAGCGAATTTCTTTCATTTCAAAATTGAAACGTAAATTGCTCTGGTTATAATCGTTCAAATCTCATGAAATTAACACCAAAAAATGTGTTAAATTACGCCCTCTAGCGCACTACAAGGATATCTTCCTCTTTCCTTTAACCAATTTTACATCTAACATTTTATATATTCAATTATAACTCATTCATTATTTATCAAAATCAATTAAAACTGATTTGACATGTTCCTAATTTTTTGCTCTATTTTTGCATGTAACCACAGCTCCATAACTAGCATGGTTTGTCTACAATAACCCATTAGGGTTAGGGTTTCACCTGCCATTCACTGCAAATGTATTGCTTTGAGGGTGGTACTGCTGGCCACCACACACTGGTCCCCATGCCAAGCGATGTGTGATTTCAACATATGAGCCTCTTCAAGAATTCATCATGAAGGCCATGAACTGGTTGAAGGGAGTAAGCAGGGCAAGGGAGACAGGGGGGGCGCGGGGGATTATCCGATATTGCCGTACGGCAATATCAGTTATACTAGTTATAATCCCCCGCCGCTTGCGGGGGATTATTATAATCCCCCGCCGCTTGCGGGGGATTATATTGATATTGTTCGTTTTATTATTATTATTCTTATTATTATTCTTATTATTATTCAGCTCAGGAAAACTGAGATTACTGCAAAACTATTAGAGATAACATCCTGAAACCTCAAACACAATATGTGACTCTGTTGCGTGCTACTTCCAGTGAAATTTCTTGATCAAATTTCATGATACTAAGGCGTTATTGAGAAAATAAAAAATCTATTTCTGGCAGCGTTTCCAGGAGAACAAAAGAAAATTGGCCTTTGCTGATTTTTTGTAAGATACCTTGACAAAGTTTCCAGTGCAGAAAGGCGTCTCATGGAAATTTCATGAATAGTTTCAGAGATATGAATTTTTCGAAATTGGATGTCATGAAAATTTTCTAAAATTTTTCTGGAAAACAGGGAAGGAATGCTCGTAGAAAGCTGAAAGTAGGTACACTTACAGATGTACCTTAGTGTACCAACTTCACAAAGTTACGGACCGCTCGGACAAACGGTCTCGGCGCTACGGACGTCCAAAAACCCAATTTTCAAGTGCTCATATCTCGGTCCATATTTGAGCTACAGCAAAGTATCACATATCACAAGAAAGGTCTGTTTCTCAGCTTTCCAATGGTGTATAGCATAATAGTGTCAGACGCCCGACGTAGAATCGCGTCGGACATTGAAAATTTCATGTCACTTTTTGCACCTGAAAAACCTTTTCGGCTCAAAAAGTCTATGAAATTCTTCATGCACGTCCATGAATATTTTATGTGGGATACCCATATCAGCCCTCCATATTGTCCCCAAAGATCAATTACCTACATCAATTAGTTTTTCCTGGAGAATTTTTTGAATTTCAAAATTGAAATGTACATTGCTCCGCTTCTGTTTATTCAAATTTCATGAAATTAATACCAAAAGATGCGTAAAATTATGGACTTTACTGTCCTCCAAGGAAATGTACCTCTTCTGAATAGCCAATTTCAAATAAATGATTTTATATATTCAATTATAACTCATGCATTATTGTTTCAAATCACTTAAAACTGATTGTACATGTTGCTAATTTTTTGGCCTATTTTGTGGTATAAGGACATCATCCTATGTCCAATACTTTGCCAGTAAAATAAAGCTGAAAAATAATTCACTGATGCATCTTAGTCTGCTGTTGGGACCATTCTGCCTCACTGCCAGGTTTTGCTCCCAAGCCCCAGCATTACACAATGGAAGGAGCAGCACACCCAAACACCGTCAGCAAGAACAAGGTGCAGGCTTAGGCCTATCATGACAGGGAATCATACACATTCAAGGGAATGGATTTTCTAAGCATTGGGTGATAATAATAAGGCATAAATTATGTCGTCTATTCATGAACTGAAACAGCTTAATACTATGACCAAAGAGGCATATACACTAAAATTATGGACATTAATTGAAAGGGGAGAATAAGCAGGGCTAGGGTCAAACGGGGCCCGCGGGGGATTATCCGATATTGCCGTACGGCAATATCAGTTATACTAGTTAAACTTCACCTATTACATAGGTGAAGTTTCTTGTTTTCGTAAATATTATTATTATTATTATTCCGTACAAAAATTTCTTCAAAAAAATCTCAAAAAAATCACATACGGAGTGTTACATGACCATATTACACTGACAAAATCGGAATGACCTTGACCTATTTTTCAAGGTCACAGGCCACTTCAAAGTCCGTTTTTTTATTTACTTTAAGTGATCATATCACGGCAAGTTACAGGCAAATTTCATTTCCCATTTCAAATACATGTCCTACATGTAAATTACATAATCTGACCCAATTTCGAGAAAGTAGGTCAAGGTCAATATTTTACAGGTGCCATTTCACTCTCAGAGGTCTCGGTAGGCAAAGTCAGGATCCGCTAGTCACAGAGTTACAAGCATGACACCAAAAGTTGCCCGAATGACTTACGCATTGCGGAAAGGACTGTGGTGATGATGCCATACTTAGTTTTTGAGTTACGTAATTTTAAAGATTGACCGCGTCATCAAAACAAGTGACCTTGGGTGTCTCACCTTGAAATATCAATTTTAGGCCATAACAATGTATAGTGAACCCCCCCAAAGTAGCCCCCAAAACCCCCATATCCGCCTTCAAATTTGACCTTGACCTCATTTTTCAAGGTCATTTGGCTCTTCAAAGTGCAAAAAGTGCTTATTTTCAAAAATTCTGAAAATTATGTTTTTTTCATGATATCACCTTGATATATTATCTCTAGACAGACAATAATATGTGCATTTAGAATATGTAATCCAAAGTCCTCTAACATTTTACCTTAATTTTCCACAAAATTTCAAATATCGCAAACCGGAGAACGTTGAAAAATGACAAATTATTGCGTTTTTGACATGGAAATATCGATTCGAGAGAGTTACAATAATTAATTGATCCCCCCCTTTTTGCATCTTGATTCTGAAAATTATATTTGTTTTGACCTAGAAACTTATTTTCAAGGTCAAATTCAAGGTCAAACATGATGAAAAATTTTACTATTTTGACATTTGATTTTTTTACACAGGCAAGGAATCAAAATATTGTTACAAAAATGTCACACAAACTTGCTACAATAGTCTAGAGGCAGCGTATAAATTTTCAAGGTCGTCGGATTAACCTACGTTAGACCTTAAAGGTCACAAGGTCAAAAAATTAGGGAAAAATTAACGATATTTTTTCACATTTCTCAATGATAGCGTTATTTCAATCGGCTGTAGCTCCGGTCCTAATTAAGTTACAGAGAATCTGAAAACAGATTTAGAAAGACCAAATTCTCCTCTAGTTTTCGTTTTCTGAACTTTTTGTCGTAGCTCTGACGGTTTAAAAGATCGCCGGACCCTGAAAATTTCATGTTTTTTGTCAAATTTTCACAATTTATCATCATTTTGACAAGGAAATAATCATTTTGTTTCAATGAAGCTATTTGAGCATACTTTCATCTTTTGTTCACATAATCCTGCCAAGATATATATGTTTCCATTGAATCGTTAGGGTTCTAGAGTAATTTTAAGTGAAAAACAACATTTTTTCAGAAATTTCCGAAGTCCACATTTCTGAATTGTACCATAATTTCAATCGGCCTTATCTCCGGTCCTAATAAAGTAACAGAGAATCTGAAAATAGATTTGGAAAGGCCAAATTCTTCTCTAGTTTCCATATATAGAACATTTTGTCGTAGCTCTGACGGTTTAAAAGATCGCCGGACCCTGAAAATTTCATGTTTTTTGTCAAATTTTCACAATTTATCAATTTTTTGACAGGGACGGAATCATCCTTTTGTGATGAACCTGTCTAGACATATTTCTAACTTCTATTTACATAATCCTGCCAAGTTATATATATCCTCATTGAACCGTATTGGTTCTAGAGTGATTTCCAGTTAAAACTGCATATTTTCAGGAATATCTTAAAGGCCATATTTTTGAGTTGTGCCATCACTTCAATCCGCTCTATATCCGGTCCTATTTAAGTTACAGAAAATCTGAAAACAGATTCGGAAAGCACGCTTTCACCTCTAGCTGGCATATTTGAAGATTTTGTCAGAGCTCTGACGGTTAAAAAGATCGCCAGACCCTGAAAAATTCATGTTTTTTGTCAAATTTTCACAATTTATCATAGTTTTGACAAGGAAATAATCATTTTATTTCAATGAAGCTATCTGAGCGTATTGCCATCCTTCGTTTACATAAAACTGGCAAGTTATATATGTTTCCATTGAACCGTTTTGGTTCTAGAGTAATTTTAAGTTAAAAAATACATTTTTTCAGTAATTTCTGAAGTCAATATTTCTGAATTGTATCATTATTTGAATCGGTCGTATCTTTGGTTCTGATAAAGTAACAGAGAATCTGAAAATAGATTTGGAAAGCCAAAATTCTGCTCTAGCTTTTATATTTGAACATTTTCTTGTATCATGGGCGGATAAAGAGATCGCCGGACCCTGAAAATTGTAAGTTTTCAGAAATTGCAGTCATTTCCAAATGTTTTCAGGACTAGAAGTACTTTAGCCAAGAAATTCCTGAAATTCCAATATGAGAACGGTGCCAGTTTCAATCAGCAGTAACTCTAATTGATGTAACTGGTTGATGTAACTGGTTGATGTAACTGGTTAATGTAACTGGTTGATGTAACTGGTTGATGTAACTGGTTGATGTAACTGGTTGATGTAACTGGTTGATGTACTGGTTCATGTACTGGTTCATGTACTGGTCCATGTACTGGTCAATGTACAGGTCAATGTACTGTCCATGCACTGTCCATGTATTGGTCCATGTTATTCTCTATATATATATTCATGAAGTTCAAATCCTCCTCTTGTTTTCATTCTCTGAATTTTTTCTTGTAACTCTGGCGATTTAAAAGATCCCCTGTCCCTCAGAATATCTTTGAGTTAGTCAGTGTATCAGTCAGTGTATCAGTCAGTGTATGAGTCAGTGCATCAGTCAGCGTATGGCCACAAACCGATTGAAATGTTTCAGTAAGGGTTTATTGCAGGTTTTATCGGTCTGCTGACTATATGTCACATCACGACTAGTCCATGGACAGATTGTTTATATGTACTTTCAAATATCTGTGCACACTATGTACATTTTAATTGACATGCAAAATTAAAGGTAATAAATTGATATTGCATGTGATATGATTTAGCATGATATTGCAAGTGATATTGTATGTTTAATACATTGCATGTAACTTTGCATGTGATACTTCATAATATTTCAAGTGATATTTTGTGTGATATTGCATATTACATGTGCAAGACGTGTGCAATTACATTCATGTTCAAGTTCATGTTCAAGTTCATGTTCAAGTTCATGTTCATGTTCAAGTTCATGTCCAATGTCAGTTCCAATATCAGTTCCAATATCATTTCCAATATCATTTCCAATATCATTTCCAATATCATTTCCAATATCATTTCCAATATCATTTCCAATATCATTTCCAATATCATTTCCGTGTTTTCTCACTTTCATTTCATTGCCAATAATTACTATGAAAGGTGAAGTTTTGTCACCGCATCGCGGTTACCCGATTTCTAGTTATTATTATTATTTATTATTTTTCCAGACAAAAATTTCTTCAAAAAAATCTCAAAAAAATCACATACAGAGTATTACATGACCATATTACACTGACAAAATCGGAATGACCTTGACCTATTTTTCAAGGTCACAGGCCACTTCAAAGTCCGTTTTTCATTTACTTTAAGTGATCATATCACGGAAAGTTACAGGCAAATTTCATTTCCCATTTCAATTACATGTCCTACATGTAAATTACATAATCTGACCCAATTTCGAGAATGTAGGTCAAGGTCAATATTTTACAGGTGCCATTTCACTCTCAGAGGTGTCGGTAGGCAAAGTCAGGATTCGCTAGTCACAGAGTTACAAGCATGACACCAAAAGTTGCCCGAATGACTTACGCATTGCGGAAAGGACTGTGGTGATGATGCCATACTTAGTTTTTGAGTTACGTAATTTTAAAGATTGACCGCGTCATCAAAACAGGTGACCTTGGGTGTCTCACCTTGAAATATCGATTTTAGGCCATAACAATGTATAGTGAACCCCCCCAAAGTAGCCCCCAAAACCCCCATATCCACCTTCAAATTTGACCTTGACCTCATTTTTCAAGGTCATTTGGCTCTTCAAAGTGCAAAAAGTGCTTATTTTCAAAAATTCTGAAAATTATGTTTTTTTCAAGATATCACCTTGATATATTATCTCTAGACAGACAATAATATGTGCATTTAGAATATGTAATCCAAGGTCCTCTAACATTTTACCTTAATTTTCCACAAAATTCCAAATATCGCAAACCGGAGAACGTTGAAAAATGACAAATGATCGCGTTTTTGACATGGAAATATCGATTCGAGAGAGTTACAATAATTAATTGATTCCCCCATTTTTGCATCCTGATTCTGAAAATTATATTTGTTTTGACCTAGAAACTTATTTTCAAGGTCAAATTCAAGGTCAAACATGATGAAAAATTTTACTAGTTTTGACATTAGATTTTTTTACACAGGCAAGGAATCAAAATATTGTTACAAAAATGTCATACAAACTTGCTACAATAGTCTAGAGGCAGCGTATAAATTTTCAAGGTCCTCGGATTAACCTACGTTAGACCGTAAAGGTCACAAGGTCAAAAAATTAGGGAAAAATTAACGATATTTTTTCACATTTCTCAATGATAGCGTTATTTCGATCGGCTGTAGCTCCGGTCCTAATTAAGTTACAGAGAATCTGAAAACAGATTTGGAAAGACCAAATTCTCCTCTAGTTTTTGTTTTCTGAACTTTTTGTCGTAGCTCTGACGGTTTAAAAGATCGCCGGACCCTGAAAATTTCATGTTTTTTGTCAAATTTTCACAATTTATTATCATTTTGACAAGGAAATAATCATTTTGTTTCAATGAAGCTATTTGAGCATACTTTCATCTTTCGTTCACATAATCCTGCCAAGTTATATATGTTTCCATTGAACCGTTTTGGTTCTAGAGTAATTTTAAGTGAAAAACAACATTTTTTCAGAAATTTCCGAAGTCCACATTTCTAAATTGTACCATAATTTCAATCGGCCCTATCTCCGGTCCTAATAAAGTAACAGAGAATCTGAAAATAGATTTGGAAAGGCCAAATTCTTCTCTAGTTTCCATATATTGAACATTTTGTCGTAGCTCTGACGGTTTAAAAGATCGCCGGACCCTGAAAATTTCATGTTTTTTGTCAAATTTTCACAATTTATCAATTTTCTAACAGGGACGGAATCATCCTTTTGTGATGAACCTGTCTAGACATATTTCTAACTTCTATTTACATAATCCTGCCAAGTTATATATATCCTCATTGAACCGTATTGGTTCTAGAGTGATTTCCAGTTAAAACTGCATATTTTCAGGAATATCTTAAAGGCCATATTTTTGAGTTGTGCCATCATTTCAATCCGCTTTATATCCGGTCCTATTTAAGTTACACAAAATCTGAAAACAGATTCGGAAAGCACGCTTTCACCTCTAGCTGGCATATTTGAAGATTTTGTCAGAGCTCTGACAGTTAAAAAGATCGCCGGACCCTGAAAAATTCATGTTTTTTGTCAAATTTTCACAATTTATCATAGTTTTGACAAGGAAATAATCAATTTATTTCAATGAAGCTATCTGAGTGTATTGCCATCCTTCGTTTACATAAAACTGGCAAGTTATATATGTTTCCATTGAACCGTTTTGGTTCTAGAGTAATTTTAAGTTAAAAAATGCATTTTTTCAGTAATTTCTGAAGTCAATATTTCTGAATTGTACCATTATTTGAATCAGTCGTATCTCCGGTTCTGATAAAGTAACAGAGAATCTGAAAATAGATTTGGAAAGCCAAAATTTTGCTCTAGCTTTTATATTTGAACATTTTCTTGAGTCATGGGCGGATAAAGAGATCGCCGGACCCTGAAAATTGTATGTTTTCAGAAATTGCAGTCATTTCCAAATGTTTTCAGGACTAGAAGTACTTTAGCCAAGAAATTCCTAAAATTCCAATATGAGAACGGTGCCAGTTTCAATCAGCAGTAACTCTAATTGATGTAACTGGTTGATGTAACTGGTTGATGTAACTGGTTGATGTAACTGGTTGATGTAACTGGTTGATGTAACTGGTTGATGTAACTGGTTGATGTACTGGTTCATGTACTGGTTCATGTACTGGTTCATGTACTGGTCAATGTACAGGTCAATGTACTGTCCATGCACTGTCCATGTATTGGTCCATGTTATTCTCTGTATATATATTCATGAAGCTGAAATCCTCCTCTTGTTTTCATTCTCTGAATTTTTTCTTGTAACTCTGGCGATTAAAAGATCCCCTGTCCCTCAGAATATTTTTGAGTCAGTCAGTGTATCAGTCAGTGTATCAGTCAGTGTATCAGTCAGTGCATCAGTCAGTGCATCAGTCAGTGCATCAGTCAGCGTATGGCCACAAACCGATTGAAATGTTTCAGTAAGGGTTTATTGCAGGTTTTATCGGTCTGCTGACTATATGTCACATCACGACTAGTCCATGGACAGATTGTTTATATGTACTTTCAAATATCTGTGCACACTATGTACATTTTAATTGACATGCAAAATTACAGGTAATAAATTGATATTGCATGTGATATGATTTAGCATGATATTGCAAGTGATATTGTATGTTTAATACATTGCATGTAACTTTGCATGTGATACTTCATAATATTTCAAATGATATTTTGTGTGATATTGCATATTACATGTGCAAGACGTGTGCAATTACATTCATGTTCAAGTTCATGTTCAAGTTCATGTTCAAGTTCATGTTCATGTTCAAGTTCATGTCCAACGTCAGTTCCAATATCAGTTCCAATATCAGTTCCAATATAATTTCCAATATCATTTCCAATATCATTTCCAATATCATTTCCAATATCATTTCCGTGTTTTCTCACTTTCATTTCATTGCCAATAATTACTAAGAAAGGTGAAGTTTTGTCACCGCATCGCGGTTACCCGATTTCTAGTTAAGAACTTCCCGTAGGGAAGTTCTTATTGATATTGTACGTATTCTTCTTATTATTCTTTATTATTCTTATTCTTCCAACTTTTTGACTTTTTTAAATGTTGAATAACTTCTTTACCACAAGACATATGTCAATTAGCTTACATACCTTATCAAGACATTATGAAATTCCTTCCATGCTGGGAATTACACAGCAGAATTACGCCTGACATGGGAATTACGGGCGCTTTTCAATAAAAATTTCTGCTTCCGGTTTTGCAGAAAGTTCTTTATATTTTCCCACAAATTTTTTTTTCCAGATTCTCCAAGGAAATGCGCAGTGCGGAAAGGATTTTTATAGAATTCCATAGACAAAAATTTCAAACTATGAATTTTTTAAAAAACGGAATTCCCAAAAATCATGGGAAAATTTCCAGGAAACAAGGAAGGAATGCTCAGATCAGGCTGATTTTAAGGGTGTATAGAGCCCTGCCCCTGTCTAACAATCTCACAAAATTTTGTTGTCGTCGCAAAAGCGGTATCGGCGCTAGGGCCGCACAAAATTGCAATTTTCAATCGCCGATATCTCGGTTCCTATTAAAGCTACAGAAAAATAAAAAATATCATCAGAAAGTTCATTTTCTCCTCTTTAAGATGATGTATAGAACTTTGCTGTAGCTCCTTTAGTATAGAATCGCGTCAGACATTGAAACTTTTATGTCACTTTTTGGCCTCCCAAAACCTATTTTGCCCAAAAAAACTATGAAGCTCTTCATGGATGTTCATGTTGATTTTTTTAGTGGTACCCATTGTGGCCCTGCATTATGTGTCTAAAGGAAATTTTTCTACTGCAAATACTTTTTCCTTGAGAATTTTTTTCATTTCAAAATTCTAATGCAGATTGCTCAGCTTCTACTTATTCAATTGTCATGAAATTAACACCAAAAAATGCGTAAAATTATGCCCTTTTATGAGCTCCAAGGGCATATACCTCTCACTAATAGCCAATTTTACATAAGCAATTTCACTTATTCAATTATAACTCATTAAGTATTAATTAAAATCAATTAAAACTAATATGACATATTCCTAATTTTTTGCCCTATTTTGCCATGTAAGCACATGTTCCTACCATGAATTTTGTTATCCTATTTAAACTCTTCCAATAATGTTTCAAATCACTTAAAATTGATATGATATGTTGCTTATTTGTTGCCCTATTGTTTGCAAATAACCTCATATTTTTCCCATTAAATTTATAATTAAATTATAACTTGTGAAATACTGCTGTAAATCACTTAAAACTAATTTGACATGTTGCTGACTCCTTGCACTCTGTGTGTATGTAAGCACATCTTCCTAGCTCTTATGGTTTGTCCGTAACAAATCATTAGGGTTAGGGTTTCATCAAAGTATTGCTTTCAGGGTGGTACCATCGCCCACAAAAGGCCTGGCTCCATGCCAAGCGACATATGAGTATGTGTGCCTGTTTGTGCTGTTCCATGGACTATTGCAGGTCAAAGCAGCAGTGATGTTTCGCTCTAGGACAACCTGAACACAATATTAAGCAATGGAAAGGCAAGGAATGCAAGGAACTAGAATAGCAGGGCAGGGAAGGAATTGGAAGTAAGGGAAGGGATAGGAAGGGAAGGGAAGTTCTTCCTTTAAATTGCTGTGCAATTTAGTATACTAGTTATTATTATTTTTCTACGGATTTTCAAATTTTCAATGTCGAATAAATCATAACCTGCCTCAGATATCTGAAATTAAGCAGTCACAACATAAAAACACCATGAAACACTTTATGTTGCTGGAATTACACATCGGAATTCCCAACGACATCGGAATTACAGGCAATTTGCATAAAAAAAGTTTCTTCGTCGAATTGAGAAAACAGGTGGTTGGTTTGCCATGAAAATTTTTTTACATATTGTCCAAGGAAGTGCGCAGTGCGGAAAGGATTCTAAAGGAATTCCGTTGGAAAAATTCCGGGTTATGATTTTTTTGGTAAAACGGAATTCCGAAAAATGACATTCCAACCTTCAGAAAACAAGGAAGGAATGCTCAGATTGACCTGAATTTATATGTGTGTACAAACCTACCATAGTCTAACAATCTCACACAATTTTGGCATCGCAGGTCAAATACTTTTTGTGCCACAGGGCCGCAAAAGTCGATTTTTTGGAGGCCCGTATCTCCCTTAATATTAATCATACAAATAAAAAATGAACATTTCTGAAAACCTCAGAATGTCAGCTTTCTAATGATGTATAGTAACTCCCTCTAGGACGTACGGTATAGAATCGCGTCAGACGTTGAAAATTTTATATCACTTTTTGGGCCTCCTAAAGCCTATTTTGCCCAAAAAAACTATGAAGCTCTTCATGGATGTTCATGTCGATTTTTTATGTGGTACCTATTATGTATCTGCATAATGTGTCCAAAGGAATTTGTTCTACTTGGAGTACTTTTTCCTGGAGAATTTTTTTAATTTCAAAATTCAAATGTAGATTGCTCAGCTTCTACTCATTCCAATTTCATGAAATTAACACCAAAAAATGCGTAAAATTATAGCCTTTTATGTGCTCCAAGAGCATTCACCTATTTTGTATAGCCAATTTTACATGAGCAATTTTACATATTCAATTATAACTCATTAATTAGTCATTAAAATTAATTAAAACTCATTTGACATATTACTAATTTTTTGGTCTATTTTTCCATGTAAGCACATGTCCCTACCATCAATTTTATCATCCAATTAAAACTCTCCCAATAATGTTTCAAATCCCTTAAAATTGATATGATATGTTGCTTATTTGTTGCCCTATTGTTTGCAAATAAGCACATATTTTTTCCATTAACTTTATAATTAAATTACAACTTGTGAAATACTGCTGCAAATCACTTAAAACTAATTTTACATATTGCTGACTGCTTGCCCTCTGTATATATGTAAGCACATCTTCCTAGCTCTTATGGTTTGTCCGTAACAAATCATTAGGGTTAGGGTTTCATCAAAGTTAAGCTGATAGTGAGTCAAATTGTATTGCTTTGAGGATGGTATCATTCCTCGCAGCACACCTGCCTGCATGCTAAGCGCTATATTAGTCAGTATGTGCAAATCTACACTCTCATTGACTGCCTAGCGACCAAAAGAAGCCTGGCAATCCAAATGGCAAAGGAAGGAATGGAAGAAGAGGGAATGGAAGGGGAGGGAATGGAAGAGGGTTGATTGGAAAGGGAATGGAAGGGAAGGGAATGGAAGGCAAGGAAAGGGAGGGTATATAGGGAGGGAATACGGGGGAGGGGAATTCATATCTTAAAATTGCTGTGCAATTTTAATTATTCTCTAGTTAAGAACTTCCCGTAGGGAAGTTCTTATTGATATTGTACGTATTCTTTATTATTAAGAACTTCCCGTAGGGAAGTTCTTCTTGATATTGTACGTATTCTTATTATAATCCCCCGCTCGCGCAGCGGCGGGGGATTATATTGATATTCTTCTTTTACCTTTTATTATTATTATTATTATTATTCAGCTCAGGAAAACTGTGATTACTGCAAAACTATTAAAGATGCTGTTTTACGAGTAAAGGGTAATATGCAACTCCATTGCGCGCTACTTCAGACGAAATTTCATGATCGAATTTCATGACACTTATGAGTTATGAGGAAAATATAAAAAAAATTTCCGGCGCAGGTTTCTGAGAACCTAAGCATAATTGAGAGCTGTTGATTTTTTCTAAGATACATTGACAAAGTCTCCAGTGCAGAAAGGCGTCTCGTGGAGATTTCATGAACACATTTCAAGATATGATTTTTTGAAAATTGGATATCCCGAAAACTGACCAAGATTTTGTTGAAAAACCGGGAAGGAATGCTCTTAGAGAGCTGAAAATATGTGATCATACAGATGTACCACAGTGTACCAACTTCACAAAGTTACGGACCGCTCGGACAAACGGTCTTGGCGCTACGGACGTCCAAAAACCCAATTTTCAAGTGGCCATATCTCGGTCCCTATTTAAGCTACAACAACGTTTGACATATCACAAGAAAGGTCTGTTTGTCAGCTTTCCAATGGTGTATAGCATTATAGTCTCAGACGCGCGGCGTAAAATCGCGTCAGACATTGAAAATTTGTTGTCACTTTTTGAGCCCTTCGAAAAGTTTTAGGCAGAAAAATCAATGAAGTTCTATATGGATGTCCATGAATAATTTTTGTGGGATGCCTAGTGCACGTCTCCATACTGTCCCCAAAGATCAATTATCTACAACGAATAGTTTTTCCTAGAGAATTTTTTTAATTTCAAAATTGAAATGTACATTGCTCAGCTTCTGGTTGTTCAAATTTCATGAAATTAATACCAAAAGATGCGTAAAATTATGGCCTTTACTGTCCTCCAAGGGAATATACTTTTCCTGAATAGCCAATTTCAAATAAATGATTTTATATATTCAATTATAACTCATGAACTATTGTTTCAGATCACTTAAAACTGAATGTACATGTTGCTAATTTTTTGCCCTATTTTGTGGTATATGGGCATCCTCCTATCTCCAATACCTTGCTGGTAAAATAGAGCTAAAAAAATAATTCACAGATGCATGTTAGTCTGCCGTCGGGTATATACTGTCTCACTGCCACCTTTCCCAGCAGCTGACCTTGTGCCTGCCAGGACATTTCATAGGCATATGCACCAGCAAAATTACTACGTTCATACATGGTATGAAGAATTCATCATGACGGCCATGAACTGGAAGGGGGAGTAAGCAGGGCAGGGGAGACAAGGGGGGGCGCGGGGGATTATCCGATATTGCCGTACGGCAATATCAGTTATACTAGTTATTATTCTTATTCTTCCAACTTTTTGACTTTTTTAAATGTTGAATAACTTCTTTACCAGAAGACATATGTCAATTAGCTTATATACTGTATCAAGACACTATGAAATTCCTTCCATGCTGGGAATTACACATCAGAATTACGCCTGACATGGGAATTACGGGCGCTTTTCAATAAAAATTTCCGCTTCCGGTTTTGCAGAAAGTACTTTATACTTTTCCTCAAATTTTTTTTTCCAGATTCTCCAAGGAAATGCGCAGTGCAGAAAGGATTTTTATGGAATTCCATAGACAAAAATTTCAAACTATGAATTTTAAAAAAAACGGAATTCCCAAAAATCACGGGAAAATTTCCAGGAAACAAGGAAGGAATGCTCAGATCAGGCTTATTTTAAGGGTGTATAGAGCCCTGCCCCTGTCTAACAATCTCACAAAATTTTGTTGTCATCGCGTAAGCGGTATCGGCGCTAGGGCCGCACAAAATTGCAATTTTCAATCGCCGATATCTCAGTTCCTATTAAAGCTACAGAAAAATAAAAAATATCATCAGAAAGTTCAGTTTCTCCTCTTTCAGATGATGTATAGAACTTTGCTGTAGCTGCTTTAGTATAGAATCGCGTCAGACATTGAAACTTTTATGTCACTTTTTTGGCCTCCTAAAACCTATTTTGCCCAAAAAAACTATAAAGCTCTTCATGGATGTTCATGTTGATTTTTTTAGTGGTACCCATTGTGGCCCTGCATTATGTGTCCAAAGGAAATTTTTCTACTGCCAATACTTTTTCCTTGAGAATTTAATTCATTTCAAAATTCTAATGCAGATTGCTCAGCTTCTACTTATTCAATTGTCATGAAATTAACACCAAAAAATGCGTAAAATTATGCCCTTTTATGAGCTCCAAGGGCATATACCTCTCACTAATAGCCAATTTTACATTAGCAATTTCACTTATTCAATTATAACTCATTAAGTATTAATTAAAATCAATTAAAACTAATTTGACATATTTCTAATTTTTTGCCCTATTTTGCCATGTAAGCACATGTTCCTACCATGAATTTTTTTATCCTATTTAAACTCTTCCAATAATGTTTCAAATCATTTAAAATTGATATGATATGTTGCTTATTTGTTGCCCTATTGTTTGCAAATAACCTCATATTTTTCCCATTAAATTTATAATTAAATTATAACTTGTGAAATACTGCTGCAAATCACTTAAAACTAATTTGACATGTTGCTGACTCCTTGCACTCTGTGTGTATGTAAGCACATCTTCCTAGCTCTTATGGTTTGTCCGTAACAAATCATTAGGGTTAGGGTTTCATCAAAGTATTGCTTTCAGGGTGGTACCATCGTCCACAAAAGGCCTGGCTCCATGCCAAGCGACATATGAGTATGTGTGCCTGTTTGTGCAGTTCCATGGACTATTGCAGAAGTGATGTTTCGCTCCAGGACAACCTGAACACAATATTAAGCAATGGAAAGGAAAGGAATGCAAGGAACTAGAATAGCAGAGCAGGGAAGGAATTGGAAGTAAGGGAAGGGATAGGAAGGGAAGGGAAGTTCTTCCTTTAAATTGCTGTGCAATTTAGTATACTAGTTATTAAGAACTTCCCGTAGGGAAGTTCTTATTGATATTGTACGTATTCTTATTATTATTATTCTTATTTTTCCAACTTTTTGACTTTTTGAAATGTTGAATAACTTCTTTACTAGAACACATATGTCAATTAGCACCTATACAGCCTTAAGACACTATAAAATGCCTTCTATGCTGGGAATTACGCATCGGAATTCCGTTTGAAATAGGAATTACAGGCAATATTCACAAAAAATTTCCGATTCCGGTTTTGGGAAAACTGTCAGTCAGAATGTCATGAATTTTTTTCTTGTTAATGTCTAATGGAATATGCAGTGCAGAAAGGAGCCTAGTGGCAATAGGTTGAATAGCTTTGGAGAGAAAAAAGTTAAAAATTTGAGAAAACCGAAATTTCGAGGGGTGATGTCATGAAAAACCATGATTGAAATGTCAGATTTTTATGTCCTTACAGGAATTGATAGTACTACCAGGGTATAGTGTCTATGCAAAAGTATGGCATCCTAGGTCCAATACTTTTCCTGCCACAGGGCCTCAAAAGTCGAACATTTGATGGGCTGTATCTTCCTTAATATTGGTCCTAGAAACAAACCAGGGACATTTTTGGAAAGCTCAGAATGTCAGCTTTCCAGTGGTATATAGCAATATCCTCTAGGATGTCCGGTTTAGAATCGCGGTGGACATTGAAAATTTTATGTCATTTTTTGCCCTGTAAAAACCTATTTTGCCCAAAAAAACTATGAAGTTCTTCATGGATGTTCATGTATATTTTTTGTGGGGTACCCATTGTGGGCTTGCATATTGCCTCCAAAGGACATTGTTCTACTTCAAATACTTTTTCCTTGAGAATTTTTTTCATTTCAAAATTCAAGTGTACATTGCTCAGCTTCTACTGATTCAAATTTCATGAAATTAATACCAAAAAATGCGTAACATTATGCCCTTTTATGTGCTCCAAGGGCATATATCTCTCATTAATAGCCAATTTTACATTAGCAATTTCATATATCCAATTATAACTCATTAAGTATTCATTAAAATCAATTAAAACTAATTTCACTTATTGCTAATTTTTTGCTCTATTTTTCCATGTAAGCACATGTTCCTACCATGAATTTTTTGATCCTATTTAAACTCTTCCAATAATGTTTCAAATCACTTAAAATTGATATGATATGTTGCTTATTTGTTGCCTTATTGTTTGCAAATAACCTCATATTTTTTCCATTAAATTTATAATTAAATTATAACTTGTGAAATACTGCTGCAAATAACTTAAAACTAATTTGACATGTTGCTGACTGCTAGCCCTCTGTGTGTATGTAAGCACATCTTCCTAGCTCTTATGGTTTGTCCATAACAAATCATTAGGGTTAGGGTTTCATCAAAGTATTGCTTTCAGGGTGGTACCATCGCCCACAAAAGGCCTGGCTCCATGCCAAGCGATGTATGAGTATGTGTGCCTGTTTGTGCAGTTCCATGGACTATTGCAGGGAAGGTCAAAGCAGCAATGATGTTTCGCTCCAGGACAACCTAAACACACTATTAAGCCATGGAAATGAAAGGAATGCAAGGAACTAGAATAGCAGGGCAGGGAAGGGATTGGAAGGAAGGGAAGGGATAGGAAGGGAAGGGAAGTTCTTCCTTTAAATTGCTGTGCAATTTAGTATACTAGTTATTATTATTCTTTATTAAGAACTTCCCGTAGGGAAGTTCTTATTGATATTGTACGTATTTGTTATTATTATTTTTATTATTATTATTATTATTATTATTATTATTATTATTCTTTCACGTTTTTCAAAGTTGAATAAATCATTGGTAAGGAAAGATAGCTACATGAAACTTGGACAGCATACAGACACCATGAAACTCTCTAAATGCTGAGAATTACGCATTGGAATTACGCCTGACATGTGAATTACAGCGATTATACATTTAAAATTTTGGCAATCCGTTCAAAGAAAACTGTCAGTTGGATTATTGTAAAAATTTTTCCTCATGTTCTCCAAGGAAATGCGCAGTGCGGAAAGGATTTTTATGGAATTCCATAGAAACAGTTTTAAACTATGAATTTTTACAAAAACGGAATTCCCAAAATTCACTGGAAAATCTCCAGAAAACAAGGAAATAATGCTCAGATCAGGCTGATTTTAAGTGTGTATAGAGCCCTGCCCCTGTCCAACAATCCCACAAAATTTTGTTGCCGTCACATCAGCGGTATCGGTGCTATGGCCGCACAAAAGTGCAATTTTCAATCGCCGATATCTCGGTTTCTATTAGAGCTACAGAAAAATTTAAAACATCATCAGAAAGTTCAGTTTCTCTTCTTTCAGATGGTGTGTAGAACTTAACCGTAGCTGCCTTAGTATAGAATCGCGTCAGACATCGAAAATTTTATGTCACTTTTTGGGCCTATCAAAACCTTTTTTGCCCAAAAAACTATTAAGCTCTTCATGGATGTTCATGAATATTTTTTCAGTGGTACCCATTGTGGCCCTGCATAATCTGTCCAAAGGAAATTTTTCTACTTCAAATACTTTTTCTTTGAGAATTTTTTTCATTTCAAAATTCAAATGTAGATTGCTCAGCTTCTACTCATTCAAATGTCATGAAATTAACACCAAAAAATGCGTAAAATTATGCCCTTTAATGAGCTCCAAGGGCATATACTTTTCACTAAAAGCCAATTTTACATTAGCAATTTCACATATTCAATTATAACTCATTAATTATTCATTGAAATCAATTAAAACTAATTTGACATATTCCTAATTTTTTACTCTATTTTTCCATATAAGCACGACTCCATACCTGGGATGGTTTGTCTACAACAAGCCATTAGGGTTAGGGTTTCAAAATGTATTGCTTTGAGGGTGGTACCAATGGCCACCACACACTGGTCTCCATGCCAAGCGATATGTCATTTCAATATATCTGACTGTATGCTACATGGCTTATTGCAAGCAAACATCTTGTAACAGCAAGATTTCCCTTTTTACCAAATGAAACAGCTTCAGGGTGGAGGGCAAGGGAATGGAAGGGGAAGGAAGGAATTTGAAGGGTAGGAATTGGAAGGGAAGGGAAGGGATTGGGAAGGAAGGGAAGTTCTTCCTTTAAATTGCTGTGCAATTTAGTATACTAGTTATTATTCTTCCAACTTTTTCACTTTTTCAAATGTTGAATAACATCTGAACCAGAAGAGATACGTCAATTAGCACGTATACAGCATTCAGACACTATAAAATTCCTGCTATGGTGGGAATTACGCATCGGAATTCCGTTTGACATAGGAATTACAGGCGATCTTGACAAAAAATTTCCGATTCCGGTTTTGAGAAAACTGTCAGTTGGAATTTCATGAAAATTTTTCCTGTTAATCTTGAATGAAATATGCAGTGCAGAAAGGAGCCTGGTGGTAATAGGCTGAATAGTTATGGAGAAAAAAAATTCAAAATTTGAAGAAACCGAAATTTTGAGGGGTGATGTCATGAAAAACCATGATTGAAATGTCAGATTTTTATGTCCTTACAGGAATTGTTAGTACTACCAGGGTATAGTGTCTGTGCAAAAGTATGGCATCCCAGGTCCAATACTTTTGCTGCCACGGGGCCTCAAAAGTCCAACATTTGATGGCCTGTATCTCCCTTAATATTGGTCCTAGAAACAAACCAGGGACATTTTTGGAAAGCTCAGAATGTCAGCTTTCCAATGATGTATAGCAATATCCTGTACAACTTCCGGTTTAGAATCGCGGTGGACATTGAAAATTTTATGTCACTTTTTGGGCCGATAAAAATGTTTTTGGTAAAAAAGTGTATGAAGAACTTCATGGATGTTCATGAATAATTTATGTAGGATACCCAGGTTGGGCCTCCATATTGTACCAAAAGGACAATTGCCTACATCAAATATTTTTTCCCAGAGAATTTTTTTAATTCTAAATTTTAAACGTAAATTGCTCTGGTTATAAATGTTCAAATCTCATGAAATTAACACCAAAAAATGCATAAAATTATGCCCTCTAGTGTGCTGCAAGGATATTTTCCTCTTACCTTTAACCAATTTTACATCTAACATTTTATATATTCAATTATAACTCATTAATTATGTATCAAAATCAATTAAAACTAATTTGACACATTCCTAATTTTTTCCTCTATTTTTGCATGTAAGCACATCTCCATAACTCTGATGGTTTGTCTACAACAAGCCATTAGGGTTAGGGTTTCACCTACCATTCACTCAAAATGTATTGCTTTGAGGGTGGTACCGCTGGCCAACACACACTGGTCTCCATGCCAAGCGATGTGTGATTTCAATATATATGACTGTATACTACATGGCCTACTGCAAGATTTACCTTTTTGCCAAGTGAAACAGCTTCAGCATGGAAGGTAAGGGGATGGAAGGGGAAGCAAGGAAGGGAAAGGATTGGAAGGAAAGAGATTGCAAAGAAGGGATTGCAAGGAAGGGAAGGGATTGGAAGGGAAGGGAAGTTCTTCCTTTAAATTGCTGTGCAATTTAGTATACTAGTTAAGAACTTCCCGTAGGGAAGTTCTTATTGATATTGTACGTATTCTTCTTTTTCTTATTATTATTATTCTTTATTATTCTTATTCTTCCAACTTTTTGACTTTTTTAAATTTTGAATATCTTCTTTACAAGAAGACATATGTCAATTAGCATCTATACAGCATTAAGACACTATAAAAGTCCTTCTATGCTGGGAATTACACATCGGAATTCCGTGTGACATAGGAATTACAGGCAATTTTCACGAAAAATTTCCGATTCCGGTTTCGGGAAAACTGTCAGTCAGAATGTCATGAAATTTTTCCCTGTTAATCTCTAATGGAATATGCATTGCGGAAAGGAGCCTAGTGGCTATACGGTGAATAGCTTTGGAGAAAAAAAAGTTCAAAATCAGGGCAAAGAGAAATTTCGAGGGATGATGTCATGAAAAACCATGATTGAAATGTCCGATTTTCATGTCCTTACAGGAATTGTTGCTACTACTAGGGTATAGTGTTATCGCAAAAGTATGGCATCCTAGGACCTATACTTTTTGTGCCACAGGGCCTCAAAAGTCAAACATTTGACCGGCTGTATCTTCCTTAATATTGGTCCTAGAAAGAAAAAATGGCCATTTTCGGAAACCTCAGAATGTCAGCTTTCCATTAATATATAGCAATATGCTGTACGACGTACGGTATAGAATCGCGTCAGACATTGAAAATTTTATGTCACTTTTTGGGTCTCCCAACACCTATTTTGCCCAAAAAACTATGAAGATCTTCATGGATGTTCATGTTGATTTTTTATGTGGTGCCCAATATGGACCTGCATAATATGCCCAAAGGAATTTTCTTTACTTGAAGTACTTTATCATTGAGAATTTTTTTAATTTCAAAATTGAAATGTTGATTGCTCAGCTTCTACTCATTCAAATGTCATGAAATTAACACCAAAAAATGCGTAAAATGATCCCCTTTTATGTGCTCCAAGGGCATATATCTGTCACTAATAGCCAATTTTACATTAGCAATTTCATATATCCAATTATAACTCATTAAGTATTCATTAAAATCAATTAAAACTAATTTGACTTATTGCTAATTTTTAGCTCTATTTTTCCATGTAAGCACATGTTCCTACCATGAATTTTTTTATCCTATTAAAAATCTTCCAATAATGTTTCAAATCACTTAAAATTGATATGATATGTTGCTTATTTGTTGCCTTATTGTTTGCAAATAACCTCATATTTTTCCCATTAAATTTATAATTAAATTATAACTTGTGAAATACTGCTGCAAATCACTTAAAACTAATTTGACATGTTGCTGACTCCTTGCCCTCTGTGTGTATGTAAGCACATCTTCCTAGCTCTTATGGTTTGTCCATAACAAATCATTAGGCTTAGGGTTTCATCAAAGTATTGCTTTCAGGGTGGTACCATCGCCCACAAAAGGCCTGGCTCCATGCCAAGCGATATATGAGTATGTGTGCCTGTTTTCACAGTTCCATGGACTATTGCAGGCAAGGTCAAAGCAGCAGTGATGTTTCGCTCCAGGACAACCTAAACACACTATTAAGCAATGGAAAGGAAAGGAATGCAAGGAACTAGAATAGCGGGGCGAGGAAGGGATTGGAAGGAAGGGAAGGGATAGGAAGGGAAGGGAAGTTCTTCCTTTAAATTGCTGTGCAATTTAGTATACTAGTTATAATCCCCCGCCGCGAGCGGGGGATTATATTGATATTGTTCGTTTTATTATTATTCTTATTCTTATTCTTATTCTTATTCAGCTCAGAAAAACTGCGATTACTTCAAAAGTATTACAGATACTGTTCTGCAAGTCAAGGGTAATATGCAACTCCATTGCGTGCTACTTTACACGAAATTTCATGATCAAATTTCATGACACTTATGGGTTATGAGCAAAATATAAAAAAAATTTCCGGCGCAGGTTTCTGAGAAACTACGCATAACTGGGACCTGCTGATTTTTTCTAAGATACCTTGACAAAGTCTCCAGTGCAGAAAGGCGTCTCGTGGAGATTTCATGAATACATTTCAAGATATGATTTTTTGAAAATTGGACATCCCGAAAATTGACTGAAATTTTTCTGAAAAACAAGGAAGGAATGCT
The DNA here is from genome assembly GCA_026936325.1 of Platynereis dumerilii. Taxonomy (NCBI): domain Eukaryota; kingdom Metazoa; phylum Annelida; class Polychaeta; order Phyllodocida; family Nereididae; genus Platynereis; species Platynereis dumerilii. Next base: position 9,532,959 of record JAPTHN010000021.1, read on the forward strand.
CGTAGAAAGCTGAAAGTAGGTACAATTACAGACCTACTCTAGTGTACCAACTTCACAAAGTTACGGACCGCTCGGACAAACGGTCTCGGAGCTACGGACGTCCAAAAACCCAATTTTCAAGTGCTCATATCTCGGTCCCTATTTAAGCTACAGCAAAGTATCACATATCACAAGAAAGGTCTGTTTCTTAGCTTTCCAATGATGTATAGCATTATAGTGTCAGACGCTCGACGTAGAATCGCGTCGGACATTGAAAATTTCATGTCACTTTTTGCGCCTAAAAAACCTTTTCGGCTCAAAAAGTCGATGAAATTCTTCATGCACGTCCATGAATATTTTATGTGGGATACCCATATCAGCCCTCCATATTATCCGCAAAGATCAATTACCTACATCAAATAGTTTTTCCTGGAGAATTTTTTGAATTTCAAAATTGAAATGTACATTGCTCCGCTTCTGGTTATTCGAATTTCATGAAATTAATACCAAAAGATGCGTAAAATTATGGCCTTTACTGTCCTCCAAGGAAAAACACCTCTTCTGCATAGCCAATTTCAAATAAATGATTTTATATATTCAATTATAACTCATGAACTATTGTTTCAGATCACTTAAAACTGAATGTACATGTTGCTAATTTTTTGCCCTTTTTTGTGGTATAAGGGCATCCTCATATCTCCAATACTTTGCTTGTAAAATAAAGCTAAAAAAATTATTCACAGATGCATGTAAGTCATATACTGTCTCACTGCCACCTTTCCCAGCAGCTGACCTTGTGCCTGCCACGACATTTCATAGGCATATGCACCAGCAAGATTACTACATTCATACATGGTATGAAGAATTCATCATGACGGATATGAACTGGAAGGACGGAGTAAGCAGGGCAGGGGAGATAAGGGGGGCGCGGGGGATTATCCGATATTGCCGTACGGCAATATCAGTTATACTAGTTATTATTATTATTATTCTTATTATTATTCTTATTCAGCTCAGAAAAACTGCGATTACTTCAAAAGTATTACAGATACTGTTCTGCAAGTCAAGGGTAATATGCAACTCCATTGCGTGCTACTTCATACGAAATTTCATGATCAAATTTCATGATGCTTATAAGTTATGAGCAAAATATTAAAAAAATTTCCAGCGCAGGTTTCTGAGAAACTACGCATAACTGAGACCTGCTGATTTTTTCTAAGATACCTTGACAAAGTCTCCAGTGCAGAAAGGCGTCTCATGGAGATTTCATGAATACATTTCAAGATATGATTTTTTGAAAATTTGACATCCCGAAAATTGACTGAAATTTTTCTGAAAAACAGGGAAGGAATGCTTGTAGAAAGCTGAAAATGGGTATACTTACAGACCTACTCTAGTGTACCAACTTCACAAAGTTACGGACCGCTCGGACAAACGGTCTCGGAGCTACGGACGCACAAAAACTCAAACTTCAAGTGGCCATATCTCGGTCCCTATCGCAGCTACAGACTAGTTTCACATATCACAAGAAAGGTCTGTTTCTCAGCTTTCCAATGATGTATAGCATTATAGTGTCAGACGCGCGGCGTAGAATCGCGTCAGACATTGAAAATTTTATGTCATTTTTTGGGCCTATCAAAACGTTTTCCCTCAAAAAGTGCATGAAGAACTTCATGGATGTTCATGAATAATTTATGCGGGCTACCCAGGTTGGGCCTCCATATTGTGCCAAAAGGAAATTTGCCTAAATCAAATACTTTTTCCTAGAGAATTTTTGTAATTTCAAAATTGAAACGTAAATTGCTCTGGTTATAATCGTTCAAATCTCATGAAATTAACACCAAAAAATGTGTTAAATTACGCCCTCTAGCAAGCTACAGGGATATCTTCCTCTTACCTTTAACCAATTTTACATATAACATTTTATATATTCAATTATAACTCATTCATTATTTATCAAAATTAATTAAAACTGATTCGTCATGTTCATAATTTTTTCCTCTATTTTTGTATGTAAGCACAGCTCCATAACTTGCATGGTTTGTCTACAATAACCCATTAGGGTTAGGGTTTCACCTACCATTCACTGGAAATGTATTGCTTTGAGGGTGGTACCGCTGGGCACCAAACACAGGTCTCCATGCCAAGCGATGTCTCATTTCAATATATCAGCCTCTTCAAGAATTCATCATGAAGGCCTTGAACTGGTTGAAGGGAGTAAGCAGGGCAAGGGAGACAGGGGGGGCGCGGGGGATTATCCGATATTGCCGTACGGCAATATCAGTTATACTAGTTATTATTATTATTCTTATTATTTTTCCGACCACTTTTTTCCATTTCTAAAATGATGAATAACTGACAAACTATGTAATGTATCTCTATGAAAGTATAATTGCATAGGCACATCAGGGAACTTCCTCAGTGGTGGGAATTACGCATGGGAATTACGAACAACATGGGAATTACAGCGATTTTCTATAAAAAATTTCTGCTTCCGGTTTTGAAGAAACTGTTTGTTGGTTTGCCATGAAATTCTTTTTACATAATCTACAAAGGAATATGCAGTGCAGAAAGGAGCCTAGTGGTAAACGGCTTGATAGTTCTTGAGATAAAAAAGTTCAAAGTTTAGGCAAAACGAAATTTCCAGGGGTCATGTCATGAAAAACCATGATGCAATTATCAGATTTTCATGTCCTTCAGGAAATGATTAGTACTACTTGGGTAGACTGTCTATGCAAAAGTATGGGACCCCAGCTCCAATACTTTTGGCGCCACAAGGCCTCAAAAGTCCAACTTTTGAAGGGCTGTAACTCCCTTAATATTTAACCAAGAAGAAAAAGAAAACCATTTTTGGAAAGCTCAGAATGTCAGCTTTCCAATGATATATAGCATTATTCCCTTGGGCATCCAAGAGAAAATTTCGCTTAACAGTGAAAATTTCATGTCACTTTTCGGGTCCACCAAAACACATTGTGCTACAAAAACCTATGAAGATCTTGATGGATGTTCATGAATATTTTTTCTGTCATGCCCAGCCTGGAGCCTTATAATGTAGCCAAAAGAAATTTACATACATCAAATACTTTTTCCTAGAGAATTTTTTCCAATTTCAAAAATCAAATGCCAATAACTCGTTTCCTAATGACTACAATTTCACCAAAAAAACCTTAAAGGGTGTGTAAAATCATGGTCTTCATTTCATTTAATGTAACCATGCTTGTCAGAGCAAAAGCCAATTTTACATGAATTTTTTGGTGTTTTCAATAATAACTCATCCATTTTTGCTGCAAGTCAATTAAAACTGATGTGACATGGTGCTCACTGTTTGCCCTATTTATGTATGTAAGCACCTTTCCCCAGCTTTTATGGTTTGCCTCTAGGAATTCATTAGGGTTAGGGTTTCATGAAAGTGTATTTCTTTCAGGATGGTACCTCTGGCCACTAAAAGTCTCGCTCCATGCCATGCCATAAATCACTAAGTACATATGCATGGCTGTTGTTGTATAGCCATGGACTATGCCAAGCATTTCAAAGTCGCAAAAATGATAGTCATTACAAAACATGCTAAGTTCTGGAAGGCAAAGGAATGCATGGAACTAGAAGAGAAAGGGAGAGATAGGATTGGAAGTGAAGGCATTTGAAGGGAAGGGAAGGGATTTGAAGGGAAGGGAAGTTCTTCCTTTAAATTGCTGTGCAATTTAGTATACTAGTTATTATTATTCTTTTTATTATTCAGCTCAGAAAAACTGCGATTATTTCAACACTATTACAGATACTACGTTACAAGTCAAGGGTAATATGCAACTCCATTGCGTGCTACTTTACACGAAATTTCATGATCAAATTTCATGACACTTATGAGTTATGAGGAAAATATGAAAAAAATTTCCGGCGCAGGTTTCTGAGAAACTAAGCATAACTGAGACCTGTTGATTTTTTTTAAGATACTTTGACTAAGTTTTCAGGTCTGAAAGGCGTCTTGTGAAGATTTCATGAATACATTTCAAGATATGATTTTTTGAAAATTGGACATCTCGAAAATTGACTGAAATTTTTTGTAAAAACAGGGAAGGAATGCTCGTAGAAAGCTGAAAGTGGGTACACTTACAGACCTACCTTAGTGCACCAACTTCACAAACTTACGGACCTCTCGGACAAACGGTCTGTGCGCTACGGACGCACAAAAACTCAAACTTCAAGTGGCCATATCTCGGTCCCTATGGCAGCTACAGACTAGTTTCACATATCACAAGAAAGGTCTGTTTCTCAGCTTTCCAATGGTGTATAGCATAATAGTGTCAGACGCGCGGCGTAGAATCGCGTCAGACATTGAAAATTTCATGTCACTTTTTAGGCCCAAAAAACCTTTTCGGCTCAAAAAGTCAATGTAATTCTTCATGCACGTCCATCATTATTTTATGTGGGCTACACATGTCAGCCCTCCATACTGTCCCCAAAGATCAATTATCTACATCAAATAGTTTTTCCCAGAGAATTTTTTTCATTTCAAAATTGAAATGTACATAGCTCAGCTTCTCGTTGTTCAAATTTCATGAAATTAATACCAAAAGATGCGTAAAATTATGGCCTTTACTGTCCCTCAAGGGAATATACCTCTCCTGAATAGCCAATTTCAAATAAATGATTTTATATATTCAATCATAACTCATGAACTATTGTTTCAGATCACTTAAATCTGAATGTACATGTTGCTAATTTTTTGCCCTATTTTGTGGTATAAGGGCATCCTCCTATCTCCAATACCTTGCTGGTAAAATAGAGCTAAAAAAATAATTCACAGATGCATGTTAGTCAGCCATCGGGTATATACTGTCTCACTGCCACCTTTCCCAGCAGCTGACCTTGTGCCTGCCACGACATTTCATAGGCATATGCACCAGCAAGATTACTACGTTCATACATGGTATGAAGAATTCATCATGACGGCCATGAACTGCAAGGAGGGAGTAAGCAGGGCAGGGGAGACAAGGGGGGGCGCGGGGGATTATCCGATATTGCCGTACGGCAATATCAGTTATACTAGTTATAATCCCCCGCCGCTTGCGGGGGATTATATTGATATTGTTCGTTTTATTATTATTAAGAACTTCCCGTAGGGAAGTTCTTCTTGATATTTATTATTATTATTCTTATTATTCTTATTATTCTTATTCAGCTCAGAAAAACTGCGATTACTTCAAAAGTATTACAGATACTACGTTACAACTCAAGGGTAGTATGCAACTCCATTGCGTGCTACTTCACACGAAATTTCATGATCAAATTTCATGACACTTATGAGTTATGAGGAAAATATAAAAAAAATTTCCGGCGCAGGTTTCTGGGAACCTAAGCATAACTGACACCTGTTGATTTTTTCTAAGATACCTTGACAAAGTCTCCAGTGCAGAAAGGCGTCTCGTGGAGATTTCATGAACACATTTCAAGATATGATTTTTTTAAAAATAGACATCCCGAAAACTGACCAAAATTTTTTTGAAAAACAGGGAAGGAATGCTCTTAGAGAGCTGAAAATGGGTGCACATACAGACATACCCCAGTGTACAAACTTCACAAAGTTACGGACTGCTCGGACAAACGGTCTCGGTGCTACGGACGCACAAAAACTCAAACTTCAAGTGGCCATATCTCAGTCCCTATTTCAGCTACAGACTATTTTTACATATCACAAGAAAGGTCTGTTTGTCAGCTTTCCAATGATATATAGCATTATAGTCTCAGACGCACGACGTAGAATCGCGTCAGACATTGAAAATTTGTTGTCACTTTTCGCACTCACAAAAGTGTTTTAGGCTAAAAAATCAATGAAGTTCTTCTTGGATGTCCGTGAATATTTTTTTCAATATACTTTTCTTAGGCCTACATACTGTCCTCAAAGGAAATTTGCCTACATCAAATGGTTTTTCCTAGAGAATTTTTTTAATTTCACATTTTAACATTAGATTGCTCAGCTTCTAACTATCCAAATTTTATGAAATTAACACTAAAAGATGCGTAAAAATATTGCCTTGTCTGTTCTCCAAGGGCATGGACCTGATTCTAATAACCTATTTTACATGTATGATTTCATATATTCAATCATAGCTACTAAATGAATGTTTCAAATCAGTTGAAACTCAAATGACATGTTGCTAATTTTTTGCCTGATTTTTCCATGTAGACACAACCTCACAACTCTTATGGCTTGCCTGCAACAGGCCATTAGGGTTAGGGTTAGGGTTTACTCAATATGCATTGTCTGCAGGATGGTACCCTTGGCCTCCACAGGTGTGTCCGGCAGTCAAGATATTTGATAGGCATATGCTCCAACAACATTGCAGCGTTCATACATGGTTTTAAGAATTCATCATGAAGGACATGAATTGGAAGTGGAGAGTAAGCAGGGAAGGGGAGACAGGGGGGCGCGGGGGATTATCCGATATTGCCGTACGGCAATATCAGTTATACTAGTTATTATTATTATTATTATTATTCTTATTATTATTCAGCTCAGGAAAACTGCGATTAATTCAAAACTATTACAGATACTACATTACAAGTCAAGGGTAGTATGCGACTTTGTTGCGCGCTACTTTACCCGAAATTTCATGATCAAATTTCATGACACTTATGAGTTATGAGGAAAATATGAAAAAAACTTCCGGCGCAGGTTTCTGAGAACCTAAGCATAACTGAGGCCTGTTGATTTTTTCTAAGGTACCTTGACTAAGTCTTCAGGTCTGAAAGGCGTCCTGTGGAGATTTCATGAATACATTTCAAGATATGATTTTTTGAAAATTGGACATCCCGAAAATTGACTGAAATTTTTTTGAAAAACAGGGAAGGAATGATTGTAGAAAGCTGAAAATGGGCGTGCTTACAGACCTAGCCTAGTGTACCAACTTCACAAAATTACGGACCCCTCGAACAAACGGTCTGTGCGCTACGGACGTCCAAAAATGCAATTTTCAAGTGGCCATATCTTGGTCCCTATTGAACCTACAACAAAGTGTGACATATCACAAGAAAGGTCTGTTTCTCAGCTTTCCAATGGTGTATAGCATAATAGAGTCAGATGCGCGGCGTAGAATCGCGTCAGACATTGAAAATTTTATGTCATTTTTTGAGCCTATCAAAACGTTTTTCCTCAAAAAATGTATGAAGAACTTCATGGATGTTCATCAATAATTTATGCAGGCTACCCAGGTTGGGCCTCCATAATGTGCCAAAAGGAAATTTGCCTACATCAAATACTTTTTCCTAGAGAATTTTTGTAATTTCAAAATTGAAACGTAAATTGCTCTGGTTATAATCGTTCAAATCTCATGAAATTAACACCAAAAAATGTGCTAAATTACGCCCTCTAGTGTGCTACAGGGATATCTTCCTCTTACCTTTAACCAATTTTACATATAACATTTTATATATTCAATTATAACTCATTCATTATTTATCAAAATGAATTAAAACTGATTTGACATGTTCCTAATTTTTTGCTCTATTTTTCCATGTAAGCTCAGCTCCATAACTTGCATGGTTTGTCTACAATAACCCATTAGGGTTAGGGTTTCACCTACCATTCACTGCAAATGTATTGCTTTGAGGCTGGTACCGCTGGCCACAACACAGGTCTCCATGCCAAGCGATGTGTGATTTCAATATATGAGCCTCTTCAAGAATTCATCATGAAGGCCATGAACTGGTTGAAGGGAGAAGGAAGGCAAGGGAGACAGGGGGGGCGCGGGGGATTATCCGATATTGCTGTACGGCAATATCAGTTATACTAGTTATTATTATTATTATAATCCCCCGCAGCGACAGCGTCGCGGGGGATTATATTGATATTCTACGATTACCTTTTATTATTCTTCTTCTTCTTATTCTTATTATTATGTAGCTCAGGAAAACTGCGATTACTTCAAAACTATTAAAGATCCTGTTTTACAAGTCAAAGGTAATATGCGACTCCATTGCGCGCTACTTCATACGAAATTTCATGATCAAATTTCATGATGCTTATGAGTTATGAGGAAAATATAAAACAAATTTCCGGCGCAGGTTTCTGAGAACCTAAGCATAACTGAGAGCTGTTGATTTTTTGTAAGATACCTTGACAAAGTCTCCAGTGCAGAAAGGCGTCTCGTGGAGATTTCATGAACACATTTCAAGATATGATTTTTTGAAAATTGGATATCCCGAAAACTGACCAAAATTTTTTTGAAAAACAGGGAAGGAATGCTCTTAGAGAGCTGAAAATGGGTGAACATACAGATGTACTACAGTGTACCAACTTCACAAAGTTACGGACCCCTCGGACAAACGGTCTTTGCGCTACGGACGTCCAAAAAGTCAATTTTCAAGTGGCCATATCTCGGTCTCTATTTAAGCTACAACAAAGTTTGACATATCACAAGAAAGGTCTGTTTGTCAGCTTTCCAATGATGTATAGCATGATGGTGTCAGACGCGCGGCGTAGAATCGCGTCAGACATTGAAAATTTGTTGTCACTTTTTGCCACTACAAAAATGTTTTATGCTAAAAAGTCAATGAAGTTCTTTATGGATGTCCACGAATAATTTTTGTGGGATGCCCAGAGCACGTCTCCAGACTGTACCCTAAGGAAATTTACCTACATTAAATAGCTTTGGCTAGAGAAATGTTTTACTATCAAAAATGAAATGTAAATTACTCAGCTTCTACTTATGCAAATTTCATGAAATTAACACCAAAAATTGCGTAAAAATATAGGCTTTCCACTTGCATAAGGACATTTAACTCACACAAACAGTCTATTTTACATAGACAATTTTACATATTCATTTATAACGCATGAATTAAGGTATCAAATCAGTTAAAACTCATATGACATGTTCCTAATTTTTTGTCCTATTTTTTGGTATAAACACATCCACCTATCTGGAAAAAAAAATTCACAAACTTTTAACAGATGCATGTGGTCTGCAGTGGGTAACATCCTGTCTCACTGCCACCTTTTGCGACTAATCTTATTGTACAGTCCAAGCAGCATCACAAGTGTCAACAAAAAGATGCACAGTGTAATCATCAAATTTGAATAATATATATTGTACATTGAAAGGGCATGCGTAAGCGTTCAACGACAGGGTTTTATAACCGGTATTTGTGCTATAAACTTATTAGACCAGACATGGACTACAGTAATGCTAAAATGTGCACTCTTGGAATAGAAGTACCCCAAAAAGCAGGCCAGGGGAAATACACACAAATAATGCACACGAATTGAAAAAGAAGATTATGCAGGCCTGGGGGTCATAAGGGGCCCGCGGGGGATTATCCGATATTGCCGTACGGCAATATCAGTTATACTAGTTATTATTATTCTTATTCAGCTCAGGAAAACTGTGATTACTGCAAAACTATTAGAGATAACATCCTAAAACCTAAAACACAATATGTGACTCCATTGCGCGCTACTCCTTACGAAATTTCATGATCAAATTTCAAGACACTTATGAGTTATGAGCAAAATACAAAAAAAATTTCCGGCGCAGGTTTCTGAAAACCTAAGCATAACTGAGACCTGTTGATTTTTTGTAAGATAACTTGACAAAGTCTCCAGTGCAGAAAGGCGTCTCGTGGAGATTTCATGAATACATTTCAAGATACGATTTTTTGAAAATTGAACATCCCGAAAATTTACGGAAAATTTGCTGAAAAACAGGGAAGGAATGCTCGTAGAAAGCTGAAAATGGGTATACTTACAGACCTACTCTAGTGTACCAACTTCACAAAGTTACGGACCGCTCGGACAAACGGTCTCTGCGCTACGGACGCACAAAAACTCAAACTTCAAGTGGCCATATCTCGGTTCCTATCGCAGCTACAGACTAGTTTCACATATCACAAGAAAGGTCTGTTTCTCAGCTTTCCAATGATGTATAGCATTATAGTATCAGACGCGCGGCGTAGAATCGCGTCGGCCATTGAAAATTTTATGTCATTTTTTGGGCCTATCAAAACTTTTTCCCTCAAAAAGTGTATGAAGAACTTCATGGATGTTCATCAATAATTTATGCGGGCTACCCAGGTTGGGCCTCCATATTGTGCCAAAAGGAAATTTGCCTACATCAAATACTTTTTCCTAGAGAATTTTTTTAATTTCAAAATTGAAACGTAAATTGCTCAGCTTCTACTTATTCAAATTTCATGAAATTAACACCAAAAGATGCGTAAAAATACAGGCTTTTGACTTGCGTAAGGGCATTCACCTCACACAAACACCCTATTTTACATAGATCATTTTACATATTCAATCATAACTCATGACTTACTGCTTCAATTCAGTTACAACTCATAAATCATGTTGCTAATTTTTTGGCCTATTTTGTGGTATAAACACATCCACCTATCTCGAAAAAAAAAAATTTCAAACTTTTAACAGATGCATGTGGTCTGCATTCGGGGCCATCCTGTCTCAGTGCCACCTTTTACAAGACCTAACCTTACTGTACTGTCAAAGCAGCTGAACTAGCGAATAATATACATTGTACATTGAAAGGGTATGATGCATATAAGGGTTTCACATAGGCTTTCATATTGTGTATTAGTGCAATAGACTTATTAGGGCAGGCAGGGACTATTGTAATGATGTGATGTGCCCTCTTGGAATCGAAGTTCATCCCCCAAAAACCAGGCCAGGGGACATACACAAAAATAGTGGACATGGATTTCAAAAGAAGCGTATGCAGGCCTGGGGGTAATACGGGGCCCGCGGGGGATTATCCGATATTGCCGTACGGCAATATCAGTTATACTAGTTATTATTAAGAACTTCCCGTAGGGAAGTTCTTATTGATATTGTACGTATTTGTTATTATTCTTATTTTTCTGCCGCGTTTTGGTCATTTCTTAAATGTTGAATATATCTTAGCTTCAGGGAGATATCAAATTGATACTAGAACACCATTGTCACAGTACAAATTACCTTCTTTGGGATGAATTACACATCGGAATTACGTTTTATATCGGAATTACAGCCATTTTTCACAAAAAATTTCTCGCGACGTTTCGGAAGAAAGTTTTGATTTGTTTACCACGAAATTTTTTTCCCAAATTCTCCAAGGAAATGCGCAGTGCGGAAAGGATTTTTATGGAATTCCATATACAAAAATTTCAAGGTATGAATTTTCCCAAAAACGGAATTCCCAAAAGTCACGGGAAAATCTCCAGAAAACAAGGAAGGAATGCTCAGATCAGGCTGATTTTAGTTGTGTATAGAGCCCTGCCCCTGTCCAACAATCCCACAAAATTTTGTTATTGTTGCGTAAACGGTATCGGCGCTAGGGCAGCACAAAATTGCTATTTTCAATCGCCGATATCTCGGTCCCTATTAAAGCTACAGAAAAATTAAAAACATCATCAGAAAGTTCAGTTTCTCCTCTTTCAGGTGGTGTATAGAACTTGACTGTAGCTGCTTTAGTATAGAAACGCGTCAGACATTGAAATTTTTATGTCACTTTTTTGCCCTCCCAAAACCTATTTTGCCCAAAAAAACTATGAAGCTCTTCATGGATGTTCATGAATATTTTTTTGGTGGTACCCATTCCAGCCCTGCATAATGTATCTAAAGGAAATTTTTCTAATTCAAATACTTTTTCCTTGAGAATTTTTTTCATTTCAAAATTCAAATGTACATTGCTCAGCTTCTACTTATTCAAATGTCATGAAATTAACACCAAAAAATGTGTAAAATTATGCCCATTTATGAGCTCCAAGGGCATATACCTCTCGCAAATAGCCAAATTTACATATCACATTTTACATTTTCAATTATAACTCATTAAGTATTCATTAAAATCAATTAAAACTAATTTCACATATTGCTAATTTTTTGCTCTATTTTTCCATGTAAGCACATGTTCCTACCATGAATTTTTTTATACTATTTAAACTCTTCCAATAATGTTTCAAATCAGTTAAAATTGATATGATATGTTGCTTATTTGTTGCCCTATTGTTTGCAAATAACCTCATATTTTTTCCATTAAATTTATAATTTAATTATAATTTGTAAAACACTGTTGCAAATCACTCAAAACTAATTTGACATGTTGCTGACTGCTTGCCCTCTGTGTGTATGTAAGCACATCTTCCTAGCTCTTATGGTTTGTCCGTAACAAATCATTAGGGTTAGGGTTTCATCAAAGTATTGCATTCAGGATGGTTCCATTGGCTACAAAAGGCCTGGCTCCATGCCAAGCGAGATATGAGTATGTGTGCCTGTTTGTGCAGTTCCATGGACTATTGCAGGCAAGGTCAAAGCAGCAGTGATGTTTCGCTGTAGGACAACCTAAACACACTATTAAGCAATAGAAAGGAAAGGAATGCAAGGAACTAGAATAGCAGACAGGGAAGGGATTGGACGGAAGGGAAGGGATAGGAAGGGAAGGGAAGTTCTTCCTTTAAATTGCTATGCAATTTAGTATACTAGTTATTATTATAATCCCCCGCCGCTTGCGGGGGATTATATTGATATTGTTCGTTTTACTATTATTATTATTCTTATTATTCAGCTCAGGAAAACTGTGATTACTGCAAAACTATTACAGATAACATCCTGAAACCTCAAACACAATATGTGACTCCGTTGCGTGCTACCTCTTGTGAAATTTCTTGATCAAATTTCATGATACTAACGTGTTATTGAGAAAATAAAAAATCAATTTCTGGCAGCGTTTCCAGGAGAACAAAAGAAAATTTGGCTTTGCTGATTTTTTTTAAGATACCTTGACAAAGTTTCCAGTGCGGAAAGGCGTCTCATGGAAATTTCATGAATATTTTCAGAGATATGAATTTTTCAAAATTGGATGTCACGAAAATTTTCTAAAATTTTTCTGGAAAACAGGGAAGGAATGCTTGTAGAAAGCTGAAAGTAGGTACACTTACAGATGTACCCTAGTGTACCAACTTCACAAAGTTACGGACCGCTCGGACAAACGGTCTGTGCGCTACGGACGCACAAAAACCCAATTTTCAAGTGCACATATCTCGGTCCCTATTTGAGCTACAACAAAGTTTGACATATCACAAGAAAGGTCTGTTTGTCAGCTTTCCAATGATGTATAGCATGATGGTGTCAGACGCACGGCGTAGAATCGCGTCAGACATTGAAAATTTTTTGTCACTTTTTGCACTCACAAAAGTGTTTTAGGCTAAAAAATCTATGAAGTACTTCATGGATGTTCATCAATAATTTATGCAGGCTACCCAGGTTGGGCCTCCATATTGTGCCAAAAGGAAATTTGCCTACATCAAATACTTTTTCCTAGAGAATTTTTTTAATTTCAAAATTGAAACGTAAATTGCTCAGCTTCTACTTATTCAAATTTCATGAAATTAAGACCAAAAGATGCGTAAAAATACAGGCTTTTGACTTGCGTAAGGGTATTCACCTCACACAAACACCCTATTTTACATAGATCATTTTACATATTCAATCATAACTCATGACTTACTGCTTCAAATCCGTTACAACTCAAAAATCATGTTGCTAATTTTTTGGCCTATTTTGTGGTATAAACACATCCACTTATCTCGAAAAAAAAAAAATTTCAAACTTTTAACAGATGCATGTGGTCTGCAGTCGGGGCCATCCTCTCTCAGTGCCACCTTTTACAAGATCTAACCTTACTGTACTGTCAAAGCAGCTGAACTAGCGAATAATATACATTGTACATTGAAAGGGTATGATGCATATAAGGGTTTCACATAGGCTGTTATATTCGGTATTAGTGCAATATACTTATTAGGGCAGGCAGGGACTATTGTAATGATGTGATGTGCCCTCTTGGAATCAAAGTTCATCCCCCAAAAACCAGGCCAGGGGACATACACAAAAATATTGGACATGAATTTCAAAAAAGCGTATGCAGGCCTGGGGGTAATACGGGGCCCGCGGGGGATTATCCGATATTGCCGTACGGCAATATCAGTTATACTAGTTATTATAATCCCCCGCCGCTTGCGGGGGATTATATTGATATTGTTCGTTTTATTATTATAATCCCCCGCCGCTTGCGGGGGATTATATTGATATTGTTCGTTTTATTATTATGAATTCCCCGTAGGGGAATTCATCTTGATATTGCTGGTTTTTTCTTCTTTTTCTTCTTATTATTAACACTTTTTCAATGTCGAATAACTCATAACCTGTTTGAGATATCTTCATGAAACAACAGCAAGATATAGAAACTATGAAAGCCTATAAGTGTCTGGAATTACGCATCGGAATTACGAAAAACATCGGAATTACAGACAATATTCATTTCAAATTTGTGGAAACGGTTTTGGTAAAACCAGAGGTTGGTTTGAGCTGAAATTTTTTTTACAAAATGTTCAAGGAAGGGCGCAGTGCGGAAAGGAGTCTACAGGAATTCCCTTGAAAAAATTCCAAGTTATGATTTTTTGAAAAAACGGAATTCCGAAAAATGACATTCCAAACTCCAGAAAACCAAGAAAAAATGCTCAAATTAAGTTGAATTTGTGTGTGTATACAGCCCTAACCTAATCTAACAATGTCATAAAATTTTGGCATCCCAGGTCTAATACTTTTTGTGCCACAGGGCCGCAAAAGTTGATTTTTTGCAGGACTGTATCTCCCTTAATATTAGTCCTACAAAGAAAAAACGGACATTTCTAAAAACCTGAGAATGTCAGCTTTCCAATGGTGTATAGCAATATCCTCTGAAACGTACGGTGTCGAATCGCGTCAGACATTGAAAATTTTACGTCACTTTTTGGGCCTCCCAAAAGCTATTTTGCCCAAAAAAACTATGAAGCTCTTCATGGATGTTCATGGCGATTTTTTATGTGGTACCCATTATGGACCTGCATAATATCTCCAAAGAAAATTTTCCTACTTGAAGTACTTTTTCCTTGAGAATTTTTTTCATTTCAAAATTGACATTTAGATTGCTCAGCTTCTAATCATTCAAATTTCATGAAAATAACACCAAAAAATGCGTAAAATTATGCCCTCTTATGAGCTCCAAGGGCATATACCCATAAGTAATAGTCAATTTTACACAAACAATATGACATATTCAATTATAACTCATTAATTATTCAATGAAATCAATTAAAACTAATTTGACATATTGCTAATTTTTTGCCCTATTTTTCCATGTAAGCACATCTCCCTACCATAAATTTCATAATCCAATATAAACTCTTCCAATAATGTTTCAAATCACTTAAAACTGATATGATATGTTGCTCATTTGTTGCCCTATTGTTTGTAAATAAGCACATCTTCCTAGCTCTTATGGTTTGTCCATAAAAAATCATTAGGGTTAGGGTTTCATCAAAGTTAGAGTTTCGCTGAGAGTCACATTGTATTGCTTTGAGGGTGGTATCATTGCTAACAACACACCTTGCTGCATGCTAAGCACTATATGAGTCAATATGCACAACTCTACGCTTACATGGACTACATAGCGCCCAAAAGACACCTGGCTATGGAATGGAAAGGCAGGGAATGGAAACTGAGGGAACGGATTGCGAGGGAATGGCAGAGGACAGAGTGGAAAGGAAGGGAATGGAAGGACAGGGAATGGAAGGCAAGGCAAGGGAGGGAGGAAATACGGGGAGGGGAATTCATATCTTAAAATTGCTGTGCAATTTTAATTATTCTCTAGTTATTATTATTATTATTATTCTTCGGCCTTAAAAAGATTTTTTAAATGCCTATTATGAGAAAAGTAATGCAGATACAAGAAAAAGGATACAACAGTCATATATGTTGGCGTGATCCCTATTTGTAGAGGCAATTTCTCCGCGGAATTACTTGTCTGTCTTGCGTAATTCCAGAAACTAATTTTTTCATTGTTGACACGGTTTCTCAGAAACTAATACAGATAGACAGATGAAATTTTTTTTCAATATATTTTAGACACTTACGCATTGCAGAAAGGAGCCTAAATGAATTACGTTGAAAAAATTCCAAGTTATGATTTTTTAAAAAAGCGGAATTCCGAAAAATGGTATTTCAAAATCCAGAAAACCAGGAAGGAATGCTCAGATTAAGCTGAATTTATATGTGCATGCAGCCCTACCCTAGTCTATCAATCTCACAAATTTGTGGGATCCCAGGTCAAATACTTTTTGTGCCACAGGGCCGCAAAAGTGGATTTTTTGGAGGCCTGTATCTCCCTTAATATTAATCCTACAAATAAAAAATGGACATTTCTGAAAACCTCAGAATGTCAGCTTTCCAATGGTATATAGTAACATCCTACAGGACGTACGGTATAGAATCGCGTCGGACATTGAAAATTTTATGTCACTTTTTTGGCCTCCCAAAGCCTATTTTGCCCAAAAAAACTATGAAGCTCTTCATGGATGTTCATGTCGATTTCTTATGTGGTACCTATTATGTATCTGCATAATGTGTCCAAAGGAATTTGTTCTACTTGGAGTACTTTTTCCTGGAGAATTTTTTTAATTTCAAAATTCAAATGTAGATTGCTCAGCTTCTACTCATTCCAATTTCATGAAATTAACACCAAAAAATGCGTAAAATTATAGCCTTTTATGAGCTCCAACAGTATTGACCTATTTTGTATAGCCAATTTTACATGAGCAATTTCACATATTCAATTATAACTCATTAATTATTCATTAAAATCAATTAAAACTCATTTGACATATTACTAATTTTTTGCCCTATTTTTCCATGTAAGCACATATCCCTACCATCAATTTTAAAATCCTAATAAAACTCTCCCAATAATGTTTCAAATCCCTTAAAATTGATATGATATGTTGCTTATTTGTTGCCTTTTTGTTTGCAAATAAGCACATATTTTTTCCATTAACTTTATAATTAAATTACAACTTGTGAAATACTGCTGCAAATCACTTAAAACTAATTTTACATATTGCTGACTGCTTGCCCTCTGTATATATGTAAGCACATCTTCCTAGCTCTTATGGTTTGTCCGTAACAAATCATTAGGGTTAGGGTTTCATCAAAGTTAAGCTTATTGTAAGTGAAATTGTATTGCTTTGAGGGTGGTATCATTCCTCGCAGCACACCTGCCTGCATGCTAAGCGCTATATTAGTCAGTTTGTGCAAATCTACACTCTCATTGACTGCCTAGCGACCAAAAGAAGCCTGGCAATCCAAATGGCAAAGGAAGGAATGGAAGAAGAGGGAATGGAAGGGGAGGGAATGGAAGAGGGTTGCTTGGAAAGGGGATGGAAGGGAAGGGAATGGAAGGCAAGGAAAGGGAGGGTATATAGGGAGGGAATACGGGGGAGGGGAATTCATATCTTAAAATTGCTGTGCAATTTTAATTATTCTCTAGTTATTCTTATTCTTATTCTTATTATAATCCCCCGCTCGCGCAGCGGCGGGGGATTATATTGATATTCTACGATTACCTTTTATTCTTCTTCTTCTTATTATTATTCAGCTCAGGAAAACTGCGATTACTTCAAAACTATTAAAGATACTGTTTTACAAGTCAAGGACAATATGCGACTCCATTGCCCGCTACTTTTTACGAAATTTCATGATCAAATTTCATGACGCTTTTGAGTTATAAGCAAAATATAAAAAAAAATTCCGGCGCAGGTTTCCCAGAACCTAAGCATAACTGAGACCTGTTGATTTTTTCTAAGATACCTTGACAAAGTCTCCAGTGCAGAAAGGCGTCTCGTGGAGATTTCATAAACAGATTTCAAGATATGATTTTTTGAAAATTGGATATCCTGAAAATTTACCAAAAATTTTTCAAAAAACAAAGAAGGAATGCTCGTAGAAAGCTGAAAATGGGTACACTTACAGACCTACCCCAGTGTACAAACTTCACAAAGTTACGGACCGCTCGGACAAATGGTCTGGACGTTACGGACGTCCAAAAACCCAATTTTCAAGTGCTCATATCTCGGTCCCTATTTGACCCACGGCAAAGTATCACATATCACAAGAAAGCTCTGTTTGTCAGCTTTCCAATGGTGTATAGCATGTTAGTCTCAGACGCGCGGCGTAGAATCGCGTCGGACATTGAAAATTTTATGTCACTTTTTGCGCCCAACGAAACGCTTTTGTCAAAAAAATCAATGAAGTTCTTCTCGGATTTCGATGCATATTTTTTTCCTTATACCCTGCTTAGGCCTACACACTGTCCTTAAAGGAAATTTGCCTACATCAAATGGTTTTCCCAAGAGAATTTTTTTAAATTGTAAAAGTTAACTTTAGATTGCTCAGCTTCTACTTATTCGAATTTCATGAAATTAACACGAAAAGAAGTGTAATATTATGGCCTTTTCTGTTCTACAACGGCATAGACCTGATACTAATAAAACATTTTACATGTATGATTTCATATATTCAATTATAGCTACTAGGTTAATGTTTCAAATCAGTTACAACTCAAATGACATGTTCCTAATTTTTTTCTCGATTTTTGCATGCAGGCACAACCTCGCAACTCTTATGGTCTGCCTGCAACAGGCCATTGGGTTAGGGTTAACTCAACATGCATTGCTCGCACAGTGGTACGCTTGGCCACCACGGGTGTGTCTGCCTGCCATGACTTTTGATAAGCATATGCACCAACAACATTGCTAAGTTCATACGTGGTTTTAAGAATTCATCATGAAGGACATAAACTGGAAAAAGGGAGTAAGCAGGCAGGGGAGCCAGGGGGGGGCGCGGGGGATTATCCGATATTGCCGTACGGCAATATCAGTTATACTAGTTATTCTTATTATTATAATCCCCCGCCGCTTGCGGGGGATTATATTGATATTGTTCGTTTTATTATTATTCTTATTATTCTTATTATTCTTATTCAGCTCAGGAAAACTGCGATTACTTCAAAACTATTAGAGATATTGGTTTACAAGTAAAGGATGATATGCAAATCCCGTGCGTGCTATTACTCACAAAATTTCATGATCAAATTTCATGACACTTATGAGTTATGAGGAAAATACAAAAAAAATTTCCGGCGCAGGTTTCTGAGAACCTAAGCATAACTGAGACCTGTTGATTTTTTGTGAGATACCTTGACAAAGTCTCCAGTGCAGAAAGGCGTCTCGTGGAGATTTCATGAATACATTTCAAGATATGATTTTTTGAAAATTTGACATCCCGAAAATTGACTGAAATTTTTTAGAACAACAGGGAAGGAATGCTTGTAGAAAGCTGAAAATGGGTATACTTACAGACCTACTCTAGTGTACCAACTTCACAAAGTAACGGACCGCTCGGACAAACGGTCTCGGAGCTACGGACGCACAAAAACTCAAACTTCAAGTGGCCATATCTCGGTCCCTATCGCAGCTACAGACTAGTTTCACATATCAGAAGAAAGGTCTGTTTCTCAGCTTTCCAATGATGTATAGCATTATAGTGTCAGACGCGCAGCGTAGAATCGCGTCAGACATTGAAAATTTTATGTCATTTTTTGGGCCTATCAAAACGTTTTCCCTCAAAAAGTGTATGAAGAACTTCATGGATGTTCATCAATAATTTATGCGGGCTACCCAGGTTGGGCCTCCATATTGTGCCAAAAGGAAATTTGCCTAAATCAAATACTTTTTCCTAGAGAATTTTTTTAATTTCAAAATTGAAACGTAAATTGCTCTGGTTATAATCATTCAAATCTCATGAAATTAACACCAAAAAATGTGTTAAATTACGCCCTCTAGCAAGCTACAGGGATATCTTCCTCTTACCTTTAACCAATTTTACATATAACATTTTATATATTCAATTATAACTCATTCATTATTTATCAAAATCAATTAAAACTGATTCGTCATGTTCCTAATTTTTCCCTCTATTTTTGTATTTAAGCACAGCTCCATAACTTGCATGGTTTGTCTACAATAACCCATTAGGGTTAGGGTTTCACCTACCATTCACTGGAAATGTATTGCTTTGAGGGTGGTACCGCTGGGCACCAAACACAGGTCTCCATGCCAAGCGATGTCTCATTTCAATATATCAGCCTCTTCAAGAATTCATCATGAAGGCCATGAACTGGTTGAAGGGAGTAAGCAGGGCAAGGGAGACAGGGGGGGCGCGGGGGATTATCCGATATTGCCGTACGGCAATATCAGTTATACTAGTTCTTATTCAGCTCAGAAAAACTGCGATTACTTCAAAAGTATTACAGATACTGTTCTGCAAGACAAGGGTAATATGCAACTCCATTGCGTGCTACTTCATACGAAATTTCATGATCAAATTTCGTGATGCTTATGAGTTATGAGGAAAATATAAAACAAATTTCCGGCGCAGGTTTCTGAGAACCTAAGCATAACTGAGACCTGTTGATTTTTTTGTAAGATACCTTGACAAAGTCTCCAGTGCAGAAAGGCGTCTCGTGGAGATTTCATGAACACATTTCAAGATATGATTTTTTAAAAATCTGATGTCCCGAAAACTGCCCAATTTTTTTTTGAAAAACAGGGAAGGAATGCTCGTAGAGAGCTGAAAATGGGTGAGCATACAGATGTACCACAGTGTACCAACTTCACAAAGTTACGGACCGCTCGGACAAACGGTCTTTGCGCTACGGACGTCCAAAAAGTCAATTTTCAAGTGGCCATATCTCGGTCCCTATTTAAGCTACAACAAAGTTTGACATATCACAAGAAAGGTGTGTTTGTCAGCTTTCCAATGATGTATAGCATGATGGTATCAGACGCGCGGCGTAGAATCGCATCAGACATTGAAAATTTGTTGTCACTTTTTGCGACTAAAAAAATGTTTTAGGCTAAAAAGTCAATGAAGTTCTTTATGGATGTCCATGAATAATTTTTGTGGGATGCCTAGTGCACGTCTCCATACTGTCCCCAAAGATCAATTATCTACAACAAATAGTTTTTCCTAGAGAATTTTTTTAATTTCAAAATTGAAATGTACATTGCTCAGCTTCTGGTTGTTCAAATTTCATGAAATTAATACCAAAAGATGCGTAAAATTATGGCCTTTACTGTCCTCCAAGGGAATATACTTCTCCTGAATAGCCAATTTCAAATAAATGATTTTATATATTCAATTATAACTCATGAACTATTGTTTCAGATCACTTAAAACTGAATGTACATGTTGCTAATTTTTTGCCCTATTTTGTGGTATAAGGGCATCCTCCTATCTCGAATACCTTGCTGGTAAAATAGAGCTAAAAAAATAATTCACAGATGCATGTTAGTCAGCCGTTGGGTATATACTGTCTCACTGCCACCTTTCCCAGCAGCTGACCTTGTGCCTGCCACAACATTTCATAGGCATATGCACCAGCAAGATTACTACGTTCATACATGGTATGAAGAATTCATCATGACGGCCATGAACTGGAAGGAGGGAGTAAGCAGGGCAGGGGAGACAAGGGGGGCGCGGGGGATTATCCGATATTGCCGTACGGCAATATCAGTTATACTAGTTATTATTATTATAATCCCCCGCTCGCGCAGCGGCGGGGGATTATATTGATATTCTTCGATTACCTTTTATTATTATTATTATAATCCCCCGCCGCTTGCGGGGGATTATATTGATATTGTTCGTTTTATTATTATTATAATCCCCCGCCGCTTGCGGGCGGGGGATTATATTGATATTCTTCGATTACCTTTTATTATTAAGAACTTCCCGTAGGGAAGTTCTTATTGATATTGTACGTATTTGTTATTATTATTATTCTTATTCTTATTATTTTTCTGCCGCGTTTTCGGCATTTCTTAAATGTTGCTTAAAACATAGACATGGAAAGATATCATTATAATAATCTAAGATTTATATGTACCAGGTAAATTCCCTTCCTTGGCAAAAATTCCGCATCGGAATTACGTTTTGCACAGGAATTACAGCCGTTTTTCACAAAAAATTTCTTGCGCCGTTTCAGAAGAAAGTCTTGAATTTTTTGCCATGAAATTTTTTGTGTGCATTCATCAAGGACTTATGTAGTGCGGAAAGGAGCCTAGTTGTAAACGGCTTGATAGGTCTTGAGATAAAAAAGTTCGAAATCAAGGCAAAACGAAATTTGCAGGGGTCATGTCATGAAAAACCATGATGCAATTATCAGATTTTCATGATCTTCAGGGAATTAGTAGTACTACTTGGGTAAACTGTCTCTGCAAAAGTATGGGACCCCAGGTCAAATACTTTTTGTGCCACAAGGCCTCAAAAGTGCAACTTTTGAAGGGCTGTAACTCCCTTAATATTAAACTAAGAAGAAAAACAAAACCATTTTTGGAAAGCTCAGAATGTCAGCTTTACAATGATATATAGCATTATCCCTTTGGATGCCCAACGGAAAATTTCGCTTAACAGTGAAAATTTCATGTCACTTTTTGGCCCGATCAAAACTCTTCAGGCTACAAAAACCTATGAAGATCTTCATGGATGTTCATGAATATTTTTTTGGTCATACCCGGCCTAGACCCCTATAATGTTGCCAAAGGAAATTTACCTCCATCAAATACTTTTTCCTAGAGAATTTTTTTCAATTTCAAAATTCAAATGCCAATAACTCGTTTCCTAATGACTCAAATTTCACCAAAAAAGTGTTAAAGGATGTGTAAAATCATGCTCTTTATTTAATTTAATGTGATCATGTATGTCAGAGCAAAAGCCAATTTTACATGAATTTTTTTGTGTTTTCAATTATAACTCATCCATTTATGATTCAAGTCAATTAAAACTGATGTGACATGGTGCTGACTGTTTGCCCTATTTCTGTATGTAAGCACCTTTTCCTAGCTGTCATGGTTTGCCTGTAGGAAGTCATTAGGGTTAGGGTTTCATGAAAGTGTATTGCTTTTAGGATGGTACCTCTGGCCACCAAAGGTCTTGCTCAATGTCAGCGATATATGACTAAGTAAGTATGACTGTTGTTGTACTTCCATGGACTATGGCAAGCATTTCAAAGTAGCTCAATGATACTTTTCATTGATCTCTATATAGATAGAGATCAATGATACTTTTTGCCCAATCAAAACACGTTAAGCTCTGGAAGGGTAAGGAATGCAAGGAACTGGAGGAAAAATGAAGATATAGGATTGGAAGGGAAGGGAAGGGATGTGAAGGGAAGGGAAGTTCTTCCTTTAAATTGCTGTGCAATTTAGTATACTAGTTATTATTATTATTATTATTATTATTATTATTGCAGTCAGGAAAACTGTGATTACTACAAAACTATTAAAGATCCTGTTTTACAAGTCAAGGATAGTATGCGACTCCATTGCGCGCTACTTCATACGAAATTTCATGATCAAATTTCATGATGCTTATGAGTTATGAGGAAAATATAAAATAAATTTCCGGCGCAGGTTTCTGAGAACCTAAGCATAACTGAGACCTGTTGATTTTTTGTAAGATACCTTGACAAAGTCTCCAGTGCAGAAAGGCGTCTCGTGGAGATTTCATGAACACATTTCAAGATATGATTTTTTGAAAATTGGATATCCCGAAAACCGAACAAAATTTTTTTGAAAAACAGGGAAGGAATGCTCTTAGAGAGCTGAAAATGGGTGAACATACAGATGTACCACAGTGTACCAACTTCACAAAGTTACGGACCGATCGGACAAACGGTCTTTGCGCTACGGACGTCCGAAAAGTCAATTTTCAAGTGGCCATATCTCGGTCCCTATTTAAGCTACAACAAAGTTTGACATATCACAAGAAAGGTCTGTTTGTCAGCTTTCCAATGATGTATAGCATGATGGTGTCAGACGCGCGGCGTAGAATCGCGTCAGACATTGAAAATTTGTTGTCACTTTTTGCGACTACAAAAATGTTTTAGGCTAAAAAGTCAATGAAGTTCTTTAAGGATGTCCATGAATAATTTTTGTGGGATGCCTAGAGCACGTCTCCATACTGTATCCTAAGGAAATTTACCTACATTAAATAGCTTTGGCTAGAGAAATGTTTTACTATCAAAAATGAAATGTAAATTACTCAGCTTCTACTTATGCAAATTTCATGAAATTAACACCAAAAATTGCGTTAAAATATAGGCCTTCCACTTGCATAAGGACATTTACCTCACACAAACAGTCTATTTTACATAGACAATTTTATATATTCATTTATAACCCAGGAATTAATGTTTCAAATCAGTTAAAACTCATATGACATGTTGCTAATTTTTTGCCCTATTTTGTGGTATAAACACATCCACCTATCTGCAAAAAAAAAAATTCACAAACTTTTAACAGATGCATGTGGTCTGCAGTGGGTACCATCCTGTCTCACTGCCACCTTTTGCGCCTAATCTTATTGTACAGTCCAAGCAGCATCACAAGTGTCAACAAAAAGATGCACAGTCTAATCATCACATTTGAATAATATATATTGTACATTGAAAGGGCATGTGTAAGAGTTTGCCGACAGGGTTTTATAACCGGTATTTGTGCTATAAACTTATTAGACCAGACATGGACTACAGTAATGCTAAAATGTGCACTGTTTGAATAGAAGTTCATCCCCCAAAAAGCAGGCCACAACAAATACACACAAATAATGGACATGAATTGAAAAAGAAGAGTATGCAGGCCTGGGGGTCATACGGGGCCCGCGGGGGATTATCAGATATTGCCGTACGGCAATATCAGTTATACTAGTTATTATTATTATTCTTATTATTCTTATTCTTATTATTATTCAGCTCAGGAAAACTGAGATTACTGCAAAACTATTAGAGATAACATCCTGAAACCTCAAACACAATATGTGACTCTGTTGCGTGCTACTTCCAGTGAAATTTCTTGATCAAATTTCATGATACTAACGCGTTATTGAGAAAATAAAAAATCTATTTCTGGCAGCGTTTCCAGGAGAACAAAAGAAAATTGGCCTTTGCTGATTTTTTGTAAGATACCTTGACAAAGTTTCCAGTGCAGAAAGGCGTCTCATGGAAATTTCATGAATAGTTTCAGAGATATGAATTTTTCAAAATTGGATGTCATGAAAATTTTCTAAAATTTTTCTGGAAAACAGGGAAGGAATGCTCATAGAAAGCTGAAATTGGGTACACTTACAGATGTACCCTAGTTTACCAACTTCACAAAGTTACGGACCGCTCGGACAAACGGTTTCGGCGCTACGGACGTCCAAAAACCCAATTTTCAAGTGCTCATATCTCGGTCCCTATTTGAGCTACAGCAAAGTATCACATATCACAAGAAAGCTCTGTTTCTCAGCTTTCCAATGGTGTATAGCATAATAGTGTCAGACGCCCGACGTAGAATCGCGTCGGGCATTGAAAATTTCATGTCACTTTTTGCACCTAAAAAACCTTTTCGGCTCAAAAAGTCTATGAAATTCTTCATGCACGTCCATGAATATTTTATGTGGGATACCCATATCAGCCCTCCATATTGTCCCCAAAGATCAATTACCTACATCAATTAGTTTTTCCTGGAGAATTTTTTGAATTTCAAAATTGAAATGTACATTGCTCCGCTTCTGTTTATTCAAATTTCATGAAATTAATACCAAAAGATGCGTAAAATTATGGACTTTACTGTCCTCCAAGGAAATATACCTCTTCTGAATAGCCAATTTCAAATAAATGATTTTATATATTCAATTATAACTCATGCATTATTGTTTCAAATCACTTAAAACTGATTGTACATGTTGCTAATTTTTTGGCCTATTTTGTGGTATAAGGACATCATCCTATGTCCAATACTTTGCCAGTAAAATAAAGCTGAAAAATAATTCGCTGATGCATCTTTGTCTGCTGTTGGCACCATTCTGCCTCACTGCCAGGTTTTGCTCCCAAGCCCCAGCATTACACAATGGAAGGAGCAGCACACCCAAACACCGTCAGCAAGAACAAGGTGCAGGCTTAGGCCTATCATGACAGGGAATCATACACATTCAAGGGAATGAATTTTCTAAGCATTGGGTGATAATAATAAGGCATATGTCATCTATTCATGAACTGAAACAGCTTAATACTATGACCAAAGAGGCATATACACTAAAATTATGGACATTAATTGAAAGGGGAGAATAAGCAGGGCTAGGGTCAAACGGGGCCCGCGGGGGATTATCCGATATTGCCGTACGGCAATATCAGTTATACTAGTTATAATCCCCCGCCGCGAGCGGGGGATTATATTGATATTGTTCGTTTTATTATTATTCTTATTCTTATTCTTATTCTTATTCAGCTCAGGAAAACTGCGATTACTTCAAAACTATTAGAGATATTGGTTTACAAGTGAAGGGTAATATGCAGCTCCATTGCGCGCTACTGCTTACGAAATTTCATGATCAAATTTCATGACACTTATGAGTTATGAGCAAAAGATAAAAAAAATTTCCGGCGCAGGTTTCTGAGAAACTACGCATAACTGGGACCTGCTGATTTTTTCTAAGATACCTTGACAAAGTCTCCAGTGCAGAAAGGCGTCTCGTGGAGATTTCATGAATACATTTCAAGATATGATTTTTTGAAAATTGGACATCCCGAAAATTGACTGAAATTTTTCTGAAAAACAGGGAAGGAATGCTTGTAGAAAGCTGAAAATGGGTATACTTACAGACCTACTCTAGTGTACCAACTTCACAAAGTTACGGACCGCTCGGACAAACGGTCTCGGAGCTACGGACGTCCAAAAATCCAATTTTCAAGTGCTCATATCTCGGTCCCTATTTAAGCTACAGCAAAGTATCACATATCACAAGAAAGGTCTGTTTCTTAGCTTTCCAATGATGTATAGCATAATAGTGTCAGACGCTCGACGTAGAATCGCGTCGGACATTGAAAATTTCATGTCACTTTTTGCGCCTAAAAAACCTTTTCGGCTCAAAAAGTCGATGAAATTCTTCATGCACGTCCATGAATATTTTATGTGGGATACCCATATCAGCCCTCCATATTATCCCCAAAGATCAATTACCTACATCAAATAGTTTTTCCTGGAGAATTTTTTGAATTTCAAAATTGAAATGTACATTGCTCCGCTTCTGGTTATTCGAATTTCATGAAATTAATACCAAAAGATGCGTAAAATTATGGCCTTTACTGTCCTCTAAGGAAAAACACCTCTTCTGAATAGCCAATTTCAAATAAATGATTTTTTATATTCAATTATAACTCATGAACTATTGTTTCAGATCACTTAAAACTGAATGTACATGTTGCTAATTTTTTGCCCTTTTTTGTGGTATAAGGGCATCCTCATATCTCCAATACTTTGCTGGTAAAATAAAGCTAAAAAAAGTATTCACAGATGCATGTAAGTCATATACTGTCTCACTGCCACCTTTCCCAGCAGCTGACCTTGTGCCTGCCACGACATTTCATAGGCATATGCACCAGCAAGATTACTACATTCATACATGGTATGAAGAATTCATCATGACGGATATGAACTGGAAGGACGGAGTAAGCAGGGCAGGGGAGATAAGGGGGGGCGCGGGGGATTATCCGATATTGCCGTACGGCAATATCAGTTATACTAGTTATTATTATTATTCAGCTCAGGAAAACTGCGATTACTTCAAAACTATTAGAGATATTGGTTTACAAGTGAAGGGTAATATGCAACTCCATTGCGCGCTACTGCTTACGAAATTTCATGATCAAATTTCATGACACTTATGAGTTATGAGCAAAATATAAAAAAAATTTCCGGCGCAGGTTTCTGAGAAACTACGCATAACTGGGACCTGCTGATTTTTTCTAAGATACCTTGACTAAGTCTCCAGTGCAGAAAGGCGTCTCGTGGATATTTCATGAATACATATTAAGATATGATTTTTTGAAAATTGGACATCCCGAAAATTGACTGAAATTTTTCTGAAAAACAGGGAAGGAATGCTTGTAGAAAGCTGAAAATGGGTATACTTACAGACCTACTCTAGTGTACCAACTTCACAAAGTTACGGACCGCTCGGACAAACGGTCTCGGAGCTACGGACGTCCAAAAACCCAATTTTCAAGTGCTCATATCTCGGTTCCTATTTAAGCTACAGCAAAGTATCACATATCACAAGAAAGGTCTGTTTCTTAGCTTTCCAATGATGTATAGCATAATAGTGTCAGACGCTCGACGTAGAATCGCGTCGGACATTGAAAATTTCATGTCACTTTTTGCGCCTAAAAAACCTTTTCGGCTCAAAAAGTCGATGAAATTCTTCATGCACGTCCATGAATATTTTATGTGGGATACCCATATCAGCCCTCCATATTATCCCCAAAGATCAATTACCTACATCAAATAGTTTTTCCTGGAGAATTTTTTGAATTTCAAAATTGAAATGTACATTGCTCCGCTTCTGGTTATTCGAATTTCATGAAATTAATACCAAAAGATGCGTAAAATTATGGCCTTTACTGTCCTCCAAGGAAAAACACCTCTTCTGAATAGCCAATTTCAAATAAATGATTTTATATATTCAATTATAACTCATGAACTATTGTTTCAGATCACTTAAAACTGAATGTACATGTTGCTAATTTTTTGCCCTTTTTTGTGGTATAAGGGCATCCTCATATCTGCAATACTTTGCTGGTAAAATAAAGCTAAAAAAATTATTCACAGATGCATGTAAGTCATATACTGTCTCACTGCCACCTTTCCCAGCAGCTGACCTTGTGCCTGCCACGACATTTCATAGGCATATGCACCAGCAAGATTACTACATTCATACATGGTATGAAGAATTCATCATGACGGATATGAACTGGAAGGACGGAGTAAGCAGGGCAGGGGAGATAAGGGGGGGCGCGGGGGATTATCCGATATTGCCGTACGGCAATATCAGTTATACTAGTTATTATTATTATTAAGAACTTCCCGTAGGGAAGTTCTTATTGATATTGTACGTCTTTATTAAGAACTTCCCGTAGGGAAGTTCTTATTGATATTGTACGTCTTTATTATTATTCTTATTCTTATTCTTATTATTCTTTTTCTTCCGCCACATTTTGGTCATTCCTTAAATGTTAAATAACTCCTGAAATAATTATTATTTTCTCATAAAAAGTCAAAAACCATTTTGACACTGTAAAATTCCTTCTATGCCGGGAATTACCCATCGGAATTCCGTTTTACATAGGAATTACAGGCAATCTTCACCAAAAATTTCCGATTCTGACTTTGGGAAAACTGTCAGTCAGAATTTCATGAAATTTTTTCCTGTTAATCTGTAATGGAATGTGCAGTGCGGAAAGGAGCCTAGTGGTAATAGGGTGAATAGTTATGGAGAAAAAAAAGTTCAAAATTTTACCAAACCGGAATTTTGAGGGGTGATGTCATGAAAAACCATGATTGGAATGTCACATTTTTATGTCCTTACAGGAATTGTTAGTACTACCAGGGAATAGTGTCTGTGCAAAAGTATGGCATCCCAGGTCCAATACTTTTGGTGCCATAGGGTCTCAAAAGTCCAACATTTGATGGGCTGTATCTCCCTTAATATTAGTCCTAGAAGCAAACCAGGGACATTTTTGGAAAGCTCAGAATGTCAGCTTTCCAGTGATGTATAGCAATATCCTGTACAACATCCGGTTTAGAATCGCGGTGGACATTGAAATTTTTGTGTCACTTTTTGGGCCTATCGAAATGGTTTTCCTAAAAAAAGTGTATGAAGAACTTCATGGATGTTCATGAATAATTTATGTGGGATACCCAGGTTGGGCCTCCATATTGTACCCAAAGGAAATTTGCCTGCATCAAATACTTTTTCCTAGAGAATTTTTTTTATTTCAAAATTGAAACGTAAATTTCTCTGGTCATAATTATTCAAATCCCATGAAATTAACACCAAAAAATGCGTAAAATTATGCCCTCTAGTGTGCTATAAGGATATCTCCCTCTTACCTATAATAAATTTTACATATAACATTTTATATATTCAATTATAACTCATTAAGTATTTAATTAAATCAATTAAAACTAATTTGACATATTCCTAATTTTTGGCTCCATTTTTCCATGTAAGCGCAGCTCCATAACTGGGATGGTTTGTCTACAACAAGCCATTAGGGTTAGGGTTTCACCTACCATTCACTCAAAATGTATTGCTTTGAGGGTGGTACCGCTGGCCACCACACATTGATCTCCATGCCAAGCGATGTGTCATTTCAATATATGTCACACTATAGCCTACTACATGGCCTATTGCAACCAAACGTCTAGTAACAGCAAGATTTACCTTTTTGCCAAATGAAATAGCTTCACCATATAAGGCAAGGGATGGAAGGGGACGGAAGGAATTTGAAGGGTAGGAATTGGAAGGGCAGGGATTGGGTAGGAAGTGAAGGGATTGCAAGGAAGGGAAGGGATTGGAAGGGAAGGGAAGTTCTTCCTTTAAATTGCTGTGCAATTTAGTATACTAGTTATTATTATTATTATTCTTATTATTCTTTTTCTTCCGCCGCATTTTGGTCATTCCTTAAATGTTAAATAACTCCTGACCAAATTATTATTTCCACATAAAGAGGGAATAACTATTTTGACAGTGTAAAATTCCTTCTGTGCTGGGAATTACACAACGGAATTCCGTTTGACATAGAAATTACAGGCAATCTTGACCAAAAATTTCTGCTTCTGGTTTTGGGAAAACTGTCAGTCAGAATTACATGAAATTTTTTCCTGTTAATCTGTAAGGGAATATGCAGTGCGGAAAGGAGCCTAGTGGTAATAGGATGAATAGTTATGGAGAAAAAAAAGTTCAAAATTCGAGCAAACCGGAATTTTGAGGTGTGATGTCATAAAAAACCATGATTGGAATGTCAGATTTTGATGTCCTTACAGGAATTGTTAGTACTACCAGGGTATAGTGTCTATGCAAAAGTATGGCTTCCCAGGTCCAATACTTTTGGTGCCACAGGGCCTCAAAAGTTGAACATTTGAGCGGCCGTATCTCCCTTAATATTGGTCCTAGAAACAAACCAGGGACATTTTTGGAAAGCTCAGAATGTCAGCTTTCCAATGGTGTATAACAATATCCTGTGCAACGTCCCGTTTAGAATCGCGGTGGACATTGAAAATTTTATGTCACTTTTTGGGCCGATCAAAAAGTTTTTTGTAAAAAAGTGTATGAAAAACTACATGGATGTTCATGAATAATTTATGTAGGATACCCAGGTTGGGCCTCCATATTGAACCAAAAGGAAATTTGCATACATCAAATACTTTTTCCTAGAGAATCTTTTTAATATAAAAATTGAAACGTAAATTGCTCTGGTTCTAATTGTTCAAATCTCATGAAATTAACACCAAAAAATGCATAAAATTATGCCCTCTAGTGTGCTACAAGGATATCTTCCTTTTACCTTTAACCAATTTTACATCTAACATTTTATATATTCAATTATAACTCATTAATTATTTATCAAAATCAATTAAAACTGATTTGACACATTCCTAATTTTTTGCTCTATTTTTCCATGTAAGCACAGCTCCATAACTCTGATGGTTTGTCTACAACAACCCATTAGGGTTAGGGTTTCACCTACCATTCACCCAAATGTATTGCTTTGAGGGTGGTACCGCTGGCCACCACACACTGGTCTCCATGCCCAGCGATGTGTCATTTCAATATGTGACTGTATTGCAAGCAAATGTCTAGTGATAGCAACACTTACCCTTTTGCAAATGAAACAGCTTCAGCATGGAAGGCAACGGAATGGAAGGGGATGGAAGGCATGTGAAGGGTAGGAATTGGAAGGGAAGGGATTGGGAAGGAAGGGAAGTTCTTCCTTTAAATTGCTGTGCAATTTAGTATACTAGTTCTTATTATTATTATTCTTATTCAGCTCAGAAAAACTGCGATTACTTCAAAAGTATTACAGATACTGTTCTGCAAGTCAAGGGTAATATGCAACTCCATTGCGTGCTACTTCATACGAAATTTCATGATCAAATTTCATGATGCTTATAAGTTATGAGCAAAATATAAAAAAAATTTCCGGCGCAGGTTTCTGAGAAACTACGCATAACTGGGACCTGCTGATTTTTTCTAAGATACCTTGACAAAGTCTCCAGTGCAGAAAGGCGTCTCATGGAGATTTCATGAATACATTTCAAGATATGATTTTTTGAAAATTGGACATCCCGAAAATTGACTGAAATTTTTCTGAAAAACCGGGAAGGAATGCTTGTAGAAAGCTGAAAATGGGTATACTTACAGACCTACTCTAGTGTACCAACTTCACAAAGTTACGGACCGCTCGGACAAACGGTCTCGGAGCTACGGACGCACAAAAACTCAAACTTCAAGTGGCCATATCTCGGTCCCTATCGCAGCTACAGACTAGTTTCACATATCACAAGAAAGGTCTGTTTCTCAGCTTTCCAATGATGTATAGTATTATAGTGTCAGACGCGCGGCGTAGAATCGCGTCAGACATTGAAAATTTCATGTCATTTTTTGGGCCTATCAAAACGTTTTCCCTCAAAAAGTGCATGAAGAACTTCATGGATGTTCATCAATAATTTATGCGGGCTACCCAGGTTGGGCCTCCATATTGTGCCAAAAGGAAATTTGCCTAAATCAAATACTTTTTCCTAGAGAATTTTTGTAATTTCAAAATTGAAACGTAAATTTCTCTGGTTATAATCGTTCAAATCTCATGAAATTAACACCAAAAAATGTGTTAAATTACGCCCTCTAGCAAGCTACAGGGATATCTTCCTCTTACCTTTAACCAATTTTACATATAACATTTTATATATTCAATTATAACTCATTCATTATTTATCAAAATTAATTAAAACTGATTCGTCATGTTCATAATTTTTTTCTCTATTTTTGTATGTAAGCACAGCTCCATAACTTGCATGGTTTGTCTACAATAACCCATTAGGGTTAGGGTTTCACCTACCATTCACTGGAAATGTATTGCTTTGAGGGTGGTACCGCTGGGCACCAAACACAGGTCTCCATGCCAAGCGATGTCTCATTTCAATATATCAGCCTCTTCAAGAATTCATCATGAAGGCCATGAACTGGTTGAAGGGAGTAAGCAGGGCAAGGGAGACAGGGGGGGGCGCGGGGGATTATCCGATATTGCCGTACGGCAATATCAGTTATACTAGTTATTAAGAATTTACCTATGGTAAATTCTATTTGTTTTTGCTATTATTATTATTCTTATTATTATTATTAAGAATTTACCTATGGTAAATTCGATTTGTTTTTGCTATTATTATTATTATTATTATTATTATTATTTATTCAAAATGGACTTAGGTCTTTGAAAGTGTTTTCAGTTGATAGGTCAGTAGTTGGGTATTACGTAATTGGGTCATTGGATGTCATTTTCACAGTTGTCTTTTTCACAGAGCCGTTCAAAGTCGAAAATTAGTAAACTTTGAAGGCTCATAACTCAAAAACTATATAAGATAATGAGTCCTAAGTCAAAATCTTGTGATAAAAAGTTGTAGTGAACGTATTGGTACAAAGTGATATGAGAGTTGGTCCAACGGGTAAAGGGTTACAGCAGAATGAGCAGTTTTTGGTCTGTCACAGAGATCTCAAGTTACGTAATAGATAGGAATATGATGATGGTGGCAAAAGTTAGCTGGTATCTGGGGCCAGTGTCGACTGTAATATCATTGGGATTGATGCAATATATTTTGAGATATGACAATTTTTCAGAATTGAGTGTTCAAAATTTTGGTGGAATTGTAAAATCTCCATGAAGGACTGGTCTGAGGTGATCAAAATGTATAATGAACTACCCTTAACTTTACCCAAAAAGACTATATTGACCAACAAATTTGACAAAAAGGTGATATTTGAAGGTGATATGAGCCATCAAAGTCAAAAAAGTTGAATTTTTCCAAAATTCTCAAAATTATGTCATATTTAACCAATCCTCTTAAAAGTCTGAGGTATACTGGTCAGTAGTATGGTTATCAAAAGCCCCTTATTAGAATTGTTTCATATCCTCAACTTAATTTGTAAAAAATTGTGAAAAGTGGTACTTCGCAACTTCGATGACATTTTGCATAAATGATTTAATTTGAGTGGGAAATATTACTCCTACAGCTTTTTGTAAATTAAATGACCCCCCTAGATCACATACTGGCAACACATGAGCACATTAATTTTCACCTGTGACAATTTCCGCAAGGTCAAATTTGAGGTCAAAGATGAAATGAAAATTGATCGTTTTCACAAATGATTTTTTTTAACTAGCAAGGAAAGTTCCAATTCTTTTGATTTTAATTGACAAGCTTGACCAAATACTTGCGGTAAGTTTTGGCAAATGACAAGTCTGTAGGTACAGTCAACTCGAAGCAACTGAGGTCAAAAGGTCAGAAAAATGAAGAAATTGTCAGCCAAAAATTCATTTTCACATGATGCAGGTGAGACGGTTTCACACTCCAACACAGGCTGGCCGCATATATTAGCATACATTAACCATATTTGGAAAGCTGTTTGGGCCGTTTCAGGTGACGGGGCCAGTGTACACTACTGTCTAATGTTTATATACATATTACAGTCTCAAATGACTGAGTCAGGAGTTGGAGTCAGGAGTTGAAGTCAGGAGTTGGAGTCAGGAGTTTGAGTCAGGAGTTTGAGTCTGGAGTAGGGGTCAGGAGTCGGGACTGTGAGGCGGGGACTGTGAGTCAGGAACTGTGAGTCAGGACTGTGAGTCAGGTAGCCTGCTGTCATGCTGTTGTCAGTCAGGACTGTCAGTCAGGACTGTCAGTTAGGACTGTCAGTCAGGACTGTCAGTGACTGTCAGTGACTGTCAGTCAGGACTGTCAGTCAGGACTGTCAGTGACTGTCAGTGACTGTCAGTCAGGACTGTCAGTCAGGACTTTCAGTCAGGACTGTCAGTCAGGACTGTCAGTCAGGACTTTCAGTCAGGACTGTCAGTGAGGCCTCTGAGTCAGGACTTTGAGTCAGGCCTCTGAGTCACGATTCTG
Organism: Platynereis dumerilii; assembly: GCA_026936325.1. Lineage (NCBI taxonomy): Eukaryota > Metazoa > Annelida > Polychaeta > Phyllodocida > Nereididae > Platynereis > Platynereis dumerilii. The sequence continues at coordinate 9,567,846 of JAPTHN010000021.1, forward strand.
AGTCACAATTCTGAGTCAGCACTGTCAGTCAGGACTGTCAGTCAGGACTGTCAGTCAGAACTGTCAGTCAGGACTGTCAGTCAGGACTGTTCAGCAGGACTGTCAGTCAGTACTGTTCAGCAGGACTTTCACTCAGGACTCAGGCAGGACTTTGAGTGAGGACTCTGAGTCAGGACTCTGAGTCAGGACTCTGAATCAAGGACTCTGAGTTAGGACTTTGCAACAGGACTTTGCATCAGGACTCTGAGTCAGGCCGCTGAATCAGGTACTCTGAGTCGGGACTTTGCGTCGTGACATAGAGTCGGGACTCACACCTCAGTGTCACACCTCAGTGTCACACCTCAGTGTCACACCTCAGTGTCACACCTCAGTGTCACACCTCAGTGTCACACCTCAGTGTCACGACTCTGAGACACGACTCTGAGTCACGACTCTGAGTCACGACTCTGAGTCACGACTCTGAGGCACGACTCTGAGGCACGAGTCACGACTCTGAGTCCCGACTCTGAGGCACGAGTCACGACTCAGAGTCACGACTCAGCGGCACGACTCAGAGTCACGACTCAGAGTCACGACTCAGAGTCACGACTCAGAGTCACGACTCAGAGTCACGACTCAGAGTCACGACTCAGAGTCACGACTCAGAGTCACGCCTCAGAGTCACGGCGCAGAGTCACGGCTCAGAGTCACGGCTCAGAGTCACGACTCAGAGGCACGACTCAGAGTCACGACTCAGAGTCACGACTCAGAGTCACGCCTCAGAGTCACGACTCAGAGTCACGACTCAGAGTCACGACTCAGAGTCACGACTCAGAGTCACGACTCAGAGTCACGACTCAGAGTCACGACTCAGAGTCACGACTCAGAGTCACGACTCTTAGGCTGTGTTGAGTCGAGACAGGAATCAGAGGAAGGATTTGGCATCAGCCGTTACAGTCATGAGTCTGATCCAGGAGTCCGGGTCAGAGAAAAAAGTCTGTGTCAGGAGTGAGAGTCAGTAGTCTGAATCGGAGATCTGATCAGGATTCAGAGTTGAAGTTTCAGTCAGAGTCGCAGTCATGGTGAGGAATCACAGTCAGTATGTGTTTGTCAGTCCGTCGGTTTCATCCATCTGTCCATTTGTCCGTCCATTTACAGGCAAAGTTTAGTCCATATGTCCATTTGTCTGTCGGTTGACAGGCCAAGTTTATTTAAAAGTAAAGGTAAATTCTTAGTAATTGTCAGTGCTGACAATTACCGTGTTCTCTAGTTATTATTATTATTATTATTCTTATTCTTCTTTTTTGTTTCAAAATGGTCCTACGGCAATGAAAGTTGGTCAGAAGGTCAATCAGTCATTCAGTATTGTGAAAGTGGGTCATTTGATGTCATTTTCACAGTTGTCTTTTTCACAGAGGCGTTCAAAGTCGAAAATTTTGAAACTTCAAGGTTGAATAACTGAAAAAGTATTTAAGATAATGAGTCAAGAGTGAAAATCCTGTGATAAAAAGTTGTTGTGAACGAACTGGTGAAACTGATATGACAGTTGGTCCAACGGGTAAAGGGCTTTTGATGCATGAGCACTTTTTAGTCTGCGATCGGTTTCTCAAGTTATGTAATAGATAGCAACATGGTGATTGTGACAAAAGTTAGCCTGTATCTGGGGCCAATGCTGATTCAAGAAATGGTTTAGATTTGTGCAGTAGTTTTTGAGATATGACAGTTTTTCAAAATTGAGTGTTCAAAATTAAGGTGGAATTGTAATATCTCCATTAAGGAGTGGTCTGAGGTGATCAAAATGTATAATGAACTACCCTTAACTTTACCCAAAAAGACTATTTTGACCAAAAAAATTGACAAAAAGGTGATATTTGAAGGTGATATGAGGCCATAAAGTTTAAAAAGTACGATTTTTCAAAAATTCTGAAAATTATGTTTTTTTCAACCAATCCTCTTCAAAGTCTAGAGTCTATTAGTCAATGATAAGGTCATCAGAAGCCCCCAATGAAGATTGTTTAATGTTTTCAACTTAAGATGTAAAAAATTGTGAAAAATGTTACTTTGCAACAAACCTGATGTGTTGCCTAAATGAATTAATTTGAGTTGGAAATCTTACTCCTACAGCTTTCTGTAAATTAATTGACCCCCCTATATCATTACTGGCTATCACATGAGCACATTCATTTTCACCTGTGACAATTTCATCAAGGTCAAATTTGAGTTCAAAGATGAAATGAAAATTGAACCTTTTCACAGATAATTTTTTTTAACTAGGAAGGAATGTTTACATTTTCTTGATTTTAAGTGACAATGTTGATCAAATATTTGCGGTAAGTTGTGGCAAATGGCAAGTCTATAGCTACAGCCATCTCTAAGCAGTAACGGTCAAAAGGTCAGAAAAATGATGAAATGATCAGCAAAAAATTCATTTTCACATGATGCAGGTGAGACAATTTCACACACCAACACTTGGTGGCCGCATGAATTAGCATACATTAGCCATATATGGAGAGCTCTTCTGGCCGTTTCAGGTGACGGGGCCAGTGAGCATCAATGACGTTTTAGTTGTTCCATAAGATGGGTCTAATCTTTCCAATCGCATGATGTGTCTGCTGGTCCGTCTGTCCGACCCTCAACATTCATGTAGAGGCTACTCTGTAGGTTGGGTCTAATGTCTTCATTCGCATTTTTCTGTCCGTCTGTCCGTCAACACAATGGGAAAGGGACATTCTACAGTGATGGACTGAAGAGGTTAGAGTGACAGTTTGGAGTCACAGTTAGAGTAGAAAGGAATCAGACTCAGGAGTCGCAGTCAGAATCATGAGGAGTGGTCAGGTTTCAGAGTCACAGCCGAAGTCAAGAGTAAGACTTGGAGTCTGGAGTCTGAGGCTCTGAGCCTGAGTAAATCGGGTGTGGGAGAGTCAAGAGTCACATTAACAGTTGAAGGTTCTAAGGTTCAAAGGATCTTAGGTTCAAAGGTTCAAACGTCTAACGGTTCAGGACACGGAGTCAGCACACGGAGTCAGGACACAGAGTCAGGACACGGAGTCAGGACTCGGAGTCAGGACTCGGGGTTAGGACTCGGTGTCAGGACTCGGGGTCGGGACTCTGAGTCAGGACGCTGAGTCAGGATGCTGAGTCAGGACTCTGAGTGACTCTGATTGAGGCCTCTGAGTTAGGACTCTGAGTGAGGACTCTGAGGCAGGATTCTGAGTCAGGACCCTGAGTCAGGACTCTGAGTGAGAATTCTGAGTCAGCACTCTGAGTCAGGCCTCTGAGTCAGGACTCTGAGTCAGGACTCTGAGTTAGGTCTCTGAGTCAGGACTCTGAGTCAGGCCTCTGAGTCAGGACTCTGAGTCAGGACTCTGAGTCGGGACTCTGAGTCGGGGCTCTTCGTCGGGACTCTGAGTCAGGGCTCTGAGTCAGGACTCTGAGTCAGGACTCTGAGTCAGGACTCTGAGTCAGGACTCTGAGTCAGGACTCTGAGTCAGGACTCTGAGTCAGGACTCTGAGTCAGGACTCTGAGTCAGGACTCTGAGTCAGGACTCTGAGTCAGGACTCTGAGTCAGGACTCTGAGTCAGGACTCTGAGTCAGGACTCTGAGTCAGGACTCTGAGTCAGGACTCTGAGTCAGGACTCTGAGTCAGGACTCTGAGTCAGGACTCTGAGTCAGGACTCTGAGTCAGGACTCTGAGTCGCAGTCATGGTGAGGAGACAGAGTCCGCATGTGTTTTCTCAGTCCGTCGGTTGCATCCATATGTCCATTTGTCTGTCCATTTACAGGCAAACTTTAGTTGAAAGTAAAGGTAAATTCTTTGTAATTGTCCCTGATGACAATTACCGTGTTCTCTAGTTCTTATTATTATTCAGCTCAGGAAAACTGAGATTACTGCAAAACTATTAGAGATAACATCCTGAAACCTCAAACACAATATGTGACTCTGTTGCGTGCTCCTTCCAGTGAAATTTCTTGATCAAATTTCATGATACTAACGCGTTATTGAGAAAATAAAAAATCAATTTCTGGCAGCGTTTCCAGGAGAACAAAAGAAAATTGGCCTTTGCTGATTTTTTGTAAGATACCTTGACAAAGTTTCCAGTGCAGAAAGGCGTCTCATGAAAATTTCATGAATAGTTTCAGAGATATGAATTTTTCAAAATTGGATGTCATGAAAATTTTCTAAAATTTTTCTGGAAAACAGGGAAGGAATGCTCGTAGAAAGCTGAAATTGGGTACACTTACAGATGTACCTTAGTGTACCAACTTCACAAAGTTACGGACCGCTCGGACAAACGGTCTCGGCGCTACGGACGTCCAAAAACCCAATTTTCAAGTGCTCATATCTCGGTCCATATTTGAGCTACAGCAAAGTATCACATATCACAAGAAAGGTCTGTTTCTCAGCTTTCCAATGATGTATAGCATTATAGTCTCAGACGCACGGCGTAGAATCGCGTCAGACATTGAAAATTTTTGGTCACTTTTTCCACTCACAAAAGTGTTTTAGGCTAAAAAATCTATGTAGTACTTCATGGATGTTCATCAATGATTTATGTGGGCTACCCAGGTTGGGCCTACATATTGTGCCAAAAGGAAATTTGCCTACATCAAATACTTTTTCCTAGAGATTTTTTTTAATTTCAAAATTGAAACGTAAATTGCTCAGCTTCTACTGATTCAAATTTCATGAAATTAACACCAAAAGATGCATAAAAATAAAGGCTTTTCACTTGCGTAAGGGCATTCACCTCACACAAACACCCGATTTTACATAGATCATTTTACATATTCAATCATAACTCATGACTTACTGCTTCAAATCAGTTACAACTCATAAATCATGTTGCTAATTTTTTGGCCTATTTTGTGGTATAAACACATCCACCTATCTCGAAAAAAAAAAATTTCAAACTTTTAATAGATGCATGTGGTCTGCAGTCGGGGCCATCCTGTCTCAGTGCCACCTTTTACAAGACCTAACCTTACTGTACTGTCAAAGCAGCTGAACTAGCGAATAATATACATTGTACATTGAAAGGGTATGATGCATATAAGTGTTTCACATAGGCTGTTATATTGTGTATTAGTGCAATAGACTTATTAGGGCAGGCAGGGACTATTGTAATGATGTGATGTGCCCTCTTGGAATCGAAGTTCATCCACCAAAAACCAGGCGACGGGACATACACAAAAATAGTGGACATGAATTTCAAAAGAAGCGTATGCAGGCCTGGGGGTAATACGGGGCCCGCGGGGGATTATCCGATATTGCCGTACGGCAATATCAGTTATACTAGTCCTACTCTTAAAAGTCTATCTCTTCAACTTTGATGTCACCTCTACTCCTCCATCCCTGCTCTAGCCACGCCCACCACATCTTGCATGACGATTCCTACTGACATTGCCTTTGAGTGTGGCTAATAAAATTCCTACAAATCCTCCCTTATTTCTCACAAATCATCTTTTTTACCAGCCCTTTTCATGAAATTCCTTCATGCATGTACGACGCCATTAGCTAGACACTCTCTTTACTTGCACCAACTCCCCCTGCAGGTAACAGTCAGCCAATGTATTTCGGAGGGAGGCACAGCCACTGAAGCAACAGCCTCAGCTGTCCTGGCTGGACAGCAACCATTTTCGCGGACTTTGCTCTGCATATATGCCAAGTGCTTTTATACGCCCTAATTATAAACAATATAGGACTAAAGCACAACTAATTACACATAGGCATATGAAGAAAAAGTTAGATCTGAATAAAACACACAATAATTTACTTTGACACGAAGCTATAGGCCTATACAACAGTATAAAACCACTATCACATCCCAATACACATATTGTACAAACGGCCGGATCAGCCAGGAGTTCAGAATTTTCTCACAGTTCCATCATTCATTTGCCCAGACTGTTAACTCTGAGTCTCATGGTATAACCTTGGATTAATTTTAATCCAAGGTTTAAGTGTCAAAAGAAAGTTCTTCCACCAAATTCTCGCACAATTGCCACTGTATCTACCATTTGATAACCTCTCAATCATGGATAACATGTTCGTAGCTTCAGTCATACATCAAAGGATAGATAGATACATAGATAGATACACAGATAGGCCTACATAGATACATGCATACATAGCCACTCAACTCTTTCCATTCTTTGCCATCCCGCTTTTATTTATTTTTATCACAACTACAATGCATGCATGACTAATAACATGAATATTTCGCTTTTATTAATTTGTCACAACTATATCATAGCAAAACTGCCCTCACGTTACTTGCACCTACTGGCCTACTGGCCTGTCCCTAAGCATTTTCGCGGGCTTTGGCCAATCCAGTGACTACCAAACAGTACACACAATCAAAGAAGTTAGCCTAACTCTTCTAGAGTCCCAGTGAATGTTTACCCCAACACTTCATCTATCCAATACATTCACATTCAGATCTTTTTACCATTGATATATTCTAAAACATCTAATACACAACAACATCTCTACTGAAATTGTCCTTGAAACCCAATCACCAACTTGGCATAGATATATAGATATATAGATATATAGATATATAGATATATAGATAGATACATAGATACATAGATACATAGATAGATTTGACAGATAGGCTTATAGATAGGCACATATATACATAGATACATGCAGATAGATTGATTGATAGATAGATAGATAGACAGACATAATTATAGACAGCTAATTTGTCTGTCCCACCAATTAAGATTGGACATCCCCTCCCATACAACATCAACTGAAGCCACTGTCTCATATTCGCGCTGCAAATTGAGCCCAAGAGAGGACTAAAAAATCTGTGCAGTAACGGTCTCGACATCAACAGTCTACAACTTGGAATTACGTCAAGTCGGTCCAGCTTCTTATCAATGATTTACTTTCATATTTAACCCAACATAACCAATTCAAAAGTGACTTCAAAATTAAATTTCCTTTATTCATATTGTCTGTACTTATCATTTTTATGTAATGGTTATTTATTCCTTTATACAGTCAAATTACTGCCTTGCATACATTGAATATGAAATAAAAACGAAAGTTATGTTAACACCTACAAAAACGTTTAAGTTATGCGCACATTTCATGGCCATGCCATTTACATATTAAATGCATACACCAAACTCTTCATATGTCACAAATCTATTTCCAGCGGGTATTCTAGTTAAGAACTTCCCGAAGGGAAATTCTTATTGATATTGTACGTATTCTTCTTATTATTATTATTATAAATTCCCCCGTTAGGGGAATTTATATTGTTTTTGTTCGTTTTTTTTTTTTCATCATCTTTTTTCCTCCTCCTCCTCCTCTTCTTATTTTTCATCACCACTTTTGAGAGCTCATATTTCTGGAACTATTTATGATATCTTCATAAAAATACATATCTATAATGCACTTGCAAAGTACTATAACATCCTGGAATGACAGAGCGTAATTACTAGTACTCTGGAAATTACGGCCAAAATTCATAAAAAATTTGTGTCAACGGTTCTGGAATAATCGCAATACGAAATTACACCAAATTTTAACACAACAATCTCTAAAGATATACGCAGTGCGGAAAGGCGGCTTTTGGCAATATCTCTAAAAGTTTTTTTTATATGAATTTTTCAAATAAGGGAATTCCCAAAATTGCTACTAAAATTTTCCAAAAACTAGGAAGAAATGCTCCAATCAAGCTGAATTTGTAGGCAGTTACAGTCATACTATAGTGTAACAATCCACTAGAATTTCAACTTTCTAGCGTTAACGGAATCGGCGCTATAGCACCACAAAAACGCAAAAAAAACGCTATTTTCAAGCGCCGATAACTCGGCTCCTATTAAAGCTACAGAAAAATAAAAAACACCATCAGAAAGCTCTGTTTCTTAGCTTTCACATGATATATAGCATTCTACTGTAGCGCCGTGCGTTAATAAACGCGGTATACCCTGAAAATTTTATCTCACTTTTTTCCTCCCCAAATGCTTCTTATGGCTGGAAACACTTTTTCCTGGCCAAATGCCAATTTCATCGCTTCTCATACTTCACTGGCTGCACATTTTCTTTGTTGAAATAAATGCTGACCCAATTACATTTCTGTGTGAATCATCGGATGGGGAAGGTAGAAGGGAAGGGGCAGGGGGATGTAAGGGGGCAGGGGGATGTAAGGGGGCAGGGGAATGTAAGGGGGCAGGGGGACGTTAGGGGGCAGGGGGATGTCGGGGGGCAGGGGAGAGGAAGGGAAGGGGGAATTTATCTTTGTAATTGTGCACAATTACAGGTGTACTAGTTATAATCCCCCGCTCGCGCAGCGGCGGGGGATTATATTGATATTCTTCGATTACCTTTTATTATTATTATTATTATTATTGCAGTCAGGAAAACTGTGATTACTTCAAAACTATTAAAGATCCTGTTTTACAAGGCAAGGGTAATATGCGACTCCATTGCGCGCTACTTTTCACGAAATTTCGTGATAAAATTTCATGACGCTTATGAGTTATGAGGAAAATACAAAAAAAATTTCCGGCGCAGGTTTCTGAGAACCTAAGCATAACTGAGAGCTGTTGATTTTTTCTAAGATACCTTGACAAAGTTTCCAGTGCAGAAAGGCGTCTCGTGGAGATTTCATGAACACATTTCAAGATATGATTTTTTGAAAAATAGACATCCCGAAAATTGACTGAAATTTTTTCGAAAAACAGGGAAGGAATGCACGTAGAAAGCTGAAAGTGGGTACACTTACAGACCTACCCTAGTGTACCAACTTCACAAAGTTACGGACCCCTCGCACAAACGGTCTTGGCGCTACGGACGTCCAAAAATGCAATTTTCAAGTGGCCATATCTCGGTCCCTATTTAAGCTACAACAAAGTGTTACATATCACAAGAAAGGTCTGTTTGTCAGCTTTCCAGTGATGTATAGCATGATAGTGTCAGACGCGCGGGGTAGAATCGCGTCAGACATTGAAAATTTGTTGTCACTTTTTGCACCTTTCGAAAAGTTTTTGGCTTAAAATCCAATGAAGTTCTTCATCAATGTCCATGAATATTTTTTCCCTAATACCCTTGTGGCGCCTCCATACTGTCCTAAAAGGACATTTGACTACATCAAGTGGTTTCTGCCACAGAATTTTTTGTATTTCAAAATTGAAATGCACATAGCTCAGCTTCTACTAGTTCAAATTTCATGAAATTAACTCCAAAAAATGCATAAAATTATGACCTACGCTGAACTGCACGGGCATACAGCTCATAGTAATACTCAATTTTACAATGATGATTTTACATTTGCAATAATAACTCATGCATTAATGTTCCGAATCAATTAAAACTGCAATTACATGCTGCTTATTTTTTGCCCTATTTTGTGGTATAATCCTAGCTTACCAGTCTTTTTTCTTTGCCTTGAAAAAAAAGTTTAAAAATAATTCACAGATGCATCTTAGTCTGCTGTCGGGGCCATTCTGCCTCACTGCCAGGTCTGCTCCCAAGCAGCAGCATTACGCCATGCAAAGAGCAGCATACTCAAACACGGTCATCAACAACAGGGCACAGGCTTAGGCCTATCATGACAGGGTTATAATATACATTGAAGGGAAAGGATTTTGTAAGCGTTGGCTGATAGGGCATATGTCCTCTATTTATGCACTTAAAAACCTTAATAGTATGAGCGGACAGGCGTATTCATACAAATTATTGAAGTGAATTGAAACAGGAGAATAAGCGGGGCTAGGGTCAAACGGGGCCCGCGGGGGATTATCCGATATTGCCGTACGGCAATATCAGTTATACTAGTTATTATTATTATTCTTTCAATTTTCAATGTTGAATAAATCATTGCCTGGGAAAGATATCTGCTTGAAACTTGGACGGCATACAGACACCATAAAACTCTCTGAAGTCCTGGAATTACTCATCGGAATTACGTTTGACATGGGAATTACGGGCACTTTTCAAAAAAAATTTCTGCTTCCGGTTTTGCAAAAAGTACTACATACTATCCCACAAATTTTTTTTTCCAGATTCTCCAAGGAAATACGCAGTGCGGAAAGGATTTTTATGGAAATCCATAGACAAAAATTTTTTACTATGAATTTTTACAAAAACGGAATTCAAAAAAATCACGGGAAAATCTCCAGGAAACAAGGAAGGAATGCTCAGATAAGGCTGATTTTAAGTGTGTGTAGAGCCCTGTCCCTGTCTAACAATCCCACAAAATTTTGTTGTCGTCGCGTAAGCGGTATTGGCGCTATGGCCTCACAAAAACGCAATTTTCAATCGCCGATATCTCGGTAACACCATCAGAAATTTCAGTTTCTCCTCTTTAAGATGGTATATAGAACTTTACTGTAGCTGCTTTAGTATAGAATCGCGTCAGACATTGAAACTTTTATGTCACTTTTTGGGCCTACCAAAACCTATTTTGCCCAAAAAAACTATGAAGCTCTTCATGGATGTTCATGTTTATTTTTTTAGTGGTACCCATTGTGGCCCTGCATAATGTGTCCAAAGGAAATTTTTCTACTTCAAATACTTTTTCCTTGAGAATTTTTTTCCTTTCAAACTTCTAATGTAGATTGCTCAGCTTCTACTCATTCAAATGTCATGAAATTAACACCAAAAAATGCGTAAAATTATGCCCTTTTATGAGCTCCAAGGGCATATACCTCTCACTAATAGCCAATTTTACATATCACATTTTACATTTTCAATTATAACTCATTAAGTATTCATTAAAATCAATTAAAACTAATTTGACACATTGCTAATTTTTTGCTCTATTTTTCCATGTAAGCACATGTTCCTACCATGAATTTTTTTATCCTATTTAAACTCCTCCAATAATGTTTCAAATCACTTAAAATTGATATGATATGTTGCTTATTTGTTGCCCTATTGTTTGCAAATAACCTCATATTTTTCCCATTAAATTTATAATTAAATTATAACTTGTGCAATACTGCTGCAAATCACTTAAAACTAATTTGACATGTTGCTGACTGCTTGCCCTCTGTGTCTATGTAAGCACATCTTCCTAGCTCTTATGGTTTGTCCGTAACAAATCATTAGGGTTAGGGTTTCATCAAAGTATTGCTTTCAGGGTGGTACCATCGCCCACAAAAGGCCTGGCTCCATGCCAGGCGAGATATGAGTATGTATGTCTGCTAGTGCAGTTCCATGGACTATGCAGAGAAGGTCATAGCAGCAGTCTTGCTCGTGGACAACCTAAACACACTATTAAGCAATGGAAAGGAAAGGAATGCTAGGAACTCGAATAGCATGGCAGGGAAAGGATTGGAAGGAAGGGAAGGGACAGGAAGGGAAGGGAAGTTCTTCCTTTAAATTGCTGTGCAATTTAGTATACTAGTTATTATTATTATTATTATTATGTGAAACAAGGCTATTCCATACTTTTATCTATACATCAATAGTGAAGGCCCCATTTAAGCATGTAAGTCCCGGAACTCCTTGACGTCCTGCAACTCCCGCTATGTCCCACTAACTCCTGCTAACTCCCGCTAACTCCCATAACTCCCGCTAACTCCCGCTAACTCCCTCTAACTCCCGTAACTCCCGCTAACTCCCGTAACTCCAGCTAACTCCTGCTAACTCCCGTAACTCCCACTAACTCCCGCTAACTCCCATTACTCCCGTAACTCCCATCTAACTCCTGTCGACTCCCATAACTCCCGGTAACTCCCGCTAAGTCCCACAACTCCTGCTAACTCCCATAACTCCTGGTAACTCCCGCTAACTCCCAAAACTCCCGGTAACTCCTGTCAACTCCCGTAACTCCCTGAAGTCCCAAATGGAGGCTCCGTTTGGGAGTTACATGCTTAAATGGGGCCTTAGTGACGATACAGGCAGCAGTTCTATGCTTTACATACTAAAAGTATATTCCCAAATCATCACACTTTCTCACTACTTACGATCTGTCGTAATTATGAACTTAAAACATTAATTCAGCATTTTCTAAATTATATTCTCATACAAAAGACACAATTCATCATAATTGTATAACACCTCCTCTCCAACAGTTTACCTGCCTACATATCTAAAGATAGTGCCTAAAAACAATTTAGCAATTTAACTTCCCAATAAGTAGCATCGACAATTATTCTGTACTTGAAAGCACCTTATTATAATGATGACTGATTCTTTTTTGTAAATCATATTTTGAGGCTAAACATTTACAAAATTAAGGTAAGTACCATCTTTAAAAAACCTGACTGATGGTTCGAAACTTCACACATCAAAACAAACTACTTTTTGGATTACAATTAATTAAATTTGGTACATAATCCAACTCTTTTGCTTTAAAACTTTTACTAAAATATCAACAACATTTATCATTCTATTCTAAATACAATTACTAAATAGTTTTTTTGTGCACAGTTTGCATTTTTCATGGTACAGTTTCACATATCATTTGTGTGATTTTACAATTTCTCAAATCGTCCCAGTTAGAGCCAAAACTAACTTGATTGGTGTGAGGTTTACGGCACTAATGATGCACAAGTTTTTTTTGTTTTGTGACGGCATCGTCGTAATTTGCATGAAGAGAGGCCACAAATACATTTGGTAAGGGCCTAGCCTCAACGAATGATCCTGCTGAAGAAGTTTAAGAAGTTTAAGAAGTTTTATTGGGTGTCCAATTTCAGATACAATCTGTTAAACATTGACCTGCTGCTGTCTGGACAATTCTGAAAGTCTCCTTCGAACACCTCTGCATTTTCAAACTTCTTCTTCCATGTGAGAGCTGGGTTCATCTGTTGAACGTTTTAAAAGCTCTGCAGGACTGCACATGTGTGCATGAACAACACAACCTATAAAAATGTGGTCCTAATGGTTAAAATCAGTGCGTATGTATAACAACATTTTACGAGCTGATGAAGGTTGCGTTCGTTGTCCACGTATGCACTTAATCCCCACTTACAGGCTTTGTCTCTGTGTGACGCTGGCCAAGTGATCCAGACATGCTACTTTAGCGTCAATTATTTGTCCTTGGAGACTGTCACATTTTGTGGCACATATGACAGCTAGTGTATCAGACCTTTGTGGAAGTTCACTTTGTGTGCATATTTTTTACTTTCTTGATTTCTCTAGGTCCTGGCTTTTCCACACGCCGTTTTCATAATTTGAATAAATGCAATGTGCCTGAAAGTAGACATACACACCATGTACATGAAACGCTAACGCTAATAACACTGTCAATTGGTATTCAGGCAGAGGGCCATCATTACCTTCTGAGTTATTTTACAGGAGAGACAGTGTTAACATTTTTTCTTATAACAATCTGATATTTTGATTCATGAGAAGGCTTGAAGACACAACTTTGTGCATTCACCAGATATCGTGAACAAATTGACAAGTGATCAACCTGTCTCACAATATTGAGGTCTTGATTTCAAAACAAATCGGCTGGCACTTTCGGTCTATTTAAACAGTTTCTTTGCACTGCAGAAACAACAATCAGACACAACCACAGTCTGAGGAGGTGAATACAAATTTTAAAATATTTAAGAACATATACTTGTTTAAAAAAAAGTTAAATGTTGGCAAGGGAATGGACATTTAAAGGCTTTGGGCCGGACCATAAATTCCAGGATATTATTTTGCTTATTGTCATACTGGCCTGATATAAAGATTAAACCGAACACAACAATTTTGTAACTTATTCGTGGTAAATATGACTATGCATAAGTCAATTCTTTTATTTACTGTACAGCTTGCTTGAGTATCAGAAGTGGACACATGTGCTGACATCTATATACAACAATTGATATTTAGAAAATCCAGATGTTTTTAGCACTTTCTGTTGTTAGCAGTTTTTGTGTTATTTTCTTAAAGTGGCTTATTGTATCAAAAGACTTACTCACCAGCTTCTGAACAGACACAATTCCCAGAGATCAGTGCAACATTATGAATTTCCCTTCAATTTAAAGAAATTCGTTAATTCTAAAGGTAAGTTTCAAGCATTCATATCTAACGAATATAGTGTAAATTTTCCAAATAAGCACTTCCAGCTTGTGAAGGATGAGTGTTTATTTATGGCTGTTTGATGATGTCAGTTATATCACTGCAGGTTATTTCGTTTTCATTGTATGAGTTTAAAATTCCACTTCTGCCATTTGACATCATGACATGCCGAACAGTGAACACACCTAAATGGATGAGTGTTGAAATGTGTAAGTTTAACATGGAAAATACACTCACAAGCAAAAGAAATGCAACCTTTTAAACAATATGTTTGCACAAGCAAAATTGTTTGGCAATTGGAGGTATTGATGTAACTGCAGCTATTGTCAGTCTATTTTAGGCATTTGTGTTAAATTTGAGATTTTACAACCAAACAGACAGATCTTACTTTTATATAATTTACTTTTATCTTTATGTGTCTGTCCAGTGTATCTGCGGACAACTGTTTCAATCATCCTCCACCTCCTGTCTTGATTAGCCTACCAAGTGCATAAATGCCGGACATAAAGCCCCAATTAATTATCCATCCATCCGTCCTGTGTGTCAAACTGATGCTCTTGCCACTTGTCAATAAGTCTTTGGCAAGCAGTTTATAAGCTTAATTCCCAGCAGTACTCAAAATGATTGTCCAGTAAGGCCACACATAATTGATCTTTAGCTTCTCGGATTCGTCTCAAGGCACTTTTTCTAGGGTCAGTCGGTAGGACAAAAAAAAAAATAGGTGAAAAAAAATTTTTTTATAATGTCAAAAAATTTTTTTTTTTCAATTTTTTTTTTCCATCTGCAGGTAATCTATTGTGTCGGCGGGTCCGCGAAGCTAAGAATCAATTATGTGTGGCCTTATCCCGGGCCAGTAATTAGGACCCCCACAATTCTCAATATCCGCGTTCCCAAATTTTAATTTGCACGCTTGTTAATAATATTCTATAATTAAATGTTTTATGAATTTCTGATTCCTCAACAACACAACTGTATTTTTCAGCTTGGTGAGGAGCATATCTAATTGGTGAAGCAGGTGAATTTTGTGGAAGCACTGAAAAAGAACAGCTTGTGAGCTCCAGGTTGTAAAGTGCCCTTTTGGATACTGGCAAAATTACATACAATTTCCTGATGGAAATATTCCAGAGTTTAGGTAATAAAGTTTCAAGAAATATGTATCTGACAAAGACTTGTGTGAGAGTCAGTCAGTATAATAACTGTCTGGGCTTGACAAGGGTCCCATATTTTATTGTCACATCATTTGCATAAACATCAACTCATATATAAACATCAAGCAACCTCAACTTGGCTGCAACCAATCCCAAGTCAACCAATTCCCAGTCAACCAATAACAGGACAGTGGGTCCTCTGCCCACACACCAATATTCCCCCCTGTCTCAGCTTCCCCCCTTGTAGACCCAGGCTCACATGACTTGCTTATTGCAGCATTATCCATTAATTCCTCAATTAGTGATACTTCAATTATTCTGCAGTCCAAGCCCAAATTATGTAATCAAAATGATCCCACTAATTTATCCCATTGTGCCTGCCTTAATAACCTGCAGCTGCAACCTGCAGATGAACTCTCTACAATGAATGGAACAATGCATGTTATCTAACTGGCCTAATGACCACAGTGGTGATTACATGGATGTCTCCTGCATGTACCTGTCCTTCATTGAATTTCATGATTTCATGCCATTAATCCCCGTATATGATGCAGGCCTAAATGTACTCAATTATCGCTCCCTTCATTAACTAGCCCATAATTGTATTCAGTAAGCCTGAGTTTACGTAACAATGACCACCTGGACTCCTGACCAATCAATACCTGTTAACCAACTTGTCTGGCTTGGTCAGATCCCATTAACTATTAAACTTCATTATCAGTCCAGGTCTCATTGTCTTTTTGCAATGCCATTCCCAGCATTGGAAATACTCAAATAATAAACATTTTAGTGAGCTCAGCAAATAGTAAAACCTGCAAGTACACTTGGCCTCTTTACACTACCTAAGGCCATTTTTAGATAAAAAGAACCTAGTGATTTTTATCTACTTTACTGCTTGCCATGCTGAGCTCAACATACTTGAGGGAAGTGATTACTAGATATTAAAAATGTTGAGTTGTTAACTCATACGACGTATCTGCAACCACTGGTTCCAATAAAATACAAGTAGAAATGTAACTATAAATATGCTGATATTATCAAATGGGGAAGCTGTAAATCAGGTTGGCTTTATGCCCTTCCTTTCCCCGGACTCTCAAATTTTCACCCTTTTTTCACAACAAGTACCCCCACAAACAACATGCAACATTAAAGATGATATCAAATCAATGAGATGAATGATATGAACAGTAAAACCGATGCCTAAATAAAAGTCATTGATTGTATTTGATGTTATATCAATAGTTCTTGTCTTTAAATTAGTGTCCTTAATATATCATAAATTTCACAATATTATGATCGAATCATGTGCGCTCGAGATTTTTCGAAACAGCACTCCATCCTTGACGTCTGTGTCTCCATAGGTTCCGCATCTGACTCTATAGGTTTCGCATCTGACTCTATAGGTTTCGCATCTGACTCCATAGGTTGTGTGATCGATTCATCTCAGGAAGCAAATTGGGTGGTAAATTAGTGGCTGAAATGATAAATAGGCACGGCAGTTTACTGTTCGGTTGGAACGAGGTGGGAGTCTCCTTGTCCTGGGCCCACCAACGGTAGCAATCTGCTTGGTGTCTGGATAGGCCGTGGGTGACTCGCAAGACAAGGCATAATCAATAAATTTACAATGCAATACAAATTACTTAGCTACACAACATACATTAAGACTTGGTAATCATATAATTGTAGAGTAAGAGCACAGTGACTGTCACTGCTCAAGAGACCATTGCTTCGCACAATGTCTTTATTGTGAGCATATTGCTCTAAAACGTTACCTGGACATGCTTATACCAGCATTCTCCATATTTCATAACATCATTAATGTCAGAAGTGTGAGCATAATGCTCCAACACATTACCTGGACATGCTTATACCAGCATTCTCCATATTTCATAACATCATTAATGTCAGAAGTGTGAGCATAATGCTCCAACACTTTACCTGGACATGCTTACAGCAGCATTCCTAATTTTCCTGACATCATAATTGTCTTCAGTGTGAGCACAATGCTCCAACACATTACCCGGACATGCTTCCCCAGCATTCCTCATATTTCATAAAATCATCAGTGAACAGTATTCATAAGGTCTTGTTGCTACCCTCTTCATCACCCAATGGTGCCATCAGCTTATCAAAACTTCCCATGCCCCCTTCAATGCCCCTACACCATCCAGTCACATGCAGAACCAAAAACCTCCCTGAGCGTCCCCAATTAGAGGCCCCAGACCTACATATGCCCAAAAGATGACAGGGAATTAAAAGTGGAAGCTGACTTGCCACTTGTCTATGCACTGAGACAGCAGCTGGTGCAGTGGATGTGTGGACTTGGAATGAGCCCAGGGGTGCAATATACCTGACCTCTTGAGGGACCTCTTGCAGGTCACTAACGGGAGCTTGCACAGCGGAACACTCAGAACAGTATTTCCACTTGCACTTCCAGCCCTTGTAACAAAAGTAACAGAAAAAAAACAGGGCTGCTCCAATTGCAAATAAAAAACAGCATTATTGCTATTATTATCAACAGCACAAGTATGTGCTTAGTGAATGTCAGCCAGCGCCAATAGCAGATGGGCCTATGTATTAAAAACAGACACGACTAATTCGAACTGATATTTGTCTCCTGAGACCACCACTGACTCTATCCTTACACAAAATTACACCTTAAGCAGATCACTTACCGTGGCATGGCCCTTCTTGGCTGTGTCCTTTTTGGCATCTGTGGGACACTTCTGGGGACAGGACATCTTCCGACTGCTGTAATCCACCGGAGTAGTCGTGGGGGAGGTCCCATCGGGCTGATCTCCTTGATCAGTGGCTTCAAGGACATGCAGGCAGAATCGACGTGCCAAGATGAAATGAGTTAGCCCCATTTTCATGTGGGCTAATGTGGGATGCAATACATACATATATATATAGCTGATCTGCCGCCGTAATCCATTGGGCAGGAGAGATCATCGTCAGCTGGGCAAATGCAAAACTTGTTTCCGCTTTGCAAATATCAGAAGTGTCAAGTGAATGTCAATTATATCACTGCCCTACCATCTGGTCCATTCAGATGGGAGGAATGGGTTGGCGCTTAGACCCCACTCCGCCTGGAGTGATTGGGGGGCTACAGCCTGCCTCCCCAAGGTGATTCCTCTCTCCTTGGTCCCCGCTTGATTGCCATCATGCAGTTGAACTCCCTGGACAGGCCATTGATCTTCCTCTCCAACTCATCCATTCTGGAGTTCCTCATACTTCCTTCCTGCTGCTGTTGAACTGTAGATATGTCCATTGGCTCCTCATGCCGCTTTGATGAAGCGGAGCCATTCATGGTTCTGTACACTGTATATGCATCGGCCTCATATTTTTGCACTGCTTCAATTGCCTCAAGGTAATTGGCTGGTCCCTTCTCCTGTACCAGCCTCAGTACCAGCTTCTCATCTTGTAGGCCACGCATGTACCATCTGAGCATAGTCCTCTGCTGATCCACGTTTCTCTCAGCAGACGGAAATGCCAAATCTGCTGCTATTGAGAATCTGCGACCGTAAGCATTGGTTGCTTCGTGCGGTTGCCTAATCACTGTCTCCAGCTCATCTCTCAGCCTCTCAGCTTCATGGTGAGATAGAAACATCTTTTGTAGATGCATCCTGACATCATGCCAGGTGGCTGCATTTCGGTCAGCTAGCCCAGCCAGATACTTTTCCAATTCCAAACGTAAAGCCCCCTCAGCTGTTAGGGCTGCAACATAAACAGTTCTCTTGGCATATGGGATTGTCAATTCTATATCCCTGATCCACTCACGGAACTTCTGATTTGAAGTGCTATCACAGCTCTTGACCCTCTTGACCTGAGCCTCTGCCTTACTGCGCTCTGAGGCCTCTGCAAATTGTCTGGCCTGTGTCTGCAGATGGTTCACTTGTTCTTGTCTGAGCTGGTGATCAGCCGCGAGCAGTTGTTGCATATTCATTTTGACTGGCTAGCTGTCTAGTTACTCAATAGCAGTGTAATTTACAGTGTACAGAATGGCAGTCTCTAGAGCATTAAAGCCATGGCGAGTGTTCTGAGCAAGAATTTTAGATGACTTACTGTCACTTGGTCTGATGAGTCTGTGAATTCATAGCCCTGGCATTGCAGTTCCTTGATGATTGTCTCAAAGAAGATAATGTTCTGCTGCATTGTCATCTTCTGGAAGTGAGCAGTCAAATAGTCTTGATAGTCCATGTTGTTTCCACAGATTGAAGAGTGATCACAAAAAAAAAAAATTTTGTGCTTGTCTATCCCAATATGCTGTGATAAATGAATCTCGTCGTGGTCACCAAATATGTAAAGTGCCCTTTTGGATACTGGCAAAATTACATACAATTTCCTGATGGAAATATTCCAGAGTTTAGGTAATAAAGTTTCAAGAAATATGTATCTGACAAAGACTTGTGTGAGAGTCAGTCAGTATAATAACTGTCTGGGCTTGACAAGGGTCCCATATTTTATTGTCACATCATTTGCATAAACATCAACTCATACATAAACATCAAGCAACCTCAACTTGGCTGCAACCAATCCCAAGTCAACCAATTCCCAGTCAACCAATAACAGGACAGTGGGTCCTCTGCCCACACACCAATATTCCCCCCTGTCTCAGCTTCCCCCCTTGTAGACCCAGGCTCACATGACTTGCTTATTGCAGCATTATCCATTAATTCCTCAATTAGTGATACTTCAATTATTCTGCAGTCCAAGCCCAAATTATGTAATCAAAATGATCCCACTAATTTATCCCATTGTGCCTGCCTTAATAACCTGCAGCTGCAACCTGCAGATGAACTCTCTACAATGAATGGAACAATGCATGTTATCTAACTGGCCTAATGACCACAGTGGTGATTACATGGATGTCTCCTGCATGTACCTGTCCTTCATTGAATTTCATGATTTCATGCCATTAATCCCCGTATATGATGCAGGCCTAAATGTACTCAATTATCGCTCCCTTCATTAACTAGCCCATAATTGTATTCAGTAAGCCTGAGTTTACGTAACAATGACCACCTGGACTCCTGACCAATCAATACCTGTTAACCAACTTGTCTGGCTTGGTCAGATCCCATTAACTATTAAACTTCATTATCAGTCCAGGTCTCATTGTCTTTTTGCAATGCCATTCCCAGCATTGGAAATACTCAAATAATAAACATTTTAGTGAGCTCAGCAAATAGTAAAACCTGCAAGTACACTTGGCCTCTTTACAAGGTGTCTACTGGTTGACAGAGACAATCATAGATTAATAGTCACAATTGATAGACTAATTAATCAGTCCTCAATTAAAACAGCTTCCCAAATGTGTACTCGTATCACTGCAATTGAGGGAGCTCAGCTAGCCAAGGAAATGGCTATCACAATTCTAATAATTCCAGACCAGTTATACTGGGATTTCAAGATGCTAGTTTGTATATGGTAAGAATGACAAACAATATAGTTACGGTTCACAGATAGACTAAAAGATGATTTATTGTAGGTGACAGCAGGTTATATAGAAATATGAACAAACATGTAATTGGTGGATAGCAACAGCCAATCAGAGTACAGTATTGAGACAATGGGGCAGTGCCCCTATGCATTGCATAAACAGTATGTGGGTTCAGTGATTCTGGACTCCAGGTTTCATAACCAGAAAGGTGCTAATTGTTAAAGTGCAATTAACTCCCCTTAGATAATTGTCACAAGCTTTATCCCCCCAATTCATCTTAATTCCCAATAGAAAGAATGCTGGATCACAGGGAATTGTCAGATGCCTTGGTTTGGCAAGGCCTTTGTGTTGGGGCTTAAAGATAGCCCCAGCATGATAAATGGTACAACATTATAGAGGATTAAAATTAGGGCCCTTTGTGTAAGTTGCTGTCACAAAGGGCAAGCCCTGTGTGAATGGACTTTAATTATATGGTCTCTTAAATGTGGACAATTCTCTGGACTGGCGAACTTGTATAATGCATTAAATGCATGGAAATTACTCTTGGCCAAAAATGTATCAACTTAAATGTAGACAAAAAGATATTACCCAACTTTTGGATCCAAGCCTCACTGATCAAGGTAAATACATAGAAGTGCTGTAGGGAAGCTCTAACAAATAGATCTAAGGAATATACCTAATATAATACACATAATTGCATGTCTGATTTTACAAGCTGAACCATTTCCTGAAATCATCGGATTTAGAAGCTTGACCAAAATTTCCAGGTAATTATTTACCAAGACTACTATACACTTCTTGAATGTTTAGCCTTGGTCGTTCAAAAAATCTCCTTGCACACTGATATACAAGGCAAAAAACCTGCTTTAATTAAATAATGGTACATAATGAACTATTTCAAAATGAAATATATGATTTTGCTTACATTGCTGTGGGAAGAGCAGTCTCTTGAATGCTGCCACTTCCTGGTTCATGTGTAAATGAAAACTTTGTATTGTTGTCTTTTATCACACATAATTAGCCATAACATCAATATTTGAAGCTAATGCTACATGGCTATTGTGTAATATGTTTGAAGAACAGACGGACACTTTTTGTATCATATTCTTACAGGGGGCCAGTCAAAATCTCCTTTTCCCTAAATCTACTTCTCCAAAATCTACGTCTGACAAAATCTACTTTTGACAAAATCTCCTTTTTTCTGTCAAAATCTACTTAATTTTACAAAAATCTACTTTTCCCAAAATCTACTTTTGGCAAAATCTCCTTCAAATTATTTATTTATTTTTTATTTAATTACTTTGATAAAATAATGTTTTAGTGATATATAATCCATTAAAAACTTAAAGGAATAGACCAGAGCTCCTGGATAAATCTTAATTACAACAAGTTTATACCATGATCAGAAGAGCAATTACAAGAATATCTCCAGTGACTTAATGTAAAAATTAAGGCAAAAATTGACAAAATTCCAAATTATTTAATTCCCTGTGATGTTTTAAGCCACAGAACGATTATTTCTTAAAAATGGTCATGAAAATTAATATTTTTTGTCTCATGCTGGAAATATTTTTGTTTTCATGCCATTTAAGGGCATTATAGGCCTATAAATAGCCTATAAATAGCCATATTTGGCACCTACATCTGGCGCCACCCTATGGCAACAGCTATAACAAAACTAATTTTTAATATTGTTTTCTAAGGCCTAAAAAATCAATTTTGTGGAGGGACAATTTTGAGATAGCCCCTTATTGGGCTAAAAATAGCCAAAAACTGGTTTTCCCGCCAAAATTTCAGCCTCATTTTTTGCGGGAAAACCACATTTTGCCTTTTTTTAGCCAATAAAAGGGCTATCTCAAAATTGTCCCTGCAGATAATTGTTTTTGGAGGCCTCAGAAAACAATATTAAAAATTAGTTTTGTTTTAGCTGTTGCCATAGCGTGGCTCCAGGGGTGGGTGCCAAATATGGCTATTTATAGGCTATTTATAGGCCTATAATAGACTGAAATTGCACGAAAGCACAAATATTTCCAGCCTGAGACAATTTTTTTTTAATTTTTAATGAATATTTAAAGGAAATTATTGTTTTGTGCCTTTAAAGTCCACAGAAAATTGAGTAATTCAGATTTATGATAATTTACCCTAATTTTTTACATTAACTCACTGGAGTATATGAATTACGTGAAAGATTACATTGTGAGTAATCTTTCATGTATTTCACAATTACTTTTTATGGTAATTGACCGAAAAACGTTAGTAGGAATTGCAATTTTATACATATAGGCCTATGGATTTTTTGGTTGGCCTCTGCAGCGATTTCTAATCTTTGACAGGTCTTTTGTACCTAAACTTTTGACACTTTATACTCCTAATGAGACATTACTTCAAAATATTTTGGAAATAAAATTTATCGGAGTCTGGGTCATAAATCGAAATTTGTCTTTAATTCACTTATCAGGCTTTTTCACCTGTATATTTAAATATATTTGCCCATAAACTGATATTTTCATGACATAACTGTCACCCATTTTGAATTTGAATGCTAACTGCTGTTCTAACAATGGCTGTTGTCTTAATTGCAATTCAAACACTGGCCATTGTCTTAATAGCTATTCAAACACTAGCAATGCATTGTATATATTCCAAGAAATTGCAATTACTTAGACATAAAGCATTCATATAACGTTCAAGTAATATTAATTTGTTTGTAAATTTTACATCTTTTTTAAATTTCGATATTTTACTGCAAGTAAATAATGAAATGATAAATTCATCTGCACTAATAAATTTCAAGTAAACAGAATCGTTTTTCACACTGAAATTGTCTTTGACTTACTAAGCAAGAGTAAGAGTAAATCAAATCTAAAATGGGTGCAATGACAAGTTTCACTAATTTCGTATTTCGCCATTTTACCAATTTATTTGACTAGCAGTTCACTTCAATCAATGATTTACTTAGTCATTTTACTTATTTAGGTATAGTCATTTAAATGATTAGGCAGTCATGTAGTTTGTTGATTTAATTAAGTTTCTTTAAAATTGGAGAACAAATGTGAATAGACAATGTGAATCATTTCAATGAGCATAATCATTTCAGAATTTACTTACAAATTTGGCATTTAAGCTAATGTGTCTGAATAAGTAATAACAATAATTTGAATGAGTTAAAATGCGGTATTATACCTAGAATTAATCACCCAGAGAATCTACTCAGTGGAATTATTTGGTTTATTCCGTAATATTTAAAACAGATCTATATAGGCAAGCCAAATAAGCCAGATTTATTTGCAAAATATTCGTTTCAGTCATTTTAGGAATGAGATACTAAATTCCTTAATATTTCAAACCACAATTGGGTTTGTATAATTATCAAAACATACTAATTTCAACGGATTTTAAAGAAGCAACTTTCTAATGATATTATGAAAAATTCAAATAATGTCATTTACTTGTCAAAAAAATGTTAAACTAGAGTCACTTAACAGTGTTGTATTCAAACTTATCTTTATTGCATGGGATTGTATTTGTATTCAGTTACTTTTGGCTCAATTGTATTTAAATGCGTGTATCTGCATTTGAACCCAAACCTGGTCTTTAGTGTGTATTTTAAACTATTTTTAGCATAAAAAGATGTTAATTTTTGCATAAGTTTAAGAAAAGTTAAGTATTTTAAACATATAAAGGTAATGTAAAACTAGATTTAGCTAAATTAAGGTTTAAATAACTTTTTTTTTCTAAAGTAGATTTGGGAAAAAGGAGATTTTGGCAGAAGTAGATTTTGGCAAAATGAAGTAGATTTTGGTTTTCAAAAAAAGTAGATTTTGGTAGGAAAAGTAGATTATGGAAAAGTAGATTTTGGAAAAAGTAGATTTTGACTGGTATTCTTATTACAGAATGAAATGCAGCAGCGGAATGCAGGCCTGTCATGCCATCACAGCACTAACGACTTGAAGATGGAGTCCACTGAAAGTAGTCACTGGCATAAATTTCAAGGTATATATACAATTTGATCAAATAAAATGTCCTGTTTATATTGCATAGAACTAGTTTTTCTGTGTGGCAAGTAAATAAATGTTGCAATTATTAAAACTTATGAAAACAACTGTCATATTTTGGAGAATTTCATTTCATTGACAACAAATGTATAATATTAAAGCAGAACATAAAATCGGTAGAACATGCAACTCAAAACGTCTTTTTCTTTTAACAAGCTGGCCTCTAAATAGATCGCACCGGTGCTGATGGGTTGTAAAACATAAACTCACTCATTCTTTAACAAGCTGAATTACATGTAATACCATGGTAAAACATGATTTTGAATTGATGCTCTTTACGGATATATTATTTTTGGTTTTTTCAGGCTGGAACTGCAAATACTACCTTGAACGCGCAAGGCCAGCCTTATCAGGCCCGTAGCCAGGACTTTTTATGGGGGGGGGTGTGTGGAAAGCAATCAAAGGGAAAGTGAGGCCTGTAGGGCCGAAACTTTGCGGAGGGGGGTCTGGGGGCCGCTCAAGGCCCCCAGAAGCCAACAGATTTGAGACACTCTGAGACACATTCTGAGCATTCCAGAGAGTTAAATTTGATGGAAAAATTCCCAAAAAACTTCAATAGGGTAACATCTTAAATGCCAAAGAACGCAGTCTTTGGGAATTATGACCTTTTCTTACAGCCTGGTCTATACTGATGATTTGCTCAAATTGAAGAGAAATTTAATGCAAGGATATACTAAATACCAAGTGTTTTGAGCAAATAATCTTTGAAATCAGAGGGCTTTTAACATATTGTAATGAAATTTCTCTGCGATTTTAGAAAATCATCAATTTTGACCTGATAAAAAAAGGTAAAAATTTACAAGACATTTAAAAGGTTACTATGCAAATGCTTCCAAAGTCCCTGTTTTCACTAAAAGCAAGTTATAATCTTAACATCATGAACCACTTTTGGAGAATTGAAATTAGTATCACTAGCTTTTGCGAAAACACATAGACATATATGGAGTTATTTGCAGCGAAATTGGAGAGGCATTGACTCATGCTATGGTGGGGGCAGTGAGGGTCCTGTAAGAGGGGGTCATGGGAGGAAAAACACAGGAGAGGAAGGAGACAGCTAGGAAGATTCTATAGAGGGATGCTGAGGCCAAAGCCATACTGAAGAGGCAGGGCAGGGTGCATACATCAGTTATTAGGCCTGAGGTAGAGAGGGAGAATGCAGAGAGGGTAGAGGAAGATAATTTAGAGGCAGGGATGGAGAGGGCAAGACCAAGGGAGGAGAAAGAGATGAAGGGGACAAAAAACATATGGGGTGAGGGTAGAAAAGGAGGTACACGAGATCGAGGTGACAAAAGCTGGGGAAAAGGGAGTAGCTATTGCTCAGCGGAAGAAGAAAGGGAGAGTATGAGTCAGACAGATAGGAGGACTAAAGAGGGGGAGGATTGATACTTAAGAAGGCTAAAGCTATCAGGAGGAGGCAAGACAGCCACAAGAGCTTGTATACAGAAGTAGTCCAAACATTGGTTCTGATTCCAGAAATGTAGTAATGGAGAATGTAGAGAGGTGCAAGTCAGAGAGATATAGATGATGAGGGAAGGAGGAAGATGAATAAACCAGAGAAGGCTTGAGCTAACAGGAGGAAGCAAAAATTAGGGAGGAGTTAACTTGGTCTGAGCATTGCTTCTGAATATAAACATAGGCTGCGCAGCAGCAAACCTTCAGCGAATAACACCTTTAGAAGATTACAATAATATCATAAAATTGGTGCGTTTACGAAATTGCTTATAGGTATGCAATAGCGGTCGAGTAGTGGCCTTCCCTTATCTCTATTTTTCCAATGATTCATAAAGTGTTATACGCATCAAAAAGCACTGCTAAATTAATTGCATAGGTGATTTGTTTAGAAAAATGCATTACTGTATATGCAATAGTGGGGAAGTTTTGCCTCCGATATAAAAAAAATTCTTTAAAATATTTTTTCTCAATATTACAAAAACTATAGAATAGCCATCTGTCAGATCATGAAAAGGCACAACTAGACCATACAAGCCATAAGTGTACCAAACTTCATCCATGTATATGGAATAGTGACCGGATGTTCGGCCAGAAACAAAAATAATAATGTTTATGTTTTTTCAATATTTAAAAAAGTATATATATTTTCCATCAGACCTTTCAAAAGGCACACCTAGACCATATTGACCATATGTGTACCAAAGTTTATCCATGTACATGCAATAGAGAGCGAGTCTTAGCCCAAAAAACAAAAAAATATGTTTTTATATCTTTTCTCATTTTTTCAGAAAGTATAGAATATCTGTCAATGAGACCATCAAAAGGCACAACTGGACCATATAGGCCACGTGTGTACCAAATTTCATCCATGCACATGCAAGAGTGACCGAGCCTTGGCCCGGAAACGAAAACATTTTTTTTTTTATATTTTCTTAATTATTTCAAAAAGTATTTAAGATCTATTCATCAGACCATCAAAAGGCACAACTAGACCATACAGGCTAGATGTGTACCAAATTTCATCCCCATACATTCAATAGAGGCCGAGTGCCGGGCCGGAAACGATCTATCCGCCCGCCGCCCGCCCGCCCGCCCGCCCGGCGGACGGACAGCATTTTTTCCCAAGTGATTACAATACCTTCTTCGAACTTCGTTCGCTGAAGGTAAAAATGCAGAAATGTAACGGGGGAGGTGGAAAGCAGAGAGATGCTGTAGGTAGAAAGTTAGGAGACATAAGCTAGCGAGGAACCAGTGAGGGAGCTATTATTACTAATATATTAGGAGCCCAAAGAACTACGAAGTAGACAGAAAGGCAGAATACAGAGAGAGCGGAGTAATAGATGGAGCATGCATATGTCAGGGAGAGGGCAGACAGGGAGGAGAGAAGAATTGTTGTGGAGGAGAGAAAAGCTGTCGAGGAAGAAGAAAGGACAAGGAGGAGACAGATGGGAAGACCAGATGTGGCCGCATTAGGATAGGAGGCAGCGAGAGAGTAATGAGAGAGGCCCAAGAGATAGAGGAGGGTGCAGAGACACAGGAAGCAAGAGCTAAGGAGGAGGAAAGATCTATTTGGGAGGAGACTAGAACTGGGTTGAGGCAGAAGGGGATAATGCAGGGAGAGGAGGGTCAGAGATAGCTAGAATGAGAGTAACTGGAGAGTTAGGAGGATAACATACAGGAGGGAATGGCTAGGGAAGAGATGCATGGAAAGGGAGAAACCCAGAGAGACAGAAAGGAAGAGTGGAAGGAGGCATAAGCAAGGGAGGAGGCAGTGTAGTGTGAAATATAGCACTTTACAAGGTTTGCAACCAGCAGTTTTTCGTAGGACAGTTTTATCTACTTGAATTGGTTGACTTTATTTAGCCCTATTATCTTTATATTTATCATGCACAGGCATTCAATGCAATGAACATGTTGGAACAATCTTTTACTTCTTCCTATGTAATGGCATTGTGTATCAGATTGCTCTGCTTTTATTTTAATAAGAGTTCCTATTCTTCTGTTCGATGTTATAAGATGCTCAATTAATACAAATTTTATTAAACTCATTACGTATGGATGGGTAATGCTACATGTGACAGACAGCAAAACAGTTTTAAAACTCAATATTAATATGCACCAGTTTGTAAGTTAATTTTAGGTTGCCAGTCAATACCTTATGCACACAATTTTAGTAGGAAGAAGTAAAAGATTGTTCCCGTGCATGATAAATTTAAAGATAATAGAGCTAAATAAAGTCAACCAATTCAAGTAGATAAAACTGTCCTACGAAAAACTGCTGGTTGCAAACCTTGTAAAGTGGCAGACCTCACTGAGTTACCCACCATTTGGTTATGTTTCTTGTAGTATGAAGCCAGAAGGAGATCACAGTATGTATGACAATCTTTAGCAATAGAAACCTTCATTCAAGAAAATTTAGTAAATTCATGGCTAATAAATGGAAATGAGCGCTCCTTTCAAGCAAACATGCATGTACAATTGGTTTGGAGCATCAAATAATTCTGGTCTTTCAAAAATAATTTTTACTATTCTGTCCAATGTTATCAGATGCATTCTTACTTAAACTCAATTAATTTTGATTTGATATGTGATGCAATTGTTGCGTACAAGTGGTCCCAGTTTGTATGGCGTAAAAACGTTAGGTATTACTACAGTAATTCATGTTCCTATTCGGTATATTTCTTGTCTACCTCTTTGTTAAAAATAAAGAGTCCAGTAAGATGTAGGCATGTGAATCATCTTTGTCTCTACTTCTAGCAGCTCATGTAGACAACGAACTTGATGTACCACTAAGAGTCCTTTCACTCCTTAGTGTTTATAAGTCTCACTTTTCGAGGTATACATTTTTCACTATTTGGCATGTACATGAATTTGTAAACCTGCAAAAACGAACACATACACGAATTTAGCATTCGTTTAAGTGTGAAATATAGCAATGCACAAATTTGTGTAGGTGTAATTACGAACATTGCAACCTTAAACTTGGCTAAAACTAACTCTAAACCTAATTTTAACACTAAACCCTAAAGATATAATACTTCCACGAATGTTACTGTTAGCAGATACACGAATGAATGATAAAGCACATTCACAAGTGTTTTTTCACATGTACACGAGCACCTATGCTCGTTTTTGCATGTCCACAAATTCGTACATGCTCGTTTTTACACCTCCACGAATTCGTGAACATGCAAAATAATGAAAAATATATTCATGCACTTTTCTGAAATGTGCAATTTGTGCGTTCTCCTGTCAAGTCAGTTGTACCATCCACTGCTTCAGCAGACCGAAGAACCATGTCAAATAGGTGATGCCTCCTTTGTGTTCACACTATACACCAGTATTGATGCACCATTACAAGAGAGCCAGTTATCCTCAGTGCAAGGCTTCTTCCTAACTAGAACTTGTTGCAATTAGTTGCGAAACACTTACATTCTGAAAATTTGTTATGCAAAAACTTTTCACTGCAAAAAATGTACTCTGTGACTCATGGTAGCCGATGACGTTTCCTCATCATTCATGTACCATGGGAGCCATGGAAATCTTTTGATTAATCATGATCAAGAAAACTAGAAGAGGAAGTTGTATTAAAATGTCAAAGTACTAGTTAGAACCTGGCAATAAGCTGTCTGACTGACTTAGTTGTCCTACTCCTCTTATTAACTTTTAATTTTCACAAAATAAACAATCTGATTGTTTGTTTGCTGTCCACAACAAGCAGTATTAGTCTCC
Organism: Platynereis dumerilii; assembly: GCA_026936325.1. Classification (NCBI taxonomy): domain Eukaryota; kingdom Metazoa; phylum Annelida; class Polychaeta; order Phyllodocida; family Nereididae; genus Platynereis; species Platynereis dumerilii. The sequence goes on from JAPTHN010000021.1 coordinate 9,597,637, forward strand.
TTAGATCAAATTAACATTGAAAGTAGTGGGTATGGTCATGATAAATCATCAGTATGATGACTCACAAAGTGCCATATTCACATCGCAGCAGTTCACTCTTTTTGCATAACAAATTACTGACTGTAATGGCTCTAACATCCATGTGTGCTTTTCTAAAGAATGCTGTCAACATTCTGAGACAGATAGCAAAACAACTAACTCAAAACTAATGCACGTTTACTTTTGGGTTGCCAATCTAAATCATTTTGTGTCCTTGGAAAAATTCATTTTTACGCTAAATGTCTATCTATCTGAGAATGTCAGCATGACACAACTGATGACATATTTATGATCTCAATTCTTTATTTCACAACTGTAGTCATAAATGGGATCCTGTCAGTTCTGCATCTTGTAAATGTCTGTAAACCAAACATAAAATATCAAGTCTGTTCAACTGATTTGGTTCAGCAGCATTGTCATACGCCCATTTTCATTGACAGCGTTTAGGCAGTGTAAGGCTTAGACCTGGTCTAACAATTCCCAATTTTTGTGACAGAATGGCAACACTATACAGTAGGAAATGTGCTTAAGACCAGGTTTACTGGTTTTAGCTCACTTGGTGATATTTTATACCTATTTATAGCCTAAGTATGCTGAATGACAAACATTATTTTCATGATTTTAGCATATTTTGGTTTTTTAAAGCCCAAAGCATCATGTAAAAGAATATCAATGTTACTTTATCAAATAGCCCACTTCAGCAGCTTCCATTTGGTACCATTTCTGTGGCTCTATCTTAATTAGGTAAAAAGATATGGTCAAAAGTGTGACTAAAAAGGGGCGATTTTGACAAATTTCTAACAGAAAATATGATAAAACTTCAGGGCTCATGCGGCAATGCTTCCCATCATCTCAGACAAAAATGGTTGTCATATTTGGCTTTCCCATGTCCAAAAGCATGGTAAAAGGTACAGACAGGCATTAAAATCCGAAAAAGTCTAATTCTGGAGAGGTCTAATGACCATGGAGTAATGGATTTTCTAGAGCATCATTATGGTGTAGTTGAGCAGCACTCTTGAAGATGACAAATATAGCTATGACTGTAGCAACAATCAACATGCTTATTTCCAGATGTTTAAATGAAATTAACTTCAGATTTACAACTTCAATGTTTTTTAATGATGCATATTTTAATTCAGAATTACAGCTCATGCAGAGTTGACAGGAGAACATGCAGTAAAGTCAAGCATCAATATTGTCAGCATTATAATTACGAAATTAAATATTATGCATGTCTATTAAGATCATAAAAGGAATCCCAAGTAAATCATAAATTCAATCCATAACATTAGCAGTAGTTCATTTTTAAAATCATATATATTCAAGTGTCACCTGTTTCATGTCTGACTCTCGGTGTCATTTGGGAAGGTCAACTAAATTTTTTTTCAACGATTCCATGCACTAGGGCTTGTAAAATATTGTCATTTGTCTGACTGAGTTCCATAAAGCATTCCACATAGTGGGACCACCGGTCGACCACGCAGAACAAAGACGATTCTTTGCCATTGTGTCAAATAATCTGCATTGGTGACAGCAATGGTCTTGTATGTTTTTTTCTCCACAGAATGGCAAGCTTTAAGTGAAGTATAAAGGCACAGCTATTGACAAATTTCCAAACCGAAAAATGGTGTTTTTTGGAGTAGACTTGTGGTGAAATAATCCAGGTGTTTGTATATAAGCGCACTGCTGTTAATTTTTTTCTCAAATGCAAAGGCAGGTTGGAAGCAATGAGCGTAATCTTTAAAACTGATCCGTTTATTTTTCTGGGCTGGCAACAATAAAACGCTATTTATAAGCCCAAAGAGAAAGTACAATTAAACACCGCATCCAGCAAGCTCAGATTAATTCCCATTGACTTTGGTGCATTTTTATCCAGCATGAGGTATCCACGGCACCAGGTCAGACGAGGATGCCTGAAAATAACAAGAACGCAAGAAGCAATGAGACACCATATATCTTGGTTTCACATTATAAAAAATCCGAGTATATGCTATTAATTTAGCTTAGTTATTTTCATTAATTAATATGCAATATTGAGATGAGAACAGGGTGTGATAAAGTAAAAATGAGAACTCATAGGTTGCCAATAATGGTGGCATATCATCTTGTCTTACATTTGCTCAAATCTGGAGATTCTTTGTCCAATTCTAGTTCATGAGAATCATAAGAAGGAAACTAGATGGATTTATACATTAAAAATAACTTTTTTTTTATTTTATTTTTTTATTTTTTTATTACGACAACGAAAATGTCACATCTGACACATTTGTCAAAACAGAAAATAACAAAATAGTAATACAAACATACAATAAATGGTTCAAGTTTAAAAAGACATAATCAATTTCAATCTTACAAAATATCTATACAATTTAAGGTTCCAGCCAATTAAATAAATGTTAATTCTAAGACATGTCAAATCAGTAAATTAAATCACAATGGGCTATATATATATATACATTTAAAATGAAATGCAAAACGACAGACTATATCATTAAACATCAATACTAACAAGAAATTTACCTATAGCTTTTAGTAATTGGGGTTCTCGTGATGTCATAATGGCTAAAAATTTTTCAAAATTATCGAGTTGATCAAAGTTGCATATAATATTAGATGATATAGTAATAAGATTTTCCCTGTCTAATCCATGACTAGGACATAACAATAAACAATGTATTTCATTAAAAATAACGTGCAAGCACTTTAAGCGCGCTTGCTGCAGACAATCTCTAAATCGTGCCCAATTTTACAATCGGGCATGGATATTTCTCCTATTGGCAAACTATTTCAACTATTGGCAAATTATTTCTCCTTTTGGCAAAATCTTACAACTTTGCCTAAAGGAACAATTTGCTACTCTAACTATTGGCAAACTATTGTAACTATTGGCATACTTTGCCAAAAGGAGCAATAAGCTATTCTAACTATTGGCACACTATTGTTCCTATTGGCAAAATTTGCCCATCTCTAAATATCTTTTCGGGCCACTTAAAACATTAACAAATAGTTAAATCGTACCCATTCCTGCAATTATCGCCCACTTTTTATGTTAAAATGCAGGGCGCAGCAGCGGAAATCCCGAAAATGCGGGATTCGGTTTTTTGCTATTTGCGTGACTTCTATAATAATAATAATAATAGTGATTTATATAGCGCCTCTTCCAGTAAACTGCTCAGAAGCGCTTGGGTAGAAAAGGATCATTTGTAGAACATTTTAAATAAGTAGGTTTTTAGGTTTTTCCTGAAACACTCAAGGGTCTCTGTTGTGCGAACACTCTCGGGCAACTTGTTCCAGAGTTTCGGTGCTACAAAGGAGTAAGCTCGATCTTCAAAGCTATTTTGACTGTTTGAAGCCGGTTCTGCTAACAAACGCTTGCTGTTACTTCTCAGATTACGGTCTCCATTTGGTTTCAGCTGGATCAGTTGTTGTATATACGAGGGTGCTTGGCCATTTAGTGCCTTCCAAGTTGTTGTCATCAGTTTAAACTGAATTCTGGCAGGAATAGGCAGCCAGTGAAGTTGCTTTCTGTGTGATCCCACACTGTCTTGTCGTTTCAATCTCTCTATGAGGCGAACTGCTGAGTTTTGGGCAACCTGGAGTTTGTTCACTAAATATTGAGAAATGCCAGACAAAAGGCCATTCCCATAGTCCAGATGTGGTGTGACCAGAGCATTTACAGCAGTTTTAATGGTATCTTTGTTCATCGACTTTCTAAGTTTGGAGATGTTTCGAAGATTAAAGTAGGCATTTCGGCACATTTTATTGACTTGCTTCTCCATTGTCATATTTTTGTCAAAAATAACGCCCAGGTTCCTAACATTCTCTGCTGTTTTGATTGAAACATTTTCAACATTGATTGATGACACTCTGAGTTTATTCAGTTGGTGTGGTGTGCCAATCATGAGAAGTTCTGTTTTGTCACCATTGTTACACAGTTTGTTTTCATGAAGAAATTTTCTGATTTCAGTTATGCATTTCTCCATTTTCATAACAGCATTTTCTTGTTCTGTGAATGTTGGTTTGAAAGATAAAATGAGCTGCTCATCATCGGCATACTTTTGGTCCTCAATTTGGTTTTGGGAAGCGACTTCACTCACTGGAGCAATGTAAGAATTGAATAAGACTGGGCCAAGTTTTGAACCTTGGGGGACTCCAAATTTGAGTGGCAACTTCTCTGATGCTTGGTCATGTATCAAGACAGACTGTGACCGTTCGGAAATATATGACTTGAACCAGTTGAGGGCTGAGTTGCATACACCATATCTGTTTTTCAGTCTAGTCAATAGAATATTGTGATCAATCGTGTCAAAGGCTGCTGATAAATCTAACAGTACCAGCATGGTTATTTCACCTTTGCTCATATTCACCATGATGTCATTGTGGATTTTTGTGAGGAGTGTTTCTGTGCTATGAAACTGCTTATATGCCGACTGTTTGTCATCATCAAGTTTGTTTCGAATTAGGTGATCCATATATTGTTCGATAACTGCACTTTCAATAATTTTGCCCAGGAAAGACAAGTTTGACACTGGTCGGTAGTTCTGCTTTATGAGATCAAGACCTCCTTTCTTCAAGAGTGGCCTGACAAGTGCATGTTTCAGATCCAGGGGCATCTCCCCAAGAGTTAGTGATGTGTTGACAATTTCGGTTATAATTGGAAGAAATTCATCGACACACTCCAGCAGTAACCATGTAGGTACGGGGTCCAGTTGACAGTGTTTGACAGGCATATTTCTGATCAATTTCTTAACAGCTGCTTTCGTCAGGGTCTTGAACTGAAATAATTTATGGCCGGTGAAGTTTTCAACACTTGCAGTGCTGTAGTTGCAAGAGTCCAGTTTTGACCTTATTTTCTTGATTTTGTCATCAAAGAATGAGTTGAAATCATTTGCTAGGTCTTTGCTGTTTTCATGATTGGGCAGAGGCAGTTCTTGTTTCCTATTGAGGTTGGAATTTAATATCTTGAACATGGCTTTGGAATTTCCCTTGGTACTTTTTATCTTTGCTCTTAGATCATCAGATTTGAGCTGATTGAGATGGTCATTTAAAGCATTTCGCTTCGACTGGAAGTCTTGCCAATCTTTTTCCAGCCCAGTCCTCCTCCATGATCGTTCTGCTTTTCTTTTTGCTGTTTTCAGATTTTTGATATTTGCATTAGTAAATGGAGTTGGTTTACGCAATGTTACCTGTTTAGTAATAACTGGTGCATGTTTGTCAAGAATCTGCTTGGAGGAATTGTAGAGTGACACAAGTTTTGACAGGTATTCCGAAGACTGTTCTCTCTGTACTTTTTGTGACAAATGGTTTTCAATGTCTTTCTTATATTTTACTAGATTGATATCCTGTGTCTTTCTAAAAGAGATTTTCTTTTGAGCACTTTTTCCTTTGTTAATTGCCATATTGAAAAGGACACAATTATGGTCAGAGAGCAAATCACTGACAGCACAATCCTTCAGAGTGGAACTTTTGTGTGTGATAACCAGGTCTAGCGTGTTTCCATCTTTGTGTGTTGAAGAAGATACATGCTGTTCAAGGTCAAACATTTCAAGGATGCTATTGAACTGCGTGACTCTAGCATCATCAGGTTTATTCATGTGGAAATTAAAATCACCAGTAATGACAATTTCATTGTGCTGTGCATGATAGTGAGCTACGAATTTCGTAAATTCTGTGAAAAACTCAGACAACTTGTATTTGTTCTTGTTTGAGGGTTCAGGTCGGTACACAAGTAGAATTGTGATCATTTTCCCACTCGAATGTATTTGAATTTCCATATGCTCGAAAGTTCGAGTTTTCATGCTGTCTATTTTGGTTGCTTTCATACCGGATTTTACAATGCAACCTACACCACCCCCAGGTCTTCCATCACGGGGTGTACCAAGGTAAAAATATTCTCCATTTCTTTCCAGGTTGCCAATTTCCACTATATCATCTGTCTTTAGCCAAGTTTCCATAAAAAGAAAGAGGTCAAGATCAAATTCATCTCTATAGTTCTTTACCACTTCAGTTTTTTGCCGCAAACTTTGGGCATTCCAAACGCATGCTTTTAGAATGTGGTTTTCCGTTTTGCTGTTTTTTCTGGTTTTGCTCGTGGTATTTGCTGGTTTGTCTAAGTCTGTCAAAGCATCAAATCTGTTTTTCAGATTTAGAGATTGTGTGTCAATGGTCCTGTATTTAACATGTGATCTCAAGTCAGGTTTGTGTGAAGGCCTACTTTTGGGACAATGTAAACCAGTACGCAAGACATCGGAATAGAGCTTAATATGTTTGGACATGATTTTGAATATGAGGTTTGGAAGGACCACGTCCAAGAAATCTAGTATGGTATCATAAGCGTTACAGAGTAGCTGGTTACAGTGTTGCCTGATGGAGCAACAAAAGTTGAAGTGGAGAAAGAATTTCAAGTATAGGCACAACTGCGTTACAGAGCAGCTGGTATTAGAGTGTTGCGTGACAGAGCAACAGGTATTCCGGTAGAGTAAATAATTTCAAGTATAGGCACAACTGCGTTACAGAGCAGCTGATGTTAAGGTGTTGCGTGACAGAGCAACAGGAATTCAGGTATAGTAAATAATTTCAAGTATAGGCGCAACTGCGTTACAGAGCAGCTGATGTTAAGGTGTTGCGTGACAGAGCAACAGGAGTTCAGGTATAGCAAAGAATTTCAGTGATAGGCACAACTGCGTTACAGAGCAGCTGATGTTAGAGTGTTGAGTGACAGAGCAACAGGAGTTCAGGCAGAGTAAAGAATTTCAGGTGTAGGCACAGCTGCGTTACAGAGCAGCTGATGTTAAAGTGCTGCGTGATAGAGCAACAGGAGTTCAGGTATAGCAAAGAATTTCAGTGATAAGCACAACTGCGTTACAGAGCAGCTGATATTAAGGGTGTTGCGTGACAGAGCAACAGAGCGACGAGTTCAGGTATAGTACAGAATTTCAAGTATAAGCACAACTGCGTTACAGAGCAGCTGATGTTGGAGTGTTGCGTGACAGAGCAACAGGAGTTCAGGCAGAGTAAAGAATTTCAGGTATAAGCACAACTGCGTTACAGAGCAGCTGATGTTGGAGTGTTGCGTGACAGAGCAACAGAGCGACGAGTTCAGGCAGAGTAGAGAATTTCAGGTATAAGCACAACTGCGTTACAGAGCAGCTGATGTTGGAGTGTTGCGTGACAGAGCAACAGGAGTTCAGGTATAGCCAAGAATTCAGGTATAAGCACAACTGCGTTACAGAGCAGCTGATGTTGGAGTCAATTAAGATGCTTTTGATGTTTTTAAAAGTCTGTAATGAAAAAAGATAAGTTTCAGAGGATTAAGTAAGTACAAGTATTTTGAATGACAATGTATATTAGCACAATATATTTATTTATTATTATTATTTTTTTATTATTATTATTATTTTTTTAAATAAATTAGATAATGTTAATGAACCATTAATTATTACATATAATATGTATATTTTAAAGTTGGATGTTGGATATTGATAGTTCAATAAAAAATTATTGGTGGTTACAGTATGCTGTCTGCTTGGCTTTGCTGACCAGTGCTGTTGAGTTCTTGGATGTGTATTGGCAGTGTTCAAACTCAGAAATTTCCTTTTCAAACTTACAATTCACGTTGCCTGATGCTGTCAAGTGATGTGGAAAGTGTCTGGAATAATAAATTAGTGCTGGAAATAGAAAATATGAAAGTTGGATAGATTTTCAGGTCCAAAAACGAAGGTAAAATGAGCGAAAATTGAGGTCAAAACAATGTGTATTGGAGCCAGAAATCGATGCTGAGATAGCAGGTAATTAAATTGCAAGTTATTGCTCTAAAATCACCTGGAAATGGCACAAATAGGTTAAATAACAGGTAAGAAACACTTTACCGACAATCACACAAAAGAACAGCAGTTAAATATACCCAGAACTTCTATAAAAGATGAAAATATCCACTGCTGATTTTACACAGTGCTAACAGCCAGAAGCGCCACCCTAGCCATTCTATGATGCTTTTACCATTAAATTCTGCTTGAAAATAGCTATTTTTAAGGGGTCAGTTTCATTGCTGTAGCTTGAAAAGAAAATTTTCGAGAATTTTTCCATTATGTGTCATAAGGGACCGTTCAGAATTTATGACGGGGGGTGGGAGTTTTGCTGGAACTTCCCGTCAAAAATTGATACCCCCCCTTGAGTTTCACGCGGATTTTTAGTACCCCACCCTTAGGTTCCACGTGTATTTTTAGTACCCCCCCCTCGACATACAAAGCAATACACACATATACACTGTTATACATGGCCACGTGTACAGATTCGCGTCATTTTGCGGACTTTTGTGCATAGAAAGTCCAAATAAAATGAGTTTATGCGTGTTTTTTCACATTTTTTCTTCGTTTAAATTTCTTACCCCCCTTGAAAGTGTTTTCAAAAATTAATACCCCCCCTTGAAACAAGTGTGAAAAGTTAGTACCCCCTTGGCCAAAACTCCCACCCCCCCCAGTCATAAATTCAAACGGTCCCTAACTCTTTCTATTAATTGGAATAAAAATATAAATTCTTTGCAAAATTCTAAATTGAGTGATTGACTGATTGAAGAGACCGATATATTCTTGGTGACAGGGTTGGGTACAAATGCGACAAAAAACATTTAAATGCAAATGCAAATGTTTCAGAGATGATCAAATGCAAATGCAAATGCAAATGCCTTCCAGGCAAAAAGCATTTAAATGCAAATGCAAATGTTTCAGAATGATTCAAATGCAAATGCAAATGCAAATGTGCTATTTTCAAAAGCATTTAAATGCAAATGCAAATACATTTGCAAATGCATTTGATATTTTTCAAATGTCTTATTAATTAGTGCAATCTTTTTAAATATTTACTTCAATTTTATTTATGTTGCTAAAAATTCCATAATACATCTGTCAAGAAGATTACTCAATTAATATATCAAAATACCAGAATAAACAATATATGATGTTGTTCGAAATATAAAGTGTCTGGTTAGAAAATGTCACTTGGTAGTTTTGAAAATGTTGTAAAAATTACTGGAAATGGTTCATTTAAGTTAACAATCCGAAAGCCCATTATATAGTCATTTGAATCTATCAGTCAAACAATCAGTTAATCATTTAATCACACAATCAATAATTTTGTCAATCACTGAATCCATCTATCCATCTATCTGTCTATCTATCTATCTGTCTGTCTATCTATCTATCTGTCTATCTATATATCTATCTGTCTATCTATATATCTACCTGTCTATCGATCTGTCTATCTATCTGTCTATCCATATGTCTATCTAACTATCTGTCTATCTATCTATCTATCTATCTGTGTATCTATATATCTATCTGTCTATCCATCTGTCTATCCATATGTCCCTCCGCCTATCTATCTGTCTATCTATCTGTCTATCTTGTTCTTACTAAATTAGTCTAATCAGTGTTCCAGTCAGAATTTTTTTTGGGCATGCAAATTTCCTGAAAATGAGGGCACTTTCCGCATTTCGAGGGCACTTTTATATGGGGAAGACCCTTATTCGCTCAATTTTGTGCGTTTTAGTATTAAAATGTGCAATGAATGCAAGTGGTAGTATGTATGTATCTATTCGGTGTGAATGAATAACTGTATGATTGTGTTTTTCTCTGTATGCATGTGACTGTGATTGTATATATAATTATGTGATTCTATGTCTATGAGGCAACACACTCCAAGTTTAACTTTTGTGATGAATAAAGTATTTATTATTATTATTATTATTATTATTTACCCTAAAAATGGGCATGGTGCACCAGAAGTTGGGCATGGTGCACAAGAAGTTGGGCATGGTGCACAAGAAGTTGGGCATGGTGCACAAGAAGTTGGGCATGGTGCACAAGAAGTTGGGCATGGTGCACAAGAAGTTGGGCATGGTGCACAAGAAGTTGGGCATGGTGCACAAGAAGTTGGGCATGGTGCACAAGAAGTTGGGCATGGTGCACAAGAAGTTGGGCATGGTGCACAAGAAGTTGGGCATGGTGCACAAGAAGTTGGGCATGGCGCTGCGCCATGCTCAAATAGCCTAGCTGGAACACTGCTAATCCTGTTGGATGTTTTACAAAATATACAAACATTACAATGGGCCTGTTTATATTTTACATAATTTGATATGGATATATAGACAGGTAGTTTCAGTATACGACTTAATTCATTTTCCTATCTATCTGTCTATCTATCTGTCTATCTTGTTCTTACTAAATTAGTCTAATCAGTGTTCCAGTCAGAATTTTTTTTGGGCATGCAAATTTCCTGAAAATGAGGGCACTTTCCGCATTTCGAGGGCACTTTTATATGGGGAAGACCCTTATTCGCTCAATTTTGTGCGTTTTAGTATTAAAATGTGCAATGAATGCAAGTGGTAGTATGTATGTATCTATTCGGTGTGAATGAATAACTGTATGATTGTGTTTTTCTCTGTATGCATGTGACTGTGATTGTATATATAATTATGTGATTCTATGTCTATGAGGCAACACACTCCAAGTTTCACTTTTGTGATGAATAAAGTATTTATTATTATTATTATTATTATTATTTACCCTAAAAATGGGCATGGTGCACCAGAAGTTGGGCATGGTGCACAAGAAGTTGGGCATGGTGCACAAGAAGTTGGGCATGGTGCACAAGAAGTTGGGCATGGTGCACAAGAAGTTGGGCATGGTGCACAAGAAGTTGGGCATGGTGCACAAGAAGTTGGGCATGGTGCACAAGAAGTTGGGCATGGTGCACAAGAAGTTGGGCATGGTGCACAAGAAGTTGGGCATGGTGCACAAGAAGTTGGGCATGGCGCTGCGCCATGCTCAAATAGCCTAGCTGGAACACTGCTAATCCTGTTGGATGTTTTACAAAATATACAAACATTACAATGGGCCTGTTTATATTTTACATAATTTGATATGGATATATAGACAGGTAGTTTCAGTATACGACTTAATTCATTTTTCAGTTAAATACCTCAGGTTGAGTCAATGACAAAGAGTGATATGTAGAATAATTTATCAAGTATTTGAATCTTCCATGATTTGATAATAGACTAACAAGTAAAATATAATAATAATCTTTATTCGTACTAAATGTACAGAAGAAGGTATAAAACATTTACAAATAAAATAAAATATAACATAAAAAAGTATTTACAGGAGCAGATCTCACATCTGAGATAAAAAATCAATAATGGCTTGGCACTCATGCCTTTCTAGTAACCACGGATCAAAAGAATCCCTCATAACAACAACTTCTTTAATTTGACTAGCTACTCTTACATTTTCAGACAAACAACTGTCTTTCCATTTATCTGCAATAATAGAACTGAATGAATTAATATTATTAAACTGACTAGAATCTAACCTCTCAATTCCATATTTGTAACAAATATAATTCAGATTCCTACTTGTTCTACCATAACAAAACAATGCATTACTAAAAATGAATTTTAAGACTGGATTAAGGCTGTGGCACCCTGAGATATAAAAGTTTAAAAATCTTTTATCAAGTATAACGTCGACAGGCATGTATCCTGAGATATGAGGTAACAGATCACTATGAGTGACCTGCTCCACCAAAATGGGTTCAAAGTCGGCCTGCTATCATATTCAGTTGTGAAAATGACTTTGTTCTACTGGAATTTGGCTTTAAGATGATGTTTAATTTGTCTTGATATCTCCACCTAATCCAAAGATATGGCACCTCAAACATTGATGATACGAAACATCGAACTTCGAGAAAATAGCATTTGAATTTCCCGCCAATACAATAAAAGAACTAGGAAAATCAATTGATATTGCTCAATGAGTAATAGCAAAGATAAAACACTACCTGGCACCTGCCAAAGTTCTGTGAATATGCCACTGCTTAATAAATAGTACATAAAGACCAGCTTTGGTATCTGTCAGTCAGTGTATAAAAAGACAGGCTTTCAGAAAAACATTCCAAATCTGACATTGAATTGGATAGAGGAATGGACAACTCATAATCTGAGTACAAAAAATAAAAAAAATAGGATGAGAAAAAAAAGAAGAGGATCAAGTCAAGTCAAAGTCAAAGTCAAATCACTTTTATTTAGGCAGGGTAGCTTATTCAGTATAAATTAATGGCTTTCAAGTACATCTGAAGGAAAAAAGGTAAATTAATTATCTTAAATGTTATAATTTCCACTAGGCCTAGTGATCTTGTGCTTGTTGTTTTAAGCAGATGTCCATGAGCACCTTCTCATACTAGCCTAGAATGCATATCATGGTCAGAGAATATATGTATGTTTAAAGTTGGGCTTACCTGCTGAGCACTTTATGCCTGCATAAAAAGAGTAGACTATACTCTATCATTATTGTCACTAAATGCTTGGACAGTCATAAATTTATATTAAAATATTAAGCTGTTGCCATTTAATAGTTTGGTCTATAGAAATGTGCTATCTGTGGAGGGAGCGGTTGTTAATTTCAATTAACATAAAATGCATAAATAAATAGTTTTCAATTTCTTAAATTTGTTTTATTTTAAATTAAAAGAGTGCAGTAAGTAATCATGAGGTAATATTCCTAAAGAAAAAAGACGTTTTCGAAGCATTAATAGTTAATTCAGTTAAAATCACTAATTGCTCCCTGGCACTCCCACTGGGTTGACCCAACCGGATCCAAAACAGCACCACTGGCTGCGCTCACTCGCCTGAGCGTTGCGCGCACGCTTCATCTCCAAAAGCAGAGTTGCGTTGATTCGCTTTCCTCTCTCTCAATTTTGATTGTTGCTTATTCCCTTCACCCATTAGTCACCCGTAAAGTGGTTTAACGATGGTTACTGACGACGCAGACGACGTGTGAGGCTAAACTGCACTACGGTATTTCGAATTTCCGATTTTCGCGGAATTTTTTCCACTTGTCATTGCAAGGGGTAGTCGTTCACGAACGACTACCCAAAAATTGGAACAAAAAAAATTGTTTTTTTTTTTTATCTAGAAAACAATTTTTTTTTTTTATCTAGAAAACAATTTTTTTTTTTTTTTTTTAACTTAGGAAAAAAAAATTGTAAATCTTGGAACAAAAAATCTTTGAATTTGAAAAACAGAAGTTGCCCGATTTCCTCTTTTTAAAAAAAAAAAATTTTTTTTTTTCAAATCTTGGAAAACAAAATTTTGAAATTGAAAAAAAAAAAATTTCCATACATCTAGCTACACTAACAAACCAATAAAACACAAAAACAGATATATTGAACCTATAGTTATTGAACAGTAGAGTTGACAGACAATATTTTCAGACCATTACTCCTGAATAAGCCTGGCGAGCCAGGCTAAAAATAGCTATCAAAAACGTGTTATTTTGACGAATATACCAGGTGGCTTGACGACCTCACTAGCATTTTTGATGACCTGGGTAGCTTTGGTCAGTCTTTGACGAGTTCACTATGGTCTTTGACGACCTTACTAGGTTCCTTTGACGACCTCACCAAGCATGGGACGACTTCACCAACTGGCGAGTTGCACCTTTGACGACATTACTGCCACCCATTGTGTGTAACATTATTCATATCTGAGGTAATCCTCATCATTCAAAATATAACCTAAGCATTTGATAAAACATTTGCAAATGCAAATGCTTTTTTACTCAAATGCAAATGCAAATGCAAATGTTTTCATTTCTAAAAATGCAAATGCAAATGCAAATGCAAATTTTTAGCATCCAAATGCAAATGCAAATGCAAATGCATTTGTATTTTTTAAAATACATTTAAATGCGTTTTCAAATGCGACATTTGCAAATGCAAATGCAAATGCATTTGCATTTGTACCCAACCCTTGGTGATGCATCTATTTTTATTACTTGTTGGAAAATGTCTGAATTTTAGAATCCATACAGGCCTCTTCTAATGAACAAGGCCCTGATATGGAGACATTGATTTACAAAAAAGTGTTATAAAATTAAACAAGTGGTATAAACGTTTGACAAACCAATTTGATAACTGGTGTGCTATCAAATTAGCTAACCCTCCCACCTATAGGCCTATGGAAAATAAATTAAATAAATAAACTAAAAAAGAAGAGATAAGCATACATGTATTACACAGATGACCACCTAGCTCGGATTCTTACTTTTAAGCAATTCAGGGGAATAATCAAAATTGCACAGATTTATTAATTTAAAATTTCACTTTTAACGCATATTTGAACATTTTCTAAGCTACAAACTTGTAATCTAGCTGAATGAACAAGTCTCTCCAAGGCGCATATATTGGTGCAACAATTTTGTTTCTGTCATTATTAGAAGTGCTTCAAATAAAAACCCAGCCCAACTCACTATCTGCTTCAAATAAAAACCCAGCCCAACTCACTATCTCCTATAAAAATTCTGCAAATCCCGCAACCGCGTCCCGCAAATCAGAAAAGACATATATGGGCGATATTGCAGGATCGGGCACAGTTTAATTCACTATTTGTGAATGTTCTAAGTGGCCCGAAAAGAAATCAAATGAGCGATAATTGCAGATATGGGCATGATTTTTTCTTTGCCAATATCTAAATCAAGCCTTTTTTAGTCTTTTGACTATTTGGAGATTGACAATTTGGAGATTGGTTGACGAAGGGAGTAAATTTTTTTTTAATAAAGTGGAAACTAAAACCGGTCGAACATGGAACAAATATTTGTGAAAAAAAGTGAAAAGAAAAAATATGAGAGCAAAAAATGCAGGGAAAAAATATATTTGAAAAAATACATTTTGGGGGGAAAGAAAAAAAAATTATGCATAATAGGAGAAAATATTTGGGGGGGGGGCCCGGGGGGGGGGTTGGGGGAGGGAATATTTAAAAATTATGCGGGGTAAATAGGCAAAAGAAAAAAACATGGAAAAAAATAGTTTCAAAATCAGGAGAATGTACTATATATGCATTTGGATTGTTAGGGGTTACCATCAGATATTAAGGGGGGAGGCGCTTAGAGTTTTTATTTCATGGCAACAGCAGCAGTAATTAGACCTATTTATTTCGAGTGTGTTTAATAAAACAAAGCCACATAATGAAATACCCCCAACAACTGTAATTATTTATTTTAAGACTGTTCAAAAGTATATCTATTTATCTATTTTACCAAAACATGACAAGACATTTTTTTATTTTTAAAAGTGTAAGCCTTCTCCTCCTCCCTGATATCTAATTTGGTTGAACCCTAGCTTAGTCTTGATATTTGCAATAAAAGTCTAGATTGGGCTGGAATTAAAGGATTTAAGGATTTGTCAAATAAAAGGCTTTAGGTCTCATAGTATTTTTATTTATTTTTGTTTTATTTTTGTTGGCAATTCACTGTTTGGTGTAGTTTTGCTGTTTGTGTTATGAGATTTCGTAAACCATGAGGCTTATATATATCCTATATACTCCCATGGGCGTTTAAGTGAACAACAAAGAATATAGGATATATACCAGCCAAATACAGGCTTCTGATTGGCTGATGGCTCATAGATGTGGTATGAATATATATATATATATATAATATATATATATGAACAAAAACGCGTGATAACTCTCAGTTATGTCATGTTCACCAGTTTCTCCTGTGTTTTTCGTGTAAACTTCATGTGCATTGTCAGCTGTGGATCAGTTCTAGTCAAGTTTGTACATTTTTTGTCAAGCAGAAGTGCTGCAGAACCATCAATCTCATTTTGTTGATTTATATGGACTGTACAAACAATGCAAAATTTCAGTTCCAATGCCAGACAGAACACATTGTATGGCCTATATATTGATTTCGCTATCTTCTGACAGCTGAAGTGTTCTTTGTTGAAATTTATTTCCTTTTTTTCCGCATTTTTTAGATTATCATTGATATATTAGGGTTATACGTAACGTGTTTGTCGCAAACTTTATCTGAAGTGTATTTCCCAAAAAGTCACTATCAATTTGACCCGTTGGTGAGACATTTCAAGAGGTTGTTATCAACACAGTATGGACCTATTGAAGCAGAAAAACTTGCAAATCAGTTGAGAAATGATAACTGTTACATTACAGTATAACACCATAATATAATATTTCTCAAGCACATGCTCTCTCTTTTACTTGAACTGAATATATAAATTTAATGAGTTTGCTTGTGTCAAACAAAGAAATTTGCATCAAAACATGGATGTGCAGCAGCAAACCTTCAGCAAACAACTTTCCAACGGCAAACAAAAAAATAATTTTTCATATTTACTCTCAAAATTCTTAATGCATGGATTAAAAAAAATATAGAATATGTATCATGCTGACCTACAAAAGGCACAGCAACACCCTATAGGCTATATGTGCACAAAATTTCATCCATATAGGCCTACATGCAATATTGGATGAGTATTGGCCTGGAAACAAAAATAATAATTTCTAATTTCTTTATCAATATTTGAAATATATTACATGATAGGTATCAATAAATCAAGCCATCAAAAGGCACAACGAGATCATATAAGCTGTACGACAGTGTACGTGTACCAAATTTCATTCATGTACATGCAATATACATGGAGAGTATCCAAGAACTGGCCCCAGCGGCGTATCCAGGAATTTTTCCGGGGGGGGGGGGGGGGGGGGGACAAACCGCCAAGATATTTCCCCAAAATTTTTTTTGTGACCAACAGCTTTGTCATGTATTGCACGATATGGTCAAAATGCTAAAAAGTTGGGAAATGTCTATAAAAATAAATGTGGAAATCAATGAGTTCTTTTCGGTAATTTAGTTAAGATTTATGGAAGATATATTTATAGCAGTGAAGAAAAAAACTAAGCATTTCTTTGCAAGATTAGGAAACAGATTTTGGTTTATATATACACTCCATGGTGGAATAATATAAATCCAGTTATAGATATTTGTTTAACCTAAAAAGGGTGAATATTACCTTCACTTGGTTTCTTTAAAATCCAACGATGATTATGTACAAAACCAGCTAATGTAATATTTGATTATTCCATAAACCACAAATAGTTTAATACAATTCACCAAAGGGATGTTCTGACAACCAAACATAGTTCAATAATAAACCTAAAGTGGTTACTCCTAATGCCAGGAAAGGTTTATTAAAAATCCAATAGGGTTTTATGAAAAGTTGGTAATCAAAATGCAACCAGAAATGGTTGTTGAGCAATCCTTCCTAGGTTTGTTGATAAACCACTAAAGGTTCTATATTATGCCAAAGGGGTTTTTAAGATCGTGGTTTTCTAAACAACCATATCAAGAGGGTTTTTAACAAAACCAAATGTGGATTTATATTGGGGACAAGCCAAAAAACCACATATGGATGTTTATATACCCTTTTTTTCTGAGTGCGTTTGATTGACAGTTCACCTGGTAATCTGCAGATTGTGACAGACCCTGCCTTCATGTTTTTGCCATTTAAAGTTTCTGTATTTCGTAACAGAAGCCACTTCGTTATACATGTTGACCGCTGAGTGCACAAAGGAGTTTTTGTGGAAAATCTGATCTTTAGAAATAATTATTTTGATTAATAATGGTGGTGAGCAGATCTGTGTTGGTATATTTCACAAATGTAGGCCTGTGTAAAAATAATGATATTAATATGATTATCAATACATGGGGTGAATATGTGGCACTCCGCGGCGTTCCCTCTCTTTTCGTGTTAATTTTTGGCCTGATTGGGGGGGGGGGGTATGGCCCAATGGCATGTCTAGTATTGTGTACCCATTGACCTGTTTTCAATTATTTTTAAAATAAAATGCTGGCATTAATGCTGATTTCGGGAGTTACCTCCGGAGCTAAAATACTTAATTTTGACTTGCTTCTGTAGATATTCAAGAAAATGAAACTGTTTATAGCAGAACAAAAGGAATGTAAGTTATCTACAGAAGATTAGATTAAAAAAACCTTGATGTATTATATAGATATATCAATTGGATGAAGCTTCAACAAAACTTAGTTGATCTTGTTCCTCCAACCTGTCATCTGCATGACCATTGATACGTTGGATCCCTTGCACAAACTCAAGGTTCCAGCAAATGCTAAACTTCAATGATGTCTTCATTACAGGTATGATAGAGTGATTAATTTAATGCACTGAAGAAAAAAAAGGTTTACAAGTTAGTCCAGGCTCTGACCTATAACCCCGCATACATTTTGAGTCCCATAGAGTTTGATGGCTGAAACTTATGGCTGAGTCTCCTAGCTTTCAGAATTTCACAGGTGGACGTTCCGATTTTACTGCGAACAGCCGCTAGGGGGCGTTTTTCAAAATGGCCGCCGTTTTCACTCTCGCCATCCTATTTTCCCTAATTTTCAAGATATTATTTCATGCAACACCACATTTTAAGGTATTTCTGATATGCAGAATCCATTTCTGACCTTACTTTTTTGGTACAGTGACTATATCCTATGATATTGCAATGCTTCATGCACATTGATGAAGGCCGATGGTCAAATTCACCAAAATTGTAATAAATCAGGCCGTTAATACCTGGCATTCTCCTGTTTGTCATATGTAACCCACCCCAGCTACTGGATTGATTAGTTCTACGGCTTGCTGAGGCCTGGGAACTTTTATTTTGGGGGTAGTACCAGGTTTCTCAGGGGTTATTGTGGTCCGAAAATGGTTGAAAAGCCAAAATGGCCACTTAAAATCCACAATTTTGGTCATTTTATAACAAATCTGCATAGTACCAACTCCCCTTTAATGTATTCTCTGCTTCTTACATGATTTCAGAGTGTTCTGTCTAAATAGAATAGTCACCAAGGTGGAAAATCTGGATATAAGTGTCAAACTAATGTTAAATTCTGTCAAAATGTTCCAAATTAGACTTAAGATGTGACATTATTTGACCTTATGGTCTTCTCATTATTAGATGTAGTCACTCACAACTACCCAATTGATTTCTTGTACAGCTTCATAAGGTGTGTGAACATTTATTTTGAATATAACTGGGTTTATATGGGATTATGGATGACAGAAAATGACTGAAAAGCCTAAATGATCACTTAAAAACCAAAAATTTTGGGTAGAACCATCTCCCAATTAATGTATTCTCGTCTTTTTATATGATCTCAGAGTTTTCTGTCCAAATAGAATAATCTTCATGGTGGAAAATTTGGATTTAAGTATCAAACAAATGATAAAAGTCAATCAAATTTTGAAAGTTTGATATTAATTGACCGAGTACTCTTTTCCTCATGCTCATTCTTGCGTGTAGTCACTCATAACCACCCAATTGATATTTTCTGCAGCTTATCAAGGTTTATGAAAATTCATTTTGGGGTAGACCTTAATTGGTGATTCTGGGGTTATAATTGTAAGAAAATTACTGAAAAGCCAATATCATATTATGATCACCTAATAAACAGAAATTTGATTATTTTACTTTATTTTGTTGGTAGTATCTCACAGTGAGAAACAGCTATCGATTAATATATAACACATTACTTAGATTATTTCAGAGGATTTCTCAGGATTAATTATTTCAGAGTGTCATTTACAAACAGAGTAATCACCGTAAAGAAAAATAAAACTTCAAATGCCAAAATAAATTACAATGTTAAAAGGCTGCCGAAGCAATGGAATTCATTTTAATCATTTTATCAACCAGCTATTGAAAGGGCCATGCGGTTCATGACTAAAATTTCAAAATGTATTCCGAAAATGAAAATTCCCATCATAGAGATTGTCTCAATAACAAACCACATTTTGCCCCATGAAGTGAATATTGATGTTTCTTGACAGGCAAAATATGGCTGAAAGGCAAACTGACTACTTACCAAAACAATTTCGATCACCTCAATGTTGACAATCTACTATTTACTGGTAGAACTGACTCTTGACTAATGTTAAATAATGCATTTCTGTGTGCTTACACAATTTCAGATTATTCTTTGCAAATTAAATGACACTGTGTAGGAAGTTTTGTTGTTATTGTTCCAAAATAGTGTCTAAAAGCACCAAAGCACACTTAATTTTTCTTTATAAATGATTTTCGACTGATGAAATTATCCTCCACTTGCAATGTTAATCATCAGGATATCTAGCCTAATTTCAATTTTACAAATTCAAGGAGACAATTGGAAAACAAGACTCTCCAGGCAAACATGAAATACTTTATATGCCCATCACTCTTACTAATACCATTCAGCCAAATGCTTATCAATAACTGAACAATGAAATGCAGTGTGCCATGGAACTCTCTGCAAAGAGGATACTGCTAACAACTGCTTCCATTCCATTCCTACAGGTGCAATTTGGTGGGAGATGGGGGGACATGTCCCCCCCACATTTTCGACCCCGGGGGACATAATAAGAAATGTCCCCCCCACTTTTTTGTGTGAAAACAAAAAGTGTTGTAACTGTTTTTGTAATGGCCCTTGGGCTCAATTTTGTAGGGTGCCGTTCTAAGAGACATGTCTCCAACCTTTCTGCTTCGGCAGGTTACGATGCCATACAAAAGTTGGGAATTCAGGAATGTAAAAAAGACTGACTCAGTTATTTGTGTATTCGTCGGCCGATTCCGACTGCGTGATGGTGGTGTCCCCCACGCATTTTCCGCAAAAATTACGCCTCTGTCCATTCCTATGAGAAATGTATTGTATTTCTGCAGTCTGACCAAGGCAATGTGGATTTTGCAATCCCTTGATTCAAACGGCAAAGTAGCAGGAATAGTGGCAAATCTAATGTCTTTGGGTTTGCACTGGAAGTGTACTGCAGCTTAGATGACATATTATGTTGTTTGAGAGTCAAGGAGTATGAAACACGGCCAATATGGGTGTTTAAAACCCAGAATCTTCAGAGAGACTCAAGTGATTTATCAATTTCTAGATTTTCCTAAAGTCTCTAATATTGAAAGGCTAAGCATTATTATAATAATAAAATTTCTTTGTACAGCTCTTGTGATTTTATTTCCTGTGATTGACAGCTTTATTGGGAGTCAGTTCCATGCAGTGTACAATCAACTGGTTTTGTTGTTCAGTCAACTGAATGTCGATTTCTCAGGTGGTCATTTTCTTTCCATTAATTTTCTGCCCATTATAACCCCAGATGCATGGGGTTCTACTACCAAAATAACAAATTTCTAATCTTATTAAGCCATACAAGAAAACAAGGGTACTTTTAAGTACTACATTCAAGAGTGAGAGGACTAGAAGATCAATTTATGTCACACCTTCGGAGTATTTTGGAACATTTTATCTGACATTTAAGAGTGCCTCTAAATAGCCCACACTGGTGCTGATGGGGCGTAAAACACAAATTCACTCACTCACTCACTCACTCACTCACTGACATTTAACATTAGTTTGACACTGAAATCCAAATTTTCCTCCATGAGGAGTTTGAGGACTGTTCTATTCGAACAGATCACTCTGAAATCATATAAAAAGACAATATCCATTAATTGGGATTTGGTTTTACACGGATTTTGTTGTCAAAATAACCGAATTTGTGGTTATGAAGTGATCATTTTGGATTTTCAGTCATTTTCTGCCCTGATAACCCCAGATAAACCAGGTTCAACTCAAAATAAATGTTTCTAAAGTTTAATAAGCTACACAAGAAATCAATTAGGTAGTTGTGAGTGATTGCATTCAAGAATGAGAGGACGTTAAGATCAATTATTGTCACATCTTAGAGTTATTCGGAACATTTTGACAAACATTTAACATTAGTCTGACACTTAAATCCAAATTTTCCACCATGGTCATTGTGGTATTTGGACAGAACACTCTGAAATCATGTAAGAAGCAGAGAATACATTAAAGGGGAGTTGGTTCTATGCAGATTTGTTGTAAAATGACCATAATTGTGGATTTTAAGTGGCCATTTTGGCTTTTCAACCATTTTCGAACCACAATAACCCCTGAGAAACCTGGTACTACCCCCAAAATAAATGTTCCCGGGCCTCAGCAAGCCGTAGAACTAATCAATCCAGTAGCTGGGGTGGGTTACATATGACAAACAGGAGAATACCAGGTATTAACGGCCTGATTTATGACAATTTTAGTGAATTTGACAATCGGCCTTCATCAATGTGCATGAAGCCACAGGCATTACAATTTCTTACAAAAAGCTGACATTGCTAAACGTATCCTGTATACAATACATACAAGGTTGGCAACTCCCTCAAGTTTCCTGGTTTGAGAATTCCTGCTGTAATGCTGTCTCAAGCAAGAGCATGAATTCTCAAACCAGGAGTTGCCAACCTTGTATATAAATTCAATAAGTGCAGTGACAAGCTGTTTTTCTCAAAATGATTGTAATGCCTGTGCATGAAGCATTGCAATATCATAGGATATAGTCAATGTACCAAAAAGGTAAGGTCAGAAATGGATTCTGCATATCAGAAATACCCTAAAATGTGGTGTTGCATGAAATAATATCTTGAAAATTAGGGAAAATAGAATGGTGAGAGTGAAAACGGCGGCCATTTTGAAAAACGCCCCCTAGCGGCTGTTCGCAGTAAAATCGGAACGTCCACCTGTGAAATTTTGAAAGCTAGGAGACTCAGCTATAAGTTTCAGCCATCAAACTCTATGGGACTCAAAATGTATGCGGGGTTATAGGCCAGAGCCAGGACTAAGTGTGAAACTGACACAATGTTAGCGGTGTGACAGACAAAATGAAGTTTAGCTGGTGTAAATTCAGATAAAACATATACTTGTATTTTTGACATTTCATTGATCTAATTATGTGAAAAAATTTATAAGGATTGACAATTTCCTCGTCTATTTCACATGAAAAATATTGTCTGATTATCAGACGAGGAACCAAATATGCACAAAATTTTAATTGGACACCAGCTAACATTCATTTTTTGTGTTTTAGATAATCCTTTTTTCAGTGTGGTTACTACGTATATAATTAATAGTAATATTATACATATGGGCTTTAACACCGATCTGACTTGGCAGACTTGTTCATTCTTACTATAGGTCTTTAAAAAGGTAGACTATAGAATAATGCAGAAAGTGACAGTCTTTAATTTCTCTAAAATATTTTCATGATTTCTACATTTGTAGGCTCTTGATAGTTATGCATAATAATTACTATCTTTGAATGTCCTGACTTCTTCATTCGTATTACAAGACAAAATTGTAAAAGCCATAAATGACAGATTTCTATTCAAAAAGAAAGTCAAGGCTCACCTTCGAACATTGGCTGCATAGTGTGAACTATTTCCAATGGCGTCACTAGAAATTCAAGTTTGGGGGGGGGGGGCTTTAGGTCTGCGCGCTAGGGGGGCTGAAGCCCCAAATATTAGAAGCGTTGTCAGAGACCCGAAGGATCGAAACGCAAACCGTCCCAAAATTCAGAGATTTTAGATTTTTGCTGATCTATGCACATATAACAAATAGATAAACTACAAAAATAATGAAACATTGGGCACAACATACAGTGTCTTTTCATGGGCTCTGGTTATTCATTCACTAGGCCTACCAGTTTCATACAAATAATTTTTTTTTTGCCCTAGATTTTTTGGGATGGGCTGAAAGCTCCATTTGGGGGGCTCACCCCCCCTAGCCCCCCTTATTGACGCCACTGACTATTGCTATTAATTAATTAATTTATATAACTAGTCATAATTTATATACATAGCTATGTATTAACTGTATTACAATTTTGTGATTGATAGACCACGTTGGAAATGAGCCTCACTTGAGACTTGTGTTCAATCCTTCACTGATTTTCTTTCATAGGCCTACTCATCTTCTTCTTGTAAACTTGTATGTATGACTGGAAAGCTATAAATAAATTCAATCAATCAAACTATAAATTTAGACTAATTTTTTTTACCTTCAGCGAACGAAGTTCGAAGAAGGTATTGTAATCACTTGGGTAAAAATGCTGTCCGTCCGCTGGGCGGGCGGGCGGTCGGGCGGCGGGCGGATAGTTTCTGGCCCGGCACTCAGCCTCTATTGAATGTACGTGGATGAAATTTGGTACACATCTAGCCTATATGGTCTAGTTATGTCGTTTGATGGTCTGACGAATACATCTTAAATACTTTTTGAAATAATCAACAAAATATAAAAAAAAAATTTTTTCGTTTCCGGGCCAAGGCTCGGTCATTATTGCATGTGCATGGATGAAATTTGGTACACATGTGGCCTATATGGTCTAGTTGTGCCTTTTGATGGTCTCATTGACAGATATTTTATACTTTTTGAAAAAATGAGAAAAAATATAAAAACATATGTTTTTTGGTTTTTTGGGCTAAGACTTGGTCACTATTGCATGTACATGGATAAAGTTTGGTACACATATGGTCAATATGGTCTATTTATGCCTTTTGAATCGTCTGATGGAAAATATTATATACTTTTGGAAATATTAAAAAAATAATAAAAATTTATTTTTTGTTTCTGGCACAACATCCGGTCACTATTCCATAATTATACATTGATGAAGTTTGGTACACATATGGCTTACATGGTCTAGTTGTGCCATTTCATCGTCTGACAGTTGGCTCTTCCATAGTTTCTGTAATATTGAGAAAAAATATTTTTTTTATATCGGAGCCAAAACTTGCCCACTATTGTATATACAGTAATGCAATTTTCTAAACAAATAACCTATGGAATGTACCAGTGCTTTTTGATGTGTATAACACTTTATGAATCATTGGAAAAACGTCAGAAAATTATAACAGCGTTATATTTTTTTGGTTTTCAACCGACAGCTCATAACCTATACTTTGTACATGCATGAAACTACACCATAATATACAAATCCTAGCAAGCAGATGGGAAGATGGCAGGGCAGCGGGCAAATAGAAATAATTGAAGGCCACCACTCGACCGCCATTGCATACCTATTAGCAATTTCGTAATGCACCAATTTTATGATATTAATGTAATCTTCTAAAGGTGTTATTCGCTGAAGGTTTGCTGCTGCGCAACCTAAGTTTTTATTTATTAACCACAACATATTTCCGACTTTGTACATTCTACGCGATGTGAAATTCATCACTGATAGGGAAAAATAAAAAATGTAAACTTCAATTTTTTCACAGGAACAAAGCCATTCGCAGAGTCAATCACATCTGACAGATAACATTGAGTTGCAAACCATAGACAGGAATAATTCATCAACTTCAACTGTCAATGATGCTTCTTCCACCGTCAGTGATGCTTCTTCCACCGATGGTGGCCGATGTAGAAGTTGTTTATTGCAATGCAACCAGTTCTTTTCTGTCAAACCAACCACGTTGGATGAGTATTCCGTCACGGCATTGGACATATGTGTTGCTGTGTACTCCATGATAATGGTCATTGTGGACATTGGTTCGGACATCTGGGTGGCTGTCGTCCACCAACGGAATGGTGACATCTGGTGGATGGCACTCACCATCACCTTCATATTCACACCATGCTTATTTGTATTTATATATGGTGTATACCGGACTTTGGGTGAGGAAGAATCTGGTTGGGTGGAAGTTTGCTCTATAGCAATAATGAGTATACCTGGAGCACAAATTATTGTGTAAGTACAAGAACATATTATATGACTTATTCAAGATAGGATATTGTGCAAGGAGTGTCACTGTCACAAAACATATATCCCAGGAATCCAGGATGCAATTTGATAAGCATCTTGGCATCACAAATCATCCGAAGTCAATGGGAGGATGGGTTATAACTGAAAGTTTATAACTTCTAAAGCAAACAAGCACTCTTAGAGGTGCAGAACCGGCCATGCTGCACAATGCTGTTCATGGCCATAATTAATTCTCCCTTATGTCAAAAAGTTAGACACATACTGAATTCCACTTTAAATGGTGAAGAGCAATTCAGTGCATTTGAAGGGGTCCATTTTTAACAGCAATTGACAATATTGATTTGAAAGAGGTAAATACTAAAAAATGGAGTGTTCAATCAACACCCTGTAATTATACACAATTTAACCTGTTGCATCTGCGGCCTTGGTCTTATACATGTATGCAGTGATACTGTGATAGTGGGTTCCAATACACAAGAAAATGGCAGCGCATAATCAAGACTGATCAACCCAGCGCTTGCCATCAGAGGGGATGTTTATAAATCTATTAAAATGGAATTTAACTAAAAAAGACACCCTACGGACAATCTACATTGTCATTAATGGGAAATAAATATAATATGGTCTGGCTTGGCCAGGAGACTGGTGATTCACACCTGATGGATATCACTGCTTTACCGTCCAATGCATAGCATGGCCGGTAATTATCACTTTCTATCATAAAATGGCATAGATGTTCTGGCCCGGCAAAAATTAATGACGGTATCATGTTATACATATTTTTAGAGCATGAAACTGATATGATATGATATGATTTGAGTTTATTTGCAACTTACACCAGTTAAAATTAGAAAGTACAAAATTACACACCAAATGGTGAGCTACGGTCTCCTCGGTGAGAGCTTGTACAGGTGAAGTTGATTTGTTGCTAAGAATACTTTATTACAGTAATATCTTCAAAAGAAATCGCTCAGTTTGGATATCCTTTACCTATTATTATATTTTTTGGGATTCTCGGGGGATGCTCATACTTGCAGCTCTGTTGAAATAAAAGTTCTTGTGAGATTTATATAGGCCTATAGCAATTTACTGCTATTTTTGGCAACTCTTACTAATCAGGATCAAGCTAGCCTCTTAATTTGTTTAAGAGACATTAAAACATAATTACAATAAATGGACAATATGTTATCAGACTATGTCTGATGACTTGTTGACACAGGGAGCCTTCTCATATACAGGCAACCTTTGCCAAGTTTGCCTTTGTGATCCCACACATAATAAAGCAATTTTAATACAGATTATTTGTCTTTGCTGGGTGACCATTGTGAGATCCCTAACAATTCCCATGATATGAACTACTGTACTCAAAACACACATACATGTACATACATGTACACTACAATTAGTCCCCTAAAAAAGTAAAAAATCTTGTCATCATACCAAAGAGATCAAGTCGAAAATTAAAAATAGCATGCACAAAATCTACTAACACGCACATAGCCTACTACAATGTGCACATATTGGGTAAAGAATTATATATACTATCACAAATATGATAAGAAAAATATGAGGACACAGATAAGAGCAATATTTGAGAGGGAGTGATTGCACATTCAGTGGAATATATGAGTCCAAGGAATCTGAGCATATGGTTGCTACAATTACATCAATTAGTGTACGATTATTGTGATAGCTTTATATGACCATTCCCACCGTTAGATTCATGATAAAGAACAGAGAGAAACATGAAAGTACACTTCGATAAAGATAGCGACAGATTCAGATTCAGATTCAGATAATTTATTTGTCTCATACAAAATAAGCACATTGGAGACCCCTCTAAGGCTCCCAAGAGCCGCTACCAAGGGGCCACCAGTCAAAATATCTCAAATTTCATATAAACAAGACCGTTATATGAGTTTTAATATATATAAAGATTAATAGACAGGAACTAGAAGAGAAAAAGTGCAACGTATTCGCATACTGACTGGAGTTTTTCACACAGTGACCGGAGAGGGTGATGCAGATGTAGGAGGTTACTTTCTTCAAGAAGATGATGTTTAAAACAATTACAATTCTGAAGTAGATAGATTATATATGATTTTGAGAACAAATATAACAATTATCATTATTACAATATGTTTCGTAGTTTTTTATCAGACTATTTTTTACATACAATTTGAATCCAATGAAACTGTGAGTGAAAATCTTTTGCCTAATAAGTTCTGTCATGTCATTATATCTTAATGGCAATCTATATTTTAAACTTTGTTTTGCAAATTCATGCTTTACTCGAGGTAAAGGTAAGGAGTGAATATCATATGATCTGGTTACATACCTGGGTTCAGGTCCCTCGTTCAGGACAACACAGTCCAGCAATGATTCCGGAAGTGAGGCATTAAAGAATTTGTAACATAGCTTATAGTCATGTAGTGTGCATATGTCTCTAAATTTAAGTATTCCCAAATTCTTAAAAATTACGCTGGTGTGGGCATTATATCTGCTCTTGCTGAGTACGCGTACTGCCTTTTTCTGTAAAATTTCTACCTGCCGATGTTTAACACCCCACAGAAAAACGCCATAGTTAAGATGTGACAGAATCAAGGAGTTATATATGTTAAGCAGGGGTTGTAGAGGAAGAATATTTTTAAGTCTATTTAAGATACCTATTGTTTTTGATATCTTCTTAGTGACGTGATCTGAGTGACCTCTCCAGCTAAGATTTTCATCCAAAATTATTCCCAAGTAGTTGAATGTTTTAACGAATTCGATTTCCTGTCCATTTATTTGGATTTTTGGGGTATCAATTTTTCGCTGGTTAGTGCGGAATAGCATTGCTTTCGTTTTTTTACAATTTAATGACAATTTGTTAATCTCTAGCCAGCTACTAACCTTCTTCAATTCATTGTTGATGAGTTTATTTGTATTTTCATTAGGATTGATTAGTTTTATCGCTTTCATTGTTGTTATTAACGTAGAGTCATCTGCATAAGTTATTGGATAAAATATATCAGAAGCATTGGCCATGTCATTGACGTATATAATAAATAGAAGAGGGCCTAAGATAGACCCTTGAGGTACACCAGTAGTTATGGGCAATAAATTTGATTTATTTCCATTGAATTCCACATATTGATACCTATTTGAGAGATAGCTTTTTAACAGACATAACGCTGTATCTTTAATTCCATAGAATTTCAACTTTTCTAGAAGTATTGTATGGTCCAGTGTATCAAAAGCTTTCGATAAATCTAAATAAATATTCAAGGGAACATCATTGTTGTCCATTTCAGAAGTTAAACGTGCTACAAGTTCTATTGCAGCATATTCAGTACTGTGATTTTGCCTAAAACCATACTGACTTTTATAAAATAGGTTCATATCTGAGAAATATTGATAGATTTGATTGTATATGACCTTCTCAAAAACTTTTGATACACTGGGTAGTAAGGATACAGGACGATAGTTTTCTATACAATTTTTCTAATTTTTTTTAAATATCGGATTTACTTTGGCAATTTTTAGCTTATCTGGAAAGACACCAGTTTGTAAACATTGATTGATTATTTTAGAAAGAGGACAGCTTAGTTCTTGTTTCAGGTGTTTTAATAATTTGTTTGAAATTTTATCTATGCCATATGATGTCTTAGGTTTCAAGTTATCTATTGTTTTAATGATATCATTTGTATTTACCGCTTCAAACAAAAAGGTGCTGTCATGCAAAAAAGGTAAATAGTCTTTAAAAGAAACATCTTCGGTAACAGGAAAATTGCTCGCAAGTTTTGGACCAAGTTCAACATAATATTTATTAAATACATTAACAATTACATGATAGTCATGCATATTTGTTCCATTAATGCAAAATGATTCAGGACAGTCTGTTTTCTTTGTGTCTTTGTTTAAAACAGAGTTAATAATTTTCCAAGTTTTTTTAATGTCTGATTTTGTTTCACTAAAACATTTTTCATAATAAGTTTTTTTTGCATTCCTAATGCATTGTTTAAGAATTTTGTTAAATGTACCCAAATTTACTTTTTTGATTACATAATCCGGAGATGTGATGGATAGTTTCTTAAGATCACAATATAATTTATCCCTAACAGATATTGATTTAATAATTCCTTGAGATATCCACTTCTCTTTCTTGTGCTTATGTTTCTTGAATTTGACAAATTTTTGAGGAAAGTGCTTCTGAACACAGGTTTCTAGTATTTGATCTAATTTGTCATAACTATCATTAGCGTCCAAACCAAGAATATTGTTCAATGCATTTACAGTTTCCTCACTATTTAGATCTTGTTTAAATTTCATATAAGAATTTACATTAGATATCATAACCTTTGTTAGTTTCGTACTTTTCTTTTTATTGCAATCAAATATGATAAAGTAGGGTAGATGATCAGAAATTTGGTTAAGCAATATTCCAGACGTTGAGTCGGAAAATTTGTCTGAGCATCTCAAAAATATGTTATCAATCAAAGTACCTGAACGACTCGTAAGTCTTGTAGGAAAAGTGATTTTAGGTAAGTAGCCAGCAGAAAGAATTTTTCTAAGTAGTTATTTATGTTACGATTATTCTGAAATTTCAATATATCAATATTAAAGTCACCTGTTATCATTACGTTATGGGTTCTTTCAAATCTTTGAAAAATCTGACTTAAGTCTTCAATGAAAGCATTCAAATTTTCTACACCAGGACGTGGTGGTCTATATATATTACAGATAATGATTCTTTCAGTCATCTGATTAATATTAGGATCCCCTTCTAGAAAAATTTCAATGAACTGTCCATCCCAGAGTTCTGATACAATATCAACGTCAATTTCTTTGAAAGGGATATCATTTTTAATATAAGTAGCAGTTCCACCATGCACACTACATGACTTGCCTTCGGAAAGAAGCATATAACCATCAAGATGAAGAAGTGATGTATCCGAATCATCGCTGAGCCAAGTCTCCTGAAGACAGATCACCCCAGGCATGCAACCCTTGTCTATATAGTTTTCAATGTAGATTTGAATTTCCTGAAATTTGGCATTAAGTGATTGACAGTTAAGAGACATGACAGTAAAGGAAGTTTTTTCCTGCATTAAATGTATAAATTCTGCATCGTTGTAATACTTAGAATGCTTTATATTATTAGGAATGTCTACTTCAAAAACAGAATTTTCAGTTTCTAGCAAGTTTACAAGCGATAGATGTTCATCAAAATCATTCATAAAATCTGTATGTTGTGTTATTGTCAAGTTGAATTACTAGTAGTTCTCCATACGTGTATAGCATACTTGCACCAAAACATCCGGTCACTGTGTGAAAATATAAGTCTGAAAGGATTAAAATACAAGAAGTTATAGATCGAATAAAGATGAAAAACAAAAGTCAGTAAAGAAAGATCTGATATCATAAAGAATGTAAAATAATTGTGTGTAAGTTAAGGAGAATCCACTATAAATAACTACAAAGGATATATTTCTGGGGATAACATATTCATCATTCAAGAAAAAATAAAAAATAAAAAATTGGAATGATATAAAACGTAAAATTATTAGACTATTCAAACTACCCTTACCATAGAGATATTGAATATTATATCATGCATTTCGGTATGTTCAATTATGTATTCCTTTTTTGAGACTAAAACAGTTGTCATAATTACAAAGTGTTTATCAAACTATAAGCACATTGATGTCAACTTACTACATTTACTATGGATAGACAGAAATATATACACTTATTCTATCCTAATTGTCATAATATTAAAAAGTGTTTAGGTACAAAATTTACTTATGACCAGTCAGTATCGGACAAGCAAAAATAAGTTTGAACAAAATCAAAAACATTAAAATCATTCAACTATTACTCTTTGTCTCGAACCTTTGCAAGTAAAAAGTGCAATCTCATCTGTCAAACAGAATTATTTCTCATAAAGAACATAGTTTTTCATGATATTCACTGTGGCAAAACAGGACGAGGGTAACTGAGTTACCCTCGTCTCTGAATTAGCCTTAAATATTATGTAACATTGATTTTGAGCCTGTTGCTTGGGTTGACTGTTATCCAGGTAGTGTATGGTCATTGTATTGGATCCAAAATGACATTTCGAAAAAGAGTCACTATGAATTCAGTCTCTGACAATCAAAAAATGACTTAAAGCACTACGAAAATGACGAGGGTAACTGCATCCGAAGACGAGGGTAACTGTGACCATGCCTGATGACATGACGAGGGTATTTGCCCTTTTTATTTTCATCCAAATGCACCAGTAAGCCAGTAAAATTGGTCAGTAAAACTTATATTCAGGATGATCAGTGCAAGATATCTAAACTACAATGGTCTGCAAGTTTTCAAAGGAAAAAAAAACAGAAATGGCTAAGTCAGATCATGCGCTTCATGTGCTATGGTTCAAAACAGAAGTCACGACCGCTGCAAACTGAGCCAGAATTCAAGTTTACATCCAGTATATCAGAGCTCAATGTCCGGAGTGTGGAATGAATCAAGGTGCCTCCCCCTCCCACCCATTCAAACAATTTATTGTATATTGCAGGTTTTCTATTGATTAAAAGCCAAGTAAACATTTTCATATTTTGTTTGTCGCTCCTTTTTCCACGCAGTTGTATCATATTTGATAATCATCCATATGTGCAATTGTGCATGCATTACCATTTTTCGGAAGTGAAATCCTGCAGTCAATATTTGTTTACTGTTTGCAGTGTTTTGTAGTTGTGTATTATTTTCCTTTTCCCGCAGAAAATAAAAGCATACATGTAGACTGTGACTAGTCTGAGCATGTTGTGATTCGTGTAGCAAGGTGATGGTTACCCTAGTGTGAGTTTGTCAAACACTTACGTCTCTTCTTCTGCTAAAATGTGTGCATTTTTCATGTTAATTTAATGCCAATCATTGGAATGATAACCTCGGTGATATGCAAGTCACAAAATTCCAGATCCTATGATTATTAATTTCAACAACTTATCAGTTCTTTCTACAATATTTTTTTGATAAGCCAGGAAAGTTTACAACTTTGTTTGCTACATGGGTTGGGAAAAAGGGATATTTGACCTAACCACAATTAAAGCTGATCAAATTAATAAAATGTAAGCATCAATGCAGACCCGCCCCCTATACTAAGGCTTTGTGTCAAACTCTTCAAAAAAGATGTTCCATTCAGATTTCTGATTTCGGAGAGTATTGATAAGGAATTAATGTATTTTTCTATTCTTGGTATGCATAGAAATCTCATTGTTCAGCAGTTTTCTGCTGTAAACTTAAAATGATTCAAACTGTTTTGGTTAACATGCTTCATTTCCAGTAGCAAATTTCTAAATTTTGAGTGTTTCATTCAAAATCTGCTTTATTATTAATATATTTTTCAAAAACGTTCGAGGGACAGCTTTTGTGCCTGTCATGTGAAAATTTCATGAGATTTTTCCCATCAAATATTTCCATTGGTGAGTTTTTTGTTGATGTACAGTCTGTGAACTGAAGTTTCAAACAAACTTACCAAAACGAGTGCTGTGTGGCAAAAAATAAAAAATAAATCCTATGGGGAGGGGGGTGCGAAAAATCTACAAGAAATCTAATTGGGGGAGGGTATCAATTTTTTACGACAACTTCCGACCTGTCCCCAACCATGCCTGAGTGATAAATTCTGAACTGTCCATGCCTCCCTCCATGATATCTACTCCTTCCATGCGTTTTCCACCCATATCTTTTATTTTGAAATAGTATCCCCATTCTAGAGCAGTCTTCACTCTACCCTTGCATTCTACTGATCCAATGGCACGGACCTGATTTTTGATAGATGCAAAGCAATGAAGCAATGGATGTCTGTGATGTCCATCACAGGTCAGGTGATCCGGCGAAAAATGGGACTATACTCAGAACCCAGAGATTGGAAGACAATGGAAATCTTAGAATAAAACATTTTAAATTTTGTATTAATTATCATACATTTATTACAACAATTTCAATAAGTATGAGTTGCTTGGACCACTTGCTACGTAATATTTCTAAGGTCTAAATTTGGTTTGAATTGCATTTGCATTCAGGTATGTATCATCTCATGTGTGATTATTACATCTCTGCATTTTATGCAATCAACCTTGGCCAAATTGCATTGGTTTAATACACAATTTAGCTGCAAATACCCTCGTCCTCATATGCAGTTACCTTCGTCTTTCCATTACTGGAAAAGCAGTTACCTTCGTCCTCTTTTAACATGGGATCCAATGGGATGACCTAGATTTTTTCAATTTATTTCACAAAACGAGACGAGGGTAACTCAGTTACCCTCGTCCTGTTTTGCCACAGTGATATTGGTTTATGCATCAATGGACTGTGATAACTACAAAATTGTCATATAAACAAACTCATTAATTGCCAATTGAGTTTCTCACAAATTCACTGATCATGTGTTATTATTATTTGCAACAAAACAGATTTAAACAAAAGAGCTGACACATTCCAGGCGATTATAGCACAATGGACAACAAATTAAAATCAAACAAGCATATCCCTTGAAATAATGAGGTTTTCTGATTGTGAACAAATAATCTGTCAGTTTTAAAGTGAAAAAGCTGTGAAAAACAAGAACACACTTTTGATATGAAGCGAAATTGTTATTCAAAGTAAATTATTTTTAGAACAATATAAATATAGATTATGAGTAAACTTAGTAATAATGACTGCACAGAGTTCATTGTCATATACTTTGCAATCAGACAAAAGCCCACAAAGTTGATAGCACAATATATCTGAAGATCAATAAAGTCTTGAGTGAAGCACAAAAGGGATCAAATGGATTGACGGCATAGAAACACAGTTACTTAATTTGCTCTCGAATTTCTTCAAGTAGTTTCCCAAGGTTGTTTTCGCCTTCAAACGTGGTCTTAAGAGCATTTTTATTCGATAATGGTACTCCAGAGCCCCAGTAGCGATCAGCAGATGCTTCAATTAACTTTGTCTTGCCTGTTGCAAACAGGGCTTCCCTGCATTCGGAGTTGGTAAATTTCATCTGAAGGCCCTTTTTCATAATATCCTTGCAGACTGGATCCCATTTAGCCTTGTCAAAGTCCTTTATTTTTCGACCTAGTGCTTTGCAGACAGCAGGATGTGTCGCAGCCAAAATCTTTCCAGCAGAAACCTGATCACCGAAAAATTCAGCTTTTTGAAAATGGAAGAACTGCTCCACTGAGTGAAAAGTCACACCTTTATCAGTGAACTTAACTGGGAAAAAAATAGAGAAGGGACTTCGTTCGGTAAAGAAGGCAGTGACCTCGTCTGACTTCTTACATCCATGAGCAATTGGCTGTAGGGCTGGCGGGAGCTTGTCCAAAGTATCCACTGTGTACAGGACATCATCAACATAAAGTTTATCCACTGCCAAAGCTGCTTTCATGCCAAGTGCATTTGCCTCCTTCATAATGCTAAAGAGGACATTTCGTCTTTTAACAACATCTGCATGAAAGTCCTCTGTCATGATGATGTCTGTACCCTTTAATTCCCTGCGTTGAGCCCACACTTTGGATCTATCATTAAGTTTGTGAAATCTGCATATGATGGGTCGGGGAGCTGATCCTTTTTTTAGTCTGTGACACTGATTGAAGACAATTTTTTCTGGATCTTTGATCTTGATTTGTGTGAAGACATTTCTGATAAGTATCTCACAGTTCTCATTAATTGACTCCTTAATATTGAGGAATAACAGGTTATCACGCCTCATGTAGGACTCAAGTTTAACATTGTTCTCCCTCATAATATGATCTTGTGGTTGTGAAGACCTTTCAACTCCTAAGTGCTCGGTAGGGATTTCTCCCCAATAGACTAACAATTTTAGGGAGGGTGCCTTACAGCTGTTTGCAGATTGGCGGTCCAAACAGTTTCAAAATTAGCTTTCAGTTTGGTTGTGTGATGTCACTGGCTTAAAGATGTTTTGTTTGTGCCAGTTCAGGTTAATCAGTTTATTCAGTGCTTATCATATCTAGCAGCATAGTTGACAATAAACAAGCTAATTAAATGACTTGAGGTACTTCATCAAATTAGATGATTAGGAGACCAATTGCGTGGCAAAGCCAGTTTGCAATTTGAAAATAAGAAAATTCCATTTTCCCAGTGTACCGCCAATCTGCAAATAGCGATTACAAATTAGCATTATTTTATTCATTTTACAAAATTTGTACAGCGCTTTCGTCATAAAAATGCTCTAAGGCGCTTCACATCATATTGAATTACATGATAAAATGGGTATAAAATTATTAAAATCAATCAAAAATATAAAATGTAAGGCAAATATACAAAATATATAAGTCATCAATAAAAAGAAACAATGAGGATTACAATTAAAGGTTATAGGCTTGTTTAAAAGATGAGTTTTTAATAGTTTTGTATATGTGCCTTATGTCTTGAGGCAGAGCATTCCACATTGTTGGAGCTGCCACACGGAAAGACCTGGATCAATATTTAGTGGTCCTACTAGACGGTATTTGGAGGAGGGACTGGTTAGCTGACCAGAGGAACTTGTTGGCTGGTACTCCTCAATTAAGTCACATATAATTATACTGGGGCGCCAGACCATGTAAAGCTTTAAAAGTGTAAAGCAGCACTTTATAAGTTGCGCTCTGCTCCACTGGCAGCCAATGAAGTTGGATGAGAACAGGAGTGATATGCTCTCTTCGACCCGTTTTGCTGATGAGACGAGTGCAGGTGTTCTCCATAGATACGGGCATTAGTGACTTTCACAATCTGATTGGCGGAATCTTAAAAATACATGCACCACTGCCTTTGCGTAAAATTATTTACCACAGGAAGATTGCTAACATAGATTATAACCAGGTTAATGAAGAACTTGCTTTACTTAACTTACATTCCTTGATATCAAATGAACAAGATGTAAATGGTGCCATGCAAACATTACAAAATATATTGATAACTACTCTTGACAAACATGCGCCTAAAAAACAAAAAGTTATCAAACAAAATCACTTTCATTGCATGACTAAGAGATTGAAAAAGGCTATCCTTATTCGTAACCAGTGTAGAAACAAATTCTTTAAAAGTAGGACTGCCTGTGCATTGGCAATTTATAGAAAGCACAGGAATGAGGTCACTTTGATAAAACGGGATGAAGTGCGAAAATATTTTGAAGAGAAAAGCAAAGGCGGAACTAAAAACAAAGACTTCTGGAAGGCAGTTAAACCACTGTTCTCTCGTTCTAAAACTAAATCTGATAACATTCCACTTAGAGAAGGAGACAAAACTAGAGTTTCGATCGGGACCGATGCGAATTGAGAGTTCTCGCCATCTGTGTGGGTTGCTATGTGGACGTGGTTAGTGGAAGGAGGGGTGGAAGCAATTTGAGCAATACTTTTAGGGCAGAGGCCCGACAGACCCACCCAACCAAATTGTTTGGTCTCCTACGTCTCCTACCATTTGATTCATAGTGGGGTGGAAGAGTTTTTTCCCCCAAACTCTCAGATGGAAGTATCCCATGACATGATTGCGTATTGAGCGAAATCCAGGACGGCCAAATATCTAGGGTGGCCAATTGCCCAGGCAGCCATTGCAATTCGGGTTTCGCTTGATGTGTTTATGATTAGAAAAATTGTTAATTTCTGATGAAAGAATAAAGTGGTAATTTGCTTTTCTTGTTATTTACTTTAATTTGTTTCATAAAATTCCACATCTATGGAAAGCATTTGACACAATTTTTGTTTCAAAAGAAGAAGTGCAGTTATTTCCTACACCAACATGAAATTTCGCCATATTTAAAGGAAAAAACAG
Organism: Platynereis dumerilii; assembly: GCA_026936325.1. NCBI lineage: Eukaryota > Metazoa > Annelida > Polychaeta > Phyllodocida > Nereididae > Platynereis > Platynereis dumerilii. The sequence continues at coordinate 9,634,909 of JAPTHN010000021.1, forward strand.
TTCTAGTAAAACCTGATGAACGAAAAATTCAACCATGTATTTTGATATAGAGCCCGGAACCGCCGTGAAATTTAGCCGTAGCCAGCCACAAAACCATTTAGTCAAAGTTAGCTGCATCTTGTCAACTTAGCCGCCGAAAAACCAGACAGTCGCCGCCGCCAAAATAGCATGATAATTGTCAATCTATAAGCTGTACAGTTCCCATGCATTCAACAGAGGTCTAGACGGCCTAATTGGTGTTAATACTTCCCCATTGTATCAACCTCTGATTGGCATTGAACAGAAAGTGTCTGATTGCAATTGAAGTGTCAATGTTTGATTAATTGGCATTGAAGTATCACTGGTCCAGAATTGCTGTTATGTCTTTTAGCAAACACAAAGTGTTGTCATACACATGATGCAGTGCTGTTGGCTTATAATTTTTGAAAAAAGTAACTTTCTTGAAAAAAATTGACTAATCAGGAGTGTATACATTTACATGTAGGGCCTACTTGACGGGATAATTATAAATCATACTGGTACAGAAGCAAAAACAAAAACTTTGATTTAAATTGGAATATATTATTTGGATTAATTTCATTAAAAACCGTCCCCTAATAGGCCTATCACAACATCTGTATGCTTGTGAAACTTACATTCCTGTTATTCTTTGAAGTTAACTGTTGACAAATGTTGAAAAAAAAGTTGGCAATTCCTAGATGTCATCAGCTGCTTGTTGCCATCAGGGCTAATTGACTTCAAAGTCAATCAGTCCAATTTAACCAAGATGTCCTTATTGTAATGCAACATTCTAGCTATGGTTTCAAACATCCTTACAATCACACAGAAATTAAATAGTTTTACAAATCATCAGTTACAGTAAAATAATGAAAAGTATTTACATTCAGCTGTTTCCGAACATCAATGACATCACTGCAGGCCCTATCCGCCACATTGAAATGAACTGTCATTTTGTAATTGGGTAACTTGTGACCTCAGTTATGAGTGATTCATTCAGTGACTTCTCATCATACTGGTGCCAGTTCCAACCTTGAGCTACAATTTTCATCACCACAACATTTCATTATTTCATTATTTGATTGATACATTTTAGTCGAAAATTATCAGCTAAGTCACATAAGTTAGTCGAAAATGTTCAGCTAAGTTGAAGTCACAAAACTTGGCTAAGTTGAATAAGTTAGTCAGGTTTGGTTCAAGTTAGTCACCAAGATATGACTGACTTGGCTCCTGGCACTAATTTTATAGTAATTTTGTCACAGATGCTTAATTTTATGTGTACACAACACATCCAAAAACTTTGGTGGCTGTTACTATCATGAGAATAACATACAGCATCATAATTGATTTTATGCTCAAAATTCAACTTATTCGTTATTTTGCCTCACTATTACTGTGAAATATCATTTAATGCAATTATTTCTACCAGAACACCTTCTACTCAGTACAAACTATAATTGCTGATAATTAATTATTTAGTGAAGATTGAGCAAGTATTTGCTTTGTTATGATTGGTCACAATAATTGCCCCATATAATGCAGCATTGCAGATGAGTGAAAACTTACGGCCATGTATGTCATAATCAATTTAAAAGATTTTAAAATAAAGTTGGCCTGACAAATTATCTTTACACTTCTTTAAACTTAAAACGTCTTTAAAGAGTATAGATTTTTTGTTCTGAAACTTACTAGCCTTAACTGTCTACAACATTCTGGGGGGGGGGGGGGGCAGCTGCCACTCTTTCTCACTCCCCCAGCAGGTTACCCCCCCCCCCCCCAACAGCCCTGACCTTGGAAGTCACTGTTGCTCCAAAAGAAAAGTAAACAAGCCTGAGCCAGGAGTCCAGGACCTGTGAATGAAACAAACTGATATTTTCCTTCAAAAATGAATATATTTCATTACAGTCTGAACTAGATAGTGCTATCACGTGTGTATTGGGAAATTATAGCAATAAAAATATAATCTTTATGTTTTAAATGACTTTTTAGACCAAATTTCTCTTGAAATTTGCTTGTGCCAGTCCTGGCCAGGCTAGTTACAATGCACAGTGTGCACATGGAGAATGCTAAATCCACGATGTGGTGGCTCTTGGAAATCAGGCCTTATTTCATGGATAACAGTCCTATTACTGCCCTTTGACTCTTCATTTGACAAAATAAAGATGTGTAGAAGAGTTTCAAAGGATGTATAGGCATGTGAGTGATGTTTTCAGGCAGCAAATGAGCTGGAATGATGCACATCACATGGTTGCCATGATTTATTTATTTATTTATTTATTTATTTATGAGTATATTTCAGTTGGGTGACACAATCAGAAATATTCTGTTTTTCATGTGGCCCAACGGGTACAGGTAAAAATTAACAAGTAATTAAGATACAATAAAATCACTGTACAATAAAAACAAAGCAAACAACTAATGGTAAATAATTTAAAAACAGGCAATGTTGGCCCTAATATGCTTCTTTAAATTAAATTTAAATGCATCAACAGAATTACTATTGTGAAGTTCATCTGGAAGAGTATTCCATGTTACAGCAGCTCTATAACCAAAAGATTTCTTAAATACATTACTTTGACAAGAGGGAACATCGACTTTCAAAGTATCATTGACACGAGTATTACGGTCATTGGCCTCACACGCCACAACAATAGAATTACATAAGTTTGTAGGAGCATTTCCATGAATACAGTTATACATTGCTACATTTAAGAAATAATTTACTCGTTCATTAATGGACAGCCATCCAAGGGTTTTCACAAGATCTATACCCCTAGTATTAACAATATAAAATTCACCAGAAATAATACGAGCTGCTCTATTTTGCATTCGCTAAATTAAGTCCACATTCTTCTTTGTACATCCCCATACAGTACAACAATAATCAAAAATAGGCATAATATATGTTTAATAAGTTAACACAGCGCTCCTGAATAAATTTCAAGATTAAAAAAATTCAACAAGAAAACCGAAAGCGCACACTTCTAGAGCAGGGTCGGGAGTACATTTCAAGACAAAAACCAGAAAATTCCGTTGGAAAAGTTTTGAGTTACAATCATTTTAAATTTTTTGTTTATCACACACACATTTTCATGCTGAAGTTGGGGCAAAGAAAGCTGTTTAAGACATTTCGGATGTTTAGGGAGACAATTGTTGATGGTAAGACATTATTCTTTAATTTACATTACCATAGAATCTGTGTTAGATATATTTAGACCAAATATATTGTGCAGGGTGTGATAAACACATGTGACTGCATGTCATAGGAATTAACACACCTGCAAGTAAGTTTGCAGCTTTTAAATATTGCCTCTCTTAATTCCTTTGAATAATTCATTGTATTCAGGCCAGTTTTAGCTAAATTAAATGTATATTACATGATGCATGAATATTCCATGCATTTTTCTCATTGCAGAATTGTTGTTATTTATTATCATATATGTCTGTGAGATTTTACTTATCAATATCTTCAAATGCCACCTGATACAGAAGTTGAAAGAACAATACCTTATAATAATAATCAGCTTATAGCCACTATAAGATATCTTTTAAAGTGATTATTTGACCCGTCATTGCTCAATTGTCTACCTTTGCTGTTGTTGCACACGAGTGACTCTCTCTCAAAGTCATAATGTGTTTCAGTATCAATTGTCAAGCTATTTAGCATCTCACTTTCATATATGGATGAGAAAGTTTGTCCATTCAATGAGTTTTTTTGTCCTGAAATGATTGCATAAAGTTCTATCAGTAATATTCATTAACTCACTTTTGGATCACCAAAAGCCACATTTCCACAGTTGGGGTTTATTTTTTAACATTTATCCAATGTTTATATGATATATCAAATGGAACAATTTATATAAATCACATTCAGTCTTAGTAGGAATAATCCACAACTTTATCTCGTTTGAAATGTCATATTTTGATGAAAAACATTGCAAAAATTCAAAAGAAAGGCTAAACTAAATTTATATCAAGCTAGAAGCAGGTTAAATATTCACAACAAATGAACAAATCAATTTACTGGGGCTGCAAATTCATTTCTTTGATAAATATGCATCTGCATGTGTTTATCACACTCTGCACACCATTTTTAGCCAATGCATATCTAACACATATACAATTGTCATGTAAATTAAACAATGATGTCTAACCATCAACACTTGTCTCTCTAAACATGATAAATGACTTAAACAACTTTCTATGCCCCAGTAGCAGCAAGATAATATGAGTGTGATAAACAAAAAATTTAAAATTACGATAACTCAAAATTTTCCCAACGGAATTTTTTAGTTATTGTCTCTAAATGTTCTCCTGACCTTGCTCTATAAGCGTGCGCTTTCAGTTTTCTTGTTGAATTTTTTTTTATCTTGAAATTTATTCAGGAGCGCTGTGTTAACTTAAGGATATTCAAAGGAACATAATGTCTAAGTCTTGCTAACCATGCAAGTTTCCTTGATAGAGTCTTGATGAATTTGTTAATATGAGTGTCAAACTTAAGGTTCTGGTCTATATAAACACCAAGATATTTGGTAACATCCATTTTTGATAAATTTATACCATCAAGAAAAATTTCAAAATCATCAACATCAGTATCATTTACATTTGACCCAATCAACATGGAATTTGATTTAGATACATTTAACACCAGTCTATTAGCTTTGTACCAGTCATTCACATCACCCAGAATTACATTCATATTATCATTAAGGTTTGAAATATTTGAATCATTACAATATATAATAGTGTCATCTGCATACATACTGCAGCTACCATTTGCAACATGTAACGGTAGATCGTTGACAAACAACATAAACAGAAGTGGACCAAGTGTAGATCCTTGCGGAACACCAATATTTAGAGGTAGCGGCTTAGATAATACATTAGAGAGGTTTTGCTCCACGTTCACGTGTGACGTATACGTGTACTAGTGCTATCTTATTACATTGTTGTCATGGCAACTCCCATGTACACGTCACACGGAAACGTGAAGCAAAACCTCTCTATTTTTATGTTTGACACTTTGTGTACGGTCAGTTAAATATGATTTGAACCATGTTTGTTCTACTCCTCGAATTCCATATTTAGACATTTTTTCAAGTAAAATAAAATGATCAATAGTATCGAAATACTTGGAAATATCCAAAAACCATACACCGGTGAGTAACCTATCATCCATATTCTGTAACCACTCATCTATTGTGTTATGCAAACAAGTTGTTGTTGAGTGAAACTTCCTATAGGCAGACTGATCAAGTGTAATAAAATCTTTACTAATTAAATACTTAATAAGTTGACACTGCATTTCTTTTTCAAAAACCTAAGGGATATGACCTATTACAGATATTGGTCTAAAATTGCCCGTGTCACAGACATCACCTTTGCCCTTATACACTGGTGTTACACGAGCATATTTCCACTCAGATGGAACAAAACCGGAAGCAAGCGAAAGATTAAACATATGTATGATAACCTTTGATATACTTTGACAAGATAATTTAAGCAATTTGCAGTCAAAATCAAGAACATCCAAAGAACTCTGAGAGCCCAAAGACTTAAGAAGTATAGAAACACTTTCTTGTGAACTTTCAGTAAAACTAAAACTATAGATACTCTCTGGACCTTTCCATAAAATTTCATCACATTCTGGCAAGTTTGAAACAGTGTTTAAACCAATATTAGCAAAATATTCATTTAACTGGTCGGCAGTAAGGGAATCAGGACACTCATTATGCTTAGATTTGTTACCTGATAATTTAGATAACTCAGTCCATAAATTTCTAGAATTTTGCTTGCCATCATCAAACAATTTATCATAATATTTCTTCTTAGCATTATTAATCAAGGTGTTAACTTCATTTCTGACTGCCTTGTATTCATTAATTTTATCAATATCTTTAGTTTGGCACGCAAGCCTGTGAAGATAATCTCTTTTATACATCAATTTAACAATAGTACTATCAATCCATGGATTGTATCTATTTTTCAGTCGGGACACTTTAATAGGGGCATGCTTATTAGAAATTTTCAAGAACTCATTCTTGAATAATGACCAGGCTAAGTTAACATCTTGACATTCAATAATATTTTTGATAACAATAGAAGCATCAACATCATTTATGAAAGCATCAGTATTGAAATTTTTAAAACATCTAAACTTAATCTCATTGTGATCCTGCCTCTTAGAATTAGGCTAACAGTTTGTAATAACAGTGTGAATAAGATAGTGATCACTCATTGTGATTGGTTACACACCAGTACATTTATGCAAAACATGATTGGATGTAAATATAAGATCAATAGTGGTCTGAGTATTTGAAGTTACCCTAGTATAGTCATTAACCAGTTGCTTAAGACCATTTAAGTTTTCAATAAGTTCAATAGAGTTAACAGAAGTGACATTTGCATTAATATTAAGATCACCAATCACAATAAACAATTTATCCTCAAGACTGGCTTTTTCAAAAATATCAAGCATCTTTTCAAAATATACAGCTTTCGCAGATGGAGGTCTATAAATAGAACACACCAACAATTTCTTATCCTTAAGTTCAATTTCAATCCAGATACATTCAATATCACTACATTCCAAGTCACATCTTCTTTTAAATGACACGTTTTCACTAATATATACAACAATACCACCTCCATGGCGGTTTCTATTTTTTAAAACAGAGTTATAACCATCAATATGAAATTCATTAGCATAAATGCTGTCATCAAGCCAAGACTCATTGATGCAAAAAACATCAAAACTAACACTTCGTAATAATAATCTCACTTGTTCAATTTTTGGAAATAAGCTGCGAATATTAATATGTGCTATACTTGGACCATTTACAATTTCAAGTTTCTGACAAAGATCGAAGTATGGTACATCATTATTGAATACGTAGGTATTCATTTTTGATTGATTTAAATTATTTTCATAACTAGTTAATGAAATATCATTAAGATTTAACAAGGGGCCAACACTGCTATCAATAAAACAATCATCACTAAAACAGTCATTTCCGACATTTGTGTGTTCAACACACAATGAAGACACATTCAATTCATCCAAATAAGCAGAGTCTATCTCGAGTCCAGCGGCAGCCCCGTTGACTTGGCTATTGTCCTATGTGTGATGCTTGGATTTGTGCCCCCTTAAATGGCAAGTGTTGCACCTGACAGGCATCGAATGTCTGCAAGTGTTGACATTATGACCGCGTGCGTTACAGTTCCTGCAGCCATCTCGATTTAAGCGGAAGTCATCAGTTTTGGCAATAACCGGATGTCTGATTTCGCGATTTTGTCTTTTGACATCACCACCTCCAGGACAAACCATCATCTTCAGATTGCGTACGACACAGTTTACACCCGGGTGGGTGAGATGCGGACCACTCCTCCAAATGTAGCCATCATTTATCGAACCATCACCGAGCGTGAAACTTGCTGAATGATCCACAAACTGCACATCTTGTTCCTCACATAGCACCTTCAGAGCAGCATTGAAAGGTACGACAAGGTCCTTGGCATCATCTTGTCTTGGACACACACTTGACACAACAATTTTGTCAGTTAAAGCTTTCGTATCCTGAATTAACTGCTTGTAATTGTTGATGACATCAGTGACTTTATCAGGTTCATCTTTGATATCATACACATCATTTGTACCAACATGATACGTAACTGACTCACATGATGACCCTTGGTACTTGGTCAGTCGATCTTTTAAAGTTGGGATCTTGGCACCGGAAAGTGACAGGAACGTTGTATCCTTCAACTTCTGTGGATCAACATCACGTAACATTGAATCTGACATGACAAAATGTGGAGCACACCGTGCTACTGCTGGAGCGGGGGTGGCCTCTGCTTGGGGACCAAACTTCTGCTTCTTCATCTCAGCTATTTCATTTTTCATCTCATTCATCTGCTTTTTCATGTTATCGCATTCAGCTGCTTTTCTCTCAAATCGGTTCTTTAGATCATCAAATCTTTCCTTCAGGTCATCAAATTTTAAAGAGTAGGACTCCTTCAGATTATCAGCAATGTCCTCAAGTCTCTTTATACTTGCAGTAGCAACACGACAGATTTTACAGGCAAATGCAGCTTTTGCTTTTGCACTAACACAAACATAGTGAAAGGCAGTCTGACAGAGGATGCAAAGTCCAATATTCTTATTATCATCAGGGTTAGGGCATTCCCCTTCATTGCACTGTAGAGCTGACATCTTTGTTTACATGAACTGTCAAATGGGAGCACTGAACCGTGACCAGCTGCAGAAACAGTCTCAAAAAGTCTCAAAATCGTCCAAAACCACCAAAAAACAACCTGCAATGCTTCCTTGGTTGTGCTGGGTGCCTTCATAAACTTGTAGACGAAGTTTAGGACAGTCACAGGCCTTGTAATCTTGAATCTTTGTCAAAAATCAGGGAGCTCTCTTCACAGGCAAGTCTTCTCAATTTAACACCAGGTGGCTATGATTGGGAGGTTAGTACTGAAAACAGCCACTTGGTGCGTGGTTGGTCATTATTTGGCCACTGGTAGAAATGTTGGAGAAACTTTTTTTGAAAAAGAGAAGTGACCTGTGAACAGGCTGTCCTTACACAAGCCAAATCTAAAATAACGAAATAGAAATGCAACCGTTGGATAGGCAAGACCCTTGTTGACTAAATGCACAGTGGTTGAATGTCCAAACAGGTATATGTTGCAAGCTGGCTTGACTAATCTAACTGGTGTTGAAGATGCTTGCGAAAATTAAAGAGTTGCGAGAACTCTAATAATCACTGACACAGCTGAAGTATGCAACATCTTTAATAATTTCTTCCAGAACATAGGATCTGACATAGGAGAAAGAGATGACCGAAACATAACAATTGGGGAAACAATTGAAAAATACAAAAACCATCCCAGCATAGAAATGATCACTCAGTATATTAATCCCTTGAAAGAAGGGTTTGCATTTAAAGAAGTAAGGGAACACGAAGTTAGCAAGATTATAAAGAGCCTGGCTAGCAAAAAAGCCTCTGGCTATGATGATATACCTGTTAAGTTTATAAAAAACACTCACAGAAACATAGTTACCCCTTTGACTAAACTATCAAATATGTGTATACAACAAAATACATTTCCTGATACAATGAAAATGGCTAATATAACCCCGTTATTCAAAAAGAAAGACAAACTAAATAAAGATAATTATCGATCAGTTAATCTCTTACCGGCTCTTTCAAAAATTCTTGAAAAAATTCTTTTTAGTCAAATTCAAAAACACATGGAATCACTTTTCCATGAATATCTGTCAGGATTTAGAAAAGGTTTTGGATGCAATGACGTTGTGATAAAAATGGCTGAAGACTGGCGAGAATCCTTAGATAAAGGTTTAATCACTGGAATTGTAGCGATAGATTTGTCTAAAGCTTTTGACTGTATGTCGCATGAATTACTAATTGCAAAACTACATGCATATGGCTTCAGCATAAATGCCTGCCAACTGAGAAAAACATACCTCTCAAATAGAAAACAAAGAGTAAACATTGGGAACACTCACTCTGACTGGGTCACAAATATCAAGGGCGTCCCCCAGGGTTCAATTCTATGACCCCTGATGTTCAATATCTTTATTAATGACTTTCTTTATCACAATTTCAATTCAGGTATCTATAATTATGCTGATGACAATACTCTCAGCTCAACCGGCAAGGAAGTCTCAGAAGTTGTCAATAAACTGCAACAAGATTGCAGTGATGCTCTAAAATGGTTCAAACTCAACAAGATGAAAGCTAACGCTGAAAAATTTCAATTGATGTTTCTTAGTAGACATTTACCACTCATAAATCACTAAATAAAAGTGAATGATACTGAAATATGTGCAACTGAATCTATAAATGTCCTAGGAATTGAATTAGACACAAACTTAAACTTCAATATCCTCATTGAAAATGTCTGTAACCAAACAAGTAAACAGATTAATGCTTTAAAACGTATGAAACTAAATCTCGATAAGTCCTGTAAAACAACAATATATAATAGCTACATTAGCAGTAATTTTAACTACTGTCAAATTGCATCCATGGATGTTCTCAAGCAAGTCTAATCTTGAAAAGCCAGAAAAAAACTAACAAAAGAGCGCTAAAATTAGTTTCGAACAACAATGATATGAGCTATGAAAGTATTTTTGAATATGAAAAACAACTCAACATACAAAAAAGATTTATTTATTTATTTATTTATTAAATATATTTACACAGGGTGTATAGTATACACTCAGTAAAACTGTTTTTCAGGTAGACTCTGTTAAAAACATGAATATGTACATTAAGAACAAATATATAAATGTACAGATATATATACAAAATGAGTAAAAGTTTAAAAACAATAAAACATGTAAATAGATTAAGAGGTTAAAATGTGGGTTTTCAGGCATCTTTTAAATGCAATAAAATCGTTAATATCTTTAAGTTGATCAGGTAAAGAGTTCCAGGAAACAGCACCACAATAAGCAAAAGTCTTTTTGAACATATCACAGTTAGACCTTGGCACATAAACATTCATAGGATGGCTTCTTGTATTCATTCCAGTCACATCAAACAGCATTGTAATTTTATCACTCATATAATTAGGACACAAACCATGAATACTTTTAAACATTAATAAAACTGTAAAATATTGACATCTCTGTCTAACATTCATCCAATTCAAATTTCTCACAATATCAATTCCTCTACTGTTAATAAAATCAAAGTTCTGAGTAATTATCCTTGCAGCTAAGTTTTGGAGTCGTTGTATTTTATAAACATTTTGATCTGTTGTTTGACCCCAAACACTTATGGCATAATCTATGCATGGCTGTATTGTACTGTTATAGATTTTAGCTAACAACTCTGCCGAAACTAAACACACTAATCTGCAAAGTTGTCTAAGTTTAAGAGAAACATTACAGCATAGTTTGTTCACATACAAATTCCAGTTAATATTGTCATCAATCTTCATACCTAGATAATTGGCACATGAAACATTATTAAGCTGTTGACCATTTAAATCTATACACAGTGAATCAGAAATAAATTTCCTTTGAGATGCAATTAACATGACTTCACATTTACTTGCATTAAGAGTGAGGTTATTATCTTTATACCTCTTTGACAGATCAGTTATACATTCTTGAAGAGAGACATTTATTTCAGCACATGTTTTACCTTGAAAGTAAACAACTGTGTCATCTGCATAAAGATTACAGGTACCATTAGCAACAGATTGTGTGACATCATTTATAAAAATTGTAAACAAAATTGGTCCCAAAACTGAACCCTGGGGCACGCCAATATCAAGATTTTGGATGTCAGATACATTATTACCATGATTTACAATTTGTGACCTATTATTTAAGTAGCTACAAAACCACTCAAGTTCCTTAGATTGAATGCCATAATGTGATAATTTAATTCTTAATAGTTCATGGTCAATTGAGTCAAAGCACTTGCGAATATCAAGAAAACACACCCCGGTCATTAGTCCATCACAAATTCCTTCAATCCAAGTGTCAATGACCCTATGGAGTGCTGTCTGCGTATTATGACGTGGTCTGTATGCCGATTGGTCAACACTAATTAAGTCATTACTTATAAGATATAATAATAGCTGTTTTTGGACCAATTTCTCGAGCACCTTGGCTACATGTATCTGTCCTATAACTGAAATGGGCCTGTAATTTCCTGGACTGTCTTTTTCTCCCTTGCCCTTGTAAATGGGGGTCACGCGAGAGAACTTCCAATCTGATGGCACTGCACCTTGGGACACAGAAGAATTAAACACTTCAGCAAGAATCGGGGATATTATATCTGCTGAAAGCCTCAGAAGCTTGCTATCAAAGTTTAGAACATCGTTTGAAGATTCACTATCAAGAGACATAATAATTTTGAGAACATCAGCTGAGCAGATGTCAACAAACTTGAATGTGTGGATGCACGGTGGATTTTTCCAAGTAATCCCTTGTTTGTTGTTGTTTCCATTGGATGTCAGTTTGCCAATTATTAGCAAAGTATTCATTAAACTGTTGTGCTGTTATATCCTTTGTTGATGAATTGTTTTGTTTCTTGCCAGTTAGGAAATTAATTTTCTTCCACAATTTGCTGGGCTTATCAACACAGGCACTGATCTCTTTTTCAAAATAATCACTTTTCTGTTTTCTTAATAAATCTGTTATTCTATTCCTTGATTGTCTGTAGCGTCCCCAGTCTTCTGTTGATTTTGATCTTGTAGCCTTTTTGTGCAAATGATCTCTTTCATACATAAGTCGTGTGATATTTGGAGTAAACCAGGGATTATATCTGTTTTTCAATCTCATTGTTTTGAAAGGAGCATGTTCATCAGACACGTGAAGAAAAGCATTTTTAAAATTATTCCACAAGGATTGAACATCGGTAATACGCTGATTTGTTATTATATCCATTTGAATTTGAAGATCGCGGAGGAATTTCTCAGCATCGAAGTTCTTAAAGTCTCTGTAGCGAACTGTTTTGTGTGTTCCAGGTACTTTTTTAGAACTTTTAAGGCTTGTAAATATGAGATAGTGGTCACTCATTGTCACAGGTATCACCTTTGTTTTAACATGGTTATCTCCCATATTAGACAAAATAACATCGATCAAGGATGACGAAGTTGTAGTTACTCTGGTGGCTGACTCAACTAGCTGCTTAACATTGTACAGGCATTCAATGTTATGTATAGGATTTTTAGCCAGAGATTCGTCAAATTTGTAGTCATAGTTGAGGTCACCAATGATTATCATAGAGTCACAGTTTAGCGATGCAGCCTCAGTTGAATCTAAAATGGAATTAAGATAATCCTCAGTGCTACTTGGTGGTCTGTAAATATTTCCAAGCATACAGGACTGAGAGTCAATATCAACTTTAATCCAAATGCATTCAATGTGATTAGAAATATCAATGTGCTTGTATGAAAGATTATTTTTGATGTAAAATAAGACACCTCCACCGTGCCTGTTGCGATCCTTCCTCAAAATGTCATAGCCATCGATACTTATCTCACCATCCAAAACACTATTATCAATCCAGGTTTCACCAAGGCCCAATATGTCAATGTCGTTGGTCATCACCATATGTCTAACTTGGTCAATTTTTGGAAGAAGACTTCTCACATTTAGATAAGCAATGTTCATCCGTTGCTCTAAAGTGGTGCCGGTTCCATGCAGATCAAAAGTACGACATGCGGCACTCTCTTCCTGGCCAATCTTCTATGCTATACTGCAGAACTTAGACTTGTGACCTCTTTCACCACAAGTGTTACACATTACTGGTCTCCCATGTCTGCAATTCTTCACCACATGGTTTTTCTCACCACAATAGTAACAGTTTCGACCATGTTCATGTGTATGTTGTTCCTGGTTTTCTCTGTGACCCTTTTCATAAGACGTATATCCTCCTCTGGCTACCCTTCGATAAGACGTCGTATATCCTTCCGATGGTTCTTGCCTCTGACTTCTAACTGGCCTGTGTTGCTGGTCCCGATTTGGTCTAGTCTTGCAGATGTTGCTGGTATGGGCAGACTTGATTTGAAGATTCATTTTGTTGGCCATACATGTTACACCTTCGTTCGTGAGATGAACTCCCTTGTTGAGAAATCCAAGGTTGATGCTGCCATCCTTCAGCCGCAAAATATCATCTTGGTTGACATACGTGCTACCAGATTCTTGAACAATTTGCGAGAGTTCATGATTGATTTGTTCGATCTTGGCTTGCTTGGATTTGCAGTCATTTCTCGGGGGTATGCTGCTTACCACAACTTCACTCGGTTTGGAGGCCTTCGACTGAGCTGTATTAATCAATTCGCGATATTCTTCAAGGATTGTTTCGACATTATTCTCTTCAAGCTCGGCATCTTTTCTTCCGGCAATGATGGCGATTTTCCTGAATTTTCCTGTTTGCTCTCCAAGTTTGTCATTAACACTGCTCACAGTTTCGTCTGGCTGTTTGACAGTCAGAACCCTCGTCTTGTGCAGTTTTGCAGGATCAACACTACTAATCGTAGAATCTCCTATTAGCAGGTCCCTCTGACTTGTGGTAGAAGTTCCACAGGCTTCCTTCTTTAACTTGCCATCCAATTCACTGACCTTGATCTTCATGGACTGCAGTTCATTTTGCAGTTTGTCATACTCTTCTGTTTTCTTCAGGAGACGTTCGTTCACGGACTTGTAGTCTTGAGAAAGGGTCTTCACTGTTTCTGACAACATTTCAACTACATCTTCCATTTTCTCTGCAAATTTCTTGATGTGGCGCATGTCATCGCTGATACATCTGCAGAAGGGACAGTTCCATATGCCTGTTTCCTCATCATCAAGCCCAACACACTTGTAATGATACCAGGCCATGCAAAGACAGCATCTCATCATATCATCTTCATTAGACTCCTTCCCCTCGTATACACACATGGGCATGCAGTGTCTTGTGACATCACCTTTGTTTACATTCTGTGAACAGTTCTTTGATTTCTTTGCTGATCCTTTGCCTGCCATTGTATAACATATCAACAAAGTGTGGACAGTAATCCCTGGAAGATCAGTCACTCAACACTGGACTTGTGTTTGTCATAACTCATATCTGACAAAAACACTGTGTCCTACTTAATTCCAAAAATTCGTAAATGATAGTTAAAGACGTTCATAAAAACCTTTAAAAAGCACCATAAACTCCAGAAATAGTATATCCGTAATCTAGAAATTTATAACACCAATATCCTGTAAGTGGTTCTTTGGTGAAAATTTGTATTCCGTGTTAAAACCAGAAAATTGGCAGAGCTCATGAACTTGCTGCCAGTGGTTAATGTTGTTCACAGCAAGGAAGAGATGTATAAAACAGGTTGCCATTCAAATGTTCAAAATAAAAACAGGTATAGGTCCTCGGTATCTCCAAAGTCTCTTCACATCAAGAGAGTTGAATTATGATATGAGAGATAATAACCGCTTTAACATTCCAAATTATGCTACAACTAGTTATGGCAAAAAGAGTTTCTGATACTACGGCGCAAAGCTATGGTCGCTTATTCCCATAGAAATAAAGAATTTGGAGAACCTCAAAAGCTTCAAATCTGCTGTCAATGCCTGGTTACTGAACTTAGACAATGCAAGCAATTTTGAATTTCTGTAAACTTTTGAAGTTGGATTTGCTGTTTTTAATTGAATAATCCGAAAATGTAATGATATATCACACTTAAGATCATTATTAGTACATGCGGATCAAGGGGAATACTGAATGTGTTGCATGGGCATTGAGCGGTTACCGCTGGTCCATGCTTCATACTTTCTGTTTTCCTTTTCCGTTGTGTACGAGTAAATGACATTTTATGCCAATTTTGTATAAAAGCATTGGTATGGACACTAATTAATGGTGATTAATGACATTGAACACTTAACGTTTGAACCAACTGTATGTATATAATGTGTGAAAGTGACAATTTTTTTACCATGCTAGGTGCTAAAGATTATGAATTGCTATGTACCTGACTATGGTGCTGCTCTTTATGGTGCCTTGAGATACTCTTAAACAGGTAGAAATTGAATTAGTTATTTAGTAATAGGTAGTTGTAGATATTACTCATCATCAACTTGTTAAAATAGTATCATAATTGTATTATAATACTGTTTTTCTCTGATTCATTTCAATTGTTGTTTTGTCGTTCAGAAGCTATGCTTGGGTACTGCGTTACCACTTGATTTTAAAACGATGTTAAATAAAATCTTACCATACCATACCATTCTGCACTAGTTGCAGCCTGGTGAGCAGTGACTTGGGTAGGTTGTGCAGGAGTACATTGCAATAATCCAGTCTTGATGTCACTTTCGACTATATTAACGAGCGGCAGGCACCAGTCGTAATGTATTTCCGATTCATGCCTATACAGCGTATCTGATGGGAACACGATTTAACAATGGAAGCAACATGCTTTTCCACAGTCAAAGACTTGTCCAGGCAGACAACGAGGTTCTTAACACTGTCTGATGGAGTAGATAAATTGTCACTGATGTTGATCATGAAGTTTTTGAGTATTGAATAACTTACGCAATTTATGGGGCATATCATGGCACAGTGGTTTTCTTTCACTATGTGTTGTTGCCAACAGCTTTCTCTAAAAAAACAAGAGACCTTGTGCTGAGACATCATGATGAAATAACTTTCAATAGTCATGATTAAGTGAGATGATATAGTTTAGATCTATGTGCTTCTATGGGCACTTTCAACAGCATTGTATGGGGTTTCTTGTGACCAAGAGCCCTAATGTATTGGCTTCAAACATTGCATAATTCTGGTGCTGCCATATGCTTGGGTTTCCTGGTATGTTCCAAATTGTTTTGATGATTGTGACTTTCCCTATGAGCACTTTATGAGTCACATTGAAGGATGAACTGCTAAAATATTTTCTTTCAATTTTGCCTTTTCTCGAATAACTTACACCAGGACCAGAGGAAGAGGAAACTGTAATAGAAACATGCCGAGAAGGCAGTGCAAGTTGTTGGTATTTTGATAAAAAGGTAAAAAATCAACATGAAATGAACAGAAGGTGTCACACCAATGTGTCAGACCCAATTAAAATCTGTCAATGTTGAGCATGTGGTGACATGACTTGGCTGTAATAATGCATTGATGTATGGACATGAAAGAGGAGAAGCCCTTGGAAATGCTGCTGAACATCAGTGCAGAGTTTGTGGATAGAAATTTTTCATGAAGACAGCAAGTATAACAAAAATGTCCACAAAACAGAATCTGTTATTTTTTTCCTGTACAGCGTGTCGGCTGGTATTGTTGTCATTAGTGGTTGTTTCACTCAGTTTCGCCGTGGGCAAGAAAATGGAACTCAGTTAGGCTTGAAACTCGAACTGCATCTTTCTATGGGCCTTCTTGAATGAAATGTCAGAAGTCGCTGGCTCGAGAACTTGTTCACGCTTCTCTGTTATGTGCCTTGCCAGGGATGATTTCCCAAGAGTACATTTCACTACATGATTTGTGGTGATTAATGCAGTTGTGATCTTTGAATGATCTTTCACATTAATTTTGTTGGATAACTAATGGCAATACTATAGTAGACATGTCGTGAACATTTTGAAAAAATATGATAATACCACTTAATTCGAAATATACATGCTGTATTTTATAATACTTATCGCTAGTGAAATTACATGCAGCTGAAAAATTGCAGTTAGTTATAAAGCTTGTATGTTGTCCGAATAAAATGCTGTACAAAAGAAAGATAAGAGTCATATTAAACCTATCCATACAACCAAGTTTACTTAACTGTCATTCGAAGCTCAGTATATGAAGATAAATTCTTTAAAAATGTAAACAGTTTTTCATGCCGTGAAAAAGTATTGTTATTGTTTACAAATCAAGAAATGCAGGGCTCTCTTTAAGTATTTTAAGGCTTCACAATCAACTAAACTCACTTAATTATGGAAAACATGAAATTATGGTGATTGGAAGTGTACACTGTAAGTCTATCAGTTTATGATCTGTAAATGCATGTTTAACGTTACATAGAATCGGCGGACTTACTACCTTTAATTGAAGATGATTATTAGTAATGTTTAATGGTCATTGGCATTAATAAATTTATTTAGTTGGTGGTATTTGTGCGAAGATTAAGGTACAGGTATTATACATGTCATTGTGCGGGTCCTAAGGTATCTGGTGATACAATTTTAGTCCACAAACTCTGCACTGATGTTCAGCTGCATTTCCACAGACTATTCCTCACATTATAAGTACCCAATTTTATAAAAAAATGCACAAAATAGTCCAGTTGTTCCAAAGTCCATCTTATTAGAATCACGTTATCTTTGACAACAAAAAATATTTTGATATATAAAAACATGCACTGTATAGGTGAGAATATAATCTAGCATACAGGCTATATTAACATTTGATTGAATTTGCCTGAAAGGTGTAATTTCACTTAAGGCAAAAAAAACATCTGTAAAACTGTCTAAAGCGTTGACTGAAGCCAAACCCAAGCCTTAACTGGGTCGCTTCGCATAGAGCAAACGGTACACAGTGTAAAGATAATCATAACTCAAAACAGCAAGCTATCATGGCTCAAACAAATTGTGTAACCATCTCATTCAATCATTTGAGCTACCTCAAAATTTCAAATTTTACAGTGTATGTATTGAGCCATGTACTTATCTATGTTTTCATGATGTATCTATGTATGTATCTATCTATTTTTCTATCTATGTAGCTATGTAACCATCTAGCCATCTATGTATATTGTAGGTATCTCGCAATGTGTGAATTAGAAAAGGTTAGCGGTACATTGAGGCAGGGCCCATAGGAAATGCCCAAGAAATGCATGAACACTGGAATTAAGCTAGCAAGTGAATAAATGTGTCATGTAGTTGCCCATTGCAAATCCTCAGGTAAAGTGGCATGTTTGGGTGAAATCTAAGGTTCTATGGGTTGAAATCAGAAAGCCTTAAGGGTGTGATCATACAGGCTCTACCACAAATATAATGATAGATTTCAAGAGAGATGATCTTTTGGCATGGGGGAGTGTTATATTAATTGACAAATGGGACTCTCTGCCAAAATTTATCAGTTATCATGTCTCTGCCCAAATTCAATCTAAATTTCCAATGCTGTCAAATTTTTACTGAAGAGGGTGCTTCCCTCCTGGGTTGTACATCTATAAGGAATTACGCAGCGACAGCGTAGCTGTTTTTTTAAAAGCTGTTCTTTTAAACGGGTTTGTGAGTCTTGTCTGGTTATAGTGGAGTCGCATGATAGTGCACTAGCTCAGGACTGAAGGTATTTATAATACTTAACTTAATATGCAGCAATCATGAAGCTCTCTGAATGGTTGAGCTGGATATGAAATTGAACTTCCTTGGCCTTTTTGTGATTTCTGATATCATGGACATCCTGTACTACTTGTTAGATGAACTATGAAACTAATTGATACCTTTAATCAAAAATCAGTCACAACCATTAAAATACATATCCCCAAAAGCCAGTGACAAAAATTCGAATCGTACTACTTGATGTTTCAGATAATTCCGGCCGCCATCTGCCACACCTACTTAAATGGTAAAACTTCCATGAAGGAATTATTACAGTCTGTCATTTTTATATGCAAAAAGAGTTGACTGTTGCACAGTGAAAACGGCACTGCCCCTTTGTAAGTCATCATACTGATGATTTATCATGATCATATACTTTCAAAGTTAATTTGATTTAAGGAGACAAATTCTGATTGATGGTGACAGCAAAACAAAAGGATTATGCATTTGCTTTTTTGTTCTCAAAAACCTGTTATGACAAATGAAGTGGCGTTCACTTGATCATGACTACTTAAAGAGCCTTTACGTTTCTCTTGTTGAATCTAGAGAAGATGCATACTTCTTTGGACATCATGAGTCACAAAGTGAATTTTTCACTGTGAATTGGTCCTGTCTTTTTGCATAACAAGTGATAGACTGTGAGATACGAGGGGCGTTCAGAAAGTTCGAGGCTTTTTTTAATATGGACACTTATTTTCTATCTAGAACAATGAATTTTTCACAGGGTAAAATTCAGCATATTTGGAATGGATTCCCAAGATTTTGGACAATTTGGACATTTCTGAGTCATTCTGTGGTTGCCATGGAAACTGAAAGTTCAGCTAGGCGGGGCAGTAATGCCGTAACCAAGAAAGCAAACAAATTGTGACTGTGAGAGACTTCTCTCTGTCACTTCTATTGGTGGGATTGGAAATATTTGATACAAGAAATATGATATTAGCTTCTACAGGGGTGCACAAAATGTTTTTGTGCCTGGGAACACTAGACATACTTCAAAATGTGCCTGGCTCACGGCAACTATATGTAGAGTAGGTCGGGGCATGCAGCCCCCCTTAATTTCGATGTGCGATTTGATCTACTTTTTATGGTTGATTCTTTGAACGCTTATGTTATCAGAAAGGGATCACTTGACTCTATTTATAATTAGCAAAACAAATGTCTACCAATTTTAGTAAAGGAGTTACGGCCATTTTTGTAAAAAATTGAAATGGCCTTCTTACCCCACCCATCGGGCAAGAAGCCCCCCTATAATAATCCTATGGAAATTTTTTTTTGGGAGTGCATACAGCATTAAAGTTATTTCTTGCTGTTCTTCTATCATTTTTAAGGCATTCTTTCCCTTTTTCTGAATTTTTAGAATTTTTCTGTTCATACATTTATTTTTTAATATTTTTTGCCCTGTTTCAATTTTGGCCAATTTTAAAAAAATTTTAATGAGATATTCTATTAAGATTTAAGGTTAATTACACATTATTAAATGGTTCCTGAGCAGCTTTGAGGCCCCAATATAGGGGGCCTCGAGCCCCATGCCATGTGGGGCCTCGAGCCCCAAACCCACATATTTTAATTTGACATCTATATTTCAAACTAAAATGCAAAAAACATGATCGAAATCATATTTATGCGATGGTCTTAAAGTTAAGCAATGCAGATATCCATTATACTTTTAAAAATTTCCAAGGTTATTTCTTACAACCGCTTTCAAAGAATTATTCAGTTACAAAAACCATGCATTTTTTTTGTTTCTTTAATTTCTACTATGTTTTGGTGCTGTTCGCCTTGAAAATTTGTGACATCACCTAAAAGCCTCTAGCTTTTATCCTAGCCATAAGAAAACGCACCAAAAATGTAAGTTTAGACATAACCCTGGGAGGGCCTCTCACCTAATCCAGGCTCCTTGCCCCGACCTACTTTATTACGATAGGTACATAGAATTGTAGAATGATAGAAATTGAGAACAACGTTTTAGAATAATTTTTGTTCAGAGCTTCTGATACACTTATCACATTACTGAAAATCTACACGAATCAGCTCAAGGACTGACACCTTTTCCAAGTTCGATACGATATGTACCGTCGATATGCTTTTTTTGTTTTCGGTTCGTATCGCGATCCACAAATTCAGCTTGATCCGCAATTCAGTGTATTTTTCGGCAAAATCCCAATGGCGAAACCAGTATTTTGGTCCAGAATCTCAGTAGTCTGCTGAGGGGTCAATCCGCCTAATAAAGTCATTTTTTGTTTACATGTAAATTAAGCATATGGAGGTTAGGATTGCGTCCAAACGGAGATGTATTACATCGATATTAGTTATTCAACTGCCGGAAAGAACTGATATGACGGATATACCGTGAACTGCTGTCCGGCGCCCATCCGTAAAAAAACTTAAAATTTATTTTAGAAAGCAGTGAAAATGTCTCTTAATTATAATTCCTCATCAATTCTCAGAGCTTGGAAAAACATTTTCTGCCCCTTATTTATGTAAGTTTTGTAAATCTGTTTTAAACAGAACCCATAGATTTCATTCAATTTTTGGTCTTCCCAACTAGGTCCTAAAATATGCATTAGGACCAAATCTGTTCTCGAAATGGCGATATGACAATTCCTACCTACTTTAATTTTAGTTTGAAGTTTCAAGGTTTTTTTTCATTTTTGAAAATTTTTGACAACCCACGATTCCTGTAACTTTGTCAATATGTGTCATATAGCATTCTAATTGCCATGGTTGGAAAGCTCTCAAAAAATCCTTCATTTCGAATACCAGATAAGTAGAGGCAAAGGATTGATGAAGTATTTGGACAATGTTACATAATCAATGGTTTAATTATGAACGCTGAAGCAGCAAGACAAGGCAATCGTGCTGGCCTATAGCTGTTTGTGTCGTTCAAGAATCAGTAAATTCATGTAATTTTTTTGGTTGAGTCAGGTTGACTCTTTAAAATGTGCCTGATAAAGCTTCTTTGAAATGTGCCTGACGTCCATTGGACCAGACAACACTGATGCGCCTGATATCTTGGGATGAGACACATTGCCTTCAGTGTCCTGTGACTATCGATAGTTAATAAATTTAGTAAAACACATTTTTTATTTTCTTGTTTCAAAATGTGCCTGCCAAACCAGGAATTGTGCCTGGGAACAATGTTCCACGTTCCCGCACTTTGTGCAGCCCTGAGCTTCTAAATATACTTTCAAGCACACTAAATGTGTGTAATCTTAAACTGAACCCATGTAGGAAAGCGCTTCTGCATGCCAGATTTAGCAAGCGAAATTCCGACAGCAGGGGTGTGTTTCTCTGACTACATAAGGACTTGAAAGCATGGGTTCACTGGTATGAACAAGAAACCAAAATGGGCAGCACTATCCATCCCAGCTATTCCTGTGACATGTTGCTTTACATAAGTCCTGGTTTTTCATAACTTCAGTCCATGGGGGCCTGAGTTTCAGGCACTGGAGGAAAACTTTGGATGACCGAAATGCCTTCATGGAACTTTGTTTGGAGGACTTTGAGGAACATTAACTTCAATGGGTCAGGTGTATGAATTAATGTTTTTGGTGAGCTTGGAAGTATTTTTAAAGGCTAATTTCATATTTCTTGTGTCAAATATGGTAAAACTCACTAATACAAGAGAAAGAGAGAGGTCTCTCACAGCCAAAATTTATTGGCTTTCTTGGTTTCTGTATTACCTGCCCCGACTAGCTAAACTTTCAGTTTCCATGGCAACCACAGAATGACTTAGAAAAGTTCGAAATTTTGGGAATCCATTCCAAATATGCTGAAGTTTATCTTATGAAAAATTCATAGTTCTAGATTGAAAATAAGTGTCCATATAAAAAAAGCCTCAAACTTTCTGAACGCCCCTCGTAGTCTTTTAAATAGTCCCTGGCAGTGTGTGCAGAAACAACAGAGTTGAATTTAACTTTTGGTTTTACTCCTGTTTATCTTGCAAACAAGTCGAGATATACCTTAGTAAAAGACGAATACAATTGTGGAATAGGTGCAAATGAAGGATATACTATATAGGCCTACTTCAGCTTCTGAAAATATAAATTTTAGAAAAATGTTATAATGAAAAGATTTCTGAGAATTACATGTGTATATATTGATTTTACCAAGATATACAATTTGTAACTATGATTATCACCTTTAAAACTGTTACAGGTACATTAGGCGATTCTAGTGGAATTTCTCACCAATAATAACCTAAAAATATCAAACTTTTAAGTTGATTCAATGCTGACATATGAGCAAAAATTCTTTTGGTGGCTCCCTGGAAGGTACGGTACAAAAAGAAACAGAAAAAAGAAATATTCTACCAAAATATGATTGAGATGATGTTGGATTTGATTTGGAATTTAGTATTTTACATATAGGCCTGGATGACATGAATCTATGGTTTATGTCGGTTACACCAGCCCAGGATATATTTTTGAGGTATCAAAGAAGTAGGGAATGGGCCCACCAGTGCCTAACAGCCTTGCAAAATTCCCATCACTGAAAGAGATCAGCCCTATCATGTGCCATAATCCTAAATTTCATGTAAAGTTGCTGATATGTGGCAATTCACGTAGCCACAAAAGGTAAATAGGCGGAACTTAGACCAATGATTTGATTTGAATTATTTATTCGCGAAAGTGCATGTGTGTAGCTACAATTAAAAATGTTTGGGCTTAGATCTGGTCCAAACTTTGCTGGTGAAATTGAGTAGCACTGTACATATCAACAGTATGACATTAACTGACAATTAAATTTGTTAATTTTAATTTTGAAATGGGGCTTAAGTTAAACCTTGGCAAAACTCTGTTAGTGCATAGTTCGATATTGCGCTATTAAAAAATATCATTCCATAAGAGTTTAAAATGCTTTTGCATTCGATTTCTTGCTCCTGAGTGAATTCACTTCTTTTTTAAAATTGATGGTGTAATTTGCTTAACTTAATATTCTGTTGATGATTTTTCACAAAGAAAAATATTGATAATTTCAGCAGCCTTGCATGGAAAAATTATGTAAACGAATTGTCTTTATAATTTTCATTTTCAAAATATACTTCAATGCTGGAAGACTTTTGGGAGAATACCAATATTTTTCTTAAAACTTTTATTTCAGTGATGTTGATCAGCACTAAATTACCCGAATGTAGTCAGTTGGATAATATCACTGGTTTCTGACATAATTCGATTCGCATCAACTGGGGGTAACCAATAGATCTAAAGGGAGGAGGGAGTGTGTAGTTTTTTTCTTAAATTTAAAATTTCTTGCCCAGATTCGCTGAAACAAACAAATTCATTTCTGGCAGGCTTCAAATAAATAGTTGCTGTTGGGCGGATTTCCCACCTCTGTATTGTTTAATTTGAAAACAAATGTTTTAGGGGCGCATCCCTGAGTTTCTTTTGCTATTTGTAAAATCTACTGTTTTATCTTCAATTATTCTATACAGATAAGGCCATGTGAAATACATTTTAAAGTGGATTCTTATAAATAATTTCACATAAGTACATTTATGAAATCAACTTCAGTCAGTGTTGGCAACTGCATGTTTCCACGATTTTACTTCAAATAGCATAAGTTAAAAACGTTCATCATTATCCCCCTACCTTTATTGAAATAATATTGGCTAGGTCTATGTTTCTTCTGAACTTTTTCTTAGCAATACCTTATTTGAAGGGAAATCATTAGCACATCTTCATAATATTCTGTAACTGCAGATTCTGGGACAGCATGACGTAATTGCTGTTTTCTTCTATTTTTTACATGTTTAACCTTTACTGTCCTAGAATTGGAATGACATGGACAGCAAGCCCAAAAACCAACCAAGGATTTTGTATGAATTTACTTTTTAGAGGGAATACATTTTTATATGACCCTAATTGGAATGACATGGACAACAAGCCCAAAAACCAACCAAGGATTTTGTATGAGTTTACTTTTTAGAGGGAATGAATATGACCCTAATTGGAATGACATGGACAACAAGCCCGAAAACCAGGAGGGGGGGAGGGTAGCATTTGCCAAAATATCACTATCCAAACTTATACAATTTTTAATTAAATCACTTGGAGTTGGAAACCAGAGTTTTTCAATAATCATTTGCCACAATTTTTAGCCTCCTTGCCCGAATTTGGGCCTTTTCTCAAGGTTTTGGGGGAAAGGTAGCTCTCCTGCCCTTTCTCCAATATACCTATGTGTCTAACTATTTCAGCTTTCTTTGATTTGTTATTTCTCCAGGTATGTGACGGCTATTCTTGGAGCATGCTGGGCAAGAAAGAGGCACAATGCAGAGCAATATGCTGAAGAAATGAGGTTCTCAACTTTCTTTGCATTAATTGAAGTGTTAGTTCAAGACACACCTCAACTCGTTCTCCAACTCTACATTATATTGAAGGATCCCAACACAGCTGTAGGTCAGTATGGCTTTTCTTTCAATAAGTGGTTCTATTCAATTTTACATGATGGATAATTCAATTATTCATTCATTCACAAATGAATGAAAAGGATAAAAAAGGGTGATCGAGAAATGATCCAAAAACTTACCATGTCTGCCTTGTCAGTACAAGTAAGAAACTTGTATAGGTTATTCACCACAGGAGAGGGGATATGTGCTCTAGCCTTAGGTGTGATAAACACATATAAAAACCTTTGAGGGGGTCTCCTGGCTCTGTTACTTTTTTATTGAGTCTTAACAAATATTGTATGAGTCTGAGTCTGAGTCATATACCCGATTCCATGATGAATAACCGGCTTATACCATGAGACAAACACTCAAACATGATGTGATAAGTGGACAACAAAGAATATAGGAATAATCGCCCTGAAATGCAGGCTTGTGATTGGCTGAGAGAAGTGTAGAATGGTATAAATGCAATTATCTTATTTCATAATTTATTTTTATAATCTAATTCATTAAATACACAACTGCTAGTGACGGAGAATTAAAAGTGCTTAAAGAAATATTATGGAATCCAATTTTTGATTGATTGATTGATTTATTTGGTCTACTTGAAAATTACAAATAAGACCCTGGATGGCACAATAAAGTTGGAAACTTATTTCCATTGTGGTCCATTGGTAACAGGCATGAATTGGTAATAACATTATAGGTTTTATAGTGAAGATGGAACAGGTACATTATTTGTGCGGAGATATGGTACAGGTGCAGATGATACTATTTTTGTTTTTAATACTATCAATATAGTAAGAAATCGCTATTTTCTCTTTGGTGAGATCTGGTTTTAAGGTAGGTTTTTACAGCTCGTTTGAATGTTAATTTTGATTGAGTAAGTTTAACCGTCCGTGTTAGGGAGATCATTCCAGGCTAATGCGCCTACAATTGAAAAGTTGGACTTAGCAAGACCTTTAGTTCTTTGGACGATAAATGAATTTTGGTTGGATCGGGTCAAATAGCGATTTCTGTTAAGGATGAAGTTTTCTGCTAGATAGTTAGGAGCAGTGCCATGGTATATATCATACATTGAGTGAAGTATTAGTTGGATGGCTTGGTCTTCGACAGAAAGAAGGCCGACCCTATCCAGCTCAGATTGTCCAATATGGGCCCTCGATCCCAGGTCCAAGATGAAGTGAACTACCTTGTTTTGGGCAGTTTGTAGACACTTTTTGTGCTTCTTATTGAGGGCCATGTACCAGTCACCCATAGCATACTCGAAGTGGCTAAATATCAAAGCTTGGGCTAGAGTCTTTCTGGCTTGGAAATTTAGGTGATTACGGTGTCTATACAGGAATTTCAATCTTGCATTGGCTTTACCGAGAATGGACTGGACTATTTCGTCACCTGAAAGGGTGTTATTTATTTGAAGGCCGAGGTATTTTACTATGTGAGATGGCGATATTGTTTGGTTATCATGGGTTAAGACAAAGCCATGAGTGTTTTTTCTTTTTCTTTTTGATGTTATTATTATCGCCTCAGTTTTGCCTTTATGCATAGCAAGTCCATTATTGGTAAGCCAATGATAGCAGCTAGTCATTTCATTAGATAGAGTTCTTTCAACTTGATCGAGAGTTTTGCTGCTTGTTAGAAGGATGGTGTCGTCTGCATATAGGATAACACGGCAGGATTTTACACACGATGGCATATCATTACAATATAACAAGTAACACCATGGCCCAAGGATACTACCTTGGGGCACTCCAGCTTTGATGGTCTGGTTAGTGGAGAAAACACCATTTACTAGCACAGTCTGCTTTCTGTTTGAGAGATA
Organism: Platynereis dumerilii; assembly: GCA_026936325.1. Lineage (NCBI taxonomy): Eukaryota > Metazoa > Annelida > Polychaeta > Phyllodocida > Nereididae > Platynereis > Platynereis dumerilii. The sequence goes on from JAPTHN010000021.1 coordinate 9,661,945, forward strand.
GGACATGAACCAGTCTGGTTCGATGCCAGCTAGTCTAATTTTCTCACAAAGGAGAGTGTGGTCAACACTGTACTCCTGCAAGCACTTGTAATTCATAAACTGCAAGGATTCTGGGTCAGGTGATCACTTTTTTCCCCTTTTGAATCAACTATCTGCATTTTGTTTTTCCATATATAGTTATGCACAGAGTACACTTTTTCCTGCTGAGTAAGCCTGCATGCAAGACCCTCTTCCCCATGTACCCTCAATATTACCTTGCTCATTTGTTTTCTTTTGAGCATTGAACAGGGAGGGGGGTTGTTGCAATTTGTGGATATGTGCTTCCCATCTTTGGTAGGTGACACCATATATCAAAGTTGTGAACGCAGTCAAAATATGCAGTGAGTGTAGCTGGTGCGTCCCCCCCCCTCCCGTATGTCTCATGCTCAAGAATCGCTACTAATGCAACTGTTGTGAGGCCGTTTGCCAGTTGCCAGTGTAACAAGAACTGCTTGCCCCGCCCCACTCTAAAGGCATGTATATACGCCACACCACAATATTATTTTTTAACATGGCATGGTATGCACAATTTGCATGTAGTTGCAGGTTCCCTGTGGCTTAATGGTTAAGCATGCTTGTTCATCAAATCAATGGTTTCCAAGAGAATAGACACAAGTGAAAAAGCCATCGTCAACTACATCTAATTGACCCAACAACAGAGAGACACACATCCAAGTTGATGAAACATTCAGAATAAAGAGTGCAACAACTGAATCGGACCACAACACAGTCCTCATGACGACAGAAATAAACCAAAACAACAAAATGCCGAGGAAAATAACCAGATGGAAAACAGGAAACAAAGAGAAATGGGACAACTTCAACAAAGAACTGATGAAATACTTCGAGGATAGAAGATAATCAATTTCACACAACTGGAAAAAGCCATAGACAACAGCTTCTCCAGACACTGAGGAAAAATCGCAATAAAAACAAAACCACCAATAGATACCGTTCAGACAACGAAAAACAATCTAAAAGAAGCAAAGAAACAGTTGTGGAGAAGGGCCCGAATCTGAAAAAAGTAAAACTTTTTAAAACAACCACAATGGGATACAACAAAACCTCAGAAAAAGCATATATATATATATAGAATTTTATTGGGCAACGGAATATCATCAAGATACATGTGTCACGTAAATCAATAGAAAAATAAAACTAAAAACATCAAATAAGATAAGAAGTATGTACAAAAGAGGGATAGTACCAAACTACAACTAAGAAGGAGTAATTATAAAATATGTAATGCAATAGAATGAAATCAAATTCATAGAATAATTCAATTCGATACACTACTGTAGATAAATGAGCACCAAGAAGATTACTAACTTGTGAATAATTTATAGCACATACTAAAAGTTAGAATATAATAAAGCACCATATTTGCAATTCTACAATCTAGTGATGACTGATTCTCAATAGAACAGCAGTAAATGAAGCAATTAATCTTGGTAATACTATCTACAGCACACAAAGTGGTATAAAAAGCAAAAGGTATACAATTATGTACAGACAGAATAAACATCACAATAATTGGAAGCACCAATAATACATTGTATATATTATATACAAGAGAAAATATGCATTTTAATTATATACAATAGTGACAGCAAAAAAACAATGGCAAACACAAGGAAGCAACGCATCAATATGCCACGGACCACTCAGTCACCAGGAGCAAAGGGGCTTACAGGCCTAATCATAGTTATCACAAGTCTTAATTTTCAATTTTCAATGCTGTGTATAGAAATTTGCCAAGAGCATAATTCAAGTATAAATTTTTTGATGTCAAAATTTGGTGAAATTGTTCAGCTTGGCTAAATACTAGAAAGTCATCAATTGTCTTGCCAGCTACATCATATAAATCTGTTCTTAGGTTTGTCCATCTTGGGCAAACTATATATAGACAATGAAGACACTGAAAACACAAGGAGGAAACTGAACCGACTTACAAAAGAAGATAGAAAGATAGATAGATAGATAGATATGGTAAGTACAGTCCTCTAAGCCCAGTTCTGTCTAAAAAAATAAGCAAATGTTTGACCTTTGACTCAGTTTTATCACTGGAAGTTGACCTTTGACCCAAATGGTCACATGAACACAAGAATCATCATACCTCGACTATCTGTAAAGTAAGTGGAATTGAATCTATCTGTCAGATGTGCACTAAAATTGAATGATTTAAAATAGCAAAATCGTCATGGCTCAGAACCATGGAGTGAACATTGATATTCTTATAATAGTCATTTATTTCAGTTTGAAATGAATTGAAAACAAAAATATAAATTTAATGTAGATTTCGCCAATATTCAAATAAAAGATCTATAAATTCTTGAGCACTCATAGCAAGCAATCAGTCGACATGACGACATCAACTATGCCTCATAGATGACAGATTTATGCATGTACTAATTTTGAATTTTTGATTTACCTTGAAGCCACTAAAGATTAATTTTCTTCAGTCGCTCTGGTTACCCTTACTTTTTCTCATGATGGATATGGCTTTTGAAATGATCGATGGCTTTGCATTGTATTGCCTCTTCTGGCAAGCTGTTTCACTCGTTAATGATAGGTTGTGAAAAAGAAAATTCTCTCAAGTTAAGTCTGACTTGGTTCTTGAAGATGCTTTTTGAATGTCCCATTGTACTTCTTGTGGTAGATCTAAATTGGACAGAGTAATCTGCTGCTGTTAAGTCGTCAATCCCATTTACGATTCTGGACGCCTCGATGAGGTCTACTCTGGTTCTTCTTCTAAGGTGATAAATCTTGTCTTTTTGAGCCTGTCGTCATATGAAATGGTTCTTATCAATTCTTCTGGTTATCTAATATCTATCTATTTATCTATCTATCTATCTGTTTAATCTCCCTTTGGAAGCAGGAGTTGCCAAAATGTTTGAAATTCAAAAATAGCATGATTTTCATGTATGAGTGAGTCTTTACCTTGAATAAGAACATAGTTTTTAGAAAAGGGGATGTTGGGGTTTTTATGATTTTGGTGAGAATTTAGCATTTTTGTTCGATGCCAGGGTGCTTTCCTGTTTCAACCAAGAAAAATGCCCTGGATTTCCTTATTCCATCTTGTGCTTTGTCTGTATCTCAGGTTTAATAATACCAAAGTGACACAAGCTTTCAGTAATATAATGTTCATCTGCAGTGTCAATTTGTGATGAAGCAAATCTTTGCTTATGCTGATCCATATGAGTAAGGGCGTAGAACTGCAATAAACTTTGTGATTTAGTCAGTTCACGATTTTACAGTCTCTGTCACACTTGAAACATCACATTTTTGTCTTATCTGATTGGTTTATGATCACAAAAGCGTCACGCATGCACTTGGTAGATTGGACATGGCAAGCAGCAAAATCCATTTCTTTCACACAGTCAGGGCTTGATGACCAGCATCGCATGGTAATTAAATCACCTGTAACAAGAGCATCAGTCTTTGTGGCAACAACGTATTCAGGCATGCATGGGCGACAAGATCACTCAACAGTTTGTATTTTGAAATTGTTGGAGGTGTGGAGGGGGGATGCAATCCTCCCCATTACTCCCCCCCCCCACCTCCACCAGGCCAACATGAGCAACTTGTGCATGTTATGTTAATTATTCAAGAAATTAGAGGTTTGTACTTTTAACAAAAACAATATAAGACCTGTCCACCTCACCTAGACTTATTTCACAAAATTCATGAATTTTGTCATTCAGGCTTCTTGCAAGTCCACCTGCTCCTGCAGTCTAATTGACCTCCTCATATTACACAGCAATGAGGCGAACAGGTAAAAAATATGCTGGATTTTGTGGAAATGCCAGTTTTTCTCAACTGAAACGCTGAATTTACCATCTCCCTCAAATAAAAGTTATCATCCTCACCGGTTTCCCTCATACGAATTTAATGTCTCTCCCTTCATTTTTAAAATGAGCAAATAGTAGTTTTTAAAGATTCTTTCTTTTTTCATCGTTACAATTTCCTTGATACTGTTTATATCTGCTAGAATTTTCTTCTGTTTCTTTGAAAGTTCTTTTATAGTGTCAATGCTTTTCCTTTCTATTTCGGCCTTGTAGGCCTATCCTAATTTATTTAAATTTTATGTTCTTTATAACTTTCAAATTTAAATGCCAGGATTGGTTAGCCCTGGGACTCGTGCATCCCACAGGGGTCCAGGGCTAAAGATTGGTAGCCTTTGGATGGTGGAAGTGCAAAACCTTGTATGTCAAAATTTGGCTATTTTTAGATCCTGTGTGGAATGACTATTGCAATATGCAATATATGTTGTCAATTGGTCACCTTGCTGGTTTGCTATTTTTAGAAACTGTAACAAAAATATTTCACTAAACCTTGTATGTTGATTGGTTAGAAAAAATGAAGTGCAAAACCTTGTAACTCAACATTTTTAATCATATCTAATGATAACATCAATGCAAGGGGTCAACGACCTCTGACAAAAAATATGCTAAAACAGATGGTCACTTTCTATATTTCCAGTTAACTGACTCACATATGAATAAACATTACCATAAAAAAGATTTCTGACAGTTTTTTTCAATTTCTGAAAAACAGCTTTTTTTGACTTACGAGGTTTGGCACTTTCACCATTGAATATATCCACTAGTGCGTCCCCATTTTCATTGGTCATTCCTTTTCCGGATTTTTCCTACAACTTTTGGTTATATATGGTTTGATGCTCCCTTCTTAAATCTCCTCTGATAATTAAGATGATCCCGTATATTTTTTTTTGCAAAATTTTAATAAATCCATTTTTAAAAATCGTCATACAAGTCTTCTTACTGTTTGAGATTATTAGTGCTCACTATTAACACCGGAGCATAAGCACTGATAAAAGTTAATTAGGCCCACATATAGCAACTACACAAGTTTGGTAAGATGCAGTTGGAAATCAACAGTTACTTATGATACAGGTCTATGCCTGAAATACACACATAAAAACAATTCTTTTAAGAATGCAATACGCCAATTTCATTTGATAAACTGTTTATTTCATTCCAGCTCCAATCCAGTGGGCATCAATTTGCATCTCCCTGTTGGCACTCTCCTGGGGGATTACCTCACAATACAAGGCAAATTACATGGAATATAGGAAAGTAAAAATATCATATCCAGCAGTTGCCTTGGTTTTTGTATGGCATTTGTTCACTGTATGGGCACGGGCTCTTGCTCTTGCAATTTGTTCTGTTTATTTGGTTTATGTCTTAATTGGCATTCTTTGCTCTCACTATGTTGTCTCTGTTGTGTTGTTAGTTATAATTGATTTAAATTCGAATAGTAATCTGGAAAGATTTGCTTTGGCATTTCTATTTTCATTCATGACTCTCATCAGCAGCTATGTCCCTAGGCACCCGCTCTACACTCGGCTGCAGTTCTCATTTCTCCACATCCTAATATACATTGAGAATGTCTGTATGTTGATGTTGTGGTATTTCGCACCAGTCTCACATGGTGCTCCTCTGTGGCTCAGATATTTAGCTGGTGTGTCAATAATTGGAGGATATCTAATCGGTGTGCTTTTTCAAATTGTGTATTATGTTGAATTACATCCCAGGAATTTCCAAAAAGAAAAAGAAATGCATGTTGCAATTTGCATGCCATGGAAGGAATGGATATCCACATCAGAAAGGAGGGAAAGGATTGAAAAGGGAGTACTGAGAAAGTGGACAGAAGAAATTAGGAAAGGGAAAGAAGGAGCAAGAAATGAAGAAGAGATGAGAGGATGGGAGGAAGAAGTAAAGAGACAGGAACTGGTGTTTGGGGGATTATACTTCACATGGAGAAGAGGAGATGAAGACTGGAAGGAAGAAATTGCAACTGAAGAGGGAAGAATAGTACGGAGATGGACTGAGGAAATCAGAAGTTGGAGAGAAGGATCAAGAACAGACAATGAAAACGGAAGATATGGAGAAGAACTACAAAGACAGGAAAAATGTATGAGAATATTTGAACACTGCCCAAAAGAAGAAAAGGAAGAATGGGAAAAAGAGACTTCAAGTGAAGAGGGGAGAATAGTAAGGAGATGGATAGAAGAAATCGGAAGATGGACAGAAGGACCAAGAAGAGAAGAAGAATTAAGAAGACAAGACAAAGAAATAAAGAGACAAGAAATATTGGTGAGAGGATTCCACAACTGTACAAAAGAAGACAAAAAGGAATGGAAAGAAGAACTGGAAGAGGTTAGAAGGTGGAGGAAAGAAATGAAGAGAGTAGACCAGGGAAGAGCCGAGAGTAATGTATGAGAAAAAAGAATATGACAATGAAGAAGAAGTTGGAGGAAAGAAATGAAAAGCGGTGAATAATGATTGGAGGGGAGAGTAGTGAACGATTGATAAGGGTATACAAAGAAGAAGAAAAAGAAGACGAATCAAGAAGAAGAAGAATCAAGAAGATTACAGAACTTAGAAGAGAAAATCAGGCTTCCTTGTACAAGATGCAGATGCAGAAGAAAGGTGGAAAATTAGGAAAAAAATAATATATTTTGATATCCAAACAAATGATATTAGCTTTCTTTATTTCAAATATACCAATTGCACTAATATTTTCTATACCATGTAGAACCTCATTCATCTATCATAAGGTTTTTAATGGTTTTTACCTTAGCTTTTATTAATTATTTTTATAGTCTCTCATAATTCCAATGGAATGGTCTGTTTTTATTGAATGGTTTTACTATTGTACCATATATGTTTACAGAGTGAGACTTTAATAAATAAATAAACAAAAACTAAAACTAACATATATATAATATAAACTTTTATTAGACAACTAAATATCATACAGATACATATATATGTATTGTAATCATATTCCATCTGTTACAATTTAATACAACTATTTTTTGGTAATATAACAAATTTTTTCTCGAAATAAAATATTTTAACATGTACCATTATGTCAGTACTCGATTTTAATATCTTGATGATCCGAAGTAGACCATGTGCCTGGAGCAATAGCTTGAGAAGTGATTTGTCCATTATTCTTGACTTAAAATTTGTCCAAAATTTCCGCACTTTTTATTAACAACTTAGTATTGTTTTTTGATTTTAAAATGCACCATTTTGATCTTCAATACTGTGAGACATTATTTGATTGAATATGCCAATGTATATTATGTGAGGAGAAATCAGATATGTCTTTAATCTAGATGTCAATGTGTATTACTACACTGTAAAATCTGAAATTTTGATTTAGCTCAAATGATTGAGTGAGACGGTTGCACAATTTGTTTGAGCCATGATAGCTTGCTGTTTTGAGTTATGATAATGTTGTTATAACTTAACTTGGCTCAATGGAATTGTGCAACCATCTCACTCAATCAATTAAGCTAACTCAAAATTCAAAATTTACAGTGTAGGGTGTGGAGAAATAGGTGTATGAATAATTTCTCAATTATGCTTGATTTCAAAATGCATTATTTTGATCTAAAATACTGTGAGACATTGTTTGATTGAACATGCTAATGTATATTATGCGATGAGAAATAAAATGTCTTTAATCTAGATGCCAATGTGTATTATTAGGGTGTGGAGAAATAATAAATTCTGGTATTCTTGATTGAAAATGCACTCTTGATGCACAATACTGTGTGGCATTATTTGAATGAATATCACATTGAATTGTGAATTCGCTGAGAAATAAGTATACAAATGATTTTCTAATGTTTCTGAACTATTATTGAGGAACAATACTGAGGGATGTAACTTGAATGAATATATCACAATGTATATCTGGTGAATTTTCAAGAAAAAAGTAGGCAAATGATAAAATTAAAAATATAAATGACATGAAATGAGTTTTTTTATGTACATCACTGGATGACAGTACTAGATTGAATATTATATCGCAATGTATCTCCGGTGAATTTGTGAAGAAGTAAGTAGGCAATTGATCAAATAAAAATATAATTGAAATGAAATAATATCTTGATGAGTCAATGTGCATTTTGGTGCGGAGAAATATAAGCATATAAGTGCTTTGGTTATTATTCTTGAATTTTAATGGACTATTTTTGATGCACGTTACTGTGTGACGTTACTTGATTCAATATCTTGATGAGTCAATGTGCATTTTGGTGTGGAGAAATATAAGCATATAAGAGAGTTTTGGTTATTATTCTTGACTTTTAATGAACTGTTTTGATGTACAATACTGTGCGACATTACATGATTGAATATCTTGATGAGTAAATGTATAGAACTCAGAACTGAACTCAGAACCCAAGTGCGATATGACTGCCTACTGTTCTTGATTAAAAAACATTTCTCTATTTAAAAGCTCACATTGCTATTAATGAAATGCTATTATACAATCTCCATTTTTACATGCAATCTTTTATGTTTCATGTAATTATCTATTGGATACAAGTGAATTTTATTTTGGGGAGGGGAGTAAAATTTTCCCGAATTCTACAATCCTGATTAAATATTCCACTTCCAATGGCTTACATATCTCGAGAATCATTCACTTTCAGTGATATGCATTTGATCTCTTTGAAACATTTTTTTGTACATATTTGTTGTTAGAATTTATATATATTTAATTGTAATTAATAGATTTTGATATAATTGCATTAATGTGGATTTATGCTTGATACCTGAAAATTATTCATTTTATTAAAGGAAAACTTCATTCATGTTTCCTGTTAGAATTTACCAAGAGGTGTGTGATTGCAAATATCAATATATATTGCAATAATTGAATTTATGTGGATCTTTGTTGATATATGTACATGTATGACATTTTTTAGTTTTTAGTTTTTAATATTAAATATCTTCATAATCTATATCTGTGTTTGAGTTGTGAATGTGATTTGATAAAAAAACTAAGTTTCTTGGTTCTTCAGAATGTAGTATTAATGATGAGAATTAGAGAAGAGCATGAGAGGGGCAGAATGATTTATTTCAAGAATGCATCATCCTGAAATATCATACTCAATTGTTTTGTAGAGGTGCCAGCTGGGCAGATGAAATGATTGGATTTTTTTTGAGTGCTAATTTAGAATCTAGTATTCATGATGAGCATTAGAATAGAAATGAAGTGCGGCGCAATGATTTATTTCAAGAATGCAGCATTCTTAAATGTAATACTGGATTGGTTGCACTAGGCGCCAGGTTGGCAGATGAAATAATTTGATGTTTCTTATGGTATTTTGGAATCTAGTATTCATGATTAGCATTAGAGAAGAAATTAGGTGGGGCTTACTGATTTATTTCAAGAATGCATCATACTGAAATATCATACTGTTTTGTTTTCTAGAGGTGCCAGGTTGGCATATGTAATGATAAAAATTTGGAGATAACTTCTTATAACAGGGGTTTCCTTTGCATTACTGCTATCTGTATCATGACCATCAATTTCAGTAAAATACTCATTTGAAAATAAATTGTAAAATTTAATTTATTCAATTTTTTGTTGATTTTTGTAAAAATGCTGGTTTTTCCATATTTCCCTTTCAGGAATGCAAACATGCACTGTAGTAGTTCTTAACTGCAATAACTCAGACAAACAATGACTTGCAAGACAATTTGAACACTTAAAATCTATGTTACGAACAACTCCACCATGCGTGATTCAACTAACCCCATCATATATATATGGAACACAATATTGTCTTATTTTTCAGTCTTATCATAGTCACACAACAAAAAGCTTCTGAGTGTGGAGTAGGCATGGTTTGCTCATTTAGAAATAAGGTTAGTTCACCTGGATTACAATCATCATCATCCATAACTCCCCTCGAAGACTAAGCAAACAAGTTACTGGAACACCCAAAAAACAAACTTTCCTGCCTACAAAATTAGCATTTTGAAAATTTAAATGAATAAAGGTATGATAACATGTGCTAATAAACAGGGTATGTACCAAAATTACCAGTTTGGCCAAAAAGTTAAAATAAAGTTGATTTTAGGCCAAATTTAAACTAACCCCATGTTTCAACTAGCCCTGGTCTCCCCTACTTGGCATTATTGTGGCCAGTAGCATATGGCCAGCGGGGTTGGGGGGGGGGATGATTTTGTAGCTAGCGGATACGTGTCACAGAATAGGAAGAAAAATTGAATATAGAAACAAGAATGCAGAAATGATAACAAGAAAGGAAATTGGCTAAAAAGGAATGGAGAAATGGTAAACAGAATGGAGAAATGATAAAAAGAATGGAGAAAAGATTTATAAAAAGAATGGAGAAATGATAATAAGATAAAAAGAATGGAGAAATGATAAAAAGAATGGAGAAATGATGAAAAGAATGGAGAAATTATGAAAAGAATGGAGAAATGATAAAAAGAAAGAAGAAATGATGAAAAGAATGGAGAAATGACAAAAAGAATGGAGACATGATAAAAAGATAAAAAGAATGGAGAAATGATAAAAAGAATGGATAAATGGCTATAAAGAATGGAGAAATGATAAAAAGATAAAAAGAATGGAGATATGATAAAAAGAATGGAGAAATGAAAAAAAGATAAAAAGAATGGAGAAATGATAAAAAGAGCGGAGAAATGATAGACAGAATGTAGAAATGATAGACAGAATGTAGAAATGATAAAAAGAAGGGAGAAATGATGAAAAGAGTGGTTAAATGATAAAAAGAATGGATAAATGATAAAAAGATAAAAAGAATGGAGAAATGGCTATAAAGAATGGAGAAATGACAAAAAGAATGATAAAAAGATAAAAACAATGGAGAAGTGATAAAAAGATAAAAAGAATGGAGAAATCATAAAAAGAATGGAGAAATGGCTATAAAGAATGGAGAAATGATAAAAAGAGTGGAGAAATGATAGACAGAATGTAGAAATGATAAAAATAGTGGAGAAATGATAAAAGGAATGTAGAAATGATAAAAATAGTGGAGAAATGATAAAAAGAATGTAGAAATGATGAAAAGACTGGAGAAATGATAAAAAGAATGGATAAATGATAAAAAGATAAAAAGAATGGAGAAATGGCTATAAAGAGTGGAGAAATGACAAAAAGAATGCCGAAATACATTCAGACTTAGTTGTCAGGATACTGACTATGCCAACTATCAGGCAGAAACAAACAATGTTAAACTCTGGTGGGGCCATGCAAAAGAAAATTGCACTGGTGGTAGGCAAATTTCTCCTTTGAGAGATGGTGACAATATTATCACATCCAATGTGGAAAAGTCTAAACTGTTTAACAAACATTTTGTCAAACAAGCTACGCTTGTTGATTCTATCACTGAACCTTTAGATTTACCTGTTATTCCATCCATTTGTGTTGAAGCACTTCACATACAACCCTTAGAGGTGTACGGAATTTTAAACAAGAAAAGCAAATGGGATTTACAAATCCAGGCGGCTATAACAGAAACGAAGACTTCCCTGACAAGGACAGGGTACTTGGAAGTGAACTAAAACTCGTCCGTAGAATGCAATGGCAAATATGAGCTTCATATTTGGAAATTAAAAAAAACCTCAAGAATAAGACTTTTATTTATAAAAGACATTTGTCTGGTCAGCAAAACAGGATTTGTCAAAGTAGGCCATACCCCATTCCAAATTGAACATGAAGTACATTTCACACAGTGGCCAAGTTACTCTGCCAACTTCTCTAATAATTTTCTGCAATCTCCCCACCGTCCATCTTTCTCACATTTGTGGGCATGTTTCACATGCCACCACAAGTGTAATATGTAAATGGCACAGCCATGAAATTCGCACAGCACTTTTTGTAGGACTTATAGCGTTACCATAACTTTCATTCAATGTATGAAAGGCGGTTACATTACTGTTTCAGAAAATATGAAAGACAGATATAATATTACAGAAAAATAGAGAAAAATTTAGACTACAAAGATAAAATAGATCAAAAATAGAATAGATAGATAGATAGATAGATAGATGGATAGATGGATAGATGGATAGATGGATAGATGGATAGATAGATGAATATATAGATAGATAGGATAATAAATAAATAAGATTAAGGATAAATAGAATTAATTGATAGATAATCAGCTAAATAGCAAAAAAAGGAAGACAACACTGAAAGCTGCCTAATTTAGGTTTATGTTAGATTGTTGATATTACATAATAGTGATAAAAAACAATAACATGATCATCATTTAGATTAATTGCTCACTGTTACATAATCATCAGTTAACAAAGATTATGTAACCTAACGTTGTTATGTTTTCTTGTTTTATGTTTTGAAATTAAATGAATCACATGTTTATTTAATTTTGTTTGTCAAGGTTTATAATTAACTATTCCTTACAAATTATAGGTACAGGTAATACTTCTGGAGAAAATTGAATTTTTAAGACACTTTTGTATGAATATGTCATGTTTTGTTAAATTCGAAACTAAATCATTGATAAGAAACTGGACCCACTTGACCATTTCCTTCTGTCGACCATTGATGTTGACACTATCACTGCACAGAATTTTGAAACCTCTCTTGAGCTAAATTCGCTAAGGCCGTTTCGCTGTTATTAGTATTAGTATTTTTATCATATGTACTTAGCATGACTTTCATATTTCTACTGTTTTCTTTATAGTTTTCATGATCTAAATACACATATAGGTTAATTATCTATCAGTAGGGGTTAATTACTTTTTCCATTTAATATGGGACTTTCAGACACTGTTGAGTGTCTACCGTAACCATCACATCATGTATACAAATGTACTGTATTTTCAATGTACATTATTTGCACACTTCTCATTTGTATACCACTTAATTGTTTAATTTAATAAATCCCTACTTATTATATATATGTTTGTTTTTGCTGACAACAGACAAATGGCAATTATGCAGGTGTCATTTTTAAAGGCATATATGTAGGTTTAACAAGTATTGTATTATGGAACACGGTATATGTGCATCACATTCACAATATATGAGGCAATTATTAGATACTCATCACAGGGGTGAGCGTGGGTTGAAGTTACACATGAAAGGAAATTATCTATCTATTTAAAAAATGCCAAGTGCAATTGCATGAAGACCTATTTATTTTGAGCATGTGGCATCTTAAAAAAATTGTTTCTTATTTAAACATACAGTGTTAAGAATTCCAACTTAGAAATTATTCATTTTTAAGACCGGCAAGTTAGAGAACGAATATATCTGTACTAAAAAAATTCAATTTACCTCTTGGTAATGGTTGCCCTCAGATGAGAAAAAATAAATTAATGTGATAACACTTGACCACTAAAACACTGCATATAGTATCTACACTTGAGGACAAAATTATTAGTCCCCTTCTGGGTACCCCCTTTAATTCTATTTTTATCCAAATTGAAGTATCACAGACCAACCATATTTTCACCTAAGCTGTATTTCTATGGTATTTTTATTACAAAAGATTAATTCTTCAAAAAGAAGAAGCCCAGAAATCTGACCCAGTTTAAAATGACATCACAGCTTGTAGTCAATTATTGCAATGCTAGAATAGAGTCAGCTCTGACATTACAGTTCAACAGCATAGAAAAGAACTTGAGATTCAACGTAAATATAACAAGGACTCTACTGAAGTTTTCCAGGATAAGGGAACTTAGCTGGCTACTAGAGTTTTTTCAGTTAAGGACCAGGGACCATAGACCTAGACCTCAGAGGATCAATTAGTTGTTGATACAGATTAGTGGACCATGCATGGCTTAAGTAGTTATAACAAGTAACTGAAAATATCAAACAATTAAGTTGCACTTGATGCTTTGAATGAGATGCCTTAAGCTTTTATATTTATATTGTATTATATATATTATACAAATACGGCATGATATAAGTGCAATATGAAAATTTATTTGCACGAGGAAATTTGGAAAAAAAAACTTTTGGACATTTTTTTTTTGTCAATAAAAACTCATATTGCACTCTAACCATGGAATATGAAAAAATCTGAAAAAAAAATTTTGGAAAAATCTCATATTGCACTCGAACCATGCAATATGAGTTTTTATGATGTCGTCATGTGACTGATTTTGGCCTATCATCATCGTTCTAGCATAGTACTCATGTAATAAATATAATTATGCTGTGTGCATAAAATCATTTTACGTGAACCGGCTTTGTTTCACCATTTGGTATTGGCATAACATTTACTGGGAAATAGGCCTATCAAATGATTTTACTTGAAACAATTTTGTATGCCACAAACATTAAAATTAGTGTAGGTAGTTTATTATTAATGTACATCTGGGCCCTTCAACTCAATGTACTTCCATCCATGGTGTTTTTAACAACTTCAAAATGGTTATTTGATGAATTTACTCTTAGAGGGCCACCATTGTATCTCAAGGGAAAGGGGGGGGGGGGGTTTTCGAGTTCTTTTGAAAATAACTTGTTGCATAGCTTTGCTTGATTTTGGAATGAATATTTGATGACTTTCCGTGATGACTTTCCGTGATCAAAATAGATAATAATTACTGCGACCGTTACTGTGAAATCAGTAATTTCCTGCTGAGGAAGACTCCAACCCCGCCCCCCCCCCCCCCTGGAAATTAAGTGGTCTTTACCTCAATTGAATTTAGCCTACAAATGGAACAACAATTGTATCCTTCGTCTTCTGTTACTCAGAAATGCGCAAGTTTCAATAACTACAGGGGCAAAATGCCACGTGTGGCATATTCTGATCCCCTGGATAGTTCCCTGTCAGATTGCTTGCTTGCATTTTTGCAATGTCAAAATGGTGGGCATAGGTTAGCGGGTAATGGGCTTCCCCCAGCCCAAAAAATTGAAATTGACTTCCCAGGCAATTGATTTATACTCCTCTTGTCCCAAGCAAATTAATTACGTGTCATCAACAAAATTAGCCTGTCAAAAAACACAAACTTTGTATTTGGTTCAGCCTATGGAAATAACATTTTGAAAAAAATATGGGGCAATAAAGGCCCGTTAATGCCAAAATGACGTCTACATGGCCCCGTGAATGCCCCCCCCCCCCTACTAGACTACCCTGTCTGGATCTGCCAATGGTTTGCTGAATTGACAACATATTGCAAACAAGGTTATGCATTTCCGAAAATTTGTTGTTATTCACAGCATGAATTATTCAAACTGACTTAAATTCAATCCTATTGTTTGTTTGTTGTTCTCTGTTTCTCTAAAACCTATTGTTCCTCAGCAATTGGTCTGGTGTGGTGGGATTTGGTGGCATTAGCTCTGTTACAGTCACTTAAGGTGGTCTTAAATTCATGGTCTATGGTCTAGTCCTTAACTAGAGTTTTTTCAGTTAGATAGATAGAATAAATGTTATGCCAATACCAAATTGTGAAACAAAGCCGATTCATATAAAATGATTTTATGTACACATCATATATATATATAATGTAATATATATATAAAAGCTTAAGGCATCTCATTCGAAAACTCAAGTGCAACTTAATTGTTTGATATTCTCAGTTTCTTGTTATAACTACTAAAGCCACTCATGGTCCACTAATCTGTATCAACAACCAATTGGTCCTCTGAGGTCTAAGTCTAGTGTCCCTGGTCCTTAACTGAAAAAACTCTAGTGAAAAAACTCTACTAAGACACTAAGGCCCCTTATGCTTGGTGGAGGTTCCTTGGAGGGATTACACGACTGTTTTTCTCAGATTTATATAATTTCATCGCAAAGTTTCTGTGTTTGTCATAATATTGAGATTAAACAATCTGACCAACTTGAGGGGGTGCAACTTGAGGCAGCCAGAATTGCAACTGGTGCAAAAAGATATACTTCTCATGATGGGCTTTAACGGGAGTTAGGCTGGGTTCCCCTATCCTCAAGAAGGCAGGGACAGAAACTTTTCAAAATGTAATAGATGTTTTACAATCACTGCCCACATTATTTGACATCCTTCTTAGACAACCTGAAACCTGCTCACAACTACATCACTAGAGGGCCATTTCACCTTAAGGTGAATTTTCCAATTATGTGCAAAGAAATATATCGTATATCTTTTATTCCAAGCAGCATATAACTGTGGAATTCCCTGCAGGTCCAAACAAGGGCATCCAGTACTCCTGTAGCCTCCATGCAAAATTTTAGTGGCCCATCACTATTGCCTGCCAAACTCTCTTGCAAAGAGTAAGTTGTTATCAGTCAATTGAGGTTGCAATTTGGTGATCTCTGCTCTCATTTGTTTAACTAAGGTTGCATTGACTCTCCCCGATGTAGATGTCAACATGACTCTGAGACCTCCCACCACTATCTGCTTGAGTGCCCTCTTTATATTGCTCCAAGGCAAAAATTAACTAGTGATATTGTACAGTGTGTAGAAGTTTGCGGATTAGTGGTCTAAACAGTTTCAAAATTAACTTTATTTTTTGGAATTGTGACATCACTGGTTTTAAAATGTTTTTATGGTTTGTTTGTGTCAGTTTATGGTTTAATCAATTCATTTAGTGCATATCATATCTTGCAGCATTGGTGTCAATAAACAAACAAATTAAATGACTTGGGGTACTCATCTGATAAGAAGCTTAGGAAACCAACAGGCAACTGTGAATGACCAGGGCAAAGCCAGTTTGCAAATTGAAAAGAAGAAAATTAATTTTTCCAATGGCTCGCCAATCTGCAAAGAGCTCTTAGAACAGTTTAACTTCTTTGGAACCAACTGTGAATTTACTTTCATTTGGAGATAAGTCTCTGAACTGGATGTCTCCCTTAGCATTATTAAATGCACTGCTAGTTTTATCACTGCTTCAAGTGGATTATAATTATTAGATTCTATTTATCGTGATCTGGTACCATACACTGAATGGTGTGGTTACCCATGGCACTGTAGGCCGCAGGAGTGGCTAACGGTGCTGTGGTATGGCTGCACCATTGCATGTGTAGAACAATTTTAGTGAAGTATTATGCTTGTGTGGGTGATGACCTAAGCCGGTAGCTGTGTTTTATTTTCAAGATGAATTACAAACACCTGAGCATGTAATTGAGCCTATAGCTTGTTAGCAAAGGAAATAAACATGTTTAAACAAAAATATGTGGAAATGGCAAGAAGAATGTGGAATATATAAAATAAAAGAAATTGAGAAATGCAAAAAAAGAATGTAGAAATGCGTGAAAAAAATGTGGAAAAGAAAAAAAACAAGAATGGAAAAATGCTGACTCAAGAATGGAGAAATGGTAAAAAAATGGATAGAGAATGGCAAGATAAGGGGAAATGGTAAAAAGAAGGGAGAAATGGCTAAAAAGGAATGCAAGAATGGTGAAACAGTACAGTGAAATGGCAAGTAAAATGTGGAATACGAAAAAAAATAAATTGAAAAATGAGAAAGAAGAAAGGAGAAATGTGTAAAACAAAAAGTGGAAATGAAAAACAAAAGAAAGGATAAATACAAATTCAAAGAATGGAGCAATGGTGAAAAAAAGGGGGTGGGAAAGTAAGCAGGATGGAAATTTGGCTAAAAAAGAATAAAAATGGAAAAAAAGCGGAAAGCTGTTTGAGGAAATCACCCTCATCACTGCAGCTATCACATTGCAATGAACAGTCAATTTGTCATTGAGTAACTTATGACATCCGTGCCGAGTACTGTGACTCATTCAGTGACTTCTCCTGATAACATGGCAAGTATTATAATAAAACCAAATGGGCATTGTGGTATTTTTAGATATGCCCCACAAGTTGCGTCCTCAGTACCCACGAGTTTCTTTTTGGACACTGTTTTGACAGCACTTTAACATGAACAGATGGTTTAAGTAGACAAAATACCATCAAGCTTCTGATTCGCAAAATCTTCACTTTCTTTAGATATTCTATATAGCACGCTATTCTTGGCGCTCATGAGGGTTGATTAATGAGATGGGAGAGCGAGCGAGAGTCCTCAGAATGCTATACATTTACCCCATGTGAGGGATCTTTTACTTGCCCCACATAGACACTGATACAAGGGGCTGCCAATTTATTTTCTCATCCAAACGACATCCAGCTGGCATTTTGATCATGAAGGTTCACTGGAAATTTCGGGAGTTTAGTGCAGCTGGATTATCTTATTGCTGTTTTGGTTTGCTGCTGGAACCTTTTTGATCGTTGCATAATGAACTTTTTTTAATGTTCCTTATCTGTGCCAGCTTATAGAATCGTTAAAGGTTCCATATGAAACATTTTTTTGTTAAGAGTGCGTTACACTTATACCAACCTTGTCCCTTTAGCGAATCACCAAAATGACCACAAAGTGCAAATGCATGCTCGGTCTATTATAACCGCAGTTACACCATCAATGGCCATCGTTCATACCAGGTGCTGATGCATTTGTGACAATTTTGACTTGCACAGCTGCATAAATCTGATTCAAATTCTTCTTGAGACAGTTATCTGATGAGATTGGGAGGTAGTGAACAGCAGAGATATGACATTAATTGCCAAATGTGGTCATTTTGAAATCTGTATATTGACCGAATAGAAAGTCTAGGTCTCTGAATGCTAAAATCTTGAATACACTGATGTAAGAAAACTCCATGCATTCTGTTGAGATATATATATATAAATTTTATTAGACATTTAAATATAAAAAATGATACAATATCTAAAATCACTAATTAAGGAGTCACACTGCACATACTGATTTTACATGTTACATATATATACAAAGAATGATATGGTAAATTGGTAAATAGACATTTTATAACACAATTGCATGTATCATGTTAAGCATTCATTTACTTCTATTATATACAGAGCATTATTTACAAGCATAATCATGTGGATGCAGGAGATATCTGTTTTACACATCGGCTAATTGTAAGAACTTCCCTAAATATAAACATGATGAATGAAAACTCTTGAGAATTTTTTCCTTAGATCATTAACCAAAAAATTTAGTTATCCTTATGTAGGAAATAGGCATGTGTCTGGAAAGGTTACTATACACCTGACAATGAGAGAATCTGTGTAAAAACTGCTTGCTTCAAATAACATTCATTTGTGATTGTCAATACACAATTTTATCAACATTGCTGTCAGTGGGCTTTTCTAGCTTTACATTTATTCATAATTGTGGCACTCACAAGGTATGGCCCAGTCCTGCCTAGTAAACTTACTCCAAGTTCAGGTCCATAGTAAAAAAACAATGACTGTATTTTTAGAAATCTCTCATTATGTTTTTTATGACTATATTATTTGATTTATCGCTTTAACGTAATTTATATACTTTTGCATACCTTTTCAAATTTACATTGTACAATGCACTAGATTGTTAATTTATTAATACTTGTAGCCCTATATAACTGAAAAAATAATGATATAACACTGGCAAAGAAATAGTTAATATTTGAAAACTCCCAAATGAGAAGTGATGGTTCTGATGGTTCCCCTGAAATGAACATTAGATCGTAATTCTGTTTTCTGTTTCTATTTCTGCTTTTCATTCACTTTTGTACTCCCGAGGTCGCTGTTATATGCGTCAACTGTAAATTTCTCCTTTTAAATTTGTTAGGAATTTAGGGGAGATCGGGGTTAAGTTGTGCCATTTTTTGCTTCAGGGTGAAGTGGCATAACTTGCCCTGGTGCCGGGTCAGTTGTGAAGCATGATGGGCGAAGTTGTTCCGCTTCGTTTATTTAAAAAAAATTGTTTTTCAAGTGTTTCTTCAGATTGATCATTTGTATTATGTGTTGAGTGTATGGCTGATATGTTACATGAAATTCATCAAACATTTATTGGCCATTTACGTGAAAATTTATGCTGCTGCAAAAACTAAAATTATTTATTTTTTAGAGGGTGCTATGGCACTTTTGATACATGTTCTTCTCAGTCAGGGCTGGATTAAGGTAGCATGAGGCCCCAGGCTGAACCTCAATGTGAGGCCCTTTGCTGGACCTTACTTGGGACCGCAAATCACCGCAGTATTTTCCCTGTAATTTCCACATTCTGTTTGTGACCTCAGCAATGTCTCCTAAGCAAATTTGTATTTCGAAATAGCCATAAAAGCCAATAAATGGATCACTTTTGATTTAAGAAGTTGAGAAAAGTTGCCCATTGCTTCAAAGATAAAATAGCACATTTTCACCCAATTGTTGCACAGATATTTTTATGATAGTCATAGAAATGTCTGCAATAGAGATTTTTACAATAATCTTTGATGCTGATTATGGTGTAGATGTCTGATAAATCATATTAATTTGCACACAAAAATTACCGAAATGTCTACAGTTATCCATAAAGTTTATATGACTATTGCTGAAATATCGACGATTATTGCAGAAATTTCTTTGGTTATTGTACATATTTCTGTGATAATGGTAATAAATTAGTGAAAATCATGGAAATTCTGATCTTACAACATTTCGATGATTTTTCAGCAAAAATGCCTGCAAGTATAATTGTATGACTGACTGCAGAGGAGCTGTATATGAGACACCCTGCTTTAACCCCTTATCAGTGTCTTTCTAGGCAACACAATCTGTGATTATACATTGGGGAAATTTGGGGCTGCTTAATACAGTACAACCATCATAAAATGGCTAATCAGTTTGGATCGACACTTATCTATCGATCTGTAGTGATCCATAGCGATCTTGGTTGATATGGAGTGATCGATCTGGAGTGATCTGATGTGATCTGCATCTATTAAACGAAATTAATATTAATAAATTTACTTTTATGTACCAAATAAATTATGGATATGTTTCCTTAATCAATATGTTCAATTGTTAGATGGATTTTACCTGTTCTTTGACTTATAATCCTAAATAATTGACATGATTGATTTTCACTAAAAGTGGATTAGTAGATCACTACAGATAGAGTTATATCATCTCAGATCACTACAGATCACTCTTTATCCGGACCGCTCTGGATCACTACGGATCACTATGTTGAGCCATTTTAAGATGGTTGTACTGTATGCAATTGGACCCAATTTTCCTCTAGATTTTTTCTTAAATAATTTTTGACTTGGCACAAATTTAATTTTTTTTCCTGCCAATGTGAGGCTCCCCTGAGGTGTGAGGCCCTAGGCTATAGCCTACTCAGCCTAATGGGTAATCCAGGCCTGTTCTCAATGTAAGTTATTTCACACCATGTTTAGGCTTTGCAAAAATTCAGACCAAAGTAGATGAATATGAAATTAAATCCTATGCTATACCATAGGCACAACTCACCCAATCAAAATGGCACAACTTACCCCAAATTGATTTTCTGGAGAAAACTGGTTGTCAAAAATATACCAACAATGCAAGATTAAATCTATCAACACAAATGTCTTGATATACCTCCTAATTGCATCCTACCAGAATGGCGTCATCTTATTACAAATACCAAATGACCCAGAAACAAGAATTTAAGTCCTCGGCACTTCAAGTTTTCAACAACAAAAACAAATTTATGAGTGCAGCTTTTTATAGCATTATATTTGGCAGTTTTTTTCCGGTGCATAATAATGTTGACCAAGTGTGTGGTATTACCTTCTTTACCCAGTTCCTCATTTCACCCTAACAGTAGGCGACACAACTTACCCCGTGGCACAACTTACCCCGTCTCCCCTACTATTTATTACAGCAGGGCATTGTTAAATTTCTGGCTGGTAAACAACCACTTTTTTTTTAATCAGTTCACCAATAAAACTTCTTTGGTCTAAGCTTTGTTTAGGCTAGCACAATGTAATCTGCATAGAATGAAAAAAAAAAAACATTGATTAAATTAGCAAAAGGGGCAAACCACTTAATGTCCAGGGGTGGGGTATTTGGAGTTTCCCTCGGCGAGAAATTATCTATTTCACAGGAACGGGGACAGTATTTATTTTTCAAGTGTCCGAAGTACTGAAAATTCATTCCTAAATCAAACAACACCTCATTGAAAAACCTCTTGCAGAAATTAGTTATTTCAATACTTCCTGAGAAGTTTCAATACGGCTTGTAGCAAGGTATTGTGTACAGTGGCTTTTTTCAGACAGAAAAGCTTATTATTTCGACATGATATGTCATTTGGTCATGACATGTACCTGACTAACTAGAGAAGAACGTGTAGGTTTCAGAAATGTATGGTTTGCTGTGTGTTTGTTGAACTTGTATATCACCATAAATCAAAATTCGGCTCAAAAAACAAATTTTTTGCCTTGTTTATAGCTCATTTAGAAATAGTACTGCAAATAAAGGGTGATTCTTTTGATATTTTAACAATTTTGAAAATGAAATAATTGTTTGAGTATCACAGACTGAAATACACAGATCATATTTAGCTAAAAGTTATTGTTTTTTCGGTGTATGGGTTCACCAAGAGAATTTTTTACATGAAGATGTCTCATAGTTTGAAAACCATTAATTTTCTAACATGCACTTTTGATTTCTTCTGGAATATATATGCTATATATCTGGGATAATTCACAATTATACTGTTTATTTCTAAAATGTAGATAGATCATATGATTTTTGTGTATTATCTCATTTTCAATGTGTATTATTTGTACTTTTTCTCCCTTTGTGGAGGTGAAATGAAATAAATAAATAAATAAATAAATTGCTGATGGCTGTGGGGAAGCCCCATAGTATCCGTCTTCCAGACCAGCACTTCTTTAATTCCTGAGACCATTATAAGAGCACACTTAGGATACTTTTGCATTGCCTAAGCAAATGTTCACAAGTAAGTCGTGTTTCACAAACTTGAATGTTTAGGTGTCAAGTTATTAAAGGTAAGATTGACTATTTTTTTACAGATATTAAGTGTATCAAACTGCAATACAGGACGAAATATTAAGTCTCTAACCATTATATTGAACTTGTAAGAGCTAATTTTAGTGCGTTCACAAGTACGTCGCGTTTTCAGAAACCGACAAATCCAGCTGCTACTTCACCATGGTCATGCCAATTGCATGTATACTTGTGAATAATCATTTGAAAATATATTTAAAACATCAAAAAATTATTTTGTGAAAAATTTGAACCTAATTATGAACAAAATTAGCATATTTTAAAAAATATGATAAATAAGCGAAAATTATCAAAATCCATATTTTTCTCAC
This sequence comes from Platynereis dumerilii, assembly GCA_026936325.1. NCBI lineage: Eukaryota > Metazoa > Annelida > Polychaeta > Phyllodocida > Nereididae > Platynereis > Platynereis dumerilii. Next base: position 9,684,899 of record JAPTHN010000021.1, read on the forward strand.
TGTTAATAATGCTATAGATAGGTAATTTTGGATTAAATCCAAAATCAATCATGATAATTTCAATTATTTTCTTCGATGGACCACGCATGTATTTTCAAATGAAAATTAGTAGGGCTATTTTGGGGAGTATCGAAATTCTGCTATTTACCTGGGTCAGAACCCAAGACCCAACATCCAAAATTAAATACTAAGTCTAATGTTCTGGTTCCCTAAAACTATTTCTAACTGATTTAGAACAGAATTTCTTTATTTTGACACCTTCATCTTTAAATTATATAACATGATTTCTTTCTAATTTCAGGGAATGCATCATTACCACAATAATAAAGTGTTCAATCATTATTTACCTATTTTAAAAGGTTAAATTGATTTTCCACTATGTTTTTACCGTGGCCATTATTCATTTCATGTTACATGACCCTCAATTTAGTTTTTTGTGCTGTTATTAATAATTTATTTTCATTCGAAAATGACACTGAAATTGACTTTGGCTTGGTTTTTTTTAGTATAATCAATGCTATTATGACTATGGTTACCATTTTCTCCAAAGTTGGTCAACACTATATCATGGATGTTCCCTGATTGTTTGGTGGCTCTAATACTAATATTTTTTGTGATACAAGTGTTGCGACCAGCTGTTGAAAATTCAATTATGGCAGGGCGAAGCTTTCGGTGCGGCTCCTCACTGCCTGCAGTTAGACATGTAAAACCCCATCAAAATATACTCCAGTAGACCGTCTATGTGTATTATAAGTGTTCCAAAAATTCACTTCCTTTGTTAAGTGGAATAAGTTATTTTTTTGAAGAAATGAGCCATACGAGGGGCGTTCAGAAAGTTCACGGCTTTTTTTTATATGGACACTTATTTTCAATCTAGAACTATGAATTCTATACAGGATAAAATTCAGCAGTTTTGGAATGGATTTCCAAAATTTTGGACAATTTGGACATTTTTAAGTCATTCTCTGGTTGCCATGGAAACAGAAAGTTTGGCTAGGTGGAGCAGGTAGTACAGAGATCAAGAAAATCAATGAATTGCGGCTGAGAAAGACTTCTCTCTGTCACTTGTATTAGTAAGATTGACAATATTTGACACAAGAAATATGATACTTGTGCCGATTCACCCCATGTTACGGAACAAATAAAGCTCATTAAGCTCAATCCTTTTGGATTTAGTTTCCCTAATATATTAGCTATCAAAATAAAAGAAGTAGTTGAGTGGGCTATGACTTTCATTTCTCAGCATCGGTGGCCAAAATGTGTACACAATAGTGTGCTAGCCATACTGCCGAAGTACATCAAAATTGTGCAATATTATTTATTTTCAAAAAAACCCCCATCCCCCCCCCCTGATATTAAATGCCATCCCCTGACCACATGCAGAGGTTGTACTGTATACATCAATTTGCTGCTGTTTTTTTTATCCATTTGATATGCACTCCCCCTAGTGAGCAAGTTGGCATATCACCTGCCAGCAGCTGTGCGAGTTTCCTGGCAGAAGTAAACCATGTTGTTCTGGACTGCTTGATATTGATCATGCTGACTACTTATTACATGAACACTCATCTCTTTGTATCAACAATAGGTATGTGTCTTATGCAACTTACGTAACAACAGCAAGATATGTATAATATACATTGCATATTGTCAATTCATGTTACTGCATGTATGACTCACATTTAGATGTAAAATTTTGAGCATAAGAGCACATGTGTTGTGTTCATAGTCATTATTAGGCAGAGTGAGGAAATCGGAACGGAGACTTGTTGACTTTTAAGTTGCACTTTTATTGTACAAGCGCGAAGGGCACATGTAAATCTGGAAATTGAAATAACCAGAAATAAATACAGGTAGAAAAACAATTATCCATGATATCAAGTATTAAACTCCATCATCAATTATAATTATCAAGTATTCATATTTTGATTATAACCAAATCAATAAGTACATGAATTATATAAATAACATAGAATTTAGGCATGTAGCAAATCAATCTGAGTAGCATGATCAAATTCAAATAGTAAAACTACAGTGGACAATAGAGTCCAAAATAAATCATAAATGGAATATACCACATTTTATGTCAAATAATTAAATAACAAAAAACTGCTGCTTGAAGCAGCTAGAGTTAAAAAAAACCTTACAAAATTAATACATAAAGAAGTACTTACAACAATGTGCAACTTCTGGGGAAAAAAAACCCAAGTAAAAATGGTGACTGATGTTGACTGTTAGTTATCTATCTTATGAATGAACAGGAATTTGAAATCAGCTGTTTCCTGACTTAATTGACCTACATTTGTGAGTAATTGAAAATCATTGGCACGTATCAAAAGACCCACTTGCTGCAGACAATAAGAATAACCAAACAAAAGAAGGTGTGAAATACCTCTGTGGCAAGCTGTAATACATAGCTCACTTCAGATTTGATCATACAGAACTTATTACTAAATTAGTCAAATTATAGCTAAATTATTGGTAAATGAACATAAAAGGTAGAAATAATAAGTAGAACAATAATACCAAAAAATGTTACACTTATCAATACAATAAACCTTATTTTTAGGTTAATTTGGGTAGTACAAATTACACTCCCCACCTTTGATCCTCATGAATATACCTGGATCAAAAAAAAATTAAGAAACATTTAACATGTAGAAATAAACGATTGACAATAAATCATTAAAAAAAACAAAAAAACAAATCAAACAATCACAGTGGTATGACTTATACAATCAAAAAATTCAAACATGCAAACAAATTTAGAAAAGTTATCAGGTGAAAATTCACATTTGTAACAATACACACAGGGATTCTAAACTGAATGCCCTTCCAATAAGACCAACTTTGTAATTGGCCGAATAAGATTGGATGACTTAGTTTTGACTTTTACGGTCCTAACCAACCCATCCTGGCTTGGAATTGCATCAATAACTAATCCCAATGGCCACAATCTGCGAGGCGTAGACTCATTGACCAGTAGTACGAGGTCATTGACCTTGATGTTTTCACACTCTTTTGACCACTTTTGCCTCCTTTGTAGCTCCGGTACGTATTCCAGCATCCATCGTTTCCAAAACTGGTCCGCGAGAAACTGGACATGCCTCCAACGTCGACGATACAAGTCATGCTCTCCAAATATTCCTGGAGGAGGGTTTGGTCCTGACCTCATGAGCAGCAAATGATTTGGAGTTAAGGGCGACAGATCACTTGGATCCGAGCTCATCTTGGTGAGCGGGCGACTGTTGAGGACAGCTTCAATTTCACAAAACAAAGTGCTCAGGATTTCATCTGTAAGACGACATTGATTCTTCATCAACAAGCTTGACAAGACTTTGCGCACTGACCTTATCAGGCGTTCCCAGATCCCGCCCATGTGGGATGCACTGGGGGGATTAAATACCCATTCAGTATTGTTGCTGAGGCAATGTTGGTGGATTTTGGATTGCTGCAACTCTCTTACTCCTTTTGCCAACTCAGTCTGAGCTCCCACAATATTGGTTCCGTTGTCCGACCAGACCTTTTGTGGTTGACCTCGTCTGGATACGAAGCGACGGAATCCATTGAGGAACGAGTCAGTGTCAAGTGATTCTATCAGCTCTAGATGCACAGCTCTGGTTGTCAGACAGGTGTACAAGCATCCATACCTCTTCACTTCTGACCTGGCTCTCTTCACCATGAAATGTCCAAAATAATCAAGGCCTACATATGTGAAGGGTGGTGCATCGGGTTGTAGTCTCTCTGCTGGAAGGTCCGCCATTTTCTGAAGGCATGGGCTGGCATTTAACTTCCTGCAATGAATGCACAGTCGAATTATATTCTTTACAACTGGCCTGGCTCTTGTAATCCAATATTTAGTCCTTAGAAGGCTGAGCGTCCATTCGGTTCCTACATGGGCATCATTGTGGGCATCTCTGGCAATCAAGCTAGCTGCAATATGTTTGTGAGGAATTATCAGTGGATGTTGTCTGGATTCACACATACCAGCATGCTTCAAACGACCTCCGACCCTAAGCAGACCGTCTCCATCAAGGAAAGGAGTCAGGTCACTTAAGTTACTGGATTTCTTCACATTGCCCCCACTTTGCAGCTCACGTACGTCATCAGGATAAGACAAACCTTGCACATGTCTCAAGATCAGTACTTCAGCACTCTTGGTTTCAGCAACAGACATCCTTTCAAAGCGCAGTGTCCTCTTCGATAAGAGGTATTTTCTAAGCCTCAACCACCAAGAAACAGCACGAATCACCTTCGTCCAGCTGGAGAAATGATTAACTAGTTTATCTAGAGGATGATCAGTTACCTCAGTGGTCATAGCAGCTGTAGTTACCTCTTTTGGTGTTCCACGAACTTCAGGATCGCCCGGCGACACATCCGGTGTGATTGGCTTCACTGTCCACTCGTTGTTGTATGTGCTGAGGAAAGCTGGTCCTTGGAGCCATTTCTTCGTATCCATGATTGATGCACTGACGCCTCTCGTAATGAGGTCAGCAGGGTTGTCTTTACCTGGAATATGATTCCATTGTGATGAATGGGTAAGTTGACGAATTTCAGTAACACGGTTTCCAACAAAAACGTGAAACCTGACACCATCATTTTTGATGTACTTGAGTACAATTTCACTGTCCGTCCAAAACATTGACTCAATTGAGGGAACACTCAAAACTTTGTGAAAGAGTTCATCAGCTCTAGCAGCCAACAATGCTGCTTGTAATTCCAATCGAGGAATAGTTACCATCTTCAAAGGAGCAACTCGACACTTGCTCATCAATAAATTGACATTGATCTCACCCGACTTATTGATACACCTGCTGTACGTACAGAATCCATAAGCCACCGAGCTAGCATCACAGAAATGATGAAGTTGGATGACCCCATCATTGAAGGCAGCGGGTTTGATGCACCTGGGAACTCTGAAGTCAGCAAGTTTGTGAAGTGATCCAATCCACTGGTTCCATCGTTGCTCCAAGTCAGCAGACACTGCATCATCCCATGAATACTTCATGCGAGCTGATTCCTGGAACAATAATCTGCCAAGCACAACAACTGGATTAACAAATCCCAATGGATCGAAGATGGAAGATACAATCCGCAACATGTTTCTCTTGGTGATCTTATTTATATCAGGAATGTTGACATCAAAATAAAAGTCATCACTTGTAACATTCCACTTCACACCAAGGACACGACTGGTTGAATCATGTGAAAGATCAAGTACATCTTTACCTCTGTCTTTTTGTGGAATTTGGGACAATATTGCAGCATCATTTGAGACAAACTTGGTTAGCCTGAATCCTCCTCTTCTCAGAAGTGATACGGTGCTTGCAACGGCGTGAGTAGCTTCATCTCTAGTTGGCATGGAAATGAGACAGTCATCTACATAAAAACAATTCTGCACAACATCTGCAACAATGTCATCAACGTCAGCATAATCCTTCAACAATCTTCGCAGTGCATATGTCGCACTACTTGAGCACCAGACTCCCCCGAAAAGGTGTGATGTCATTCTGTAATGTCTGATCTTGCCACAGGTGTCATGCCAAAGGAAACGTAGGGAATCTCTGTCATACACAGGGATGCGAACTTGGTTAAACATTGCCTCTATATCACCCATGACAGCAAATTGGTGTTGTCTGAACCGCAGTAAGATGTGGGTCAGCTGGTTGTTCAAATCAGGTCCCTGGTAACAAAGACTATTGAGGGAGCTACCTTGGAACTGCGCTGCACAGTCGAATACCACCCTCAACTTATTTGGCTTGTTGGGGTTGAGGACTGCGTGATGTGGCAAATACCATGTCCTGTTTTCAGTTTGCATTTGGTCATAAGGCACAGGCTCTGCGTAACTCTTGTCCAATAATTTCTGAATCTCAACATCATATCTGTCCATCAAATCTCTTTTTTCAAGTGATGATCTGGTGGATTTAAGCCTAGCCAAGGCTTGGGAAACATTATTTGGGATACTCATGACATCAGCTTTCCAAGGTATTGGGAGTTCATAATGGCCATCAACGACTCTTGCTTTGCTATCCCACAGTTCTACGACTCGTTTGTCATTACCAGACCATGTCACTGAATCAACATGAACATTATCCTGCTCTATCTCCCACATGGCTTTGACTTCATCTTCTAACTTTGAAGTAGTTACAAAGTTGGCTATGACACTCTTACTCACAGGACTTGAAGAAACAGGACCGTTGACGGACCATCCTAGAAGCGTGCGGACTGCAAATGGTTCTCCCGGCTGCCCTCGTCTCGACTCAAGTGGTAAGAGTGCCTCGGCATTGTCTTGTCCTATCAGAACATCAACTTGTGGAGAAATGCTGTGAAGAGGTAAATCAGACAAATGCTCATATACATGCAATGGTGAAGCAGGAACATTAACTGGAATATCACGTACAACATACACGTTTGACATCTTAATACAATCATTGCCATCATCAGACATCAATGTGAAGTTAACAAGTTTTGTTTGCTTACTGCTACTGTCACTTAGTGTGTTCAATGTATACTGCACAGTGCTACCATGAATACCAAGAGCATTAACCAGCCTTTGACTACAGAAAGAGTTAGTTGACCCAGAGTCCAATAAGGCATGGGTTTTCATACTGTCATTTACTGTTACCTTCACAATAGGTACAAATACATCACCAGAGGACTTGGCATTTAAGACGACAGTTTCTGCACGATGAGAAGTCACATCATTCTGATGAGTAGGCTTGACGAATTTGTTGTCTATGTGGATGAATCTTGTGTGCTTCTGACCACACTGTGGGACTGTGCATACCGAAGTTCTTTTGCAGTCTTCAGTAGTATGGTTTGCGAGTAGACAGTTTCTGCAAAGTTTCTTGGACTCTACCACTTCTAAACGCTGAATCGGCTTCATTGCCTTGAATTTGTCGCACGAAAATAATTTGTGACTTTCGCCGCACACGACGCATGGCGGCATGGTTCGCTGAGGCTTAGCATTCATGACGAAGCTTGACGACGAGGATGACGATTTCTGCTTCCCATCATGTGAAGGTCGACTGGAATTGTAAGATGGTCTTCCACAAAATGAACCATACACTGGATCAGATGCGTCTTCTGACTCACGAACAATAAATTCAACAAACTGTTTGAAGTCTGGATACTTCTCCGTCTCCCTTTTCTTATCCATGACATGTCGCTTCCATCGATTCTTTAAATACGGCTGCAAGCGGTTCGCTATATCGATGATAGAAGTCTGGGTATCCACCTCATGCTATCTCTTCAACTTATTCAGCGTAGAGTAGCAGTTCAGCAAGTCGTCAGCGAGTCTCTGCAGCTCTTCAGGGGACTTGACGGGCTTGCCGGCCTTCAGGTTTTCAATGATGCGGGTGCTGATTAAGTGGTCATTACCGAATCTTCTCCGAAGTATTTCCCGAGCCTCTGTGTAACCAGTTTCACCCCCTGTCAGCGAGCAGGCACGAATTGCATCTTTGGCCTTTCCAGTCGTACACTGAAGAAGTCTGGTTAATTTGACATTTGGATTACTTGTTGCCCTGTCCACATGTTCGTCGAACACAGCCAAGAAGTTATGATAGGCCAAGGGATCACCGTCAAAGTTCTCCAACTCAAGTTTAGGAAGATTCATAATGCTCAGCAATTCTGAAGAACTAGGCCCATCATCAGATCTCTTACTTGCACCAGCATCTTGATGTTTGATTTCCTTCTTGTCATCCAGAATACTATTGGAATCAAGGAACTTTCGGATGAAGATAAGGGCTTCAATGAAGTCGTTCTCAGCGGTTTCAAAATATGAATCAGCATCCTCAAGTTCAGCTTCTTCTTCAAGATCAGCAACATAATCTTTATGTGCCTTTTCAAAGTTCTCAAATTTCTTCTCAATGGCTTGCAAACTTCCATCAACTTCCTCTTTTCTGCCAAGTGCTATGTGTCTCTTTGCATTGTTTATCTCTCTTGTGAGTGCTGACTTGCAGCCTCTGCGACTTTTCTTCTTGTCTGGGTCTCCTGCCATCTTTGTGTGTCTTCTTTATGCTGACATTGTTATTTACTATTAGGCAGAGTGAGGAAATCGGAACGGAGACTTGTTGACTTTTAAGTTGCACTTTTATTGTACAAGCGCGAAGGGCACATGTAAATCTGGAAATTGAAATAACCAGAAATAAATACAGGTAGAAAAACAATTATCCATGATATCAAGTATTAAACTCCATCATCAATTATAATTATCAAGTATTCATATTTTGATTATAACCAAATCAATAAGTACATGAATTATATAAATAACATAGAATTTAGGCATGTAGCAAATCAATCTGAGTAGCATGATCAAATTCAAATAGTAAAACTACAGTGGACAATAGAGTCCAAAATAAATCATAAATGGAATATACCACATTTTATGTCAAATAATTAAATAACAAAAAACTGCTGCTTGAAGCAGCTAGAGTTAAAAAAAACCTTACAAAATTAATACATAAAGAAGTACTTACAACAATGTGCAACTTCTGGGGAAAAAAAACCCAAGTAAAAATGGTGACTGATGTTGACTGTTAGTTATCTATCTTATGAATGAACAGGAATTTGAAATCAGCTGTTTCCTGACTTAATTGACCTACATTTGTGAGTAATTGAAAATCATTGGCACGTATCAAAAGACCCACTTGCTGCAGACAATAAGAATAACCAAACAAAAGAAGGTGTGAAATACCTCTGTGGCAAGCTGTAATACATAGCTCACTTCAGATTTGATCATACAGAACTTATTACTAAATTAGTCAAATTATAGCTAAATTATTGGTAAATGAACATAAAAGGTAGAAATAATAAGTAGAACAATAATACCAAAAAATGTTACACTTATCAATACAATAAACCTTATTTTTAGGTTAATTTGGGTAGTACAAATTACAGTCATTGACCTGTTTCGAAGCTGATCCACATCTGTTTTGGTGAACACAGACTAAGCCATAATGAAATCAACAAATGGGGGGGGGGGGGGTTAACTTACTGCGTTATATATACTGTTAATGTTATTACTGTGGCTCAAGTAGTATATCCAACAGAGAGTGACCTCCCCAGACAAACTGTGAGCAGAGCAAACAATCCTGTGGCTTGTTCAGTTAAGGGGGGGGGGGCACTCTCTGTTGGATACACTACCTATATATTTATTAACTCTATATGTATATACAATGTGTGTTATACATATATATATAAACATATATATATATCTTATCATAATGAGCCTTTTCAAAAGTGTTCATATTTGAAACTGGCAAAACTATCTGTGTCATCATGATACCCCCCATCCAAATGTAAAGGTCAGATGGGACAGATCATATAAACTATGCAGTAGTACCTGCGGTCGGGCCGGGGAACACTGTTCGTGCTGGGGGGGGAGGAAAAAAAAAGGGAAAGGGGGAAAAAGGGAGGAAGGGGGGAAGGAGGAAAGGGAAAAAATAGGAAATTTCCCCCTCCAAATTTGTCTATAAACAATTTTTTTTCAGGTGTGTTGATTTTCCATCAATTTTGTCTCATTTGTTCTCACATTCAGTTTGCGACCAAACAAATGAGACTCTCACAATTCTCACTTTAAAAAAGCAGCCACATTTTATGCATGTACACACCTTTGCACGAGGAGCCATTTTGAAACGGAGTCATCACTACCATTACATTGGTAAATCCAGTTGATGAACGTGACTTAGTATTATCACTGTTTTATCAGGCACTCTGCTGTGGCCCTGGGCTGTGCCGTTTGAGACAAATTTACAAAAAATCGAACATAAAGCCTGGTGCATTCCAATTTGGGTCTTAACCACCAGACCACCAGCATCATTCATTCATTCACTGCAATTACACGCAGAAAGATGTTTTGTGAGTACACGTCCAAAGATTTAAGGGTGCACATGCTCTCATATACTATCAATGATAATCTGTAAGAAAGCAACATCAATCATTTAGCTCAAGTTTCATCAGTTTTATTAAAATAAACAGCTGCAGCTAATAGCTATATATGACAATTTTTTTCAATATTTCATGACACATTAAGTAGCCAAGCCAAAATACGTAGACATACAAATATACAAACTTGCATGATGTAATCCCAAATATAACTTCATTTTCATGAGTTATTTATCAAGATGAGTTATTGAGTAACAAGTATGGCTTTTAAAACGAGTTGTATTAACTCCCGATATGTATAAATGCTGTTATATAATCCGTCCAAGTTCTTTAAATATTTTCAAACACATACAATTCTCTAAATGGCATCAACTCCAGGGTTTCTTATGCCTAATCACCATTAAAATATACTGACAAGGATATATCAATCAATTCCAATGGGTTTAGATAAAGACGCAGAATGCACAAACGCATAGACATGTAGCAAGAAAGTTGCTAAGTATCATCCAAAAGTCTTTTCAAACATGGTGAATGTTGTTGATCTAGATACACAATCATACAATCCACAAATAATAACAGTTGCATGCTTTTGTCATTACATAACAGTGTATGGAAACATACCAAATAACACCAAAATTGTATTCTCAGTCTTTTCAATCGTGAAATCTGTTGCTAGAAACGAGCTTTAACATTACTATACATTGCTTTGGCACCAGGCCTCCTGAGAATAACGATGTCAGTTAAAAAATCAGCTGAAACAAATGACGGCAATCAACTATGAACTAGACTACGCAAGTACAGTGGTAAGATAATAATGTTACCTGAGCCGATACAAATCAGGTAATATTAAACATAATAACATGTCGAGTGACAAACTGTAAATCTATCTATAACAAGTCAGTCTGACTAAATACAAAATAGCAAGTCACAACAGCCAGCTAAACAATAATTTTAGCTTCCTGACAACTTGAGAGATCAACTTAAAGCAAATAAATGACATTTATGATATCCAACAGGACATGTTATAACAATGAATGGCACAATATTTTACAGTAAAATAATAAACAACCCACACATGAAATGAATACCTATATTATCTCTGATCAGCTCACTTAAACATGAAATGGAGCTTGAAAACATGGTAGGGCTCACAAACTAGATAATCTAAGTGCACAACAAGGTCACCACAGCTGCACAGTAAAGTTTAATAGTGATTATAGAAAAGAGTTACTCTGACTTCCAATCTAATCAAGTAAAGTGTTGGGTATCATGAGGATTTTGCGATACAATAGTTTAAACGATACTTAGTTAGCGATACAATACCTGAACAATACATACTATCAAGTGAGGAAACGATTCAATATATTGCCAACAATTGAGGTGCACGACACAAACTATTGTGACAGGGAAATTACCAGAAAAAGCTTGAAAAACATCATTTATTATGGCATCAATTCAACATCATTGCTGTATGAAGTTAGTATTAGGAAAGTTGGACAAAAAAATATTCTCTATTTCACAAAACTAAAGCAAAAAAGTTGCGATTTTCATGGATTTCTCACAAGATAGAGGTAAGATGCGCATTAAAGTGCACATCAGAAATTAGCGGAACTATGCTTTTAAGCAGACAATTACTATCGCGATAATCGTGATACTTGCTGCCTCTGGCAATAGTGCAGTGGTGGGAATTAACTCATTAATCAAGTTAATAAACGTAAATTAATAACTTTCTTTAGTTAATTATAAAGTCAGTTAATTATAAAGTCCTCAATTTTAGATAGCTAAATAGTGAAACCAGACAGACATTTGAGTTTTTAAGTCTGGAAATTTATCCTGTGCCTCTTTTTGAGACAGATGAGCCTCATTCTGGTAGTTGCAGAAAATATTTTCACACAGATATGTCTGATATTTTCATCGAATTGAAAAAAATTAACTTAACTTTTTTACTTTAACTTCAGTTGACTCGGCCAAAATTTTAACCTATTAACTTTAACTTGGCTAATGAATTGATTAAGTTTTTAATTGTTAACTCAGTTAACATTTTTTGTTAACTTGCCCACCACTGCAGTAGGGTATCGTGATATATCTTCCCAAATTTTCCTCACAATAGTTGTATTGTGACTGCATTTACGATGAAGTATCATGATAGTGACAGTATCGTCCCAACACTAATCAAGTATGCAATTCAAACTCTGTCAGCTCAACTAACAATTTATAAATGAAGGTGAGCCAAGCTATTGAAGCACGCCAGCACACGAACGCCACCTGCACAAGCTGTTGAAAATGTTAATACTAAATTAACCATATATATATATAAACCATGAAAAACATAGGCCGCGCGGCAGCAGACCCTTGACAATCGGCTGCTGGTAAAAATTCCTTATAAAATCACACAAGAACCCAGGGGTTCAAAATGGAGGTGGAGTAGTTTCCTAAGTTCGTATCTCCTGAAAATGACTATTTCCCTGACTGCCCAGAACCAGCGGTTGTTTAAATATATATATATTGTGAGCTAATTTTCAGAATTTTACAAATAATCCATTTATAAGCCACAAAATGGCCATGTGGCGTAGGTAATATGGAAAAATGAATACATTTTATTAAAAAACCTTGAAAGAGCTTTAAAATGATGCATGGAAATGTTTGTCGTCTGCCAGGTAGCTCAACCTCCTTTTTGTGGAAGGAGCTACAAAATCATTTCGGAGACTATCGTGTGATAATGAGAGACTTGAGTCTTAGACAATCATATCAGAGATGAGAAGACGGGGTATCTTAGACATACTCAATCCACTAATAGAATTAGTTGTCTCATTACGGAACACTGGATGCAACAGTTACTGACATCCATCAAAATCCAATGGACTCTGACAAAACTGAGTTCCAACACAAAAGTTAACACTAAACTATATATAAGGTTATAAAAGTTACTAAAATGTGTTTAATCAAAATAGTTGTTAAGTCTGCCAATTTATTCATTACCATAAATTTGCGAGAAACCAAAATTTGAGCAAAATAGCAGAAATCCTCATTTTTGCCATATTTTTTGCTTTTATGGAAATTTCATAAGTTTGGCCCTCCAAATGAGTTAAGTCATTTAAAGAGATATAATTTAGATATATAAATGCAACATTTCAGAGGACTAACTCCAAAATAGATTTTGCAAGAGCGTTTGGACACCCAAAAGGCCCGTTGAAGGTTTTTTATCATATTATGGTTGATTTTCACGCCCATAGGTATAACCATTTCAGAGTTCTGTTCTGGAAACGAACAAAAATAATAATTTTTTTAAATTTTCAATATTTTACAAAAACTGTACCAATTTCTTAAATACGAACACCAAAGGGCACATATATGCTAGAAGACCCATTCATGTGCAAAATATCATATACAGAAGTACCATAGTTTAGGCATAGTGGCCCATACGTCTATGTGTGATGCAGCCTGCAGTGGATCCAAGCAAGTTGTAAAGGAAGTCATGTCAAAATTACAACGCGCCTGATATTCATTCCTATGCCAAAAAGACATTCTGAAAATGCTCAAATTTCAAATTTCCCACCATAACTTGCCATTTCTTACTGTGACTGCATAAATGGAGATGTGTACACACCTCCATTAAAATTAGCAAAGAACTATGGGCGATTCAGCTTGGCATTTACTGATGCCAACCATGCATCATAAGTTTGGCCACTGGCTGGGCCATAGAAATACATAGAACGGACATGAGGCTCTAGCAGATGAAGCAACTAAATCCACCATCTTGGAACTGCCCTATATCCTGACACAATGGTACAGTGACGTCACCAATAACAGTGATGTCACTTATAACAATGGTATGACGTCACATCATAATAAGTCTATTGTGACATCATGTCTCAGGGCAGTTCCAATATGGCGGATTTGGTGACCTCATCTTGAGGTGGCTTCATACAGCCCCATGTCCATTCTATGTATTTCTATGGGCTGGGCAGAAGGTGTGGCCTTTCTTCTGGTGATGCCCAGTGGTAAGATTTTTTGGTTTGCCACACTGTGAACACGTAGCCATCTTGTGCTGGCGTGCTGTACCCTCCTCCGATTCCCTCTTCAACCTCCTGAACATTGTCGACCGTGGCAGTTGAGTTGTTGATGAAGTGGATTGCTGTTCAGGAGGTGAAAACTGGGTGGATGCTGGTGATTGTTGAGGATGAACTGGCGTGGTGTATCCGTAGTGATGTTCTTGATGTTGGGGATAAGGCATGTGGGAGTAGGGGGCTTGAAAATGTTGTTGATGTGGATTGAAATAATTAGACGATGGATAAGGCGGATAATGAGAGGGAGGAGGAGGAGGAGGAGGATATGAGCTGGGATATGTTGGATACAGTGTGTGGTGGGACTGGTAGGGGTATGATGGTGACCATGAATATTGTGGTTGCGGGGGAAAGGCTGGGTACTGGTACTGGGGAGGTTGGGCAAGTTGCGGGGCTGGTGGGTACTGGTACTGGGGAGTTGGGGCAGGTGGGGCGAGTTGAGAAGGAAGTTGTGAGGGAGGTGGGCCAAGTTGAGAAGGAAGTTGCGAGAGAGACGGAGCAAGTTGAGAAGGAAGTTGCGAGGGAGATGGGGCACGTTGAGAAGGAAGTTGTGAGGGAGATGGGGCACGTTGAGAAGGAAGTTGTGAGGGAGGTGGGGCACGTTGAGAAGGAAGTTGTGAGGGAGATGGGGCACGTTGAGAAGGAAGTTGTGAGGGAGGTGGGCCAAGTTGAGAAGGAAGTTGCGAGAGAGACGGAGCAAGTTGAGAAGGAAGTTGTGAGGGAGATGGGGCACGTTGAGAAGGAAGTTGTGAGGGAGATGGGGCACGTTGAGAAGGAAGTTGTGAGGGAGATGGGGCACGTTGAGAAGGAAGTTGTGAGGGAGGTGGGCCAAGTTGAGAAGGAAGTTGCGAGAGAGACGGAGCAAGTTGAGAAGGAAGTTGTGAGGGAGATGGGGCACGTTGAGAAGGAAGTTGTAAGGGAGATGGGGCACGTTGAGAAGGAAGTTGTGAGGGAGGTGGGCCAAGTTGAGAAGGAAGTTGCGAGAGAGACGGAGCAAGTTGAGAAGGAAGTTGTGAGGGAGATGGGGCACGTTGAGAAGGAAGTTGTGAGGGAGATGGGGCACGTTGAGAAGGAAGTTGTGAGGGAGGTGGGCCAAGTTGAGAAGGAAGTTGCGAGAGAGACGGAGCAAGTTGAGAAGGAAGTTGTGAGGGAGATGGGGCACGTTGAGAAGGAAGTTGTGAGGGAGATGGGGCACGTTGAGAAGGAAGTTGTGAGGGAGGTGGGCCAAGTTGAGAAGGAAGTTGCGAGAGAGACGGAGCAAGTTGAGAAGGAAGTTGTGAGGGAGATGGGGCACGTTGAGAAGGAAGTTGTGAGGGAGATGGGGCACGTTGAGAAGGAAGTTGTGAGGGAGGTGGGCCAAGTTGAGAAGGAAGTTGCGAGAGAGACGGAGCAAGTTGAGAAGGAAGTTGTGAGGGAGATGGGGCACGTTGAGAAGGAAGTTGTGAGGGAGATGGGGCACGTTGAGAAGGAAGTTGTGAGGGAGACGGAGCAAGTTGAGAAGGAAGTTGTGAGGGAGATGGGGCACGTTGAGAAGGAAGTTGTGAGAGAGACGGAGCAAGTTGAGAAGGAAGTTGTGAGGGAGATGGGGCACGTTGAGAAGGAAGTTGTGAGGGAGGTGGGCCAAGTTGAGAAGGAGGTGTTTCCATTGCTGGAGTAGAAGATGGAGAAGGGGACAAAGCAGAGGACAAAGGAGTGGGGGAAACGGAGGCCTGAGAGGCCTGAACTTTTGCCTCTTCTCTTTCTAAAATTTTGGCCTCTGCTCTTTCCAAAACGTCGTCAATGCTCAGTTTTGACTCCTTTTGCACACCTCTCAGTCGTTTTGGCACTGGTCCAAGGCCAGCAGTGTCCAGGGGCTCCTGAAACACATGGATCGGATGCTGGGGACTTGGCCTTTCCACTTGCAGTTCGCTTGCGGGCAGGGTACTGGCTGTGGTTGATGTTCCCGGCAGTCCTTCCACTCCCTGCAACAGCACTCTCTTCTCAATCTCTTTCTCACGGGTGTTAAACCTGAAAATAAATACATCACCATAAGTTATTAATTCCATAACTGCATTTGCAATGCAGTACACTATTGGAACTTATGGTAGGACTCCTTGGCGGAGTCTACAAGTGGATTTAAAATGAAAACGCATAATTTGAGGTACTGTTTGCTATTTGTAATCTATCACCCATAGGTCAAGGAAGACATCACAAATTCTAAGAGAAAATTTCCAATTTCATGACAAAAACATAGAATATAAAGTTGATTTTCTAATTTCAGAAAATGATTTCTTTTAGCCCTGCTTAAGGATGCAGTTGCTTAAGAACATTCCCATCAGATAAAAAGCCAATATTATCACACAAAGTGGATGGAAAAAAATTCCTACAGTGTGTCCCATCAAGTATGTGAACTGAAATATAGCGCTGGTTTGACAGCCAGTATAAATTCAATAAATGGGCTTGAAGGCGTGACACTGGCACCAATTTTTTGGGAACTAATCCACGAGTGGTGCTGCAGTGCAGCTCTGTGATGTCACAACAATTTGGTTCATAATTCTAGTTGCATCATAAATGTAAAAAGTAAAATGGGCTGCTGTTGTACAAATTTGCTTGAAAATTTACAAAAAGGCGCTAAAAAATCATAAAAAATGTGATTTTCAAATCGGCTGATCTACAGGCAGTTGTGTGTATTTATACGTGGGACTTCTGTAGGCTGAGAAATTAGGCCAAACGTTAAGTTTGCATGTGGGACGGGACAAAATTTAAGTGTCACAAAACCGAAGTCAGATTAATACAGTTTATGACTTATAACTGTAGAATCAGCAGATTCAATGATTTTTATTTAAAAAATAGAATCTATTCCTTTGTAATAGATGGAGGTATTCAACATGTTTTGCTCAAGGAACCTTATCCAAAGAAAAACTTTAAAATTGTTTCTTTGATTCACTCACCACTGCTGCAGGGTGGAATGACTGAGCTCAGGCAAAGCCAAATCGCATCGTACCACGACATCATCATTGCTGAACACCAGATTACGAATCTTGTGGTATCGCTCCAAGACCAAACCCATCCTTTTCCGTGGTGTTGCATGCTCCATACAAAGCCTAATGCACAGGCATTCGACAACCCTGGAAACATCTGGGAAAGCAGCCGCTCTGCCATGAGGTCCAAGGAAGCTCCTGTAAAAGAAATTGAAAAGTAACTGGAATGTTTTTCATGAAAATAGTTTCCTCATTACTATCTCGCAAATTGTAAAAATCTGCCAATATATCCAAAATCGGTCATTTTCAGATTTGTATTCTAATGATCTCTCACAATGAAAACTAATAGAAAGCTCTTGCAAATTTCTAACACAAACCATCAAATGATAAGTATCATGACTGGCATAATTTCATGAATAAATTTTAATCAAACTGTTCATTGAAGTCACACCTATTTGTGAGCATTAACTATAAGAGCAAAATTACCTCTGGGTGCTTTCGATACCAGGAACAATGGTACTCTTTCTCTTCGTTCTAAACTTGCCCTGAATTTGCTTAGCGCGGTGTCTTGGTTGGTAATCAGTTTTTTTGTCATAGTCTGACAGATGATCCCAAAGTCTAACCAGCGTGTTAACTTCTTCATCATTGAGGGTCATCCTCGTGTAAAACCTCAGACCAAACAAGAAAGCGGCCAAATCATCCACTTTCTCGTACCCAGGGATGTTCTTGATGTCAACATGCTTCTGAAAGCAGAAAATGACCATGTTAATCAAACTGAAATGTTCTAAAACCTGTGTTTTTTTTTCCATGGACTTAAACCAACTTATTGTTTTCAGTGCCAAGTTGTGTAAAAAAATATCAATTAACACAACACAACCTAAAGACGTGATTGAGTCATTACAGTCAGGGAAATAGGAGTGATTGCCAGAAACATTCTGTACTTTCCATATTCAACACACAAGCATTTGACAACTCTTATTTTTGTGATTCATATACCATACACAACTTGCTCCTATCACCCACCAGTAATGCAACAATTTGCTGATGAGAAAATGATACAACCTGCAGTGTCATCATTGATATGACATGACAACAAAAATGAATCACTCATATTTTATCGGCGGTAAAATATTTTAGATTTCCGTCATGAAGCGTATTGAGCTGTTAAAATAAGTTTATGCTGGATGAAAAATAAATTTGCTAAAGCTGCTGAGATTAACTTGTATACAAAATTGTACCTTTTGGATATCCTTCATAATTTCTCCTGGGTCCTCAATTTCTTCCACAATCGACTCTTGGGGCGTTTCCTACAACACAAATTTATGCATTAACGAAACATTCAAAGCACAAAGGTCCTCGAACAAAACTTGAAGCTATTAGATCACCTGAACTAATACATTTCGAGTATAGTATGCACTTCCAATCGCCAGAATTGCATGATTTCCATAATTAAGTTTAATTTATTTCATTACTTAAAATTATTTAATCAGAGCCCCGCACAGTTTGAGTTGTAAACAAATCAAGCCTTTTTTTCACGGCATAAAAAACTGTTTACAATTTTAAATAGCCCACTCAGGTGTTGATGAGACGTAAAACTGAAATACGCACACACTCACTTAGTATACCAATTAATTAAATTTTTGAGTCAGATGACTGAAATCTAACCATAGATCATCTTTTAAAATTGGCGACTTATTAGCTTTAACATAGTGTAGCATATGATGAAGAAAAGAAAAATTTCTCGGCGCAAGTTGATCTGAAATTCTCTCTCAAATTTCCAATTGTAATGTTCTTCTTACCTGATGTGTATCTGCATCCTCATCTCCACCAGGAATGACATCATCCATTTGTCTTTGAACGAAATCCTGCAAATTCATTTTGGTTTGAATGAGGAACCTTACAGTCAATGCTACTCAATCTCAATTAAAATTTTGTAAAAACGGTTTCTAATTGATCAAAACTTATGGAAAGCTTAAATGCCTAAATAGTCAGCAATTTTATGAAGCAAAAATTTAATCAGTACAATGACTTACATAACTGATTGAGTATATTAGTTGTTTTTTTTTTCAGTGAAACAGTCACATTTTGAGCCATAGAAACGGTAGAATACTATTACAACATCAGATAATCAAATTTTTGCATAAAAATCTAACCTTTAACACTTTCGGCCTTACCAATGGAATAGATACAGATCATATATGATTAAAAAGCATGAAAGTAGTGTTTCCAATGAGTCTCGATCGTGCACTCTCGAGAATGGTCATGGTCTAGTGCAGAAGACTCGAGAATTTCTCGAGAAATCTAGGACACTGTCATTCAAAAGGCACAATGGGACACTGAACAAAAATTTTGAAGTTCTGGTGGCTCAATAATTGTCAAGTGACATGACTCATTTTAGTGAGCTCTGTTTAAACATCAGTTCACGGCCTGTGCTTTAATTATGATTGGATCAAATATCACTTTTTACCATCTCATCTAACAAGGAAATTGATGAAATATCCTGACTAATTAAAAAATATTGTGGAAAGAACAGCAAAGTTATTGAAATTAATCATCACAAGATCTTGAAATTTTGTGACTTGCATTTTCAACAATAGCTACGACGATTTAAATTGACAAAAAAGTTTTGTTCTCAAAACTCTGTAAATTTTTGTGAATATACCTGATGACAACAAGTAAGTGTATGCAAAATTTCATTGTAATATTTTTAGAGAAAGGACCAATTTTAGCAATTTTGCAATGTTGCATTTTTAATGGCACTCAGTGTATGATAAGAGAGATTTAATTATGCAATGGATCAGGATTTTTGGCTATTATGACGTCTTTTGTAGTTTTAATGCCAATCTGTGTGTTTTGTTCTATAAATCACAGCAAAACGTCCAGATATTATACAATTTAAAATATTGTACAAGTTCAATTTCAGAATCTATCTGGTATACACTGAGCGCCATTAAAAACGCAGCATTGTAAAATGGCTCAAAAACGGTACTTTTTCTCAAGACATCAAGGTGAAATTTTGCACATAATTAGTAGTTGCCACCAAGTATATTCATTAAAATTTACATATATCTCTAAATGCGATATGTTTGCAGCAAATTAAATCGTTATGGTTACTATCGAAAATGTTAATCACAGCAATTTCAAGATCATGCGATCATTAATTTCAGTTATGCTGCGGTTCTTGCCACAATATTTTTTGATTAGTCAGGAAAATTTACCATTTTACTTGCTTAATGAGATGGAAAAAAGTGAAATTTGACCCAGCTGAAATTAAAGATGATGAATTTTAAAAAAATTTAGTGTCAATGCCGACCTGCTATAGGAGTTTTTGTTAAAATCTTCGAAAAAATATGTTTTATTCAAATATTTTTCAGATTTTTGTTATGGACTGATTATCGGTGTTTGTGTTTCTATCCTGGATATGCATAACAACCCCATTGTTCAGCAGCTTGGGTTCATATGCTTTATTTTCAGATACTGATGGCAACATCTTCAATTTTCATTCAAAATCTGCTTTATCCTCAATATTTCCTGTAAAAAAAAGGTTAATGGGACAGCTTTTTAAAGTAATGTGCATATTATCGGAACATTTCTCATCCAACAAGCCACAAAATCAATATTATCAATGGCAACTAAATTCTTGAAAATTCTCGTTCGAGCGAGAAAATGCTGAGTCATTGCTGATCTCGAGACTTCTCGAGAATTCTCGAGAATTCTCGGTCTCATTGGAAACACCACATGAAAGTAGAACATTGTCATACTCACCAGAGGGAATGCTAACGGCTCATCAAAGTCGTCCTCCTCGAGGGGTGCATTGTCTTCCTCTTCATAGAGCTCATCCTTGTTCACTTCATCGTCCGGATCGTAGGAGTAGTTGATAGTCTTTCCTGTTTGAGAGTACAAGTACTCTACCCCTATCTTCTCTTTCTCTAAAACAGCAAAATAATATATATTATTAAGCTAGCAATTATACAGCTGCTATATGGTAGCCTTTATCTTGACTAACCAAGAAAAGTGTGTAATATGTTTCGGACAGAGTAAAATTTGGAGAGATAAGTTGTGACCAGGATTAGAATATTAAAAGCTTTGATTATTCATATAAAAAATCTACAATTTTACCATGATATTCTCCAGGACTCCGGAATCCAAGGAACTCCTTCCTTCCAAAGACCGACACTGACAAAGTGTTGACTGCATGCTGTGTATTGGTAGCGTAGAGTCTCTTTTCCACTTCTCCTGCTGCAACGGCTGCTCGATCCTCATTCCATCGTACCAGCCCTTCTAGGAGGTATGCCTGGAAGTGAACTGCACTTGCGCTTGTTCCTGAAAATAATAAGATAAATTCTTCAAATTTTGCTTTGACCTGCTACTATCCGATGATCATATTTGTGACAAAGAGTGAATCATAATTTCAAACTGTAGCATTGACAGAATAATTGCCATCGGCAGGAATGACATAATGTTGATATGACACAGAATAAGGAGGTTGATACGTGCATTTTCCATGAGTGTTAAATTGAAATTGCAGTTTTAAATGCAATGCTCTATGTTATGAATGAATGACAGTTCATTGTTACTCAGTAAATCAATACATATAATCACATAATTAAAACATCAAGAGTGACATTGTAGTGAGATTGAGGTCAAGTGCCAAGTAAAGAAAACACTGGACAATTTTCAATGAAACTGTATGATTGTTATTCCTAAGTAAACTTGCCAATGCTGAAAATAATTGGTTAGCTTCAACATAATTCCAAAGATGAATTAAGCAAGTTAGTGAAACAAATTTGGAGATGGAGAATTTGCATTTCGGAAAAATTTGACTTTTACCTGGGATGAAGCGATTTAGATGAAGGTGGAATGATTCTAGAGAACTCGATCCTCGGGCGCTCCTGTACACTGGCAACTCTTTGTCTCCTTTCATCAGGGTTCCTGTCCTGGTGTACATTGAGAAACCAGCAGGATCTTGCAGGCACTTGACATGCCGTTTTTGAGCTTCCCATATGATCCAGATGCGCTCAGGGTCAAGCAGAGGAACACCCAGTGTGTCAGTCCCACTGGTACCTTCCATGCTCTGAAGCAGCTGTCCGACGAGGGTGATGGTTTCTTGAATCCCTGAAATATTTAAAAAACAAGTTTTTAACTTGGGAGAATTTAGAATTTAGACAGGTATGATGATGCAGCAAGTAATAAGATATTGCATGAGTTTTCTAAAAAATATGTCACACTCTGGGCTCTTGTGATGCAATAAGAAAGAAGCATGTTTACAAAGTGCTAACAACTAATCTGTGGCAACTTTCTCTGCGATGTTACAATCAAAGAAATGATATGACAAAGATTTCATCTTTCGATAAAATAAAAAAATCTTAAAAGTAAATTTGGTCATGTGGTTGTACTACCTCGTGTAGCACGCCGACAGTGCTTCGCCAATTCCTTCTTTGTGATCGCTTTCTCTACATCAGTGTCCGAGATGTCTTTCCGGCCTGTCTTCACTAGCTCAGCTCTCTTGGCTGCCTTCAGATTTTTCAAGTCTGTGGCATCCCACTTGAAGACACATGATGAGAGCCTTGACATGAAGGTAGCATACAACGGATGGGCTTCTGTGCTGACTCCAAGTGCAATTCTTCTCATCCAATGGAAAGCGTCGAGGCGTACTTCTAGGTTCTTCCATCCATCTAGAAAAATAATAGGATGCAAATCTTAAAGTGACACTTGACTGGTAAACTCCCTATGAGGATACAGACATTGTTGATCTTTAAACCTGACCGCTTCTCTACTCAAAAAGTCAAGAGTCTAGTTGAGAAAGGATCACAAAGGAATTTCCAACAGTTACCACCGTTCCAAAAATGCGACGACCATATTTTTATTATGATACACAATACTGACACACATATCACAAGCACAACATAATTAAGTTAAAAATCGTGCTCAATCTGCCAGCCTAATATAGAAAAGTCAATGATATATTGTTAAACCAAGTAATTTCTCACCTTCACCGCTTGAGAATAGGGTCTTGGTTCTGCATTCACCAGACGTCAGAGAACAACAATCCCTGTCAACGTACAATAGTTTAGGCGGTGGTTCTTGTGCACGCTTGTATCTTGCCACAATACCTCGAGCCATTTCCTCGAGGCCAGAACCTTCTTTGGTTGTCAGTACAGACATGAGGACTTCTCCTTTCTCATTTCCAATATTAGTCGCCCATGCAGCTGTCCCTGCACCCGCTCCTGACAGCTTTTTCACAACCTGAAACAGCAAATGGTGACAATAAATGTTCCGCAATTACCAGCTTAACAGTTTTCCTTGGGAATAAAAAATGTTACAAGAAGAGATGCTTCGCCATCATAATTCATATTATATCAGAATAACCATTAATAACCACTGCACCTTCTTGGTTGAGTCCATTTTCAAAACCTTTCCAAATACAGATGTAACTTGTGCCTTCAATACTTGCAGGCGGCTCAAAACATCAATGGCATATGCACTGAGAAACCATTTGGATGTAGGAATCTTGGGTGCTGCTGGGTAGACCTGGTACCGAAGTGAAGGAAACAAGTTCGACTGTTTCAGGGCTTGGCATGCAGTAAGATACTGCAATATTCCAGCCATCCACGCCTCATTGTGTTGTTCCTGTAGCTGCTTTTGTAATTGTGATGTACTGTTTCCCAGTCCCCTTTCTCTCATCAGTCTCACAACTTTAATATCCAGGGCATACCTAAAACAAGATGATATATGATACAATTCGTTGCGATATTGAGTGAACTTTTTTCAAATATTAATAAATGTTTAAATTTTTGTAATTTACAATTTCAAAATATATTCTGATTGAGCATCTCTATCTCTAGCATGAAGCTTCAGATGTATTTAACAATGCCTTCTCAAAGATACATTGTCAGTTGGTTATCAATTACAGTGCTCTTCACATCAAACATGAACACTGAAATAAATGTTGGTGGCGCCACTGTCAACTGTAGTGACGTCACAAGCACGCACACTTGATTCTGTGGTTACATCACGAATGCAGTGACCGGACTTCAGAATTTGTCATGCGAAATTCGTAGAACATCGCCAAAAATTGGCAAAAAGACAGTGATGAACCTCCGTGAAAGTGTGATAAACAGGTATAAACAGATACAAAAAGATAATTAAATATATGTTTGCACTCACATTGAAGTCAGCACAGCAGGGAAGAAGGATCTATGTCCTGCATCAAGTTGTGCCAGGATGTCTGGGCTCCATCCCAACTTGCGCTTGCCACACCTACTACATTGTAGGTTCTCCGTAACAAGGTAGTACATCTTGTCAAGATCCAGTACATGTCTGACTACCTTATAGACCCCAGCTGATCTGAGAATTCCAGTTTGGTGGTCACAGGATGGGCAGTACAACAGGACTTGCCACATCTTGTAAGGCATCCAGCAGCACAGACTCCGCCCAAAGTAAGGAGCCAGGGTTGGCTTGGTGCTACTTGACTGGGGTGGTTGCGGTGGGTGGTACCACAGTTGTAGCTGTTCGTTGGGAATCAGCTCCTGCTGATGGGTCTGACTTGGTCTCCAAAGCCTACGGGAGATCCAGCGTTGGTCTAACAGAATAATGTTGTTCTTCCATTCAGTTGGCAGGAGAGTGACATCTTCTTGTGCTAAGGGCTCCCTTTTTCTCTGAAGAAAAGAACCATATTACATACATGTAAGATAAAGCACTTAGGTTATTTTGCCTTTTTTTTTTCAGAAATAAACAAATTTTCCGATACTGAAAATCAAATACTTTGAAACATCATAGAAAGAGCTTGTGAAAACGTAAATGAATAACACTAACACATGTATATGTTAACAAGACCTGAAAAAAAAACTGAGCCTTCAGTCCAACAATTTATTGCTGATGAAATCGCTTTACATGTAAATAACATACAGTGATTTCAGTTTACAGTTAGTAAATTATACGAATACTATATAGCTCCAGTGTAGTTATAATGGCAGGGTACTGACCATTTGTATTAGTAGTACAGTATTAAAGTATGGCTTGACAACAAAATTATAAATTCCTTCGATAAAACTTGTTGCAAGATGCAGCAATCATCTGGACAAGCAGCAATTTTGTCATCAAATAAGCCGCCACTGCCAGACAAACCACCAAAGCATAATATTATTTTTTATAGAATATTAAAATTCTGCTTGTAAAATTTGCATTGATAGCCTTAAATTGTAATTAGAGGACAAGAGGTGAGTGAGGAGACCAAATGCATGTTGACAGCACACTTCACAATCATGCTTCAGCTTACAATTAAAAGCATGGCTGGTGACTTACTTACTAAAACCCGACAGGACACCGGGCAGGTTGTGTCTATATGAATGACATTGTTTCACAATCATGAATTCTAACACATCCCAATAAATTAACCAAATGTAATGGAAATTAAATATGTCATACCTGCAGTATTGTATTGTTAAGCTATATATTAGGATAACGTTTTAGATGAATCAGTAGCATTTGTATCGATGACGTAGCTAATTTCATGACCTGATAGACAAATTGTGGCAGGAGGAGGACACAGCAATTAAGTCAAGCATGATTGAAACAGCTGTCCAACATAATTGCTTCAGAGCAATTTTATAGCATGAAAGCTTTATAATATATAGATAGTGGATGTTGGGTCGACCAATATTGAGTATTATTGGCCTAAGCAGTAATATTGGTCGAGGCCGTAGGCCGAGACCAATATTACCTGCTAGGGCCAATAAAACTCAATATTGGTCGACCAAACATCCACTATATGTTATATTCTGCGCCACAATTTTCAGACTTATACATATCTGCAAAATACTGGTTTTTCCAAAGATAATTAATTTTTTTACATCAAACATGCTTAATTTTTCCCATTATTTACAATGAGCATATTTATAAAATGATAGATTGACATTTCAAAAAGTTGGATTCCTCCTACCCAGGCCTTCCCTTAAGTTATAGGCAATTAAGTGCATGGTTGCTGCTGAGATCATAGGGGCACGCCAATATCACTCTCCACTAGCCAATAACACTTTTAATATCATTATTTATTGGCTAGTCATGTGACTGATCTCCTGCTACATGATTGGCCTTAAAATTTTGGTGCAGAATATAATAAATTATTGTTATCATTTTAATGAGCTGTCTCAGAGAAAATCATGCAGAGCTGTTTGGATGACGTTCTCGGAATGGCCTAAAATTTTGCATAGGTACCAGACCACCTCTTCAACGAAGAAATGTGAAGTTGGAACTTCAAAACTCAGAATACTTTTCTCACTGGGGGGCCTCAAAATAGGGGTGTCGGGAAGCCATTTTTCACAGAAATCCTCATTTCATCAACAAAAAAGTGGCAGATGTTCAGCCTTCTCTGCATGCTAGAAAAAAATAACAAAAACTATCCAAACTGAGTTTGGATGAAGGCTAGCATTGTTTTTAACAATAAATCAACTCTATTTATTAATTTCACTAAAAAAGCTATTTTGGGGGGGTCACTCCGAAACTGCAGATTTTGTGTTTTTCAAAATTTGAAAAACATGCCATTTTTGGAGGGCAATTTTACAATGTTGTGCGGGTCTAGGCTTGACAATATTTGGTTAAGAATTAGCAAAATACTTGGATTTTATATATCTGGTGAGAAAACCGTGGGAAAATTTGAATTTTCAGAAAATTCAGCCATTTCAAAAACTGTAATTTTCCGAATTCTCGTAAAAAATCATGAAATTTCCATAGTCAAAAGGTCAAAGTAGTACTCACCCTATTATCATAATTTTGATTGAAATTAATGAAAATTACAATTATTCAGTAAATTAGTTAAGTTTCATCTGGAAAAAGCAATTATTTTGTATCACACGGCTAAATTTCAAAATTTAGTTTTTCACAAATTTTGATAAGTTTCGGGAAATGTGTCAATTTTGTGGGCCTATGTCTGACATAGTAACACTTCCATGTTAAACAATTTCCCTGATCATTCATGGAAAAACACCTATATTTAGTAAATCAGGGGAGATAATTGTGGGAAATGAAGGAATTTTGAAAATATGAATACTCCAGGGGGGTCACCCCGAAACTACAGATTTGGCTGTTTTTCAAAATTTGAAAAACATGCCATGTTAATAGGGCAATTTCTCAAATTGGTGAGCACTTATATTGACCATATTTGGTTAGAAAATTGGTTAAACACTTTTATTTTATATATCTGTTGAGAAATTGGTGTGAAATTGTGAATTTTCAGATTTTCAGTCATTTCAAAAACTGTAATTTCCGAATTTCCGTAAAAAATCATGAAATTCCATAGTCAAAAGGTCAAAGTAGTACCGACCCTATTATCATAATTGTGATTGAAATTAATGAAAATTACAATTATTCAGTAAATTAGTTAATTTTCATTTGGAAAACCAATTATTTTGTATCACACAGCCATTTCAAAAACTGTAATTTTCCGAATTTCCGTAAAAAATCATGAAATTTCCATAGTCAAAAGGTCAAAGTATTACCAACCCTATTATCATAATTTTGATTGAAATTAATGAAAATCACAATTATTTAGTACATTAGTTAAGTTTCATCTGGAAAAAAACAATTATTTTGTATTACACAGCTAATTTTCAGAATTTAGTTTTTCACAAATTTTGATAAGTTGGCGGAAATGTATCAATTTTGTAGGCCTATGTCTGACATAGTAACACTTCCATGTTAAATAATTTCCACGATCATTCGTGGGAAAACACATAGATATAGTAAATCAGGGGAGATAATTGTGGGAAATGAAGGAATTTTGAAAATATGGATACTCCAGGGGGGGATCACTCCGAAACAGCAAATTTTGCCATGTTAAGAGGGCAATTTCTCAAATTGGTGAACACTTAGATTAACCATAATTATATTGTTAGAAAATTGGCAGAAAACTTGGATTTTATATATCTGTTGAGAAAACTATGGTAAGATGTCAATTCTCAAAAACTGAAATTTTCCAAATTTCCGTAAAAAATCATGAAATTTCAGAAGGTCGAAGTAGTACTGACCGCATTTTTCAAATTTTTTTTAACAAGTTACCGGAAATTCATCAGTTTTGTCTGACATAGTAATACTTCAGAAATCATTCATGTTAAAACACCTCTATTAAGTAAGGCCAACCAGACGATAGTTTTGGGGGGGCTATGGATTTTTACTCCGTGACAAACTTTTTTTCGTTTGCAACGTCGAAGAGCGATTTTTTTTATGTGCAGGAGAGCAACAGACTTTTCTTTATTCGCAAATTTAACATCACGGTATCCCAGGCAGTACCGTAATATGGGGTGAATCGGGACACTGGGGTGAATCGGGACAGAATAGGAATGTATTTTATTTCTTTGACTACAAGTACTTATACTTTACCCAGGTCCGTAATTTTTGGCACAATTCTAGCATACATTTGAGCGAATATTGTGGCCGGGTTTTATAATTCTAACTGCAGGCAGTGAAGAGCTGCAGCACTTTAAACTTGGCCCTGCAGAAACTACATTCTCTGAGCTGGTCAAAACTTTGCTTGAAACACAAAAAGCATAAATATTAGAGGCACCGATCTAACAGGAAATTTTATTAAGCTAGTTTTGGCATATTAAGGCACCAGAGTAGTTGACTAGATGTGGGATTTTGTATGTTTAGTCATAAGTTCAGATCCAGGGCAATGACAAAGTTTCAAATTCAGCAAAAATAACCCTACTAATTTTCATTTGAATGTACTAGCATGGCTTTTTAAAGAATATTATTGGAATTGTCATCATTGATATTGGATTTAGTCCAGAATTACCTATGTATGGCGTAATTAACAGAAAAATACATATCTAAATACTTTTTTGTCATTTATCATATTTTTTACAAATCTGCAAATTTTACATATAAATTAGTTACGATTTTTCTCAACATTTTTTTCTGTGTGTCAAATATATTTTCTAATGTCCATTCACAAGTAGCAATCACCTAAACATTCCAGGAAGTATCATTTCATAGAAATAGAGGTCTGTCCCGATTCACCCCAAAATAAGGGGTGAATTGGGACAGTAGTTTTTCATGAATAAATCATTGAAAATTAAAGATATCTTTTAATGCCCCTACGGATAGTTGGACCTTGAGTTCGGACATAATTAGGCACCATATCTAGGTTTATAAGTTGATTTGTGACCATGCTAGGACAGAAAAACCCTCAATTCTGTCCCAATTCACCCCATATTACGGTAGCTACAGTTGGAAACAGATTTCATGTGCTGAACAAACTTTTCTTTCAGCGTCGACCAGAAGATCGTCCGCTTCTCCCCTAAATAGGGAGGTAATTGTGGGAAGTCACCAGATTTTCATGGAGGAGGCACTATTTATCATATTTTCTCATTTAAATGTAAATAGTTTACCCAGTAAGCACTTTGAAGTTCATGAAATTTTAAGAAATGGATTAACTGACATATTTTTTCTTTCGGAGACTAAGTTAGATGCTTCTTTTCCAAATGCGCAGTTTAATGTCAATGGCTTTAGTACACATAGACTTGATCGTAACTCTCATGGAGGAGGTATTCTTTGCTATGTACGTCAAACCTTACCACATAGAAACAGAACCGACATTGCTGTAAATATTAATGGGATTGAAAGTATCGTTATTCAAGTTAAACTTAAAACTTGTAACTTCTTCATTATAGGCATTTACAAACCTCCGAATGTAAACAATAACTTACTAAATAATGCCATTGAAGTGATGATGAACAAATGTAATTTAGAAAGCACATCAACATATATTGTAGGTGACCTAAATGTGAATTTTATGATGGATAACCATTCATTGACTGACATTTGTGACACTTTCGATCTTAAGCAGATCATCAAAGGGCCAACCTGTTATAAAAGTACAATTAACCCAACACTACTAGATGTTGTCCTATCAAACAATACAAGGTCAATTGCCAAGTCACTAAATATCGCACTAGGAATCAGTGATTTTCATAACTTTATCAGCGCCGCTATAAAAATACAACGTCCGGCGGAGACTCGAAGAACTGTTAGCTATAGATCATTTAAAAATTTTGACAACAAAAAATTCACAGGTGATTTACTATCAACCCCATTTCATGTCTGTCAAATTTTTGATGACGTTGACGATCAATTATGGTTTCATAACAAACTTCTTTTAGATGTCGTCAACCAAAATGCACCCCAAAAGCAAAGACAAATTAAAGGTTATCAACTCCCATATATGAATGATATGCTCAGAAAGGCAATCAATGTTAAAGCTGCTTTCTATCGTAAATATCTCAAAATGAAAACTCAACAGTCGTGGCTAAAATTCAAAAACCAAAGAAACTTGGTCAACAAAATTAAGAAGTCTTCACTTAAAAAATATTTTGATGATAAATGTAACTTTACAGACACCAGAGAAGGAAAACATTTTTGGAATGTAGTTAAACCCTTCATTACTGACAAATCTAAATCCAGTGATCAAAACATAGTACTATATGATGAGGGTACACTCATAAGCAACACGCAGGATGTCGCAAACAATTTTAACAAATATTTTATTAATGTTACCCAAGATTCATGTGAACCGGAACACATAAGCAGGATGAATGTGCAGAATCTAATTGAATATTATAAAGACCATCCAAGCATAAAGTCAATTAACGAGCATGTTAGCAACAGTTCGGAAGATAATAATATAATCGAATCTTTTGATTTTACAACCGTAAGCTCGAATCAGGTTCTTAAAAAACTTAATGATCTTCAATCTAAAAAGGCTAGTGGATTTGACAACATATCTCCTAAGTTTCTGAAACTGGGAGCTGAACAACTTTGTGTATCAATGACACCCATTATAAACAATAGCATCGCAAAAATAAAATACCCCGAATACACCAAGAGAGCTGAAGTGTCTCCCCTCTTTAAGAAATCAGATCAATTAGACAAAGCTAATTACAGACCACTAAGCATTTTGACGTCAACCTCAAAAGTTTTTGAAACTTTAATTTGTGAACAAATACTTGAACACATTGATAAATTTCTCAGCACAAACTTAGCAGCGTACCGTAAAAATTATAGTTGTAATAATGTTTTAATGAAATGTGTTGAAGATTGGCGCAAGGCTCTAGACAATAATGAGCATGTTGGTTGCATTTTAATAGATTTATCTAAAGCCTTTGATTGCTTACCACATGGTTTACTTATAGCAAAATTACATGCATATGGTTTCTCTGAAAAATCTTGCTCCTACATTCACAGTTACCTGACCGACAGAAAACAAAGTGTTAAAATAGGAACAACTAAGAGCGACTGGCTCTCCCTAAAAACAGGTGTCCCACAGGGCTCAGTAACTGGCCCACTCCTGTTCAACATATTTATCAATGATTTCATTTTAAAACTTCAAAATCTATGTAATGTTTATAACTATGCAGATGACAACACTCTTTCTTTCTCACATGCTAATCCTGTCATCATAAAGAACACGCTTGAATCTGCTTCACGTGCAGCTACTGCATGGTTCACTGATAACTTCATGAAAGCTAATCCCTCTAAATTTCAAGCAATTTGCTTCAGTAAAGAGGACCTTTCAATAGAATACAATATCGATGGTAACACAGTTGAATCTGAAAAGGTAGTTAAGCTTTTAGGTGTCCAACTTGATAACAAACTTACGTTTAACCAACACGTATCAACAATATGTAAAAAAGCAGCCAGACAAATAAACGTCCTATTTCGCTTAAACAAAAATTTAAACTATCAATGTAAGTTAAAAATTTATGACTCTTTCATTATGTCTAATTTTGTTTACTGTTCTGTAGTATATGATGCGTTTGCAATGAGAAACGATAAGAAAATTGAAAAAGTGAATAAAAGGGCACTCAGACTTGTCTGCAACGACTACGTGTCAAACTACAGTGAACTTCTAAAAACCACCAAGAAGCAGATGCTCCATGTTTACAGGAAATTTTATTTAGTTGAACATGTGTATAAAATTCTTAATAACCTAGCTTTGCCCGTACAGCCCGATTTTTATGAAAGACAAAGTGCCCCATATTCCTTTCGTGATGATTATAAATTAGTGCTACCAAAGTTCAATTCCATTACATATGGACTCAGATCAATAGCTTATCAGGGTGTTGTTTTATGGAATGATATCCCTTGTCATGTGAAACATTGTAAATCTTTGAAATTATTCAAGCAAATTGTTCGTAAGAATTTAAACCTTATGGAGTGCCAATGTGGATCCTGTATTATATGCCTGAAAGATAACCTGTAAGTTTACAATCAAATGTGATACGCAAAATGTCATCTTTCATCTGTACATAATCATCATTCAATTGTTTTATCATTGTCGGCTAAAAGCCCTGGTGGCTTATGTTGTTGTTTTATATTATCACCTCCGACTTTAAATAAAATTTTACTTACTTACTTACTTACTTACTTACTTACCAAGGTCACAGAAATATGTCAGTCCTCATTCTGAGATTAGCCATTGAGCCTCATTCTGAGATTAGCAAGATGGCGGCCTGAGGACCCAGCAGGGTGGGCAGAAGAAGTGAGATTAAATGAGGATGAATAAGAAAGAATAGAGAGAGGATCCATGGATTAGAGAATGCTCTTTCTTGAATCTCCCCTTTCTAGTGCAATCACAATTTTGCTAAAAAATAATTGGACTGGCTAAACGCTATGTGGCAGCAGGCCTGGGGAGGGTGAGTGACACCAACGCCATCTGGTCTATATCAGACATGCACATCAATGCACCATTGCTGCTGATGCTCATCAAAACGCATTTTTTTCCGCTGTTTCTGTCACCTTCATGAGCAAAATCCCAGCTGGATGTCATTCGAAAGGGACGTTAAATTGGCTGCCCCTTGTATCAGTATCTATGCTGGACAAGTAAAAGATCCCTCACATGGGGTATGTATGTAGCATTTTGAGGACTCTTGCTCTCTCTCCCATCTCATCAATCAACTCTCGTGAGTGCCCAGAACGGCTTAGAGGGCTGCACTTA
Organism: Platynereis dumerilii; assembly: GCA_026936325.1. Classification (NCBI taxonomy): domain Eukaryota; kingdom Metazoa; phylum Annelida; class Polychaeta; order Phyllodocida; family Nereididae; genus Platynereis; species Platynereis dumerilii. The sequence continues at coordinate 9,717,796 of JAPTHN010000021.1, forward strand.
CCATATCTATCTCTCTATCTATCTACAGTGACTACCTAAACAGGAAGTGTCAGTAGTTGCTATAAAAAGTGAGCTAATATTTAAGTCACAGTTAAGTCTAGTAATTTATTAAAATACCTAAAATATCTTCCAAAATATCCTTAAAATTTCAGTCTAGTCTATAACAACCTCTCATGACACATTTCAGGGATTTAAATCAACATATAAATGTATCTAACATTGAAAATGATTCATTTCCATTCCCTCTGATTGTAAGAAGTGAATAAAAATTAAAAGTTAATGACTGAAACGGATCACCCAAGTAAGAAATCATGACAACACTTTGTTGATAATCAAAATTGGTGGGAATTGAAGTGTTTATATGTCAGACTTAGGCCCACAAAGTTGAAACATTAACGGAACTCAATAACACTTTAGAAAATTTTACTTTTAGAATTAGACCTGTGATACAAAATGATTATTTTTGCAGACAAAACTTTGACCTTTTAACTATGGATATTTCATGAATTCTTACAGAAATTTGGAAAATTAAAGTTTTTGAAATGGCTGAATTTTTGAAAATTCAGATTTTTCCACAAATTTCTCACCAGATATATGAAATCCAAGTATTCTGTCAATTTTCTGAACAAATATAGTCAATATGAGTGCTCACCAATTTGAGAAATTGCCCTCTAAGCATGGGATGTTTTTCAAATTTTGAAAAACAGGAAAATCTGCGGTTTCGGAGTGACCCCCCTGGAGTATCCATATTTTCAAAATATCTGCATTTCCTACAATTTTTCCCCTGATTTACTTAATATAGGTGTTTTTTCATGAATGATCATGAGAAATTGGTAAAATGGAATTGTTACGATGTCAGACTTGGGCCCACAAAATTGTTACATTTCCGTCAACTTATCAAAATTAGTGAAGAATTAAATTTTGAAAATTAGCCCTTTGATACAAGTGAATTATTTTTTCAGATGAAACTATGACTAATTTACAGTATAATTGTATTGTTTATTAATTAAAATCAAATTATGAAAATAGGGTTGGTACTACATTGACCTTTTGACTGTGGGAATTTCATGATTATTTGCGGAAATTAGGAAAATTACAGTTTTTGAAATGACTGAATATCTGAAAATTCACATTTTCACACTAATTTCTCAACAGATATATAAAATCCAAGTGTTCTGCCAATTTTCTAACCATATATGGTCAATATAAGTGCTCACCAATTTGAGAAATTGCCCTCTTAACATGACATGTTTTTCAGATTTTGAAAAACAGCAAAATCTGTAGTTTCGGAGTGACCCCCCTGGAGTATCCATTTTTTCAAAATTCCTTCATTTCCCACAATTATCTCCCCTGATTTACTAAATATAGGTGTTTTTTCATGAATGATCAGGGAAATTATTTAACATGGAAGTGTTACTATGTCAGACATAGGCCCACAAAATTGATAAATTTCCCGAAACTTATCAAATTTGTGAAAAACTAAATTTTGAAAATTAGCCATGTAATACAAAATAATTGTTTTTTCCAGATAAAACTTAACTAATGTACTAAATAATTGTGATTTTCATTAATTTCAATCAAAATTATGATAATAGGGTTGGTAATACATAGACCTTTTGACTATGGAAATTTCATGATTTTTTACGGAAATTCAGAAAATTACAGTTTTTGAAATGGCTGAATTTTCTGAAAATTCAAATTTTCCCATAGTTTTCTCACCAGATATATAAAATCCAAGTATTCTGCCAATTTTCTAACCAAATATTGTCAAGCCTAGACCCGCACAACATTGTGAAATTGCCCACCAAAAATGGCATGTTTTTCATATTTTGAAAAACGCAAAATCTGCAGTTTCGGAGTGACCCCCCTGGAGTATCCATATTTTCAAAATTCCTTCATTTCCCACAATTATCTCCCCTGATTTACTAAATATAGGTGTTTTTCCATGAATGATCTGGGAAATTGTTTAACATGGAAGTGTTACTATGTCAGACATAGGCCCACAAAATTGATACATTTTCCGAAACTTATCAAAATTTGTGAAAAACTAAAGTTTGAAAATTAGCAGTTTGATACAAAATAATTGTTTTTTCAAGATTAAACTTAACTAATTTACTAAATAATTGTAATTTTCATTAATTTCAATCAAAATTATGATAATAGGGTTGGTACTACTTTGACCTTTTGACTATGGAAATTTCATGATTTTTTACTGAAATTCGGAAAATTACAGTTTTTGAAATGGCTGAATTTTCTGAAAATTCAAATTTTCCCACGGTTTTCTCACCAGATATATAAAATCCAAGTATTCTGCTAATTTTCTAACCAAATATTGTCATGCCTAGACCCGCACAACATTGTGAAATTGCCCCCCAAAAATGGCATGTTTTTCAAATTTTGAAAAACACAAAATCTGCAGTTTCGGAGTGACCCCCCCCAAAGAAGCCTTTTTATTGAAATTAATAAATAGAGGTGATTTATTGTTAAAAACAATGCTAGCCTTCATCCAAACCCAATTTGGATAGTTGTTGTTAATTTTTTCTAGCATCCAGAGAGGGCTGAATATCGACCACTTTTTTGTTGATGAAATGAGGATTTCTGTGAAAAATGGCTTCCTGACACCCCTTTTTTGACGCCCCCCTGTGCGAAAAGTATTCTGAGTTTTGAAGTTCCAACTTCACATTTCTTCGTTTAAGAGGTGGTCTGGTCACTACGTAAAATTTTAGGCCATTCCGAGAACATCATCCATAACAATTCCCTGATATTGCATGATTTTCTCTGAGACAGCTCATTAAGTCCAAGTGACACAGCAAGCACACAAATCAGACTTGAGACCCAGGGATTGGAGGTCCAATGTGCAACCAAGTGAGTTAACACACCCTCTATGCTGGACGACAAAAAGTGTACATAAAAAAAGATAAATAGCAATATCATTGAGAATATGCCCATGCGTCCATCCCTGAAGGCTAACTTCATTTGTTTGTCATCAATCACATTTGATTAGTTTACAAGCCACTTGTTAGTTACAAGAAAGAAAAGGGCATATATATACGGGAAAATTAATAACAAATAAAAGTCTTCTCTTCACCATGCGACATTAGGGTGTGTCAATTTTTAATTTTTATGCAAATTCAAAAAGCACTAGTGCCTAAAAGCTGCATTTTGACCTGGAGAATCCAAATATGTTCTCGAAATGTCGATACGACAATTCTTACCTACTTCAATTTTGGTTCAAAGTTTCAATGTTTTTTCCGTTTTTGACCATTTTCGCCAATCCGCGGTTCTCTATAACTTTCTCAGTATTTGTCATACAGAATTCTAATTGCCATGGTTTGAAAGCTCTCAAAAAGAGCTACATTTTGCATACCAACATCAATAGTCTAGGACAATATCTTGACTCGCATTGGTCCTTTGGCTTGCACTTTTTAGAAATTAAAGTGTTGCAGACAGTCTAATCCTTTTAAAAAAAAGATTTTTAATTTTTTTCACTGATAATTGAAGTGATTCACATTCTAAGGTTCCAGAATGACCAAATATAAAAACATTTTGATTTTTAGCATAAGAGTGCCTGGCTTGTGAGTGATGAAGTTTTAATGTTAAAGTTAGTTGTAACTCGTAAAATGTGAGATGGGGTCTGTTGCATTGCAATTCATATATCTTCCTCAGAATTTATTGCAGGGCAGCATGAGTGGTACCATATGAAAGAAAATACTGTTAGAATTCTCCTGGTACAAGTCATGTTGTCCTATATTTATTTTGTATGAAGTCATAATATAAAATATAATGGCCCCTCCCTGATTTATTTCAATAGTTCTTACAAAATTTAGCATTAAAACTCCCAAGCTCAGAAAGTGGGATTTTCAATGGTCAAAAATTAAAAATATACTTTATTTGCTTATTCTGGAACTTTGAGAATGAAAAATCACAGCAATTATCAGTGAAAAAAATCTAAAAGCCCTTTTTTAACAGGATTAAGTGTCTGAAACACTTTCATTTCTGAAAAGTGTAGGCTGAAGAGCCAATGGGAGTCAAGATATCTTCCTAGACCATTGATGTTGGTATGCAAAATGTAGCTCTTTTTGAGAGCTTTCCAACCATGGCAGTTAGAATTCTGTATGACAAATACTGACAAAGTTATAGAGAACCGCGGATTGGCGAAAATGGTCAAAAACAAAGAAAACATTGAAACTTTGAACCAAAATTGAAGTAGGTAAGAATTGTCGTATCACAATTTTGAGAACAGATTTGGATTCCCCAGGTCAAAATGCACCTTTTAGGCACTAGTGCTTTTTAAATTTGCATAAAAATTTAAAATTGACACACCCTAATGCGACATTCATAATCGCAACACTGCTGTCTTTTGAAGGTTCAATGTCCACATATTTTACAAACTTTGTTTACAGATTTCAGTCAGTCAGAAAATATACTTTTTTTGTCAATTCAATTCGCTTTCATAAAGATATGACAAAGAGCAGAATAGGCTCTCAAGAACACAAGCAGTCAAATCTGTCTAGCATGACTCTACCAAAACTTTTCTATATTTACATAATTATGATGGCACCATTTGTTATTCACTCAAGTGCTTGCACTCAAGAATAACACATTTTTAAAATTCAATCATCCAGTTCAAGTTTGATATAATTCTGTGAACATTGTACCTTGAAAGACGAAACAAGTGTCATTTACCAAAAAGACACAGAGACATTAAAGTAATATACATTATCTACGGTCACCACAAAGTTATAGAAATAATGGACATCCACACGCCTAAACTAAGAGAGAAGCACACCACATCATAAAGTCACAAGATACCAACTTACCACAAGACATTCTGATAGAATTAAAATAAGATTAAAAAAACATTATTAAATGTTGGGTGAATTTTCGTAATAATAATAACAATAATCACATTTTTGTGAATAATCATATGTTTTAGCTTGTTAGACGAATGGAAAATTAATATGGACACAAAATTCTGCACTTACACAGTCTGTCCCAAATGCAAAATAACCCCATTTATAAAATCAAATTTATAACTTCTTGGTGACAAATCAACTACTTACTGTCGCATCAGGACTTGGACTGGACAGGGTCGAAGTGCTTGGTTTTGAAAAGGAGGGCTGCTGTTGTTTAGACTGGGTACTGATAGCATCTTGTCGGCTAGACGCTTTCGGAACGTCAGACTCTGAAATCAAGTATAGCAAATGACAAAATGGCACAATACATGAACTCCTATATAAAATCAAACCTTACAGTGCTCCTACGATCAATCGCGAACTGGGAACTAAATGGTGCTGGTACCACTATCGATTGATGTGATGTCATGGCTACGCACAAGCTCATTCTCTGTATAATGTTATGTCACAAAGCAAATGCCGGGATATCAGAAATTGTCAACGAAATGTGTCCGACCTCGCCGAAAATCGGCAAGAAACTTAGTGAAACATCGCGAAAATGTGATAGGAAGTTATAAACGACCAAGAGAAGTTTTGTAAGTGAAGAAATTTCTAGGTGACCTAGTTGCCATGAAAACTGGGAAAACGTGAGTTGGCGATTGAATTGACTGCACCTGTACATGATACCAAAGGAGGTATGATAACATCATATGAGATATCACGAAATAGAAGTTGATACAAGAAGCACATGTCAGTTGTTTTCTTATATAGTATAAAAAGACACATATGTATTTATGATTTCAAATTTCTTACTTTGTTCTTCAACAGGTGCCACAGTAGATGCTTCGCTTGATGCCTGTCAAAAATAAATATACATTGTATGAGTTTTAGTGTGCTACTCTGGTTTGATAAATATCGGCCTTACCAGTACAGTCTGGTTCGGTTCCCAAACGGTTTTAGAAGTATAGTTTCGGTTCAATCCGATAATGCTTCATTCACCCAAAGAAGTTATTTTATAGAAGAGATTCAACAGAAAATATCCACAGAATCATTGACTAAACTCGAAAAAGTTCTCATCTTGACGTCCGGTCTGGTGTGAGACCAAATTTCCAGGCTGAAAATGCGGTTATAGTAAAGAGGATTTGACTTTAAATGCGGATCAGCCTGAATTTGCGGACCGACGGATACATTGTATCGATGATACGTATCGTACCAAATCTCACCAACAGCACAGAGCCTTGATAAGTTTGACCACTGCAGTGTTTACAACAGACAGCGATGATAATATTTTACATATATATCATGCAGCAGGGAAGGTATAAATTCAAATGACTTGACAAAAACATTCCAATGAATATTCTCTGCGAGTTCAAAGAGTGACATAATAAATTTAATTGAAGCAAAGACAATGGAGCTACATCACCTCATGATATCCACACGCGCACTGTGGTGGTTGTTGACTGAATAAAGAACCTTGTCTCCTCAATCTTGGGCAATTTTCAATCTGAAAAAGGGACAATTTAATGACAAAATGAGTGATTGCTCGGTCTTGCGTATTAAAGAGCATTTTAAAAATGAGGGTTAAAAAAATAGTGTATCTCCTAAAAGTCATTTAATCTTCAAAAACTAATAGGGAAAAATTTCGCTGCAGCCGTGAAAATGACTATATTTGGCAAGCCCAACTTGCTCGCAAGGGGTGGCACCAGGGGAGTGAAATGAGTGAGCGAGACGAGGCGCTGCAAGCAGCTTGGGCAAATGATTTTTTTTTTACAATATTGTCAAAATGTAACTAAAACTTAATATTAATTTTCCATGATTCTGTCACTAAAATAATCCGTTTTCAAGTGCTGTTAACGTCATATTAGGCCTACAAGTTTTTGCTGATTATGTCACCAGACCCGCTAACCTGAATAATACCCACTAGTACCGGTTTCCTAAAATTACCATGTTCGTTGAACTTTACAGAGCACAAATAATTTTTGTTGCCTGCAAAAACAATAGCTAGCTCTGTCCTCTGGTGCAGTGCTAATTAGTAAGTTTTAATTACTTTTTGATTAAATAGTTTGAACACATAAACTAAATAGGCCTACAATTGCAACGTAAGGTATTGTTCACTATATCTAGCCGTCAATATGACCATAATTGGAACAATAAAATCGTGATGTCATCTGAATGTGATTGCTATGAAATTTTTACATGACGCAATCAACACAATGTTATGACGACGATCTTATTTTGGCTGCGTAATGAAGTGACAATAATGCGAAACAATTTTGCCACCATAAGTTTTAGACTAGATTTAGTTACGAATTGTCGAAAGAGCGTTATGATAATTAACTGGCAAGAGTGCGGGTGCGGCATACGTTAACCACTAAAAAACAATTGTTTTTCAGTTGCCAAATATGGTCATATTGACAATCCGCTTAAGTGAATTTGTTTCGTCAAATTATATTATATATATACATTAACACAATTGCTATTGTCATATTCATTGCCCGCTGATCAACTGACTAACATGGGTTGAACCCGTGTCCCAGAGTTCAGCAGCCAAACGCACTGCCACTGTGCTAAGGGCCCAAGCACAATTGACCATTTTCTATTTTCTATGAACCAGCTGATTGGTTGTGTTACTGAAATACATTTTCCCGGTATGCTTCATTTAAGTGGGCCTTGGTGACGTCATTCAGCAAAAAGTAGCTATTTGACGACAACAGCGCTTGTCAACATTATTTTCATGACGTAAGTAGCCACAAAATCTATCCAAAAAAGTAAGTTTTAGTTTTTTTTTTTTAAATAGCTTAAAAATGTAATTTGGCAGGATCTTGAGCCGTAGCCCCTCATATTAACCATGGACAAACGATCATTCACACTTGCCAAATATGGTCATTTTTACGGCTCGCTAAAGTGAATTTTTCCCATTCTTCTGTAAACCAACCATGAAATAATCCTACAGTAACAAATTTCCACTTCCAATTCTAATGCCAAAGAAAAAAAAAAAATTCTCTTAATTTGAATTCTAGCAATCACAAACTCACCACAGTATATAACCAAGACAAACATTTTTGTCATGAAATCTGTGCAGACACTGGGAAGAGGTAAAATTTTAAGCACAGTCAGCCTGAGGGTGAGGTTCTGTTGTGCCACCATGGCGACCCCTGCTTTTGTCAGTTTGAGCCTCTGTTTGAACTTTGAACTTGGCAGTTCATGGCTGAGGCGACATCTAGTGTAAATAACTAACTAACAACAATTTGAATGTGAGCAGCATTATAATTTCTGCCTGCTTTAGGGGCGAACAAGATGATCTCTTGAGGTCGGGGGCTATGGATTTTTTGGTGAACAAAAAAAAATTTAAATCCCACTTGACACTGAAAAAAAAATAAATTTTTTTTCACCTGTAGCCACGTACCTAAATGTTAAAATTATGATAAAAAAAGTCTGTCGCTCACTTACATGGGAAAAAATTAACCAAGGGACTGGACTCAAATTAAGGCAAGTGGTCTATAACACAATTTAATTACTGCATCGCAAAATTGAGCTTCATTTTAACTAGTGATATGCATTTACAAACATGACACGAATCACACGATACCGACCTAATTTGGTTACCTAATGTGCTACAATTATACATTCTTACCTGTTTAAAAACTCTTTGCCACTTTCCTTGTTTTTTAGCAGAGGGCCTGTTTCCTTCACCCCAAATACCAGTTTTGGCAAAGTTTCGCATACGTTCCTGCCACACTGCATCCGGCAAGCCTTTGTGGGACTTCGGCGGCATCTGAAAAAAAAAGTCACGAGTTCCGTTTGGTCAATTTGATAAAAATAAGTAAAGCTGGTTCACAACTGCAATGCACATCAGTTACTCAACAAGAATATAGCTATGATGCAGGGCTAGGTACATAACCATTCCAAAATGTATCATTATTGAAATATCAAGTAGTAAAACAAATTTTTGCAGAAAGCTGCAGTAAATAATTTCAGTACTTTTCAGTATTTAAATTTATTATAGCAAATATTATCTCAAATCACATCTTGGCCTATTGTTGTGCAGCCGCACTATTATGGCGTTACTGAGGTCAGACGATTTTGCGGACTTGCACCCTCCCTAGCCAGTACAAACTGAGCACATGTATAAGCCATCCGCACATATATATTTTCATTATATATATATGTATACGCAATTGGATAGATACCAGACTAAATGAACCCCTCCCCCCGAACCTTTATAACTGCCCGGTCTAGGGTGAGGTACAGACAACCAGTGCTAAAAAAGATAATCAGTTAGCTTATAAATTATAATTTATATAGATATTTATTTATTTCAAAGGAGGTTACTCGAACTTACTCCATTAATTTTAAAATGCACTTAAGAGGCGACCATTTAATGATCGGGACGGTGGGGTTTTCCTCGGCGGGAAATTATTTAGTTTGCTGCAACACTGGCCATAATTATTCATCTTGTGAATTTTCCGAATATTCATTCCCGAATCAAGCAATGCCCTATTAAGAAGGTAGTGGCTATACGCAGAGCCAGGGTTGACAAGTTTACGGCAAGGTGGTTTTTACCGGCCGATTTTTACAGGTAAATACCGCCTTATCGAAAACTAGTTTTAGGAACTTTGCCGTAAACTGCCTTTAACCCCGAAATTTAGCTCAAAATTGACATTTTTGCTTGGTAATGTGGAAATTTAACAAAAAACTGAAGATGTTCCTATTTCTTCATCATTGCAAAACATACGTGCAGTATTGATTGATAATATTTCTTCTGACAGATAGTCTGCATTTCAATCATTGGCCTACAAGGCATATTTTCCTATTTTCGGGCTTTTTGAGGGAGCAAATTAAGGACGATGTGGGGTAAAAGGCATTTAAGGCAGTTTTTACCAGATGCCGTGCCAAAAACAGTTTACGGCTACCTTTTTGCCAACCCTGCGCAGAGCCGGGTTCTGTCAATAGCCTCACCTGGCTATAATGCAGAGCCGATCAGTTTTTACATTATCACAGAGCCGGCACATTGCATGGATGTGTGAATTTATTATATTTTGGATCCAAATAATTGAAATAAACATCATATGTCGACACTGTATTTATTTACGTTAAACTCTAGTCTAATATTAAGAAATACACCCTCCAGAAATTATTTATTTCAAGACTGCCAAAAGAGAATTTATTTATTCCACCAAATCTGAGCATTTTTTTTTTTTTTTTTTTAACTCAACACCCCCCCCCCCCAAGATTAAATGGTGGCCCCCTAAAATTCATATTCATCTCCCGGTGACAACAATCCCACTCCCCATATATTTTTAACACACTTGTTGCAAATGACATTGACTGATCACTGAGTAGCCCTTTTTGTCAAAAATTATAATCATGATAATGCATGTTATTCATGGCTTTTTAGCCTAAGAACGAAGGCCTGGAGGTAGTATAAAAGTATTACAATACCTTTGCATGCTTTGGATCAGTTGATCCAACAATCAACAGTTGGTGATATATCACAAAAGAGACGAATGAAGCTAATTTGTGATCCAATTTTGAGATTCCATGTCTTCCTTGCTTGCAATGGTTGTTGATGGTTGTGCATGATGGGTGGCTGGATTTAGTTTCGAATTTGTATAAATGCCAACACATCCAAATAAAGACATATATTATCATTATTATAATTATTTAGACAATATTATAATTGAAATAACAATATTAATCAAAAAATCACTAATTAAAAGAAAAAAAATAGGCTCAATTGGTTTGTTTTCGCACAAAAACCCCCCACAAAACCCCCCTCTCCGTAGTCTCACTTTGAGTCTCAGTTGTCTCAGTTCAGTCTCACTTGTCTCACTTGAGTCTCACTTGTCTCACTTGAGTCTCACTTGAGTCTCACTTTGTGGGAAAGTGAGACGAAGTGAGACTAAGTGAGACTGAGGGGATTTAGTGAGAAGAGTGGGGGGGTTTAAGCATAATAAAACCCCCTGTTGTAAGACCAACTTGCCTTATATGACCACCTCCTCCCGCATTAAGTGGTATTTTTAGTGCGTTTTGCACCCCAATGAGAGCAAAATACTCCTGGTTTAGCCCCTTTTTCGATGCTGAATTTGCTGATGTCAATGGAAAAAGGGGCTAAAGCAGGAGTATAATAAGACAGTTTTAGCCCCCTTTTTAATGGTACTGTCAATGCTATATTTTGGAGGTATTTCTACTTTTAGCTTCATTTTGTTTATACACAAGATGGCGTTTATACAGTCAATGTAACAAAGAAAAACTTGCCTCTTTCTAGAAAAATATTGTCTTATATATACTCCTGCTTTAGCCCTTTTTCCATTTACAGTTCCATTGAAAATGGGCCAAAGCAGGAGTATATATAAGACAGTATTTTATATATCCTACTGTCTTATATATACTCCTGCTTTAGCCCCCTTTTCAATGGTACTGTCAATGGAAAAGGGGGCTAAAGCAGGAGTATAATAAGACAGTTTTTGCTGTATCCTACTGTCTATATATATTCCTACATTAGCCCCCTTTTCAATGGTACAGTCAATGGGAAAGGGGGCTAAAGTGGAAGTATATATAAGACAGTATTTTACAATATATCACACTTCAGTTTGAATGTTTTAAGAAACATATAACTGTGAGTATTCTTGATAATGATCTCCCTTTGCACTTTTACAGTGTTTATTCTGTGATATACAGACTGACACAGTCTCTCTGTGTCGAACAGCTTTAGCTGGAGAGACTGATGGATTTCCATGACCCAGTTCCATGCATGAGTTAATCCTCTTGTCTGCTTGGTAAAATCAGACTGTGATTTGACATTTGTATGACTGACAGCTTAAAATCAAACAAACAATGTTGTATAGACAGCTTTGAGTAAATCAGTGCGTACTTTTAACACTAATGTTGTCGACACCTTAAACCAAACACACAATGTTATAAAAACAATCTTCAAATGTCTGTTTCAACTACCAGCTGAGAATGCTTGCTAATCTCATGACGTGGCTTGCTTTCTCATAACGTCACTTGCTGTGTCTGAATTCAGACAGAGTCTTCGAGGCTTACGCCTCTCAGAATTATAGACTCTGTTTGCAGAGTGGTGATATATACAGACTGGAAACATATTTGAGTTATTTTTCAGTTTCAGTTTTTCTTGATCAATATCAATGGAAATACCTATAAAATGTTTGAAACCCTCAAGGGGGCTAATGTATGATAATGCTGGCATTTGAAGACATTATATCAGTGCAACCCTCAATAAACTAAAAAGTATGTTTTAAACCAACCAAAGAGAGCTTTCCTTGGTACATTGACAGCCTGTCTGTATTGCTTTTCCCACGTAATATCTTGCTATAATTTGGTGCACCGATAGCTTGTCCCCTACCCTATTCAAATTTGATACCACTCCTAGGCTTTTTCATGAAGTACATTGCCGACTGATTTACTGGACTTAATTACGTGCAGAAAATATGATAGGACTCGTTCATGTGAAACTGGATATTTAGCATTTAATATAATTATGTGAAGAGAATGTTTGAAAACCCAGGTCAAATATATATCATGTGCTAAAAGCCAAAGCAATCAGAACAGGGTTCAAATTTTAAATGAACCACTTTCATATAAATTTGACGTAGAACTACGGTAGAAGACAAAAAGGAAGCCAATTATCAACATTGTATAAACTATCAGAGAAATGACATATACATGAGTTCCATTTGTTATTTCCATCAATTCCATTGCAAAGATTTTTATAGAGGCAACTTCAGGGGCAAATATTGGATATTTGGATCCTGAAGCTCAGTCCCTATAGCTCAGTAAGTAGAGCACTTGCCTCACAAGCGAGGGACCCTGGTTCAATCACCAGGCCGGCCACCATGTCATTCCACGATGTCGTCGTTCGCATCAGTTGTTAATTGGACTGTGGCGTGGCCTAGCGGATAAGGTGCCGTGCCGTGGCCTAGTGGATATGGTGCTCGTCTGGTAACTGAGACGTTGCAGTTTAACTCCAAACCATGGCATGGAGGAACTGGGCAGATACTACATAACTCTTTGCTTCACTTCACCCAGGTGTAAATGGGTACTTGGCGATTGTAGAGTAACTCAGCATTGTCTGCGCTGGAAACAGCTGCCTTTCTGCATACTCCCGGGACCGGGGGGAGTTGAGAAAGGCTCATGCTTCAACAAGGTGTAATAGTAAAGTCTGTTGAGACTGACTTCGTCGGTGTAATGGACTATAAAAAATCCTACAATTCCATTTACCTTTAACACTGACTTGGCCTGGCTACCCATGTTAAAAAAAAAAGCCTGCGTGTGAGCGGGTCCTGTATTTTTCAGTCAATTTGGTTGCATCATACTATAATATACACTGTACCTGATGACAAAGTTTTGTTTGTAATAATTAGATTGACCCCCTCCACCAGAATCTTCTGGATACTCCCCAGATTTGAAAATATTTAATGGCCCAGTCTGAGCTGATGGGCTCAAGACAGCTGCCACTCTGAAGGCAATTCAGTCATTCCATGCTGAGCATTTTAATATGGCAGTGTTATCATTGTATCTGCAGACTCCAGTAAATTAGATATCAGAGATTATATTAAAAAAATGCTTTGGGCTTTCCCAGCATCAGATGTTTACCAATTCTGAGGAATAATAATGGTCACTCAATCTGGAACGTTTGGTCAAGTTTTTAATATAATAATCATTGAACCAACCATTCAAAATTCTGGTGCACAGTCCACATTTTTACCAATTTACAGTCCTTGTCATATTTACATGGAATCTCAAGTTTTTTTTCTATGCTGTTGAACTGTAATGTCAGAGATGACTCTATTCTAGCATTGCAATATATGTAAATTAACTACAAGCTGTGATGTCATTTCAAACTGGGTCAGATTCCCCAGCTTCTAACCAATGCGAATCCACCAAACTGAGCATCACAGTTTCAACTCAGTGTCAGAGTTAAATTGGGTCTGGGAAAACCCATGCAAGTTTGACATCACAGCCTCTCAGCCAATGGGCTGCCAGAACAAATATACATAACATAAGCCATGTGTTTACAAACAAATTGTCAAAGCCTTCTGTTTATACCAACTTCCATCAAAGTTTAAAGTTGTAAGTTAGCAAGTCTGTAGATTTATCAAACAACTCTGTGGGGATTACAACAGTTGTCTACTGTGAATGCTCACCAAGCTGCCATTTGGTAGGATTAGACTGGTGATTGCTGTGATAAATCATTGGGATCAAAAATGTAATGCTTCCTTCAATATATCAATGTTTGAACTGTGATGATGTAGTTTACGGTCAGCCCATTGGCTATCAAGCTTTGATGATGTAGTTGTAGGGGCTATCCCTGATAAAACTCTTACTCTGACACTGTGTTGAAACTGTGACGCTCAGTTCAGGAGGATCAACATTGGCTAGAAGCTGGGGAATCTGACCCAGTTTGAAATGACATCACAGCTTGTAGTTAATTTACATATATTGCAATGCTAGAATAGAGTCATCTCTGACATCACAGTTCAACAGCATAGAAAAAAAAACTTGAGATTCCACGTAAGTATGACAAGGACTGTAACAAAGTTCTTTCTTTTGCTGGTATTCTTTTGTGTGATTAACCGCAACGTCTTTTATTGATGTGGTTAAAAAAAGACAGGGTCATAAAATGATTTAAAAAAACATACATTTTTTAAAATCAACTCTGATGTCAACAAGTTCCCTGATGTTGATGTGCACAGGTATTTCTTATGCCAAGTATTACAGTAGTTTCATTTACCAATTTGGTGTTGATATTACTACGTCTAAACAGTGACAAACTTACACTGTCAGCAGTTTGGGAGAGCCATGTTAGCTTCCAGATCACTGGGACAAAACTTTTTTATTCGTATGGGATACAAACATTTCTTCCATCAGAACATGATACATATCTTGCAGCCTAATTGTGATAAATGAACTGTAAAAGATTCATATGTAATAAATGTATTAATGTTTTTTTTTATTGCACTTTTAGGACCCGTTAATGGAAATTTACAGGTTGATCGACGTACATATTAAGTGTTTAGTGAACTTGTATGTCTTCAAACATTTAGGTATATTTTTAACAGATCAAAGTTGAAACACAAAACTTGGTCATAAATCAACATCTCTGTTTTACAGTGTATGCATAGTTGATGTATAATTTGAATGCATGTTACAACAGAGAAGCAGTGTTGCCTTTCTCATAATAGCAACAAGTTGAACTGTGCTACAGAAGATATGCTAAGGTATTGCCTATAATTGCCTATGCTAAGGTATTGCCTATGCCAAGTTATTGCCAAGGTTCCACTTCAAAGGATACTTAATAATTAGGTTTACTGAGTCGGACAGTCTAATTACTTTCTTTTTAGTGGCGTGCTATTTTGATATTGATAATGCCCCATGGCAAATTCCTACAGAGCAGGCTGCTGGGAAAACAAGCAGAAGTACCAGTCATTGATAGACATGGCATATTGGGGCTTGTGAATCGATTTAATCCATCCATATACTAGCATGTGACAAGTCCAAGAAATGCACTGCACATGGGTATTTTGATGTATTTGTCACAGATTCTATCAAATTAACAGTTGACTATGAAAAACATTTTCTAAAATTCACAGTTATTGTTGGGTGTTGTTAGTTCTTTAAGTTGCAGATTCTTATACATTTTTATCTCATGTCTAAATGCTAAAAACACTCATAGTAACAAACAATGTATCACCGCTATGGTTGTATTCTAATTGGATTTTGTCATGTGACTTTGGAATAGGCTCCCACTAGTTTTGTATTTCTTCAAAATATGCAAATAATATAAAAGAGAAAATACATTGCATACGAGAACATTATCAAAATAATTGAGGTGTGTTATTTTCAAAATGGCTCTGCTCCTGCAAAATCTTAATTTGAATTGCATACGCTTGTATTGTCTATAGGGTACTATTGGTATTCATTCGCATGGCTGGGAATCATTGTACCATTCATAAATAACATTGGAATAGCTTCATCTCATTTGGGAATTGCATCAAAGAATTACTATTTGAGTATTGATGTTGCATCAAAAATAATATCAATTTTAATACAGTAAGTATGCTAAATTCTTTTCTATGGCACGTATATCACAAAGAAAATGACTTTGTTTGAAAATCTGAACCATATGACACTGCAAGACCTGGTATTATTAAAACCTATGCTTTTGCATTACAAATAGATTTAACATAGAAAATGGGAGATCAAATGGCCTACCAGTGGAAGGATGTGGTCCCCCATTCACTGTCAAATTGGCATTAATCGGAGACAATTGTTTTTAATTAATTTGATTTTGCTAGGGGGGTAGTCCCCTTTGAAAACAGCTAAGGCTAAAATAGCCGGGCAGATCTTTAAATTCAGGCAAAAAGTTTGCACATGGTAGGCCTATGCACTGTCTTTGTAAATACATTATCTTTCTTATTGTCAATTTTCATAAATCTGGCAAAATTAATTTTGTTCCAATTCCTTAATTTTCAGTCACCTCAACAGTTAAACGCTGCTTTTGCAACTACATCATTGTAATATTAATGGATCTTCAGCTGACAATGTTTGGTTGTCATGAATTGTAGCACTTCAAAGGTTTAAGGTTTTCCGGTCAGTCTCCCAGTCGAAAATCCTCTAAAAATTCTCCACTTTCAGTAATTAAAAAAGCTCATGATCATGCCATAATTTGCTTTATTTGTCAGTTATAAGTTGTTATTTTCTGATAAGTTACACTCTGATGAAAGTTTCACAAATAGCACTCTCTCTAAAAACTCATAAATTCATATATTTATGGTATAGCAGGTTGTTTGCAATGATTTCTTTTTTTATTACCAAGGAAAAAATTGTCACAAAGTTCCTCCTGCCTATCACTTATCATTGCTGTAGAGGCCAATTCCATTGAACAGAAGCTATTACTCTTAATTAAACAAAGAAGTCTAGAGAAAATAGCAGTCATATTTTTCTTTCTTTTCTTAATGTGAAGTCTGTCATACTGTTCAGGGTTTGAACCCATGCATGCAAAGAACCTCTGCAGGTTTGGACTGCAGGTCTGGATTCATCAACCCAAGGTGCAGACAGCAATGCCCCAGTTTGGGTAACACAGAACACAATAGAATAAACTTGATTGCAATGCCCGCTGTGTCATACTATAATAAACAATATCTGCCTGTTTAGATTTGAAGATACTGCAGCACTGCATTTGACCTACTTGTTCATTTTATGCATGCAATTAAATACTGTGGAATGTGCATGTGTGTCCAGTGTCCATCCATCAAGTTATGTAGTTGTCCCTTCATCTGACAATCTGGTAGGTAGGGGAGACCGGGGCTGGTTGTCACAGGGGCAGGTTGTCACAGTGTGTAAAACTTAAACATGCTACTATTTCTATATAAAGCATGCAGGAACACTGCCAATCCATATGAATGTTAAAAGGGGAGTGACTTAAACCCATCCAATCAATATATACCTATATCATTCGAAATCTTGATGTCCTATTGGACATTTTTTCAAATTCAGAATTCGGGGCAGGTTGTCACATTTTCGGGGCAGGTTGTCACACTCTCAGGGCAGGTTGTCACACTTTTGATTAAGAGCTCGGATGCAGGAAGTGGAACTCTGTAGGGCAGATCTTGACCAAGAAAAGTTATTTTGGACATACCAGGAATCCTTTACTTGCTCAGTGAAGACCTTGATAAACACACTACCGTGTACAAGGGTGCTACAAATGAAGGCTTACCAATCAGCAGGAAAGCATTCTGATCTGGAGGAGGATTTTTACGATTTTTTTTTGCAAATTTTATATATAAATTTGAAATCGATTTATTTAAACATAATGCAATATCTGCATACGTCTTCAGTCATCAATAGCATGTATAAAGCCAGCCAGCTCCAAAAAGTGTGACAACCTGCCCCGCCTTTTTGTGACAACCTGCCCCGATTGATGAAAATTCCAAAAACGGGTGACCAAGGCCGTTGTTATCAAAATTTTCACTATTTGTTATTATCATGATTTAAAGAAATGTCTACATGGAAAATGTATTAACTGTGCTTTTTTAAACAATTATTTGATAAAGACTAGCATTGCATGCAAGTTGAAGGTAAAAAATTACTTTTTGTGACAGGAAATTTTTAACAGACCATGTGCCTTCCAGACTCCCTTCCAGGGGTCAAGATTTTTCCAAAAGACTCCAGTGGGTTATAAAACAGTAAACAGTGATTGGTTGAGCTGTGTGACTCCATAGTTTATTGCAATAAAACGTGTGACAACCTGCCCCTGTGACAACCAGCCCCGGTCTCCCCTACTTGTCACCAGCAAGTTCCAAAAATGGTCATGCTGGTCTCCATGTTTTTTGTTTGCTTCAGAATCAACATATTTCCTCCTTTGCCTCATCCAAACTGCTGCGGCCGACGTTTTCCTGGAGATGACCAACTTCAGTCAT
This sequence comes from Platynereis dumerilii, assembly GCA_026936325.1. Taxonomy (NCBI): domain Eukaryota; kingdom Metazoa; phylum Annelida; class Polychaeta; order Phyllodocida; family Nereididae; genus Platynereis; species Platynereis dumerilii. Next base: position 9,736,133 of record JAPTHN010000021.1, read on the forward strand.
TCAGAAGTGGAGCTGGCTTGTGGCCTCAGTTATCCTGCAAATATGGTGAACTATTATGTGATGAGAAATACAAATAATGATTAATAGTTTTGGACAGTTCATTCAAGTATAATATCAATGCCACTAATTTAATGGACTCTTGCTCATAAATATGGAATACCTTTTTGGAGAAAAAGAGGCCAAAAATGTAGGTGAATTAAGGAGTTTGAATGCAAGAAAGAGCCACAATAATGGTCTAGTAATCTTCTGCAATTACTCCTTGAAATCCTCAATTACTATTTCACCAAGAACTTTGAATATTTGGTTGGATGCATTCCGCCTACATCCCTAAACTTCCATATTTCACTTGGTTGTAACATTACCTTGGGTTAATGTGGCAAAATGATGTGTTCTTCCCTTTAGTGGTCACTGGAAGTAGTTACAATTGAATCGGACTCTCATTTGCTCCAATAGAAATTATCAAAGTTATCACACTATCACAAAATTACTGAAGTATTCCATATTTATGAGCAAGAGTGTATTAATGGATGAATATATAAGGAGATGGCTGAAGTATTCCATGTTTATAAGCAAGGGTGCATTTATGTATGAATCTAATATAGTCTGATCTCATTCTAAAAACCCTTGCATTCTGAATATAACCAATGATCGAGAATGACCTGCCCTAAAATGCTTACGGAAGGAAACAGCAGTTCCCATCAGAAAAGTAATAGTGAACTCCAACTGAAAACAGTGCGCAACTTTGCTGTCAGATTGTGGCACAAAAAATACAGAAAATAGCCCTAGAAACAAGTATTTTAGTCACTTATAAATTTTGGCTATCGACCACAATTTCTTAAAATGTATTTGGATTCCCTTTAGACATCAACGTTACTCCATTTCTTCCACTGGCAACATCTGTCATTTATACCAGCTGCGTTCCTCAATGTCCCTCTGACCCGCATTTTACTTCAGCGCCAGTCCCCGATCTGCAGACCTATTTACACAGCCTGCTTTTGTAAATCCAGCCAAAAGCCTCCTCTCGGAGGGCCTCTGTTCATCTGATACATTACTACCCGAAATAAAGTACGACTGTCCCAGCCAAAAGGAAGAATTAGCAACTATTTTACCCTTTTCACTCCTTTGAGCTGCCCTAGAATCACTTCCTGCCTTTACCTACTTTGAACTGCCTTTTAAAATTATATTTAACTGTCTTAATAACTATTTGGGTGGCTGGAACCTAGTTTGTATTTCTTTTAATCTTATGCTGAGTGCTCTTTTATCTAAAAGTACTGTTACTCGTATATGTTTGTATCATTATGCTCACTTGATTTTAGCTATTTATAACATGTGTATAATCAATTTTATGTGTATAATTAATACTATTTTTATATATTTTATTAAAATTTTTCCCATTACAAATGACATATGTATCAATTAATTTTGATATTTATAGATGTCAATAAAATATATTGATATTTATAGATGTCAATAAAATATGTATATATATCTTTAAACCAACATCCATCCATATACTAGCATGTGACAAGTCCAAGAAATGCACTGCACATGGGTATTTTGATGTATTTGTCACAGATTCTATCAAATTAACAGTTGACTATGAAAAACATTTTCTAAAATTCACAGTTATTGTTGGGTGTTGTTAGTTCTTTAAGTTGCAGATTCTTATACATTTTTATCTCATGTCTAAATGCTAAAAACACTCATAGTAACAAACAATGTATCACCGCTATGGTTGTATTCTAATTGGATTTTGTCATGTGACTTTGGAATAGGCTCCCACTAGTTTTGTATTTCTTCAAAATATGCAAATAATATAAAAGAGAAAATACATTGCATACGAGAACATTATCAAAATAATTGAGGTGTGTTATTTTCAAAATGGCTCTGCTCCTGCAAAATCTTAATTTGAATTGCATACGCTTGTATTGTCTATAGGGTACTATTGGTATTCATTCGCATGGCTGGGAATCATTGTACCATTCATAAATAACATTGGAATAGCTTCATCTCATTTGGGAATTGCATCAAAGAATTACTATCTGAGTATTGATGTTGCATCAAAAATAATATCAATTTTAATACAGTAAGTATGCTAAATTCTTTTCTATGGCACGTATATCACAAAGAAAATGACTTTGTTTGAAAATCTGAACCATATGACACTGCAAGACCTGGTATTATTAAAACCTATGCTTTTGCATTACAAATAGATTTAACATAGAAAATGGGAGATCAAATGGCCTACCAGTGGAAGGATGTGGTCCCCCATTCACTGTCAAATTGGCATTAATCGGAGACAATTGTTTTTAATTAATTTGATTTTGCTAGGGGGGTAGTCCCCTTTGAAAACAGCTAAGGCTAAAATAGCCGGGCAGATCTTTAAATTCAGGCAAAAAGTTTGCACATGGTAGGCCTATGCACTGTCTTTGTAAATACATTATCTTTCTTATTGTCAATTTTCATAAATCTGGCAAAATTAATTTTGTTCCAATTCCTTAATTTTCAGTCACCTCAACAGTTAAACGCTGTTTTTGCAACTACATCATTGTAATATTAATGGATCTTCAGCTGACAATGTTTGGTTGTCATGAATTGTAGCACTTCAAAGGTTTAAGGTTTTCCGGTCAGTCTCCCAGTCGAAAATCCTCTAAAAATTCTCCACTTTCAGTAATTAAAAAAGCTCATGATCATGCCATAATTTGCTTTATTTGTCAGTTATAAGTTGTTATTTTCTGATAAGTTACACTCTGATGAAAGTTTCACAAATAGCACTCTCTCTAAAAACTCATAAATTCATATATTTATGGTATAGCAGGTTGTTTGCAATGATTTCTTTTTTTATTACCAAGGAAAAAATTTTCACAAAGTTCCTCCTGCCTATCACTTATCATTGCTGTAGAGGCCAATTCCATTGAACAGAAGCTATTACTCTTAATTAAACAAAGAAGTCCAGAGAAAATAACAGTTATATTTTTCTTTCTTTTCTTGATGTGAAGTCTGTCATATTGTTCAGGGTTTGAACCCATGCATGCAAAGAACCTCTGCAGGTTTGGACTGAAGGTCTGGATTCAGCAACCCAGGTGCAGACAGCAATGCCCCAGTTTGGGTAACACAGAATACAATAGAATAAATCCCCTGTTTGAACTTGATTGCAATGCCCGCTGTGTCATACTATAATAAACAATATCTAGGTCATTCTCTAATTTCGGGACAATTTGCGTCACTTCAGTTCCCTGACATTAATTTGAATGCAATTGATATCTGAAGCGTCTCTCTACATCTGTTATTCATATTTCTATTTAGAACCTCTGCATTTGGAACAAAAGGTCATTTATTAGACCTTTTTTTGGTGCTTTGTGTCCAGTAATCCGTGCCAAATCAGTGGTTTTTCCCTGTCACTGGACCTGACATGATGTTAATTTTCCTCCTAAGGTACCATAATTTCCAAAGTTTCTATGCACGATTCATGAGAATATAGACTTGAATTAACACATACATCATATTTAACTTTTTTCTTCTTTCATTTCATTGAATTAATTGATGTAAGAGAAGTGTCACTAGTTTATGTTAATTTTTTTGTCCACTCCGTTACCTGGCATAGCTGGGCTCGCCATTGTTTTTAATGAGCAATCTGCACTCAATGTAGTAAGATGCACATGCGCCAAACTACCACAGCTTTGCAGATTTTCATTAAACAGGTATTCAACAAGTTAAGGCATAATTTTCATAAGACAATTTTTTGGTCCCACTAAAATGTCCACTCCGTTACCTCCAATTCCGAGCTTACCAGTGATACTTTTTCAAATAAATGTATGTATATATTGCTGAGGGTGGCAGGATTCAATAGAATGCAATCAAAACTTTGTATCTCCCAAATAGAATGCTCTATTAAGAGAAAACCAAACCATTGCTGTCCACTCCGTTACTCGGTACTGTCCACTCCGTTACCACAAAAAATCGATATTTAATTTAAAAAACGATTGATCTGAGATGGGGTACTTCTGAAAATAAGACTTACTTAATTTTAGTCATTTTTTTTCTATTTTTAAATTGCTCAAAAAGCAGGTTTTATGCATCAAAAGTCCACTCCGTTACCACATTTTCCAGGGCATTTTGTCCCGAAATTTGAGAATGGCCCATTTGAAGAAACTGCAGCACTGCATTTAACCTACTTGTTCATTTTATGCATGCAATTAAATGCTGTGCAGTATGCATGTGTGTCCAGTGTCCATCCATCAAGTTGTGTTGTTGTCCCTTCATCTGACAATCTGGTAGCTACTTGTCACCAGCAAGTTCCAAAAATGGTCACGCTGTCTCCATGTTTTTTGTTTGTTTCAGAATCAACATATTTCCTCCTTTGCCTCATCCAAACTGCTGCGGCCGACGTTTTCCTGGAGGTGACCAACTTCAGTCATTCAGAAGTGGAGCTGGCTTGTGGCCTCAATTATCATGCAAACATGGTGAACTATTATGTGATGAGAAATACAAATAATGATTAATAGTTTTGGATAGTTCATTCAAGTATAATATCAATGCCACTAATTTAATGCTCATAAATATGGAATACCTTTTTACCCCGCTGGCTATGTAATAGCCTACGGGGTACTGCAGTCCTCAATGTGCTGGGGATTTCGTCAAGCATAACTCACTTTGTGTTGCTCATATTTCATTCAAATTTTGCCTGTTATCTTATTTTGTCATGCAGGTGGGAATGACAAGTCCGTGCGTCCGTACGGACACACGGACGGATGGACGGACACACGGACAGAAGGATGGACGGACGGACGGACGGACAGACGTACGGACAGACACACGGACGGACACACGGACGGACGGACACACGGACGTACGGATGGACGGACACACGGACGTACGGACACACGGACGCACGGACGCACGGATGGACGCACGGACGGACACACGGACGGACACACGGACACACGTACGGACGGACGGACACACGTACACACGTACGGACACACAGACACAAGGACGGACACAAGGACGGACGGACACACGTACGGACACACGGTCACAAGGACGGACACACGGACGTACGGACGCACGGACGGACAGCCGGACACACGGACGGACGGCCGGACACACGGACGGACGGCCGGACACACGGACGGACACATGGACGGACACACGGACGGACGGACGGACACACAGACGCATGGACACACGGACGGACACAAGGACACAGGGACGCACACACAGACGGACACACGGATGGACACACGGACACACGGACGGACACATGGACGCACGGACGGACGGACACACGGAAGGACACATGGATCCGAATGGTCTCAATGGCTTCACATAGAGCCAGCGGGGTTAACGTGCTTGCATGGTATTTTTGGAGAAAAATAGGCCAAAAATGTAGGTAACTTAAGGAGTTTGAATGCAAGAAAGAGCCACAATAATGTTCTAGTAATCTTCTGCAATTACTCCTTGAATTCCTCAATTACTATTTCACCAAGAACTTTGAATATTTGGTTGGATGCATTCCGCCTACATCCCTAAACTTCCATATTTCACTTGGTTGTAACATTACCTTTGTTTAATGTGGCAACATGATGTGTTCTTCCCTGTAGTGGTCACTCGAAGTAGTTACAATTGAATTGGACTCTCATTTGCTCCAGTAGAAATTATCAAAGTTATCACACCATCACAAAATTACTGAAGTACTAGCAGAGTACCCGTGATAATGTGAGAGTAAGAATGGCAGTGAGAGATTGAAAGCTTGGTATGTGAAAGTCTTCAGAATGAAATGGATGTCTCATAAAATGTGTGGTATGGACATGAATGAACAGAGTGCAGCTTGCAGGTGCTGCCACCTGACAATAAAGGTTAGGGCCAGGCAGTGGTGCCATCTGCCGGTAAAGCAGTAGGCAGAGAAAGTTGAATAAAATGTCTGCATGGCCATGAAGGGGAGAAGTGTAAAATGTGGAAGAGATGCGGGAGGCGCAATGGATCGTGAAATGTGAGATGACAGATGGCCTAAAACCTTGTCAGGAACATTAGTAACTTGTATGGAAATTTGTGTGGGGAGGGATGCTGTAGTTTGAGCGTGATGGACGGACAGGTCCATGAATTAATGGTAGGATTCCATATTTATGAATAAGCAAGAGTGTAGGCCTATTAATGGATGAATGTACAAGGAGATGGCTGAAGTATTCCATGTTTATAAGCAAGGGTGCATTTATGCATGGATCAAATGTAGCTTGATCTCATTCCCTATCTTATTCTAAAAACCATTGCATTCTGAATATAACCAATGATCGAGAATGACCTGCCCTGTAATGCTTACGGAAGGAAACAGCAGTTCCCATCAGAAAAGTAATAGTGAACTCCAACTGAAAACAGTGCGCAACTTTGCTGTCAGATTGTGGCTGCCTAAGATTATCCTTCAACAAAAAATACAGAAAGTAGCCCTAGTAACAAGTATTTTAGTCGCCAATAAATTTTGGCTATCGACCATAATTCCTTAAAATATATTCGGATGCTCTTTAGACATCAGCGTTAACCATCCTCCATTTCTTCCACTGGCAATATCGGTCATTTATACCAACGGTGTTCCTCAATGTCCCTCTGACCCACATTTTGCTTCAGCGCCAGTCCCCGATCTGCAGACCTATTTACACAGCCTGCTTTTGTAAATCCAGCCAAAAGCCTCCTCTCGGAGGGCCTCTGTTCATCTGATACATTACAACCCGAAATAAAATACGACTGTCCCAGCCAAAGGAAGAATTAGCAACTATTTTACCCTTTCAAACCTTTTAGCTGCCCCAGAATCACTTCCTGCCTTTACCTACTTTGAGATGTCTTTTGAAATTATATTTAATTATCTATAAACCAACACCAAATTTAACTCCATCATCCATGTTTTTTTTTATTTCTTTGATCCTGTGTCCCTTGCTAATTGCAATTACATTTCCAGCTGTCTCTAGGGTCATTCCACCCCATTTCAATAGAAAAGAGTTCTTAATATAGGATAAGGTTGTGGTAAGGAGTGAAATGTAGTTGAAAGGAGATTTGGGGTGGAGAGGAGAAAGGAGGGCAAAATAGGTGAACTTACAGAGGACTTCTGACAGAAAATGTTCTTAGTTTATTTAGGTTTGTACTGTAGAGATACTTCGCTTCAAGTAGAATCACAGAGCCTATATCATCGAGGGGCTGAGTCTAAGCCTCAACAATATTTTCACTTCAGTAGTGAGTCTTCAAATTGATAAACAAAATATTGAGAATGAGATCAAGAGCACACCAAACAAACATTTAGATTTAATTACTTCACTTAAAAAGTACTTACAGGTGATTTAATTACCACAAGATTCTGCTCCTTCACAGTCAGCAGTGAGAGATCAATGCAATGTATGCACTTGCTACGTTTGATATAATATGCCTTTTGATGTTCTGTTGTTGCTAAACCAATCAGATTAAGCAAAAATGCGATAGTATTTAGTGGGTATAGAATCTTAGAATCGCGTACTAATTAAATCGCCTGTAATAAATTTGACGGAATCCTTGTGACAAGAATATTATTGTATTTCAATTAATTTTTTAGTGTTCATGTTATGAAGCAGTTGAAATTAATTTAGATGAAACTGTTTTGATAATGCTGTATGTTTTTTACTTGTGTCTCATTTAATCAATTGATATTTGAAATTGAGCAAAAGTGTTTATTTAATTTTTCATGCACATGCTTATTGGCACTCCTGCTTCCTGCATGTTTGTTTAAGTCCCATCGACATGATACCGAGGGGTGGGAGGTGGTGGATCTAACATTCTATTTGATGATGACACTTTGACAATTGATTTTATGAAAAAAAACATTTTATTTAGTTGCTACCTTTTTTATCTCATGGCTGCTGCAGCCCCCTTCAGGTATCATGTGGTCTACGTTTCAATTATAAGCACTTATGCAATGCATGTACCAACCTACCTACAACATGTTCTAACTACTCTGATAAACCTACATTGCACCCTAATTACTCTGCTGCCATCTACCTACCTGCCTACTTACTAATTCTAACCTGCCTAGCAGTCTGCTTACCTTCCCGGCTGACTTTCCAGCCGCTTAAAGTATTGCACCAAAATAACTCAACTGTAGGGGAGACCGGGGTTAGTTGAATCGCCAATTTTTTGTCGCGTTGTACTGAGCTTATGGTGGTAGATACAGGTACAATATTTTAGCAAGTGCTAGCTACAGTATTCAGCTCAACATTCCATCAAACAACTTTGTTTAAAATTTTGACAACTTCTTACTATGAGCTTGAAAGTACCACGAGACCAAGTGCTTCAACTAACCCCGGGGCCGGGGTTAGTTGAAACACCGCATGGGGTTAGTTGAATCATTGAGAATAAACTAGCGAAAATCATATTTAATGATAAAAATTTGTTCAATAAACATTTATAATACAACAACTGATTCCTAAATAGCAATTAGGTTTAACATTAGGATTTATGTATTTCAGAATTTAATGCAAAACGTATAACTAGCAATATCAAACTTGAAAGAAAATTTTTAAATCTTCGGAAATAATGAGATGGTTGTGCAGTATGAAAAGTAATTCAGACAGTGATTTCAACTAACCCCACGAAAAATGATTCAACTAGCCCCAACCCACCATGTGGTTTAGGTCACGCATTATAGCACTTTCATCAAAGGCTTACCAAAAAATGTCTTTGCCTGTTGATTTGTAATACCAAAGGCTTCAAACTTATCGTAAAAAATGCTGCATTAGATAGTTCATATAGCATACAGGTCAAAATTATTTCAACTCAAAATATTTACTTCAGGAGCACAAAAATCAACTTAACAGCCTAGTGAAGTACAAAATTCGAAATATGGCTCATGTAGGAAGTGATGTCATGCCTTGACGAATAAGTAATCTACCAGAAGTGAAATTTGGGTTAAAAAATTCAACCCCGGGGAATAAGAGCGAATATTCAACTAACCCCGCGATTCAACTAGCCCCGGTCTCCCCTACTCCTGTTCCAGAGTGAAATATTTCCTTGAAACTAAGAAAGTTTCTCTGTAAGACTTCAGGAGAAATAGCTGGAGACGAGCGTCAAAAACCAGATAGAAATCATAAAATTTAAGGTAAATTGCAGTCTCTGTAGTGAGTCTTAGGTTAGTGCAAGTTGACTCAGTCTGGATTCTTGGGTTGGTATGTTTCATAGCAAGAGGGACAGGTACCTTGCGGTCACTTTTTGAATTTCAAGAATTTTCCAGGAATATGAATGCACTATTTCACAATCAGGGCTTTTATCGTTTGCAAAAGATGTTTTTATGGAAATACACCATTTGGCATACTCAGCACATTCATAAAAATTAAAGATAATTATTTATTTTGCATTTTCCCCCAAATAGCTGTTCTCAGCCATGCAATCAGCACTCTCAAGTAAAATTTAGTGCGGTGATTGATTGATTGATTGATTCGGAATGACACACACTCATGCACATGAGTAACAAATAGAAGTTGAGCCAACTCACTTGGGCACGAAGAGGCCCTATGATGTCCTACAACAGATTAAGTGTAGGGGAAGCTTGGGAGAGTTGGGCCACTTTTTACATTCTTGCACCTCCTGCCCACAGTAATGATAATATAAACATGCTTAATGCATGTATTGTATCTTGAAATATTTCAGAAAAATATCTTTAGGTTTGCATTGATATGTGCCCAAGAACATATGAGCTACAGCCCTATGAAAATTGGAAAAAATTTGGCCCAACTCTCCCCATCAAGTGGGAGACTTGGGCCAATCAGGAGGGAGACTTGGGCCATTGCAATATATCAGGTTCGGTAAAGCTGTACTTGAGACCATAATATTTTTAACCGGTAGTGTGGTGGTCATAGAAGTCATTAATCTTGAATTGAGGCCTCTTGCAACTCTAGTTTGCTGTCGGACTTAAGCCTCGGTTGATGGCCCAACTCTCCCCATCTAGATTTCCTGATATCTAATTTTATTAGACCATGAATAATTATTAAGGCCTAAAAATATTCAATCTCTGTTGAAAATTGCTCTAGACAAGTTCTTCTGTCTTAATAAAAATAAGTCTGGGTAAATGCAACACATGTGGGGAGAGTATGGGCACTGTCCCAACTCTCCCCCATTCGACAATTTTTCTCTAAATCCCAATTATGACAAAACCGGTTGTCTGATAATTTTCCAAAATATGTTAATAACAACTGAGTAGTCAAGCCTACCAAGCATGCCATAGAAAATTTTCTCAGTCCTTGTTGTCTGACAGAAAATAAAAAAATCGTAACAAGGCTCAGTTTTTCCTTTTTTCATCAAAATATGAATTTTCTTCTCTCTAAAGATCGTGACAAGCAAATTAGCCAGAAATGTTACATCCGTTGAAAAATTTTTATTTTTATAACTTTTTGGTGGCTGCAGCTTTCTCAAAAAATGTTTAGTTTCCTCAAAAATCAGGGTGACCCAACCCTCCCTGCGGCCCAACTCTCCTAAGCTTCCCCTAATGATAGTCAGGTGTAAAAATGCCCTTCACTTTATATGCAATCCCTTGGACATATCGGGCTTCTGATATAGCCATGCAAATTCATGATGCAGTTCTTAACGACTTAACCCATGTTCAACATACTGCTCAACATCCAGAGAAGTCATATGCCTACATTGTTTTTCTGTTTTGTGTGACCTTAGTAGTACCATAAAAATGACCAGACATAATATTGTCAGTGCTGCGTTTAGATTCCTGTAGTTGGTGGATACAGTGGATCTACACATTCACATTCTACAGCTATATGTCTCACAGAACACAGTATGTTTAGTTCAAGAATGTAAGATCTGATATAGTAAAGACACTAAATGGTGTATCATAAGGTCACATTTTTTCCATTTTCGACTTGCCAGTACTACTTTTGTAAGAAAGCGTGCAATTGACATGAAACTTACAAGGAAATCACAGAACATGAAGCGATATCTGGGACATTTTGACAACAATTTTTATTGTGCATCATAATAAGTTCAGTACGCTGATTATACTCCATACCACGAAATGTATCCTTGACAATAATTTATAAGAGTTGCTATAAAAACATGCATACCCTCACCCAAATAACCCTTTGTGTATTCTGATGCTATCATTTAAATTATTACCTACTCAATTATCAGTCTATTAATTAAATCTTACTGGACTGAAGGGACATTTATGTGCATCCCAAGCTTCTTGCCTGCTGGGCCTTCTATTATTTTTTGGAACAGACCAGTCTGGTAAGGGTTAAGTTGCTCCAGTCTGTGGCTGTATGGATTTTGTGCATGGGGACATGGGGGAATATGGGTACACTCCCTGTGTATGAAGGTGCATAACATCCTTTTCACTCTTCTCTATTTACATGATTATGAATGCATGAATGAAAATAATATCCTATCCTATTAGCCTATTTGAGACAGTAACAAGCACTATCATTCTCCTTGGACAAAAATGCCTTTAGAATTAAGGGTAAGATTAAAGCAATCATCAAAATTAAGACACAGGCAATACACCCTTTATTTACTCAAAAAGATGCAAAGTTTTGTCTTCCACTCTTTATGATAATGAAATTGTTGTTGTCAATATCAATCACCCGGGATCAATCCATGAGACCTATACTAAAATTACTTACATCGCCAACCTTCTGTGAATACCACATGGCAATCGTATCCAGCTTTTGAGTTAAATGAAATGGTTTTACCATTGCAGACAGGCATATACTTTGATGCTTACAAGGGAAGGTATGCTTGTCTGCACAAAACCATCGACTGGTGCAAGAAGAATACTTTGAACAACTGCACGGCCGACTGCCTGACATCTGACGACCAAAGAGTCTTCCGATTTGTGGTGGATCTTGATGGAAGGTGTGAGGAGACCCTGGTGGTACGATGCAGAATTAGCACACTGGACATGGAGAACACGCTGAACAAGGACAAGTCAATTAAACTGACTGCTCAGAGTAAGATTGACACTTATCTTATGTCTAGAGAGGGTGGTATAGCTTATGGGATGACATGTATTAGAGAGAGGCGGGATTAGAGATAACTGAGACTTGCTTCTTTGTCAGATAATATTTAATGTACTTGAGTGTACATGGAAGATGAACTACAAAGGTCAAGGCCAGAAAACTTTTGATGGTCATGAATCGTTATATCAATTATGTGTACTACCAATCTTATCATTCAATCCGTTGAATTCCAGGTGATCCTCCAGTCATTTCTGTGAATAATAGCCAACCTGTAGAAGCAAGCCTAGAACCTGTACAAATCACCTGCACTGTCACTAACATGTGTGATGCAACAAAGGTAGGGTGTGTGTATTTATTGACTCATTGTTAACAAAATATAAAAATTGACAATGAATATGTCATGACAAATTGTTCACATCTTGGCTTTATTTCTTTCGTTAGTTTGCGTGCCGTACATCGTAGTGATAAACTTCAGTTTATTCTCTGACAAACAGATCTCCTGTAAATTGACCAGACAACTATTTTTGGTTTCTAATAAAGCAAATTTTTTAGTCATATGCAGCAAGTAATCACAACTGTTTGGAGTTTTAAACTCGTTTCCTGACAACGATAATTGAACTATACATGTAATACATATTTTTACTCTGTTACCTATAAAAATGTATACAAATTGTTATTTTATCAATCAATTAATTTACACAAGCTCAATCAAGTACAGCTATTATAAAAGTCACAAAACAGTACTGCCATTTCAGCTTGACATCCTCGGAGATATATACATGAAACCCACTGTCATGAATCACACAAAGGAAGGAGGAAGATTCACCACAACTGCCACGTCAGAAGCAATATTCAGTGAAGCTGGAAACTACTCCTTAATTTGCAAAGAAACAGGAAAAGAAGACATATTTGCAAGAAATTACACTCTGGTGGTTGCACCAAGTGAAAAAGGCAAGTGTTACTGTCAGTAACCTTGATAATTATGCAAAAAATTAGTGTTGATTCATATGGATGGTACAGACACGTATACATAAAAAAACAAGCAGTGCACTGTTGTAATGCTGTTCGGTTGTACACAAAAAGTTAAAAACTTATTTCCAGTGTGATCCAGAATACAAAATGTCATCAAGATGAAAAAAGGCAGTCCACGTTGTTGAGAATATATACAATGTAAGCAAATTATTGTATAACAGTAGCAGAAATTGTATTTAAGGGTGTTTGCCTTTTTTTATTAAGAATAGTTTTACTATTACCAGTTTTAACAATGTTTAGCTAGTACTGCAGCTGTGTGAAATTCTATTATAATTCTGACATATGTAGCTAGGTACAAATGTTGATTGTACATGTCGTTTACCATAAGGGGGCGACCATTTGTTTTAATTCCTGGGGGGGGGGCTTGGAGTTTTCCTGGGCGGGTAATTGTTTATGTTGAGCGCGCTAAGTCACCAAATATTCATTCCTAAATCAAGCATCACCTTGTTAAGTAATACCCCTACTGGAAATTATTTATTTCAAGACTGGCCAAAAATTATTTATTCATTTCATCAAAATTGAGCAAGAAATTATTTATTAAAAAAAAAAAACTCCATGCCCCCCTTGATATCAAATGGCTGCCCCCTCAGCTGTTTTATTCGATCTTTGGTACTTGACTTTCCAGCTCTATGTAATTCATTCTGTCCAACATGTGACCTAGGTCCTTCATCAAGAACATATTGTACAAATTTGTTCTGTAGCATATTGCAATATTTTTTGGGCACCTTTTGTGAAACAGTAGTTTCTCCAGACAAGGTTTGGGCCTAATCCATTTTTAAGCCAAGGTATTTTGTTTCTTCACTTCGTTTTATAGATAGAATAGATAGAATAGAATGAAATATACTTTTATTCGTCCATTCATAGTGATACAAACAGAAACTTATATAGTGACCTTCACAATTGATGTCAATGTTTTTAATCAACCCTCGATTCCGTTCTTAGCAGAGAACTAGACATGTCATAATCGCATAGCGATGAATGATGCACTGCGCTTTACTGAGTTTGCAACATGACGCATCCCTTCGTATATCAGAATAAATGTTTGTATAAGCTTCTACATATCTGTAAGACATATTCTATCAAAATATGCCTAGGATACTAAATATTAAACTTTATATATTTTTTACAGGATGCAATAGTCTTGAGACAAAATTGGGCTTTCAGGCACCAGGTCTCCTAAAAAGCACTCCCACAGTTGCCCAAAGGCACACTTTAACATGGAAGACTTAGACTTGGGTGTGCCATTTAGGTTACAGTGTATCTTTCCTGGTTTTTGTTGTGCAAAACCATAGGGCATTTTGGATTTTTTTCTTAAATTTGTCAGAAAATAAAACGGAAAAAGACATGTTGTAGTCTCCACATGATCTCCACTACCATTATTGCCAGTACACTAGCTTAAATGCATGGAAATCTAATAAGAAAAGGAGCCATTTTCAATCCATTTCCACCGGTCCTTGTTTGTGGGTAACCATGCTGAGCAGTATTACAAAATGTGATGAGATAATTCTATAATCAAAGTATTCCCTTCCTTCATTTCTATGTTAGCCATGTACCTTTTTTCAAGTACCCATTTTTGTCTGACCAGTGCATTTTATTTAACCGAAGAACCTGGTTGACCTGGTGCATTCACTGTACCCCATGCAACCGATTAACCAGGTGCATTATGCAGCAGACTGCAGGCCTAGCATATATAGAAGCATGCTCAATGTGCTGAGTAGTGAACAGTTGTGAAATGTCGGAGGCACAACAGTTGGAATATGACACAATTAACCCCCTAACACAAGTCTAAACATGTGGGGGAAAAACTTCATGATAGATACAGAACATACATGTGAAGGAGAATGTTAAAAGTTATGTCAAAGAACCAGGAGCTGACACATAAAATTTGCAGCAAATGTTAGTTGACGAATCTGGAAGGCTATGAAAACAAGGGCACTGCTATAGCCACCTGGTGGTGGGCTAGCGCAGTGCAATAATGGCTTCTGTCTTGCCCATTTGCTGTGATATATTATTGTTTGTTTACCAATGCTGAGATTTGGAAAATTTGAACTATTTATATCCAACTGGTCAATAAAATAGCATCATCTGCTTATAATATAGGCTACATGCAAGTTTACATGAAACTCATGTACACATGTTATTGCAAAACACCAAAAAGCACCATGGTACTATTATGCTGCCTTGCAGCACACCAAAAATAATCTCTTTTTCACTTGATGCTCAACACACGCAACATCCTCAGGCAAAACCCTGGGGTGATAAATCACATATCCCCTCTCTCTCCCATGATGAATAACCTACACTTATCATTTTCATAGCTATGTATTTTAAAAAAATTAATTTTACAGTTGAACCATGATATCATCAGGGTATATGTCAGTGTGATTGGTCTAATTTTCAACCAACCTGTTACACTCAGTTTATAGAGTTTGACATCACGCTTACAGCGAAACGCTTTGATATAGAATTACAGCGAAACACTTTGATATAGAATTAAAGTGGACTGTGACACTGTGAAAATGGCACTTCGTGACTCATGATAGCCGATGAAGTGTCATCTTCTCTACTTTCAACATGGGAAACATAGAGGCTGTTTGATTAGTCATGATCAAGAGTAAGTCATTTGACTTCTCATAAAAAATTTTAGAGTGAAAATCAGATGCATGATCCTTTCGTTTGGAATGAAAAGTTGGATAAGTCTCCTTCAAACAAATTAACATTGAAAGTATTGGGTTTGATCATGACAAATCATCAGCATGATGACACACAAAGTGCCATTTTCACAGTGCCACAGTCCACTTTAATTCTATATCAAAGTGTTTCCCTGTAAAGTTGTATCTGTGAGTGTGATTGTGAGTGTGATTGGTCTAATCTTCAATCTGTGACACTCAGTTTAGAGTTTGACGTCACGCTTAATGACACAGGAATTTAAAACTTACAGGCAATATTATTTTTTAATCCATGAGTGAATGCATTTAGTCCGTTTCTTTAAATCTGTTCTCGTGATATATGAAGGGAATCAAAATATAAACTGGAATTACATTGCTATGATAACGATAGTAAACCAGATGTTATCAATTCCAGGAAGTGACCGTTTTTCACAAAGCATTCTGTGGTTGATACTGTCAAAGGCTTTCTGAACATCTAGCATAAGGAACTAGGATAGCATGTTCAAGAATATTACAGACAGACGTCATTATACCATTAGACATCTCTGTCAGCCAGTCATATGTCAGTATTTAAGGCGATAATTCCTATATCCTTTGTTATCAACTTATCATCTCATTTTTAACGTTTGAGTGTTTGCCTCATGGTATAAGACGGTTATTCACCATGGGATCGGTACAGGTGTTTATCAAACCTTGGGCTAAAGTCCTAGGGTGATCGATCACATATCCCCTCTCCCGTGGTGTTTAAGCAATACAGTCGCTTACAGGCCTGTAATTGCCAATATTGCTATACTTATCCAAAACATTTGATTGCATGTTTCATGTTTGATGGCCTACTTCTCACTTCTAGTAAAACTCAATTCCTATGGCTCCAGCATAAATGATTAGCATTGAAATCCTAGCATGTTGAAAGAAAACAAAGGGTCAAAATATAAATGACCATGTAAAGGTAGTAGAAACTAAACAAAGTAACTCACAAAATTAGCTACATGTTGAGTAATAATTTTAAAATTTCGATAAATGCACTAATTTTGATTTAAGACTGCACATATATATTTTCATTGCTTTGTAGATAGTTTTATTTGTAGTTTTATAATATTAAATGTGTGATATTTTAAGTCGAATAGAAGCTTCATGCTTGCTTGTCTTGATGTGTCGTACAATTTTTATTGGCTGTTCTAATTGTTATCACCCATGGTATGCACATGGCGATTATGTTTCTGTTTTGGAGGGGTGATATTACCCAGATTCTGGGCTTACCCAGCCCATTTCGGCAGTTCTTGTCTTATGCATATTACGTTAACAACATTGTAGATGTGCATTACATTAACATCAGCTCCACAGCATATCCAAGATCCAATCAGCCTGGTTAGAAGGCATAATAGAAAGATGTCTTTTTTGTATCGATGTCTTAACCTGTAAAAAAACTTATATGTAAGAATTCTTAACAGAACAGCGATTCAACAAGATTAAAAATTTCGTTGCGTGAAACTATTTGCGTGTGAAACGTCATCAAAGACTGTGTACATCTGTTTCAATGCAAAACATCGCCTAAAAACCTTGATATACATCCGATTTTCAAAATTTAACAACCTGCATATATCAAGTAAACTGCTCCAAATTCAATGCACTTCTTCATTTTGCACTATTTGCAATATTAACATCGCAAAAAGCTTTTCGGCGCATTACGATGCAATGATGCAAAAACCCAGTCACCACAACAAACCAGTGGCAGATACACATGATTTTTTTGTTTGGGGCGGGGGGAGGGGGGGGGGTATTTTCCAGGCCTGGCATTACACTTATTAATTTCTGTAGTTCTGATTACTTGTGAAGTTCAACTGATTGACACAATTGCTTAATTGAGCAATGCATTACAAAATCAAAGCCTACGTGTCACAATTTATTAAATAGTACTGAAAAAAATGCACTGCATTATTAATTAACAAAATAATATGAAAATTTTGAATAACAGAAGTTTATTTTTATTTGATACATCTTTGATTATGGAATATTTCCATGAAACAAGAGGACAGACTTTTTCTATGGGTATTTATTTATAGAAATGTCTAAATTTTAGATATTAAAACCTTTTATTACATGTCACATACCCTGAGGTTCAATGTAAGATCGATACGGTACCCTTTTTCAAGGATACTTTTCTTGTTATATCTGTCTAATTGCAGTCATGTGCTCGGGGGATGATGAAAATGGGGATGATCGGCGACTATTTACAATTTTGTTGGCAACGACATGGATAGTCAGGTGACAGTGATTACCATCTAGTTTACTTTATTCAGCCGATATTTATGCCTTGTTGTTGTTCAAAGCAAACAAGTGGGCATTCTGACCCCAGTACCGGATTGTATCCACGCCCAACATGTGTTATACTAAAGTGGTTAAGTCATTTTACTGATATGGTGTCAATGCTGTACATGAGTCAGATAAGTAGTTTTAATGAACTGGACTGATGTTACAACATGACAACATTTTTGCCAGTAAGCTAGTTAGAAGAAAAAGTCTATGAGTTAACCCCTGTTAAGCGCTCATACAATCCGGTACTGGTGACATCATGATGACGTCTGTAACATCACACTGACGTTCCCTGACATCAAAGTAGGTCAAATTGCCCACAGGGAAGCAACGCAAGATTTGTGGTGCCTCGTTTTACCCACCATAGTACTTGCTTGAGAGGCAATTTAAAAAGAATACTTTAAGTGTTACATTTGTCATAAGTCATGTGGTGGAGAAAAACTTCCAAATTATATCAAAGGGTCACCCACAACTGACATTAATTTTTTGAAAGTAGATTAAAATCTTATCTCCATGATCAATTTTAACTATTCATAAATCTTAAAATATCACTGTTCTTAAATTATTGTTCTGACTCCTTGTCATATACATTTATTTTCAAATTGTCAGATTTATACATTTATATATATTTTCAAAACATCGATTTTACATGTTTTTCTCTGTAAAGCGCTTCTCATGATGTATTTTATTCCTTGATCGCGCTATATAAAATAAACAATTTGAATTTTGAATTTGGTTATGCCCCAATCTCAGCTTGAAATGTGAAGCAACTTCAGCTTGAAAATGTGAGGAAGATAAATCAAAACCTTAAAATTGACATAACCACAATTTCCAAGCAGGCCTTTTTCGTTTTTGTCTTAACAAAGAATTCTCCTGGTTTTGCTCTGCACCCGCGCACTTCTGGTTTTCTGACTTTTTCTAATCTTAAAAATTGTCCAGGGGCACTCAGCAGTCGGATGTCCCAATTATTACAATGATTGACTCTATTTCTTTTATTAGTTTCATTCTGGGAATCCTCATTGGGAATTGTTTGCGGATGAAAAGGTGGACGAGAACAAGGTGAGGAAGGATCAGTTGTGTCAGTTAATATAATTATAATATTATTATAATGTTTCTTATGAAAAATGTCTCAGTGTAACAATTTAATGCATGGACAAAAATACAAGTTTTACAGTGAACATTCCTATTTGGCATCTTGCCATCACGTGGTCATTACACATAAGCATAAGTAACCTACTTGTCCTGGGTAGGGCCACCAATAGATAGATTACAGAAAATATCTTGCCTTTTTCCACTTCTAAGTGATTGAGAAACCAAATTTATTTTGATGTTATGCACAAAATCCATTTATACTGGTGATGGTCAGATGCTTTTAATTGCTGAAAATTTTGTTTGATCTGTCCTGGATTGAATCTATTTCAGTTTTGTTTTTGGCATGACATATAAATTATATGAAGTGTCCTATTCAAATGCATTTCTTCTCACGGGTCTTTAGCACTCCAACTGCATTTTGAAATTTCAATGAGAGCTGAAGAGAGTAAATTCAATATCGTGGCTGTTACCTGTCAAGCAGTTCCGAATGAGGCATTCCCTTATAATAGGGGGGGGGACTTAATTTGCTTTTTTGGGAAATTCAATATGTATACCAGCCCAATTTGTGCCATAGGGTCCCCCATTAACAAAAAATCAATTTTTTTTAAAATTTGACTAGTGCTACCCCCCTTGACATATGCCTTGAAGTTTTGGTGATTTAAAACGCTCGCGATAACGTTTACATCTACCGCGTTTAGTGACTATTATGGCTAGTTCTCACGGAGACGTAACAGAGGGTTTAAGCGACGGCGTTTCTTATATTTCCAGGAAAGGGCAAAGATTTCAGCATGTTCGCCGTCAATTTTGGCTTTACGGCGCGACAGGAACAGCATACGCCGTTTTAAGAGGTCTTTCTACGCAATTCCTAGAAATTTGACGATGCAGGAAAAAAAGATTCAACCGGTTGAATCTTTGCGAGGAAAGAAGTGGTGAAGCAAGAAGAAGCGTAAAAAGAAATCAGTGCGCACCGCAGGTTTTTAAAGTTGCGACGCACAAAGAAGAGCTTCGACGCAGAAACAGCAGTGTAGCAGAAAGCTCCTGCTTCATGTCACATGTTTCAGACACGCGTCGCGGAAAGTCACATGTGCGACGCACGTGAGAGGGTGCGCGCCGCGTCTTATGGACCCCCAATGCAGCAGACAGAGTGGCGCCTGAGTGCATGCGTTGTTCTATTTTTAGCATCAACCCTTTGTCTGCGTGTCACCCTCTTTTTGCGCAGCGGCTGGGGCAGCAGCAGCGAAGAAGAGGGGGCGAAGGAGGGGAAAAGAGGCGGTCCGCACCCTGCATATATATAGAGGGGGCCAGTTTAGAGCACCATACCCACTCAGACCTTCGACCAGAACACACCTAGAATCCACGACACTATCAACTGCTACATTTGCTGCTACTTTTGTTGCTACAATTGTACTTTTGCTGCTACAACATGGGACCAAAGAGGAAAAAGGGCACCGTCGTCACCAGGGCACCAACCAAGCTCAGCACCAGGTCAACACTTCACACTCCTGGAAGCACTCCTGCTGCAACTCCAGTGACAACTCCAGCTGCAACTCCTCTCCATGACCCTTCAGATGCTGCAGTGACTGCCTTCTTTACAACAGCCATGGCAGACATCTCTCTACCTGGGCTCTACACCTCCACTACAGCTGGCAGCCAGACGAAGACCACCACTTCAACCAGCAAAGCCACTGTCGTCAGCGAGACCATCTTCGAGGGCCGGCCAGAAGACAGCACAGACGAAGATTCATCAGTTGAATTGTTTGAAGCTGATGAAGGAGACAAGCCTGCTGACAAGCCTTCCAAGTCTGCCGACAAGCCTGCTGCCAAGTCTGCTGACAAGCCTGCTGACAAGCCTCCCAAGTCTGCTGACAAGCCTGCTGCCAAGCCTGCTGCCAAGCCTGCTGCCAAGCCTGCTGACAAGCCTGCCACCAAGTCTTCCAAGGGTCTTCCAGAGCCTACTGCCAAGTCTACTCAAAAGAAGACTCCAAAGAAGACTCAGACTCCGAAGAAGACTCCGAAGAAGACACAACAGAGCCAGCCTGTTGTTGCTCTTGAAGATATCATACATGAGGACACCTTCGAGGAGGAAGACCACCATTCCTCTGCTGATGAGACCCCTGCAGCTGCTGAAGCCAAGTCCAAGGGCAAGAAGGGCAAAGGGAAGGCCCCCAAGAAGAACATCAAAGACAACATGGGCATCACATCTGACCAAGAAGACGACCTCATCAACTGGTTCAGAGAGCATCCTGTCCTCTACATGAAGGGCTCCAGAGGATACAAGGGCAACGAGAAGCTGCTGCTGGACACCGAAAAAGCCAAGGAGCTGGGACCCAAGTACACCTCCCAGGACATCTTCAACTGGAGGAAGACAGTCCGCACCCACTACTCCAGACTCGTCAGGCCTGAAGCTTCAGGATCCGGCAGGAAGGAGACTCTGACAGACAGGGACCAGTACATCCTAGCCAACTGTCGGTTCCTGAAGGACTCCATCGTGCACAAGCCAGGCAAGGAGCTGTCCGCCATCTCTCAACTGTCTGCCAACCGACCAGCCTGAGACTCCGGGGACAGCTACAACCCTGAGGATTCCCTGCCAGCTTCCTATGACATGCAGGACCTGCCACCTGAACAGCCATCACAGGACAGACCTGACAGCCAGCAGTCCCAAGTCTTCCCTGGAGCGCCAAAGCCTGGAGCCGTTGCCAAGGGAACCAAGAGGAAGGCCCCAACAGATGAATCCATGCACTCCGCCATGAATGTCATCACAGGCAGCATGCAAGCCATGTCCTCCGCCAAGAAGATCCTGAAAGGCTCTGCTGCAAGATGTGCCCCGACCACCAGGAGTTGCAACCCGATCAGGAGTACTGGAGGATGAAGTGTCAGGACCTCTACCACGTCGGATTTCACGCCAGCCCTGAAATCAGAAAGCGAATGGTGAGGGCCATTGCAGAGGCCGCCTTCTACTGGGACAAGGAGAGTGAGATGGATGAGGCCAGCCGCCAGTCAAGACCTCAGGAGCAGACCTTCCAGCCTCCTCATCCTCCTCAGCGCCTGCAGATGCCACCTCCTCCTCCTCCTCCTTCTTCGACGTATGTGCCATCCCACCACCAGCAGCACCACCGAGCTTCCAGCAGCCATCACTTCCACCACCACCAGCCCAGGGAAGGAGGATCCAGGCAGACTCCCAGCTACACCGTGATGCAGCCCAGCCCATCCTCCATGACACTGATGATGGATGCTCAGGAGAGCCCCGAGAAGTACGGCTACCCTGGACCCAGCTTTGGTCAACCGACCGCCCATCAGCCGCACCAGCCTTCCCCTTCGCCCAGTTGGACTGAGAGTCTCCTTTCTCCACGCAAGTAGAAGACCAGATGTGCAGCAAAGACAACCAAAAAACCTTGGCCCTTTTAAGGGCCACCAAATCCTCCCAAAAGGGCAGGCCACGTACACATCCTATGTTGACAAAAAAAAAGAGCTTGTGTTGACCGAAAAGAGCCAAAAAAGAGCAAAGAAAAACGTTGACAATCCCCCAAAAAAAAAGTTCCCCAAAACAAAAGTCCGGTCCTGGCCTTCATTAAAAGTAATCACCTTCATAAAAGCAAGGTGCTAGTTCCCCCTTTCTTTGCCCAAAAACATACCAAGTGCAGCACTAGTACAAGTGCTGCATTCTTTGGTATAAACATATTTTTATTGCACTAGTACAAGTGCATGAATTTCTTAATTAAAATGTAATGCACTAGTACAAGTGCTTTGGTTTTAAAACTTGTGTTGGTTGCACTAGTACAAGTGCATCACTTTGTAATTTCACTTGTCTAGGGCAAGTGGCAGATAGATAGCTAGATAGATAGCTAGATAGATAGATAGATAGATAGCTTGATAGATGTAACACAATGCTCGTTACATATATACACTGCAGCAAAAGAAAAGCAGTTGTCGTCACTTTGCATGGATTGGACTTGGATAGATAGATAGATAGATAGATAGATAGATAGCTAGATAGATAGCTAGATAGATAGATAGATAGATAGCTTGATAGATGGAACACAATGCTCGTTACATACATACACTGCAGAAAAGAAAAGCAGTTGTCGTCACTTTGCAGGGATTGGACTTGGATAGATAGATAGATAGATAGATAGATAGATAGATTGATAGATAGATAGATAGATAGATAGATAGATAGATAGATAGATAGATAGATAGATAGATAGATAGAGGGATTGATAGATGGATTGATTGATTGATTGATTGATTTTTGGGCTTGTTTTGTCAACATAGGATGTGTACATGGCCAGCTCAATTGGGAGGATTTGGTGGCCCTTAAAAGGGCCTGGGGTTTGTTGTTTTGAATAGATAGTCTGCATCTTCTTCAGATTTTCTCCAACTGCCAAGGGACACTTCCTGCTGGACTGTTGACCCAGTCACGTAGGTAGTCTCGAGCAGCCTTGGCATCTCTGGAGGCATTTCCGTGTCGAAGTGGTTCTCCTAGGTCATGCAATTGACGGTCTCCCCTCCAAACTCCTTCAGTGACGTCATGTGTCTGTGGATCTTCTCTGTCCATAACTTCATTGTCACGGACATGGTGGACGCCTACTCTGTCTCGCAGAATGTTGTGTAGAACACAAGCAGCCATTGTGATGTATGTCACTCTTGTAGGTCGGTGGGGCATGGTGGTCAGGAAGCATCTGAACCTGTGTGACAGCAGACCGAAGGCATTCTCCACCACTCTCCTGGCTCTTGAAATCCTGTAATTGTAGACTCTGGAAGCAATGTCAAGGTTCTTTCTTGGCACTGGTTTGAGCAGCCATGTCTTCAGGGGAAATGCCTCGTCACCCACGATGTAATATGGGAAAGGATTGTCTTCTGTGCCAGGTAGAGGTTCTGGAGGTGGTAGGCCTAGATCTTCCTCGTCCAGGAGTTGTCGAAGTACTGTGTCCCTGAAGACGCCGCCATCAGATGCACTTCCTTGACAGCCAGCCTGCACATAGATGAACTTGTAGTCGGCATCAACGAGGGCCATCAGGACAATGGAATGAAATCCCTTGTAGTTGTAGAACAAGGAGCCTGCAGCCTTGGGACATCGGATTGCGACGTGCTTGCCATCCAGAGCTCCAATGCAGTTGGGCAAGTTCCATTTCGTCTCAAAAGCCTTGGCTATCTCCTTCCATCTTTCAGGCTGTGTGGGTAGTGCCAGCTGTCTTTCGAAGGCATGAACGATGGCAAGGCAGACCTCAGGGATGAAGTTGCAGATGGTGTTGGGTGCCACACGGAAAGCATAAGCTAGGGACTTGTAGCTGTTTCCTGTTGCCATGTACCGCAGGGTGATAGCCAACTTCAGACCAGGTTCCAAAGCCCTCCTCATGTTGGTGTCTTGCTTAGCGATGAGTGGTCCAACAGCTTCCAGGATTTCAGCAAAGATGGCAGGGGGCATTCTAGTGTAGTTGTAGTAGCCGGACACGTCATTGACTTGCAGTTCAGGCAGCAGTTGATGGAAGTGACCATGTTGTTCCCTCTGCAGCAACCAGTTGCGAATCCACCACCTTTTCTGTCTCCTGGCCCTCCTCCTCCTGTGTCTCAAATAGACAGCTCCGATAGCAGCAGCAGCAGCACCAGCCACAACAATAATTTCTTCTTCATTCATCATGCATATGTTCAGTAGGCAGTCGTTGTGTTCTCATTGAAGGGCAATCAGCAAATGAAGCAAGAAGTCCTCTGTGTCCCTTTTTATAATGAACAAAAGTGACTCCTGCAGCAGCGAAACACACTTTGCCGCAGCGCTGCAACAAGAGACGTTCGTCGATGCTTAAGAGACCTTCGTCGCTGCTTAAGGCAAGGACGACGAAGAAGGTCAGCATCGACGCGCCTGTAATGTCCTCGGCGCTGTATGAATGCATGTGCGACGATGAACCATCAAGGTACGCAGTAACAAGTACCTAAATGCGGCGTTGCATCGTTACAGTCGTCGGCGAGGCTGTCATTTTCAGCGGCGCATCTTACCTCAGGTGTACGCCGAAGGTTTCCTGATGCGTCGCAGGTCGCCAATTTCAGACGTAGCTGCCTCTCAACCATCAGCGGCGTAAGAGGAAACAACATTGGGCGAAGTAAAAGCAGCCTCGCCGAATTCCAAAACAAAGTGCGACGAGTCTGTTTGGAACTGCGCTGAGGCAAGAGAGGCGGAACGCGGCGAAGAAAGCTTAAGCAGCGCCGCGGACACCTCAAGACTCACCGCGGCTACTAACTTTAAGCGCCGCACATGACACTAATTGACTACGTAACGTGCCTCAACCAACGTTCTACGCCACAACTTTCCAAGAAAAGACTTCTCTTGATGCGTCGCTCTCAAATCGCCGTCGTGAGAACCAGGCATTAGACATACGAAAAAACAAATAGTACCATTGGATTCCTCTTGTCCAGAGCTTTAAAATGAGTACCAACATGATGGGTCTACTATGATATATGTTGTCAGATTTATTTTGAAATTGTACTGTAAATTGCAGTGATTAGCACTTTTACCTTAACACTATTTTAAAACGTTCAGGCAACCTTTATAAAAATTCCAAGTGTTTTAGTGAAATATCTAGTACCTAGCACAACTTTTTTGAATCTCAATTTGGCATCTGAACATATTTTATGGTTTAACAATTTGAAAAATTGTCATTGCTTTATTCAGAAATACTATTGCTTTTATTCGCTCAACAAAATATTACTTACACTCATGATGATATTATGCAATTCATATAAAGGAATTCTTTGAGGTAGGCTAACTGAAAATAGCCTATTACAATTGTGATAATTATTATCCTGCAATTAATTTAATAGACATCAGGATGTATAATAAAATTAGAGTACACTGCAATGTCCGGCAATCTATCAATGAACATTGAAGTTACGAGAAATGATATGTTACAAATTTTATATGAAGAATAATATATTTCATGTGAATTACAACATAGCTATTTCAAGATCATGCCATCCATGTATGAGCATTGATATTACTTTTATTGAGACCTACATTCCGACAATCTGACAGGGTTGACCAGTAATGTAGCCCTGGTAACGTGGATATTATAAATATCAATATTCAATAAACAGGCAATTTGAATGTCTGAAAACATTGATGCCTGTAGTGTCAGTGGTGAGATCAGACATTCCTTGCCCAGAAATTAGGACTAGTAATTTTGGTAGGCCTAACTTTGCAAAATGATATATTCAAAAGACTCAGAAGTCTCAGCACTAACACTTCAGATAGATCATCCAAAATCGACTGAAAAGTTAAATATCAATGGGTGGAATTGCTTTGTCAAACTTCATGACATATGAATGGGCAGTTGATTCTGAAAGCTAAGTAGTAAATAAATTATTGTGGTTCTATCTTGGAAGTACTAATACTATGCATGCAGTTTCATTATGATTTGTGCAATTGCTTCTACCAATTTTAGATGAAATTGTGACTGAATTTTGCACGATTACCTTATATCATATCATTATATTAATAATTATCCGTGGCATCTATTTAGGGCAGGATATACAATTAGCATTATTTTATTATTTTACATAGTCCATGTGAGATTATTCTTTGTCTGGCAGCATGTTGGCCTCATAACAATTAAACTTTATGAAAGGCAAAATACAACTAACGATAATAGTATTTTAATGATTTGCAGAATATCATTGATTTATCAAAGTGTTGTGAACTTGGGAATCTTAGACCAATTTTCTTGTCAGCCAGAAGGGCCAGGCTTTAGATAAATAAGTCAGGACCCTTCAACCACATATAGGTAGCCTTATTAACAGTTGATGTCATTCTTGATAGTTTTTTTTTTTCAGTGCCATACAAAGGCTTTATGGCGCTCCAAACATAACATTCACAGTCAAAAAGGAATACAAGTAAATTATTATTGCCAATTTTCCATTCATATTAAGTCTCAAGTATATTAAGTACAAAATATTCAAAATCAATTTTTTAAAACCAAGAGTCCTGTCTGAAAAAAAAAAAGGATATATAAGGTCATGTTTGCTTATGAAATATAAATGCCAGAAGCATTTGACATTAAAAATTGTTCGGAACGGCATCACCTTTAGATTATCGAATATATAGCTTCCTGGCATTCATTTTGAAGGAAATTTTTCAGAGAATCCAAATATGTTATCCACATTCTTCTATCTGTGATAGGGCAGAAGTTATCACAAACCGCGACTTTGCAGAAACGTTATATAACCTGAAAACTTCCAGGCCTATGTCAAGGGGGGTAGCGTTGCTCCGATTTTCACAAAAAAAATTTTATGTTCATATCTCACCTAATGGCACATTTTCAGCCGGTATACATATAAAAGTAGGATTAAGTCCCCCCCCTACTTATAATTTCAAATTGACTTACAAAGAGTTTCAAAAATAACAAAAACAGGCTCAAGATTAAATGGCTGGGGAGTTTATATAGGATATGTCGTGTAACAGAAAGTATTTACTTGATAATATCGTGATCACTAACCCGTATCGTAAATTACGTCTTCATTGCAGGTTTGATGCCATAGAAGATCAGCAAGAAACAGTTACACTAGGTTGATGCCTTGTTCTGGAATTACATTATTAAAGACATTCTCTCTTCTCCTGGCTTTCTGCATTTGGCTTCAAGAAGGTATTCATACCTTGATTTCATCAGAAAAGCCTACAACCGGTGTTTGATCAATGCCCATCTTATAGCTGTACAGCTGTCACATTTTCTGGAATCTGCAGTCATCAATATATATCACAAAGGCAATATCTTCTGATATCAGCCAGTGTTGTAGTTGAGGCCTGGACATTCCAGGCTGAGGCTGAGGCAAGAGCCTCCAAGGCCTCCAAGACCGCGGCTGAGGCCAAAGCCATCAAAATGTGGACCCATTACTGGCCAAAGGCACCGGAACTAAGCCCAAGGCTGAGGATTGGAAATCAGAGACCTTCAAAATATGGCCTTGAGGCTGGCCTTGAGGAAGAGACCGGCCTCGAGACCACTGCGACTGATGTCAGCCACATGCCTGTTTTGTTCAGATTAGTGACATTCAGTGAAACTTTCGGGAAAAGAAAGGTTAAAAATATACTTTTTACCTTTTCGGTGATAGTTCTCTAAATGATAAACGTCCTGTGATAGGCCAGATGAATGTCTGTCATTAAACTAATTCCATACCAATGCACAACACATCTAGGTGAGATAAGATATGCTATTTTATGACTACGATCCCTCTAGTGAAGACTGCATAACCCAAAAAAAGTCTGTTACCTCTTCCTATAACCCCAAAAGTTGGAATTTCACTGATTTCATTGCACTATCACACGTGCAATGATTTAATAACACTGTTTTATTTGAGGCATTATCTCCTTCACAAACAAACAGCCAATAGTCTGCACTGACACGCACTTAATTTCACCTCTCTTACATATTCCAATTCTCACAGCTGAACAGTTGGTTCCCAGTTTCATTCTGTTGTAATATAAATATCACATTTTTGTGATGTTTTAGTGCCGTTTTTGTCCGATATTGCCAATTCATGATAATGGCAGTCCAATTTCACACAATGTTGACATTAGTGACACTATCAAAAGTTGACAGTGATGTCGCAAAAGTGCACTGCAGCGGCACCCCAGACTTAGTTCTAGTCAAATTGGTATCAACAGGCCAAACTTTGCCTTTCTGTCGATTTTTTTGGACTGCATGAAAAATGCAAAATTGCGCTTCCAATACCAGATGTGACAAACTGTACTCTGATTGAAAATTATTTTCACCAGTTCAATGTGGAAAACTAGCTTTTGCTGGCGCACACTGCACGATACAAGTTTTGCTAACATACCACTTTTAAAAGTATCATCCTGGATGGCGCTTACTACGGCTCAGTAACATATAAATTGACTGCTGTGTCTAGCTAAATACTTAAAATCACTGTTATTTGTGGAATTAATGGTTTTGCACAATTATGCTTGTGCCATCATACTTCGTGCATTTTGAGAGAAATCAGCAATTGCCAGGATAACTATTTTTATCATATAAGTAGATTTCAAACATTTTCACGTGACAATTTCTAATATTTTCGCTTCACTCATCCCAAGCTCTGTGTCAGTCAAATGTTAGCATCTGTCAACCACAACTAGTGCATCTTCATGTTCTTCTCTTACGAGTGTCTTTTGTATTATTAATAACTCAGCTCTTAAAAGGAGTATGATCTGACTGTAAAATGACTCAAAAGTGTGACTCATATTCATAGGAGTAGGAGGTCAATAATGTTTTTCAATTACGTAAATACTACCAAAAATATTAATTTACAAAATGTTTAAGTAAATGAAAAATTGATTTTCCTAAATTTTTGGTAGGCTGCAGCAGCTCCCCAACAAACACAATTACGTTTAAATTACGTTTATAAACGGTCGAAAATCCGTTGAAAAACCGTTTTTTCACTACGTTTAAATAATGTTAAATTGGATGGTCCAAAAAACATGATTTTAACGTTTTACACCAACGGTTAGAATAATGTCATGCCGATGTTTCCAAAAACTGTTTTCAATTGCGTCAAATAATCAGCAAAATCACGTTTGGATTTAACGGTTTTCCAAAAACGGTTTTTTAACGTTATTTTGATGTTTTCTCCCATGGTTATAATTTATCATATATTTTCTGTTTATATAACATTTTAAATACACGCTTTTAGGAAACATTTATTCAATGCATCAGAAAGATGTTTTTAGAATGTTTGCTAATGCATGCTTTTATAACATTATTTGGATAATGGTTATTTTACGTTATGAAAAAACCGTTATTTGACGTATTTGGAAAATGTTTTCATTACGTAATGGGGAAACCGTTATTTTTACGTTTTGAGGAAACATTTTTTCAACATTTTTGGGAAACGTTTTTATTACGTTGTGGGGAAAACCATTTTTCAACAGTTATATTGAAATTTTCTTTCGACATTGTGCCTTTATTACGGTCGGGGTGTTGGGGTGCCGGGGTATACATTTGATTTGTCTTTGTTTTTGTTCTTTTTATTGCATCTTAAGGATTCTGTGTCGCTGCTGGCATCATCATGTTCTTCCACTGCAAAGAAAGTATTTGTGATAAGTTATTCACTAGTTACATAGTAAATACAAAATTTCAATAATACATAGGCCTATATATGTGAATAAGCTATAAATCTCATAGAAAGAAGAGGATAAGGCAAAAAATAAAACAAAGCAGCAGAGATTTAGAGAAGGCAGGTAAATAAGAAAGGAAGACAAAATCATTGAAGGAAAGAGAAACAAAAATACGCATGGGAACTAGCATCTTGATCTTAATGTAAAAAAATTGAATCCCCATATTTTTAGTCTATTTTCATTTGTAACCCCCTCCCCCCCCCCCATCTGACATTTTCTGGATCCGCCCCTGGGGAAGATAGGAAGGACAGGATAAAATGCATAGGAAGGACGTGATAGAAAACGTAAGACTGGAAGGATAAGGTAGATGAGCCAGATAGGAAAGATAGAATAGATCAGCTGCATTAAAAGGACAAGGTAGATTATAGAAAGAAAAGAACAATAAGGTAGAAAGTATAACATGAAGGATAAGATAGGAAGGAAAAAATAGATAAGATACATATAATTGATTAGATTAATTAATCAGATAGACAATATCAATTTGATAGGTTTGATGGATTAGATAAGATAGATAGAAGATCGACAGATTGATGGACAGATGGATAGAAAGATGGATAGAAAGATAGAGAAAAAGATAGAAAGATATATGGACAGGTAGATAGATAGGTAGATAGATAGATAGATAGATAGATAGATAGATAGATAGATAGATAGACATACAGATAGACAGATAGATAGAAAGATAAGCAAGTAGATAAATATAGTAAGACAAGGAGATAGAGAGGTAAGCTGATAAATTAATAGAAGATGATAGACAGATTGACAGACAGGAAGATTGATAGATTTTTACCAAAATAGTTAACTAGATTTTAGCACGCTAGTTAACTAGATGGTTATAAATATAGCCAACTAAGGGTTGGTTACAGTAGACAAACTTCGAGTGCTTACATGCAATACACTTGTAGGCTGTTACTGACATCACAGCCCTATCCTGCCATGTTAAGAGAACATAACTTTGATAACTCATAAAGGTGTGACTGACTCATAGGCCATACATGCCATGTTACAAGAAACGTGTCATATCATTCACAAGTGACCTCATTGCTCTCACTCTGTCTGAGTAACATGCCAGCAAAAGTCTTGCAATCAACAGAGCTTGACCACTGTCAATGCTGCCAATCCCAAGCTGATTTTGGCCACTGAGTCAGGCACTGACCATCACAGACCCGTCAATGCATCTAGGACATCAGAATCATATTGTTTTATTGCTTTGATAATGGCCACCTGCACGCTGGAGTTGGAGAGGTTGGCTGCAGGGTTGGCTCTTGCCCTCTCCAAAGGGAGGCGCAGTTGCTAGATTTGTACCCTTTGGGCTGGTGTAAAATTCATGGTTGATATGCAAGATTGTGATACCATGAAGCACGATATATGCAAACAAATAGGTGCAAGGCAACAGATGTTGGGGATGTAGAACTCCAGAAAGTGTAACATTTTATACACAAACACCCTGCTCACACACAAGCATGCAGATATGTCTTTCAAACTTCTGCCATGGGTGTACTTGAGATAAATCACTCGCCATCTCAATTTAGGTGTCTAATAGGTCAGATTTATGACTCAGTGAATGCACTTCATATGACAACTGTTCTACTGCCCCTTCACTTAGCATTGCTCTGATACACGTCACTGAGCCATATGTTGGTCACTGCTGCATCCATACACATCATTAGAAGTCCTATGAGTCAGTGAAAGAACCAATAGTTTCAATGGTAAAGATTCAAGCAACAGCTTCAGTGACCTCATTGAAGCTCCGAAACCAGTCACTTGTAAGCACTCGAAGTTTGTCTACTGTAATTTGGATTTCTTTTTCAAATCAAGCTATTTAATAATGATTATTATCATTTTAGAGGGCATTGTCTGTGGGTTAATGCTCATTTCGCGGGCGTTAATGGCCGTTAACGCCCGCGAAAACGCCCCCTGGTGTATTGTAGTTATAGTGACGTCATTGGAACTGACGTCTTGGCGATTCTGAGTTCAATTTTCTGTTGGTTTCTTGCATAGAAATACATAGAACGGACATGAGGCTCGGCCGATGAAGCAACCAAATCCACCATCTTGGAACTGCCCTGTGTCCTGACACAATGGTACCATGACGTCACCAATAACAGTGATGTCACTTATAACAATGGCATGACGTCACATCATAATTAGTCTATTGTGATGTCATATCTCAGGGCAGTTCCAATATGGCAGATTTGGTGACCTCATCTTGAGATGGCTTCATACAGCCTCATGTCCGTTCTATGTATTTCTATGGTTTCTTGGCTAGATCGGCCAAAAATCGTCCGATTTGAAAAATTTAAAGACCTACACTTATCAATCGAGGCCTGATAAGACGATTCCTGCACTCAGATTTTTGCTAGATACAAAAATAAGGACGTTATCACGAAAAAACGGCGCGGGCGGTTAATGAATCCAGGAGAAAAGGTAACTTTCTTCTTGGATATGGATTGTGTTCAAAAATGATAATAATGATAATAACATTTTGTTGTTGGGCATTATGGGGTATTAATCAGTTATGGCCCTCGGGCAGAAATCATTTAATGCCCTCGCCTGGAGGCTCGGGCATTAAGTTAATGATTTCTGCCCTCAGGCCACAACTGATTAATACCCCATAATGCCCTCCAAAAAAACGTTATTGACCAATTAAAAAACTATTTAAATAAAAACAACATTTTTTTATAATGGTTCTGATAGGGCTCGTAATTGCATTTACTTGAATCAACCAGGTAATAATAATAATAATAATATTAAGTAGGCCTATTTATATAGCGCCAATTCCAGTAAACTGCTCATTAGGTATTCTAAAGTCAATCCCAACAGACTTTACAATACAATTACACCCTTGGCAGGCCTGTTTAAGCATGCTTTAATTCTCAACTCTCCAGGGATTATGCAGCCTATGTACCAATAATCATACAATTAATAATTTAGCTGTATATTTATCAAAAGTTTTTTAATTTTTCGTCAGCTGTTATCAGTATTATTCAACTTTCAATATTGAAATTTGTATCTCGAAATCTGTATGTCAATTACTAGTCCATTTATCTGTGGTCTAAAACCCGATATTGGTGCTGCTGTATTGCATTTGGTGCTCCATAACATGTAAGCTATATATTCTGAGTCAAATAAAACTAGTCAAACTTGTCACCCAGGCTACCATATCCAGTGCTAGATAGATAGATAGATAGATAGATATATGGACGAGACTGGTAGACAGTTAGATAGACAGATAAAGGTAGATATAGTAGCCACCCAGGGAGAACAGACAGATAGATAGATACCTGTTGCCATTCCACTCACACTTTGCAGCATTTCTTTCTTGTCCAATGTCCATCTGAAAAGACATAAAGCATGTAAAGTAAATTCAATAGTTTGTGTTATATTGTGTTCTCTAAATTTAGTATTAAATGCATAATTTGTGTGAAATACTGAAAAAATGAACTCACTGAGCACTACAAACTTGTCCTCCTCACACTTCAAGATTCCAATCCAGAATGATAGAATTGTATGGAATATCCAAGCCTGACCACTCAACCATGGATGTTTTAATTGAGCTCCAATTTCGTATGCATAAATTCTGAGATAATGAGGGTATATTGAGAGCTATTCAGACTAATTAAGTGTTGTAATTGACTCTAATTTTCAATCTGCAAATTATATTCGGATATAAATACTTGTACATTTAATTTGATGGCATGTGTACATAAATTAGCATTGTCAAGGAGAAAATCATAGAGGAACAATATATATATAAATGTCAAAATAAATGTATTTAGATGCTTCCAAAGCATGAAATAGCCATTGTTTTCCGAGATTTCCCTGTGTGACATGAATGACTCTAAACTCTTAAGTTGGTCTTTTATCTCACTTGTTGATCTAAGTAATTATCTATCTTGTAATTATGTAAAAAAAAAGTATTAATGTGTGAAGTTATGCCGAATTATTGATTATGAATTAATAGAGGAAAGTTAATGTTCGTTTGACAGTACACAAATTCATGCAAACTGAGATATTTAAATATCTGATGGCCTAATGCATCCAATAATGCTAATTTAAAGTGAATGATAATGGCATAGTGCTGCTGTCTATAAAGATGCAATTTAACGAATATGAAATATATAGAGGAATATCCATCAGTCAATCAATCAATCAATAAATCAATTAATCTATGTTTCTATCTATCTATCTAATCTGATCTATCCATCTATCTATCACTCTATCTATCTATCTATCTATCTATCTATCTATCTATCTATCTATCTATCTATCTATCTATCTATCTATCTATCTATCTATCTATCTATCTATCTATCTTCGCCTCATTGCTTTGTCCACCTCCCTTCCCAATTAGCCTACCAAGTGCTAAATAGGGGACACAACGCCCCAATCATCCATTCATCAATTCTTTCTTTCTTTTTAACCATAACTAACCTGCGAAATTATGCTGAATTAGTGATTGAGTGAAATTCCTGATAAAATGAATACCCTAATAGAATTACTTGTACAGTGATTAAAAATATTTCTTAATCATGCATAATCATATAAATTGGACGACCATTGTTTTACCAATCAGTGGGCCATGCACGGCTCTCACAAGCATAAATTTGGAATAACTTTCCTTTAAGATCAAACTTTAAAAGAAAACATTTTATAATTTGTAAACTGAGCACTAAGCCGTGCTTATACCTGTGGATTTTAGGTCTGGTTTTATACGAAGCCTAGATAAAGAGATATAGACAGATAGATAGACAGATAGATAGATAGATAGATAGATAGATAGATAGATAGATAGATAGATTTCGTGCCATATGTCAGTACTAACAAAGAAAAAGAAGACGAATAAGTCCCTCTATCATTCTAGCAAGCTATCTATCTAACCATCTATCAGGCGAGCTATCTAGCTATCTTGCTTCCTTTCTTTTTGTTCAAGTACTTTTCTCTATCTATCTAGCTATCTAGCTTTTCATCTTCTTACTTTGCTATCTTTCCTTCTATCTATCTATCTATCTATCTATCTATCTATCTATCTATCTATCTATCTATCTATCTATCTATCTATCTATCTACCTATCTACCTTCTAATCTTACAAATTACAATCTATCTTTCTATCTACCCATCTATCCAGCACTTCAAGTATCTAACTGTCTAGCTAACTACCCAACTATAGATCTCTCTAGCTATCTATCTAGCCATCTATCTAGTTATCTATCCAGTTATCTAGCTAACTTTCTATCCTTTGTCTGTCTTTCTACTTTTCTTATTGTCTATCTATATATTCATCTATCTAGTTATCCAGCGATCAGATATCTATCTATCTATCTATCTATCTATCTATCTATCTATCTATCTATTTTATTATTTTATTTTATTTGGCCTTCAAAAAGGGGAGAAAACATTACACATTATACACAATACAATGATATATCCCAATAATTATAAGCCTGAGTTATCAACAATTTCAACAATTTGATGTCAAAGCATTTATAAGGAAAGATGCCATCTATTTTAAATCGATTTTCTAAATTAATTGAATAA
This sequence comes from Platynereis dumerilii, assembly GCA_026936325.1. Classification (NCBI taxonomy): domain Eukaryota; kingdom Metazoa; phylum Annelida; class Polychaeta; order Phyllodocida; family Nereididae; genus Platynereis; species Platynereis dumerilii. Next base: position 9,771,908 of record JAPTHN010000021.1, read on the forward strand.
TTGTCATCTGATGTTTAAATAACTAAGGATATCATAAATCAGATAAATACATACAAATTAATAAGCTTGAAATGAATTCTTCATGAGAAGACAGCTATCTTCTGATTATCCGTAACAAATTCAATTTGTTGAGTTATGGTAAATTGATGTGCGAATTCAATAGGCCTGCCTACATGATATTTAATATTGCACATTGTACACAGTAATATGGCTCAAGTATAATGATAGTACCACTACTACAGACAATTTCTTTTAATGGAAGTTTGAAATAATAATTCATTTGAAATAATATAATTTTATGAAAATTATTTAGCAAGATTACAAGAGCAATTGTGATAAGGAATAATTAAACAGTAGAATCAGAAAGTACCTTTGAAATGGTTCCTTGCAATGTCTTCACACTGCCACTAATTAACCGTAACTAAATTACACAGTTATGCTGCATGGGGTATTGTATTTTCTGATAAAGTGAATGGGGTTGAGTTATCTTTGCTACATCGGCAATTATAAAGTAACACCCCTATTGATACCCTTTTAAAAGTTCACAAAATTGATTATAATTCAAAAACTTATTAAATATCATAAGAAATAAATGATGAATCCCACTGTTTTTCCTATAGTATGTATGTGTTGAAACCTGATCATGTTAGGAAGCTCAACATGTTGACTAGATTGAAGGCATTATTCCGAACAAGTTTAGGATCTATCTATCTGTCTGTCTAATTTTACTACGCACAATACTGCATGGTAATTTTAACATGTGAAAGATTGGACGGACCTGACAGGAAACACCATGTTTTCTGTGCTGCTTGCAGCCACAAGTGACAAAATGTTGTGCTTTTCAATTTTAGTAAAAAACGCACTGCGTGGCAACGGAGGTAGCTAGAAAGATGATTTTTAGGGCAAAAGGTGAGCATATTTACGGGCTAAGTGGGTATTAGCTTCCTGTCCTGGTTGTCTTATTTTCTTCTTCAGAATAAAGCATTAAGTGGCCGAAAAACGGTATTTTCACAGGTTTTTAGTGAATTTTTGTGTTTAGAGGTCTAAAGTTTGTCACTAATTTTGAGGAAAATAATTTTAACAAAAACCCATTATCAAGTATATCATCTGTGGATTCCAAAAAAGTGAAACAGCTGTTTGTGGGTGAAATAGTTGTTGATTAATGACGAGATACATTTTAACATGCAAGTCAAAAGAAACACAACTCGCCCTTGTGCAATATTTGTCACCTTGCATGATGCACCATCGTGGCAGCACTTGGCTGTGATCCTGTGTAAAGTATGATGGGTAAACGTGGCTGCTCGTGATCAAACAAATGAGTTTTGCAAGTTGAAAATGGGCATTTCTATCTAAACAAGAAACGTTAAAAATGGAGTTAGCAGATTAATGTTGTCAGTCAGCTCAGAAATTCAGTTGAACAAACGTTTTATTTTAACATTTTGAAACGGATTATTGATAACGTTTTAAAGACTTTTTCAGTTAATTTTCAGAAACACTTTCGAAAAAAACATTTTTTCAACGCTTAAGCCAGATGTTAAATCAACATTAAAACTTTACTAACATTCATGATGTCAGAATAATGTATTTTATGCATTACAGAAACTAATTTTCAGGTAAGGTATTTTCAACATTTTCATTAAACGTTTTTTCCATGTTAAAGAAATACGTTTTCAAAAAACATGTTTCTAACATTTTCTTGAAACATTTTTTTGATGCTAAAGTCTGATGTTTTAAAAATCGACATTAACACTTCTCCAACATTCATAATGTCAGAATAATGTATTTTATGCATTACAGAAACTTATTATCAGGTAACGTATTTTCAACGTTTTCATAAAATGTTTTTTCCACGTTAGAGAAATACGTTTTCAAAAAACATATTTTTAACATTTTCTTGAAACATTTTTTCGATGCTAAAGTCTGATGTCAAATCGACATTAACACTTCTCCAACATTCATAATGTCAGAATAATGTATTTTATGCATTACAGAAACTTATTTTCAGGTAACGTATTTTCAACGTTTTCATAAAACGTTTTTTCCACGTTAAAGAAATACGTTTTCAAAAAACATATTTTTAACATTTTCTTGAAACATTTTTTCAATGCTAAAGTCAGATGTTAAATCGACGTTAAAACTTCACCAACATTCATAATGTGTTTTATACATTACAGAAAGTTATTTTCAGGTAACGTATTTTCAACGTTTTCATAAAATGTTTTTTCCACGTTAAAGAAATACGTTTTCAAAAAACATATTTTTAACATTTTCTTGAAACATTTTTTCAATGCTAAAGTCAGATGTTAAATCGACATTAACACTTCACCAACATGCATAATGTCAGAATAATGTATTTTATGCATTACAGAAACATATTTTCAGGTAACATATTTTCAACATTTTCATTAAACGTTTTAAATATGTTAAACTTTAACGGTTTGAATAACACGTTTTTCATTAACATTAAAATTGGGTTAAAAAAACGTTATCAAATAACGGTTTGAGCACCGACCGCTATAAAACCGTTGAAAAACCGTTTGTGTTTGCTGGGTCTCTACCCCCCCCCCCCCCTATGCCTATGCTGATATTGATCTGGGCAAACTGATTACTGAGTGATCTGTTTTGATCTGAGGAGGTACAAATGTATCCATAGTGAAATATTAATCCACTTTTAAAATTATCCAATGCTATAAATTATATAGAATTATAACTGGATTTCTATAGAAGTTGAAAAAGAAAACTCATGAAATAATATTACATTTGAATATACGTATTACAGTAGCTTCTCAACATTATCCAGTAATTACCCTGTCAGCATGCCTCGGCGGTCCAACGTCGGCCAAGCGTCAGTCCGATGTCAGCAGTGACGGACCAGCTTCGGGCCGACGTTGGACCGCCGAGGCATGCTGACAGGGTAGTTGGTTCAGAACAATAAAATTGATCACATTTAATTTATTTACACAAACAGAGCGCAACAGATCACTCAGACAGACAGGCAGACAGATGCACTCACACATTTAGTTTATTTTGATGCATTAGCCCATATCTCTCACTGTTGGTGCAATGAATCCGGATTGTAGACTCTTTACTGTATGATATTGTAATATTTATTATTATATATATGATGTAGTTGCTTCATATTATACAAATATGGCACGATATGAGTGCAATATGAAAATTTATTTGCATTTGGAAATTCGTATTGAACGACGGTGCAGTCCGAGTTCAATATGAATTTACGCGTGCAAATAAATTTTCATATTGCACTATAATAAGTGCCGTATTTGTTTTATTACATGACCACGATGCTTCTCATATCATGTATCTGAAAAAAAAAATTTTGGAAAAAAAAGTGAAAAATAAAAAAAGATTTGGTGAAAAAAGATTTTTAAAAATAAAAACTCATATGGCACTCTAACCATGCAATATGAAAAAATATGAAAAAACCTGAAAATAAATATTGCTCTCGGACCATGCAATATGGGTTTTTATGATGGCGTCATGTGAATGATCTGGCCAATCGGCGTCACTCTAGCATAGTGGTCATGTAATAAAATAAGTTATTGGATATTTGATCTTCTTGCCGGAGTCACAGTTTAACTATCTATATTTATTTTATTTAAGTATATTTTATTGACTTATGCTTTGGACTCTTTTTATGTTATCTGTTAGCATGACAATCATAGATCTGATCCCTCTATCAATAAAATCTGTATTGAAAACTGAAGCTGATTTTCTTTATTTGAAGCTCCACAGACAAGTCAATCACCCAATGCCTCCTTCAAGAAATACTGAATTATTTATCATCAGATTCTAGTCAAAATCCCGTGTTTTTAGTAAACATTTAGTGAAACAAACCGACATATTTTTGGATGAAATCATAATACCTGTGCCTTCGTTGCCAGGGCTTAAACATTATTTACAAACTCAATGACAATGTCAGGAAGGTCTGTCAAAACACTTTTTGATTAATGTGCCAGGATTAGTGTTTTGCTATATTTATGCCATCATATTTATAACCATTTAGTAAATGGTTATCCTTGACCTTTTCTATGATATTTATATGCTCAATGTCATTCCGAAATAAAAAAATAAAAGTCTGATCAGAGATCTCAAGATCCTCGATGTTCATTGGTATATTTCTCAATCTATCAAGTGTTCTACCTATCATTATATGATTGTGACGTTAAAACTGCTCTCCCCCACCACTGATTGTTGTCATTGGCAACTGATCTTTTGATGCCCATGAGCGGCAATTGTACCTTTGGGTGTCAAACTGTGTAATCTTTTTTTTTCGTATAATGTTGTAAGTGACAATAAAAAATCTGCACCTGATTTGTTATCTCTCTTATCATTTACATCATGTTGATGAACAAGTGAACATACATTCACCCTTATCTTTACATATCACTATACTTTGTATTTGCCCACTTCTATTTTGGAAAAATGGCAATACATAATAATATTATTTTCCACATGGGTACTCATGAAAAGGCTATTTATATATACTATAAAATATAATGTTATATACTATGGTATATTATATAATGTTATCTTTTTGTGAAGTATTTAATATAATATAATGTAGAGACTAGATAGTCAATGAGTATGGTCGGGATGCAGGAGTAACTGACCTTATTTTCATCATACCATTCACACATATGTCTATTTCATAAAAAGATAAGAGTTCCAGGATTTCTGATAGGATTTTAAGTCCCTTTCATTTTTACACTTCCTCTGTGCTGCAAACGCGACCTGTCTCATCACTACAAGTTGAAAGAAGGAAAAGTAAATAACCCAGACAAGAAACACAATTAATCTAATGAAGCAAGAAGAGGTAACTTAACTGAATCCCATTGTTTTGTTCAAAATGACATGCATAGTTGGAAATAGATTACGCTTGCATGAACTTTGTATTGGAAGCCAAAACTGTTTTTAAATGTTCTGATTTCCAGTAAAGATTTAGTTTTTTTACTGGAATTTTTTGCTGAAACAAAAACTTCAATTATCATGTAGGTCTAATGTAATTTTCCTAGGGAACATTTTAGATCAAACATCTATTTCCTGATTTTTTTTCATGTGAAAGAGAGATCTGTTTTAGAAAATAGATAAATATTTACAAATAAATATATAATATAAATTTATGTATAAATTCGTTTCTCACATATATAGTTAGAAAAATTACCACCCCCTGCCTGCAAAAGAATATTGATGGTCCCTGAGCTCATATTCTCAATGTTTACATAATATAAAGCATCTGCTGATAACAAAACATAAATTGCCAAGATTCCCCACACCTCATGATAAGGACCAACTACCTCCCCCCCCTTAACAACAATGCACCTGCCTGCACAGAGCCAAATGAAAAATAAAATGATAAATATGATTGATGGATGTCTAGTGTAGATATTTAATCAAATTTATCATGACAGATAATATTGAGCTTACAAGTACTTATGGTAGATTATATGATAATTATTGTACACACTTTTCAGAAAACCGATAAAAATATCAAATAAATAGATTAAAAGCCAACTACAGTGGTGGCTGGCTTGTGAGACCCTTCTTCTAATAAAGATCAACTTGATGGGTGAATGTTTTTTTCATTGTGAAGCACACAGGCGTACAACAAGCGCAATTTTTTTGGGGGGGGGGAGCGACATTTACCCAAATTTCAAGATCCAAATTTTATACCACGTCCAAGGAGGAGACAAATGATATTTAAATGTTATCATCTGCCCAAATTTTTAGCCTTCTTGCCCGAGTTTTAGCCTCTTCTCAAAATTTGGGGGGGGGGGGGGGTGGTGGGGCAGCTACCCCCCTCCCCCCCCCATGATATGCCTATGGTGAAGCAGCCTTTTTTATTTGGGAGACTATCGTGAAACACTATTCATTAATTTTTGAAATGCCAGATCAGTTGAGAAGGCAGTTTGACAAAGGTTAGCTCAGCAGTAGTATGCTGACCTGCTAAACATTGGGTCCTGAGTTTGAATTCGGCTCTTGACGAGTCACTTCGGCTGTGTTGGCTGGCTGCTTCAATTATCACTAGCCTCTTTCCCATCTCCTCCTCCTGTCCTTATTAACCTATCAAGTGCATAAATACAGGATGTAAAGCCCAATCATCCTTCCATCCATCCACCTGGTTATCAGTTGAACACAACTAGTATAAATGAATATTTCATACTATTCCAAGCCACTGATTAGTTCTTAGTGGCACTTTTAAATTGATATCATATCTGATGTTTTAATTAAATAGTTGATGGATACGGAAATGTGGAATTAAATTAACAATATATCTCACATACTTGGATGATAATTGTTTATCATTAGTAGAATATGTCGTTTTACATTTTGTATCATTGAATAATTGTGCACTAAACTGCTGTTGCAAAGTTGATGTACTTAATAACTAATTTTCCAAACAAAATAACAAAATTGTTTCTGATAAGTCAGTCTGATTTCACTTCTGGTATAAACAGCAGAAGGAGAAGTGCTGCCACCTGGCAGCCACCAAGGAACCACACAAACCTGTTTCCAGGGTCGAGATATACACTGTATAACAACCATGCAAGGCAATGTTTTTCTCACTAAATTGCCTTATCAATATGTAATAAATAGAATATATATATATATATATATTACATGTGTTCGAGATAAGTAGAAATAAAGTGTGGCTGATACATCCTATTTGCAGACAATGACAATCTGACTAGATGATTTATGACATTCAATCATTTTTCTTTGCTGCTGCCGACACACCAGGAAGTTATTAGAATGTACTCCCTGCACCTGTCTGGCCTCGTGGATAATGGGATATCGCACTCCGAACATTTTCTAAAATTATCCTTATTGCATTTTAGATCACACTCCACGATTTTTGTCATAGCAGTATATTGTTAACTTGTAATGTCGAGTTTGAAATATTCATTCATCCTGTATGAATGTCAAAATCCATTGTGTAATTGATAATCCAAATTTGAAATTTGCTTTGCAATCTGTAATCATCCAGTTTGGCAGTTTGAATGATGCTTCATGAATGCTTAGAAAAAGATCTGATCATGAGCCATAAATGACTTAGGAATTGCAAATTTTCACTTCAGTAGTTTTGATCAGGCTCATGGGTGATTCGGCATATCCAGTTAGCATCAATTCCTGGATCATAACTTAGCTTGGCTCAATAGCGACAAACTCCACCAAGTTTCCAGGTAGCAGTCCTTTCTTACCATTGATTGTACCTTCTAACCAGCCTGTTTCTTGTGCGTTTCTCACTGAAAATAAACAGAAAGATATTTAAAAACCAACATTCAGGATATTATCCTATTACTTCAATCAAGTTGATAGAGGTATATAATAATTGAGAGATACAATTTACAACTTACAAGAGCCCTCATGACTATAAATTAAAAGATTAAACATCAATCAAGTCTTCATATAAATCTGCATATATCTTCTTGTAGAGAGTGTAATCGTACAAGTAAGTAATTAAAGCTTTAATTAAGGTCAAGTCATTGCTGTAAACAACTTTGATGCACATTCTTACTTTTGATCTCAATAGTTCAGTCTTTACAATGCTCACATGTAATGTATTTGATAAATACACCGTACATTCACTTTGCTTGCATCAGTCAAGAAATCATATTTTAAAAAGTCCAATAGTATTAAAATACCAATAAAGGTTTAAAGTGCTTACCGTTATAAACAATTTGATCTGCTTCGAATGACAATTCTCCTTCCTCCGTTGTGGAATGGGCAAACAATGTGATGGCAGTCCTGCGAAAAGTCATTTCAAAACTCATTGGAATAATGATTCTCTCTTTGCTGTAGGCACAGACAATGTCAGACATGTATTTAAAAGAGTATAGTAATTAATTAAGAAATGCTTTTTCGATTATTAGGGAATATTTGCCTTTCAGGCATCCAAATGACCATAGGTAACTATTAATATTACTTTAGCAATAAGTAGTATTGTTAAAGGGTAAGACGATTTCAGAACTTATTTTGGCAATAAGTCATAGTTTTGTGTTTGGTTTTGTCTGGTATATCTTATTGACAAGTATAGGGTTGTGCAAGCCAGTTTTCTCACATTCTTTATTAAAATGCATTTCGATTTAATAAACCTATGAAGTTGAGAACCAGCCATGGATGCAGCTGCTATTTGAGTTTTATAACTTAACTTGAATATTTAAGCAGTCAGAAGGTTTATATGTGCACTGCAAGCTTTGCCATGAAAAGTCTAATCTACTCGTTTGTTACATGAACATGGTGGACTGTCTAATATATATATATGGAATGTTCACTATAGATTCCATTTCAAATAAGGAAGCCACTCCTTATCTTAATTATTTTGATTGTAAATTTAATGTAATAATTCTCCCCTGACAAATTTTCATATGTTTAGATATTGTTCAGATCTATTGATTACTTACATTAATGGCTCAGTGCGTGATGATCCTATCGATTCTGTTGATCCTTAAAAACAATTTTAAAATATAATTTTGGAGCACTTCCCATCAACAACAATAGGAACGTTTATACTCCTTGGCATTTACAATGAGTCCTTAGGCTCCATAACTTCATTTGTGATCTACAGATTTATAAGATATCTACATTATATGTCTCGTGTTTACATTATGAAGATACTTTCAAGGCCTTCCCATGACTACAGATTTTCCAGTTGATTAAATTATTGATGACATTTTTGAATATAAACGTTATTCCCCATTTAAATTCAATTGAATCGCAGCAAAAACTATATTCGCAATTTCACATCCATTAGCGGACTTCTATTGCAATGTTAAATTCATTTATTTCTTCAAAATAGCAAAATGTTACTCACTCCAGCTTGGAGCATACTCCTGTTCTACAATTCGCCTTATAGTCATTTCTGCAAAAGAAATAAAAAAGTTGATCAGGCGCTACAACTGTTATCAGGATATTTTTGTACTTACCACATTGAAGATTATTTAGTTATTATCACAAGGATATGTGAAAAGTCATATTTTTTCTTTTCAATAAGTTTGATTCCTTTCAGTTATTTTATAAAACGTAGAAATAACTTTCTATTGCTGAAGATATATTACAGTTGTATTATGGGTAAATGTGGGAGATGAAGATATGTGTACCCGAGAATGTCAATGTAAAACGAGGCCATAAGGCCGAGTTGTACATGACATTCGAGGGTTTACATATCTCATGTCCCATAATTTGCCCATTATACAATTGTTTTGTACCATGAAACCCCCGATTATCACAAGAAAGTTATGAAAATTAAGAGCCAAATTCTGTAAAAAAGATTTAATCAGAAACGTTTTCAGACACTTCACTTTTACAAAAAAATTTATTTTCAAAGAATCAGTAACCACTATTTTCACCCCCCCCCTTTTTTAGAGATACAAAATGTTTACCACAAAAAAGAAACAACACTGTTACTGATGATGCGAAAGAGAGGTTGAAAGACGTCACCATGGTGACACCATTGTGATGTCACATCTCATGCTGCAGTGCTCCAGTGTCAATAAATGAAACACCAAACCATTGGACATGACTTCATGTATAACGGTGTACATAATGCTAATTTTCACTGTCGAGTGGTACAAAACATGAGGTCCCTAACCTTTATGATGTCAATGTATCTCAGTATATTGCTAGTAAATTGCCATGCAGATGTGGTATTGTACAATTGAAGTGTCAGTTTATTATCTGACTAAGATTTGGTTATTCACACTCAGAGAATCAAGCTCTGACATTTCTGTGGGAATCTGGCTGGTGCTAGGCCAATCAGCTTCAGAGGCCCCTGAAATGTGCTATTCACAAACAGCCAATATGCAAATGAGTAGGCTTGACTTTTAAGTGATATGTCTATCCTGATTGGTTCACCTATTCAAACTTACAAGCTCTAACTGGCCATCCCTGACCATATATAGGATGAGAGGGGGGGGGGGTTAATACCAGAGATGCTCACCAGAGTGTACTCCAAGGAGTTGTTGTGCATTCATGCTTGTCTTTGACCCACTGTCTGTGACCCACTTAGAGTGACCCTGACAGTTGAGTGAACTGTGTTGACTTTTGCTTGTTCCACTTCTGATGTCTAACATGTGGATTGTGTACATTTCCATGGAATGAGTTAATAAGATGTGAATAAAGGTACCGTAATATGGGGTGAATCGGGACAGAATTTGCCGTTTTTTTGTCATAGCATGGACAAAAATCAATCTAGAAATTGAAATTTGGTGTCAAATTGTGTCTGGGCAAAAGTTCTAAGTACCCCTAGAAGCTTGAAATGACATCTTAAATTCCCAATGCTCAAGGCCCAGAAAACCACTGTCCCAATTCACCCCATACTTTGGGGTGAATCGGGACAGTCCATGATTTCCACTATAGATACTCCCTGCCTACTTTGAGTGATTGCTACTTGTGAATAAATATTAGAAAATATGTTAAACACGTCAGAAAAAAATTTAGAGGAAAATCTGAAATCAATTTTATTGTTAATATGCAGATTTTAAAAAATGTGATAAATGACGGAAAACAGTTATAAACTGTGTTTTTCTTCTAATTTTTCTTGTAATTGTTAATTCTGGACTAACTTCATTGCAAATGATGCCACGTTCAATATTACTCATCAAAAAGCCACGCCACTACACTCAAATGAAAATGTGTGGTTATTTTGGTTGGAATCGTGAAACTTTGTCATAGACCTGGATCTTAATCTAGGGCCAGACATACACAATCCCATATCCAGTCTTTATCTATAGTCTTCTAAAAACACATTAGATAGATTTTAAAGTTTGCTGCAAGTTTGGTAGCTCTAGTATTTATACTTGAATTGATCCTGGCAAAGTTTTGACCAGCCTGTGAAATATAATTTCTGCAGCGCCGAGTTTAAGGTCCTGCAGCTCCTCACTGCATGCAGTCAGAAATATAAAATTCTATCACAATATGCTCATGTATGTTGACTACACATGTACCAAAAATCAAATTCCTAAAGCAAATAGAAGTTGGTGTTCTTTGAGCAAATAAAATGTTTCCCTGTTCTGTCCCGATTCACCCCAGTGTCCCGATTCACCCCATATTACGGTATGTTTAAATTTGCTCATGACATGTTTGTAACTCAGATTTATCCAGTAACCCCTAGAAATTCTCAGTTACTGCCCCAGATGAATGGAATGAACTTATGAGCATGGCATCATGGGGTCAGTCTTTTGAGGTCATGACACAATTTATTTGAAATTGGCAACACCAGTTTGAAAGGATGCTATGGGTCTTTTATAAACTAGAAATGTCATAACCGGAAACCGGTGAATGATGCGCTGCCCGGACTGAGTCTTAAGGGTGAATCACACATGTATCCGTAGCTAGTGTATATCCCTCCGTGTAATATTTCAGTCAAATCTTGGCTCACAGGATCAATGCTGTCGTGGCTAAATACACATTTCCTGGCCATCCCACTGACCCAAACTATCCACCTGTCTTTGATTTTACTCTCCTGTCTTTCTGCCCAGGAGTAATTTACCAGCTTGTTATTGCTCTCTCATTTACGATTGGTAACACTGCTATTCCTTTAAAAAAAACGTGCAAGCACTTTTAAGAGTTTCTTGCATCTATCTATCTATCTATCTATCTATCTATCTATCTATCTATCTATCTATCTATCTATCTATCTATCTATCTATCTATCTATCTGTCTATCTATCTATCTATCTATCTGTCTGTTTATCTATCTATCTATCTATCTATCTATCTATCTATCTATCTATCTATCTATCTATCTATGTGTTTAGCTGTCTATCTATCTGTCTATCTATCTCGAGGCCTTCCCTTCCTTCCCCCGCTACATTCCTCCCTTCATTCATTTGTTCATTCCTTTGTTCATTCCTTCCTTCATTCCTTCTTTTCTTCATTCCTTATTGCATTCTTTCTACCGAATTTGTAAACACTGGATCTAGCTAGCACCAGGATGCTTTTAGGACAAAGTTAGTATAAACAAGTTGTTGATCACAAAAGCTATTCTAAAATCTATTGTCAATGAATTTAATAAGTATTACACTGAAATTGGTCAGACATTAGCCAAGAATATAACTACTCCGAGAAATAAATCGTTCAAAGATTATCTAAACAACCCAGTACAATCAATGTTTTCGTTTAAATTGGTAGGAACCGAAGATGTAATTAAGGCAATAGATTCTTTGAAACCCAAAACTAGTTATGGCCAGGACAAAATAACGAATAAGCTTTTGAAATTCATTAAAAATGAAACAGCATTGCCTTTGATGCAGATTATTAATCAGATATTTCACAGTGCAGTTTTTCCAGACTCCATGAAAATTGCAAAAGTTATGCCATTGTACAAAAAGAATGAAAAAAATCTCATAATCAACTATCGCCCTGTTTCCATTCTGTCTAGTGTGTCAAAGGTCTTTGAGAAAATAATGCATAATCAGATCTATGAATATTTTGATAACTTGAAACTTTTTTACCAGAATCAGTATGGCTTTAGGAGCAAGCATTCAACAGAATATGCGGCAATGGAATTAGTGGAAAGAATAATTGATGAAATGGATAAAAATAATACACCAATAAATATCTTCATGGATTTATCAAAGGCCTTTGACACGCTAGACCATCAAATTTTATTTCACAAATTGGAATACTATGGCATAAGAGATAAATCCCTTGAGTTATTAAAATGTTATCTTAGTGACAGGAAGCAATTTGTTGAAATCAATGACACACAATCTGACCTAATGAATATTACTTGTGGCGTTCCTCAGGGATCTATCCTTGGTCCTTTGTTTTTCATAATTTATCTAAATGATCTTCTATCTGTCACAAAAAATTTAAAGGCACTTATTTATGCAGATGACACCACTCTATTTGCAACTCTGAACAAAGACAACTTTAATGTTATGGAAAATGAAATTAATAATGAATTAGAATCTATTAGTACTTGGTTGAAGTTAAATAAATTGTCTCTGAATATTGAAAAATCAAAGGCCATGCTGTTCCATACTTCAAATAGACAAGTAGAAATACCAAATATTTACATTGATGACATCAAAATTGACTTTTGTGATGAATTTAACTTTCTGGGGCTTGTTCTAGATAAAAACTTGAAATGGAAACCACATATAAATTATATATCCAAGAAGATAAGTAAAACAATAGGTATTATGACTAGATTAAAGATATATTTGCCAGTTGCTGCACTCCTAAATATATACAATGCATTGATTTTGCCCCACTTACATTACTGTTCCTCAATTTGGGGCTGGCAATCCCATAATTTGTTTAAACTTTAAAAAAAAGCAATACGTGTGATAACCAACAGCAAGTATAATGCTCATACTAGTAATTTGTTTAAACAGTTAAATACTCTCAAAATACAAGATATATGTGCACTGCATGACTACAAATTCTGTTATAAATTGATAAATGGTTTGACTCCTGTCTTTTTCCTACACCAGCTAGATCCTTTTGCAGTTACAATTCATAACTACAACACCAGACATGCAAGTGACCTGCGTCTGCCTGCCGTGAGACATGAATTCGCTAGAAATGGCATCAGGTACAGGTTTCCTAAATTTTACAACAATATGCCTGATTTATTTAAACAAAAAATTTTTACACATAGTTTTCTAGGTTTTAAGTTATATATAAAGAAAACAATTTTAGAAAGTTATACTAGCACATGTACCAATCCTCATTGTTATGTGTGTAGATAATTGCATTATGAGTTTCTCCAAATTTTAGATGGTCACCTCCTCAGGTCTGTCAACCACAGGTTTTCTGTTTCTTTCTAAATTTTTCTTTCAAAAACACTTTTAAAGCTTCCAGCCACTGTACCTAATGATGTATGGACAAATAATAACAGGGACTCCTCGACAGCGGCACAACATTGCCTTAGAGGAGTTCCTGTAGCTTATATATTTATGTTCATTGTAAGATAGGCCTACTATGGAATTATAATTACAGTTTATTAAATGTACATATATGAGCTACAAATAAATAATCTGAATCTGATAACAGCTAACTTTTACAGTTAACATCAAACTGGACTGGTACAAGGTGTGACATGTTTGTAACACATGTTGGTGTGACCTAGCTCCATGTGATAAATGGACATTCTTGAAGTATAAAGTATATGCTGACCTGCTTTTTTCACTTCTAAGGGAATATACTTGATATGTGAACAGGAATTAAGGTACGTTTTTCTTTAGGCTTTCTTATTAGCATACCGTAAGATGTACAGCTGCAACAATGTACTTGTTAATTGCATAGAAAACTGGCGAAAAGCACTAGATAATAATTGCCATGTAGGATGTGTGCTTATAGATCTCTCAAAAGCATTTGATAGTCTACCTCATGGGCTTTTGATTGCTAAATTGCGTGCCTATGGCGTATCATTAGAAGCTTGCTCTTTAATAATGAACTATTTAAAGAACAGAAAACAAGCTGTTAAATTAGGGAATATCCGAAGCGAATGGTTGAGTCTAAAGACAGGTGTGCCACAAGGCTCAATGATGGGTCCACTTTACAGGTGATTTCATTAGCACGCGATTCTGGTCATTCACACTTGATAGTGAGAATTCAATGCTAAACAGGGACTTACTACGTTTGATATATGAGATGTGTGACGTTCTGTTGCTTCTAAACCAATCAGATTAACCAAAAATGCTATGTATTTTGTGGCCAAGATGCTGAGAATTGCGTACTAATGAAATCACCTGTAACATTTTTATAAACGATTTCCTGATTGACCGAAAAACACTGTTTGATGTATACAATTATGCTGATGATAATACACTCTCCTATTCTAATAGTGATCTATCGATTGTCAAAGAAAAACTAGAATTAGCCTCTTCGAGAGCAATTAAATGGTTCAAATCAAATTTTATGAAAGCAAACCCAGACAAGTTTCAGGCTCTATGCATTAGCAGGAATGATTTCAATATTGAACTTGAAGTTCAAGCAAATAATATTAAATCTGAAAATGTTGTAAAACTACTGGGTATTCATATTGACAATAAGTTAAACTTTAACCATCAAGTCTCACTAGTCTGCAAAAAGGCAGCAAGACAGATAAATGCTCTTCAAAGAATCTGTAAATATATTGACTATGAAGGCAGATTAAGAATATATGAAGCATTTGTCGCTTCAAATTTTGTATATTGTTCACTCGCATATAACAATTTTTCTATCGGCCAAGACAGAAAATTTGAAAAATTGAATGAGAGAGCTTTAAGATTAGTATGCAATGACTATGAAAGTGCATACAGTGACTTACTTTTAAAAACTGGTAAGAAAATGTTGCATGTAAACCGAAAAAATAACCTAGCCGAACAAGTTTACAAAATTATAAATAACTCAGCACCACCCATTAAAAGCTCTATTTTTAAGAAACAAGTAACTCCGTACAACATGAGAGATTGCAATAAGTTAACTGTTCCTCGTTTCAACACAATTCTGTATGGTAAAAGATCAATTCGGTATCAAGGTCCCTCGTTATGGAATACTCTACCCTCTCACATTAAATGTTGCCCCGACATAGGTTCTTTCAAAACTGAATTGAAGAAAAGCAATATTCTTAGTGTCTGTGATTGTGGAACATGTATAATATGCCTAAGAAATTCATTATAAGCCTAAGCATCTTAACTTAGGAAATCTGTACATAGCCTATTTCATATACCATTTGTACATACTTCATATTTTCATCTTGTTTTGTTATTTTAACCTGTCGGTCAAAAGCTTTATAGCTTGTGTTACTTGTTTTTACTGTCATCACCGACTTTAAATAAAATTTTACTTTACTTTTACTTTACTTTATCATTGTCAGCTAATAGTAAATAACATGTCACATGAAATATTGTCCATTAGATTTTTGATATGATTAGTAATAGTTTGGTGACCTGCTATGTGAATGCATACAGGCCAGAAGACCAGGCTAATGCAGCCATAGCCATGCTGGGAGAGCAGTGTGTGTAGAACTGTGGAAGAAATACTCCTAGGGAAATACTTTCAAAATGTCACAATAAAGCCACTAAATGTTAGTTTAAAGATCCGGGGACAAACTTTATGACAGTAACGTAACATACAGTGAAGAAGGGCTGTGAAAGTAGTGGCAGGTGCCCAGTAGCTGTTACATAAAATTAGGCCTAAATGTTCACATTTCAGTGTGTGCAAAAAATCTCCCTTACGAAATGGAGGCACTGCCATGCCACCTAGTGGGCAGGCAGCGCAATAATAGAACAAATTGCACCTAACTGAGGCAGGGGAATAATATTCTCAGAGTGTTGGGCAGCAGAGACTTAGGTGGGATTTCAAGTAAATTTCAAAGTTTTAAAATTCTTGGGCAGCAAATCTGCTAACTTGTTGAGGTGGGGGGGGGGGGCCGGAGGGGGCTAAGGAAGGGGGCAAAGGAGGGGGGAGACAAGGACTCCCTGGCAGCCAATCAGTGAAGCTGGCCTCTTTGAAAAATTAAATATTCAACTGACTCCACTTCATTATGATAATGTTTCTGTTCCACAGATGTGCCTGAGGTTACTTTCCCTGAGTGGTTATTCATAAATCTTACCCCAATTTTGGCGATCATCTTGTGCCCCGTCACTTTGGAAAAGTTTCAGTTCTGTAAAAGGTGAAACACTTGTGCTTAAGAAAAAAAAACATGCAAATTAAAGAATTCCCATTTGACTTCATTTCATGAATAAATTATAGAAAAAAAATTAGGTGCAAAGTTTCTTGACACCGAAAGTTTATAATTTTACTGACAGTAATTTTGTAATGTTTACAAAGGGTGTAAATAATTTTAATGATAATTATCATAGAACTGACGAAATATGAAGAAAGAACAACAGCTGCATTGAATAAAGTATTTGTTGAAATCTATTCAAATATTTCAGACTACCATAATACAAACCTAACCTGCCACTGAAAGGAGAATGAAAGAGGGAATTCAGAAATCATAAATCCCTACAACAATTTTTTTTTCCTTAGCTCGATAAAGTTTGTGCTGCTGGACCCATGCAAACTGTTTATCACTACCTAAATAAATGATCTTCCTCAAAACAGGCCTCTTTCTAAAATGAGGGTCGAATGAGCTAACTTTCAGACAAAGATGCAATGAATGCAGACAAATATTTCACAACAAGATAAAGCATCAGTTCTTACTCTTTGACAACATCCTGATCGCGAAGACAATGACGACTACGACCATGCAACCAAGAATGGTGCATCCTGTGATTATACCAGCCAGCTTCACATAGTTGGCTGAAACAGGGTTTTATGAGTTAGTAAACGTGCTATACCAGAAAACTGAAACACAGGAAATTATTTCTATTGATCAAACTTAATTTGCTTACTATGGAAGTGAGAAAATGAAATAAAACATCCTTTTGTAATGTTTGTGAAATACTCTTTAGTAATATGTTTGTGAAATGCTCTTCATTTTCTTAGACCTAGAGGACACTGGTATCCAAATACCTTTGACTTGTATTTTCCCGAGCATCATGTCTGAAGCAGATTCCTGAACGGTCATTCGACAAAACTTATTCTCTGGATGATCCTTGAAGATCAGGCAGACTTCGTGGTTTTTGCTGATGTTAAAATGTCTCTCAATTACAGCGCTGGCCTGTAAATATGATATTTCAATTATTAAATTGTGCTATATTGTATCCAGAGTCTTATTGTCATTCACATTCATACCAAAACAGCTTTGCAGGTTAATTGACTAGTAACATGATCAATTATTATAACCTATTTCCGTGGTATGACTTTTCTATAAGTAGTGAAAAAAGTTGCTGATAGCAACTCTTTTACCTGAGATATATTGCAATTTTGGTATTTTGCTGTCTCATTTCCTGAATGAACCTGGATGCAAATTTCAATGGCTGGTTTGTAATCTTTGCAACCAGGCAGAACCTTTACTTCCCAAGAGACAGTCAAGGATTCCCTGACTAATTTGATGTGTGAACTGTTGAAGTCCAGCTTAGGAAGACCTGTAATATATTTGAATGAAGATCACCATGCGATGGGACATACACATTTTTGAGCTCACAGTCTTTAGAGAAAAAAATCTGACCTCAAAAGACGAATCATAGCAAAATTACTTCATAAAATTTACTTCATGTGTTGATTCAGCAGTATGCCTTTTATTTCTAAATATGTCTGCAATGAATGAAAATAGTGGTTGTATATGGGGTGCTTGTACCTACATTCATGAGGCACAACAGCCAATTTCCATTCCCCTGCATGCTTTGGTGGAGTCCTGACGTTCTGCATGTTGTTGATTAGACATTGGTATGATCCTGAATCAACAGCAGTTACATTCCTAAGAAGCAAAATAAAACCAATGACTGATTGTGTGACACATTTTTGAGGATGTATTGCAACGAAGGAAATCAGTTTGGCATTGCGTTTATACTATAAATATATATATATGTCATTTCAGGGAACAAAACAACAGAGAGAGTCATAATAATTACCAAATCTTCTTTACTGCTTGTTACTCACCTCAGTGAAATAGTTTTATCCCCTACTTGAATCTCATGTCCATCTTTCATCCAAGTGTACTTGGAAATCTCTTTAGGATTGCCTTTCCTGGTCACTTTACAGCTCAAAGTCAAATTGGAAAATTCCATGGGATGATCATGCATTGCTGACAGAACCTTTGTGTGGTATGGGTCTTGAATTGAAAAATAATCACAATTGAAATACTCAACAATTTCTGATTTTTATAAAAAAAGATATGTGATTAATTTTTTCTAGTTTTTTCTGAAAAATAATCACAATTGAAATACCCAGCAAGTTTTTGTTGAAATAGTGCAAATGTCATTGATGCACTACATGAAATTTTTTTAGATTCATATTACTTACAGAATACAATCATTTTATGTGAAGTAGAAAGCATCTTCGATGTGCCTGAAACATTTTGAACTGCAGTACAAGTCACAATACTGCCTTCATCTTTGACCCTAACGTCAACAGAAAATCGCAAGCTTAGAGCAGCAGTCCCTTCAACCAGGTCCATAGACACCACAGGCTTTCCATTGTACTCCACTTTAATGAATCCTGCATTAAAATAGATCAGATTATCTGTTAGAACATCTCTTGGATTGTAGTGAGGTTGCTGACAGGAATTATGAAAGGCCCCTTGTTGGATATCTATAGTAGGTAAGGTGAACTTCCAACTTCTGTAAAATCCAGCACTTATTTATGTCCCTCCTCTTTTTCAAAAAAGCTAAAGAAACACTACGTAACAAATTATCAGGATCATTGTCATATGTGACCTGCTCCACCAAAATGTGTTCAAACTAGGCAATTCATATTTCCAAGAAATGAAAAAAATGTGTAAAAAGGTCACATTTTGAGAGCTAAAAAACGGCCTCAAAAATAGGTTTAGCAGACATGCAGACGTCTGTATTTAGTATTTTGAGGTCTTAGCAGACGTCTGCATTCACAGATAATCTAACCATAACAGACCGTCTGCAGCACTTGTTGCAGACCGTCTGCAGTAGAGAATTCAGACGTCTTGCATTTGCATGTTTTGCCCTGTTAGCAGACGTATGTTGTTTCAGTATTTTTTTGCAGAATTACATGAAAATGTGTGATTTAAGAGTAACCAGACATCTGTGACTGTTATATTTTTAAAGCAACCAGACATCTGTAACTGGTACATTTCAATGGTATACAGACATCTGTAACTGGTGTATTTTTAAAGCAACCAGACGTCTGTAATTGGTACATTTCAAGAGTATACAGACGTCTGTAACTGTTATATTTTTGTGCAACCAGACGTCTGTTATTGGTACATTTCGAGAGTATCCAGACGTCTGTGACAGGTGTATTAAAGAAATTGATACAACAATGTCTGTAACTGTACAGAGTATGCATAATACAGACGTATGGATCTCCAATATTTTTAGAGTCTGCTAAGACAAGATGCTGATGTCGTCCAGACATCTGTGATAGTACTGCTAGTTCTTGATCAAACTTTGGCTGTCTGCTGTATCCACAAAATGGTTAATTCCAGACGTCTGGAAGACCTTTAAAATGAATTCCAGACGTCTGTAAAGATACAAATTAGTAGTTTAACAGACGTCTGCAATCTCCATTTAGCAGAAAAAGCAAACATCTGTATGTCTGTAACTCCTAAAAAATGGCCTGTTTCTTATATGCATTTTGATGTTTCTTAGCTTTTGGTACCACATTACAGCCAAAGTCTTTTTTTTTTAAATAATTGAGACCATTTCTACGACTCAATGATTTTGAATTATCAAAACTTGGTGTCCGTGTTAATTTTCTCAGTTCTTTCATTGCAATGGCTGGAAATTCAAATGCCATTTTCTCAAAGTTTGATGTTTCGCATCATCAACGTACGAAGTGTCATATCTTTGGATTGGGTGAAGATATCAAAACATATGAACCATCATTTTAAAGTACAATTCCAGTACAATTAAGTCATTTTCACAACTAAATAAGACAGGAGATCGACTTTGAACTCATTTTGGTGGAGCAGGTCAGATATTACAAAACTGCAACATTTGCAGTCGATAAACATTCTTTTGCATTTCCTTCACTTTATTTATTTATTTTTTCCATACCTCCTCCACTCCACACCAGTTTTACTAGCCTGCTTTTACCTTGTATCACTTTTGTGTCTCTGGTTGGTTAATGCACTTTTCAGTTTCCTTTGGACAGAACTGATTTGCTCTTAAATGATGCTCTATTTAAGGCATTTGTGCAGTTTTATTCCAAATTTTCGACATTAGAGTCTAATAAAACATGTCAAGAGAAAAAAAAATTTGGGGGGGTCACTGCATCTTTTAATAGGAAAAAATTCAATTTTTAGCTTATAATCGGATAAAAACACTAAAATAGAGGCCGAGGGATGATTTATAATAGTAGAAATGCAAATAAGGTGTCAAATGAAAGCAGAGATCAGCTCTATATGACCCCGGACCCTCCCGAGCAGCAACGTAAATCCAACCTTTTGCTATGTAATTTTTTTGGTTAGAATCAAACGTTGGGCCAAACATTGTATGACAAAGGTAGGGCAAAGGTAATATCCAAACGTTGCACTCAGATGAAAAACCAAACGTAGGTCGCAACCTTAGTAAGAGGTTGGCAGATAGTTTGTTTTATAGTTTGGCCTAACGTTAGCGTCACACGTAAGTCATACCTTTGGTTGAGAGGTTGGAAGAACGTTTGGTTGTAACGTTTGGCTAAACGTGTCAGTCATACGAAAGTCATACCTTTGGTCGAGAGGTTTGAAGAACATTTGACTGTTACGTATGACCATACCTTTGATTCATAGGTTTGTCGAAAATTCATATATTATTATATATATTAGCATTTGAGAGGTTTTTAAAACCTTAGACTATTACGTTAGTCATACCTGGTTGAGAGGTTTGAAGAACATTTGACTATTACGTATGACCATACCTTTGATTCATAGGTTTGTCGAACATTCATTAGAGAGGTTTTTACAACCTTAGACTATTACGTATGACCATACCTTTGATTCATAGGTTTATCAAAGGTATGGTCGAACATTTGGCAATACGTAAGTTCCAAGGTTTCTCCAACGTGTTTTTGATATGTATGGACAACGTTTGAAAGTAATGTTCAGGACAAACGTCTGATCATACGTATCTGCCAAAGGTTTGTTGAAGGTTTGCACAAAGTTGCGGAGCCTAGGATCCTGATTCTCAGAGAGCCTTGTAGCGCCATCTATTCCATACCTTTTCCAATCTATCTGGTAACTTTGAGTTTATAAAAACTCCAACAAGATGCTTTCTGGTGATGATTGAATGAAGCCATGAAGACATAGTAGATAAACCAGCACCAAAAATTTCAAAATATATATCTCTTAACAGGCGAAAGATTAGCTTGACCAAAAGAAATAGGCGAAGTACTCCTCAACCACAAACGAGCAAGAGAGAATCAGTTAGGACCGGAGTTGAACTGAGCCCACTTGCAACTGAATGCCACCTATCCAGCAGGCCAATTTGGATTGGGATTTTTCCAACTCTTCAGAGTTGCAGCATTAATCCCTTACAAGGTAAGTGAATATTCTTATTTTATTTTAGTCCTTAAAAGGACTGCAGACTGCTTGGTAAAACGAGGAAGAAAAGTCTACAAATTTTGGAGCCAACTTCAGTGCTTGCTGCTTGGCTCTGCTCTCTCTATCTCTCTGTTTTTCTCTTCTCTTCACTGTTTTAATTTGTGTTTTCTCTTTGCAGATCTCCAACAGTCAATTGACCAACCAACCATCCCTTCAAAACCTCCAAAAAAGTAAAATAAAATAATCCCCCCCCCTAAAAACAATTCCTGCAGTAAAATCATATGAGTTTATTTAATCATAATGAGGGCCAATATTCGAGGGCTTTATTTAATTAAATTAAATTTTTTTTGAGGCAGGCCCGGGTGGCTGGGTCCGCCTGAAGCAATGCGGCAGCCCCAGGCCCATCCGAGCGCTCCGCCCCTGGCCGGCGCCCCCCTGCTTTGAAGAAATCAACGTCTCACATTGCCGATTGACAGTGTCACTGTGAAGCATACACTACCTCCACAGTCCGTCCGATGGTGTCAGATTATCCACAATACTCCTGCTAACATTTCTGGTTGGTTAAAATATGTATTTCTGTGGAATAACTGCTGTTCTTGGCCGAAATACGACGGAATACACACCACTCGCTCGCCATGGCGTCCATCTTGTCGGATGTTTGCGCATCCGCAAGACACAGCGCGCTGGGCTGGCCTGCCACGCCTGACGCCCCAGAGGCGTATAACGACCATTGCTCCAACGTTGGGGGTACGTAGTCAAAGGAGGTTGGAGAAATACGCATTATTTTCGATATATACGTACGTAGTAATCTCGTAACCAATTGTCGACAAAATGCGTAGTTTCGTAACGTTGGGTCCGATGTGAATGGGAGGTTTAATGCTTCCTTAGACCAACGTTCCTCAAAGGAAATTGTCCAGAAGGGGAGGCGCTTTTTTAAGTTATGGTCTGAGTTTTTTTTTTTTTGCCCAATAAAGATGCCAAAAATGGCTCAATTTCAAGTAGAAAGCCCATGGAACAGGGATTAAAATTAAAAATTCAAATAGTGCTGGTTCTCTTCTTTCATTTGACATCTTATTTGCATTTCTACCATTAAAATTCATCCCTCGGCCTTTTGTTGAAGTCTTTCTTCAGATTTTAAGCTACAAATAGCTTTTTTTTTTCTAATGAAAAATACATTGACCCCCCTGAAAAAAAAAATTCTTTTTTTTCCTTGACATACTTTCTTGGAAGCCTTATGCCGAAAATTTGGATGAAATATTCGGAATTGCCTTTAATGCAGCAGCATTTGAAGAAATAGCAGCGTAGCCCTCAAAAAGTTCAAAAGTGCATTAACCAACCAGAGGTCTTGAAAATATAATCTTTCCTTGTGTGTTACTACTTTGTGTAATAGATATTTACCTAATAATTTGATCATTGCAATATTATGTTTTCATTATTAATGAAATAACATGGTTGATGACTTCTGTACTCTTTGATCCACTAAATTGTTATGGCATATTTATCAATTTTAATATTAAAAATCACATGATCATCTTAATAGTACGATTGTTATGAAGAACTTAGTGTAATCGTATTTCATCTTTTGACACTCATCAGCTCATCTCCTTTTGTCTCATCTCATCCCATCTCATCTCATCCCTACTCATCTCATCTCATCTGGGGTGCCCAAAAAACAAACTTTTAAGTTTCTCTGGGTACCCCTCCAACAAGCTACTGTTTACTACTTTCATGTTTTGTAATGCTGTAAAGTTCTGCTTTGTTAATAAATAAACTATCTATTTATAAGGTAAGGTCCCAGTGCAGTTAAATATTATTTGTTACAAAAATGGATTTCGAAACCATGATGCAAAAGAAAAATACTTTTAATGTGAAAGGTGTATTTTTCAGTGCATGTCATCTTTTGGAAATATCAATAAACAATTACCAAATAGTGTTATCCAGGAACCATTTTAGTAATGATCTTTCATTGATTAAGTTTCATGACTCATATTAGCAATTCATCCCTCCCGAGCAGCAACGTAAATCCAATCTTTTGCTACGTAATTATTTGGGTTAGAATCAAACGTTGGGCCAAACAACGTATGACAAAGGTAGGGCAAATTTAATTTCCAAACCTTGCCACTCAGATGGAAAACCAAACGTAGGTCGCAACGTTAGTAAGAGGTTGGCAGATAGTTTGTTTTATAGTTTGGCCTAACGTTCGAGTCACACGTAAGTCATACCTTTGGTTGAGAGGTTGGAAGAACGTTTGATTGTAACGTTTGGCTAAACGTGTCAGTCATACGTAAGTCATACCTTTGGTTGACAGGTTTGAAGAACGTTTGACTATCACGTATGACCATACATTTGATTCAAAGGTTTGTCGAACATTCATTTGAGAGGTTTATAAAACCTTAACTATTACGTAAGTCATACCTTTGGTTGAGAGGTTTGAAGAACGTTTGACTGTTACATATGACCATACCTTTGATTCATAGGTTTGTCGAACATTCATCTGAAAGGTTTTAGCAACCTTGGACTATTACGTATGACCATACCTTTGATTCATAGGTTTATCAAAGGTATGGTCATACGTTTGGTCATATGTAAGATCCAAGGTTTCTCAAACTTGTCTTTGATATGTATGGATAATGGTTGAAAGTAATGTTCAGGGCAAACGTCTGATCATATGTATCTGCCAAAGGTTTGTTGAAGGTTTGCACAAAGTTGCAGAACCTAAGATCCTGATTCTCAGAGAGCCTTGTAGCGCCATCTATTCCATACCTATTCCAATCTATCTGGTAACTTTGTAATTATAAAAATTCCAACAGGATTCTTGCTGTTGACAATTAGATGAAGCCATGAAGAAGAGTTGATACACCAGTTACAAAAAAATCCACATATGTACTTTTAAAAATGTGAAAGCTTATCGATGGTGAAAGTGCAAAATCTCGTATGTCAAAAAAAGCAATTTTTCAAAAATTGGAAAAAACTATCACAGATCTTTTTTTATGGTAATGTTTATCAATATGTGAGTTAGGCTCAACTTAATTTATAGAAAGTGACACCCTGTTTTAGCATAACTTTTTGTCAGTGGTCGTTGACCCCTAGCATTGATGTTACCATCAGAAATGATTGAAAATGTTGACTTACAAGGTTTTGCACTTTCACTTTCTTATAAGTTAGTAAGTTTCAAAACCTTGTAACTTGACCATTTATCACATTTTAAAGCAACTTGCAGCATTGAATGTACCTCTAATCTCTAGGTAAACAGTAAAAAATATAAGTTGACCATGATAAATAACAACAGCTACTTTTAATTAGTGGCTACAATGGCAAGAATGAGGAAAATTACACTTTTTTCAAATTTTTGTGCACGCTCTTTTTCAATAGCCTATATCACCACAATAAATATAGGGAGGTAAAAAATTTTTAAAAAGGAAATTTCCTGTGAGCCATACAAAACATACCACAACCATAATTTGTCAAAAAAGGTTGAAATATCCTAAATATGTGCTTCAAAGTTCTAATTTGAGTTACGAGGTTTTGCACCTTCACTTTTTTTAACAAATCGACATAAAAGGTTTGGTGAAATCACTCTGTTACAGCTTCCAAAAATAGCAAAGAGGCAAGGTGACCAATTGACAACATGTATTGGATATTGAATTAGTCATTCCAGTCAAAACCTAAAAATGGCAAAATTTTGACATACGAGATTTTGCACTTTCACCATCGTTATCCTGTTTTTAAAAAAATTAAAATTTTCCACACCCACAAAGATGCATATGAGAATTGTATAAGAACCGAGTTTAATGATACCTCATTGCCACTGTCCTAGATGCCGAGAATGTTCCAATTTTATCACGGTAAAATTGCAGTAACATTTTCAATTTCACCATGCAAGGTAAGTGTTTTTTATATAATTTTATCTTATAGTCCCTCAGACCAGGCGTCCACCAGGGCCAGGACAAGACCAGGAACCATCAGGAAAGTGAAATTGACAGTTCCCCATCCCTTCAGCATGTTGTCCTGGTCTTCCTGAAGCCTTCCTCATGCTGTCCTCGTCTTTTCTGAACGCTTCTTGGTGCTTCAGCGCTTTCAGAAGAGGCAAACATTTTCAGCATCCAAATTTTGCTCCAGAGCAAAATTTGGACACTGAAATTGATTTCCTAGTACCTTCAGCGACTTGTCCTTGTTATCCTGATGATGTCTCAAAGGCTCCCTGGCTTTCCTGAACCCTTCAGGAACCCTTCAGCATATTTTTGAAGCTGTCCTGGACCTTTCTGCGCTGCTGACAGCTTCAAGAATGTTCAGGAAGGCTTGCTGAAGGTATGCTGAAGGCGCTGAAAGCTTGCTGAAGGCATGAGGAAGTATTGAGGAACCAATGCTGCGACTACCAAGAAACTATTGGGAATGATGAGGAACACAAGGAAACCTTGCAGACAGCTCGCAAAAGCTGTCAGGAAAGCACAGACAACTTGCAGAAGCTGTCAGGAAGGTGCAGACAACATGCAGAAGGTCCCAGGAAAACACTGAAATATGTGCAAAACGGCTACGAACAAGATGTCATATCAAGAAAAATGAGAAAAAATGGCATTCAATCTGCCAACAAATAACATTCCTAATGCTGTCTGGAGGGATTCCTTATTGTCCTGTCCCGTGTTTTTACCCTTCCTGGAGTGTTCTGCACCCTGTCTGCAGACAGAATGGAGAAGGTCTCAGGAATGGAGCATCTGATGCTGAAGATATGCTGAAATGGCCAAATTTGCTTCTCCAACCCTTCCTGGTCTTGTCCTGGCTCTAGTGGACGGCCCCCATAAGTGGACTTGTAGACTGCTCAGTAAAATGAGGAAGAAAAGTCTATTAATTTTGGGAGCATCCTTCTTGGATAGCTCTGTTTGTACTGCTTTAATTTTTTCTGCTTTATATTTGCAGATCTCAACCAAAATACATTAAAAAAATCCCCCCAGCCAGCCCCCCGCCCGACGCACCCTACCTTTACAAAAATCCCTTCATTGCCAAAACATACCAGCATGAATAATAATAATCAATAATAAAATTTTCACAAACTTCATGTCCACATTGGGACATGAAGAAGACACATTTCACTGGTCAAGTTGTCCGGTCTAGATCCGTCCGGTCTGGATCCGCCCCTGAAAACTATATATATTGAAAACATCACATCAGATCAAGACTCACAAGAGACTTACCTTTCAATCCAGCGCCAGGGTCTAGCGACGTATCCACGTCCATGCGTCCTCCCGGGTTTGGTAACCGGGTATATCCATCCAGAACGGGGTTTATATGTCCAATATTCAGTCCATAATTGAATCACAATTACTGAAACAGCTGATCGAGTCATTCCTGGGCAACCATACAGTTCGATTTTTCACATTGCCGCGGCCTAAATCTTTTGCAATAAAGCATTACGACCGTCCAAAACATGCTCAAGTCGTAGCCAAGTAGTTAATCTATATAGCACACCAGATTATGAGGCTTGTCATTGCATTAAATCCTTCGTTATTAGCAAAAACACCATCCGAGATTTCTCAGATTCGAGTCAGCCCGCCATTTTGCCTTCTTGTTTGCAAGTGCGCATGTGCAAGAGGGGGCAGGTGCATCCAGACGCTGGATCCTAGAAGGCGGGAAGACGGTCAAAGACCGTCAGACCAACATTAAAATGCTTCGTAGAGTCAGATACGGCTTGTATCACTCGTATCTACGTCTAAAAGTATGTATTAACGTCTGAGAAATGTGTCGACAAATTATGTAGTTTCGTAACACTGGGTCCGATGTGGATTGGAGGTTTAATGCTTCGTTAGACCAACATTAGATCTACCTCAATGTCCGCGAGGGACGTCTAATCAATACAAATCATGAAATTAAAAACCTCAATTTTTGGACTATTTAGTTTGGAACAAAGTAAAATCAATTTACATTTTACAAAGCAAACTTCTGAGAAATTTTGGGTTTCTTTTGTTTTTGTTTATTTAAGTACTACAATAAATATTAAATATATTGGTATAAATATGATATCCCAAGTGTCCAAGTATATTACATGCTGCACTTATTGAGAGCAAAAAAGTTCTAAACGTACAGATATAGGTCAAAATTAATGTAGGATCATCCTTTCTTATTTTTTTTAGATTGAATGAGGTAGACCTAAAAAATAGGGTAAGTTATGATGTTTGACATACACATTGAGAGAGATAAGAAAACTGAAAATACCTTGAGTTGGGTGCATTTTGGGCACAAGACATGTTGCATTTCTTGTTTCATTTTCAACAAAGCCATTTTCCAGCCCAGTGAGTATTGGTGGTTCAAATTCTACAATTATGAAAGGCAATAAAAACGATCAGTTAAAAAAAAAAAGACATAATATATTGGAGGTAATCCAAACTGCATACATAGATAATGAAAACTCGACTTGAGAGTGTAACTACCAGAAAGATCCACCTTCACAGGGATATTAGATCAGGTCTGAATATTATGAACAGTCCAATATTTCATGAGAGTTTATCAACACACCCCTTATCTTGAGCTCCACTGTGGCAACATACTCTTCTGAACGGCTGAATATGCATGTGAATGTGTCCTCTTCTCTGACTGAAACATTTTGGATTTTTAATCCTCCTGTAGTTACGTCAATGGTCATTCGCCCAGTAACAAAGACTTGTGGTTTTGCTGCAGTACATATATATATATTATAACATTAGCCATAGTACAGTGGTACAAGTTAAGTAATATAGTACAATTCGACAGTACGTATCTATAGCCGAGGATAGCACTTTTGTAAGCAGGTACTTTTGAAGATTATAGTCAGCTTGCAAGACTGACACATGTAATATTTGGCCTTGACACAATATCAGTAAAATGACTGAACCACTTTTAAAAAGATAACCCCGTGCTAAGTGTTCATACAATCTGGTACAGCAGCATAAATGCAATTTCACACTTGTCTACATGCAAAGACTCACAAGTGTATCATAATACGCCAAGTTTTAGCAGTTCGTGAAATTAAATGCATGTGGGGACAACCGGAAAATAAAGGAATATGATGTATCTCAGAATACTGAGGTTGCACCTCTCCATTCCCTGGCTTCAGAAAATGAATGATATTTCAGTAACAGTGTTTTATTATACAATTATTCAACTGAATAAGGGTGTGCAGATCATCCAAAGAGAGTATGTTTATATATTCTTAAAAGATTATTGAAATTGATAACCTACCTGCTAAATGTTGCCTGTAGAAAGCAACATTGTTGGTCATGTTCTTACAGTCATAATCTTGCTGGTACCAATTGTATTTAAGACTGATGCTTGGTGTGTTATCAGATATGTATCCTGGACAGGTTAAAGTGACAGTGTCCCCTTCAAATACCCAGATTGTATGTTTATCAGAGGGAACCGCCGCTGTAATGAAAGATGTACTTAACCAAGAGATTTTTCAAGAGAAACCCAGGTATATTCTTCTGTAGAATGCCTCATTATCAATAAGTATTTATAACTAGTATCACTGATATTGCCGTACGGCAATATCGGATAATCCCCCGCGGCCCCCATAGCTCCCCAGCCCTGCTTACTCTCCCCTTCCAAATTATGTTTAGGCAACCAAATTTCATAATGATCCGTAAAGACTTTCTTGCGTTTGAACATATTATAAAACGCTTTGGTGACCCAAAAAAGTGACATGAACTTTTCAATGTCACACACTATTCTGCAACGTGCGTCATACACCATCAATCCATCATGCTAAACAGACCTTTCTAGTGATATGTGACACTTTGCTGTAAACTAAATAGGAATCTAGATATGAACCTGTGAAAATTGCATTTTTGGACGTCCGTAGCGCCAAGAGCGTTTGTGCGAGCAGTCCATAACTTTGTGAAGTTTGTACACTGGGGTAGCGCTGTAAGTGTTATTAATTTCATCTCTCTACAATCATTCCTTCCCTGTTTCTTGAAAAAATGTTTTGAAACATTTTCGGGATGTCCATTTTTCAAAAAATCATATCTAGAAAATGTTTTAAATAATTTGCTCATAACTCATTAGTATCATGAAATTTCGCATGGGGTAGCGCGCAATTGAGATGCATATTGCCTCTTGCATTCAGAAGTTTACCATTGATAGTTTTGAAGAAATCTAGAATTTCCTGAGCTATATAAGAATAATAATAGGTAAACAAAGAATATCAATATAATCCCCCGCTCGCGCAAAAGGTTCTTTATACTCTGGCCTGAATTATCCATTAGGCTGAGCAGGCTATAGCCCAGGGCCTCATAATGGGTGAAAAAAATATTATATTTGCCTAAATGTGTGCAAAGTCAAAAATAAGTAGGCCTCAATTGCATATCAAGGGGCCCAAAATTGCCTCCAATTTATAATCACAGAACTTGCAGCCTAGAAAAATCAGTTTAAAGAGTTTTATATGCAAGGTGTTTCACATGAAGATCCTCTGGTATCATCGCACAATTATGCCCACAGAAATTTGGCAGAAAAATCATAGAAATTGTATAAAATGATCTAAAAAATTCGATGATGTTTGCAAATTTATTACATTATCACAGAAACATGTACAAAAACCAAAGAAATGTCAGCAACAATAATCATAAATATTTCTGCAATAGTCACATATTTTTAAAAAAATGTATGAATGGTAGAAATTCCAAAAATTATTATACACACAAATTTATGTGATTATCTTACAAATACATGCCATAATTAGACGTAAAAAAACATTTCCTTGCCTATTGTAGAAATTTCTATGACTATCTGAGAAATATTTATGCAATAACAGATGAAAATGTGCTATCTTGGAAGAAGTGTATGTATTCCCGTTTTTCCTTCGATTTTCTCACATTTGGTTATTTTTGCACATCATTTTTACAATTATTGTAGACATTTCCATAATTGCTGCATTTTTACAGATATTATCATGATTGCTGCGTTTACTTCTGTTTTTATTGTAGATTTAGTCGTAAGTATTGCAAGAAAAGGCCCGATATTTCACCCACATTTTTGTTGATAACAGAGGAACTCTGTAGTCTCATGATATGTATATTAAATCAGGCAGAACATTGTCAACCTCAGTAAAGGCAGAGACTGATTTCCTTTTTGTTGGCTACCATGCATGTAACCTTGGACAGAAGACTAACGGTCACACAAAAAGCGATCCGTTTATTAGTTTTTATGACAATTTTAAAAGAAAATTTTGTTTGGGAGACATTGCTTGTAAACAGAAAGTAGGAATCACAACGTAGGAAAATTTTGTGGTGATTGGCGATCTCAGGTCATTTAAGGTCCAGCACGGGGCCTCACATTGAGGTTCAGCCTAAGGCCTCACGATACCTTGATGGGGACAAGTGGGGGAAGAGGGAGTAGCAGGGGCAAAATTGGGGCCAAAATGAGAGATAACTGATATAGTGGAATAAATATATGCTCATTCGTATGAAGAAAGGTTAAATTTCTTTGGTATAAAAAGATATCAAATGAAGAAGAGTCAATTTGAGTGACTCAGAAACTGACTATTTTATGTCTCATGTGGTGTTCAATTTTTTTCAGTGCCATACATGTGCTAAATAAAAAAAAAATAAAAAATTCCGTCCCACACCCATCCCAAGTACAATCATGTCCCCCACCCCTTCCAATTGCCTTGGCATTGATACTCACAATAGCTGTCTAACTATATCTATTGAGTATGTTATGGACTGTGGTCAGTATGCTCACAGTTCTCTTATTAAACGGCAACAGCTAATTTCACAAAATATAGATGTAGACACTTGTTTCATGGTGGAGAGGTTTAATGAAGAAAGCAGAAGGGAATACCTTCCAAACAGTTACAGATCATGCCTATGATGACTATTCATATATTATTCCAGGTGCTGTTGGTCAAAAATGCACCTGAGTGGTAACGGTACAGATTATGTAAAATATTTGTATTAGAAGTATCAATATAGGCTGCATAGCAGCAAACCTTCAGCAAAAAAAGGACACGACTAAAGAACACAATTACACCATGAAAGTGATGCCAACCAAATTGCATGTTATAGTCCTTGTCATACTTACGTGGAATCTCAAGTTTTTTTTCTATGCTGTTGAACTGTGATGTCAGAGATGACTCTATTCTAGCATTGCAATATATGTAAATTAACTACAAGCTGTGATGTCATTTCAAACTGGGTCAGATTCCCCTGCTTCTAGCCAATGCGAATCCACCAAACTGGGCATCACAGTTTCAACACAGTGTCAGAGTCAAAATTGGGTCTGGGAAAAACCCATGCAAGTTTAACATCACAGCCTCTCAGCCAATGGGCTGCCAGAACAAATATACAGAACATAAGCCATGTGTTTACAAACAAATTGTCAAAGCCTTCTGTTTATACCAACTTCCATTAAAGTTTAAAGTTGTAAGTTAGCAAGTTTGTAGATTTATCAAACAATTCTGTGGGGATTATAACAGTTGTCTACTGTGAATGCTCACAAAGCTGCCATTTGGTAGGATTAGACTGGTGACTGCTGTGATAAATCATTGGGATCACAAATGTAATGCTTCCTTCAATACATCAATGTTTGAACTGTGATGATGTAGTTTACGGTCAGCCCATTGGCTATCAAGCTGTGATGACGTAGTTGTAGGGGCTATCCCTGATAAAACTCTTACTCTGACACTGTGTTGAAACTGTGACGCTCAGTTCAGGAGGATCAACATTGGCTAGAAGCTGGGGAATCTGACCCAATTTGAAATGACATCACAGCTTGTAGTTAATTTACATATATTGCAATGCTAGAATAGAGTCATCTCTGACATCACAGTTCAACAGCATAGAAAAAAAACTTGAGATTCCACGTAAGTATGACAAGGACTGTAATATACATGTATACGCAGGAGTGCCCAGTCTTGGCGTTGATAATATAAAGGGTATGCTAAACTATTGAAAGGCCTAACTAGACTAATTTACACATATTATGGAGCAGTTTCATGCAAATAAAAGGAATAGGGTGTGAGCTGTGGGTCAGAAACGAAAAACTATATTTATTTGTATTTTTAAAATTTTTCTTAAGATTCCCAAAAGTATTAAAAACACCTATCAATCAGACCATCAGAAGGCACTAAAGCATTATACATGTAATGTAAATCAAATTTCATCTATGGATGTGAGATATTGGCCAAGTTTTGGCCTGGAAACAAAAAATGAAAATAATTTTTATATTTTTTGTCAATATTTCAACAGGTCAAGAATATCAATGAAACACACCCACAAAAGGAACAACTATATCATATAGGTGACATGTGTAACAAATTTCATCCATGTACATGCAATAGTGGCCAAGTTTTGGCCAATAGATGAAAAAAAAAAGAAGTCTTTTTGACATTTTTCTCAATATCATCAAAAGGCACAACTGGACCATATAGGCTATGTGTGTACCTAATTTCATCCATGCACATGCAATAGGGACTGAGTCCTGGTCCGAAAAGGAAAAAAAAAATTGTTATATTTTTTCTCAATAGTTCAAAAAAGTATGGAATATCCATCAAGCAGACCATCAAAAGGCACAACTCGACCATAAAGGCTATATATGTACCAACTTTCATCCATTTACATGCAATAAGGCCTCAGTCCTGGCCTGGAAACTATCTATCAGCCCGTCGCCTGACCGCCCGGACGCCCGACCACCCGGACGCCTGACCGCCCGCCGGGCGGACGGACAACATTTGACCAGGGTGACTACAATGCCTTCTTCGAACTTTGTTCACTGAAGGTAAAAAATCATTAAGTACTTTGTGTAATAGGCCCTGACCGGATAAGCACTTATTGCTTTTGTGGGGTCCTCTTAGCTTCAATGTTTCACCTAGAGTAAATGAAACTAAAGTGCTTAAAGAAATGCACTGGAATGTTCCTTGTGAGGTCACACTGGTCACATCCCTATTCTACAATGTTATTCTGTATGACATAAAAAGTTAATGAGGTAATATTCTATACTTGCAATGTTACTGAGAGAAGTCATTTAAAGTGTCTCACCACTCGAAAGTGAGGTCAAAAGTTGCATTTTGATAATTTCACACTTCATTTCAATGCATTTGAATAAACATACATATGTATATACAAACAAGAACTCACCATAACTGCATCTGCCAGAAGCATGTGCTATTGCAAGTTGCACCAAGAGGCCAAAAACAATCAATTGAAGAAAATTGATATATTTGCGAACCATGATTAATAAATTGCCTCAACAAAAGACAGGTGGATGTCTTTAATATACATCATCCGCATGGTGCATCAACAAAATGTTCACATCTACTTTTTGCTTCATTGTAACTTCACATAATTCAAAAACTTGAATAAAGGAAGTTAGCAGCTGTTGCCAGATCTTGTACTAATTAAACTGTATTATCAATAGGGAAGTTTACAGATGATTACAGACCACACAAAACATCAATCCATTAAGAATCCATGTTAAATTTTCAGTATATTTGTTGCATATCAAAACAGAATTTTGATAATTATATAGCATTTGGAATCTACATTTTGTGTTACAACCAAGCATAATGCTACTCAACGGCAATTCAACCCAATAAAAATCACTGTATATGATATTACATGCTTTGTATGTATTGTGCATACAGTACATCTGTCTGATCCATAGAAGTAGAAGAAATGGAGGGAAGAACATGCGGACGAATGAGGACAAATTAGATGTATACAGACAAAGAAGAACATGGCACGGAGAGTAATATTCAGACCATGCATGTATCTCAACCATTGAAATTTACACAAAAACTTTAACATTTTCATCCTTGAGGTCTACAGTCATGATAATGTCTCTTGTATCGAGACCCAAAAAAAGGGAAATGCTCACAGATTGTTGCATGAAAGTAGGTTATTGGATTAGTTTTAATGACATCACTGTCAGACTAGAATTGAGAACACTGGTGCTGAACGTGTGCACTGGATTTTATTCATGTTTGACAACTTGGCAGATTACAAGTTTAAGTTGTGTCATGCTTGAGCAATTCTTTTGTTTTTGACAAGTTTGACCAGAAATAGTCCGGCAGACAGTCGTGCTTGGCTGCTTCTGAAGTTGTCATCTGAAGAGTACAGGTTGCTCAATGCTCATCCTCCATGACTGATTAACAAACTTACAGATTAAAATATTTCACAGTTTTTAACAAAACCAATCAAAGAGATCACATTTTGCGTAAGATGGGGATCATTTATTTTCCAGAGGGGGGCTTGGAGTTTTCTTTTGTGGGAAATTATTTATTTCACGGTGAACATGGCAAAGGTAGCAGTAATTTTTATTTCAAGCATGCAAAGTCAGCGAATATTCATTCCTAAATCAAGTCAGACCTTGTTCACAAATACCCCCTTTTTTTTAGACTGCCTAAAAAGATACATATGTTTATTTCACCAAAAAAATATATATTTCACCAAAAATATATATATATTTATTTCACCAAAACTGAGCAGGAAATTGTTAATTTCAAAAAAATAAAAAAACCCTTGAGATTGAAATGGTTGCCCCTTAAATGGGATTTTCAAATTGTGATCTATGCACTCAATTTTAATATAAACATGGAGCCACTGGATGAATGGATAAATCATTAATAATCTGTGCGACAAAAATTCAATGCTGCGCCAATAATAAATATTTATATACTTATAGATATTTACCCATGTAAATTATGGCCTAATAATGTTTTTTCTTGGGGATAAAAGGGCATCTTTGTCCCCCTTGCCCCTCCTGGCTCAGGGCAGGAAGGGTAATTGCCCGCTCTGCCCCCCCCCCCTGTTCCGACACCCTTAGTCTTATACCTTATATCCTGTATTATTCATGCCCTTGGTGGGTTTATTGGAGAATGACACAGTACATGAGAATAGGTAAAGGATGATTGAAACAGCTGTCCAACATACATTGTCAGCCCAGGTGACCTATCCAGAGCTGCAGGAATCAAACCCTGGACCCAGCAATAACAAACTGAGGTTACCCTTCCGTCTATCTAAGGATAGGTTGTATAATGTACTCTGCAATGCCAAATAAGTTTCACTTCCCTCCTCTCTAAAATAGATGGATAGATAGATATATAGATAGATAGATAGATAGATAGATAGATAGATAGATAGATAGATAGATAGATAGATAGATAGATAGATAAATAGATAGATGCAATTAAATTTTATTCCACAAGTTCATTGGACTTTTGTATGTTTTTATGATGTTGTTGGTTAACTGTTAACACCTCTTTAATTATATAATCCTTTGCTTTGAGTTATGCTCCATTGCATCTTTAAGCCAAACAAAATTCCTCAGACCTTCTCCATCTGACACTCACCAAAATTACATATATTTTTTTTATTAAAAGAGAGGTTTTGCTACACGTTTCCGTGTGATGTGTACGAGGGAGTTGCCATGACAAAAATGTAATTAGATAGCACTTGTGCACGTATACGTCACACGTGAACGTGTAGCAAAACCTCTCTATTAATCCCTTACTGGTTAGTGGAAACACATACATTTTATGAAAACTGATTCTCATAATTGATCCAGTAATAATTTTCGGTTGGTTTATTAGTCCAGGGTTTAGAATAAAATGCTGAGAACAACTGAACTATTTGATTTAGTGGATGATTGTCAATGAGAACTTCCAAGTGAGTGAGGTGTCTGAGGCAGAAGGTGTCAAAAACAAAAGAAAGCATTAATTTTCACACGGTTATCAGGTACTTGTTACAACTTTGCAAAAGTGAAAGGTGTCATGACAAGTTTGTCAAACTTGAATAAACTCCAGTGTGCAGATATAGGCACGATATAGGCACAACACGTCAATCTTGTTAATTGGAAGTCAGCTCTTCTGTCTGTCAAGTAGAAATTTATGGAAGTAATTTGTTGCCACAATGTGAACATGAAGTTTAGATTTTTCATATCATTGTGAAATGCTACCACAATTTTGCGTGTTACCGTCACATCTTTGATGTTGCCTCATAAATTTGTGACAATGTCATTTCTACAAAACAATTCTAAGATATTTTCACCTACAGCAGGTTCCAAATTATTAAGTTAAGGCCCAATCTTATCAGTGTCAGTACAACACAATGCTACCAGTAGCCTGGTGACAGACAAAAGGGTAGATAAGCTGTATATATCTACAAGCATCTCTTAAAGTGCTTGCACATTATTTTTTTCCGTTACAGTAGACAAATTTCAAGTGCTTACATCTAGCTGTTTTCAGAGTGTCAATGATGTCATTGAAGGTGCTGCTCCAATCTTCACCATTGAAACAGGTGGTTTTTTCATTGACTCATAAGGAACTTAGTGACATGTATATGTTACCAGTGATGTGTATCGCTACTATGCTGAACATAGGAGAGGTAGCATGTGAGTCAGAAGCAGAGCTGTTGATATGTCATATATTGTGCACACTTGGCAATGTTTGTTTGAGATCTTGTATATCTGCTTCCAACAAATTTATAACAATTATCCTATAACAGTTTTGAGTCTGATACATAAATACATGAATATTATATATATATTATATATATATATATATTTTTTTTTTTCTGTTAGCAGTTTTGGTAACTATGCAATCTATCTTGCTAATGTCTCTTTTGTGTAAGATCAGCAACAATCATTCTAATCCTGCATGTTTTACTCATTATTACAGTTCTGCAAAACTGTGAAATTTTGTCCCCCAAAGCCTTTGCAGGCTCAAACTCAGAAACAAATCAGTGAGGTCATTGGGGAGACTATTACTCAAATGCAATTACATGGTATGTATAGGCTCTGAGTCACTGACAAATTTATGAGTAATAGAAAGCATTGGCATTAACATGGCAGGTATAGGGAATGACATCATTGACAACCTGAAAGAGCAGTGAGCGTAAGCATTATTATTTCGTCTACTGTAATATTAGAGATGATTTCATATTTGTAGACAGCCGTGGTAGAAAAAACATAATTTTTCCTGTAATTTTCATTGATTGAGAGAAGGTATGACACCACTCTTTTCTGAGAAGTGACATTGCATTATACATGGGTGACCATGGCATTCTATTCCATTGATCTAATCAATGGAATTGACTCTAGCTGTTTCAAGTGAGAGTTCACATTATTAGTACAAACATTCTCAATGTCCAATATTCTGCATTCAGATCATTGGGATCAGATGATCCACATACTGATTATTTTTACAGAAACAAACAAATACATGAATGGAACATTTTCTCAGAGGAGGGCTCTGCTCAGACAACATGATAATGGGCTACCAATCGCTGGGTCCCTGGTTTGATTCCCACTATGATTTTTTTACGAATGCTGGCCACATCACTGGATCATCCTCCAGTCCCAATGGACCATTCAGAATTTAAGATTGGGGGGGGGGGGAGTAGGGAATTTTTCTGTCAAAAGTGATACCCCCTTTGGTTTCACTAATATTTGTAGTACCTCCTTTTTCTTGGTATCCTGTCAGAAAAAAGTCATGGGCAAAAAGGTGGTTCCCACTCAAATAAAACCATTCAAACTACCATCCCCCTAAACCCAGTCATAAAAATATTAATTCTGAATAGTCTCTTAGCGCTTCAGAGATATGATGCCATTCATAGTCAGCTTGAGACTGCTGTAATATCAGTTGAAGCAATCAAAACAGGAGTGTGCAAATCAACAGTTCATGAGGAAATGTAAGAGTTCATATGGTTTGCAGTTTGACATGTGTGAACAACTGCCACAATACCAAGTTGGCCTTTGCAGTTCATTGGTCAAAATTATGACATCATTTTTCCTGCCAACTTCACTTGCTTGAAGCAAACTGAAAAAAAGTGACACGCTATTTGCAGCTTGACCAATCACCTGGCAGGATTTTCTGATGTCAGACCAAAGATTTAGCAAAAGTTTTTGTTATTGAGCAAGTCTACAAATATGAAATCATCTGTAAAGCCTCACTTGATCTTAAAAAAAGTTGTATGACAACCAATTCACGTCATGATATTAATCTAGGACTCTGATGTTGTCCTGTGCCAAGACAAACCAATTCAACTGCTCTAGAAAATATAGCATTAAGTAAAAAAACGTGTACTTCTTTTTCCTATAGAATTAGCCTTGCCATCAATACAAGCTCGATTCACACCATTTTCATTTCAAGATACTATTCAAGAGTATTTGTCCAAGTGGTCTTTCTTTCATTTGGGATGAGTTATAAACCTAAGGAATACAGACAATGAGTTTGGTAATGAATTTTAAATGAGCTGTCTCTGAGAAAATCAGGCGGGGGTGTCCGGATGGCCCGACTCGGATTTTGATGAAATTTTCACCAAATGACCTTCAAATAGATTAACGAGGACTGGTGAAGTCCGTTTTGTCATCCGACAAATTTTTCCATGCTATTGGGCC
Source organism: Platynereis dumerilii (assembly GCA_026936325.1). Classification (NCBI taxonomy): domain Eukaryota; kingdom Metazoa; phylum Annelida; class Polychaeta; order Phyllodocida; family Nereididae; genus Platynereis; species Platynereis dumerilii. The sequence goes on from JAPTHN010000021.1 coordinate 9,811,323, forward strand.
TATTCAAAAACAGATGTCAAAACTGCCTAAAATATATTTAAAATAAAAAATATAGTAAAAATGCCCAACTTTGACGATGTAATTCTCAAATCCGGGCGTGTCGTTTGAAAAAGTGACCATGGGGCATCTTCAGGTATGCCTGGAACCTCCAAAAACCAATGTCCGCCCGGTGGAACTTTTCCGTAAATTTTTGTAATTGACACAATAAAAAACGCAAAAACTGACAATTTTGAGGCAAAATGTCGGAAGAACAAAATTCTAAATTTTTCATATATCAGCTAATAACACCCCTATTTCAACTAATAAAGCATCAATTCCTATGTTTTCAGACATGGGGAACTGATTTATGGGGTTATTTTGATCATCAAAGGTCAAGGTCACCACGAAATGTCAAGGTCAAACACCAAAAAATCCAAAAATTTCAGTTTTTTGGCATCTAACACCCTCCAAAATACCTGAATCATGTAATATTGCCAATAAAATGATGCTTAACTATAGAACAGGTTATTATCATCTAGTAGAAATAGGAATTATCCTTAAATATTATGCATACATGGTACAGCTCCTGTCAAAATACGGATATTTCCGAATTCTGCCGTACAACAAAAATCATTAATCGATGACGTAGATCTGGTCCTTATGTATTTTCACTGTATCTGTTGATCCATACATTTTGAGAAAGCTTATACACCAAGGATTCTAAACACTGGTATTTCCATATATTAATTAATTGGCTATGGCGGCCATCTTGGAGTTCCCCAAAATGGCCAACCGAAAACCTTTTTGCTCATATCATCAGATCTATTTGGGCTAGAGTGATGATTTTTGGGTCAAATTGTTTGTATTCAGGGCAGGGATATTCAGTACTTTTCCCCTTACACTGCTAGTGGGCTATTATTCACAAATTAACTTAAGCACTTTAATTTGCCGGGGAAAATATTGTCAAATGAAATAGTCGTTTGAGGATACATTCTGTGTTCCTGATGTACCAAAAGGAATTCAGAACTTTTGAAATCAAAGTAATGTGTGCTGCTCTGCTTGTATTAAGATAGCTTTGTTAGCCATATATCATTATTGGTGTCATGTAACAGGAATGGTTGGTAAGGAGGACAGAATTGATTTATGTTTGAAACTGAGCCAATTATAATAACAAATTGATGATAATGTGTAAACTGAAGTTCAACAATGCGCAATGAAGCTTCATCAACTGTCTTTTTTTCCTGTGGCATAATACTGAGTGTCAGTGCCTCGTTTCCTTTAGGATACTGACCTGTACATCACTCACACTATTTTTAGAAGATATTTCAACTCATACTTTGCTGTTCAACTACCTTGAATATAAGTGGCAATGATAAAATTGCTAAAACCTTTTGTTTATGTATAGATCAGCACATTATCTCCTTTTAACTTAATAGCCATATCAATAGAATCAATGCTTTTATTCATTTATCCTTAACTAGTAATGCCCATTGAGGCACATGTTTAGGGGGATGAAGACCCCCCCCCCCCGACACACGATAATGGCAGATGCAGATGTGGAATCTCTCTGGTACGCCTAATGTGAGCAATGTGCACATTGATGAAACAGGCGGATTGCTTTTGTCCTAATTGTTGACCTCTTAGCTGTCATAGTGAACGTTGCATGGCCGAGGGTTGAAGAGTATTGAAATATCACTTATAGACATAGCCATTGAGGGGAATTTTTAGGGGGAATGGAGCGCTCGCGAACCCCATTACATGCGAAAATGAAGAGGTAGATTGCCAGTGATGGCAGTGGAAATATGGACAGGGAAATGATGAAAATCTTTAAAATGAGGGTAAGATGACAAAGATATGATGAGTAGAAGTGGGTCAGCCAGTGTGCAGGCATGGAAAGCAGGTGACACTGGAGTGTGTAGATGGTTTTGGCGGGAAGAGAGACTGTGGCGCCAGCCTCTAGCGTGAGCAGTCAGTGAACTACAATGGAGATTCATGCGCCCCTGGTGGAGAAAAATAGTAGAGGCAGGAAACGTAAATAAGGGAGCTGTTTCACTGTAATTTGCTGTTATCAGAAGGGCAGGGTAGATCAATAAGGATAGGTGGATAGTTTAGGTGAGTAGCATCGCGAGGGGAGGAGTCTTTAGCTCTTGCAGGTGTGAGCATGTCACTCATGATTTTTGTATCTTATACCCGGCAGGGATATCCAAATTTCCAACTTTAATTAAAAATCAAAATTTCAGATACACAAATAAACAAAAAAGAAAAACTAATATCATATCGAAAGGAACATGTATGACACCAAAAACTATTTTACATATTTTCTTACTTTTTTGGTTTTAATGAAATCTGTATTTGATTTATTAACATTTTCATAATTCTGTTCATATTGTGAATAAAACCACCCAGAGAATCTACCCTAGACGAATCCTTCTATTTCCGTATTATATCATAAGATTTTGCGTCAGAGCGTCAGAGCCAATCAGCGAGCAGTATTTCTCTCCAGTTCAAATCTTTACCGGCGATTTCCGAGAAAACTATTTAGTCCTCAGAAGTCTAAGATCTATCTTTTGTCGGACAGCAGTCCATGAATCAGAGAAATCAACCTCATTTGCATAACATGCTTGAAGGCCTGTTCATTGGTCAGCTTTCTGGGCATGTCTAACTTAATCACTGAAGGCTTTGCTGAAGTGAGTAAAACATGATTCTATAACTTTCTTTTTTAAAAAAACCAATGAAAAACAAATTTTCACATTTCTCATCAGCAATACAGGTTTCTTAAAACACAAAAATATGGGTTGATTGCCATCAATGCACCTCGTGTAGACATATAAAAAGTTGTAGTGCTTTATTTGGATTATTTGCCTTTGACTGTCTTTTCCTAAGAAACCTATAAGAGTATAAAAAGGTTACAGTGCTGTCTGTAAGTAGCTCAAGTGAACAGGTTATTCTTTGCCATTGGGACAATGCTAAACATCCTCAACCAAACTAGGGGAGAGGCAGGTTAGTTGAGACGCAAGGTTAGTTGATACGCCCCATCTCCTGGGGTCACAAATGATCATTTGAGAAAATTGTGCCATGTGTGAGAAGCAGAATGAAAAAACATTTTTTCAGGTTTAAATCAACAGGAAATCGGAATAAAAGTTGAGGAATGAAGCCAAAAAGTGAAAAAATCACTGTTCTGAGTGAATTTGTGCTCAGCAGGTAAATGCTTTCGTTCTGGCAAGGGATCAAGGATATGTCAGAGTAACTTAGTACCTTGGTATAGTTTATAAAAATAGTTATCCTATAAGCTATTTAAGATGACCCAGTTTCATTCACGGTCCCGAGTCGAGCATGTTTTAGAAAAAATGGTGGGGATGAGTTAGTTGAGACAGAACGGGCAGGGTTAGTTGATACGTATCAACTAACGCAACCTGCATAAAGTTGACCTAACAATGTTTCAAATTGAAAATTTTGAAAATTGAACTGAATCAACCTGTATTGTACTAAGAATAACTGCTTACATATAGATTAAGTGGCTTTTGGGTACTTCTGATTTTTGTACTTCCCTGTGTACACAGAACCAACAGGTTTACTTTGGTATTACTTGTATTAAGAATTAATTCTGTTGGTCTCCTATTTTGAGGATTTTAGCTTCTTTGAGGGTTGTAACCTCTTTGGTAAATTACTGCAAAATGAAACTGAGTTAGTTTATTACTGGAAATGGCAGTAAAGGTAATTTGATGGTAGTAGGCGGTCAGAATAACCCATCTTTATGGTTGCTCAAGGCTTCAACAGGTTCTGCCAGGTGGCCTGGTCACAATCCCAATCCTGACTTGTTTGTGGAACTATAATGGTAAGCAGTACCCAGGGCTTCATTTGAAACAACTCCACACTGAACAGGAGAATTTTCGGCTGAATTCTTCATGAGGTCTCTTCGGTCCAAGTGGTTGACCACCATTTTCGACATACAACGTGAACATAAATGCTTCTACGGGAACAGGAAGTGATTTGGTGAAGCCTTATGACCTTAGCACCTCCTACATAGGTTGTAGCATGTAACCATTTCTTTACATTTTCCCTTGGGTTGGGTGTATCAACTAACCTGACCAGGTGTATCAACTAACCTCGTTTAAACCAACCTTTTTGGGTGAAGAGCATGCAAAACTTAAAATGGAAAATTGTATTGCTGAAATCAGAAACTTCTTGCATGACAACAAGCTGTGCAATAATGGAGATAAAACTGAACTTCTTCTGATCGGAGCACCAAATCAACTGAAGAAACTTCAAATTACATCTATCAATGTGGACAATGTTGAAATCAAGACTGCCAACCATGTCCGCAATTTAGGAGTGCTCTTTGACAAAAATATGACCATGGAGAAGCAGATCAACAAAATGTGTCGTAATGCATATTTCAATTTGAGAAACCTGTCTAAACTCCGAAAAAACCTGGACAAGGAAGTAGTTAAAACTGCTGTCAATGCACTTGTCACTCCTCATTTAGACTACGGAAATGGGCTGTTGTTTGGCACTGCTACCCGATTGATAAATAAACTTCAGGTTGCTCAAAATTCGGCAGTTCGTTTAATTGAGAGATTGAAAAAACACGAAAGCGTCAGCCAAAGTAGGAAACAACTGCACTGGTTGCCAATCACAGCGAGAATTCAGTTCAAATTGATGACAACTACATGGAAGGCACTTAACAATCAGGCACCGCAATACATCCAAGAACTTGTTCAAGTCAAATCTCAACAAGAACATAACCTGAGAAGCAACCACAAGCTGCTGTTAGCAGAACCTGCTCCATGCAACAAAAATAAGTTTGAAGATCGAGCTTTTTCCTATGCAGCACCAAAACTCTGGAACACGTTGCCTGAAAAAGTGAGAACTGCACAAACATTAGAAAGCTTCAAGAAGAATCTAAAAACCCATTTGTTTCAGAATTCCTACATGTGATTTGATCTTAAAAGCGCTGATGAGCAGTTTACTGAAATTAGCGCTATATAAATGTATATTATTATTATTATTATTAACCTGCCCAGTAAGGTTAGTTGATACGTTTTTGTCATGAACAACTTTGGCACCCTCTGGGGTAAAAACCGTCCATAAGATCAAGCCAAGTTTCTTCATATATACAAACAATCTTATTCCCCAGTATCTAAACTATTCATCATTTCAATATCATCCTCCATTTGGCTTGCAGGCCAACTTTCGTGAAAAACGTCTCAACTAACCTGTCTCTCCCCTATCATATTCACTTTATAGAAGATTGTGTGATGATCTCTTTATAAAAAGATAGTTTTAGCAGTTTGTCACTGCCAGGCGGTTGATCGAGTGGCCGAGTGCTCTACTGAAAGTCTTTGCCTGCATGGGTTCGAACCCCAGGTGGGGAACCGAAAATTTTCGGTGGATCTTCATGAGCAAAATCCCAGCTGAACTGAATGCTGTCAGGATGAGAGGTTAAATTGGCCGCCCTTGTATCAGTGTCTAGTAAGTAAAAGATCCCTCACATTGGATACCTAAATGTGTAACATTTGAGGACTCCCGCTCTCTCCTATCTCATAAATCAACACGCCTGAGTGCCAAGAACTGGGCTTAGAAGGTTGCACTTACCATATCTATCTATCTATCTATCTATCTATCTATCTATCTATCTATCTATCTATCTATCTATCTATCAACTTACATTCAGAAAAGTTCTATAGCTCCACCGTAAGGAGTCCTTAATATATCCGACCTACCATTTAAAAAGCAGGTTGTAATTAATAATCTGTACTAAGTGTGAGTTGAAAATCTTCCAAAAATAGTCTCAGTGATGTGCAAGTCACTGTAGCCTGAAAGACACAAGGCACTTCACTGACACTCAGTATAATGCCACAGGGAAAAAAGGCAGTTGATGAAGTTTCATTGCGCATTGTTGAACTTCATTTTACACAATTATCATCAATTTGTTATTATAATTGGCTCAGTTTCTTCAAAACATAAATCATTTCTGTCCTCCTTACCATCCAATCATGTTATATAACACCAACAATACTATATGGCTAACAAAGCTATCTTAATACAAGAAACTCCAAGATGGCCACCATAGACAATTAAATAATATGTGGAAATACCAGTTTTTAAAATCCTAGGTGTTTAAGCTTTCTCCAAATGTATGCATCAACAGATACAGTTAATATACATCAGGACCCGAGCTACGTCATTGATTCATGATTTTTATTATACATCAGAATTCTGAAATATCCGTATTTTGACAGGAGCTGTACCATGCATGCATAATATTTAAGGATAATTCCGTTTTCTACCTGATGAATATGACCTGTTCTATAGTTAAGCATCATATTATTGGCAATATTACATGATTCAGGTATTTTGGAGGGTGTTAGATGCCAAAACACTGAAATTTTTGGATTTTTTGGTGTTTGACCTTGACATTTCGTGGTGACCTTGACCTTTGATGATCAAAATAACCCCATAAATCAGTTCCCCATGTCTGAAAACATAGGAATTGACACTTTATTTGTTGAAATAGGGGTGTTATTAGCTGAGATATGAAAAATTTAGAATTTTGCCTCAAAATTGTCCGTTTTTGCGTTTTTTATTGTGTCAATTACAAAAATATACGGAAAAGTTCTACCGGGCGGACATTGGTTTTTGGAGGTTAAAGGCATACCTGAAGATGCCCCATGGTCACTTTTTCAAACGACGCGCCCGGATTTGAGAATAACATCGTCAAAGTTGGGGATTTTTACTATATATTTTAATTTAAATATACTTTAGGCAGTTTTGACATCTGTTTTTGAATAGGCCCAATAGCATGGAAAAATTTGTCGGATGACAAAACGGACTTCACGAGTCCTCGTTAATCTACTTGAAGGTCATTTGGTGAAAATTTCATCAAAATCCGAGTCGGGCCATCCGGACACATATAGGGCTATCCGCCTGATTTTCTCAGAGACAGCTCATTTAAAATGTTTTGTTTGACCAGGAGACACTCAAGATTATTGAAGGAACTTTGTAATTTCAATGTTATTCCAGTGGAAGGGTTCACTTTTGATTTCTTGATGACACAAGACTACATTTTCAAAATGGTGGTTCTATTTTTCATTAAATGTTATAATGCAAATATTCATATTGTAAGATATGTTTCGTAGTTTTGGGGTACTTTTTCGTGAAATTGCATAATAATTTGGGATGCCCAAAGACTGGGTATGTGGCTGTTTTGTGGTATATCTCCTCCCTGCATCAAGGGAATTGAACATAATTTTCAGGGTATTGGCTAAATGGAATAAATATTATTATGCATGAAGGATATCAAAGTAATTTTATTTGTTTTTGTGATATTTGAAAAAAATCGCCTTGCCTAATAATATGGAACCTACTGTACATTGCAACGTTGTCAAAACGTTGTTGCAACATATTGTGCCCATTGGGATGACAGGTTTAGGGGAGTACCTGTAAACCTGAGGCAAGTCTCTGTCTATGGTGCAGTAATGTGTTTCTAGCGATATTATTTCCAAGTTTGAGTGAAATTATTTTTTTGAACCTAGGTTAAAAAAAAGACTTCGACTTTTATCAGTCGTGATATGACTGTAATACATTGTACACTTGACTTATCATCAATAGCTGAACAAAGGTTGATATGACTCATTAACTCACAGTCATTTGGTGGGGAAACATCTGCTCAAGGATTGACACACAACAATATATAATGACTGACAAAAAATGCAAAAAAAATATTTCAAGGAATGCCAGTGGATGCGTTAATGGATGTCAGTCAAGCTAACTTCTGGCCTTGATATGGGGACTATCCGTTCAAGTGTTCCTTTTGGAAAAGGCAAGTTTCCTGCATTTATATTATCTAGTTTCTGCATTCAATCAACTGCAGACGTACTTTGGTGTTAACAACCCTTTGATGCAATTTGTTTCATCATTGAAATTATTAATTTATACTTAATACATTGGAAGGCAATATTATCCATAAATACTACCATGTTTTAAAAGAGAAAGTACTGCATATACTGAAGTTCAGCAAACAAAAACTGCTATGAAATTGTGCATTAATGTTATACAGATAAGCTCAGTGCTGCATAAAGTACTGCAACTTGAAATGTCTATGTTTTATCAGATCAACAGCGATAAGAATTATAAATGTGATTGGCAAAGTATAATAATGGGAAATCCCACAACCTACAAATCATTGATAATTTGAAGTATTGCCGAAGTATAAATTATAAGAACTTTTCAGGAAAGTTATCAGAAATAAAAAAAGGCTTATCTTAAGAGTCCTTTATTTATGAGAAAAGTATGCAGTGCTGCAGACACTATTTAAGTTACGATGATAGTTTTTAGATAACATTACATATAAGTAGAGCTTACTTGGTGATGGGACAATGTTGCCTCATGGAACAAAAGACAGATTGATGCCTTGACAGATTGTTATCAGTAAAAAATAATTGAAGTCAAGATGGCACAGGTTTTAAGGGGGGGGGACCATTTTTGTGTATATTCAAAATCCTGCCAAGTGATCAGTCAATGTTGCGCTTTCCGTCAATTTGCATAAATATAAGTGTGAATATGTTGTTGTGGAATGTGGATAAAAGGAAAAAATAAAGAGAGTCCTGAAGGAAAGAGAAGAACAGTAGTTGGATGTGATATTAAAGCAAGAAAGAAGGGAAGGAAGACGAGAACAAAAAAGTGGGGCTAAATCAAGAGGAGGGCAGTAAAGGAGGAAGGGCTAATAAAAAACGAAAAAGTGGCAGAAATGAAAAAGGATGATCAGTGTAAATCAATATAGTACAAGAATATGAATAAGCTCAAATGACATGTAAAACAGTGTAAATCAGATAGAAATAAAGTAGCAGTAAATTTGTAAACATTAGAAACAAATATTTATCTCATAAGATATATCACATTCTTAACCATGAACACATTGAACAGATAACCATAAAATGTATGTTGTTGTACTTGTGTTATTTCAGAATGGTTGTTTCTCTTCCTGTTGTTTATACCACTTTCGCTGGGGGAAGACAAACTTTGGCTGGAAATTATAGACTTCAGTCATGCTCAAGTGGAACTTTCATGCAGATGTGACTGTGCTGGAAATATGGTAAGGATTGCACTCTGGTTGGTTAATGCACTTTTGAGCTTTTTGAGGGCTACACACTATTTCTTTAAATGCTGCTCTATTAAAGGCAGTTGTGTATATTTCATCCAAATTTTCGACATAAGGCTTCGAAGAGAATTTTTCAAAGGAAAAAAAAATTCAGGGGGGTCACTGTATTTTTCATAGAAAAAAATCTATTTTTAGCTTAAATCTTATAAAAACACTATAAAAGAAGCCGAGGGCTCGATTTTAATGGTAGAAAAATGCAAATAATGTGTCAAGTGAAAGTAGAGAAGTGACACTATATCGACGGGTGAAAGCCATAGGGCTACCAGTGCCATTTTGGTAATTCTACAGGAGAGGGTTTTTTCTACCTCCTGGGATTATAACACAATTTTGGAGCACAATATTGATGTCATTTTTTAGAGTGTAAAATCGGGCACAGACTTTATTACTTAAAATAATTTTACAAATTTTATTTGTGGAGAAAACTGGCAAAATGGTGGTTGCACCCTTATGGCTGGTTTTTACGAAGTGGAGCACACTGAAATGTGAGTGCCAGAAGGGTTCAAGTCACAACAAAAAATGGCCTGAAACTCCTCTACTGATCACTTTTAAGATTATATGAGTATTTTAGCAATTTTATAATGTGCCTACACAATGATTAAATGAAGTTTAGATGAACAGTAAGGCAGAAAATAAATTAATGGCACTTACATCCTTCTGGCCGTTTCGGCAACAGTTAGAAATGTTTTGAGTGAAGAGCAAGAAGGTTACAAGTGCCAACATGTGCACTCAGTGCATGCAAACAGGTTCTTGTTTAGATCCAATCTTGGCATAGGATGATAACTTAAACTAATAAAAGTCATCCCAATGAATGCCAAAGCTATGCACAACATTTAACATACTGAAATAGGCAAAAAGGTGCAAGTGCCATGAAAATTGCCAGAAGGTTACAAGTGCCACAAGAGTGGCCAGAAGGTTACAAGCACCAAGCACAGTTCAGTGGTTCTGGCAGCTGCTGTAGACAACTGGCAATGTGGTTTAGGTTGCAATAGGTGCCTTAGGTACCAGTTACAAACACTGGGTGCATGACAGTAAACCCACAGCCTCATTGTGATGATGATGAAGGTCTATGTAGTGATAATTCTTAAGGAGGGGGGGGGGCAATGGCATCAGATATCAGGGGGGGCTTGTAATTTATATCTTAAATGAATAATTTCAGGCAGTTTTTGAAAAAAAATTGTATTGTATCTGGTTGATTTCCAAATATCAAATTTTTAATTTAAAGAAATCTAAAAACTGCATTTTTAATAAAAAATTTTAAAAAATACAATTTTGTACAACTCATATTCAAAATAAATATAATTCAAGGTTCCAACTCTTCCTATATTTCCTATAATTCCTGTACATTTTTGGGCCTCCTATAATTTTCTATATTTTGGCAAACTCATATAAATTCCTTTATTTTTTATTTTTAATATATTTCACACGTATGTGCACATTTTTGTCGATAATACTGAGTTTTAGCATCTTTTCCCCCCGATATGATAAATTATGAAGTTTTTTTCTCAACGACATTAAAATCGAGAAAATTTTTGTAGTTGTAAATAAGCTTTCATGAACGTGTTCTACAATGTTGTAAATTATACTAGCTAGCCTTCTTGTAAAAAACATTGCAACATCTATCATCGATTTCACAAGCAATACACAGGAGTATCATGAAAACAAGAATCATTTCCAACAGTGTAAGAGGTCTAGAAACAGGCCTCGAGACCATATTTTCATGGCCTTGGCTCAATCTTGGATGCCAAATCTTTGGCCTTGCCTCGGTCTCTGGTGTCTTCGGGCCAGTGGTAGGAGCCTCGGACCGGCCTCGGGACTGTATATTAATGGCCTCTGCCTTGACTCGGTCTCAGAGGCCCAATCCTTGGCCTTGCCTCAGTCTCGGCTGTCCGTGCCTTGACTACATCACTGGTTTCCAATCTTCCCAATTGCAGGGCTGTGACCTTACGATCAAAAGAGGCATTTTCATGTGTTGATCAGCGCTGGTGTAATATATAGTACAGTTAGTACTAAGGAATATGTGCAACTTCGAAGGTCGCAAGTTGATTAGGGACTGAGAATAAAAGAAAAAATACCTGCTGACGCAAGTGCTTTTTTTTTCAAGATTAAGGTCAAGGTCACTCATGTCAAAGACTCATGGTCTTAAAATGATACACAATCTCTGTGATTTGGTGATCCAACAATCAATACAGTTCAAATGTACAAAGGGTTTTAGCAACTATGGCCACCAAGGTCACACAAGTAGATCAAGGTCACTCAATTCAGAACTCTTTCAATGTCTTATGGTCTTATGATGATACATAATCCCTGCGAGATTAATGATCTTATGGTCAATGCAAGTGGAGTTGTTGCACACACAAGATTTTCACAAATATGGCCCCCAAGGTCGCAGAAGTAGGTCAAAGTCATTTTCATCAACACTCATTCAATAACTTATGGTGATACATAATCCCTGTTAGTTTGGTGATTCTGTGGTCAATATAAGTAGAGTTATCGTAGGCACACACTTTTCACAAACATGGCTGCCAAGGTCACAAAAGTAGGTCAAGGTCACTCATGTCAAATGCATTCAAGATTTTATGGTGATATGAAGTGCTTGTTAGTTTAGCGATCCTAGGGTCAATATAAGTGGAGTTATCGTGTACACAAGCTTTTTACAGACATGGCTGCCAAGGTCACAGAAGTATGTCAAGGTCACCCATGTCAATATTCATTCAAGGTCTTATGGTGATACAAAATCCATGTCTGTTTCATCATCCTAGCAACAAAATAACTAGAGTAACTGAGCAATTTTTGGCATCTTTAAAAAGCCAAAAAAGTGCAAAAACAAAAATTTTAAAAAGTGCCTCCAGCGTCACATAGTGCTATTTCCCTGCTTCCATTTATAATAATAATAATAATAATAATATTAAGTACTTATATAGCGCAAATTCCAATAAATTGCTCATTTGCGCTTGGACCGATTAGCTGATATCGCTGTAGTATTTTGCGAAAAGATACGTTTTCAATCGCTTCTTGAAGTTATCCAGTGTTTTTAATTTTCGAACATTTTCTGGTAGGCCGTTCCAAAGTGTCGGACATGAATAGGAAAAGGCTCTATCTTCAAACTTGTTTTGATTTTGTGTGGCAGGTACCTCTAACAGCAGTTTACCATTGCTTCGGAGGTTCAGGTCATTTTCAGGTTTAAGTTGAATTAGACTTTTGAGATACTGAGGTGCTTGATTATTCACAGCTTTCCATGTGGTTGTCATAAGTTTGAATTTGATCCTTGCAGGGATCGGAAGCCAGTGCAATTCCTTCCGATAACGGCTTACTTTATCATGTCTTTTCAGCCCTTCAATTAGTCGTAGAGCTGAGTTTTGCGCCACCTGGAGCTTATTTATCACTTGCTTGGACGAACCATAGAGCAATCCATTGCCATAGTCCAAATGAGGGGTGACTAATGCATTGACAGCTGTTTTAATTGAGTCTTTACTGAGTGACTTCCGGAGTTTTGAGATGTTTCGAAGGTTGTAATAAGCATTTTGACACATTTTGTTCACATGCTTATTCATTGACATGTGTTTATCAAAGAGTACCCCTAAATTTCTGGCATGATCTATCGTCTTGATTTCGACATTATCCACACTGATCGATGACATGTGAAGTTTCTTGAGTTGAAAAGGCGAGCCAATGAGAAGTAACTCTGTCTTTTCACCATTGTTACAGAGTTTGTTTTTGTGCAGAAAATTGCGTATTTCTGTAACGCACTTTTCCATTTTCTCCTTTGCATTTTCTCTTCTAGAAATGTTGGCTTGAAAGAGAGGATTAATTGTTCGTCATCAGCATACTTTTGATCAGCGACTTCATTTTGTTCAGCCACCTGACTTATCGGAGCAATGTAGGAATTAAATAGGATCGGGCCAAGTTTTGATCATTGGGGGACACCATATTTTAGTGGCAGTTTGCTTGATTCTGTGTCATTTATGAGTACAGATTGAGATCTGTTGGTGATGTATGATTTAAACCAATTTAACGCAGATCCATCAATACCATATTTGACTTTCAACCTTTTCAATAGGATGCTATGATCAATTGTGTCAAATGCTGCAGATAAGTCTAATAGTACCAGCATTGTGACTTCGCCGCGGCTCATGTTCAACATAACATCATTGTGAATTTTTGTCAGCAAAGTTTCTGTGCTGAAATGTTGCTTGTATGCTGACTGTTTTTCATCATCCAGTTTTCTAAGCGTGAGATGGTTGGTGAATTGTTTGATGATGGCACCCTCTATGACTTTACTGAGGAAGGGCAGATTTGAAACTGGTCTGTAGTTCTTCTTAATGAGATCAAGGCCATTTTTCTTCAGCAGTGGTTTTACCAGAGCATGTTTTAGTTCGCTAGGCATTTCCCCTTGCCTAAGTGATTTATTGACAATTTTAGCTGTTATAGGGAGAAACTCATCAATGCATTCTAGCAGTAACCATGTTGGTATTGGGTCAAGTTTACAGTGCTTCACAGGCATATCAGTGATGATTTCCTTAATTTCCATCTCCGTGAGTGTTTTGAATTGACTTAGGTTCTGACCTGAATAGGTCTCATCTTCATTTTCGGTACTAATGCTGTCTGTGTCTAACCTCGATCTTATCTTCTTGATTTTATCGTCAAAGAAATTGTTGAAATCATTTGCAAGATCTGCTTCATTTACGTGATGTGGCAGAGGTAGTTCTTGTTTTCTATTAAGGCTAGAATTGAGGATCTTAAACATATCCTTTGAGTTTCCCTTTGTTTTTTCAATCTTTGTCTTCAGATCATCTGTTCTTAATTGATTGAGCCTCTCATTTAGCTCATTTCGCTTCTCCTTAAATATTTCCCAGTCGGACTGAAGACCAGTACGTCTCCATTTCCTTTTCCGCCTTTCTTTTACTTGTCTTTAGAATCTTGATATCTGCATTCGTGAATGGTGTCGGTTTCCGAAATGTCACTTCTTTGACCTTAATTGGCGCATGTTTGTCAAGCAATTGTTTTGTAGAGTTGTATAGGAACACAAGACTACTCAGATCATCAGCCATTTGTTTTTGTGGACCATTCTGAGCAAAGTGCCGACGGATGTCGTTCTTAAATTTGGATACATCAATGTCACGAGTTTTTCGGAAAGCTACTCTCTTTTTTGGATTTTTGCCTTTTGCCAGCTCAATGTTGAAAAGGATGCAATAGTGATCAGAAAGTAGGTCACCAACAACACAATCTTTGAGATTGGAGTTTTTACGGGTTATAACTAAGTCCAGAGTATTTCCACTTTAGTGAGTCGGAGACTCAACATGTTGTTCAAGGTTAAACATTTCCAAGATATTCCCAAATTGAATAGCTCTGCCATCATCTTGTTTGTTCATGTGAAAGTTGAAGTCGCCTGTTATAATTAGTTCATTGTGACACGTTTGATAATTTGCAATAAAATTTGTGAATTCCTTATAAAATTCAGTCATGCTGTACTTATATTGGTTGGAGGGTTCAGGGCGATATACAAGAAGGATTGTTAGAATTTTTCCACTCAATTTCACTTGAACTTCCATATGCTCAAAAGTCCTTGTTTTTATACTTTCCATTTTAACTGCCTGTAGACCTGATTTTATAAAGCAGCCTACTCCACCCCCTTGTCTGCCTTCTCGGGGTGAGCTCAGAAAGTAGTATTGACCATTTCTTTCTAGTTCACCAATTTCAACTTTATCTTCAACTTTCAGCCAAGTTTCAGTGAAAAGAAAGATATCCAAGTTAAATTTGTTCCTTAAATCATTCACAGATTGAGTTTTTTGTCTTAGACTTTGGGCATTCCACAAACAGGCTCTCAAAATATTGTTTGAAGTTTCAGGAGGATGGTTGTCTGAGGAACAGGGATGTTTGACACCTTATTTGCATCTCTACTATTAAAACTAAGCCCTCGGCCTCTATGTTAATGTTTTATCAGATTTTAAGCTAAAAATAGCATTTTTTCCTATTAAAAGATACAGTGACTCCCGAAAAAAAAAAAGTTCCCCTTGACATATTTCTCCTAATACAGAACATTTTGAGTAAAACTGTACAAATGCCTTTAATTGTCACTGATTTAGGTAGTGATGGACGTTTTAGAGAAATTGCTGCATCGCTAGTGAGTTCTTTCAAATAAGCAGACTCAGACTCAGACCTTGTTTATTCCTTTACATAACCAAAAATAAACACTTACAGCTTTTACAATTATTTAACATTAATAATATGTATGTAAAGGGGAGACACCTCCAGGACAGTCTTCTGTCGCTACTGAGGTGCCCCCCGTTTTTAATGTTCATGTTAATGCCCTGCAGGTCCTGACAAACACGGTGCTCTAAGTTCAAAAGCATTTCATTAAATAGTATGTAATATTTTTGAGAAATCGAGAGAATGAAATTTGAGTGATGTGGTCAAGATGATTCATGAAGGATGCCTATACACTGAGTACAAAAAAAACCACAAAAATAAAGATTACAACAGGTAGTCAGTGGAGTGACAAATGTAGCAATCTCGGACAGAACAATGCATATTGTAATTGTAAATAATATCTGCTTTCACATATCTGGTAAAACCCTCCATACTATGTGTAAATATCTTTGACTTAATGTATTCAGGACAGTTGTTATAAATAACAGGGAGACGATACCTGATGCTTTTATTTGTAAAACTATGACGATTGAGGGGAATTGCAAAGTTTTGTGTATTTCTTGTAGAGTAATTATGAATTTCAGAGTGCCTTGTAAACATCGACACTCTGAAATAGTACGGCAACATGCCATTTTCCAGCTGAAGGCAAACTTGAGTTCCTACAGCGCACACAGATCAGTTACTTTCAATAACTGTAGATTTTTAAAGATAGGCTCTGTATGGGAATTGTATTTAGAATTGGTAATAACTCTCAAAGATTTCTTTTGCAATTTCATAATTTTATGTGCATGTGTTCCCCATACTAATATACCATAATTTAGATATGGTGAAATGAGGGAACTATAAAGAGTCAGCAATATATCTGGTGGAAGATATTTTTTTAGCTTACACATTATGCCAATAGTTTTCGAAATTTTACGGGATATTGTGTTGATGTGGAATTTCCAGGATATATGTCTATCTAGCACTATTCCTAAGTAGTTAAAATGTTCGACAAATTCTATGGGAACTCCATTTATATTGATATTTATTGGATCTACTTTCCTTTGGGGTGAGTAAAATAACATTGCTTTAGTTTTGTCAGGATTCAAAGAAAGTTTGTTGAGTTTAAACCAGTTGTTTATGTTATCTAGTTCTCCGTTTATGGCTTCTTCAGTTGTTTCTGTGGATAGGCTAAAAGTATTTAATGTTGCAGGTGCAGTACAAGCATAAATACATTTAAAAACAATACAGAGGACTTTAAAAATAACCCGCGCCTTGACAGGCAACTAATGTAAATCTTTAAGGATTGGAGTCATGTGTCGTCTGTCATTCCTTTTCATACCACGCACAAGTCGTGCTGCCGAGTTGTGAAGGTACTGGAGTTTTTTTTATCTGATTGTCAGTGTAGCCGAGCAATAAACTGTTGCAGTAGTCAATTCTGCATGTCACAAAAGCATGTATTAATTTTACAATTCGATCATGATCTAGTAGGTGCCTACACTTGCTGATGTGCCATAAAGTGTATGAGGCATTTTTACACACATTCTTTACATGGAGACACACAGTGACATTCTCATCGAACAGAACACCCAAATTTCGAATTACAGTATTCGTACTGATTGATGTTTCGCCAACCTTCACACTTCAACCTTCACACTTCAAACTGAAGGTTCACAATTTCTCTTAAATCCTCGACAAAAAGCAAATAACCTCAGTTTTGGTATCGTTGAGAGCCAAAACATTCCTGATCATCCAACTTCTAATCTCGCTTACACAATTTAAAAATAGGCTTGAAAGAATTATTTATCATTGAGCCACAAAGTTTTACCTGTTAATTTTGTATCTAATATAAATTGAAATATTAGATGAAAAGAATATCTTTAATGCAGGACAATATTTGTCCCAACAAAAATTATTGAGAAAATTTCATTTCAAAGATAAGCTTTTTCGTTAAAGTTTAAGGTAAAATGTAGAAAACATTTTTGTGATTTTTAAAATTTAATTTTAGGGAAATGATGTGCAATTTTAGGAAAAGTCAGGTTTCCCCATTTTTAAAATTGAATTCCACATTTTTCAGACCATTTCCCCCTTTGAGTAAACACAAACACAAGTTTTTTAATAAACATTGCCGCAGTGCCTTTAATCAATATCAGGCAAATCAAACACACAAGACAAGGACATTCATACAGGAAAGGACATGACACAACATAAATAGACAGAATGACGCACAGATAGACAACATAGATGTGAACATCGATTGTGAGACCTGATAATTATATGCTCTGGGTTGCCCAGAGACAGTCCATACTCGCGCCCTGAGTATTTATAGGGAGTGGATTAGAGAAGGTGTGACTGCTAAACTGCGAGAAACAGGAAAAGGCAGAAACGTGGTAAACACGTGAAGAGACAGAATAAAGAAACTAGAAGGTGCACGGCGCACGGTTTGGTCACTCAATCACTCTTAGTATAAACTAAGCTATAATTTGCCTGACATTTCACCAATTTGCATAATATTTCAAGATTTTTCTTAATATTTCAAGATTTTTCTTAATATTTCAAGATTTTTCTTAATATTTCAAGATTTTTCTTCCTATTTTGTAACATATTTCCGCAAAAGTTTCCCCAAAATCTCTTGCACCCCTGCCCCCCGCTGACTACACCACTGTATTTCATGTATGTTATGGTTTCCGACCTACAAAATTAAGTTGTTCAGTTATATCATGCCTTAATGCAATCAACTTTGAATTCAACTATTAGTGAACAGATTCTCTTCAATGGTCACATAATTAGTATTGGTTATCTGTGAACTTTCCAGATGGAATTAGGATACTATGATTTTAAAAAGTTTACTTCATTCCAGGAGCTCTAAAATAAATATTTATTGGTGACATTATTTATTTTTCGTTAATGATATGAATGACAACACTTCAATTGTCATCCTATACATATTTCAATTCCTTGCATTAGCAGTGTAAAATCGGCATAGAAAGTACTAAATTGAGACTTTTGCACAATTCAAGAAAATCAATAAAATACCATCAGAAACTACCCAATAGGCACACGACGTAAACCCCCACGTTCCAAATTTGTGGTGGGCTTGTCTGTTTTCTAACGTAGATATGTATGGTAGAGATTATGTTGCCACAATGTTAACACGATGTCTGGGTTTTTTTCGACATTGCCACAACGTTGCAAGCTGACGTTGAACCATTGACATTGCCTCACAATATTGTGAAAACGTCGCTACAACGGCGCATGCTAATGTCATATCTTTGATGTTGCTTCACAACGTTGTGAAAACAAAATTTCTGCCATACAATTCTAGGTCATTTGATGAACAGGGTGACGTTGTTGCAACATTGCAACAACGTTGGTCCCTAAACAAAAATATCAAATTTAAGGAATGGACAATTGAGGCAATCATATTTTTTCAGATTTTGATTAGAGGTTTTTGATATTGGTATGAAGAGAAATACTTTGAAAGTGTTGCGACATACATCTCGCAATATGGATAAATTGGATATCGAAGTTCTTTGAAAGCCCTGTATGTCTTATTATTGGCTTTATTGCTGCAGTGTTCTGCTACTTAATTAATGCAGTCCATGAATTAAGGACATTATGCAGGTTCAGTTGATTGGACTCTAAATGGGTTAGGAGAATGCAGATTATAGTATAGCAAGTTTGTAACACCTTCAGAATGTGATATTCCTTTAAAAGCCGATTATTCATAATTCTGAATTTGGTCCACTGTATATTTAAGCACTAGAGTCAAGGAGGGTAAATCCGTCCACTTTTGGCTGAAACCTTATTTCTAGGACAAAGGGAAAATAAACAAAAATGAAAATTAGTCCATTGGAAGGAGCACACCCCGTAGGGGAGAGTGGGGCCAGTTGAACGACAGGCCAGTTGAACCACCCTTGATTTTTCACCGAGTGGAGCAGGCATGGAAATATACATACAACCTTGTGTTAGGCCTTATTAGGCTAATCTTTTCCATGTAAATCTTTTGGCTCTGAGACACATGGTAATGAAACTATCACACCTTTTTCGTTTTTAGCATGAAAAACTGAGTTTGTTACCTTGAGATTGGAGCTTTCATAGCATTTAAAATACCTGGTATGCAGGGATGTCATATCATGATAAGATAATGGGTTATGTGCAGATGGAAACCCACCTCCTTAAAATTGTTTCCTACAAAAAGGGTGCAGCCAGGCTATATATAGATACATGGAGGTCCAGGCGGCGCCAGTTGAACCGGGGGAGTTTATGGCAATTTATTAAGTTTTTTTTAAATCAAATTTTAAAAAAAATGCACTTACAATGAGAGGTACTATTCAGTAAAACAGTTTTTTGAAATAGACCCATTACAATGGATTAAAATAAATTAATAAAATTTATTATTAATTTTTAACCATCGACTGGTTCAACTGGCCCCAGGCTACTCTTTGAACAGAAAGAAATGTGTGAGACATGTCAAATTTAGCCAAAACATGCTATGGTCCTTGCTGAACTTGTTAGCAAAAATAAAGGACTGCAGCCCCACACTTCACTCATCATCCTTCCAATGGTTCAACTGGCCAAAATGGATGGTTCAACTGGCCCCATGGGTGGGGCCAGATGAACCAATTTTTTTAAATTTTTTTGAGGCTCACCTGTCGGCCGTGGTAAGATATATGCCAAAACCTAAAGTTGGGATGTTTAGACAACTTTTCAAACTAACTTTTCCATCTTTGTTCTCCTTGAAAGCTGTAAAGGTACACAAACAGGAGAGCAATTTCAAAAATTTAGTTCAACAGGCCCCGCTCTCCCCTACTATCATTAGCATTAGAAAAAAATTCAAATTTTTAAAAATGTATGCTAAAACCATAGCAACAAAAATTGAAGGTTTATGCAGGTAAATCCGTCCAGGATGCTGGCAAATCCGTCCAGCATGGATGGTAAATCCGTCCACTGGCCATAATACAGCCCCTACCCCTTATATCTTGTTATTTTTTCTAGTGTTTCAACTGATTAGCTTTCAGAAAGAAATTTGTGTGGATTCCAAAATAATGGGGTGCTGATTGCACTTATCATAGATGAATTAAATCAGAGAGGTCAAGTTTTAAAACTATCAAGAATTTCAATTGACTGCCTGAATTTCAATTGAAAAACTCTTTTAGCCCAATAAAGTGGTCTAATTGCTAAAGCTAATTTACTTTATCAGTGTTATGCCATTTATATATATTAAGCTTGGTGAAAATTTAATGAAAATTTAATGATAACTTCACTTCTTTATGCTGACGATTTGGTGATTATGGCTGAGACTGATGAAAACCTTCAGTTGTTGCTTGAAATTCTACATCGGTGGTGTCAGCAGTGGAAAATGAGTGTGAACATTAGCAAAACAAAAGTAGTGCATTTTCGCAACAAATCAAAAATACGCTCTACCTTTGATTTTCATATCGGAAATTACCATCTTGAGGTAGCAGAGAAATATAAATATTTAGGACTTGTTCTGGATGAACACTTGGATTTCAACACAACCGCCTCAGTAATAGCGGGTTCTGCTGGAAGAGCACTAGGTGCAATATGTACAAAATTCAATCATTTGAAAGGTATGGGTTACAATACTTTTACTAAAGTGTATGACTCGGGTGTTGCCTCAATCTTAGAGTATGGAGCGGAGATATGGGGTTACCAAAGTTTAAGCCAAATTGAAGCTGTTCAAAACAAGGCTATTCGGTTTTATCTTGGTACTCACAGGTTTGCTTCAAATGTTGCTGTAAATGGTGACATGGGCTGGATAAGTTGTGAAACCAAAAGGCATATCCAGATATTGAGGTTTTGGAATAGGTTGGTGACCATGAGTGATAATTGCCTGACAAAAAAGATCTTCTTATGGGACTACCGTGAAAGAAGACAGGCTGGAAGTTGGAATAGCGACGTTTTCAAAATTTTTGAAAAAATTGAAAAATTATATGTATATCACAATATGTTGGCTGTTCGCATAAACGAAGCAAAAGAAATTTTGAGTAGACTTGAAAAACAAGCTTGGTCCAGTAATATTGAACAGCTGCCAAAGCTCCGTTTTTACAAAAGATTTAAATTTCACCATGAGTGCGACCCATATGTATATAAGGTACATGATCGTGCTCATCGCTCAGTTCTTGCCCAACTGCGAAGTGGTATACTACCCTTGAAGGTGGAAACAGGGCGATTTACCCAAATACCTTTAGAGTTCAGATTATGTATCTTTTGTAACCTAAATGACATTGAGGATGAGGTGCATTTTATATTTAAATGTAATCTATATGATGACTTTCGGCAGAGGTTTTTCGATAAATTAGGACAATACCATCCTGACTGGCAAGATCTAAATGTTGATCAAAAGATGCTACTTCTGATGTCTAAGGAATTTGTAAAAGACACTGCAGAGTTTGTTTACCAGTGTTACATGAAACGTAAGCAAGTTTGCTATAACTAACTGGGCTCGGGAAAAGAGTATACTCGCCCCAGTGTGTGGATATCATCCAAGTTACAATTCATGATATTGAAATGTGTGCGCCTTAGTATGTGAATCTCATCAAAAAAAGCTCTCTATGAAATCTACTCTGGCGCAGCCTGTGATTTTCATCAAAGTGTTGAGTCCATAAAAGATGTTTGGTGTATTGTGGTTATCTCATCAAATTAGTGTCGTCAAAGCATATTTCCTTTCCATATATGAAACGTCGAAGTTGTTGCCATTAACTTGAGTGAGCGTGTCATCCATTGTAGGTGAAGTAATTCATAAAGTATACATAAACTGTGTCAATTAGTCTAAATTAATATGCTGTTCTTTTTTTAAAATTGTAGAAGGGAATTGACTATGGTGTGTCATTCAACATTTTCATTTTATGTTGCCTTTTCTGTTTTTCCTTGGGTTTGCTCTTATTTGATATTTGATGACTAAGATTCTGTGTTGTGTTCATTAACTTTTATTTTCTATTGTTTATTTGTTGTATTTGTTGTTGTTGATGTATTGGATAATCTTTTTCAGTTAGACTCATAGTGACATATGAACCCAGGTTGGGTTTGGGTGTGTTGATTTGATTTTTTATTTTGAATTTGTTTTAAATGTACACACATGTCACTTTAATAAAAAATACCATACCATATATTTAAAGTCATAAAAGTACTTTTAAACCCAGTTTGAAGTGGGTGGACGGATTTACAATCACCCAGCCAAACCATTTTTAAAATAAGGATGGTAATTCCGTCCACTTTTATTTCCATTGTATCACCTCTCCAGGTGGTTCAATTAAGTTATTTAACAAATCCTACAAGAGTAATAAAGTTATGCTTCTAATGCAACTTTTTAAAAATCTTCAATAGGTTATTTGTTGATGGGAATAGGCCAACAAGATGCCTGCAAGTAATTCACAAAATTGTTGTGATGACGTCACAGGATTTCATTGTATTTTGTCTTCTGTTTTAAATTGACCTGAAATATCATTAGAAATGCTGCCAGCACAATAAATACGGCAAAATTAGTTGAAAAACAAGTTTCTCTTCCATTTAAAACTCACACAACTGTAATAAATTTAATAGTATGTCTATATTAGGGGGTGGACGGAATTACCTTCCTGGACGGATTTACCATACCTGACTCTAGGTTGGGAAATGGAAAGCAATTATACGTTAAGATTGTTCCAGTAGATCATTTTTGACAGTTTCTTTGTACATTTTTTAAAACCCTGAACTTCGTTCAAGGACGCTGTGTGAAATTTGATTAAGTATTAATTCTAAACTGAAAAATATTAAATTAACTTCATTTTTGGTCGCATGTCATAAGGTGGGCCACAAATGTGTGACATGGTCAAAATGGCCCATTTTTCAATATTCCCATAGTTTATTGCAGGCCATCACACGTATCAAATGCAGCATGCAGATCTTCATTATCTTTATTTATAGCTGAGATATACTTGTTTATGTGTAATTAATTAACAAAGAAATGCACTAAAAGCCGGATCTTAAAACGCATTTTTCTCAATTCGGACCATTTTTACAAAAAACATCATTGCCAGGTCAAATCTCCACAGAATTGACTCTGGTTTCTTTTAGATTGTATATTAGAAATGGGACTATAAGATGATGGCATAATAACCTGCTTCATCAAAGTGCAAAGGAGTATGAATTGTGAGTAAAAAATAACAAAAAATTGTTCAGACGCTCATAGTAAATATCTTGTCATATTGGCTCTTTATGGCTCATTTGATTCAATCATAGACTCCAAATTATATCAATATGTCATTCTGAATGCCTTTCCAATGAGCAAGTGTCCACTGACACACCTTATTATGGAAATAAGTGTTCACATAGCTCTACTGAGCACATTATGTCCCATGGTCGAAAACAGAACTAAAACGGCTTGTGTGTGCTTGTGGTACAATCTATTTGCTTTTAAACTATACAGACATTACACCACCAGAGACATCTGAAAGGCCCAGTAGAGGCATTCAAGGAACTGAACTATACACTAAAACAGTTTATTCAGGTTACAGTCAAGTATTTCAGAGTAACAGAGCATCATGGGCTTGTATACAGCTTTCACCTCCCTCCGCCGCCTCCGAACCACCCCTGGATTTTTTTGTTTGCAAGGTTGCTGAGCCCAAACTATTTCACCAATTTAAATAAGGTTTTAGTCAAATGAAAGAAAACTTTCAGGGCTACAATATAAGATAACAACCACATTCGTAGGCCTTTTAGTTCTATAGAAATGGACAGTTGAATGACAAATTTCTTTGCAGAGTGTCACAAAACCACCCTTTTTCGGTGCCCACCTCACGACATGCGACCTTTTATGATAATAAAAAGATAATTGCTCAGAATGCCTATTGAGGGAAGTTGTGATATCTTATCTTGGTGTGGAGATGAAACCACCGAAGTATGAAATTAAGCAAATGTATGAATATTCAATTCAACTAATTACATGCATTCATAAATTATATATTAAATGCTTTTTTATATCAAAAATGGTGTTACAAACATGTGTTAGATCACACATTATCTTATGAATAAATGATTTTGATCAAAAAACAAGGAGCCTACTGACTAAAAGCCAAAAAAGGCTATTTTCATTTGCAATGTACATGTATCAATGTATGTGAATAATGCAAAAAATCTGGCGGTTGCTAAAACCGTTGAAATCTTGCCTAACAAGCTCACTTGCTTGTGTTGCCTGTTCGTAACACTAGCAAACCAGCCAAAAACTTGCTTTACAAACTAATTTGCTTGTATTGCTTGTGCGTAGCACTTGCAAACTGAGTCAACTGTCCCGACAAACTACAGCATCTTTGAATCAAATCAATTTGTCTAATAAACTAAGTTGCTTGTGTTGCCTAAATGTAGCACTGACTAGCACTCGCACACAGTTGCCAGGGGATATTGAATACTGACAGCTTAAGTATGTCCCAACCAGTCATGCTGTACTCTGATGTGGTCGCACTGGTTTAAAGGATTTGGGAAATGGACATGGTTCAAGTCAAATGATAAAAGGAAAAGTCAGAACAACAGTTTACTACTGGTCATGAATATATAACAAATCAAAGAAATAGATTTAATAATTTTGCAGAAGCAGACACTCGACATGGCTCGGAAAATCCGAGGGAGTCCTGCCCACTGAAAGCTTGCATATGGAATGCTCAAAGCATATGACAAAAAACAGAAGTTGTGAAGGATTTCAGAGACGAATTTGATCTTGGTGTTTTTCGTTTCACTGCGTCCTGGCTAAAAGGGTTCATCTCGTGAGGGCAGACCTGGAGGTAGAGTAGGATGCATTGTAAAAACAGGCATCAGAGCAATGAAAAATGAAAGCACTTTTTGCCCTACAAAGTTATTCAAAGCAAGTCCTAGGACACATGGACCCAATTATATCTTTGCAAATGTTTGACACTTATGTTCTACCAATCCTTGAGTACAACAGTGAAATATGGAGTAGTGAAAAACCTGCATCTGAATTAGAAGTTCTGCAACTTGGCTATCTAAAACGTATATTAGGCGTAAGAAAACAAACACCATCTCTGGCTGTTTATGGTGAAACTGGTAGATTTCCATTGCATGTTAGACAAAAAGTCTGAATGATCAATTATTGGATGAGATTAGAAAATGCACCTGATGGTAGCCTGTTAAGGAGATGTCTACAAATTCAGAAAGATACTCATACGAACAGAGCTAATGAAACTAATTGGTTCAGTAAAATAATAAATATTTTAAGCACTTGTAACATTGAATATGAAACAAGTAACAATACTAACTTCGACATTGACCACATACATGTATGTAGAACTGTAAAATCAAAACTCTATGAAATAGAACAGGAACAATTATTCATATCTATAAATGATAGTACACAGCAACCAAAACTTAGAACATATACGCTTTTTAAAACTGACTGTAGATTAGAGCCATATCTCAGGCTGCGACAAAACCGCAAGGTGTTAACTAAGATTGCCAGATTCAGGACAAGTTCTCACAGTCTACAAATTGAAATAGGCAGACATCAAAAGCCAGTGATTCCTGCAGCAAATAGAATATGTGAAAAGTGTTCATTAAATATGGTGGAGGATGAAATCCATTGCCTTGTTGTATGCCCTGCTAATGAATCGTTCCCTGAAAACCTGTTTTCAACAGCTGCTAAATTTATCAACAATTTTCTATCTTTGAATGACAGTGACAAGTTCACATCAATAATGAAAAGTAAGGAACCTGACCTAATAAATACTCTAGGGAAATTTTTACTTCAGGCTGATGTTTAAATTTAAAGCGACTTATCTCCTACATCCACACAGTCACTTATAATACACAATCATGATAATTATGATAATTAGCATACAATGCACACTTTAAGAAAATAAGTTACTTCTAACATAAAATGAACTATTCAGTATAGCAATACGATCAATATTAAAGCAACAATGTAAGTAATTTGATGCATGTTTTGTAAATAATGTTAAAATATGAAATATCAAGCATTATTAATTAATCTATAAATTTGTTAACTTGTATGTCTTTTGATTAGGTCTTATATATTATATATATAATTAATCATAATTTTCTTAATTAGCGAAAATGGCTATTTGTAAGTTCAGTTCAGTTCAGTTGTGTGCTTGCCCGGGTCTGCCGGGTTGCTCGACCCTTTCAGGGGAGCTGCACTCGATCTGGTCCATTATTGTCTCTATTTTCCTTGCTGTGTCCTTAAGTTTTTCAGGGTCCTCCTCGAAAATGTCCTGTATTGTCACTTCACCTGTCATCTGTCTGTTAATTCCTGGGCATCCTTCCAGGATGTGTTCCTGGCTCTCCTCTTCTCTTCTGCACATCCTGCACATTGTATCCTGGAACATGTTTTTATAGTTGCATTTTACTTTGAGCATCTTTGACCTTGCTTTGAATACAAGGCTTGCTTCCATCCTGGTGCATTTGTTCATGTATTCCGCTCTCCGGCCTGGTGTTAGGTCCTTTTTGTTATCCAGGTAGAATTTTGTTTTAGTTTTATTTTCTCCTTCCATGACCATTTCTCTCATCTTTTCTATTATTCTCTTCTTTATTTCAGTTTCTGTTCTTCTCTCTCGGCTGCCTTCATGGTCGTTTCAGTTGTTGCTTCCCATCCGTACGTTATGATGGGTGTTATGCAGGTATCTAGAAGTTCCCATATCACCTTCAGTTCCACATTCTTTAGGTCTGCGCTCCCTGCAACTGCCATGGCTGTGTTGTAGGCTGCCTCAACCTTCCTCTTTGTTTCCATGATGTGTTCGTCCATGTTGTTTTTACTTGAGAAGGTTACCCCCAGGTACTTGTACTTTTCGCAGTAATCCAGCTTCATAGTTCCTAGGTAGAAGTCAGTAACAGGGAGTTTCTTCCCTATTTTTAGGATCTTGCTTTTCTCCTCTCCGAACTTGATCCTAAATTTTGTGGCCGTTTCTTCTGCTATATCCAGCATCTCTTGCAGTTCTTCTTTATTCTCAGCGATGAAGGCGACATCGTCCATCCACAGTAGGCATCCTATTTTATCATCGCCTTTTATCGCTATGCCAAGGTTTCTTCTCTTTACTTCTTTTGCTATCTCGTCCATCAGTGTCGCATACATAATGACTGATAGGACTCCACCTTGTCTGATGTTATCTTTCATCTTTATCTGCCTTGTGATCCCATGTTTTGTTTCTATACTTGCTGTGAGATCTTCATTTAAGTCCTTGATTTTCTTCCACAGTCTGTTTTTTATTCCGTGCATTTCAAGTACATACATTATTCCTTCCGCCCATGCCTTGTCGTATGCCTTGGTTACATCTAGGAAGGCAATGTACACCTCTTTTCCTTTCCTTGTAGCTTCCTTCAGAGCTAGGATGTGGTCTGCAGTGTTTGATCCCTTTTTTCCGCCTCCTTGCATGTCGCTAATGGCGAGGTTATCTTTTGCTCTCTCATTTATGATCCTCTCAAAGAGTTTGCCCACATTGCTGCTGATAGTGATTCCCCTTTCATTGGAGCATTTTCCTTTTTCCCCTTTTCCTTTGTATATGGTGATGATACGGCCTGTTTTCCATGCTTCTGGAACACAATCTCCACTGAGCACATGGTTGAAGTGGCTGCGGATGATTTCACTGTTCTCTTTGTCTACGTTGATCAGGGCCTCATTGGGGATGTTGTCTGGTCCGCAGCTTTTTCTACTCTTTAGTTTCTTCTTAGCCTTTTCTAGTTCTTTCTCGGTTATACTTGGCAGGTTCCCTTCTAGTCTCATCCTCCTTATTGTTGTCTTGTTGGCCTCCATGATCTTATTGCTCCAATCTCGTCCTTCACTGCTGGCTTCTCTTGCTTTGTATAGGTCCTCGAAGTAGCTCGCGATATGTTCCTTTGCATCTTCAGGGTCTGTTAAGGCTCTTCCGCTTTCATCCAGGGTGTCAAATTCTGCTCTCTTTTTTCCCAGAAGTATTTTTCTTATTTCCCAGATGGCGTTCTTATCCTTGCCTTTGACGATTTCTTCCATGGTCCGTTTTACTCTGGATTTTTCAGCTTCCTCTATCGCTTTCCTCAGCCCCCATTGTGCTTCATAGTACTCTTTCAATGCGGCTAGTCTACCCTCTGGTCCTGCGTCCTTGAGTTTCTGTTTCTTTTCTTTTCTTCTTTGCCTCCTGGTTTTTATCTCTTCCGTTTCTCTGGGCTTTTTCCTGTCATCTATCGTGATGGTTTTTAGCCCAATGCTCTTTTCTAGCGCCTAGGTTATCGCCTTTTCAAGTGTCTCATAATTGCCCTCTCCTCTTCCCAGTTTATCTTTCAGTATTCTGTTGTATTGCTTCCAATCTGTTTGTATGTCGTTTGTAGAGAGGGATTGTGTCGCGGCGTTAATTCTTACCTTTGTATTGCGCCCAAAATGCCGCGAAAGGTTGGCCCCCTGGATGAGACCCTGGCCCCCCCCAATCCTGGATTTCTAGCTACGCCACTGAACCCACTCACTATATACAACTCACTAGTCGTCAACAAAATTATGACATGATCAAGGGCTCTTTCCATAGTTAGTGCCACAGTTAGGTGGTATGCATTGCCTTATGACCTTTGTTGGAGCTATCGGCTCTCTTATAACTGGAATAGGGGCCGAAGGCATACTGAAGTCAACATTTGGTGGAGTTCCAAAACTGTTTGCAAAATGTTTCCAGAGAAAGTACGAGCACTGCGGATAGTGGCTGGAGAGTTAAGACCATAATTAGGAGACAATGAATACTGGGATATGATGAACCTCTTGAAATTCTTAGAAGAAGCAATTCATGTAGCAGAACCACGAAGTTCTCATGGACTATACTTGTGTTCAATGCAACGGCTTCATCCAGATGTTCTGAAAAAGTTTATATTTGGGAGAACATTAGGCATTACAATGTATTGGCTCCACCTTTTTGGAGGTTCTTCAGGAAAGTTGTGATATGAAGAAGGTGATAATTCACAAAAAAGAAGGAACGCCCAACACGAATCAAGGATGATGTTGAAGACAGGTTTAAAATTTGTGAGGCCCAGACCTCATGTATTGATATGTTTGATTGCGTCACACATCCAGCTGGACGATTTGTCAACATAAATATTTCCTGTTGAAATTCTGGATGACAATCAAGTCAATGTAAATGGTTCACTTCAAATTGGACAAGCGTAGTTGGAATACTTTGAAAAGCGATGGCCAGATGGCTTTCATCACAAAGCAAGTGAAACCTACGTCTGTTGGTACAAAACAGGTCAAAGCAAAAGACAAACCTGAAAGTGTGCATGCTGAAGTTATTTATGTCAGCGCAATAAGGATCATGCTTTCATCATGTGAAACTGTCTCAACCAAAGATCACTTCTGATCTCATGAATTGGCAAACTTCCCACCTGCTCTGCTCAGTCCCAATGGTGAAATGAGGACCACCGCTTAGTCCACACTGAAGGCAAAGATTAAAATTGAAGGCAGTCAAAGAGGCCTCGTGTGAGGTGGTCATTCGAAATGCAAATGCATTACTTTGGTCAGTGCCCTGGCCTGCATTACCAGCAAAGTTGTCAGCTTTCATCAACACTACTGTTGCTAGAATTATGCTTTACACAATAAACCTGAAAGTTCTGCATGTACAATATTCAACCAATACTATCAGTCGAGCACCAAGTCATGGTGTCGTAAACTATGTTCCAAAGGAATGTGTGTATAAATTTACAATGGATTCCCCACTGTCAAAGCAGACAGAAGTTCTGAATGTGACAGCAAACAAAGAATATATCTTTAACATGATAGTGAATGACCTTAATTGGTTATTATCCCTCATGGGAAAGTCCTTTTGGTAACAAGGCCAGATGCTTGTCTCATCAACATTTTCAATGGTGAGCAGCTTGTGCCCTTAACACATAAAGGGGCCGATATTCTCATTGCTTAAAATGCATCTGTGTCAGGGCAACCTACAATTAAAGTTGTGTCTGATGATACTGATGTCTTGGTGACGCATGGTGATCCTTGTGCACCATTTTCATATACACACCAATGAAGTGCCAAGCAGGGTTGGGCACGAGTACATGCAAATGTACTCGAGTACGAGTACGAGTACTTGCCACTTCTACGAGTACGAGTACGAGTACGAGTACAGCTTTTTCTGAATGTACTCGAGTACGAGTACGAGTACTTTCAAATGTACTCGAGTACGAGTACGAGTACATTTATGCAATTACGAATCTAATTTGTGCAATATTTAAAGAAATAAGAGCATTATTAAGACAGAATAATTGATCAATAATAAAGAACATTAGTGAAGGCTACTTCTCATGCTCCTTTGTTATTCAAAGGTGAAGTGTGTTAATTTAAAATGGCATTTGCAGCTACTTGCTGGGCTGCTAATCGCTGGGTCGAGGGTTAGAATCCACTTCAGCCGGGTCACCTGGACCAAAGTTTGACAGCAGTTTCAATCATCCTCTGCTCATTACCATGTCCTCCTCATGTCCTAATTAACCCAACAAGTGACTAAATATAGGAGATAAAGTCCAATAATCCATCCATCCATCTTTTGAAGCCACTTGGATTGAGATATATTGTAATCTATAAGAATTCAATTGGCTTTCAAATGAAAATAAAACTGTGATGTCAGAAGTGAATCTGCCCTCTGATTGGTCGAGATGGTTGAATTTTTTTGCTGAGTCTGTTAATTAGGCAATAACCATTTTAGGCTCAGCGAACAGCACTTTTCCATGCATTCTGTCGCTTTTAATGTCATTTCAATATCTTTTCTTAGTGCCAGGAATTCGTTAAGAACGCATATAAACACTTAGCAAGGCAGATTTAATAAAAAAGAATAAATACAATATTTAATTTATTGCAAATGTAGCAATGGGTATTTCGTTCAGCTGAGAACATATTTCGTTAGAGAAAATCATAATATAGTATTTGAATGTTTGAAGAGACTTATGGCTGGCTGCATTCATAAGAAATACTGATTTAAAGATTACAAAGACATTTTGGATTAGGGACTGGTAGGTCTACAATGTTTGCACTTAACAAATAAATACATAAACAAGAATAAACAAATCATTACAAATGTCATGTATAATTGAACAAATGGAAATTATAAATATGATCAATTTAAATTAAGTGACTCCTTAAAACCAATACAATTAAGATGATTTAGGTGAGCCTATAGACTAAATATTGAGTTCCGATTTCCGTAAAAGCGTCGATTTTTAACAAAAAAAAAAGATAAAAACGAAAACGGCTTTAGTTATGGTTAAAATAGGTCTAGGAACATAATTTAAAAACGAAGATATATTATTTTGAAGTAGCTGAATACAATGGCAGGACTAAAAATACTGTATCTTTAATAATAAGGCCACCATTAGCGTCTAAGTTACGATATTTTGATTTGCGCTAAAAGCTGTGAAAAGCAAAGATTGATATTTCCTGAAAAGATATAATTGAAGGTATTTATATCAACAGATGTAAAGGATTGTCTTTTGAGTTATTTCAGTCATGTTGACATATCTATCTATCTATCTATCTATCTTGAGAAATGTAGGGTTCCCCCTGATTTACTTCAGTGTTCAATAACCATTCATTCATGACATTGCATTCACAGCTTCATGGCTCAATGATCAGGAAAACCCCTAAAATTAATAATAGAAATGCAATTGCCAGTGAGAAATTTTACACAGTAATTATATTTTTTGACAATTGAATATTGACAAACAAAAAGATGAAATGGTTACATTTAATTAATATGTATTAAAGAGATGCAGTATTTTCCATAATTTGCTTAAGTGTTCAATAACCACTCACCCATAACATTGCATTCACAGCTTCATGGCTCAGTGATTTGGAAAACCCCTAAATAATAGTCATGCAATTGGCAATGAATATTTACAGAAACTGCATAATCTAACTAAATATTATTTATTGATATTAAAAAAGTCAGTTACTATAAGTCAGTGACTAACTTACTAAGTCAAAAAACGAACTAAATTAGTAAAAATGACTAACTTTCTTGGTCAACTAAAATATGATAATGACTAATAACTAAATTAGTTAAAAGTCTAACTACATCTGCAACTCGACTAAGTCAGACATTTGACTAATTTTTGGTGTTTAATTAGTTAAATTAATTTGTCAAGAAGATTGTCAGTGTAACACATCATATGTAACTTAAGCTATAATTCAAAAGACATCTTTGAAGGTTTTTTTAGAAAACTGACCTATATATGTTTATTTTGTCATGCTAGACATTTAATTTTGAGTTCAATTTCGCTCTATTGAAGCTTCAATTGTACTCGTGATGTACTCACTACGAGTACGAGTACATTTGCAATGTACTCAAGTACGAGTACGAGTACTGTACTCATGATTTGGCACGAGTACTGAGTACATGCGAGTACTTGGAAAAATGTACTCGAGTACACGAGTACACGAGTACACGTGTACTCGTGCCCAACCCTGGTGCCAAGTACTGTGCACCTGCTTTTGGAATCGTGCATCAGAAATCGAGCTGTAATAGATGTTAATGATGTTATCAAGAAACATGCAAGGATTTTGTCAAATCTTCTTGTAGCTCATGCTCTTACAGGCTGTGACACAGTGCCCTCTCTTGTTGGAATTGGTAAAGCAACAGCCCTGAAACATTTGGGCGTGTATCCTGGTATATTGAATCTAGGGGGAGCATCGAGCACTCCTGCCTTCAACGTGTGGTCCAGTTATACAATCAGAAACAGACAGAAATGCTCAATGATATAAGAACAGCTGGAAATAGGCACATTCTTTCCAAACTGAGCAGCCTGCACCCTTAACAAATAGGTTTTATATGGAACCTTTAAGAATTCTATGAGCTGGTATATATAAGGAACCCAAAAAAGTCCATTATTCAACTTTTAAAATAAAATAACACTCAGATAATCCAACTGCACTGACCTCCCACAATGGAACCCTTTCTCTCAGTTGGGAGCATAGAGCTCAATCACATTGCCTTCCCACCAGTATTGAACCTTTCCAATTCAGTTGAACCCGTAACAAAATTTTTGGGCTGTGGTTCCTTTATATATTTACAGGATTGCTTCACCTCCTGTTGCAAATCTCCTAGAATTTGAATGGGAAAGAAGGTCCAACCAACTCTTAACAGTGTATATTCCTGATGGACAAGCAATTGCACCCGGGCAACTGCACCAGTTAAATTGTTGAATAGGTCTGTCTCCATATGGGGATTACGACAGGTATTATCAATAGGTGGTGCAACCATAAGGTAGGAGTGCTATTTTTGTCTTGGGGAAGCCCACCTGATGACATATTATCTGGTTTGTTTGCAAAGTGAGTGAAATCCTGTGACCAACAGTTAATAATAATCTGGTTGTTAACATGTTATAATCTCCCAATCTGTACGATAACAACACTCTTTTCTGTTGAACTGATGTTTTGGGAACATAATCAATACAGTGTAGCTGACCCAAACAATCAAACATTCAACAAACACACTCATTAAGTCTGACTCCTTGGCTTGGTCAACAACACCAATCACCTTGCTGAAAGGAAAAGGGGATTCCATCTGAGCTCCTATTGCTTGGAGACACCACCTGTCCATAAATTCAGAACTACAAAATGGAGACAGACCTATTTGTATGTTGTTGCTGCACAACAAGGTGCAAGATGACCAGGTGTAACTGCATTTAGCTTTGCCTTGCATGCACATAGTTTTGCTAATGTAAAAGTTTCGGAAATCGTGAAAACTCATAAAGAGTACCAGAAGAGCTGGGTGAAGATGATGATGTGGCGCTTCTGACTGTAAACACAAAGTGAAATAAGCAGTATTTTCGTCTTTTTAACAGTTCTGGACATATTTAATTGCTGAATTTTTGTGTGATTGTCGTAAAGTCCCTCTCTCATAGTTTTAACCATATATGTATTTTCAATGTAAATTATTTAAAGTGACAAATAAGCCCTTTGGGGCTGGATGATTTTGTATACTCATCTCTGTTTCGACTTGTATTATTATTCTGTAAAATGTCACTTGTCACTATAATAAAGATATCCTTATCCTTATCCTTGTACAAATTCCAAGCGATTTTAGTCTCATTTTTAACTACGCTAATTGCTGCAATACATATTGAATTGACCTCAATTTTCGCCCATTTTACGATTGTTTTTGTACCTGTTTTAGCATAAAATTTGCATTCTTATCTATCTCCAGTACTCACAGCTTGTAGCAAATACTTTCCACATCACCAATCAGCTTTAAGTAACGGAAATTCTCATTATTGGTTATCTCAAGACACTGCCAGGAACTCTACTTAAATTTCAGTCTTCCAGGAAACATAAGCTGCATGACAACATAACCTCAACTCAACTGCCATTCTACTTGTATAGTCATTGTTACCAATGTGAATCCATTTCCTTAAACTTGCCTTAAACTTATTTACTATTTTTCAGAAAATAACAGCCTGCAGTGAAGAGCATAACAGTGCTCTGCAGCAAAACCCTCAGCAACCAGTCACTCAATACCTTGACAAAGAACCTGTGAGGTATCATAGCAATCAGTCACTCAGATTCTTTCACAACAAACCTGTGGGGTATCATAGCAACCAGTCACTCAGATACTTTCACAACGAACCTGTGAGGTATCATAGCAACCAGTCACTCAGGTACCTTCACAACGAACCTGTGAGGTATCATAGCAACCAGTCACTCAGCAGATACTTTCACGAAGCACCTGTGGGGTATCATAGCAACCAGTCCCACTGATGCCTTCAAGAAGCACCTGTAAGGTATCATAGCAACCAGTCACTCAGATACTTTCACAAAGCACCTGTGAGGTATCATAGCAACCAATCACACAGATACTTTCACAAAGCACCTGTGAGGTATCATAACAACCAGTCAATTATCTTGTACCTTTAAAAAAGTACCTGTAAGGTATCTTAGCAACCAATAATCCTGATATTTTTACAAAGCACTTGTGAGGTATCACTGCAACCAGTGTTTCAAGGTTGCACTCTGATGTCTTGCGTATCGGATTTAAAGAATCAACTAAGACATCTCCGCTGGCAAGGTTTCAGAATACAAATAACTCTTGTTGCAATAACTCAATCACTCAATCAAAATTGCGAACCGATTTGACATCCTATCAGATTCGGTTAAACATCCCAATTCCTCAGACAACCATCCTCTTAAAACTTCAAACAATATATTAAGAGCTTGTGTGTGGAATGCCCAAAGTCTGAGACAAAAAACTAAATTGAATTAAACCTGGATATCTTTCTTTTCACTGAGACATGGCTGAAAGCAGATGATAAAGTTGAAATTGGGAACTTGAGAGGAATGGACAATGCTACTTTCTAAGCTCACCCAGAGAAGGTAGACAAGGGGGTGGAGTTGGCTGCATTGTCAAATCCGGTCTATGTGCAGTTAAAATAGAAAGTGTAAAGACAAGGACTTTTGAGCATGTGGAAGTCCAAGTGAAATTGAGTGGAAAAAATCTAACAATTCTTCTTGTGTATCGCTCTGAACCCTCTAAACAAAATAAGTACAGCTTAACTGAATTGTACAAGGAATTCACAAATTTTGTCGCAAGTTATCAAACATGTCACAATGAACTCATCATAACTGGCGATTTCAACTTTCACATGAGCAAACAAGAGGACAGCAGAGCAATCCAATTTGAGAATATCCTAGAAATGTTTAACCTTGAACAACATATTGCATCTTCAACTCACAAAAAAGGGAACCCTCTTGACATAGTTATAACCCGAAAAAATTCTAGTCTTAAAGATTGTGTGGTTGGTGACCTGCTGTCTGATCACAATTGCATCTTTCTCAATATAGAAACGGCCAATGGCAAAAATCCAAAAAAGAAAGTAGCATTCAGAAAAACTCATGATATTCATGTGTCAAAATTCAAGAATGATATCCGCTTGCATTTTTCTCAGAATGGTCCACAAAAGCAAATGGTCAAGGACCTAGGCAGTCCTGTGTTCCTGTACAATTCAACCAAAAAGGTTGTTGACAAACATGCACCAATAAAGATAAGAAAAATAACATTTCGGGAACCGCAACCTTTCACAAATGCTGATATCAAGAATCTAAAGACCTGTAAAAGGAAGGCAGAAAGAAAATGGAGACCAACCAGGCTAAAAGCTAACTGGGTAATATTTAAGGAGAAACGAAATGAGCTAAATGAGAGACTTAATCAACTAATAACAGATGACCTGAAGACAAACATTGAAAAAACGAAGGGCAATTCAAAGGCTATGTTCAAGATCCTAACTTCTAGCCTTAACAGAAAACAAGAACTACCTCTTCCATATCACAAAAATGAAGCAGATTTTGCAAATGATTCAACAAATTCTTTGATGATAAAATCGAGAAAATAAGATTAAGATTAGACATAAACAGTGCAAGTACAAAAAATTATGCTGAGACATATTCAGGTCCGAAACATCTCGGAGATGGAAATTAAGAAAATCATCACTGATACAGTTTCAAATCTGTCCTTCCTAAGTAAAGTCATAGAGTGTGTTGTCACCAAACAATACACTGGTCACCTTTCACATGGAAGCCTGCAAGATGAAAAACAGTCAGCATACAAGCAGCATTTCAGTACAGAAACACGATTGACAAAAATCCACAATGATGTCGTGATGAACATGAGCCGTGGTGAAGTGAAAATGCTAGTACTATTAGACTTATCGGCAGCATTTGAAACAATTGATCATGACATCCTTTTGAAAAGGTTGAGAGACAAGTATGGTATTGATGGCTCTGCTTTAAATTGGTTCAAATCATGCATCACCAATAGATCTCAATCTGTATTCATAAATGACACAGAATCAAACAAACTGCCACTAAAATATGGTGTCCCTCAATGATCGGAACTTAATCCGATCTTATTCAATTCTTACATTGCTCCAATAAGTTAGGTGGTTGAAGAAAATGAGGTTGACGATCAGAAATATGCTGATGATAAACAAC
Source organism: Platynereis dumerilii (assembly GCA_026936325.1). Lineage (NCBI taxonomy): Eukaryota > Metazoa > Annelida > Polychaeta > Phyllodocida > Nereididae > Platynereis > Platynereis dumerilii. The sequence continues at coordinate 9,848,537 of JAPTHN010000021.1, forward strand.
TAATCCTTTCCTTCAAGCAAACTTTTCTTGAAGAGGAAAATGAAACAAAGAAAATGGAAAAATGCATCACTGAAATACGCAATTTTTTTCGAAAGAACAAAGTTTGTAACAATGGTGAAAAGACAGAGTTACTTCTCATTGGCTTGCCATTTCAACTCAAGAAACTTCACATGTCGTCAATCATTGTGGACTATGTTGAAATCAAAGCGACAGATCATGCAAGAAATTTAGGTGTATCATTTGATAAACACATGTCAATGCATAAACAAGTGACCAAATGTGTCAAAATGCTTATTTTAACCTTAAAACATCTCAAAACTGTGTAAGTCCCTGAACAAAGAGTCCATCAAAACAGCTGTCAATGCATTAGTCACTCCTCATTAAGACTTCGGCAATGGATTGCTCTATGGTTTGTCGAAACAAGTGATAAATAAACTCCAAGTGGCGCAAAACTCTGCTACACGACTGATTGAAGAGCTAAAAAGACAAGATAAAGTTAGTCATTACAGGGGAGAATTACACTGGCTTCCAATCCCTGCGAGGATCCGATTCAAACTTATGATAACTACATGCTGTGAATAATCAGGTACCTCAAAAGTTTAATTCAACATAAACCTAAAAATAACTTCAACCTCCGCAGCAATGGTAAAATGATGTTAGAGGTACCTGCCTCACAAAATCAAAACAAGTTTGAGAATAGAGCCTTTTCCTATTCATCACCCATACTGTGGAATGGCTTACCTGAAAATGTGCGAAAATCATGGACACTGGATAACTTCAAGAAGCGACTGAAAACCTATCTTTTTGCAAAATTTTACAAAGATATCAGCTAATCTAACCAAGCGCCAATGAGCAGTTACTGGAATTGGCGCTATATAAGTACTAAATATTATTATTAATAATAATAATAATAATAATATGGATTTATATAGCGCTAATTTCAGTACACTGCTCATCAGCGCTTTTTCTGATCAAATCACTTATAGGAATTCTGAAACAAATGGGTTTTTAGATTCTTCTTGAAGCTTTCCAAGGTTTTTGTAGTTCTAGCTTCTTCATTATTATGATTATTATAAAGATGAAAGTGATCATGTCATTCATCAAATGTACTATGCCTGTGAATTAAAAACACTTAAAATTTACAAAAGCTCTTGTCGAATCTTTCGGCAGTTAATATTAAGAACCTTTATGTAAATGTTATATTATTTTCAATGTAGACCTAACACAATTAATAATATATATAGTTTTCAGAGAATAGAAATTAAATGTCTCAATGTCTCCTTATACACCAATGAAGACTATTGATTGATCTATTGCCTGTATTTTTTGATCTGATGTCAGCCTTATCAATAGAATACTCAATATCTCATGATTCAACTATGATACAGCAATGGTATGTACACCAAAATGTCCGCAGTACCAATTTTATATCTATGTTCAATACATTTTAGGGGTATAACTCCAATATTTTCCGTGTTATTTTTAAGAAAACAACATTTTTGGCAGCCATTTTGAAAATGGCGGGTGTAGCAGAAAATGCTCAACACTTACAGAGTGGCATCATACAGATTTGGATTCAGCATATTCGAATGACCAAGAAACCGCAATGAAACTTTATATGTATAAAGTCATGGTCCTTGGGCCTCTAGCCTGGAGTGGGCCTATACTGCTGCATAGTGTACTGGTTATTACTTCTTGCCAGTCGAGTGTGTGCTTTGAGAGGTTTTGCTAATAATGATAAATTGTAATAAATTTCAGTTACAAGACTTTCCAACCACTAGTTTTGTAAAAGTCTGGAAATAAATCATTTTCAAACAAAGGAATCGGATACATATTTCCAGCAGACTATAAGGAATACAATTTTTGCCTATCTCCTCTCTACTAATACAAGGTTAGACCTGATGTACCTGAGAAATTTGAGTTGAGGAGCAGGCGAAAATTCTCAAAACAGATAATATGGTCGGTGGGGGGTCTTTTTCTTAGATCCTTCAAAATCAACCAGCCTCATTCGTACACGCATGCTATGGTCTTACAGCCAAACACTTCGATATAGAATTAAAGTGGACTGTGGCACTGTGAAAATGGCACTTTGTCATCTTCTCTACTTTCAACATGGGAAACATAGAGGCTGTTTGATTAGTCATGATCAAGAGAAAGCCATTTGACTTCTCAAAACAGATTTTAAAGTGAAAATCAGATGCATAATCCTTTCGTTTGGTTGTCACCAACAAGTGGGATAAGTCTCCTTCAATCAAATTAACATTGAAAGTATTGGGTTTGATCATAACAAATCTTCAGTATGATGACACACGAAGTGCCATTTTCACAGTGCCACAGTCCACTCTAATTCTATATCAAAGTGTTTCGCTGTAATTCACTGTGGAGAAGCTTACCACCACACTGCCAAGATATCAAAATGCTGCCGCTCAGTGGTGGGAAAGACATCCGACGCATATCGACTGGACAGATAAAATTTTGCAAAATATCTATAATACCGTATAATCCAGATTGCCGAAGGTAAAAAGTGGTTAAAACGGGTTGTGTAATATAACGTCTATGTATAAAAGTTTCTGATTTTGAATCGGCAAGATGCTGAGAACTTCTCCCAATGAAAAAAGATCATTGAGTGAAAATGTGTTTTTCTGTGTAATTATGCCCAAATTAAAGGGTAATTATTAGTCCTACAATTAAACATTTGTATTTATTTTGCCAGACACATACATTTGTGTGAACTTTCCTCTTCATTTGCAGACCGATACTTTTTTCGAAGTTTACAAAGGAAAGTACTCTTGTCTGACCAGCAACAGCGCATATTGCCAGTCAAGTCCTCAAAGCAACTGCGACATTGGGTGCAGAGAATCTGATAACCCAAATGTCTCATCCTTTGTGGTGAAGCTTGACGGAACATGTGAAGAAAGAATACTTGTCCGCTGCACAGTCAGTAATATAAAGATGGAGACAATTCTAAACCTTGAGGAGTCAATTGAATTGACAGCACAAAGTAAGACAATTGCCATTACATCTGGAAACCCACATTGTTTTCTTTTATTGATCAGAAAAAAAAGTTTACAATGAATTTGTTATCTGTATACACGTTAATTCAGATGTTAATACAAAATGGGCATTACGTTGATGTTCAATTCCTTTTAGTATATAACAGCGTATATTTTTTTAAACACACATTATATATGGTTGTTTTACAGATGATTCATATTTGTAGACTTTTGTAGAAAATATAGCAAAAATTTTGGTCTGACATAAGAAAATCCTGCCAGGTGATTAGTCAAGCTGCACATAGTGTGTCAATTTTTTTCAGTTTGCTTCAAGCAAGTGATGCTGGCTGGAAAAATGATGTCATAATTTTGACCAATAAGACCAGGCGTCCACTAGGGCTAGGACAAGACCAGGAACCATCAGGAAAGTGAAATTGACAGTTCCCTATCCCTTAAGCGTGTTGTCCTGGTCTTCCTGAAGCCTTCCTCATGCTGTCCTCATCTTTCCCGAACGCTTCTTGGTGCTTCAGCGCCTTCAGCAGAGGCAAAAATTTCAGCGTCCAAATTTTGCTCCAGAAGGTATCAGGAAGGTGCAGACAACATGCAGAAAGTCCCAGGAAAGCACTGAAATATGTGCAAAATGGCTAAGAACAAGATGTCATATCAAGAAAATTGAGAAAGAATAGCATTCAATCTGCCCCCAAATAACATTCCTCATACTGCATGGAGGGCTTCCTTATTGTCCTGTCCTGTGTTTATACCCTTCCTGGAGACAGAAGCAGAAGGTCTCAGGAATGGAGCATTTGATGATGAAGATACGCTGTAATGGCCAAACTTGCTTCCCCAACCCTTCCTGATCTTGTCCCGGCCCCAGTCGACAGCCCCCATAAGCTGCATAGGCCAACTTGGTAATGTGGCAGTTGTTCACACGTGTCAAACCGCAATACACATAAAGACTCACATTTCCTCATGAACTGTTGTATTTCACACTCTTGTGTACCTGTTGATTGCTACAATTGATATTAAATCAGTCTCAAGCTGAATCTGAATTGCCTCACACCTCTGAACACTAAATTACCATGCAATAGGAAATTTTCCCATCAGGTACCAATTTTTCACGCATGTTTCAAGAGGGGTACTTATTTTTCACAGCATCCTTAAAGGTGAATAAAATTTTAACTAAGAAAAGGGAGGTGCTATAAATATTTGCAGTAAAAAGGGAGATCACTCTTGACAGAAAGTTCCTACAAAACTCGATCACACCTCCCCCGCCCCCCAGTCATAAATTCTGAATGGTTCCTCAGGACTGGTTGGATGATCCAGTGATATGGCAAACATTCATTAAAAAATCATAGTGGGAATCAAACCTGCCACCCAGTGATTGGTAACCCATGGTTACGTCATCTGAGCTGAGCCTTCCTCTGAGAAAAAGTAACATCCAGTTCAACCCGAAATAAAGTAAGACTACCCCAGCAGAAAGGAAGAATCAGCCACTACTTTATCCTTTCACACCTTTGGGCTACCACTGAATCCCTTCCTACCTTTACCTACTTTCAACTACCTTTTAAAATTTACATTAAACCAACGCCCATTCAAAATCCATCATCCTCATTGTGATTTATTTCTGTGATATTGTGTCCCTTTGTTAATTGCAATTACATTGCTAGCTGTCTTACACATGATTTCATATTTGTAGACTTTGATCAAATAACAAAATATTTTGCAAAATTTCTGATCTGACATCAGAAAATCCTGCCAGGTGATTGGTCAAGTTGCCCTTTGCATGTCACTTCTTTTCAGCTTGCTTCAAGCAAGTGATGTTTGCTGGAAAAATGATGTCCTAATTTTGACCAATAGTATACTGCAAAGGCCAACTTGGTATTGTGGCAGTTGTTCACACATATCAAACCGCAATCCACAATCCATTTCTTCACAAAATGTTGTATTTCACACTCCTGTGTACAACTGTTGATTGTTTCAATTGATAGTAAATCAGTTTCAAGCTGACTCTGAACGGCTTCACATCCATTTACATGCCTTGACCAGAAGCATTGTCTATGACATTAGATAAGTACTATTCAGAATTTATGACTGGGTTGAGGGGGAGATGGGAGTGTTACCTGAGTAGGTGCTGCATGCCTCAAGCGGGCAGTACTAATTTTTACCTTTTGTCCTGAATCTATTTGCCTTGCAGGCTAAATAGAATTTAGGACATGGGGGGATTCGGAATTTTGCCCGACGGAGCACCAATTTTTCACACATGTTTCAAGGGGGCACTTATTACTCACATCAAGCTTAAGGTGGTATAAAATTTTAATAAAAGAAAAGGAGACATACTAAAAATCCACATGGAATGTATGAGAGGACGAGAGGTACAAATAAGCATGAAACCAAAGGGGGGTATACATTTTTGACAGAAAGTTCCTACAAAACTCCTAACCCCCCCCCCCCCGAATCATAAATTCTGCATGGTCCCTCAGGACAGAATGGTGGCCCTGTGATGTAGCCAACATTCATAAGAAAATCACCGTGGGAATCAGATCAGGGACCCCGCGATTGGTAGCCCATTGTCCTGCCATCTGAGCTGAGACCCTCCTCTGAGAAAATGTTGCATTCACAATTATGCATGTTTATTTTCTGTATAAACAGTCATCTCATGGATCACCTGATCCCAATCGTCTGAATGCATGTGTGTGGTATTGGACTTGCGGAATGAACATGTGTACTAAAAATATGTGAAACACAAACTGAAACTCTCACTTGAAACTGCTAAAGTCAGTCCCTGTTAGGAGATCAATGGCTTAGAATGCCATGGTCAACCAAGTTTAACGCTTAGTCACTTTTTAGGAGATAGTGTTGTCATACCTCCTCTTGACCAATGAAAATTGCAAGAAAAATTATGTATTTTCTATCTCAAACGTCTACAAATATGAAATCATCTGTAATAGAGTTCTTAATTTGGGATAAGGTAGCGGTGAGGAGTCAAGATAGTTGTCTGGAGATTTGAGGTGGAGAGGAGAAGGAGGGCAAAATAGGTAGACAGAGGACTTCTGACAGAAAATGTACTTACTTTATTTTGGGTTGTACTGTACTGTTGGTTTTCTGTATTAATGATCATTATGAGGATCATCTGATCCCAATCATCTGAATAGTATTGGACTTTGTGTGTACTAAAAATTTGTGAAACACAATAGAAACTATCACTTGAAACAGCTAGAGTTCCATTTAGATGATCAATGGATTAGATTGCTAGTCAACTATTTAAAACGCTATGTCACTATTCAGGCGAGAGTGGTGTCATATGAAAATAATGTATTTTCTATCACGGATGTCTAAAAATATGAAATCATCTGTAACACCTATTTTGAGTGAAAATGTTGGTTTCTTTTAAAAAAGTGTGTATGATTCTATGAATTTGCTTTCCAAACCCCAGGTGTTTTAATGTCTTATATATTTATTTACTCTAGGTGATCCACCTGAAATTTCACTTAATGATGACCAACCCCTTGAAGCCAGTGGTGAACCAATAGAGATAATCTGCTCCATCAAAAATATCTGCCACAAAACAGAGGTAACCTGTGTTTGTCATTGCCTAATTCATACACTCCAAAAGAGCCTGCCCCTATAAATGCAGAAATACTTGTATCGGGAAAGCGCATGCGTCATAAAACTTCAGGCCTGAAGACAACAATGTTAGCACTTTTGAAACAATCGGCATAACTAAGGTCATGTTGAATTCTCATGTGCAACTGTTATTCCATACAATACAAGTTTGCTTTCCTGAAAAAGACTCATGTCTCCCCTTTTCAGCATTTTTTTACAGTCCTTGTTATACTTATGTGGAATCTCAAGTTTTTTTTTCTGTGCTGTTGAACTGTGATGTCAGAGATGACTCTATTCTAGCATTGCAATATATGTTAATTTTAAACTACAAGCCGTGATGTCATTTCAAACTGGGTCAGATTCCCCAGCTTTTAGCCAATGTTGATCCTCCTGAACTGAGCGTCACAGTTTCAACACTGTGTCAGAGTAAGCATTTTATCAGGGATAGCCCCTACAATCACGTCATCACAGCTTCAAGTCAAGTCAAGTCAAGTCAACTTTATTGAATCCTAAAAAAAAGGATAATTGAATTCTCACATCACTCTGCTTGAAAAAAAATTGAAAAAAAATACATGTACAAATTTAACCATATCAATGAATTCAGCGTCAAATTGTTTGGTTGTACAGCTTCATTGCTTGAACAGTGAAGCTGGATTTGTGCCTGTTCGTGCAAGCATACGGCAACAGTAGTCTACCACTACGATGACTAATTGCTCTGGCGAACGCTTCATGTAATGGGTGCGTGCAGTCTCTCCAAATTTTGTTGAACTTTTTTCCGACTGAAGTCTCAAAAACAGTGTCAAATGATGATAAGTCGACCCCTATTACTCTAGCTGCCTGTTTAATGAATGATGTAATGTTCTTCCTTGACAGCCAATGGGCTGACAGTAAACTACGCACTGCAGTTCAAACATTGATATATTGAAGGAAGCATTACATTTGTGATCCCAATGATTTATCACAGCAATCACCTGTCTAATCCTACCAAATGGCAGCTTTGTGAGCATTCACAGTAGACAACTGTTATAATCCCCACAGAGTTGTTTGATTAATCGACAAATTTGGTAACTTACAACTTTAAACTTTGATGTAAGTTGGTACAAACAGAAGGCTTTGATAATTTGTTTGTAAACACATGGCTTATGTTCTGTATATTTGTTCTGGCAGCCCATTGGCTGAGAGGATGTGATGTCACAATTGTATGGGTTTTCCCAGACCCAATTTTCACTCTGACACTGAGTTGAAACTGTGATGCCCAGTTTGGTGGATTCACATTGGCTAGAAGCTTGGGAATCTGACCCAGTTTAAAATGAAATCACAGCTTGAAGTTAATTTAACTATATTGCAATGCTGAAATAGTGTCATCTCTGACATCACAGTTCAACAGCATAGAAAAGAACTTGAGATTCCAAGTAAGTATGACAAGGACTGTAAACAAAAATTTCATGTAGCCAGCAAAAAATTATTACACAATTTTTCATAAGAATCCATACATTAATATTTGTTTGGAAAGTTTCGTGCATTTGCCAATTGGTCTCTAAAAGTGAAATGCAGTTCATATTTCTATATGGTTCTTTCTACGATAGTCAAATAATCTTAAAGGAGTCAGGTGTCACAAGATTAATTTTCGACTCAGACTTCCACTCAGACTCCACCTGAAAAACATTATTCGACTTCAACCCCACCCAAAGCCCTACTATAGACCCATCTGTTCTTATGTTATTGAATATGTGGTAATTAGTTTTTCTAGTTCCTTGATATATTTTGCTTTGAGAACTTTTTTCTAAATCAACCCCCAAAATGTTAAATCCTCATGAAGGCATATAATATATTAATTTATATAATGATCTGTCAATTCAGCTTGACATAATTGGAGAGGTACATATGAAACACGTGAGCACAACCCACACCCAAGAAGGAAGCAGATTCAGCACCACTGCGATTTCCACAGCAATTTTTTACAAAGCTGGAAATTACACGATTATTTGTAAAGAGGCAGGAATGGAAATGCAGTATTCAAGAAGAGCAAATATCATCGTCCAACCTGGTGCAAATGACACGCAAGGCAAGTTAAGCAACATTGACACTCAGATGTTTTTTATTTTAGGTTTTCATTGGATAATGCAGGATGCATCCTGGTGAATTGATATTTAGAAGGTGCTCCTAATTTTAGCAGCAGCTTATCATTGATGACACTTCCAGTGCCAACACTCAGGTAGAAATAGACAAATAGACATGATAAGTGCAGCCCTCTTAGTCCAGTTCTGAGTGCACACGAAGGTTGATTGATGAGATGGGAGAGAAAGCAGGAGTCCTCAATATGTTACTCGTTTACCCCATGAGAGTAATCCTTTACTTGCCTAGCAGGCGCTGACACAAAGGGCCACCAATCTAACGTCTGATCCCAAACAAAATCCAGCTGTGATTTGGCTCAAGAAGATTGACTGAAAAGGTCGGGTTCCCCAACTGGGGTTCGAACCCATGGAGTCAAAGATCGTCAGTGGAGCAGGCGGGCACCTAATATTAGCAATTTAAATTTAATCATTCAACCAAATTAAATATAAGAGTGCCTTTTTAAAACAACTCAAAGCATGTTTTCCATGTACAAGATTTAATTTGTCACAGAAAACAACTGACACAGTTGGAATCACAAGAGTAACCTCAATTATAATTGTTGTGACTTGGGTATAACTCCTTCCAACAAAGCCAGCAAGATACGGACAGAAAGAAAAGAGGACTGATTATCACCTAATGCATTTGTGTCCATTTCATTTACAATATAAAAATGGCCAGAATAGTTGATATATGCATTTTTAATTTCTCAGTTATGAACTCTGAAAGTTGGAAATGCTAAGTAGAAGATTCCATACAATTATGCAGAAAAATACTTTGAGTGTCTTTCAACTATGCAATTTAGAAAAGCACAATAGTTGCTTTTTATTACATATTTCAAAATGAACTGTGGTTTGCACTCTTGTATTCAGGCTGATAATAAATTACTTGCTATTACTGTCATTTGTTTTATGACAACACTCAATTAATATGAACATGAAATTATTCTCTGTCACATTTTGATTGTCTGTCCGAAGAATGATTTAGACCATGATATAATATGGTACAATTTGGTTGCAGTTGATCATCTAAAGAAAATGCTAAATGCTTACAAGGAGGTGAACCCTTGGCTAATTGGGTTATCCGCAGGATTTATGATATTCATGATAAGGTAACATTATGATATTAATTCATCTCAAGATTAAAAAATCATAAAATCATTATATGGGAAAATTATACAATTTATGTCTAACTTCCATGTGTGATTTTGTGCATGCGTAGGCTGTAATATTTGATAAAAACCAAGCGAAATTGCCAATGACTGCAAGAGCAAAAGTGAAGATCCAAACTTTGCAACTGTCTTGTTGTGTTTCCTGTGTTGGAAATAGAAAACATCAACTAATATAATTCAATCTCATTTGAATGTGGGATTTCTTTCTTGTTTCAGAGTGCGCTGGTTTTTATTGGTTTAAATCTCTGGTACCGCAACTGGTACTAATATACTTAAGTGAAACTGGAAAGAAATCCCCCATCTAAATGAGATAGCATTATGATACTTGAGGTTTCAGAGGCCAGATTGAATTCCATGTGCTCCATTGATTGTGATAATTGCATTGAATCCTGGCATTATAATACAAATGTTAGTCGAAGTACCATATTACTTTCAACAGATTGCAATGGTTGTTAAAAACAATGGATTCTTCTGGTATTGTATTTACAGTCCTCGTCATATTTATGTGGAATCTTAAGTTCTTTTCTATGCTGGTGAAGCGTAATATCAGACATGACTCTATTCTCTGGCATTGCAGTATATGTATTATGAAAACTGTGATGCCATTTTAAAATCGGTTATATTTCCCACTTTCTAGCCAATGTGAATCTGCCAAAACGGAGCATCACACTTTCAACACAATGTCAGAGTTAGCATTTTATCAGGGAAAGCCCCTGCAACCACATCATCACAGCTTGATAGCTAATAGGCTGACAGTAAATCTATGTATCCCAGTTTACACATTGATATATCAAAGGAAGCATTACATTTTTTCTATGATCACAACTGTTGATGTGATCCCAATGATCTATCATCAGCAATCACCAGTCTCATCTTATCAAATGGCAGCTTTCTAAGCATTCACATTAAACAACTGTTATAATCCCCACAGAATCGTCTGATTACTCTGCAAAATTGTGACACTTTTTATGTCATTTCACAAAATAGGAGGGTGTGCAAATTGATATTAGAAAAAAAGTGTTTTTTTTTTACCGCCATATCCTCCAAGCTCCCCCCCCCCCCCATTTCAATCACTGTGATGTTGTTCGCTAGGGTGCAACAAGAAAAATGCTAGTCAAAAGCGTGATCCGTGACAGCGATCATTTTGTTCGATATAATAAAGTCTTCCAGCAAAATTGTGGAATTTTTGGGCTAGGAGGTCCCGAAGATTTTTATTAGTTTTTCCCAAAATAATTGCGAAAATGTGCTGTATTTCTAAAACTATTGTGGGTACATGCAAGGGAAAGGTGTCAAAATGTCTGCAGACCCAAATTTACTATTCAGCTACTGTAATAATTGTGTGTGTAAAATGCATCGTTTGTGAATTATTGACCAAAATTTATTTTTCCCATATTTCGTGCTGTTATGATATTTTTTGGGGCCAAAGTCTCTGTATGTGTTGTTTACAGATGATTTCATATTTGTAGACTTTTCTCAAATAACAAAAAATTTTGCAAAATTTTTGGTCTGACATCAGAGAATCCTGCAAGGTGATTGGTTAAGCTGCACAAAGCGTGTCACTTTTTTCAGTTTGCTTCAAGCAAGTAATGTTGGCTTGAAAAATTATGTCATAATTTCAACCAATAAACTGCTGGAAAGGCCAACTTGGTATTGTGGCAGTTGTTCACACATGTATGTCAAACCGCAATCCACATGAACTGTTACATTTCCTCATGAACTGTTGTATTTCACACTCCTGTGTTAGCCTACTATTGATTGCTTCGGTTGTATACAATCAGTCTCAAGCCAACTCTGAATGGCTTCACATCTCTGAACAATAAATTATCATGCCTTGACCAAAAGTATTGTCTGTGATAACACAGTGAGGACTATTCAGAACTAAATTTTACAACTGGGTCGACGGAGAGTGGTAGTTTCTACGGTTTTACTTGATTGGGAACCACCTTTTTGCTCATGCTTCTTGTGACTTGGGACAATGGGAGTTTTCCCTGACAGGGTACAGCATTTTTTCACCTTTGTCTCAAGGGCGGTACTTATTTTTCACAACATGCTGAATTGTCGAATGAAATTTTAACAAGAGAAAGGGATGTACTACAAATATTCGTGAAACCAAAGGGGGATATCACTTTTCACAGAAATTTCCATCAAAACACCCAATCCCTCCCCCCTCCCAAGTCATAATTTCTGAATCGTCCCTTAGATAGGATGATCCAGTGATGTGGCCAACATTCATGAGAAAATCATGGTGGGGATCAAACCAGGGTCCCAGCGATTGGTAGCCCATTGTCATGTCATCTTGGCAGAGCCCTCCTCTGAGAAAATGTCACATGCATGTGTTTGTTTGTTTTCTGTAAAAATAATCATTATGTGGATCATCTGATCCCAATCATCTCATTGCATAGTATTAGACTTTAAGAATGTATATGTAGGCCTACTAAAAATGTTTGAAACACTAACAGAAACTCTCACTTGAAACAACTAGAGTCAGTTCCATTACAGGCGTTTTCATTACCATGCGATCCTTGTCATTCACACTTGGCTGTGAGGAATCAATGCTAAACAGGCACTTGCTACGTTTGATATATCAACTGTATGACGTTCTATTGTTTCTAAACCAATCAGATTAACTAAAAATGGCATGTATTTGGTGGGTCTAGAACCTAAGAATCGCATACTAATGAAATCACCTGTAAGGAGATTAGAATGCCATGGTCACCCAAATAAAATGCTATGTCACTTTTCAGGAGAGAGTGGTGTCATACCTTCTCTCAACAAATGAAAATTGCAGGAAAAATGATGTATTTTCTGCCACTAATGTCTACAAATATGAAATCATCTGTAAGACATTATTCTAGCAGTGGAACAAAATTATTGCACTCAAAGATCACACCTTTGACTTTCTTTTTTTTTTATGCACCCTAGTGTACGCTCCAAGGATATATTATAGTCACCAAGAAAAATCCACAGATATCCACAAAGACGATGAATTAGTTGGGCATAACAAAAAGACTATTAGATGAGAGACGTTTGCTTGACAGCCAATTGACAAAGGACGAATCAGAGACACTAATTGAATTTTTGACTGTAAACTAAGTTGACTTAAATTTCAAATTTACCTGCCATGTTCTTGAATTTTGTACAAATAAATATGTATGTATTTGCTGATAGAAAAGGCAAGACAACTTATTGAGTGGATGCAGCTGAGAGCTTGGGGACAAAGGATTTCCTTTATTTGCCCTCAAGCTCAAATTATAAATCCCTTATTTCCATTAATTGACCTCTTCATTTTTCTTTCAGTACCTTTATAATGGGATTCCGATCATGCAGAAAAAGCAGGCCCAGAGAAAGGAGTAAAAAAAAGTAGGACTGTAATGTAACTTTTGTGACTAATTTGTAGAAAACTATACTTATTATTGTAAAAAAAGTACATGTTTTCCAAGAGGAAATGAGTTTACAGCTCTTGTTATTATCCTTCCAAAAATTATGTAGAATTTGAAAAATCTAGCAAAATTGGTATGTGACCTCTCACAGATGGGGCATCGTGATTGGCTGAGGTGTGGAGTATGATGTAGTGTTGGCACATGATGTAGTGTACAGAATTGCCATATATGGTATATGACATAGTTTCAGAGTGCCATGAAGCATAACTAAGTGAAAGAAGAAGATTACAAGCTGTTTGAATCAATAAACAACTGTCACTCATAAGCTGCCTGATCTGAATGTTGTTTACTGTTTGCTGCCAGTGGCACAGCTAGAGTGTCTCATGAAGGGGATACACATTTGGACATTTTTTATGGATGGATTAACTCTTCTGGGGAAGGGAGGGAGGATCAACTCAGTGATCAAACTATATCGAAATCATGAGCAATCTTTTTTTGTGTGCCCTTGGTTCAACATTGAGGGGCATGCCTCCCCCCTCAGGCCAAAGATTAACATGCATCCTCCCATGTCATTTCTAGATGTGCCACTGCAGGCCACAACTGAATGTGTCTCATTTTTACTCACATGGCATGTAGTCATATGCTGGTATACTACCTCACAGATTTGATATGACATGCTATGCAGAGTGAGCAATGATTGGCTGAACAACCTGTGACCTCACATGGAACGCCTGATTTCCAATGTTAACCTATGGGAACTGCAATATGATGTCACACTTCCACCTTACATGAAAAAAATCACTTTCTGCGTACTTTTTGGAAGGATAATAATGCACTGAATGATTTTTTTTTTCGCAGTGTCAGGCTATGATTTCATAGCTTGAGACTCCATTCAACCTATGCAACTTTGGTGCTAGCTATGTATTAAGTCATAGGTGAAACAGGCCAATGGCATTCTTTGTGGACAACTTCATCATGGCCTTGCAATTACGTCATGCCTTGATTAGCCATTCGTACCAAAACAAAATAGGATAACTGGCAATTAATCGCAGTTGTTTACGAACATGCTTTAAGTCTCAATTGGATTTGATAGGGAGCTGTCGAGTTGAAGCATTTTGTACACTGTAAATATTTTTTTTGGCTGTACGATTCAGCACAAAACTGCGAGCAATTACTTTAATCCTCTATTGTTTGTTGGTTACTACACATCCAGGAGTGAATATGCAAACACATTGATCAATTGACAGCTTTTGAGCAGGATGCTCACTCCCAAGGAGTAGTCCAACATAGCACCGAGGCTGTTAATTTGGTATTATTGGCCATTATTGGCAATGATGTAACTGCAAGGCTATGTTGAAACTGTCCACAGAGAACGCTATTGGCCAATTTTGCATATCCTCTATTGCTAAGCAATGGAGTATCCACCTACGACGTCATTGAGTAAAAAACTTATTTCTTCAGATCAATTGCCAGAGAGGTAATAATAGTAGGGACAAACAATTCAACACCATTTTAAAACCATTATAACTTTTATTCCATACTTTGTTTGGTATAAGTGATGATAATGTCATTATAGCTCTTTAAAGCGTCATCAACTGCTCTTGCTTTTGTACCTAACTGTGCCTAGCCACTCCCAATTTCCATGCGATTGTTAGGACTTGTAATGGTGCATTTGGTCAGGCTTGGCTGATTTCCTTGGTCCTATGTTTGCTGTTCACTCCTATTTGAATCCTTTGGATTGAAATGAGATGAATTAATTAGTAATGAATTTACATATATGGAAGTTTTGTGTATGTGACCTCATATCATCTCTCCTTTCAATGTTATTCATAAATTATGAACTATTTTTACTCTCTGGCATTATGTTAGTCTGTCTTGTCAACCATTCAGTCAGACAGACAGTTTAGCAGTCTGTAAATCTGTCAGACAGCCAGCAAGCCTCAGCCAGTCAGCCAGTCAGCGTTGGTTAGTTAAACACAATCAGTAAATCAGCCAGTTGGTTGGTCACTCAATTATGGTTGTTCAGTCAGCCTTCCAGCTGTAGTCAGCAAATCAGTCAGCTGGCAATTTGGAACAGCGAGTAATTCAGCCAGCCAACCAGACTCCAATTGGCTCCAGGGCATCCCTATGGGGTTGGGGAGTATATTCGACCTGTACCCCCCAAAGGTACTCCCCTCAACTCCGGCTAAAAAATATAGTATATTGGGTGCCCCCCAAGAGAATCACATACCCCCTTGTGCTCTGCTGCGCTCGAGACCCTCCCCCGCCCCCCCCCCCCAGCCAGCAATTCCATTACTGAAGTCATCCAGCCAGTTAGTCAATCAGTCCGTCAATTATTTGTATATATATAAAGAAAAAATCATTTCAAAAGATAGATTTTATTGAATACTTATATGAAGCAATATGGAAGCTAACGTTGATGCTATAAGGTGTCTTTCGATCAATGTTTTAGATCATTTTGGTATAAATTTAAATAATTTTCTTGATATCCCAAATTATGCTTTTCCATGAGAAGCTGCAACAATACAGTTATCTTCCAGCTTTTTGACATTTATTCAATTTTTACTTTTTTCCACCTGTTTCGCATGATTTTTACAGTTGTTTCATACCAGGTTGTCTGAAAATTAGACAAAAATACCAATTTTTGCAATTTTTTGGTCAAATCAATGCTGAAAAAGCTCTACTAAAATAATTTACACTTTGCAAGAGGCAGTCTGTGATTATACTTCATGATGACCCAAATTATCAATTTGTGCTTTTGAGTGCCCAAATTTTTTTAGGAGTCTTTGTTTGGTTCGAAAATACTGTAAAGTTCATACTACAACTGTGGAAACGAATAAAAATGATTAGTTTTAATAATGCCAGAAGGTAATTGGGCTGAATCAACTTTTCATAAAATAGTATAATATGGACATCAAGAGATTTATTAAAATTTTTACCAAAATGACCTAAAATGACAAAACAAAGGCAACTCACGCTTAGTTGCACAAAGTGGCGCTGGAGTGCAGTTTCCGGTCAAGCAGTTGCTGATCAAAGGGGCAGCATTGCAAGTTGAATATCTCCTTTTTGGATACCAAGCTCAGGATTGTACCATTTGAACATTTCACATTGCTATTCTATCTATCGGACAGTAATTGAGGCTGTTGGTCCTTCATAATTGCAATTAACGGCAATTAAAAGCCCCTTTTAAAATGAGCTGTCTCTGAGAAAATCAGGCAGATAGCCATATACAGTACAACCCAAAATAAAGTATGATTACCCCAGCAGGAAGGAAGAATCAGCCACTACTTTACCCTTTCACACCTTTTGGCTACCTCCGAATCACTTCCTACATTTTCCTACTTGAAACTACCTTTTAAAATTACATTAAAATCACATTTAAACAACACCAATTCAAACTTCATTACTCCCTTTGTGTTTGATTTCTTTGATATTGTGCCAATTTGCTAATTGCAATTACATTGATAGATGTCTTAACAGAGTTTTTGATATGAGCTAAGGTTGTTGTAAGGAGTCAAAGGTTGTTGTAAGGGGATTTAGGGTGGAGAGGAGAAAGGAGGGCAAAATAGGTAAACAGAGGACTTCTGACAGAAAATTTTCTTACTTTATTTTGGGTTATACTGTATGTGTCCGGATGGCCCGACTCCGATTTTGATGAAATTTTCACCAAATGACCTTCAAATAGATTAACGAGGACTGGTGAAGTCCGTTTTGTCATCGGACAAATTTTTCCATGCTATTGGGCCTATTCAAAAATAGATGTCAAAACTGCCTAAAATATATTTAGATTAAAATATATAGTAAAAACTTTGACGATGTAATTTTCAAATCCGGGCGCGTCGTTTGAAAAAGTGACCATGGGGCATCTTCAGGTGTGCCTTGAACCTCCAAAAAGCAATGTCCGCCCGGTGGAACTTTTCCGTATATTTTTGTTATTGACACAATAAAAAACGCAAAAACGGACGATTTTGAGGCAAAATGACGGAACCACAAAATTCCAAATTTTTCATATCTCAGCTAATAATATCTCTATTTCAACAAATAAAGTGTCAATTCCTATGTTTTTAGACTTGGGGAACTGATTTATGGGGTTATTTTGATCATCAAAGGTCAAGGTCACCACGAAATGGCAAGGTCAAACACCAAAAAATCCAAAAAATGCAGTTTTTTGGCATCTAACACCCTCCAAAATACCCGAATCATGTAATATTGCCAATAATATGATGCATAACTATAGGATAGGTTATATTCATCAAGTAGAAAAAGGAATTATCCTTAAATATTATGCATACAAGAGCACAGCTCCTGTCAAAATGCGAATAATTCCGAATTCTGACGACAACAAAAATCATGAATCGATGACGTAGATCAGGTCCTGATGTATATGTTAATAATATCTGTTCATTCATACATTTTGAGAAAGCTTAAACACCAAGGATTCTAAAAACTGGTATTTCCATTTATCATTATATGGGCTATGGCGGCCATCTTGGAGTTTCCCAAAATGGCCATCCGAAATACTTTTTTGCTCATATCATCAGATCTATTTGAGCTAGAGTGATGATTTTTGGGTCAAATTGTTTGTATTCAGGGCAGGGATATTCAGTACTTTTTCCCCTTACACTGCTAGTGGATATTATCCACAAATTGACATAAGCACTTTAATTTGCTGGGGAAAATATTGTCAAATGAAAAAGTCATTTGAGGATACATTCTGTGTTCCTGATGTACCAAAAGGAATTCAGAGCTTTTGAAATCAATGAAATGTGTGCTGCTCTGCTTGTATTAAGATAGCTTTGTTAGCCATATAGTATTATTGGTGTTATGTAACATGATTGGATGATAAGGAGGACAGAATGATTTATGTTTTTAAGAAACTGAGCCCATTATAATAAGAAATTGATGATAATTGTGTAAATTGAAGTTCAACAATGCACAATGAAGCTTCATCAACTGTCTTTTTTTCCTGTGGCATATTACTGAGTGTCAGTGAAGTACCTGGTGTCTTTCAGGCAGGCTACAGTGACTTGCACATCACTGACACTATTTTTGGAAGATTTTTCAACTCATACTTGGTACAGATTATTAATTACAACCTGCTTTTTAAATGGTAGGTCAGATATATTAGGGACTCCTTACATAATACGGTAATACGGTGGAGCTATTGAACTTTTCTGAATATAAGTGGATAGATAGATAGATATATATAGATAGACAGATAGACAGATAGATAGATAGACACTGATACAAGGGCGGCCAATTTAACCTCTCATCCTGATAACATCCAGTTCTGCTGGGATTTTGCTCATGAAGATCCACAGAAAATTTTCGGTTCCCCACCCGGGGCTCGAACCCATGCGGGCAAAGACCTTCAGTAGAGCACTCGGCCACTCGATCAACCGCCTGGCAGTGACAAACTGCTAAAGCTTTCTTTTTATAAAGAGATCATCACACAATCTTCTGTAAAGTGAATATGATATATGCGTTTTTGCAATGATTATGGCTTAGTTTAAAACTAAGAGCAATTGAGTGACCCTGGCCAGTGCTATTCTCCATTGTCTATTCTTCATTCTAGTTTCTATTCAATTCAGACTTGTATGCTGCCACGTTTTCTGACTTTCGTGTTTGTAGCTGTTTAGCATTCACACGTACCTCGTGTAAATCTTCTCCCTATAAATACACAGTGCGCCAATCTAGTGCGTCACATTTATTAAACAGGTTATTTTAATCCTTCATACCCAAATTTTATTAAAAGTCAAATATTTAGAATCACAAAAAACAACAACAGAAAACCCGACATCATAATCGAACTGAACAGGTGTGACACCTACAGGTAACTTGACATGTTTTCAACTGTTATTATAGTACTTATGTTATATCTGATTTCATATGAAAAAAATTAATTGAACAGCATATTTTCAAATTTCTCATGAGTTGTACATTTACCAATATTTATGGTAATTAAACACATGTATATTAAGTGTTTGAAATTGATCAGATTGTTGGTTAAAATTGTAATAAATGTATTCCATCATGTCCGCATATTAAGTTGTAGTTATTTATAAATTAATTTAGGAAAATTTGCCTTTGGTGTCTTTTTTCATAAACATATAAATACACAAAACTGTAAAGGAGCTTCGTGTAAGTTGAACAGGTGGCCGAATGGTAAAATTCCTCAACCACACCATTTTTTGGATGCATGAATTCTCATCTGATGAGATGTAAATATATTGAATTATAAAGGGCAATTCCTGAGGCCTGTGGGAAGGGATACGATATGATACGATACGATAAGATGAGAATTTATTATCATGTAGTACATGAAATTTGTTTTGACATTACCTGCAAACGATAAAACAAAACAAATAATCAAATAAATACATGAAACAACAATAGTGTGATAATAATAATAACTAGTGGACGTAACCGCGAGCGGTAACAAAACTTCACCTACTGTGGTACCAGTAACTCGAACAGACACAAGTAGATGAGCAAGTAAAAGGTACATGGAATAGTACACAGGAATCATACATAATTATGTAACATGCATACAGACAAGAATACAAGAATGTTTCCTGTACATTGAGTACATGCAAGTATGCACAGAAAAACAAGTACATACTACCAGTACATGAACCAGTACATGAACCAGTACATGAACCAGTGCATGAACCATACATGAACCAGTACATGAACCAGTACATGAACCAATACATGAACCAGTACATCCACCAGTACATCCACCAGTACATCCACCAGTACATCTTCTGCAATTTCTGAGCACATCGATTTTTCAGGGTCATGTGATCTCTTTGACCATCAGAAATACATAAAATTTTCAGGGTCCGGCGATCTTTTAAACCGTCATAGCTACGACAAAATGTTCAAAACTAGAGGAGAATTTGGCCTTCTCAAATCTGTTTACAGATTCTCTGTATCTTAATTAGAACCGGAGTTATCGCAAATTGAAATTATGGTACAATTCAGGAATTTGAACTTAAGAAATTCCTGAAAAAAATGTAGTTTTTAATTTAAAATCACTGTATAACCAAAACTTTTCAATGAAAATATACATAATTTTCCAGGATTATGTAAACAGATAATAGAAATAGGTCCAGACAGGTTGATCAAAAAAGGATGATTCCTTCCTTGTCATAATAATGATATATTGTGAAAATTTGACAAAAAACATGAAATTTCCAGGGTACGGCGATCTTTTTAACCGTCGTAGCTACGACAAAATGTTCAGAAAACGAAAACTAGAGGAGAATTTGGCCTTTCCAAATCTGTTTTCAAATTCTCTGTATCTTAATTAGGACCGGAGCTACGGCGGTTTGAAATTACGCTATCTTTGAGAAATGTGAAAAAAATCATAAATATTTCGCTCGTTTTTCGACCTTTTGACCTTTACAGTGCAACGTAGGTCAATCTGAGGACCTTGAAAATTTACAGGAAGCCTCTAGAGTATTGTAGCAAGTATGTTTACCATTTTTGTAACAATATCTTGATTACTTCTCTGCTAAAAAATATGAAATGTCAAAAATGTAAATTTTTTTGTCATGTTTGACCTTGAGTTTGACCTAGAAAAACTTTTTCTAGGTCAAAATAAATATGATTTTCAGAATGGAAATGTCTAAAAAAGGGGGGGTCAGTAATGCATTGTAACTCTGTAGAATGAATATTTCCCTGTCAAATATGCAGAAATATGTCATTTTTTGGCATTTGCCGGTTAGCAATATTAAAAAAATTTTCATAAATTCGGCGAAGAAGGTAGAAAAAATATGATTAGATATTATGAATAAGCAGGCCATTGTTCATCTGTCACCAGTAAATCACGATGATATCTTGAGAAGAACATGGTGAAAAAAATAGCTGAAAATGACACTTTTTATAACTTTGTTGGGTCATATGACCTTGAAAAATGAGGTCAAGGTCAAATTTAAAGGTCATTTTGGGCTTACTAGGTTTATGTTTGGGGGAGTTTACTATGACATGTTATGACCTAACATCGATATTTCAAGGTCAAATTCTCAAGGTCACTGGTTTTGGTGAAGCGGTATAACTTTAAAGTTCCGTAACTCTAGAACCGGTACTGCCGAAGAAAAATAAAGACTCCCGCAGGTGTCCCGTGAGTTCGGGCACGTAATGGCACCAACGGTATGTTTCTACGACTTACGGATTTTGCGGCACAGGGGCAGACCTCAAACCATGAAATTTGACTTTGTACAAAGTGACCTTGACCTACTTTCATGAAAATGGGTCAAACAGTGTAGAAAGTCTCTGGGACCTTTTCATGTACCGGAAAGTGAAAACCGGTAATAACCGGACAAGGTACATGTATTTGAAATATTGCGAAATCCGACTTTAAAAGGCCCTGTGACCTTGAAAAATAGGTCGAGGTCAATTTTTTCAAAATGATTCTCTTGTATTTTTGTAGGCTACGTATATGAATTTTTTGAACATTTTCCGATGAAGTTTGTCGGGAAGAATAATAATAACTAGAAGACGGCCACCGCAGAGCGGTGACAAAACTTCACCTACTGTGGTGCCAGTAACTCGAAATGCACAAAGGTTGACGAGCAAGTAAAAAGTACATGGAAACGTAAACAGGAATCCTACATAATTATGTATTACATTGCAATACATGCAAGCATGCAAAGAAACACACAGAGACATACGAGTCATAACCAATACATTACCCAGTACATCGACCATAAGACATGCACCAGTACATGCACCAGTACATGCACCAGTACATGCACCAGTACATGCACCAGTACGTGCACCAGTACATGCACAAGTACATGCAACAGTACATGCAACAGTACATGCACCAGTACATGCACCAGTACAATGAATCAGTGCAATATACCAGTACAATATACCAGTACAATGAATCAGTACAATGAATCAGTACAATGTACCAGTGCAATGTACCAGTACATGGACCAGTACATGGACCAGTACATGGACTAGTACATGGACCAGTACATGGACCAGTACATGGACCAGTACATGGACCAGTACATGGACCAGTACATGGACCAGTACATGGACCAGTACATGGACCAGTACATGGACCAGTACATGGACCAGTACATGGACCAGTACATGGACCAGTACATGTAGACTGAAAACATTTCAAATGACTGCAATTTCTGAAAACATACATTTTTCAGGGTCCGGCGATCTTTTTAACCGTCGGAGATACAAGAAAATGTTCAAATAGTAGACCAAGAGGAGACTATGGGCTTTCCAAATCCGTTTTCAGATTCTCTGTCACTTAATTAGGACCGGAGTCACAGAAGATTGAAATTATGGTATGATTCAGAAATATGGACTTTTGGATATCCCTGAAAATATGCAGTTTTTAAGTTAAAATCACTGTAGAACCAAAACGGTTCAATGGAAATGTATATAATCCGGGAGGATTATGTAAATAGAAGCTAGAAATATGTCCAGACAGGTTCATTAAAATAGGATGATTCTTTCCTTGTCAAAATATTGATATATTGTGAAAATTTGACAAAAAACATGAAATTTTCAGGGTCCGGCGATCTTTTTAACCGTCGGCGCTACGGCAAAATATTCAATATATGAAACCTAGAAAAGCATTTGGCCTTTCCAAATCTGTTTTCAGATTCTCTGTAACTTAATTAGAACCGAAGCTACGGCCGATTGAAATTACGCTATCATTGAGAAATGTAAAAAAATATCGGAAATGTTTTGCTCATTTTTCCACCTTGTGACCTTTATAGTGCAACGTAGGTCAACCCGAGGACCTTGAAAATTTACAAGGAGCCTCCAGAGTATTGTAGCAAGTATGTCTGCCATTTTTGTAACAATATCTTGATTCTTTCTATGTGTAAAAAAATCAAATGTCAAAGAAGTACACTTTTTTGTAATGTTTGACCTTGAGTTTGACCTTGAAATACATTTTCTAGGTCAAAATCAATGTAATATTCAGAATCGGAGTAGGTGACAAAGGGGGGGTCAGTCATGCATTGTAACCCTGTAGAATCAATATTTCATTGTCAAAAACGCGGAATTGTGTCATTTTTTAACATTTGTCGGTTAGCAATATTTGAAAATTTTTCATAAATCCGGTGAAGGGGGTAGACAAAATATGATAAGATATTACAAATAAGCAGGCCAATGTTCATCTGTCACCTGTAAACCACGCTGATATATTGAACAGAACATGGTGAAAAAAATTGCTGAAAATGGCACCTTTTCAAAGTTTTTTGGGGCAAATGACCTTGAAAAATTAGGTCAAGGTCAAATTTAAAGGTCTGAATGGGCTTATTAGGTGTATATTTGGGGGGGTTTACTATGACATGTTAACAGATTAAATCGATATTTCAAGGTCAAATTCTCAAGGTCACCGATTTTGGTGACGCGGTATGACTTTAAAATTACGTAACTCAAGAACCGGTACTGCCAATGAAAAATAAAGACTCACGCAGGTGTCCCGTGCGTTCGGGCACGTAATGGCACCAACGGTATGTCTCTACGACTTACGGATTTGGCGGCACAGGGGTCAACCTCAAACCATGAAAATGGACTTTGTACAATGTGACCTTGACCTACTTTCATGAAAATGGGTCACACTGTGTAGAAAGTGTCTGGGACCTTTCCATGTACAGGAAAGTGAAAACCGGTAATAACCGGATGAGGTACATGTATTTGAAATATTGCGAAATCCGACTTTGAGAGGCTCTGTGACCTTGAAAAATAGGTCAAGGTCAATTTTTTCAAAATGAATCTCTTGTATTTTTGTAGGCTACGTATACAAATTTTTTGAGAATTTTCCGAAGAGGTCAGGTGGGGAGAAAAATAATAAGAAAAATAATACCGATTACAAGAAACTTCACCTATGTGTAGGTGAAGTTTAATAAAAATACTACCGATTACAGGAAACTTCACCTATGTGTAGGTGAAGTTTAATAATACAAGTTACTGGTTATTAAAAAATCGAATACTTGCTGGAACAAAAGACATATTATACCTGACAGTTCTGGTTGGATTTGCTCTTAATCTTATGCCGGATCTTAGGAGGCAATACATATGGTGTAAAGGATGGTTCACATCTGATCTTATAACCTTAGTTCTTTGAGTAACATAAAATTTATACAAATATTCCAGAATTTTGCTTACATTAACACCAAGTTTGTTAGCATGTTTAATAATCCTGTAAAATTTCATTTTTGATGCTACAGTACAATTGCCAAACCAAACGGCAATACCAAAGCTAATCACGGATTCAATTACAGATGTATAAAATAAGTTCATTATTGTTGTATCAACTTTTAGATGGTAAAGTTTCCTCAGAAAATATAGTCTGGAATTTGCCTTTTTATAAATCACATTAACATTTTCTTCGAAGGAGAGCTTATTGTAAATAGCTGCCAATTTTTTCATCAATGACGAGGGCAGTTCACTTATTTATCAAAGATTTTGAGTTTTTGACCCATATGTAACTGTTGGTAGAGCAAAGAAAATAGGCAGCCATTTGCATTCACTTGCCTCAAATATGATCCTTTATGACCCCGAATATTTTCTCATTGGATGAGCACCCTTGTTTTTACAAGTAGTTTGGTTGAGGATGTTTAGCGTTGTCCCAATGGCAAAGAATAACCCTTTCACTTGGGCTACTTACAGACAGCACTGTAACCTTTTATACTCATATAGGTTTCTTTGGAAAAGACAGTCAAAGGCAAATAATCCAAATAAAGAACTACAACTTTATATATGTCCACACAAGGTGCATTGATGGCAATCAACTCATATTTTTGTGTTTAAGAAACATGTATTGCTGATGAGATATGTGAAAATTTGTTTTTCATTAGTTTTTTTTATAAAGAAAGTTATAGAATCATGTTTTACTCATAATATGAACAGAATTATGAAAATGTTAATAAATCAAATACAGATTTCATTAAAACCAAAAAATTAAGAAAATATGTAAAATACGTTTTGGTGTCATACATGTTCCTTTCGATACGATATAAGTTTTTCTGGTTTTGTTTATTTGTGTATCTGAAAGTTTGATTTTTAATTAAAATTGGAAATTTGGGTATTAAGGATAAATGAATAAAAACGTTAATTCTATTGATATGACCATTAAGTTAATACATAAACAAAAGGTTTTAGCAATTTTATCATTGCCACTTATATTCGAAGTAGTTGAATAGCAAAATATGAGTTGAAATATATTCTAAAACATAGGCTGCGCAGCAGCAAACCTTCAGCGAATAACACATTTAGAAGATTACAATTACGTCATAAAATTGGTGTGTTTACCAAATTCCGTATATTATAGATATGCAACAGTGGTCGAGTAATGGCATTCTATTATCTGTTATTTGCCTGCTGCCCTGCGATCTACCTGTGTGCTTGCCGGGTTTGTGAAAGCAGGGAAAGGCCTTATTATACTAATTTACTTATATTATGGTACGGTTTTATGCACGCACCAATTTTTTTCCGATCATTCAAAAAGTGTTAAATACAAGTCAAAAAGTACTGCTACATTTTATAGGTGATACGTGTAGGAAATGGCATTGCTGTATATGCAATAGTGGGCACGTTTTGGCTCCTATAAGAAAATAGGTATTTTTAATATTTTTTCTCAATATTACAAAAAGTATAGAATATGTATCAGTCAGACCATGAAAAGGCACAACTAAACCACATAAGTCATATGTGTACCAAACTTTATCCATGTACATGCAATAGTGACCAAGTCTTGGGCCAGAAACAAAAAATATTTTTTTTCTCTTTTTTTTTCAATATTTCAAATAGCATTTAATATTTTCCACCAGACCTTTCAAAGGGCACAACTAGACCTTATAGGCCATGTGTGTACCAAACCTTATCCATTTACATGCAATAGTGACCGAGTCTCAGCCCAAAAAACTGAAAAAATACATATTTTTCTATTTTCCAAAGTTTTGCAAAAAGTATAGAATATCCATCAATGAGACCATCAAAAGGCACAACTAGACCATATAGGCCACATCTGTACCAAATTTCATAAGTGCACATGCAATAGTGACTGAGATATGGCCCGGAAACGAACAAAAATAATTTTTATATATTCTCAATTATTTCAAAAGGTATTGAATATCTATCAATTGGACCATCAAAAGGCAAAACTAGACCATACAGGCTATATGTGTACCAAATTTCATCCATGTACACTCAATAGAGGCCGAGTGCTGGCCCGGAAACGATCTATCCGCCCGCCGCCCGACCGCCCGCCCGCCCGCCCGCCCGCCCGGCGGACGCACAACATTTTTACCCAAGTGATTACAATACCTTCTTCGAACTTCGTTCGCTGAAGGTAAAAAGTGTGAGTGATGTACAAGTCAGTATCCTAAAGGAAACAAGGCACTGCCACTAAGTATTATGCCACAGGAAAAAAAAGACAGTTGATGAAGCTTCATTGCGCATTGTTGAACTACAGTTTACAATTTGTTATTATAATTGGCTCAGTTTCTTAAAAACATAAACCAATTCTGTCCTCCTTACCAACCATTCCTGTTACATAACACCAATAATACTATATGGCTAACGAAGCTATCTTAATATAAGCAGAGCAGCACACATTTCATTGATTTCAAAAGCTCTGAATTCCTTTTGGTACATCAGGTACGCGGAATGTATCTTCAAACGACTATTTCATTTGACAATATTTTCCCCAGCAAATTAAAGTGCTTATGTTAATTTGTGGATAACAGCCCACTAGCAGTGTAAGGGGAAAAAGTACTGAATATCCCTGCCCTGAATACAAACAATTTGACCCAAAAATCATCACTCTAGCTCAAATAGATCTGATGATATGAGCAAAAAAGTATTTCGGATGGCCATTTTGGGAAACTCCAAGATCGCCGCCATAGCCCATATAATGATAAATGGAAATACCAGTTTTTAGAATCCTTGGTGTTTAAGCTTTCTCAAAATGTATGGATGAACAGATACAATTAATATATACATCAGGACCTGATCTACGTCACCGATTCATGATTTTTGTTGTCGTCAGAATTCGAAATTATCCGTATTTTGACAGGAGCTGTGCTGTGTATGCATAATATTTAAGGATAATTCCTTTTTCTACTTGATGAATATAACCTATCCTATAGTTATGCATCATATTATTGGCAATATTACATGATTCGGGTATTTTGGAGGGTGTTAAATGCCAAGAAACTGCAATTTTGGGATTTTTTGGTGTTTGACCTTGACATTTCGTGGTGACCTTGACCTTTGATGGTCAAAATAACCCCATAAATCAGTTCCCCAAGTCTAAAAACATAGGAATTAACACTTTATTTGTTGAAATAGAGGTATTATTAGCTGGGATATGAATAATTTTGAATTTTGTGGTTCCGTCATTTTGCCTCAAAATCGTCCGTTTTTGTGTTTTTTATTGTGTCAATAACAAAAATATACGGAAAATTTCCACTGGGCGGACATTGGTTTTTGGAGGTTCAAGGCATACCTGAAGATGCCCCATGGTCACTTTTTCAAACGACGCGCCCGGATTTGAGAATTACATCGTCAAATTTGGGCATTTTTACTATATATTTTAATTTAAATATATTTTAGGTAGTTTTGACATCTATTTTTGAATAGGCCCAATAGCATGGAAAAATTTGTCCAATGACAAAACGGACTTCACCAGTCCTCGTTAATCTATTTGAAGGTCATTTGGTGAAAATTTCATCAAAATCCGAGTCGGGCCATCCGGACACCCCCACCTGATTTTCTCAGAGACAGCTCAAAATAAAAACAGGGCTGATTAAAATCGACAAAACCTTTCATGCCAGCCTCAGCTGACGATCTACAAAATTGGCCATAAATGCAATTAGGAGGTAGGTGTCAATCACAGTCAATTGTTGTTCTGATTAGTTTACACACTGATGGATTACCGAGCTATAATATAATATCTTTATTCAGATTGAACATTTACAATCTACAGTGTTTAAAAACAAATTAAAAAAAGATTAAAAATAATAATTAACAAGGATAAAAACCAGGCAGCCTGTACCACATCTATTTAGCACCATTATCAATTTATACACAGGCATTTTAAAATATAATTCACTTCATCACAGTTATGTATATCACAGACAAAATGACCATCGCGTATGTTAATTAGTTCTCTGATTGTAGATATCAGGTTTTCATCAGAATCTGACATTTTATATCTATTATATAAAACACTAGTATCATTCATGATATCAGAATTCTCATATATAATATCTTTCAGATTATTACCTGCAGTTGACATTGGATTGCTGGTACACAGCCTAGCTACGCTTCTAACAATACAATTTTTTGAGGATAGACATTTTTAAATAAATTAAGTAAACCTCACTGTCAACTGAGCCTGTAGTGGCAGGCAATCAGATAACCATTCTATAATATTACAGTGAGTCATGTTATCAACTTTTCACAAAACCCTCAAAGCCTTCCTCCAGGCTACACATAAACTTTTAAATGCTATGCTACTGAAATCCCACAAGGGGGCACCATAATATGAACAACAATATTGACAAAATAATTTACATAAAATAAAAGAATGAACATGACCAAAATCAGATATTAACAAGTTAAAGCTCTTCCAGAACTGACCGATGGCATTATTAATTGCAATATCTTTATCTATACATGACAAATGATGACCTAAGTGTACTGCATAGTTACTGAAATTAACAGGCGAGCCATTTACAATTTACAAATATATTATCTTTAAATTCTTTACAATTACGCCCTTTAAATAATAAGAGTTGACTTTTGCTGCCATTAAATAGTATGTTATAATTACAGGCATACCATTGACACACTTCAATCATTTTCCTTAAACCCGTAATTGTAGGACATACAAGCGTAATATCATCAGCGTACGCTAACGCACCAACATATCTGCTCCCTAGAAAGCAGCCAATACCAAGTTTCTCTAGATTTACCAACAAGTCATCCACATAAAGAGAGAACAAAACAGGGGATATGACTCCACCTTGCTTTACGCCATTAACAACATCAAAGGTATCTGATATACTGGCACCCCATTTAACCTGGAGTTTCTGAAAAGTATACATATTAATTAAAAGACGCAAAATAAGCGGGTGAACCTTACGCTCTAGTACAATATTAATGACAACTAGTATACTAAATTGCACAGCAATTTAAAGGAAGAACTTCCCTTCCCTTCAAATCCCTTCCCTTCCCTTCAAATTCCCTTCCCTTCCAATCCTATCTCTCCCTTTCTCTTCCAGTTCCTTGCATTCCTTTGCCTTCCAGAACTTAGCATGTTTTGATTGGGCAATGATTATCATTGCTGCGACTTTGAAATGCTTGGCATAGTCCATGGATATACAACAACAGCCATACATATGTACTTGGTGATATATCGCTTGGCATGGAGCGAGACCTTTAGTGGCCAGAGGTACCATCCTGAAAGCAATACACTTTCATGAAACCCTAACCCTAATGACTTCCTACAGGCAAACCATAAAAGCTAGGAAAAAGTGTTTGCATACATAAATAGGGCAAACAGTCAGCACCATGTCACATCAATTTTAATTGACTTGAAGCATAAATGGATGAGTTATTATTGAAAACACCAAAAAATTCATGTAAAATTGGCTTTTGCTCTGACAAGCATGGTTACATTAAATGAAATGAAGACCATGATTTTACACATCCTTTAACGTTTTTTTGGTGAAATTGTAGTCATTAGGAAACGAGTTATCGGCATTTGAATTTTGAAATTTAAAAAAATTCTCTAGGAAAAATTATTTGATGGAGGTGAATTTCCCTTGGCCATATTATAGGGGTCTAGGCCGAGTATTACCAAAAAAATATTTATGAAGATCCATGAAGATCTTCATAGGTTTTTGTAGCCTAAAGCGTTTTGATCGGGCCAAAAAGTGACATGAAATTTTCACTGTTAAGCGAAATTTTCTCTTGGGCATCCAAGGGGGTAATGCTATATACCATTGTAAAGCTGACATTCTGAGCTTTCCAAATATGGTTTTGATTTTCTTCTTAATTTAATATTAAGGGACTGACAGCCCTTCAAAAGTTGCACTTTTGAGGCCTTGTGGCACCAAAAGTATTGGAGCTGGGGTCCCATACTTTTGCATAGACAGTGTACCCTAGTAGTACTACTCATTCCCTGAAGATCATGAAAATCTGATAATTGCATCATGGTTTTTCATGACATGAGCCCTGGAAATTTCGTTTTGCCTTGATTTCGAACTTTTTTATCTCAAGACCTATCAAGCCATTTACCACCAGGCTCCTTTCTGCACTGCACATTTGTTTGTAGTATATGAGAAAAAAATTTCAGGCCAAACAAACCAACAGTTTTCTCAAAACCGGAAGCAGAAATTTTTTATAGAAAATCGCTGTAATTCCCATGTCATGTGTAATTCCCATGCGTAATTCCGACCACTGGACGAGTTCCATGATATCCCTATGCAGTTGTACTTTCATGGAGATAAATTGCATAGTTTTTGAGTAATGCATCATTTTAGAAATGGCCGAAGTGGGTCAGAAAAATAATAAGAATAATAATAATAATAATAATAATAATAATAACTAGACATCAATATTACTGGTGAACCAGTAATGAGCATTCACCATAAACAAGGATTTACTTGATTATCAACTTGACTTTAATTCTTCATATTGACTTTTATATTGACACTTGAATTGACTTTATTTTGACATTCACATTGACATTCCTATTGACATTATTCATATTGACATTTATATCAATATTCATATTGACATTCACTGACATTCATTTGATCCTGATATCAATTGAGAGTGATGACACTGATAGTGGCACTGATGACACTGATATCTACATTAATATTGACATTCATTTTGACATTCATTAATTTTGACATTCATGTTGATATTCATGTTGACATTCATATATATTGACATTCATATTGACATTCATATGGACATTCATATTGACATTCATATTGAATTCATAATGGCATTCATATTGACTTCATATTGACCTGAATTTATTCTTTAATTCATTCTATTCTGCACTTATCTCATTTCTTCATTTTTCCTGTCTTTGACTGGTGATGACCTTGACAATTGATGAACTTCTTCACAAGGTCAAATATACTTCAGATCATTCAAGTTACTCTTGATTGGAAATGATAGACCACAATTGAACAACCTTGCTTGAAAAAGTTGTGAAATGTACCTACCGTGCCTTTTCATTCACTTTCTGTGACCTTGACCTTGATGTCAAGGTCATGGATGTTTAATGAAAATATTCCTCTACCACAGTTAATATTGGTAAAACAAAAATTGTCCACTTTAGACATAAAGGTCTAAATGTTAGCAACTGTGAATTTACCTATGGAAATGAATCAATTGAAATTGTAAAAAGTTATAAATATCTGGGACTAATCTTAGAAGAATGTCTTGATTATAATGTTACATCAACTGCCCTTGCCAACTCGGCTGGAAGAGCCCTTGGAAGTATCCAAAACAAAGTTTACAAATTGAAAGGTTTAGGATTTAAAACATACAGTAAATTGTTTGATTCAGGTGTTGTTCCTATTATGGATTATTGTTCGGGAGTTTGGGGCTACAAAGACTTTTCTAAACCTGAAGCAATACAAAATAGGGCAATACGATTTTTTCTAGGTGTGAATAGTTTTACCCCGAAACATGCTTTTAAAGGCGATATGGGATGGATTGATTCAAAAACTAGACGTCATATTGAAATACTACGTCTTTGGAATAGACTTGTTTACATGGATGAAAACAGACTGACAAAGCAAGTGTTTGAAGTTGATAAACAAATTAACAAGAGAAATTGGAGTAATGAGGTTTTACAAATATTCACTAAATTGAATCTTACTCAAAATTTTGTAGAAAATTTACCTATTAACCTAGAAAATGCACAACGTCAACTGATGGAAATTTATAAAACCAACTGGAAAAATCAAGTAACTAACATGCCAAAATTAAGAACTTACAGAGAATTTAAAACTACATTTGGTACTGAGGATTATGTATATAAAATTTATGATAGAGGTCATTTGTCTGTTCTTTCACAATTTAGGTTCGGTGTTTTACCATTAGCAATAGAGACAGGACGTTACAATGATATACCATTAGAATATAGAGTTTGTGAATTTTGTTCCCATCATGTTCTAGAAGATGAAAATCATTTTTTGTTCCATTGTAATACTTATAACGATTTACGTAATTTACTTTTAACTCGTGTTTTAGATTATTGTGTAGATTTTTACTTTTTATCATTGCAAGAAAAATTTAAGTTGTTGATGTCCAAGGATTTAGTTAAATTTACTGCAGAATATTTGTTTAAAGCTTTCCATAGAAGAAGAAGTTTGTTGTTTAAATAATGTAAATATGTGGTTGTAAATGTTTTAATATTGTAAATATGTGATTGTAAATGTTTTAATATTGTAGTTTCCGGAAGATTTGTTGTTAAAGTTACTTTTGAATTATTTTGATGACTTGTAAGCCCATATAGGGCTGGGTGTAAATTTTTTACACAGGTCAATAAAGAATTTGTCTGTCTGTCTGTCTGTATATATGTTGCAAGTTTCATTGAGTTGTCTTCATTCAAAGCAAAGTTAAAAAATATTTTCACTTTTGGGCAAAATATTGTAATTTTGAAAGTCGAATATCTCAGTAACCCCTTGCCTGATTTTCACCACACTTCTCGCTGCATTGGCCCATGCTATAGAGCACCTTTTGCTATAATTTCATGAAAGTGCTGCTTGTAGTTTTCTCAAAACCGTGCGCAAACTGGTTTTTATTAAAAGGGGTTAAGGTAATTACCCCTTTTCGAAAATT
This sequence comes from Platynereis dumerilii, assembly GCA_026936325.1. Lineage (NCBI taxonomy): Eukaryota > Metazoa > Annelida > Polychaeta > Phyllodocida > Nereididae > Platynereis > Platynereis dumerilii. The sequence continues at coordinate 9,881,665 of JAPTHN010000021.1, forward strand.
ATCAATTTCATGGCTGATATTTATTCAATAGGGGTCTACTAACTCAACACTGAAGACCAGGTGTCTCTATCTTTATTAGTTCAGGAGATAGACCTCCAAAATCAGTGACTTTCAGGTGACCTGTGACCTTGAAAAATAGGTCAAGGTCAAAAATATTTTGGGAAATTAATCTACTCATAAAGGACTATCTATACACTAACTTTCATGTTGAAATTCCAAAAAAAAAGGGAAGAAAAATAATAATAACTAGACATCAATATTACTGGTGAACCAGTAATGAGCATTCACCATGAAAAAGGATTTACTTGATTATCAACTTGACTTTAATTCTTCATATTGACTTTTATATTGACACTTGAATTGACTTCATTTTGACATTCATATTGACATTCCCATTGACATTATTCATATTGACATTTATATCAATATTCATATTAACATTCACTGACATTCATTTGACCCTGATATCAATTGAGAATGATGACACTGATAGTGACACTGATGACACTGATATCTACACTAATATTGAGATTCATTTTGACATTCATTAATTTTGACATTCATGTTGATATTCATGTTGACATTCATATATATTGACATTCATATAGACATTCATATGGACATTCATATTGACATTCATATTGAATTCATAATGGCATTCATATTGACTTCATATTGACCTTAATTTATTCTTTAATTCATTCTATTCTGCACTTATCTCATTTCGTCATTTTTCCTGTCTTTGACTGGTGATGACCTTGACAAGTGATGAACTTCTTCACAAGGTCAAATATACTTTAGATCATTCAAGTTACTCTTGATTGGAAATGATAGACCACAATATAACAACCTTGCTTGAAAAAGTTGTGAAATGTACCTACCGTGCCTTTTCATTCACTTTCTGTGACCTTGACCTTGATGTCAAGGTCATGGATGTTTAATGAAAATATTCCTCTACCACAGGGCTATATATGTTCCAAGTTTCATTGAGTTGTCTTCATTCAAAGCAAAGTTAAAAAATATTTTCACTTTTGGGCAAAATATTCCAATTTTAAAAGTCAAATATCTCAGTAACCCCTTGCATGATTTTCACCACACTTCTTGCTGCATTGGCCCATACTATAGAGCACCTTTTGCTATAATTTCATGAAAGTGCTGCTTGTAGTTTTCTCAAAACCGTGCGCAAACTGGTTTTCATTAAAAGGGGTTAAGGTAATTACCCCTTTTTGAAAATGATCAATTTCATGGCTGATATTAGTTCAATAGGGGTCTACTAACTCAACACTGAAGACCAGGTGTCTCTATCTTTATTAGTTCAAGAGATAGACCTCCAAAATCAGTGACTTTGAGGTGACCTGTGACCTTGAAAAATAGGTCAAGGTCAAAAACATTTTGGGAAATTAATCTTCTCATCAAGGACTATCTATACACTAACTTTCATGTTGAAATTCCAAAAAAAAAGGGAAGAAAAATAATAATAATAATAATAATAATAATAATAATAATACGACCAAAATCAATACCATTCACCATAGTGATGGTGAATGCTAATAAGAATACGTACAATATCAATAAGAACTTCCCTACGGGAAGTTCTTAACTAGTATACTAAATTGCACAGCAATTTAAAGGAAGAACTTCCCTTCCCTTCACATCCCTTCCGTTCCCTTCAAATCCTATATCTTCATTTCTCCTCCAGTTCCTTGCATTCCTTTCCCTTCCAGAGCTTAGCGTGTTTTGGACAAAAACTATCATTGCTGCTACTTTGAAATGCTTGCCATATTCCATGGAATACAACAACAGTCATACATACTTAGTCATATATCGCTGGCATTGAGCAAGACCTTTGGTGGCTAGAGGTACCATCCTAAAAGCAATACACTTTCATGAAACCCTAACCCTAATGACTTCCTACAGGCAAACCATGACAGCTAGGAAAAGGTGCTTGTATACATAAATAGGGCACACACTCAGCACCATATCACATCAGTTTTAACTGACTCGAAGCATAAATGGATGAGTTATAATTGAAAACACCAAAAAATTCATGTAAAATTGCCTGTTGTTCTGACATGCATGGTTACATTAAATGAAATGAAGACCTTGATTTTACACATCCTTTAACGTTGTTTCGGTGAAATTTGAGTCATTAGGAAAGAAGTTATTGGCATTTGAATTTTGAAATTGAAAAAAATTCTCTAGGAAAAACTATTTGATGGAGGTAAATTTCCTTCGGCCACATTATAGGGGTCTAGGTCAGGTACGAGTAAAAAAATATTCATGAACATCCATGCAGATCTTCATAGGTTTTTGTAGCCTAATGTGTTTTGATCGGGCCAAAAAGTGACATGAAATTTTCACTGTTAAGCGAAATTTTCCCTCGGACGTCCAAGGGTATAATGCTATATACCATTGGAAAGCTAACATTCTGAGCTTTCCAAAAATGGTTTTCTTTTCCTTCTTGGTGTAATATTAAGGGAGTTACAGACCTTCAAAAGTTGCACTTTTGAGGCCTTGTGGCACCAAAAGTATTGGACCTGGGGTCCCATACTTTTGCATAGACAGTGTACCCAAGTAGTACTACTCATTTCCTGAAGAACATGAAAATCTGATAATTGCATCATGGTTTTTCATGACATGAACCCTGGAAATTTCGTTTTGCCTTGACTTCGAAATTTTTTATCTCAAGACCTATCAAGCCGTTTATCACTAGGCTCCTTTCTGCACTGCGCATTTCTTTGTAGTATATGAGGAAAAAATTTCATGCCAAAAAAACCAACAGTTTCCTCAAAACCGAACGCAGAAATTTTCCATAGAAAATCGCTGTAATTCCCATGTAGTGCGGAATTCCCATGCGTAATTCCCACCATTGAAGAAGTTTTGTGCTGTGTCTATGCTGTTATACTTTCATGGGGATACATTCTATAGTTTGTCAGTTATGCAACATTTAAGAAATGGCCAAAAGTGGGAAGAAAAATAATAATAACTAGTATAACTGATATTGCCGTACGGCAATATCGGATAATCCCCCGCGCCCCCCCTGTCTCCCTGCCCTGCTTACTCTCCCCTTCCAATTCATGTCCTTCATGATGAATTCTTAAAAGGATGTATGAACGCTGCAATGTTGTTGGAGCATATGCCTATCTAATATCTTGACTGCCAGACACACCTGTGGTGGCCAAGCGTACCACCCTGCAAGCAGTGCATGTTGAGTAAACCCTAACCCTAACCCTAATGGCTTGCTGCAGGCAAACCATAAGAGTTGGGGAGATGTGCCTACATGGAAAAATCAGGCAATAAATTAGGAACATGTCATTGCATTTTCATCTGATTTGAAACATAAATGCAGGAGTTATAGTGGCTTATATAAAATCATCTATGTAAAATTGGCTATTACTATGAGCTGTATGGCCTTGGAGGACAGTAAAGGCGATAATTTTAAGCATCTTTTGGTATTAATTTCATGAAATTTGAATAACCGGAAGCTGAGCAATTTATATTTGAAGTTTGAAAATTAAAAAAATTCTCTAGGACAAACTATTTAATGTAGGTGATTTATGTTTGGGGACAATATGGAGGGCTGATATGGGTAGCCCACATAAAATAATGATGGACGTGCATGAAGAATTACATTGACTTTTTGAGCCGAAAAGGTTTTTTGGGCCTAAAAAGTGACATGAAATTTTCAATGTCCGACGCGATTCTACGGCGCGCGCCTGACACTATTATGCTATACACCATTGGAAAGCTGACAAACAGACCTTTCTTGTGATATGTGAAACTAGTCTGTAGCTGCGATAGGGACCGAGATATGGCCACTTGAAGTTTGAGTTTTTGTGCGTCCGTAGCTCCGAGACCGTTTGTCCGAGCGGTCCGTAACTTTGTGAAGTTGGTACACTAGAGTAGGTCTGTAAGTATACCCATTTTCAGCTTTCTACGAGCATTCCTTCCCTGTTTTTCAGAAAATTTTCCATAAATTTTCGGGATGTTCAATTTTCAAAAAATCGTATCTTGAAATGTATTCATGAAATCTCCACAGGACGCCTTTCTGCACTGGAGACTTTGTCAAGGTATCTTACAAAAAATCAACAGGTCTCATTTATGCTTAGGTTCTGAGAAACCTGCGCCGGAAATTTTTTTTGTATTTTGCTCATAACTCATAAGTGTCTTGAAATTTGATCATGAAATTTCGTAAGAAGTAGCACGCAATGGAGTCACATATTGCGTTTGAGGTTTCAGGATGTCATCTGTAATAGTTTTGCAGTAATCACAGTTTTCCTGAGCTGAATAATAATAATAATAATAAAAATAATAATAAAACGAAGAATATCAATATAATCCCCCGCCGCTGCGCGAGCGGGGGATTATAACTAGTATAACTGATATTGCCGTACGGCAATATCGGATAATCCCCCGCGGCCCCCATGTCTCCCCGGGGCCACTTAATTACTCTTTCCATTTAATTGTTCTCTTTATTGTTGAGAAAAAATGGTTTGCAGTGATTTGTCTGAATACTAGACTTTGTGTGAATGTAGTTATTATACTTGTGCATTGCGAATGCAAGCGCCTCATGGACCAGACGATGCTTTACATGATCACAAAGGTCAGATGTACACGATATCCGAGGAGAGTGTATAAAAAAAGGTCATGCCACCTTTATTGAATTGAAGCTTCAGGGGAATGCTATGACTTTCGAAGTACAGTTTGTGCACATCTTGTTGGGTTAAAGTGAAGCAATCAGAGCCCCTGTGCTTGAAGTGGCTAATGAAGAATGTGTTGTCATTGTGACAGCCCTGATTAGCCACATGGTGATAGTTTATATCACCCAAGTGTTTCCGCACCCACCACGTGGAGGTCCAGGACTTTTGGGTGCTTCTGGTTTTTTGTTTGGTTTTTGGTTTTGTAACTTTTTTTTGGTTTTTTGGGTTTTTTTTTGTTTTTTTTTGAAGATTTTGAATAAGGTTTTGCATGAACATCAACTGAGGAATTAAACATAAGGTAGTCAAAAATTACATATAAATGCATACAGACATTAAACTTATACTAACATAGTTGTGCACAACACATTACACATAAAATAAAGGCACACATATAATTTGAAAATGAAATTTTCAGTGCAAGTTCACTGTGTGTCATTATTTTGCAAGAACAAGAAACTTACACTACAATGTTTAATATGGAAAGCAGGTCATACATAGAGTACAGCAAACATAGAACATGTCTTTGGAAAGCTGGCAATACATAGAATACAGACAAACAGAACATAAGAGAAAAGTATCTGTGCATATACAATGATGGGCAAAAGCTGGGAATATGGTTCAATGTCTGTTTGTCATTTGTTCTTGTGCAGGAACTTCAAACTTATACTAACATGTTTCTTAGTAATATAATATAGGTAAACATAGAGCATAAGCTCAAACTATCAGTGCATATATACAATCATGGAAGACGGTTGGGGAAGGAAGTTGAACATGTGTTATATATGCAGATATAAGATCAAACTTATACAAAGTGTATAATCCACATTTACAAAAAGCAGGTCATGTACAAAACATATCACCCTTCAGAAGGTATGTCCAGGGAAAATAACAGCAAAGCCAAATGTAGACTCCTATCTAATCACTCCCCAAGATCAAGAGGCCCAACTAGCCCTTCAGAAAATTTATCAAGACAAGTCCCTGACCAGTTTGACCAAAGAAACCCTGCCAATTCACGTCTCCAACAACGTATTCAACAGAAGACCAATGTGGGTGTGCTTACCAGAGTCCCCAAAGACGTCGCACCAGAGGACGTCCAGGAATTCTTAGTAATATAATATAGGTAAACATACAGCATGAGATCAAATTATCAGTGCATATATACAATCATGGAAGACGGTTGGGGAAGGAAGTTGAACATGGGTTATATATGCAGATATAAGATCAAACTTATACAAAGTGTATAATCCACATTTACAAAAAGCAGGTCATGTACAAAACATATCAGTGTGACAGATTGTGAAATGCAAGAATAGTTGCAAAACAGTTCAGAAAGGATCCTCAATACTGGATCAAGAAATGCCTACATTGCCAGAGGCATGACCTTTTAAGATGGAGAGTCTGAACCAACTCAGCTGGGCAGTAGTGAACTTGTGCTCATGAGATCAGAAATCCTCAAAGCAAATAAAGAATTGAGCAATGTTGTAGCAATGAATGCTACATTTCATGTGTTGTTGGGTGTTTTGCTGTAAACCAAAATATATGCATCAGTGCTAGCATTTGGCAGTACAGTTCTCTGGATATCATGATCATCACAGCAATACCAGTGTGGTTGTGTGGGGTGTTTCATTGTCACAAGATAATGTCCAGAGTTTGTTTGGTGTCCTAAATGGTTCACAACTCCAGTGAGGTTGTATTTGAAGTTGTGCTTTGTTGTCATTTCAGCTTGAAGCTCCAGTTGAAGATTTCTTCTATTTCCTCTCTCATCAAATCTGAGAGCTACAATGAAGAGGACAGCGGGGGCTTCAGTTATCTCAGTATTACACAATATCGGTGAATCATGGCATTGTGAACATGGCCGCTGTGATTCCTCATCTGAAGGCTCAATGATAACGGGTGACAAACCAGAAAGTCTCATTGGCGTAAATAGCATGCTGAACCGTTCATTGTCCACAGATGAGGAACCACAGGTTGGGCAGGTGTATAGATGGGATACTTCACCCCAAACTGAAGCTTTTACCGCTGAGATGCGTGGCGGTGCCACGTCTTGCTCATCATCCAACCATTGTAAAATGAACATCAGAAATTCTTGTGCGTCTTTCTGCTCATTTCTTGGGTAGTCCACTGCCATCATTTCCATTCTGTACAGTTCCTCAGGAACTAAGGTTCTGACCAGTGGATCGTGAATAGCCTGTTGCAGCGACAGAAGATATGTTGATAATGGGCGTTGTGTGTGCAACAAAACATCCAAGTTTGGTGTTTTCAACAGTACTTGGAGAATAGAACTGGCATAGCAAGTTTGGTTCAAGTTCTCAATTCCTTTGAAGCCATGAGCATAAACAAGACTGCGATTTCCTGTAGAACTAGTGCGGCTTCTTGATGGAGCTGTTGTGGGAAGTGCAGTTCTTGTTTGTGGATCCTGCCGCTTTGTTACAGCTGGTCTTCCAGGAGACTTTGTCGGAAGTTGTTTTGGTTTGTCTGTTACAGAGTGAGGGTTGACAAGCGTGCGTTTATCAGTGTTCTCATGACTTTGAGAAAGGATTTCATCTCTGGCATTGGATGTTTTTGAGAAATGATATTCTGGAAAGATCATAATCTTGATGGCTTCGTGATCCGAATAATAGGTCTGGAAAACCAGAGAAGTAAGATCGCAACCTCTTGAATAAACAACATCCAAGAGGGAGCCTTGTGTTGTTGTTGGTTGGCTGATATGCTGTGCATAACCATGCGTCATAAATATGTCAAAGATTGGGTGGGTGTTTTGATCTAGCAAGTTTTCATTGAGATCACCGGCAACCACAACTGGCATACCTTGACGGGTCACAGAAACATGGTTCAGAAGAACAGTCAACTGTTGCTTTGTTGTTGTGATGTTGTGGCTGTGGGGGCGGTACAGGAATACCAACAAAACCTGATTTGAGTAGGTGTTGTTGACGGACAGAGCAATATGCTCTAAATAGAAGCCCGGTATAGCGAAATTTGCGTATGTGATTCCTGTTTTGATATAGGCAAGTACTCCTCCTTTTCCGCTGTCACTTTGGCGATCTTTTCTTTCGATGGTGTATCCTGGAATTTGCACTGATGAAGAACTGACTTGTGATTTGAGGAATGTTTCCGAAAACACCATGATGTCTGATTGGGAGTAGATGTGGTTAGTGATGTCAGGAATTTTTGATCTTAATCCTTGGATATTTTGGTGAGTGATGGAGAGCTGGGATTTGGGAAACTGCTGTACTTCCGCATCTGGATCTTGTGTCATTTCACTGAGATACCTGTAAATTTCGTCATGTCGGTAAATTCTCTGGGAATTGTAATTTTGGATGAATAAGCCATCAAGACATGTGACACGACTTAAAGCAACATAAGATTGACCAGGACAGAAAATGCCCTTCATGTCGAAGACACATTTTGTAGTAGTGAGACCTTGTACCTTGTGCACCGTTACCCCGTAAGCCAATTTTAACGGAAACTGTCGCCGTACAGTGTGTCTGTGCGAGGCCATGGTCTCTTCTTGTCTTTGTATGGGCACAACTTTCCGTGTGTTGCCTGTCCGAGTTAATTGATTGTCATTATCAAATTGAACATATATTGTTGATATGTCACTTGCACCGGGTGCATGTTGGAATGCCAAAACAGTGCCAAAAGAACCATTAACAAGGCCAGAAGCCACATCTAGGTTTCGAGTGAGCATTACCCGGGCATTGACATCAACTTGTAGGCAGTCCAACAAATCGTCGCTTTTACCTGTAACATCCGTTGGTGTCATTTTCCCTGATCGTGGATCTCTCTCAAAATCAATAGCCCTGATTTCCTTCGGACTGTCAGAGATTGTCGACAACATTTGCATGTTGAATTTGGTTGCTTGCGTGTTTGTGGAGTAAACATGCAGAGCATCAAGAGGTTCATGTGGTAAGTTGGTGCGACCTTTCAGTACAGCATCATCCTCAGTGGTTATGGTGTCTGCCTTGCCTTTCACCCGTAGCCTATTCAACAGCTGCGCAAAAGCCTTGTCGTCCTTTTGCCGCATCACTTCATCCAGGAATACAACACGAAACAGGTCATGCCATAGGTCAAAGGGTTGTGCATTTTCTGGGATCAAGAGCGATTTTGCTCTTACTGGTGGCAGCTGTAAAAAATCACCTACTGCTAGTACTGACACATTTCCAAACCATGCATCTGGTGTACTTGGTCGGATGTGTTTGATTTGGCACAGCCTGCCATGCACATATGACAGAAGGCGTCTATCAACCATAGAAATCTCATCAATTACTAGTAATTGCAGATTAGCCAGTTGTGCTCTCAATGTATTGACCGCATCTTCACTGAGCGGTTCATACTTGGCAGGCAGCTTCCGTGGTATCTTGAGGGCAGAATGGATGGTGAAACCTGAAATTTGGACTGCAGCTGTGCCTGTTGGTGCTGCTAGAAGGGTAACCGTTTCATGAGAACTACCGGGCTTGCTGAGCAGTTTGTGTGTCTCATTTACGATGGCTTTGACAAGAAATGATTTTCCACATCCCCCAGGTGCTGAAATGTGTAGGTAGAAGGGCTTAGAGTTTGCGTTGTACAGGCGTTCCATGCAGTGTTTGCGCACAAAATAGAATATTGCCTGCTGTTTTGTGTTCAGCTGTTTAAATGTAGCCCGGACCTGTTCACCAATGAGATCAACTGAGCATAGTGAAGCAAGACCTTCAGTAGGAGTGTTGTCCATCAAATCTGGAATATCATGTTCCTGAATGTTGTCGTCATCATGATCAGGCTTCCGTTGTTGCAGCTCTGTTATCCTTGTGGCTTCTGACAGAGGTGCTATCTCGGACCACGCATCCTCCAGCCTTCCACAATCTTGAAGTTGCTCCCATGCAGTTTGCATCTCTGTGGCATTAACATCAAATTCTTTGCTATTGATACCAATGATGCTGGATACAGTGGCAGTTTCAGCATTTTGGAGTTTTACTCCTCCAGTTTCGAAGAATTGCTCGTACGTTTCAAACGATGGTGGCTTCAGTTGGCTCGCAGTTCTATGTGGGAGGAATAGTTTCAACTGTGTCAGGTAATACTTCTCCGGAAATTTTGTTTTGGAGTGCTTTGTATATCTGATCACAGCTGGCTTTCCACGGGTCCTTTTCATGATGTAGCCTAAGTCATGCTGCAGTGCAAACATATTCGGGTTTTTATTCTTCAAACCTCTGGTGGCCTCAGTTGTAGAAAGGACCCTATAGTGAGAAGCGAAATATGCTTGAGACATGCTTTCAAAAGGGTCACCAAGTGGTCTAGCTAGATAGCGATCATAGAGAGAGGTCATCCAGACATCTTCGCTGTCCTTCTCTTCATCTGGAATGTGTGACAATGGCTTTGTCATGCGCACTTGCTCTTCATCAGTAGGCACAAAAATAGTCTGACGAGAAGAATGTTTCAATTCAAGGGAACAAACTCTGGATATTGCCTCCTGAATACAAATTTCCCTGTTTTGGAAATAGACAAAACCCAATTTTTTCATTTGAGCTTTGACGTCAGCATTGCCCTGTTTTATTTCGGCAAATGCTTCTTTGAGAACATCTCCGAGCTCCTTCTCCGTTTTGGAAATATACGAAAGCACATACATAATGACGGAGTAACTGTCTAACACCACTTGAAGATCCATATTACTGTTCCAGGCAGCCAAGAGCGCTGGGTTGTAGTTGTTCACCCAAATATCTGCTGGAGTTCGCTTGTATACAATGGATGGCTTCTTGGCAATGATATCCATTGCTTGTTTGAGGTGTTCAGTAGACTGAAAGCCACATTTCACAAGTAATTCCTGGGTGGAGAAATGAGAGCTCTGTTTGTCATTTAACAGTGTGTGCAGAGCCTCCAATTGGGCTTGAGCAACTTGCTTTGGCATTCGCACATTGCAGGACTCACCATCAAGTGTCATCTGTACTGTCGCTGCATCATCTGAGTTTGGTTTTACTAGAAATGTGTGCTCAGCGACTGGCTTTGGAAAATGGAATCTACACTGTCCGGATTGGCCCTTTTGACAACTACGTGTATGTGTTGACTTGTGCATTTGTACGGAGGTGACTATGTCATAAAGCTCTGAGCTTTCAGAGGGCAACTGACAGGAAATGTACCGGTCAACAAATTCTACAAGTTCATGGTCGGGTGAAACACCATATGTTGGAGCAGAGTCTGACCAGAGTAATGCATGTATATGCGGGGCTCCTCGTTGCTGGAACTCGACTCGGTAAAACCAGTCAGATATTTGCCCTAAAGGGTTTGTTGGGCCTCTGATCAGGTTTGTCATGAGAAGGTGAACTCTGTTGTAAAACATGCGTACAGCAACAACTGGATTGGAACGAAGGATTTCGCATTTCCTAGACCAATCAAGGTCACTGAAAATCACAGGAGTACCAGCCAGTAGCATGATAGCCTCAATAGTTTCTGGCCATCGGCTAAGCTCAGCACTAGAAAGAGTTAGGAAAAATGTGGGCAAACCACATTGTCTCAGTTGTGCAAAGAGCTCTGACATCGTTTTGCGCCAGTATTGTGGGCTACCACGTGCAGCTTCAATATACCTAAAGCCTTCGTCTGCTTTCATCATGTCATAAATGAGCTGTTTGTCGCTGAGCATGGCCGCAGTGATTTTTGTGCCTTGAAAAGATTTTGTGCCCTTTCGCATGGAAATTGACATGCTGGAAATAATTCTTTCTACCTCTGTGACATAATTTGCATAAAAAATGTATTGACTGTTGGCGGCAAAACGATGGTCTGCAGAAAAGAGCCTCACATTGAAATATGTTCCTTTCCCAATCTTTTTCTCTCTGTCTGCATCGAGTGAGTTCTCTGAGGTTGGAAAAAGTGCAGGGAAGGACTTTGCCTCTCCCATCTCACAATCAAGTAAACTGAGAGGTTTGTTGCCCTCTGCAGGAGCAATAGAATATATGGCATTTAGTTCTGCTAATGCTTCTTGTGCCATGTCAATTGGCTCAAGGCAGGTGTCATACGTCATATGGCACTGGTCATCGCCATCATTCTGATCAGCAACCATATCATTGATGTTATCTTGAATATCCTGTGGGATTTCCTCATGAGAGCTATCAGCAGTCTCATCATCAGCTTGCCTTACTGCATGTTTTGAGACATGATTAATGTCACAGTTGGAAGCATTTTCACCATCAGTGGTGGGAAAAGCAGAACTGCTATCTAATGAGTCATTGTCTATGAACATGTCAGTGACTTCAGTCACATTTTGATGTTCCAAATTATTTGTATCAGTGTCGCTGTTGGTGTCTGTTAAGTCATCTGTACCAAAAATATTTTGCGCCCTGAAGAAATCATCATCATGAGCAGAGGTAGCATTTTGTAATACTGGATTCTCAAAGAGTTCTGTGAGTTCAGACCTGTCTTTTTCCCATTCAGCATTAAAAGTAATGTCAGAGTATAAAGGATTTATCTCCTTCAAGGTGAAAAGAGCATCCTGTACACGTGAAACATTCACATTTTTGTAATCCACATAGGATTTATACTCTAACTTCCTTTTTAGTTTGATAGGTATTATCCTGGTGTCTGACAAAGGCCTAGGCAAAGCTTTTGTAACTTTGTGGATGTCAGACTTGACGACAATTATCGGCCCTTTTACTGCCTTTTCTCCAGCAACTGGCAAGTTGACTATCTTTGCAAAAGGCAGATTGATTGCTAGTAACTGTTGCTCCAAAGAATTCAGATTTTGCAGTGTAGGAGGTATGTCAGTGGGGAGGAGATTGTTTGCCATACACATAGGCGGCATACGCTTTTGTGATAGATGACTATGGCAAGTACTACATATCCAAGGTATCCCCATTGGCCCACAGCTCAAAGGACAAGCCTCTGAACAATTTTCACTACAATTGTGGACATATTTCATTGAGAGGCAGTTTGCCTGCAATGACTCCAAATACTTTGAAGGATCCAGCTTAGATACCTGGCTCTCAAAGAAAGTTCTGTGGCAGGACGCACAAACATGAATCGGTTTACTCTGGCTATCAATTTTAAAGTTGTGTATAGCCTTTTCGAGGATTGTGCCCTGCTTTCTTTGGTAACTTTTCTTTCTTGCACTTCGTACATTTTCCCTGCGTGTTTCACAAGTACTATATCGCTTTGCAGAGGCCGTATTGACATTTGCTCGGACAATAGGGTCATTGGAATATTTTTGCCTTGCTGCTTGTCTAACAGATTCAGCAAACTCAGCATCATTCGCATATTTTTCCTTTGATGCCACTTTCACTTGAGCCGCAAACTGAGGAACATTCGCATATTTTTTCTTTGATGCCTCTTTCACTTGAGCCGCGAACTGTGGTACATTCGCATATTTTGTCTTCGATGCCTCTTTCACTTGTGCCGCAAATTCTGGAACATTCGCATATTTTGTCTTCGATGCCTCTTTCACTTGAGCCGCAAACTGTGGTACATTCGCATATTTTGTCTTCGATGCCTCTTTCACTTGCGCCGCAAACTGTGGTACATTCGCATATTTTGTCTTCGATGCCTCTTTCACTTGAGCCGCAAACTCTGGAACATTCGCATATTTTGTCTTCGATGCCTCTTTCACTTGTGCCGCAAAGTCTGGAACATTCGCATATTTTGTCTTTGATGCCTCTTTCACTTGAGCTGCAAACTCTGGATGAGTAGCATACCTCTGCATGGATGAATCTTTCTTTTTCCTTGCAGCCTGTTGGTTTTGCTGGTATCTTTTCCTCTGAATGTGGGCAGAGTGTGAGCGACTTAGCAATTTTTTTTCAGCCTCATATTCAGCAGCAGAATCTGCTGAATTCGCAGTGCTCTTTCTCTTAGCTCTGCGTGTCTTACTGCTCTGCTTTTTCACTTTCATTGTTGTAGGACAAAAACGACCAGCTGATGCAAATAAGATATCAAAGTGGCGATGAAACACAATGAAGGATATGGAACAAAATGATATGTGAAATGTGCTCACTATAAAATCAATCACATGAACACTGCATAAACCACTGCTGTATATAACCAGTTTCACCAATGACTGATCAACCTTGTTTTTCTAAAGCAAAGAAATAGATGTCTCACAGAATTGTTCTATGAAAGTCACATAATGATACAAGTATGATACTAATTGTCGATTGTATCAAAAACACCTGCAGAACACTATCTTAAATATTAGCTTCACATTTGAGGTTGCTGACAATGCAATATGAAGAGTTTGTCCAATGGAATTCACAGAATGATGCAAGTAGATTTGTATGAGACTTTCACATTTGCAGTTTTGAAACTAAACACAGAAACAGGGTTTTCAGACTAGAATGGTGGAATGCACCGACACTAATTGTTGTTGTCACATGGGCACTACATAAATTAGTTTTTATTGTTGTTGATAGTGTATTTCACTGATAATTAACCTGGTCTTCCTGTTGCAAAGTATGCAGAGACTTGACAAGCGATTAGGAGAAATACTTTGTCTATTGAATCAAAACCACATGTGGAAAACCTTTTGTTGAGAAGCTTTATACTTGATGTTGGTATCAATGAAACATCAGCAGTTTGTCCTATGTAATTAGAGAATCACTCAACTATACATTTAGGGCACTTTTGTTTTGCAGTATTGAAACTAAACACAAATGCAGTTTCACTGACTGATAAACCTGGCCGTTTGTCGTTTATGACCAGTTTCACGGATGGCTGATCAACCTGGCCTTTTTGTCGTCTATAACCAGTTTCACGGGTAACTGATGAATCTGGCCTGACTGATCAACCTGGCCTTTTTGTAGTTTATAACCAGTTTCACAGATGACTGATCAACGTGGCTTTTTTGCTGTTTATAACCAGTTTCACTCACTGATCAACCTGGCCTTTTTGGCATTTATAACCAGTTTCAGTCACTGATCAACCTGGCGTTTTCGTCATTTATAACCAGTTTCACTCACTGATCAACCTGGCCTTTTTATCGTTTATAACCAGTTTCACAAATGACTGATCAACCTGGCCTTTTTGTTGTTAATTACCAGTTTCACTGACTGATCAACCTGGCGTTTTTGGCATTTATAACCAGTTTCACTCACTGATCAACCTGGCCTTTTTATCGTTTATAACCAGTTTCACATATGACTGATCAACCTGGCCTTTTTGTTGTTTATTACCAGTTTCACAGACTGATCAACCTGGCCTTTTTGTTGTTTATTACCAGTTTCACTCACTGATCAACCTGGCCTTTTTGCTGTTTATAACCAGTTTCACAGACTGATCAACCTGGCCTTTTTGTTGTTTATTACCAGTTTCACTCACTGATCAACCTGGCGTTTTCGTCATTTATAACCAGTTTCACTCACTGATCAACCTGGCCTTTTTATCGTTTATAACCAGTTTCATAAATGACTGATCAATCTGGCCTTTTTGTTGTTTATTACCAGTTTCACTCACTGATCAACCTGGCCTTTTTATTGTTTATAACCAGTTTCACGAATGACTGATCAACCTGGTCTTTTTATTGTTTATAACCGGTTTCACGAATGACTGATCAACCTGGCCTTTTTGCCGTTTATAACCAGTTTCACTCACTGATCAACCTGCCTTTGTGAGCCACACATATACACATAATCGAGAATGACAGGTAAACTTTGAACCTCGGATGATCAAAGGCAATTTCAGTTGTTTACATAGAATTCACATGCCTTATACAAGAGTAATTTCTTTGAACTATGTGGAGGACTTCTGTGCACACAAAACCAATTCAGGCAAGAACACTTTCAATCCGGTGGACAATTCAATTTAACACAATTGCAAAATGCTTGGCCATGAAGCGTTCTCTGGGTTCTTCAACCTAGTCCTTATTGGCCCTCCTCTTTGCTGGCCCTCTTCTTGCCTGGGCCTCTTCCATCCAGGTGCACTTCTGGGCTGGTCCTCTTGCGCCCTGGTCCTCTTCTGTCCTGGTCCTCTTCTGTCCTGGTCCTCTTCTGTCCTGGTCCTCTTCTGTCCTAGTCCTCTTCTGGCCTGGTCCACTTCTGTCCTGGTCCTCTTCCACTTTGGTTGCCTGGAGTCCTGGTCCGCCCTACAAAGGCAAGTGATAATATGCGTAATTATCATGTAATCAAAATGCTCTGTATTTCTGTATGTGCTCCAAAACTTACATCACACAGAGGAAATCTACAGGTATCATCATAATATGATGGTGATGCAACCGACACTGTTCAACACGTCCGTGTATGTTTACTTTTTACAGATAATGTAATTTTTCATCACTGATAAGCCAGTATCAAGAGGAGTCAGAACATTTTACCACAATATGCAGTAAGTGATACATCAGTGGTATCAGTAAAATGTCAACCAAAAGCAAACTTACTGTGGGGTATCTTTGTAGCACAGTCTCCAAGGTCCTCTTTGAAGTGTTGACCTGCACATGCAGTCCTAGTCCTGTGCAGTTCCGGGCCGCTGTACTCCTGGTCACCTGCAGATCTTTCAGCTCGTGTCCTCAATATTGCTGTGTCTTCAATATTAAGTCCTGGTACTCCTCACTCAAAAGGCCCTTTTTCGAATGCAGTCGAAAAGCCTGGGAAGAAAAAAGGTAATTGAGTATGTGAGCATGATAGTAAAGGCATGGAGGTGTGGTCAGTTGACAGTGAACTCCTCAGCAATCAGAAATATAAAGGCACAGCCAACAAAAAAAACCAGTCTGACAATTGAATAAACATATAATATACATGCATGAACCAGACATGGTGTCAGAAAGTAGGTCAAGATAGTTGAGCAAGGAAGTATGATTAGAATCATATTTAGGTCATTCAAAGTAAGATGAACTTTACAGTAGCAAGGTTTACCTTCTACAAAGTGAACTTGGGATGGTCTTCAATGAGTTGGCACTGGTAGTCTTCCATGTTTCAATAAGCAAGACATCCACTGGCAAAATGTCCTCCTTGTTCAGCAGCTCAGCACCAACTGCCCTCACATTTTGATTAGTGCATGTGCAGAAGTCCCTTTTGGTATGGTGTGCAAAACATATGTAAAAATATGCAAATGAGGTCATCTAGGGTCATCTCCAGGCATTGCAGGTCACATAACAGTTGTATACTGAAAGCTCTCTCCACAGGCCAAGCATTTGAGTTGGGGAGATGTGCCAACATGTGCAGATAGGAACTCGAACATATTAGGTATGAGGAAAGCCTACATGTAAAATTGGTCTTAAGTACAAGTTGCATGCCCTTGTAGGACAGAAAAGGCCATAATTACTACTTGATGTAGGCAGATTTCCTTTCAGAGCATGATGGAGGACTAAAATGAGCATCATCAGAAATCAGTATTCATGAAGATTCTTCCTTTGACAGTACAGTAAGGCTAGCTGTTGCAAAAGGTGGCAGTGAGACAGGATGGCCTCGACTGCAGACTAGATGCATCTGTTAAGAGGATGAGGAACAATTTTTTTTCAAGCTAGGTCAATGTGTTTATACCACAAAATAGGACAAAAAATGAGCAACATGTCATGTGAGTTTTAACTGATTTGAAACAGTAATTCATGGGTAATAAATGAATATATAAAATTGTCTATGTAAAATAGACTGTTTGTGTGAGGTAAATGTCCTTATGCAAGTGGAAAGCCTATATTTTTACGCAATTTTTGGTGTTAATTTCATGTAATTTGAATAAGTAGAAGCTGAGTAATTTACATTTCATTTTTGAAAGTAAAACATTTCTCTTGCCAAAGTTATTTAATGTAGGTAAATTTCCTTAGGGTACAGTATGGAGACATGCACTAGGCATCCCACAAAAATTATTCATGGACATCCATAAAGAACTTCATTGACTTTTTAGCCTAAAACATTTTTGTAGTCGCAAAAAGTGACAACAAATTTTCAATGTCTGACGCGATTCTACGCCGCGCGTCTGACACCATCATGCTATACACCATTGGAAAGCTGACAAACAGACCTTTCTTGTGATATGTCAAACCTTGTTGTAGCTTTAATAGGGACCGAGATATGGTCACTTGAAAATTGACTTTTTGGACGTCCGTAGTGCAAAGACCGTTTGTCCGAGCGGTCCGTAACTTTGTGAAGTTGGTACACTGTGGTACATCTGTATGTTCACCCATTTTCAGCTCTCTAAGAGCATTCCTTCCCTGTTTTTGAAAAAAAATTTGGTCAGTTTTCGGGATATCCAATTTTCAAAAAATCATATCTTGAAATGTATTCATGAAATCTCCACAAGACGCCTTTCAGACCTGAAGACTTAGTCAAGGCATCTTACAAAAAATCAACAGGTCTCAGCTATGCTTAGGTTCTCAGAAACCTGCGCCGGAAATTTATTTTATATTTTCCTCATTACTCATACGCATCATGAAATTTGATCATGAAATTTCGTCTGAAGTAGCGCGCAATGGAGTCGCATACTACCCTTGACTTGTAAAACAGGATCTTTAATAGTTTTGTAGTAATCACAGTTTTCCTGAGCTCAATAATAATAATAACTAGTATAACTGATATTGCCGTACGGCAATATCGGATAATCCCCCGCGGGCCCCGTTTGACCCTAGCCCTGCTTATTCTCCCCTTTCAATTTATGTCCATAATTTTAGTGTATATGCGTCTTTGGTCATAGTATTAAGCTGTTTCAGTTCATGAATAGATGACATAATTTATGCCTTATTATTATCACCCAATGCTTAGAAAATCCATTCCCTTGAATGTGTATGATTCCCTGTCATGATAGGCCTAAGCCTGCACCTTGTTCTTGCTGACGGTGTTTGGGTGTGCTGCTCCTTCCATTGTGTAATGCTGGGGCTTGGGAGCAAAACCTGGCAGTGAGGCAGAATGGTCCCAACAGCAGACTAAGATGCATCAGTGAATTATTTTTCAGCTTTATTTTACTGGCAAAGTATTGGACATAGGATGATGTCCTTATACCACAAAATAGGCCAAAAAATTAGCAACATGTACAATCAGTTTTAAGTGATTTGAAACAATAATGCATGAGTTATAATTGAATATATAAAATCATTTATTTGAAATTGGCTATTCAGAAGAGGTACATTTCCTTGGAGGACAGTAAAGTCCATAATTTTACGCATCTTTTGGTATTAATTTCATGAAATTTGAAGAAACAGAAGCGGAGCAATGTACATTTCAATTTTGAAATTCAAAAAATTCTCCAGGAAAAACTAATTGATGTAGGTAATTGATCTTTGGGGACAATATGGAGGGCTGATATGGGTATCCCACATAAAATATTCATGGACGTGCATGAAGAATTTCATAGACTTTTTGAGCCGAAAAGGTTTTTCAGGTGCAAAAAAGTGACATGAAATTTTCAATGTCTGACGCGATTCTACGTCGGACGTCTGACACTATTATGCTATACACCATTGGAAAGCTGAGAAACAGACCTTTCTTGTGATATGTGATACTTTGCTGTAGCTCAAATATGGACCGAGATATGAGCACTTGAAAATTGGGTTTTTGGACGTCCGTAGCGCCGAGACCGTTTGTCCGAGCGGTCCGTAACTTTTTGAAGTTGGTACACTAAGGTACATCTGTAAGTGTACCCAATTTCAGCTTTCTACGAGCATTCCTTCCCTGTTTTCCAGAAAAATTTAAGAAAATTTTCATGACATCCAATTTTGAAAAATTCATATCTCTGAAACTATTCATGAAATTTCCATGAGACGCCTTTCTGCACTGGACACTTTGTCAAGGTATCTTACAAAAAATCAGCAAAGCCCAATTTTCTTTTGTTCTCCTGGAAACGCTGCCAGAAATAGATTTTTTATTTTCTCAATAACACGTTAGTATCATGAAATTTGATCAAGAAATTTCACTGGAAGGAGCACGCAACAGAGTCACATATTGTGTTTGAGGTTTCAGGATGTTATCTCTAATAGTTTTGCAGTAATCTCAGTTTTCCTGAGCTGAATAAGAATAATAATAATAAGAATAATAAGAATAATAATAATAATAAAACGAACAATATCAATATAATCCCCCGCAAGCGGCGGGGGATTATAACTAGAGAATAATTAAAATTGCACAGCAATTTTAAGATATGAATTCCCCTCCCCCATATTCCCTTGCCTTCCATTCCCTGCCCCTCCTTTCCCTGCCCCTCCTTTCCCTGCCCCTCCTTTCCCTGCCCCTCCATTCCCTGCCCCTCCATTCCCTGCCCGTCCATTCCCTTCCCTTCCTTACCCTTCCCCTCCCATTCCATTCCATTGGCTTCACTTTTGTTGCATTCCAAGGCCTGAGATGGTTGACATGTTGTTAGTTTGGCTTGCGTTGCAATCTAGTGCATAGAAGTGCAGAGGTCCACCTATTGAGTAATATAGCGCTTAGCATGCAGCCAGGTGTGTTGTGAGCAATGGTACCACCCTGAAAGCAATACATTTTGACTGAGCCCTAACCCTAACCCTAACAGCTTGTTGCAGACAAACCATAAGAGGTATGGAGCTGTGCTTATATGGAAAAATAGAGTAAAAAATTAGCATTATGGCATATTACTTTTAACTGAATTGAATCTGTCATTTATTAAATATAATTGATTATATAAAATGATATGTGTAGAATCGGCTATTAGTAATAGGTAAATGCCCTTGTAGAATAGTAAAGGCAGTAATTTTACGCATCTTTTGGTGTTAATTTCATGAAATTTGAATAAGCAGAAGCTGAGCAATCAATGTTTCAATTTTGAAATTAAAAAAATTGTCAAGCAAAGAGGACTTGAAGTAGGAAAATTTCCTTTGGAGATATTATGCAGGCCCATATTGGGCACCATAGAAAAAATACTCATGAACATCCATGAAGAGCTTCATAGTTTTTTTGGGCAAAAAAGGTTTTGATAGGCCCAAAAAGTGACATGAAATTTTCAATGTCTGACGCGATTCTATACTAAACAAGCTACAGTAAAGTTCTATACACCATCTGAAAGAAGAGAAACTGAACTTTCTGATGATGTTTTTAATTTTTCTGCAGCTTTAAGGTGACTCAAGCGTGGTAGTTTGATCATACAGATTTTTCTAAAATTTTGCACAGGTAGTCTATGGGACCCATACATTCCAAAAATGAAAAATAAAAAAATTTCACCGACTCGTTTGGTTGCCATGGTAACAGCATATTTGGCCTGATGACTGCTTAAAAGTTGTAAATTGAGTTTTTGGTTATGTACCACAGAATAAAGCATTACATGCATTTGTCACACAAAAATGTGAGAAATGTCTTCCCATGGATGTAAACCAATACATTTGCCACAAATTTGAAGAAAAAGGTTAAAATACTTTTTTCTGTAAGAGCTCAAAGGGCACAAACACACTAATTAATTGCAGATTTTGCATGCATCAATTTTGGCAGTAATCAAATTTATGGAAAACGATCATACAGATTTTTTTAAAAATTTACATATATCATAAACAGGTTATTGTCAAACAAATGTCCAAAAATAAAAAAAATTCACCGAGTCGTTTTTTAACTGCAGTACCATGACTATGCCAATGTCAATTTAAAGAAATAAAGACAATTTTAGACACAGTTGACTGAAATTAGTTGAGAAAGTTCTTTTGATAAAGACAAGAAGCTGAAACTTTGAATTAGCATAGAATAGGTGTTACTGCATTCAATAAAAAAATAATTATGCTTCTATCTGCATTAGATCTCATTCAAATAGCAAATTACTGGCTGCCATGCTGTTAAAAAAAAGAGAGCAGAAAATGGTAACGTCACAACTTTTTCAGGGCCTGCAGCAGTGGTGACGCTATGTTGCTAGGCAACCAGGCTGCTCAGAAGTATGTGCAGTGTACCACGGTTGAGTCACCTTAACAGAAACGGAGATATCGGCGATTGAAAATTGCGTTTTTTTGCGGCCATAGCGCCGATACCGTTAATGCGATGACAACAAAATTTTGTGATATTGTTAGACTAAGGTAGGGCTGTATGCACATGTAAATTCAGCTTAATCTGAGCATTCCTTCCTTGTTTTCTGGAGGTTGGAATGTCATTTTTCGGAATTCCGTTTTTTCAAAAAATCATAACTTTGAATTTTTTCAACGGAATTCCTTTAGGCTCCTTTCTGCAATGGATAACTGTCTAAAATATTTAGAAAAAAAATTTCATGCCTCTATCTCTCTCAGTTTCTGAGAAACCGTTTACAGAATGTTAAAATTAGTTTCCGGAATTACGCAAGACTGACAAGTAATTCCGCCGTGAAATTGCTTCTGAAGGTAGTGCTCAAGCCAACATATATGACTCTTGTATCACTTTTGTTGTATCTCCATTACTTTTCTCATAATTGGCATTTAAAAAATCATTTTAAGGCCGTAGAAAAATAATAATAATAATAATAATAATAATAAAAAAAGTAGCAAAAACAAGATGAATTCCCCTACGGGGAATTCATAATAATAATAATAATAAAAGGTAATCGAAGAATATCAATATAATCCCCCGCCCGCAAGCGGCGGGGGATTATAACTAGTATACTAAATTGCACAGCAATTTAAAGGAAGAACTTCCCTTCCCTTCCTATCCCTTCCCTTCCTTCCAATCCCTTCCCTGCCCTGCTATTCTAGTTCCTTGCATTCCTTTCCTTGCCATTGCTTAATAGTGTGTTTATGTTGTCCGCGAGCAAAACTGCTGCTATGACCTTCCCGCATAGTCCGTGGAACTGCACAAACAGGCATACATACTCATATCTCGCTTGGCATGGAGCCAGGCCTTTTGTGGGCGATGGTACCACCCTGAAAGCAATACTTTGATGAAACCCTAACCCTAATGATTTGTTACGGACAAACCATAAGAGCTAGGAAGATGTGCTTACATACACACAGAGGGCAAGCAGTCAGCAACATGTCAAATTAGTTTTAAGTGATTTTCAGTAGTATTTCACAAGTTATAATTTAATCATAAATTTAATGGGAGGCAGTTGTGGTTATTTGCAAACAATAGGGCAACAAATTAGCAACATATCATATCATTTTGAAGTGATTTGAAACATTATTGGAAGAGTTTAAATAGGAAAGAAAAATTCATGGTAGGGAGATGTGCTTACATGGAAAAATAGAGCAAAAAATTAGGAATATGTCAAATTAGTTTTAATTGATTTTAATGAATACTTAATGAGTTATAATTGAATATGTGAAATTGCTAATGTAAAATTGGCTATTAGTGAGAGGTGTATGCCCTTGGAGCTCATAAAAGGGCATAATTTTACGCATTTTTTGGTGTTAATTTCATGAAATTTGAATGAGTAGAAGCTGAGCAATGTACACTTGAATTTTGAAATGAAAAAAATTCTCAAGAAAAAAATATTTGAAGTAGAACAATGTCCTTTAGAGGGAATATGCAGGCCCACAATGGGTACCCCACAAAAAATTTACTTGAACATCCATGAAGAACTTCATGGTTTTTTTGGGCAAAATAGGTTTTGACAGGGCAAAAAATGACATAAAATTTTCAATGTCCACCGCGATTCTATACCGTACGTTTTACAGGATATTGCTACATACCACTGGAAAGCTGACATTCTGAGCTTTCCAAAAATGTCCCTGGTTTGTTTCTAGGACCAATATTAAGGGAGATACAGCCCATCAAATGTTCGACTTTTGAGGCCCTATGGCACCAAAAGTATTGGACCTGGAAGGCCATACTTTTGCATAGACACTACACCCTAGTAGTGCTAACAATTCCTGTAAGGACATAAAAATCTGACATTCCAATCATGGTTTTTCATGACATCACCGCTTGAAATTTCGCTCCGATCCAATTTTGAACTTTTTTTTCTCCAAAGCTATTCATCCTATTGCCACTAGGCTCCTTTCTGCAATGCATATTCCGTTAGAGATGAACAGGAAAAAATTTCATGACATTCTGACAGACGGTTTTCCCAAAACCGCACTCGGAAATTTTTTGTGAAGATTGCCTGTAATTCCTATGTCAAACGGAATTCCGATGTGTAATTCCCAGCATAGAAGGAATTTTACAGTGTCTTAATGCTGTATACATGCTAATTGACATACGTCTGCTGGTAAAGCAGTTATTCAAAATTTGAAAATGTCAAAAAGTTGGAAGAATAAGAATAATAAAGAATAATAATAATAAGAAGAATACGTACAATATCAATAAGAACTTCCCTACGGGAAGTTCTTAACTAGTATACTAAATTGCACAGCAATTTAAAGGAAGAACTTCCCTTCCTTCCCAATCCCTTCCCTTCCCTTCCAATTCCTACCCTTCAAATTCCTTCCTTCCCCTTCCATTCCCTTGCCCTCCACCCTGAAGCTGTTTCATTTGGTAAAAAGGGAAATCTTGCTGTTACAAGATGATTGCTTGCAATAAGCCATGTAGCATACAGTCAGATATATTGAAATGACATATCGCTTGGCATGGAGACCAGTGTGTGGTAGCCAGTGGTACCACCCTCAAAGCAATACATTTTGAAACCCTAACCCTAATGGCTTGTTGTAGACAAACCATCCCAGGTATGGAGCCGTGCTTACATGGAAAAATAGAGCAAAAAATTAGGAATATGTCAAATTAGTTTTAATTGATTTCAATGAATACTTAATGAGTTATAATTGAATATGTGAAATTGCTAATGTAAAATTGGCTTTTAGTGAAAAGTATATGCCCTTGGAGCTCATTAAAGGGCATAATTTTACGCATTTTTTGGTGTTAATTTCATGACATTTGAATGAGTAGAAGCTGAGCAATCTACATTTGAATTTTGAAATGAAAAAAATTCTCAAAGAAAAAGTATTTGAAGTAGAAAAATTTCCTTTGGACAGATTATGCAGGTCCATATTGGGCACCACATAAAAAATCAACATGAACATCCATGAAGATCTTCATAGTTTTTTTGGGCAAAATAGGTGTTGGGAGACCCAAAAAGTGACATAAAATTTTCAATGTCTGACGCGATTCTATACCGTACGTCGTACAGCATATTGCTATATATCAATGGAAAGCTGACTTTCTGAGGTTTCCAAAATTGGCCATTTGTTCTTTCTAGGATTAATATTAAGGGAGATACAGCCCTTCAAATGTTCGACTTTTGAGGCCCTGTGGCACAAAAAGTATAGGTCCTAGGATGCCATACTTTTGCAATAACACTATACCCCAGTAGTAGCAACAATTCCTGTAAGGACATGAAAATCTGACTTTTCAATCATGGTTTTTCATGACATCATCCCTCGAAATTTCTCTTTGCCCTGATTTTGAACTTTTTTTTCTCCAAAGCTATTCACCGTATAGCCACTAGGCTCCTTTCTGCAATGCATATTTCATTAGAGATTAACAGGAAAAAATTTCATGACATTCTGACTGACAGTTTTCCCGAAACCGCAATCGGAAATTTTTCGCGAAAATTGCCTGTAATTCCTATGTCACACGGAATTCCGATGTGTAATTCCCACCATAGAAGGACTTTTATGCTGTCTTAATGCTGTATAGATGCTAATTGACATATGTCTTCTTGTAAAGAAGTTATTCAAAATTTAAAAAAGTCAAAAAGTTGGAAGAATAAGAATAATAAAGAATAATAATAATAACTAGTATAACTGATATTGCCGTATGGCAATATCGGATAATCCCCCGCGCCCCCCCTGTCTCCCCTTCCCTGCTTACTCTCCCCT
Source organism: Platynereis dumerilii (assembly GCA_026936325.1). NCBI lineage: Eukaryota > Metazoa > Annelida > Polychaeta > Phyllodocida > Nereididae > Platynereis > Platynereis dumerilii. The sequence goes on from JAPTHN010000021.1 coordinate 9,906,943, forward strand.
TCCAATTCATGTCCTTCATGATGAATTCTTAAAAGCATGTATGAACGCAGCAATGTTGTTGGAGCATATGCCTATCAAATATCTTGACTGCCAGACACACCTGTGGTGGCCAAGCGTACCACCCTGCAAGCAGTGCATGTTGAGTAAACCCTAACCCTAACCCTAATGGCTTGCTGCAGGCAAACCATAAGAGTTGGGGAGATGTGCCTACATGGAAAAATCAGGCAATAAATTAGGAACATGTCATTGCATTTTCATCTGACTTGAAACATAAATGCAGGAGTTATAGTGGCTTATATAAAATCATCTATGTAAAATTGGCTATGACTATGAGCTGTATGGCCTTGGAGGACAGTAAAGGCGAGAATTTTACGCATCTTTTGGTATTAATTTCATGAAATTTGAATAACCGGAAGCTGAGCAATTTATATTTGAAGTTTGAAAATTAAAAAAATTCTCTAGGACAAACTATTTGATGTAGGTAATTTATGTTTGGGGAAAATATGGAGGGCTGATATGGGTAGCCCACATAAAATAATGATGGACGTGCATGAAGAATTACATTGACTTTTTGAGCCGAAAATGTTTTTTGGGCCTAAAAAGTGAAATGAAATTTTCAATGTCCAACGCGATTCTACGCCGCGCGCCTGACACTATTATGCTATACACCATTGGAAAGCTGAGAAACAGACCTTTCTTGTGATATGTGAAACTAGTCTGTAGCTGCAATAGGGACTGAGCTATGACCACTTGAATTTTGAGTTTTTGTGCGTCCGTAGCGCACAGACCGTTTGTCCGAGCGGTCCGTAACTTTGTGAAGTTGGTACACTAGGCTAGGTCTGTAAGCACGCCCATTTTCAGCTTTCTACGAGCATTCCTTCCCTGTTTTTCAGAAAAATTTTGGCCAGTTTTCGGGATGTCTATTTTTCAAAAAATCATATCTTGAAATGTGTTCATGAAATCTCCACGAGACGCCTTTCCGCACTGGAGACTTTGTCAAGGTATCTTAGAAAAAATCAACAGGTCTCAATTATGCATAGTTTCTCAGAAACCTGCGCCGGAAATTTGTTTTATATTTTCCTTATAACTCATAAGCATCCTGAAATTTGATCATGAAATTTTGTATGAAGTAGCGCGCAATGGAGTCGCATATTATCCTTGATTTGTAAAACAGGATCTTTAATAGTTTTGAAGTAATCACAGTTTTCCTGACTGCAATAATAATAATAATAAAAGGTAATCGAAGAATATCAATATAATCCCCCGCCGCTTCGCGAGCGGGGGATTATAACTAGAGAATAATTAAAATTGCACAGCAATTTTAAGATATGAATTCCCTTCCCACGTATTCCCTCCCTATTTACCCTCCCTTGCTTTGCCTTCCATTCCCTTCCCTTCCAACCCCTGCCTTTCCACTCCGTCCTCTTCCATTACCTCCCTTTCCATTCCATACCCAGGCCTCTTTTGGGCACTACGTAGTCCATGGATGCGTAGAGTTGCACATATTGACTCATACAGCGCTTAGCATGCAGCAAGGTGTGTTGTAACCAATGATACCACCCTCAAAGCAATACAATTTTACTCAACCGAAACCCTAACGTTGATGAAACCCTAACCCTAATGATTTGTTACGGACAAACCATAAGAGCTAGGAAGATGTGCTTACATACATACAGAGAGCAAGCAGTCAGCAACATGTCAAATTAGTTTTACGTGATTTGCAGCAGTATTTCACAAGTTATATTTTAAATATAAATTTAATGGGAAAAATATGTGCTTATTTGCAAACAATAGGGCAATAAATAAGCAACATATCTTATCAATTTTAAGTGATTTGAAACATTATTGAAAGAGTTTTAATTGGATTATAAAATTCATGCTAGGGAGATGTGCTTACATGGAAAAATAGGGCAAAAAATTAACAATATGCCAAATTAGTTTTAATTGATTTTAATTAATACTTAATGAGTTATAATTGAATGTGTGAAATTGCTTCTGTAAAATTGGCTATTAATAAGAGGCATATGCCCTTGGAGCTCATAAAAGGGCATAATTTTACGCATTTTTTGCTGTTATTTTCATGAAATTTTAATGATTAGAGGCTGAGCAATTTACATTTCAATTTTGAAATCAAAAAAATTCTCAAGGGTAAAGTTCCTGAAGTAGAAAACTGTGCTTACATGCAAAAATAAGGTAAGAAATTAGCAATATATCAAATTAGTTGTAATTGATTTTGAATGAATAATTAATGAGTTATAATTGAATATGTAAAATCATTCATGTAAATTTGGCTATGGCTAACAGCTATAAGATCTTGTAGCACACAAAAGGCTATAATTTTACTTATTTTTTGGTGCTAATTTCATAAAATTTGAATGAGTAGAAGCTGAGCAATTTACATTGCAATTTTGAAATTCAAAAAATTCTCAAGGAAAAAGTACTTGAAGTAGAAATTTTTCCTTTGGAGACATCATGCAGGCTCATAGTGGGTACCTGTAAAAAAATATTCAGGAACATCCATGAATAGCTTCATAGTTTTTTTGGGCCCAAAAGTTTTGATGAGCCCAAAAACAGACATGAAATTTTCAATGTCTTACGCGAGATATAAAAACTTCCTGATAAAGTGAAATGCTATATATCATCTGAAAGAGGAGAAACTGAACTTTCTGATGGTGTTTTTATTTTTTCTGTAGCTTGAATAGCAACCGAGATATCGGCAATTGAATATTGAGTTTTTGTGCCGCCATAGCGCCGATACCGTTTACGCGATGACAACAAAATTTTGTGGGATTGTTAGACTATGGTAGGGCTGCATGCACATACAAATTCAGCTTGATCTGAGTATTCCTTCCTTGTTTTCTGCAGGTTGAAATTCCTTTTTTTGGAATTCCGTTTTTACAAAAAATCATAACTTGGAATTTTTTCAACGTAATTCCGTCAGGCTCCTTTCTGCACTGGATAAGTGTCTGAGGTATTTTGAAAAAAATTCCCATGTCTCTATCTGTCTTAGTTTCTGAGAAACGGTGAATACAATATAAAAATTTTTTTCTGGAATTACGTCTCACTGAGAAGTAATTTCACCATGTAATTACCTCTGATAATAGTGTTTCTCTCAATCTGTAAGGAAGTTTTGTCCATTTTGTATTATTCTGATCACTGTTCTCATAATCTGCCTTTCAAAAAATTTTTTTGAGGGCCGTAGAAAAATAATAATAACTAGTATACTAAATTGCACAGCAATTTAAAGGAAGAACTTCCCTTCCCTTCAAATCCCTTCCCTTCCCTTCAAATTCCTTCCCTTTGCTTCCAAACCTATCACTCCCTTTCTCTTCCAGTTCCTTGCACTCCTTTGCCTTCTAGAGCTTAGCATGTTTTCATTGGGCAATGACTATCATTGCTGCGACTTTGAAATGCTTGGCATTGTCCATGGAAATACAACAACAGTCATACATATGTTCTCAGTGATATATCGCTTGGCATGGAGCGAGACTTCTAGTGGCCAGAGGTACCATCCTGAAAGCAATACACTTTCCTGAAACCCTAACCCTAATGAGTTCCTAGAGGCAAACCATAAAAGCTAGGAAAAGGTGCTTACATACATAAATAGGGCAAACAGTCAGCACCATGTCACATCAGTTTAAATTGACTTGAAGTATAAATGGATGAGTTATTATTGAAAACACCAAAAAATTCATGTAAAATTGGCTTTTGCTCTGACAAGCATGGTTACATTAAATGAAATGAAGACCATGATTTTACACATCCTTTAACGTTTTTTTGGTGAAATTGTAGTCATTAGGAAACGAGTTATTGGCATTTGAATTTTAAAATTTAAAAAAATTCTCGAGGAAAAAGTATTTGATGGAGGTAAATTTCCTTTGGCCATATCATAGGGGTCTAGGCCGGGTATTACCAAAAAAATATTCATGAAGATCCATGAAGATCTTCATAGGTTTTTGTAGCCTAAAGAGTTTTGATCGGGCCAAAAAATGACATGAAATTTTCACTGTTAAGCGAAATTTTCCCTTGGGCATCCAAGGGGATAATGCTATATACCATTGTAAAGCTGACATTCTGAGCTTTCCAAAAATGGTTTTTATTTTCTTCTTAGTTTAATATTAAGGGAGTGATAGCAGTTCAAAAGTTGCACTTTTGAGGCCTTGTGGCACCAAAAGTATTGGAGCTGGGGTCCCATACTTTTGCATAGACAGTGTACCCTTGTAGTACTACTCATTTCCTGAAGATCATGAAAATCTGATACTTGCATCATGGTTTTTCATGACATGACCCCTGGAAATTTCGTTTTGCCTTGATTTCGAACTTTTTTATCTCAAGACCTATCAAGCCATTTACCACTAGGCTCCTTTCTGCACTGTACATTTGTTTGTAGTATATGAGAAAAAAATTTCAGGCCAAAGAAACCAATAGTTTTCTCAAAACCGGAAGCAGAAATTTTTTATAGAAAATCGCTGTAATTCCCATGTCATGCGTAATTCCCATGCGTAATTCCCACCACTGGACGAGTTCTATGATATCCGTATGCAGTTGTACTTTCATGGAGATACATAGCAAAGTTTTTGAGTAATGCATCATTTTAGAAATGGCCGAAGTGGGTCAGAAAAATAATAAGAATAATAATAATAATAATAATAATAAGAATACGTACAATATCAATAAGAACTTCCCTACGGGAAGTTCTTAACTAGTATAACTGATATTGCCGTACGGCAATATCGGATAATCCCCCGCGCCCCCCCTTATCTCCCCTGCCCTGCTTACTCCGTCCTTCCAGTTCATATCCGTCATGATGAATTCTTCATACCATGTATGAATGTAGTAATCTTGCTGGTGCATATGCCTATGAAATGTCGTGGCAGGCACAAGGTCAGCTGCTGGGAAAGGTGGCAGTGAGACAGTATATGACTTACATGCATCTGTGAATAATTTTTTTAGCTTGATTTTACCAGCAAAGTATTGGAGATATGAGGATGCCCTTATACCACAAAAAAGGGCAAAAAATTAGCAACATGTACATTCAGTTTTAAGTGATCTGAAACAATAGTTCATGAGTTATAATTGAATATATAAAATCATTTATTTGAAATTGGCTATTCAGAAGAGGTGTTTTTCCTTGGAGGACAGTAAAGGCCATAATTTTACGCATCTTTTGGTATTAATTTCATGAAATTCGAATAACCAGAAGCGGAGCAATGTACATTTCAATTTTGAAATTCAAAAAATTCTCCAGGAAAAACTATTTGATGTAGGTAATTGATCTTTGGGGATAATATGGAGGGCTGATATGGGTATCCCACATAAAATATTCATGGACGTGCATGAAGAATTTCATCGACTTTTTGAGCCGAAAAGGTTTTTTAGGCGCAAAAAGTGACATGAAATTTTCAATGTCCGACGCGATTCTACGTCGAGCGTCTGATACTATTATGCTATACATCATTGGAAAGCTAAGAAACAGACCTTTCTTGTGATATGTGATACTTTGCTGTAGCTTAAATAGGGACCGAGATATGAGCACTTGAAAATTGGGTTTTTGGACGTCCGTAGCTCCGAGACCGTTTGTCCGAGCGGTCCGTAACTTTGTGAAGTTGGTACACTAGAGTAGGTCTGTAAGTATACCCATTTTCAGCTTTCTACAAGCATTCCTTCCCTGTTTTTCAGAAAAATTTCAGTCAATTTTCAGGATGTCCAATTTTCAAAAAATCATATCTTGAAATGTATTCATGAAATCTCCACGAGACGCCTTTCTGCACTGGAGACTTTGTCAAGGTATCTTAGAAAAAATCAGCAGGTCCCAGTTATGCGTAGTTTCTCAGAAACCTGCGCCGGAAATTTTTTTTATATTTTGCTCATAACTCATAAGTGTCATGAAATTTGATCATGAAATTTCGTAAGCAGTAGCGCGCAATGGAGTTGCATATTACCCTTCACTTGTAAACCAATATCTCTAATAGTTTTGAAGTAATCGCAGTTTTCCTGAGCTGAATAAGAATAAGAATAAGAATAAGAATAATAATAAAACGAACAATATCAATATAATCCCCCGCTCGCGGCGGGGGATTATAACTAGTACACCTGTAATTGTGCACAATTACAAAGATAAATTCCCCCTCCCCCTCCCATCCCCCTGCCCCCTTCCCTTCTACCTTCCCCATCCCCTGATTCACACAAAAATGTAATTAGGTCAGCATTTATTTCAACAGAGAAATGTCCAACCCGTGAAGTATTGATAAGCGATGAAATGGGCATCTGGCCAGGAAAATGTGTTTCCAGCCATAAGAAGCATTTGGGGAGGAAATAATTGAGATCAAATTTTGAGGGTCCACCGCGATTTTGAACGGACGGCGCTACAGTAGAATGCTATATACCATGTGAAAGCTAAGAAACAGAGCTTTCTGGTGATGTTTTTAATTTTTCTGTAGCTTTAATAGGAGCCGAGTTATCCGCGCTTGAAAATAGCGTTTTTGTGGTGCTATAGCGCCGATACCGTTAACGCTAGAAAGTTGAAATTCTAGTGGATTGTTACACTATAGTATGACTGTAACTGCATGCAATTTCAGCTTGATTGGAGCATTTCTTCCTAGTTTTTGGAAAATTTTAGTAGCAATTTTGGGAATTCCCTTATTTGAAAAATTCATATAAAAAAAACTTTTAAAGAAATTGCCAAAAGCCGCATTTCCGCACTGCGTATATGTTTAGAGATTATTGTGTTAAAATTTGGTGCAATTTCCTCTGCTGGTTCTGCCAAAACCGTGCACACAAATTTTTTATCAATTTCTTGCGTAATTACCAGTTAACTAGGAATTACGCAATATAATTCCAGTACATTAAATTGTTTACCAAAAGCAAAATGACCCTTTTTGTTTTAGTTGATTATTGCAAATAGTTTCTGAAATACAGCCTGTCAAATTGTTGACGAAAAATAAAAAGAACAAAAAAAAAGGAAAAAAAAAAATAAGATGCTGAAAAAAAAAACCGAACAAAAACAATATAAATTCCCCTAACGGGGGAATTTATAACTAGTATACTAAATTGCACAGCAATTTAAAGGAAGAACTTCCCTTCCCTTCCTATCCCTTCCCTTCCTTCCAATCCCTTCCCTGCCCTGCTATTCTAGTTCCTTGCATTCCTTTCCTTGCCATTGCTTAATAGTGTGTTTAGGTTGTCCACGAGCAAAACTGCTGCTATGACCTTCCCGCATAGTCCATGGAACTGCACAAACAGGCATACATACTCATATCTCGCTTGGCATGGAGCCAGGCCTTTTGTGGGCGATGGTACCACCCTGAAAGCAATACTTTGATGAAACCCTAACCCTAATGATTTGTTACGGACAAACCATAAGAGCTAGGAAGATGTGCTTACATACACACAGAGGGCAAGCAGTCAGCAACATGTCAAATTAGTTTTAAGTGATTTTCAGTAGTATATCACAAGTTATAATTTAATTATTAATTTAATGGGAGGCAGTTGTGGTTATTTGCAAACAATAGGGCAACAAATTAGCAACATATCATATCATTTTGAAGTGATTTGAAACATTATTTGAAGAGTTTAAATAGGAAAGAAAAATTCATGGTAGGGAGATGTGCTTACATGGAAAAATAGAGCAAAAAATTAGGAATATGTCAATTTAGTTTTAATTGATTTTAATGAATACTTAATGAGTTATAATTGAATATGTGAAATTGCTAATGTAAAATTGGCTATTAGTGAGAGGTATATGCCCTTGGAGGTCATAAAAGGGCATAATTTTACGCATTTTTGGTGTTAATTTCATGAAATTTGAATGAGTAGAAGCTGAGCAATGTAGACTTGAATTTTGAAATGAAAAAAATTCTCAAGGAAAAAATATTTGAAGTAGAACAATGTCCTTTAGAGGGAATATGCAGGCCCACAATGGGTACCCCACAAAAAATATACATGAACATCCATGAAGAACTTCATGGTTTTTTTGGGCAAAATAGGTTTTGACAGGGCAAAAAATGACATAAAATTTTCAATGTTCACCGCGATTCTAAACCGGACGTTTTACAGGATATTGCTACATACCACTGGAAAGCTGACATTCTGAGCTTTCCAAAAATGTCCCTGGTTTGTTTCTAGGACCAATATTAAGGGAGATATGGCCGCTCAAATGTTCGACTTTTGAGGCCCTGTGGCACCAAAAGTATTGGACCTGGGATGCCATACTTTTGCATAGACACTATACCCTGGTAGTACTAACAATTCCTGTAAGGACATAAAAATCTGACATTCCAATCATGGTTTTCAATGACATCACCCCTCGAAATTCCGGTTTGCTCGAATTTTGAACTTTTTTTTCTCCATAACTATTCATCCTATTACCACTAGGCTCCTTTCCGCACTGCATATTCCATTACAGATAAACATGAAAAAATTTCATGTAATTCTGACTGACAGTTTTCCCAAAACCGGAATCGGAAATTTTTGGTCAAGATTGCCTGTAATTCCTATGTCAAACGGAATTCCGATGCGTAATTCCCAGCACAGAAGGAATTTTACACTGTCAAATTAGTGTTTTCCTTTTTATGTGGAAATAGTAATTTGGTCAGAAGTTATTTAACATTTAAGGAATGACCAAAATGTGGCGGAAGAAGAATAATAATAATAAGAACTAGTATACTAAATTGCACAGCAATTTAAAGGAAGAACTTCCCTTCCTTCCCAATCCCTTCCCTTCCCTTCCAATGCCTACCCTTCAAATTCCTTCCTTCCCCTTCCATTGCCTTGCCCTCCAGCCTGAAGCTGTTTCATTTGGTAAAAAGGGAAATCTTGCTGTTACAAGATGTTTGCTTGCAATAAGCCATGTAGCATACAGTCAGATATATTGAAATGACATATCGCTTGGCATGGAGACCAGTGTGTGGTGGCCAGTGGTACCACCCTCAAAGCAATACATTTTGAAACCCTAACCCTAATGGCTTGTTGTAGACAAACCATCCCAGGTATGGAGCCGTGCTTACATGGAAAAATAGAGCAAAAAATTAGGAATATGTCAAATTAGTTTTAATTGATTTCAATGAATACTTAATGAGTTATAATTGAATATGTGAAATTGCTAATGTAAAATTGGCTGTTAGTGAAAAGTATATGCCCTTGGAGCTCATTAAAGGGCATAATTTTACGCATTTTTTGGTGTTAATTTCATGACATTTGAATGAGTAGAAGCTGAGCAATCTACATTTGAATTTTGAAATGAAAAAAATTCTCAAAGAAAAAGTATTTGAAGTAGAAAAATTTGCTTTGGACAGATTATGCAGGGCCACAATGGGTACCACTGAAAAAATATTCATGAACATCCATGAAGAGCTTAATAGTTTTTTGGGCAAAAAAGATTTTGATAGGCCCAAAAAATGACATAAAATTTTCGATGTCTGACGCGATTCTATACTAATGCAGCTACGGTAAAGTTCTACACACCATCTGAAAGAAGAGAAACTGAACTTTCTGATGATGTCTTTAATTTTTCTGTAGCTCTAATAGAAACCGAGATATCGGCGATTGAAAATTGCACTTTTGTGCGGCCATAGCGCCGATACCGCTGACGCGACGGCAACAAAATTTTTTGTGCGGCCATAGCGCCGATACCGCTGACGCGACGGCAACAAAATTTTGTGGGATTGTTGGACAGGGGCAGGGCTCTATACACACTTAAAATCAGCCTGATCTGAGCATTCCTTCCTTGTTTTCTGGAGATTTTCCAGTGAATTTTGGGAATTCCGTTTTTGTAAAAATTCATAGTTTAAAACTGTTTCTATGGAATTCCATAAAAATCCTTTCCGCACTGCGCATTTCCTTGGAGAACATGAGGAAAAATTTTTACAATAATCCAACTGACACTTTTTTTTGAACGGATTGACAAAATTTTTAATGTATAATCGCTGTAATTCACATGTCAGGCGTAATTCCGATGCGTAATTCTCAGCATTTAGAGAGTTTCATAGTGTCTGTATGCTGTCCAAGTTTCATGCAGCTATCTTTCCTTACCAATGATTTATTCAACTTTGAAAAACGTGAAAGAATAATAATAATAATAATAATAATAATAATAATAATAATAAAAATAATAATAACAAATACGTACAATATCAATAAGAACTTCCCTACGGGAAGTTCTTAATAATAAAGACGTACAATATCAATAAGAACTTCCCTACGGGAAGTTCTTAACTAGTATACTAAATTGCACAGCAATTTAAAGGAAGAACTTCCCTTCCCTTCAAGTCCCTTCCCTTCCCTTCAAATTCCTTCCCTTCCCTTCCAATCCTATCACTCCCTTTCTCTTCCAGTTCCTTGCACTCCTTCGCCTTCTAGAGCTTAGCATCTTTTCATTGGGCAATGATTATCATTGCTGCGACTTTGAAATGCTTGGCATTGAAGGAAATACAACAACAGTCATACATATATTCTTAGTGATAGACCGCTTGGTATGGAGCAAGACCTTTAGTGGCCAGAGGTACCATCCTGAAAGCAATACACTTTCATGAAACCCTAACCCTAATGAGTTCCTAGAGGCAAACCATGAAAGCTAGGAAAAGGTGCTTACATACATAAATAGGGCAAACAGTCAGCACCATATCACATCAGTTTTAATTGACTTGAAGTATAAATGGATGAGTTATTATTGAAAACACCAAAAAATTCATGTAAAATTGGCTTTTGCTCTGACAAGCATGGTTACATTAAATGAAATGAAGACCATGATTTTACACATCCTTTAACGTTTTTTTGGTGAAATTGTAGTCATTAGGAAACGAGTTATCGGCATTTGAATTTTGAAATTTAAAAAAATTCTCTAGGAAAAAGTATTTGATGGAGGTAAATTTCCTTTGGCCATACTATAGGGGTCTAGGCCGGGTATTACCAAAAAAATATTCATGAAGATCCATGAAGATCTTCATAGGTTTTTGTAGCCTAAAGAGTTTTGATCGGGCCAAAAAGTGACATGAAATTTTCACTGTTAAGCGAAATTTTCCCTTGGGCATCCAAGGAGGTAATGCTATATACCATTGTAAAGCTGACATTCTGAGCTTTCCAAAAATGGTTTTGATTTTCTTCTTAATTTAATATTAAGGGAGTGACAGCCCTTCAAAAGTTGCACTTTTGAGGCCTTGTGGCACCAAAAGTATTGGACCTGGGGTCCCATACTTTTGCATAGACAGTGTACCCTAGTAGTACTACTCATTCCCTGAAGATCATGAAAATCTGATGATTGCATCATGGTTTTTCATGACATGACCCCTGGAAATTTCGTTTTGCCTTGATTTCGAACTTTTTTATCTCAAGACCTATCAAACCATTTACCACTAGGCTCCTTTCTGCACTGCACATTTGTTTGTAGTATATGAGAAAAAAATTTCAGGCCAAACAAACCAACAGTTTTCTCAAAACCGGAAGCAGAAATTTTTTATAGAAAATCGCTGTAATTCCCATGTCATGCGTAATTCCCATGCGTAATTCTGACCACTGGACCAGTTCCATGATATCCCTATGCAGTTGTACTTTCATGGAGATAAATTGCATAGTTTTTGAGAAATGCATCATTTTAGAAATGGCCGAAGTGGGTCAGAAAAATAATAAGAATAATAATAATAATAAGAATACGTACAATATCAATAAGAACTTCCCTACGGGAAGTTCTTAATAATAATAACAAAATCAGCAATAACAAGATGAATTCCCCTACGGGGAATTCATAATAACTAGTATACTAAATTGCACAGCAATTTAAAGGAAGAACTTCCCTTCCCTTCCAATCCCTTCCCTTCCTTGCAATCCCTTCTTTGCAATCCCTTCCAATCCTTTCCCTTCCTTGCTTCCCCTTCCATCCCCTTACCTTCCATGCTGAAGCTGTTTCACTTGGCAAAAAGGTAAATCTTGCAGTAGGCCATGTAGTATACAGTCATATATATTGAAATCACACATCGCTTGGCATGGAGACCAGTGTGTGTTGGCCAGCGGTACCACCCTCAAAGCAATACATTTTGAGTGAATGGTAGGTGAAACCCTAACCCTAATGGCTTGTTGTAGACAAACCATCAGAGTTATGGAGATGTGCTTACATGCAAAAATAGAGGGAAAAATTAGGAATGTGTCAAATTAGTTTTAATTGATTTTGATATATAATTAATGAGTTATAATTGAATATATAAAATGTTAGATGTAAAATTGATTAAAGGTAAGAGGAAAATATCCTTGTAGCACACTAGAGGGCATAATTTTATGCATTTTTTGGTGTTAATTTCATGAGATTTGAACCATTATAACCAGAGCAATTTACGTTTAAATTTTAGAATTTAAAAAATTCTCTGGGAAAAAGTATTTGATGTAGGCAATTGTTCTTTATGTACTATATGGAGGCCCAACCTGGGAATCCTACATAAATTATTCATGTACATCCATGAAGTTCTTCATACACTTTTTTACCAAAAACATTTTTATCGGCCCAAAAAGTGACATAAAATTTTCAATGTCCACCGCAATTCTAAACCAGAAGTGGTACAGGATATTGCTATACATTATTGGAAAGCTGACATTCTGAGCTTTCCAAAAATGTCCCTGGTTTGTTTCTAGGACCAATATTAAGGGAGATACAGCCCATCAAATGTTCGACTTTTGAGGCCCTGTGGCAGCAAAAGTATTGGACCTGGGATGCCATACTTTTGCACAGACACTATACCCTGGTAGTACTTACAATTCCTGTAAGGACATAAAAATCTGACATTTCAATCATGGTTTTTCATGACATCACCCCTCAAAATTTCGGTTTCTTGAAATTTTGAATTTTTTTATCTCCATAACTATTCACCCTATTACCACCAGGCTCCTTTCTGCACTGCATATTCCATTCAAGATTAACAGGAAAAATTTTCATGAAATTCCAATTGACAGTTTTCCCAAAACCGAAATCGGAAATTTTTTGTCAAGATCGACTGTAATTCCTATGTGAAACGGAATTCCGATGTGTAATTCCCAGCATAGAAGGAATTTTACAGTGCCTTAATGCTGTATACATGCAAATTGACATATGTCTTCTGGTAAAGGAGTTATTCAACATTTTAAAAAGTCAAAAAGTTGGAAGAATAAGAATAATAATAATAATAATAACTAGTATACTAAATTGCACAGCAATTTAAAGGAAGAACTTCCCTTCCCTTCCAATCCCTTCCCTTCCTTGCAATCCCTTCTTTGCAATCCCTTCCCTTCCAATCCTTTCCCTTCCTTGCTTCCCCTTCCATCCCCTTACCTTCCATGCTGAAGCTGTTTCACTTGGCAAAAAGGTAAATCTTGCAGTAGGCCATGTAGTATACAGTCATATATATTGAAATCACACATCGCTTGGCATGGAGACCAGTGTGTGTTGGCCAGCGGTACCACCCTCAAAGCAATACATTTTGAGTGAATGGTAGGTGAAACCCTAACCCTAATGGCTTGTTGTAGACAAACCATCAGAGTTATGGAGATGTGCTTACATGCAAAAATAGAGGAAAAAATTAGGAATGTGTCAAATTAGTTTTAATTGATTTTGATATATAATTAATGAGTTATAATTGAATATATAAAATGTTAGATGTAAAATTGGTTAAAGGTAAGAGGAAAATATCCTTGTAGCACACTAGAGGGCATAATTTTATGCATTTTTTGGTGTTAATTTCATGAGATTTGAACATTTATAACCAGAGCAATTTACGTTTAAATTTTAGAATTAAAAAAATTCTCTGGGAAAAAGTATTTGATGTAGGCAATTGTCCTTTTGGTACAATATGGAGGCCCAACCTGGGTATCATACATAAATTATTCATGAACATCCATGAAGCTCTTCATACACTTTTTTACCAAAAACATTTTTATCGACCCAAAAAGTGACATAAAATTTTCAATGTCCACCGCGATTCTAAACCGGAAGTCATACAGGATATTGCTATACATTATTGGAAAGCTGACATTCTGAGCTTTCCAAAAATGTCCCTGGTTTGTTTCTAGGACCAATATTAAGGGAGATACAGCCCATCAAATGTTCAACTTTTGAGGCCCTGTGGCAGCAAAAGTATTGGACCTGGGATGCCATACTTTTGCACAGACACTATACCCTGGTAGTACTAACAATTCCTGTAAGGACATAAAAATCTGACATTTCAATCATGGTTTTTCATGACATCACCCCTCAAAATTTCGGTTTCTTCAAATTTTGAATTTTTTTTTCTCCATAACTATTCACCCTATTACCACCAGGCTCCTTTCCGCAATGCATATTCCATTCAAGATTAACAGGAAAAATTTTCATGAAATTCAAACTGACAGTTTTCCCAAAACCGGAATCGGAAATTTTTTGTCAAGATCGCCTGTAATTCCTATGTCAAACGGAATTCCGATGCGTAATTCCCACCATAGCAGGAATTCTGTAGTGTCTGAATGCTGTATAGGTGCTAATTGACGTATCTCTTCTGGTTCAGATGTTATTCAACATTTAAAAAAGTGAAAAAGTTGGAAGAATAATAATAAAGAATAATAATAATAATAACTAGTATACTAAATTGCACAGCAATTTAAAGGAAGAACTTCCCTTCCCTTCCCATCCCTTCCCTTCCTTGCAATCCCTTCTTTGCAATCCCTTCCCTTCCAACCCTTTCCCTTCCTTGCTTCCCCTTCCATCCCCTTACCTTCCATGCTGAAGCTGTTTCACTTGGCAAAAAGGAAAATCTTGCAGTAGGCCATGTAGTATACAGTCATATATATTGAAATCACACATCGCTTGGCATGGAGACCAGTGTGTGTTGGCCAGCGGTACCACCCTCAAAGCAATACATTCTAAGTGAATGGTAGGTGAAACCCTAACCCTAATGGCTTGTTGTAGACAAACCATCAGAGTTATGGAGATGTGCTTACATGCAAAAATAGAGGAAAAAATTAGGAATGTGTCAAATTAGTTTTAATTGATTTTGATATATAATTAATGAGTTATAATTGAATATATAAAATGTTAGATGTAAAATTGGTTAAAGGTAAGAGGAAAATATCCTTGTAGCACACTAGAGGGCATAATTTTATGCATTTTTTGGTGTTAATTTCATGAGATTTGAACATTTATAACCAGAGCAATTTACGTTTAAATTTTAGAATTAAAAAAATTCTCTGGGAAAAAGTATTTGATGTAGGCAATTGTCCTTTTGGTACAATATGTAGGCCCAACCTGGGTATCATACAAAAATTATTGATGAACATCCATGAAGTTCTTCATACACTTTTTTACCAAAAACATTTTTATCGTCCCAAAAAGTGACATAAAATTTTCAATGTGCACCGCGATTCTAAACCGGAAGTTGTACAGGATATTGCTATACATTATTGGAAAGCTGACATTCTGAGCTTTCCAAAAATGTCCCTGGTTTGTTTCTAGGACCAATATTAAGGGAGATACAGCCCATCAAATGTTCAACTTTTGAGGCCCTGTGGCAGCAAAAGTATTGGACCTGGGATGCCATACTTTTGCACAGACACTATACCCTGGTAGTACTAACAATTCCTGTAAGGACATAAAAATTTGACATTTCAATCATGGTTTTTCATGACATCACCCCTCAAAATTTCGGTTTCTTCAAATTTTGAATTTTTTTTTCTCCATAACTATTCACCCTATTACCACCAGGCTCCTTTCCGCAATGCATATTCCATTCAAGATTAACAGGAAAAATTTTCATGAAATTCCAACTGACAGTTTTCCCAAAACCGGAATCGGAAATTTTTTGTCAAGATCGCCTGTAATTCCTATGTCAAACGGAATTTTGATGCGTAATTCCCACCATAGCAGCAATTTTGTAGTGTCTGAATGCTGTATAGGTGCTAATTGACGTATCTCTTCTGGTTCAGATGTTATTCAACATTTAAAAAAGTGAAAAAGTTGGAAGAATAATAATAAAGAATAATAATAATAATAATAAAGAATACGTACAATATCAATAAGAACTTCCCTACGGGAAGTTCTTAACTAGTATACTAAATTGCCCAGCAATTTAAAGGAAGAACTTCCCTTCCCTTCCAATCCCTTCCCTTCCTTCCAATCCCTTCCCTTCCTTCCAATCCCTTCCCTTCCTTCCAATCCCTTCCCTTCCCTCCAATCCCTTCCCTTCCCTCCAATCCCTTCCTTCCAATCCCCTCCCTTCCTTCCAACCCCTTGCCTTCAGACTCATGTTGTATTCTTGCGCGATCTGACATTCATGAGGTTCATAGCTGTGGAACACACTCCCATTAAGTTTTATTATATTATGTCATGATGTCCTCAACCAGAGAATCTTTGCTGAAATGGATGTAGTTAACTGTGCACAATACAAATCACGCTTGGTATTTTCCATCACACATCGCTTGGCATGGAGACCAGTGTGTGGTAGCCAGCGGTACCACCCTCAAAGCAATACATTTGGGTGAATGGTATGTGAAACCCTAACCCTAATGGCTTGTTGTAGACAAACCATCAGAGTTATGGAGATGTGCTTACATGCAAAAATAGAACAAAAAATTAGGAATGTGTCAAATCAGTTGTAATTGATTTTGATAAATAGTTAATGAGTTATAATTGAATATATAAAATGTTATATGTAAAATTGGTTAATGGTAAGAGGAAGATATCCTTGTAGCCTACTAGAGGGCATAATTTTATGCATTATTTGGTGTTAATTTCATGAGATTTGAACAATTATTACCAGAGCAATTTACGTTTAAATTTTGAAATTAAAAATATTCTGTAGGAAAAAGTATTTGATGTAGGTAAATTTCCTTTTGGTAAAATATGGAGGCCCAACCTGGGTATCCTACATAAATTATTCATGAACATCCATGAAGTTCTTCATACATGTTTTGACCAAAAACGTTTTGATTGGCCCAAAAAGTGACATAAAATTTTCAATGTCCACCGCGATTCTAAACCGGACGTTGTACAGGATATTGCTATACATCATTGGAAAGCTGACATTCTGAGCTTTCCAAAAATGTCCCTACTTTCTTTGTAGGACTAATATTAAGGGAGATACAGGCCATCAAATGTTCGACTTTTGAGGCCCTGTGGCACCAAAAGTATTGGTCCTGGAATGCCATACTTTTGCAGAGACACTACACCCTAGTACTGCTAACAATTCCTGTAAGGACATAAAAATCTGACATTCCAATCATGGTTTTTCATGACATCACCCCTCAAAATTTCGCTTTGCTCCAATTTTGAACTTTTTTTTCTCCAAAGCTATTCATCCAATTGCCACTAGGCTCCTTTCTGCACTGCATATTCCATTAGAGATTAACAGGAAAAAATTTCATGACATTCTGACAAACGGTTTTCCCAAAACTGGAATCGGAAATTTTTCGTGAAGATTGCCTGTAATTCCTATGTCAAACGGAATTCCGATGTGTAATTCCCAGCATAGAAGGAATTTTACAGTGTCTTAATGCTGTATACATGCTAATTGACATATGTCTTCTTGTAAAGAAGTTATTCAAAATTTAAAAAAGTGAAAAAGTTGGAAGAATAAGAATAATAATAATAATAATAATAATAATAATAAATAATAATAAATAAAGAATAATAAGAATACGTACAATATCAATAAGAACTTCCCTACGGGAAGTTCTTAATAATAATAAAGAATACGTACAATATCAATAAGAACTTCCCTACGGGAAGTTCTTAACTAGTATACTAAATTGCACTGCAATTTAAAGGAAGAACTTCCCTTCCCTTCCTATCCCTTCCCTTCCTTCCAATCCCTTCCCTGCCCTGCTATTCTAGTTCCTTGCATGCCTTTCCTTTCCATTGCTTAATAGTGTGTTTAGGTTGTCCTGGAGCGAAACATCACTGCTGCATTGACCTTCCCAGCAATAGTCCATGGAACTGTGAAAACAGGCACACATACTCATATATCGCTTGGCATGGAGCCAGGCCTTTTGTGGGCGATGGTACCACCCTGAAAGCAATACTTTGATGAAACCCTAACCCTAATGATTTATTATGGACAAACCATAAGAGCTAGGAAGATGTGCTTACATACACACAGAGGGCAAGCAGTCAGCAACATGTCAAATTAGTATTAAGTGATTTGCAGCAGTATTTCACAAATTATAATTTAATTATAAATTTAATGGAAAAAATATGAGGTTATTTGCAAACAATAGGGCAACAAATAAGCAACATATCATATCAATTTTAAGTCATTTGAAACATTATTGGAAGAGTTTAAATAGGATAAAAAAATTCATGGTAGGAACATTTGCTTACATGGAAAAATAGAGCATAAAATTAGCAATAAGTCAAATTAGTTTTAATTGATTTTAATGGATACTTAATGAGTTATAATTGAGAACACAAAAAAATTCATGTTAAATTGGCTTTTGCTCTGAGATACATGGTTACATTAAATGAAATGAAGTCCATAATTTTACACATCCTTTAACATTTTTTTAGTGAAATTTGAGTCATTAGGAAACAAGTTATTTGCACTTAAATTTTGAAATTTAAAAAAATTCTCTAGGAAAAAGTATTTGATGTAGGTAAATTTCCTTTGGCCACATTATAGGAGTCTAGGCTGGGCATCACAGAAAAAATATTCATGAACATCCATCAAGATCTTCATAGGTTTTTGTAGCATAACGTGTTTTTCTTGACCCGAAAATTGACATGAAATTTTCACTGTTAAGCGAAATTTTCTCCTGGGCGCCCAAGGGAATAATGCTACATATCATTGGAAAGCTGACATTCTAAGTTTTCCAAAAATGGTTTTCTTTTTCTTCTTAGTTTGATATTAAGGGAGTTACAGCCCTTCAAAAGTTGCACTTTTGAGGCCTTGTGGCACAAAAAGTATTGGACCTGGGGTCCCATACTTTTGCATACACAGTGTACCCAAGTAGTACTACTAATTCCCTGAAGATCATGAAAATCTGATAATTGCATCATGGTTTTTCATGACATGACCCCTGGAAATTTCGTTTTGCCTTGATTTCGAACTTTTTTATCTCAAGACCTATCAAGCCGTTTACAACTAGGCTCCTTTCTGCACTGCATAAGTCCTTGATGAATGCACACAAAAAATTTCATGGCAAAAAATTGAAGACTTTCTTCTGAAACGTTGCAAGAAATTTTTTGTGAAAAACGGCTGTAATTCCTGTGCAAAACGTAATTCCGATGCGGAATTTTTGCCAAGGAAGGGAATTCACCTGGTACATATAAATCTTAGATTATTATAATGATATCTTTCCATGTCTATGATTTAAGCAACATTTAAGAAATGCCGAAAACGCGGCAGAAAAATAATAAGAATAAGAACTAGTATAACTGATATTGCCGTACGGCAATATCGGATAATCCCCCGCGCCCCCCTGTCTCCCCTTCCCTGCTTACTCTCCCCTTCCAATTCATGTCCTTCATGATTAATTCTTAAAAGCATGTATGAACGCTGCAATGTTGTTGGAGCATATGCCTATCAAATATCTTGACTGCCAGACACACCTGTGGTGGCCAGGCGTACCACCCTGCAAGCAGTGCATGTTGAGCAAACCCTAACCCTAACCCTAATGGCTTGTTGCAGGCAAACCATAAGAGTTGGGGAGATGAGCCTACATGGAAAAATCAGGCAATAAATTAGGAACATGTCATTGCATTTTCATCTGATTTAAAACATAAATGCAGGAGTTATAGTGGCTTATATAGCATCAATGTAAAATTGGCTATTACTATGAGCTGTATGGCCTTGGAGGACAGTAAAGGTGATAATTTTAAGCATCTTTTGGTATTAATTTCATGAAATTTGAATAACCGTAAGCTGAGCAATTTATATTTGAAGTTAGAAAATTAAAAAAATTCTCTAGGACAAACTATTTAATGTAGGTAATTTATGTTTGGGGACAATATTGAGGGCTGATATGGGTAGCCCACATAAAATAATGATGGACGTGCATGAAGAATTACATTGACTTTTTGAGCCGACAAGGTTTTTTGGGCCTAAAAAGTGACATGAAATTTTCAATGTCCGACGCGATTCTACGCCGCGCGCCTGACAATATTATGCTATACACCATTGGAAAGCTGAGAAACAGACCTTTCTTGTGATATGTGAAACTAGTCTGTAGCTGCAATAGGGACTGAGCTATGGCCACTTGAATTTTGAGTTTTTGTGCGTCCGTAGCGCACAGACTGTTTGTCCGAGCGGTCCGTAACTTTGTGAAGTTGGTACATTAGGCTAGGTCTGTAAGCACGCCCATTTTCAGCTTTCTACGAGCATTCCTTCCCTGTTTTCCAGAAAAATTTTGGCCAGTTTTCGGGATGTCTATTTTTAAAAAAATCATATCTTGAAATGTGTTCATGAAATCTCCACGAGACGCCTTTCTGCACTGGAGACTTTGTCAAGGTATCTTAGAAAAAATCAACAGCTCTCAGTTATGCTTAGGTTCTCAGAAACCTGCGCCGGAAATTTTTTTTCTATTTTCCTCATAACTCATAAGTGTCATGAAATTTGATCATGAAATTTCGTCTGAAGTAGCGCGCAATGGAGTCGCATATTATCCTTGACTTGTAAAACAGGATCTTTAGTAGTTTTGTACTAATCACAGTTTTCCTGAGCTGAATAATAATAATAATAACTAGAGAAAACGGTAATTGTCATCAGGGACAATTACAAAGAATTTACCTTTACTTTCAACTAAAGTTTGCCTGTAAATGGAAAGAGCAATTGACAGATGGATGCAACCGACGGACTGAGAAAACACATGGGGACTCTGTTTCCTCACCATGACTGCGACTTAGAGTCCTGACTCAGAGTCCTGAATCAGAGTCCTGACTCAGAGTCCTGACTCAAAGGCCTGACTCAGAGTCCTGACTCACAGTCCTGACTCAGAGTCCTGATGCAGAGTCCTGACTCAGAGTCCTGACTCAGAGTCCTGACTCCGAGTCCTGACTCAGAGTCCTGACTCATATTCCTGACTCACAGTCCTGACTCACAGTCCTGGCTCACAGTCCTGACTCAAAGTCCTGACTCAGAGTCCTGACTCAGCGTCCTGACTCAGAGTCCTGACTCAGAGTCCTGATGCAGAGTCCTGACTCAGAGTCCTCATGCAGAGTCCAGACTCAGTGTCCTGACTCAGCGTCCTGATTCAGCATCCTGACTCAGCGTCCTGACTCAGAGTCCTGACTCAGAGTCCTAACTCAGAGTCCTGACGCAGAGTCCTGACACAGAGGCCTGACTCAGTGCGTCCTGACTCAGTGCGTCCTGACTCAGCGGCCTGACTCAGAGGCGAGACTCAGAGTCCTGACTCAGATCCCTGACTCAGAGTCCTAACCTAGGGGCCTGACTCAGGGTACTGACTCACAGACCTGACTCAGAGTCCAAACCGAGTGTCCTGACTCCTAGTCCTGACTCCTAGTCCTGACTCCTAGTCCTGACTCCTAGTCCTGACTCCTAGTCCTGACTCCTAGTCCTGATTCTGAGGCCTGACTCGGAGTCCTGTCTCAGAGACCTGACTCTTAGTCCTGACTCAGTGCGTCCTGACTCAGCGACCTGACTCAGAGTCCTGACTAAGACTCCTGACTCCGAGTCCTGACTCTGAGTCCTGACTCCGAGTCCTGACTCCGACTCCTAACTCCGAGTCCTGCCTCCGAGTCATGACTCCGAGTCATGACTCAGTGCGTCCTGACTCAGCGGCCTGACTCAGAGTCGAGACTCAGAGTTCTGACTCAGAGTCCTGACTCAGGGTCCTGACTCACAGACCTGACTCACAGACCTGACTCAGAGTCCTGACCGAGGGTCCTGACTCCTAGTCCTGACTCCGAGTCCTGATTCCGAGGCCTGACTCCGAGTCCTGTCTCAGAGTCCTGACTCAGATTCCTGACTCAGGGGCCTGACTCAGAGGCCTGACTCACAGATCTGACTCCGAGTCCTGACTCAGAGTCCTGACTCCGAGTCCTGACTCAGATGCCTGACTCCGAGACCTGACTCAGATGCCTGACTCAGAGTCCTGACTCAGAGTCCTGCCTCAGATCCCTGACTGAGATCCCTGACTCTGAGGCCTGACTCCGAGTCCTGACTCAGAACCCTGCCTCCAAGTCCGGCCTCAGAGTACTGCCTCAGAGGCCTGCCTCAGATGCCTGACTCAGAGTCCTGACTCCGAGTCCTGACTCAGATGTCTGACTCCGAGACCTGACTCAAATGTCTGACTCAGAGTCCTGCCTCAGAGTCCAGACCCAAGAGTCCTGACTTGGGGACCTGACTCACAGACCTGACTCAGAGACCTGACTCAGTTTTGTGACTCACAGACCTGACTCACAGACCTGACTCACAGACCTGACTCACAGAACTGACTCAGGGACATGACTCAGAGACCTGACTCAGGGCCCTGGATCAGAGTCCTGACTACAACTCCTATCCCCAACTGCACTCGGTCATTTGAGACTGTAATATGTACATAAACATAAGTCAGTAGCATACACTGGCCCCGTCACCTGAAACGGCCAGAACAGCTTTTCATATATGGTTATTGTATGCTAATATATGCGGCCAGCCTGCTTTGGAGTGTGAAATGGTGTCACCTGCATCATGTGAAAATGAATTTTTTGCTGACCATTTGGTCATTTTTTGACCTTTTGACCTTTACTGCTCAGAGATGGCTGTAGCTACAGACTTGTTGTTTACCACAATTGACAACAACAATTCAGTTCACATTGTCCTTTAAAATTAAGAAAATTGAGACATTCCTTCTGAGTTGAAAAAAATCATCTCTGAAAATGGTAAATTTTCATTTTATCTTTGACCTCAAATTTGACCATGATGAATGAGACTACTTGTCAAATTTTATGTGCTCATGTGATTGCCAGTATGTCATTTTGGGTTTCATTTAATTTACAGAAAGCTGTAGGAGTAATATTTCCCATTCAAATTAAATTATTTATGCAAAATGTCATGTAAGTTGTGACGTGCCACTTTTCACAATTTTTTTTACAAATTAAGTTGAGGATATGAAACAATTCTAATAGGGGGCTTTTGATAACCATAAAAGTGACCAGTATACCTCAGACTGTTAAGAGGATTGTGGAAAAAAAACATAATTTTCAGAATTTTTGAAATATCTTACTTTTTAAACTTTATGGGCTCATATCATCTTGAAATATCACCTTCAGGTCAGATTTTTTGGTCAAAATAGTCTTTTTGGGTAAAGTTAATGGTAGTTCATTATACATTTTGATCACCTCAGACAACTCCTTCATGGAGATTTTGCAATTCCACCTAAATTTTGAACACTCGATTTTGAAAAATGACCATATTTCAAAAAGTCTTGCACCAATTCAAACCATTTGTTGAATGTGCACTGGCCCCAGATACTGGCCAACTTTTGCCACAATCACCATGTTCCTATCTATTACGTAACTTGAGAAACCTGCGCAACACTCAAAACTGCTCAAGTGCAATAGCCCTTTACCCGCTAGACCAATTGTCACATGACCTCTCCCAACACATTGACAATAACTTTTTGTCACATGATTTTGACTCATGACTCATTATCTCAAATAGTTTTTGAGTTATGAGCCTTTAAAGTTTACTCATTTTCGACTTTGAGCAGGTCTGTGAAAAAGACAACTGTGAAAATGACATCAAATGACCCAATTACGCAATACCCGACAACTGACGAACCTTTTGACAATGTTTCATGAACGTACAACCATTTTGAAATAAGAATAAGAATAATAATAATAATAGCAAAAACAAATAGAATTTACCATAGGTAAATTCTTAACTAGTATAACTGATATTGCCGTACGGCAATATCGGATAATCCCCCGCGCCCCCCTGTCTCCCCTGCCCTGCTTACTCCCTCCTCCCAGTTCAAGTCCTTCATGGCTGGAGCATATGCCTATGAAATGTCTTGGCAGCCAGACACATAGCCAGCCAGACACTCCTGTGGTGGCCAAGCGTACCACCCTGCAAGCAGTGCATGTTGAGTAAACCCTAACCCTAACCCTAATGGCTTATTGCGGGCAAACCATAAGAGTTGGGAAGATGTGCCTACATGGAAAAATCAGGCAATAAATTAGGTACATGTCATTGCATTTTTAACTGATTTGAAACATAAATGCAGGAGTTATAGTGGCTTATATTAAATGATCTATGCAAAATTGGCTATTACTATGAGCTGTATGGCCTTGGAGGACAGTAAAGGCCATAATTTTAAGCATCTTTTGGTATTAATTTCATGAAATTTGAATAACCGGAAGCTGAGCAATATACATTTGAATTTTGAAATTCAAAAAATTCTCTAGGACAAACTATTTAATGTAGGTAATTGATCTTTGGGGACAATATGGAGGGCTGATATGGGCAGCCCACATAAAAGAATGAGTGACGTGCATGAAGAATTACATTGACTTTTCGAGGCGAAAAGGTTTTTTGGGCC
Source organism: Platynereis dumerilii (assembly GCA_026936325.1). Taxonomy (NCBI): domain Eukaryota; kingdom Metazoa; phylum Annelida; class Polychaeta; order Phyllodocida; family Nereididae; genus Platynereis; species Platynereis dumerilii. Next base: position 9,931,402 of record JAPTHN010000021.1, read on the forward strand.
TAAAAAGTGACATGAAATTTTCAATGTCTGACGCGATTCTACGTCACGCGTCTGACACTATTATGCTATATACCATTGGAAAGCTGAGAAACAGACCTTTCTTGTGATATGTAAAACTAGTCTGTAGCTGAAATAGGGACTGAGATATGGCCACTTGAAGTTTGAGTTTTTGTGCGTCCGTAGCACCAAGACCGTTTGTCCGAGCGGTCCGTAACTTTGTGAAGTTTGTACACTGGGGTACGTCTGTATGTGCACCCACTTTCAGCTCTCTAAGAGCATTCCTTCCCTGTTTTTCGAAAAAATTTTGGTCAGTTTTCGGGATGTCTATTTTTAAAAAAATCATATCTTGAAATGTGTTCATGAAATCTCCACGAGACGCCTTTCTGCACTGGAGACTTTGTCAAGGTATCTTAGAAAAAATCAACAGGTCTCAGTTATGCTTAGGTTCTCAGAAACCTGCGCCGGAAATTTGTTTGATATTTTCCTCATAACTCATAAGTGTCATGAAATTTGATCATGAAATTTCGTGTGAAGTAGCACGCAATGGAGTTGCATACTACCCTTGACTTGTAACGTAGTATCTGTAATACTTTTGAAGTAATCGCAGTTTTTCTGAGCTGAATAATAAGAATAATAATAATAACTAGTATAACTGATATTGCCGTACGGCAATATCGGATAATCCCCCGCGGGCCCCGTTTGACCCTAGCCCTGCTTATTCTCCCCTTTCAATTTATGTCCATAATTTTAGTGTATATGCGTCTTTGGTCATAGTATTAAGCTGTTTCAGTTCATGAATAGATGACATAATTTATGCCTTATTATTATCACCCAATGCTTAGAAAATCCATTCCCTTGAATGTGTATGATTCCCTGTCATGATAGGCCTAAGCCTGCACCTTGTTCTTGCTGACGGTGTTTGGGTGTGCTGCTCCTTCCATTGTGTAATGCTGGGGCTTGGGAGCAAAACCTGGCAGTGAGGCAGAATGGTCCCAACAGCAGACTAAGATGCATCAGTGAATTATTTTTCAGCTTTATTTTACTGGCAAAGTATTGGACATAGGATGATGTCCTTATACCACAAAATAGGCCAAAAAATTAGCAACATGTACAATCAGTTTTAAGTGATTTGAAACAATAATGCATGAGTTATAATTGAATATATAAAATCATTTATTTGAAATTGGCTATTCAGAAGAGGTACATTTCCTTGGAGGACAGTAAAGTCCATAATTTTACGCATCTTTTGGTATTAATTTCATGAAATTTGAATAAACAGAAGCGGAGCAATGTACATTTCAATTTTGAAATTCAAAAAATTCTCCAGGAAAAACTAATTGATGTAGGTAATTGATCTTTGGGGACAATATGGAGGGCTGATATGGGTATCCCACATAAAATATTCATGGACGTGCATGAAGAATTTCATAGACTTTTTGAGCCGAAAAGGTTTTTCAGGTGCAAAAAAGTGACATGAAATTTTCAATGTCTGACGCGATTCTACGTCGGACGTCTGACACTATTATGCTATACACCATTGGAAAGCTGAGAAACAGACCTTTCTTGTGATATGTGATACTTTGCTGTAGCTCAAATATGGACCGAGATATGAGCACTTGAAAATTGGGTTTTTGGACGTCCGTAGCGCCGAGACCGTTTGTCCGAGCGGTCCGTAACTTTTTGAAGTTGGTACACTAAGGTACATCTGTAAGTGTACCCAATTTCAGCTTTCTACGAGCATTCCTTCCCTGTTTTCCAGAAAAATTTAAGAAAATTTTCATGACATCCAATTTTGAAAAATTCATATCTCTGAAACTATTCATGAAATTTCCATGAGACGCCTTTCTGCACTGGACACTTTGTCAAGGTATCTTACAAAAAATCAGCAAAGCCCAATTTTCTTTTGTTCTCCTGGAAACGCTGCCAGAAATAGATTTTTTATTTTCTCAATAACACGTTAGTATCATGAAATTTGATCAAGAAATTTCACTGGAAGGAGCACGCAACAGAGTCACATATTGTGTTTGAGGTTTCAGGATGTTATCTCTAATAGTTTTGCAGTAATCTCAGTTTTCCTGAGCTGAATAAGAATAATAATAATAAGAATAATAAGAATAATAATAATAATAAAACGAACAATATCAATATAATCCCCCGCAAGCGGCGGGGGATTATAATAATAACAACTAGTATACTAAATTGCACAGCAATTTAAAGGAAGAACTTCCCTTCCCTTCCTATCCATTCCCTTCCTTCCAATCCCTTCCCTGCCCTGCTATTCTAGTTCCTTGCATTCCTTTCCTTGCCATTGCTTAATAGTGTGTTTAGGTTGTCCACGAGCAAAACTGCTGCTATGACGTTCCCTGCATAGTCCGTGGAACTGCACGAACAGGCATACATACTCATATCTGGCTTGGCATGGAGCCAGGCCTTTTGTGGGCGATGGTACCACCCTGAAAGCAATACTTTTATGAAACCCTAACCCTAATGATTTGTTACGGACAAACCATAAGAGCTAGGAAGATGTGCTTACATACACACAGAGGGCAAGCAGTCAGCAACATGTCAAATTAGTTTTAATTGATTTGCTGCAGTATTTCACAAGTTATAATTTAATTATAAATTTAATGGGAGGCAGTTGTGGTTATTTGCAAACAATAGGGCAACAAATTAGCAACATATCATTTCAGTTTGAAGTGATTTGAAACATTATTGAAAGAGTTTAAATAGGACAAAAAAATTCATGGTAGGAAGATGTGCTTACATGGAAAAAGAGAGCAAAAAATTAGGAATATGTCAAATTAGTTTTAATTGATTTTAATTAATACTTAATGAGTTATAATTGAATATGTGAAATTGCTAATGTAAAATTGGCTATTAGTGAGAGGTATATGCCCTTGGAGGTCATAAAAGGGCGTAATTTTACGCATTTTTTGGTGTTAATTTCATGAAATTTGAATGAGTAGAAGCTGAGCAATGTACACTTGAATTTTGAAATGAAAAAAATTCTCAAGGAAAAAGTATTTGATGTAGAACAATGTCCTTTTGAGGGAATATGCAGGCCCACAATGGGTACCCCACATAAAATATACATGAACATCCATGAAGAACTTCATAGTTTTTTTGGGCAAAATAGGTTTTGACAGGGCAAAAAATGACATAAAATTTTCAATGTCCACCGCGATTCTCAACCAGACGTCGCGCAAGATATTGCTATACACCATTGGAAAGCTGACATTCTGAGCTTTCCAAAAATGTCCCTGGTTTGTTTCTAGGACCAATATTAAGGGAGATACGGCTGCTCAAATGTTCGACTTTTGAGGCCCTGTGGCACCAAAAGTATTGGACCTGGGATGCCATACTTTTGCATAGACACTATACCCTGGTAGTACTCACAATTCCTGTAAGGACATAAAAATCTGACATTCCAATCATGGTTTTTCATTACATCATCCCTCGAAATTCCGGTTTGCTCGAATTTTGAACTTTTTTTTCTACATAACTATTCATCCTATTACCACTAGGCTCCTTTCTGCACTGCATATTCCATTACAGATTAACAGGAAAAAATTTCATGTAATTCTGACTGACAGTTTTCCCAAAACCAGAATCGGAAATTTTTTGTGAAGATTGCCTGTAATTTCTATGTCAAATGGAATTCCGATGCGTAATTCCCAGCACAGAAGGAATTTTACATTGTCAAAATAGTGTTTTCCTTTTTATGTGGAAATAGTAATTTGGTCAGAAGTTATTTAACATTTAAGGAATGACCAAAATGTGGCGGAAGAAGAATAATAATAATAAGAATAATAAAGACGTACAATATCAATAAGAACTTCCCTACGGGAAGTTCTTAAATACGTACAATATCAATAAGAACTTCCCTACGGGAAGTTCTTAATAAACTAGAAATCGGGTAACCGCGATGCGGTGACAAAACTTCACCTTTCATAGTAATTATTGGCAATGAAATGAAAGTGAGAAAACACGGAAATGATACTCCAGTGACTTAATGTAAAAATTAAGGCAAAAATTGCCAAAATTCCAAATTATTTAATTCCCTGTGATGTTTTAAGCCACAGAACCATTATTTCTTAAAAATGGTCATGAAAATTAATTTTTTTTGTCTCATGCTGGAAATATTTTTGTTTCCATGCCATTTAAGGGCATTATAGGCCTATGAATAGCCTATAAATAGCCATATTTGGCACCTACACCTGGCGCCACCCTATGGCAACAGCTATAACAAAACTAATTTTTAATATTGTTTTCTAAGGCCTAAAAAATCAATTTTGTGGAGGGACAATTTTGAGATAGCCCCTTATTGGGCTAAAAATAGCCAAAAACTGGTTTTCCCGCCAAAATTTCAGCCTCATTTTTGGCGGGAAAACCACATTTTGCCTTTTTTTAGCCAAAAAAAGGGCTATTTCAAAATTGTCCCTCCAGATAATTGTTTTTGGAGGCCTCAGAAAACAATATTAAAAATTAGTTTTGTTTTAGCTGTTGCCATAGCGTGGCTCCAGGGGTGGGTGCGAAATATGGCTATTTATAGGCTATTTATAGGCCTATAATTGACTGAAATTGCATGAAAGCACAAATTTTTCCAGCCTGATACAAAATTTTTTTAATTTTTAATGAATATTTAAAGGAAATTATTGTTTTGTGCCTTTAAAGTCCACAGAAAATTGAGTAATTCAGATTTATGATAATTTATCCTACTTTTTTACATTAACTCACTGGAGTATTGGAAATGATATTGGAAATGATATTGGAAATGATATTGGAAATGATATTGGAAATGATATTGGAACTGACATTGGAAATAACATTGGACATGAACTTGAACATGAACATGAACTTGAACATGAACTTGAACATGAATGTAATTGCACACTACTTGCACATGTAATATGCAATATCACACAAAATATCACTTGAAATATTATGAAGTATCACATGCAAAGTTACATGCAATGTATTAAACATACAATATCACTTGCAATATCATGCTAAATCATATCACATGCAATATCAATTTATTACCTGTAATTTTGCATGTAAATTAAAATGTACATAGTGTGCACAGATATTTGAAAGTACATATAAACAATCTGTCCATGGACTAGTCGTGATGTGACATATAGTCAGCAGACTGATAAACCCTGCAATAAACCCTTACTGAAACATTTCAATCGGTTTGTGGCCATACGCTGACTGATGCACTGACTGATGCACTGACTGATACACTGACTGATACACTGACTGATACACTGACTGATACACTGACTGACTCAAAAATATTCTGAGGGACAGGGGATCTTTTAAATCGCCAGAGTTACAAGAAAAAATTCAGAGAATGAAAACAAGAGGAGGATTTGAGCTTCATGAATATATATATAGAGAATAACATGGACCAATACATGGACAGTGCATGGACAGTACATTGACCTGTGCATTGACCAGTACATGGACCAGTACATGAACCAGTACATGAACCAGTACATCAACCAGTTACATCAACCAGTTACATCAAACAGTTACATCAATTAGAGTTACTGCTGATTGAAACTGGCACCGTTCTCATATTGGAATTTTAGGAATTTCTTGGCTAAAGTACTTCTAGTCCTGAAAACATTTGGAAATGACTCCAATTTCTGAAAACATACAATTTTTTCAGGGTCCGGCGATCTCTTTATCCGCCCATGATACAAGAAAATGTTCAAATATAAAAGCTAGAGCAGAATTTTGGCTTTCCAAATCTATTTTCAGATTCTCTGTTATTTTATCAGAACCGGAGATACGACTGATTCAAATAATGGAACAATTCAGAAATATTGACTTCAGAAATTACTGAAAAAATGTATTTTTTAACTTAAAATTACTCTAGAACCAAAACGGTTCAATGGAAACATATATAACTTGCCAGTTTTATGTAAACGAAAGATGGCAATATGCTCAGATAGCTTCATTGAAATAAAATGATTATTTCCTTGTCAAAACTATGATAAATTGTGAAAATTTGACAAAAAACATGAATTTTTCAGGGTCTGGCGATCTTTTTAACCGTCAGAGCTCTGACAAAATCTTCAAATATGCCACCTAGAGGTGACAGCGTGCTTTCTGAATCTGTTTTCAGATTTTCTGTAACTTAAATAGGACCGGATATAGAGCGGATTGAAATGATGGTACAACTCAGAAATATGGCCTTTAAGATATTCCTGAAAATATGCAGTTTTAACTTGAAATCACTCTAGAACCAAAACGGTTCAATGAGGATATATATAACTTGGCAGGATTATGTAAATAGAAGTTAGAAATATGTCTAGACAGGTTCATCACAAAAGGATGATTCCGTCCCTGTCAAAAAATTGATAAATTGTAAAAATTTGACAAAAAACATCAAATTTTCAGGGTCCGGCGATCTTTTAAACCGTCAGAGCTACGACAAAATGTTCAATATATGGAAACTAGAGAAGAATTTGGCCTTTCCAAATCTATTTTCAGAATCTCTGTAAGTTAATTAGTACCGAAGCTAGGGCCGATTGAAATAATGCTATAATTGAGAAATGTGAAAAAAGATCCTAAATTTTTCCTTCATTTTTTGACCTTATGACCTTTACGGTGTGACGTAGGTCAATCCGAGGACCTTGAAAATTTACACGATGCCTCTACACTATTGTAGCAAGTATGTCTGGCATTTTTGTAACAATATCTTGATTCCTTGTCTGTGTAAAAAAATCACATGTCAAAAATGCAAAATTTTTTGTCATATTTGACCTTGAATTTGACCTTGAAAATCATTTTCTAGGTCAAAACCAATAAGATGTTCAGAATGGCAGTGCATGAAAATAGGGGGGTCAATTCATTATGGTAACACTCTCGGATCGATATTTCCTCGTCAAAAATGCGATAACTTGTCATTTTTCCAAATTCTCAGGTATGCAATATTTGGAATTTTGTAGAAAATTAAGGAAAAATGTTACAGGACTTTGGATTGCATATCCTAAAATTGCATATTTTTGTCTGTCTTGAGAAAAAATATTAAAGTGATATCGTGAAATAAACATAGTTTTCAGAATTTTTGGAAATTAGCACTTTTCACACTTTGACGGGCCAAATGACCTTGAAAAATGAGGTCAAGGTCAAATTTGAAGGTGGGTATGGGGGTTTTGGGGGCTACTTTGGGGGGGTTCACTATACATTGTTATGGCCTAAAATCGATATTTCAAGGTGAGACACCCAAGGTCACCTGTTTTGAGGACGCGGTCAATCTTTAAAATTACGTAACTCAAAAACTAAGTGTGGCATCATCACCAAAGTTCTTTCCGCAATGCGTAAGTCATTCGGGCAACTTTTGGTGTCATGCTTGTAACTTTGTGACTTGCGGATTCTGACTTCCCGTGCGCAAACCTCTGAGAGTGAAATGGCACCTGTACAATATTGACCTTGACCTACTTTCTTGAAATAGGGTCAGATTATGTAATATACATGTAAGACAAGTAATTAAAATGGAAAATGAAATTTGCCTGTAATTTTGTGCGCTATGATCACTTAAAGTAAGTGAAAAACCTGACTTTGAAGTGGCCTGTGACCTTGAAAAATGGGTCAAGGTCATTCCGATTTTGACAGTGTAATATGGTCATGTAAAACTCCATATGTGATTTTTTTGAGATTTTTTTGAAGAAATTTTTGTCTGGAATAATAATAATAATACTTACGAAAACAAGAAACTTCACCTATGTAATAGGTGAAGTTTAATAATAATAATAAATAAAGAATAATAAGAATACGTACAATATCAATAAGAACTTCCCTACGGGAAGTTCTTAACTAGTATACTAAATTGCACAGCAATTTAAAGGAAGAACTTCCCTTCCCTTCCTATCCCTTCCCTTCCCTTCCAATCCTAGCTCTCCCTTTCTCTTCCAGTTCCTTGCATTCATTTGCCTGCCAGAGCTTAGCATGTTTTGATTCGGCAGTGACTATCATTGCTCCTACTTTGAAATGCTTGCCACCGTGCATGGAAGTAGAACAACAGGTATACATATGTACTTAGTGATATATCGCTTGGCATGGATGCATACCTTTTGTGGCCAGAGGTACCACCCTGAAAGCAATACACTTTCATTAAACCCTAACCCTAATGACTTCCTACAGGCAAACCATAAAAGCTAGGAAAAGGTGCTTGTATACATAAATAGGGCACACACTCAGCACCATATCACATCAGTTTTAACTGACTCGAAGCATAAATGGATGAGTTATAATTGAAAACACCAAAAAATTCATGTAAAATTGCCTGTTGTTCTGACACGCATGGTTACATTAAATGAAATGAAGACCATGATTTTACACATCCTTTAACGTTGTTTTGGTGAAATTTGAGTCATTAGGAAACAAGTTATTGGCATTTGAATTTTGAAATTGAAAAAAATTCTCTAGGAAAAACTATTTGATGGAGGTAAATTTCCTTCGGCCACATTATAGGGGTCTAGGCCAGGTACGAGTAAAAAAATATTCATGAACATCCATGAAGATCTTCATTGGTTTTTGTAGCCTAATGTGTTTTGATCGGGCCAAAAAGTGACATGAAATTTTCACTGTTAAGCGAAATTTTCCCTCGGACGTCCAAGGGTATAATGCTATATACCATTGGAAAGCTAACATTCTGAGCTTTCCAAAAATGGTTTTCTTTTCCTTCTTGGTGTAATATTAAGGGAGTTACAGACCTTCAAAAGTTGCACTTTTGAGGCCTTGTGGCACCAAAAGTATTGGACCTGGGGTCCCATACTTTTGCATAGACAGTGTACCCAAGTAGTACTACTCATTTCCTGAAGAACATGAAAATCTGATAATAGCATCATGGTTTTTCATGACATGAACCCTGGAAATTTCGTTTTGCCTTGACTTCGAAATTTTTTATCTCAAGACCTATCAAGCTGATTACCACTAGGCTCCTTTCTGCACTGCGCATTTCTTTGCAGTATATGAGGAAAAAATTTCATGCCAAAAAAACCAACAGTTTCTTCAAAACCGAACGCAGAAATTTTTCATAGAAAATCGCTGTAATTCCCATGTAGTGCGGAATTCCCATGCGTAATTCCCACCATTGAAAAAGTTTTGTGCTGTGTCTATGCTGTTATACTTTCATGGGGATACATTCTATAGTTTGTCAGTTATGCAACATTTAAGAAATGGCCAAAAGTGGGAAGAAAAATAATAATAATAATAATAATAATAATAATAATAACTAGTATAACTGATATTGCCGTACGGCAATATCGGATAATCCCCCGCGCCCCCCCTGTCTCCCTTGCCCTGCTTACTCCCTTCAACCAGTTCATGGCCTTCATGATGAATTCTTGAAGAGGCTGATATATTGAAATGAGACATCGCTTGGCATGGAGACCTGTGTTTGGTGCCCAGCGGTACCACCCTCAAAGCAATACATTTCCAGTGAATGGTAGGTGAAACCCTAACCCTAATGGGTTATTGCAGACAAACCATGCAAGTTATGGAGCTGTGCTTACATACAAAAATAGAGCAAAAAATTAGGAACATGACAAATCAGTTTTAATTGATTTTGATAAATAATGAATGAGTTATAATTGAATATATAAAATGTTATATGTAAAATTGGTTAAAGGTAAGAGGAAGATATCCCTGTAGCTTGCTAGAGGGCGTAATTTAACACATTTTTTGGTGTTAATTTCATGAGATTTGAACGATTATAACCAGAGCAATTTACGTTTCAATTTTGAAATTTAAAAAATTCTCTAGGAAAAAGTATTTGATGTAGGCAAATTTCCTTTTGGCACAATATGGAGGCCCAACCAGGGTAGCCCGCATAAATTATTGATGAACATCCATGAAGTTCTTCATACACTTTTTGAGGGAAAACGTTTTGATAGGCCAAAAAAGTGACAACAAATTTTCAATGTCTGACGCGATTCTACGCCGCGCGTCTGACACTATTATGCTATATACCATTGGAAAGCTGACAAACAGACCTTTCTTGTGATATGTAACATTTTGTTGTAGCTCAATTAGGGACCGAGATATGGCCACTTGAAAATTGCATTTTTGGACGTCCGTAGCGCCGAGACCGTTTGTGCAAGGGGTCCGTGACTTTGTGAAGTTAGTACACTAGGGTACATCTGTAAGTGTACCTACTTTCAGCTTTCTACGAGCATTCCTTCCCTGTTTTTCAAAAAAGTTACAGTCAATTTTCGGGATGTCCAATTTTCAAAAAATCATATCTTGAAATGTATTCATGAATTCTCCACAGGACGCCTTTCTGCACTGGAGACTTTGTCAAGGTATCTTAGAAAAAATCAACAGGTCTCAGTTATGCTTAGGTTCTCAGAAACCTGCGCCGGAATTTTTTTAAATATTTTCCTCATAACTCAGAAGTGTCATGAAATTTCATCATGAAATTTCGTGTCAAGTAGCACGCAATGGAGTTGCATATTACCCTTGACTTGAAACGTAGTATCTGTAATAGTCTTGAAGTAATCGTAGTTTTTCTGAGCTGAATAATAATAAGAATAATAAGAATAAGAATAATAACTAGTATAACTGATATTGCCGTACGGCAATATCGGATAATCCCCCGCGCCCCCCCTGTCTCCCTTGCCCTGCTTACTCCCTTCAACCAGTTCATGGCCTTCATGATGAATTCTTGAAGAGGCTGATATATTGAAATGAGACATCGCTTGGCATGGAGACCTGTGTTTGGTGCCCAGCGGTACAACCCTCAAAGCAATACATTTGCAGTGAATGGTAGGTGAAACCCTAACCCTAATGGGTTATTGTAGACAAACCATGCAAGTTATGGAGCTGTGCTTACATACAAAAATAGAGGAAAAAATTAGGAACATGACGAATCAGTTTTAATTGATTTTGATAAATAATGAATGAGTTATAATTGAATATATAAAATGTTATATGTAAAATTGGTTAAAGGTAAGAGGAAGATATCCCTGTAGCTTGCTAGAGGGCGTAATTTTACACATTTTTTGGTGTTAATTTCATGAGATTTGAACGATTATAACCAGAGCAATTTACGTTTCAATTTTGAAATTACAACAATTCTCTAGGAAAAAGTATTTGATTTAGGCAAATTTCCTTTTGGCACAATATGGAGGCCCAACCTGGGTAGCCCGCATAAATTATTGATGAACATCCATGAAGTTCTTCATGCACTTTTTGAGGGAAAACGTTTTGATAGGCCCAAAAAATGACATAAAATTTTCAATGTCTGACGCGATTCTACGCCGAGCGTGTGACACTATAATGCTATACATCATTGGAAAGCTGACAAACAGACCTTTCTTGTGATATGTGAAACTAGTCTGTAGCTGCGATAGGGACCGAGATATGGCCACTTGAAGTTTGAGTTTTTGTACGTCCGTAGCTCCAAGACCGTTTGTCCGAGCGGTCCGTAACTTTGTGAAGTTGGTACACTAGAGTAGGTCTGTAAGTATACCCATTTTCAGCTTTCTACAAGCATTCCTTCCCTGTTTTTTTAAAAAAATTCAGTCAATTTTCGGGATGTCCAATTTTCAAAAAATCATATCTTGAAATGTATTCATGAAATCTCCACGAGACGCCTTTCTGCACTGGAGACTTTGTCAAGGTATCTTAGAAAAAATCAGCAGGTCCCAGTTATGCGTAGTTTCTCAGAAACCTGCGCCGGAAATTTTTTTTATATTTTGATCATAACTCATAAGTGTCATGAAATTTGATCATGAAATTTCGTAAGCAGTAGCGCGCAATGGAGTTGCATATTACACTTCACTTGTAAACCAATATCTCTAATCGTTTTGAAGTAATCTCAGTTTTCCTGAGCTGAATAATAATAAGAATAAGAATAATAATAAGAATAACTAGTATAACTGATATTGCCGTACGGCAATATCGGATAATCCCCCGCGGGCCCCGTATGACCCCAGCCCTGCATACTCTTCTCTGGAAATTCATGTCCATTATTTTAGTTTATTCTCCTGGCCCGCTTTGTAGGGGATGAAGTTCCATTCCAAGAGTGTGCATTACATCATTACTCTAGTGCCTGTATGCCTTAATAAGTTTAATGCACAAATACAGGATATAATTTAAGTGTATCAGCAATCCGTTACGCATGATGAACTTTCAATGTGCAATGTGTATGATTCCAATGTGTTGATTACACTCTGCATGTTTTTGTTGACGCTACTGATGCTGCCTTGACAGCACAGTGCAGTTAGCTGCGAATGTTGAACAAGGGCAGCTGTTGGGAAAGGTGGCAGTGACACAGAATATAGCCGACTGCTGACTAATATATATCTGTGAATTATTTTGTTACCATAATTTTACCAGCAAAGTATTGGAGATAGGAGGATGTCCTTATATCACAAAATAGGCCAAAAAATTAGCAACATGTGCATTGAGTTTTAAGTGATTTGAAATAATAATTCACAAGTTATAAGTGAATATATAAAATCATTTATGTTAAATTGGCTATGAGAAATAGGTAAATGCCCTTGGAGAACAGTGAAGTCCATAATTTTACGCATCTTTTGGCATTAATTTCATGAAATTTGAATGGGTAGAAGCAGAGCAATGTGCATTTCAATTTTTAATTTCAAAAAATTCTCTTGGAAAAACCGTTTGATGCAGGCAAATTTCCTTTGAGGATAGTATGGGGGCATAACAAGGGAATAAGTAAAAAAATATTTATCAACATTCACAAAGAACTTCTTTGATTTTTCAGCCTAAAACTTTTCAAGGGGCGCAAAAAGTGACAAAAAATTTTCAATGTCTGACGCGATTCTACGCCGCGCGTCTGAGACTATAATGCTATACACCATTGGAAAGCTGACAAACAGACCTTTCTTGTGATATGTAATACTTTGCTGTAGGTGCAATAGGGACTGAGATATGAGCACCTGAATATTGCGTTTTTGAATGTCCGTACCGCCAAGACCGTTTGTGCGAGCAGTCCGTAACTTTGTGAAGTTTGTACGTTGGGGTACATCTGTATGTTCACCCATTTTCAGCTCTCTAAGAGCATTCCTTCCCTGTTTTTCAAAAAAATTTTGGTCAGTTTTCAGGATATCCAATTTTCAAAAAATCATATCTTGAAATGTGTTCATGAAATCTCCACGAGACGCCTTTCTGCACTGGAGACTTTGTCAAGGTATCTTAGGAAAAATCAACAGGTCTCAGTTATGCTTAGGTTCTCAGAAACCTGCGCCGGAAATTTTTTAAATATTTTGCTAATAACTGATAAGTGTCATGAAATTTGATCATGAAATTTCATACAGAGTAGCACGCAATGGAGTCGCATATTGCTCTTGACTTGTAAAACAGTATCTTTAATAGTTTTGAAGTAATCGCAGTTTTCCTGAGCTCCATAATAATAAGAATAAGAAGAAGAAGAATAATAAAAGGTAATCGTAGAATATCAATATAATCCCCCGCCGCTGCGCGAGCGGGGGATTATAACTAGTATAACTGATATTGCCGTACGGCAATATCGGATAATCCCCCGCGCCCCCCCTGTCTCCCCTTCCATGCTTACTCTCCCCTTCCAATTCATGTCCTTCATGATGAATTCTTAAAAGCATGTATGAACGCTGCAATGTTGTTGGAGCATATGCTTATCAAATATCTTGACTGCCACACACACCTGTGCTGGCCAAGCGTACCACCCTGCAAGCAGTGCATGTTGAGTAAACCCTAACCCTAACCCTAATGGCTTGCTGCAGGCAAACCATAAGAGTTGGGGAGATGTGCCTACATGAAAAAATCAGGCAATAAATTAGGAACATGTCATTGCATTTTCATCTGATTTGAAACATAAATACAGGAGTTATAGTGGCTTATATAAAATCATCTATGTAAAATTGGCTATTACTATGAGCTGTATGGCCTTGGAGGACAGTAAAGGCGATAATTTTAAGCATCTTTTGGTATTAATTTCATGAAATTTGAATAACCGGAAGCTGAGCAATTTATATTTGAAGTTTGAAAATTAAAAAAATTCTCTAGGAAAAACTATTTAATATAGGTAATTTATGTTCGGGGACAATATGGAGGGCTGATATGGGTAGCCCACATAAAATAATGATGGACATGCATGAAGAATTACATTGACTTTTTGAGCCGAAAAGTTTTTTTGGGCCTAAAAAGTGACATGAAATTTTCAATGTCTGACGCGATTCTACGCCGCGCGCCTGACACTATTGTGCTATACACCATTGGAAAGCTGAGAAACAGACCTTTCTTGTGATATGTAAAACTAGTCTGTAGCTGCAATAGGGACTGAGCTATGGCCACTAGAAGTTTGAGTTTTTGTGCGTCCGTAGCGCACAGACCGTTTGTCCGAGCGGTCCGTAACTTTGTGAAGTTGGTACACTAGGCTAGGTCTGTAAGCACGCCCATTTTCAGCTTTCTACGAGCATTCCTTCCCTGTTTTTCAGAAAAATGTTGGCCAGTTTTCGGGATGTCTATTTTTCAAAAAATCATATCTTGAAATGTGTTCATGAAATCTCCACGAGACGCCTTTCTGCACTGGAGACTTTGTCAAGGTATCTTAGAAAAAATCAACAGCTCTCAGTTATGCTTAGGTTCTCAGAAACCTGCGCCGAAAATTTTTTTTATATTTTCCTCATAACTCATAAGTGTCATGAAATTTGATCATGAAATTTCGTGTAAAGTAGCACGCAATGGAGTTGTATATTACCCTTGACTTGTAAAACAGCATCTTTAATAGTTTTGCAGTAATCACAGTTTTCCTGAGCTGAATAATAATAATAATAATAATAAAAGGTAAAAGAAGAATATCAATATAATCCCCCGCCGCTGAGCGAGCGGGGGATTATAACTAGTATAACTGATATTGCCGTACGGCAATATCGGATAATCCCCCGCGCCCCCCCTGTCTCCCTTGCCCTGCTTACTCCCTTCAACCAGTTCATGGCCTTCATGATGAATTCTTGAAGAGGCTCATATATTGAAATCAGACATCGCTTGGCATGGAGACCTGTGTTTGGTGCCCAGCGGTACCACCCTCAAAGCAATACATTTGCAGTGAATGGTAGGTGAAACCCTAACCCTAATGGGTTATTGTAGACAAACCATGCAAGTTATGGAGCTGTGCTTACATGGAAAAATAGAGCAAAAAATTAGGAACATGACAAATCAGTTTTAATTGATTTTGATAAATAATGAATGAGTTATAATTGTATATATAAAATGTTGTATGTAAAATTGGTTAAAGGTAAGAGGAAGATATCCCTGTAGCTTGCTAGAGGGCGTAATTTAATACATTTTTTGGTGTTAATTTCATGAGATTTGAACGATTATAACCAGAGCAATTTACGTTTCAATTTTGAAATTAGAAAAATTCTCTAGGAAAAAGTATTTGATTTAGGCAAATTTCCTTTTGGCACAATATGGAGGCCCAACCTGGGTAGCCCGCATAAATTATTGATGAACATCCATGAAGGTCTTCATACACTTTTTGAGGGAAAACGTTTTGATAGGCCCAAAAAGTGACAACAAATTTTCAATGTCTGACGCGATTCTACGCCGCGCGTCTGACACTATAATGCTATACACCATTGGAAAGCTGACAAACAGACCTTTCTTGTGATATGTAAAATTTTGTCGTAGCTCAATTAGGGACCGAGATATGTGCACTTGAAAATTGCATTTTTGGACGTCCGTAGCGCCGAGACCGTTTGTGCGAGGGGTCCGTAACTTTGTGAAGTTAGTACACTAGGGTACATCTGTAAGTGTACCTACTTTCAGCTTTCTACGAGCATTCCTTCCCTGTTTTTCAAAAAAATTTCAGTCAATTTTCGGGATGTTCAATTTTCAAAAAATCGTATCTTGAAATGTATTCATGAAATCTCCACAGGACGCCTTTCTGCACTGGAGACTTTGTCAAGGTATCTTAAAAAAAATCAACAGGTCTCAGTTATGCTTAGGTTCTCAGAAACCTGCGCCGGAAATTTTTTTTGTATTTTGCTCATAAATCATAAGTGTCATGAAATTTGATCATGAAATTTCGTAAGCAGTAGCGCGCAATGGAGTCACATATTGTGTTTGAGGTTTCAGGATGTTATCTCTAATAGTTTTGCAGTAATCGCAGTTTTCCTGAGCTGAATAATAATAATAATAATAACTAGTATAACTGATATTGCCGCACGGCAATATCGGATAATCCCCCGCGGGCCCCGTATGACCCGAGCCCTGCATATTCTTCTCTGACAATTCATGTCCATTATTTTTGTGTATTACCCTGGCCCGCTTTGTAAGGAATGAAGTTCTATTCCAAGAGTGCACATAACATCATTACTGTAGTGGCTGAATGCCTTAATAAGTTGAATGCACAAATGCAGGATAAAACCCTATCATAAAACCCTTACGCATGATGCCCTTTCAATGTGCCACTTATATCATTCCAATGTGATTATCACACAGTGCATGTTTTCGTTGATGCTAGAGACGCTGCCTTGACAGTACAGAGCGGTTAGCTGCAAATGTTGAAGCAGGTCAGCTGTTGGGAAAGGTGGCAGTGAGACAGAATATACCCGAGTGCTGACTAACATACATCTGTGAAGGATTTTTTAGCTTTAGTTTACCAGCAAAGTATTGGAGATAGGAGGATGTCCTTATATCACAAAATAGGCCAAAAAATTAGCAACATGTACATTGAGTTTTAAGTTATTTGAAATAATAATTCACAAGTTATAATTGAATATATAAAATCATTTCTGTTAAAATGGCTATGAGGACAAGGTAAATGCCCTTGGAGGACAGTGAAGTCCATAATTTTACGCATCTTTTGGTATTAATTTCATGAAATTTGAATGAGTAGAAGCTGAGCAATGTGCATTTCAATTTTGAATTTCAAAAAATTCTCTGGGAAAAACCGTTTGATGCAGGCAAATTTCCTTTGAGGACAGTATGGAGGCATAGCAAGGGAATAAGTAAAAAAATATTCATCAACATTCACAAAGGACTTCATTGCTTTTTCAGCCTAAAACGTTTCGAGGGACGCAAAAAGTGACAACAAATTTTCAATGTCTGACGCGATTCTACGCCGCGCGTCTGAGACTATAATGCTATACACCATTGGAAAGCTGACAAACAGACCTTTCTTGTGATATGTAATACTTTGTTGTAGCTCAATTAGGGACCGAGATATGTGAACTTGAAAATTGCATTTTTGGACGTCCGTAGCGCCGAGACCGTTTGTGCGAGGGATCCGTAACTTTGTGAAGTTAGTACACTAGGGTAGGTCTGTAATTGTACCTACTTTCAGCTTTCTACGAGCATTCCTTCCCTGTTTTTCAAAAAAATTTCAGTCAATTTTCGGGATGTCAAATTTTCAAAAAATCATATCTTGAAATGTATTCATGAAATCTCCACAGGACGCCTTTCTGCACTGGAGACTTAGTCAAGGTATCTTAGAAAAAATCAACAGGTCTCAGTTATGCTTAGATTCTCAGAAACCTGCGCCGGAAATTTTTTTTGTATTTTGCTCATAACTCATAAGTGTCTTGAAATTTGATCATGAAATTCCGTGAGAAGAAGCGCGCAATGGAGTCACATATTACCCTTCACTTGTAAACCAATATCTCTAATAGTTTTGAAGTAATCGCAGTTTTCCTGAGCTGAATAATAATAAGAATAATAATAAGAATAATAAGAATAATAAGAATAACTAGTATAACTGATATTGCCGTACGGCAATATCGGATAATCCCCCGCGGGCCCCGTATGACCCGGGCCCTGCATACTCTTCTCTGCCAATTCATGTCCATTATTTTTGTGTATTAGCCGGGCCCGCTTTGTAGGGAATGAAGTTCTATTCCAAGAGTGTGCATAACATCATCACTGTAGTGCCTGTATGCCTTAATGAGTTTAATGCACAAATACAGGATGTAAAACCCAATGAGGAAACCCTTACGCGTGATGCCCTCTCAATGAGAAATGTATATCATTCCAATGTAAATGTTACACTCTACATGGTTTTGTTGACATTAGATACGCACTTGACAGTACTGAGCGGCTAGCTACGATTGTTGAAGAAGGTCAGCTGTTGGGATAGGTGGCAGTGAGACAGAATATAACCGACTGCTGACTAAGATGCATCTGTGAAGGATTTTTGTACTTTATTTTACCAGCAAAGTATTGGAGATAGGAGGATGTCCTTATATCACAAAATAGGCCAAAAAATTAGCAACATGTAGATTGAGTTTTAAGTGATTTGAAATAATAATTCACAAGTTATAATTGAATATATAAAACCTTTTATGTAAAATAGGCTATGAGGAATAGGTAAATGCCCTTAGAGGACAGTGAAGTCCATAATTTTACGCATCTTTTGGTATTAATTTCATGAAATTTCAATGCGTAGAAGCAGAGCAATGTGCATTTCAATTTTGAATTTCAAAAAATTCTCTTGGAAAAACGATTTGATGCAGGCAAATTTCCTTTGAGGACAGTATGGAGGCCTAACAAGGGAATAAGGAAAAAAATATTCATCAACATTCACAAAGAACTTCATTGATTTTTCAGCCTAAAACGTTTCGAGGGGCGCAAAAAGTGACAACAAATTTTCAATGTCTGACGCGATTCTACGCCGCGCGTCTGAGACTATAATGCTATACACCATTGGAAAGCTGAGAAACAGACCTTTCTTGTGATATGTAATACTTTGTTGTAGCTCAATTAGGGACCGAGATATGTGCACTTGAAAATTGCATTTTTGGACGTCCGTAGCGCCGAGATGGTTTGTGCGAGGGATCCGTAACTTTGTGAAGTTGGTACACTAGGGTAGGTCTGTAAGTGTACCTAGTTTCAGCTTTCTACGAGCATTCCTTCCCTGTTTTTCAAAAAAATTTCAGTCAATTTTCGGGATGTCCAATTTTCAAAAAATCATATCTTGAAATGTATTCATGAAATCTCCACAGGACGCCTTTCTGCACTGGAGACTTAGTCAAGGTATCTTAGAAAAAATCAACAGGTCTCAGTTATGCTTAGGTTCTCAGAAACCTGCGCCGGAATTTTTTTTATATTTTCCTCATAACTCAGAAGTGTCATGAAATTTGATCATGAAATTTCGTTCAAAGTAGCGCGCACCGGAGTTGCATATTACCCTTGGCTTATGAAGCGGTTTCTTTAATAGTTTTGAAGTAATCGCAGTTTTCCTGTGAGAATAATAATAATAATAATAATAAAAGGTAATCGAAGAATATCAATATAATCCCCCGCCGCTGCGCGAGCGGGGGATTATAATAATAATAAAACGAACAATATCAATATAATCCCCCGCAAGCGGCGGGGGATTATAATAATAAAAGGTAATCGAAGAATATCAATATAATCCCCCGCCGCTGCGCGAGCGGGGGATTATAACTAGTATAACTGATATTGCCGTACGGCAATATCGGATAATCCCCCGCGCCCCCCCTGTCTCCCCTGCCCTGCATACTCCCTCTTTCCAGGTCATGTCCTTCATGATGAATTCTTAAAACCATGTATGAATATAGTAATCTTGTTTGTGCATATGCCTATCAAAAGTCGAGGCAGCCAGACACACCTGTTATGGTCAAGCATACCACCCTGCAAGCAATGCATATTGAGTAAACCCTAACCCTAACCCTAATGGCCTGTTGCAGGCAAGCCATAAGAGTTGCATGGTTGTGTCTACATGGAAAAATTGGGCAAAAAATTAGCAACATGTCGTTTGAGTTTTAACTGATTTGAAATATGCACTTAGTAGCTATAATTGAATATATGAAATCATACATGTAAAATAGGTTATTAGAATGAGGTCCATGCCCTTAGAGAACAGATAAGGCCATAATTTTACACATCTTTTAGTGTTAATTTCATAAGATTTGGATAGTCAGAAGCTGAGCAATCTAAAGTTGAAATTTGAATTAAAAAAAATTCTCTAGGAAAAACCATTTGATGTAGGCAAATTTCCTTTGAGGACTGTATGTAGGCCTAACAAAGGTATAAAGAAAAAAATATTCACGAGCATCCAAGAAGAACTTCATAGATTTTTTAGCCAAAAATATTTTGAAAGACGCAAAAAGTGACATGAAATTTTCAATGTCAGACGCGATTCTACGCCGCGCGTCTGACACCATCATGCTATACACCATTGGAAAGCTGACAAACAGACCTTTCTTGTGAAGTGTCAAACTTTGTTGTAGCTTAAATAGGGACCGAGATATGGCCACTTGAAAATTGCATTTTTGGACGTCCGTAGCGCCAAGACCGTTTGTCCGAGCGGTCCGTAACTTTGTGAAGTTGGTACACTGTGGTACATCTGTATGTCCACCCATTTTCAGCTCTCTAAGAGCATTCCTTCCCTGTTTTTCAACAAAATTTTGGTCAGTTTTCGGGATATCAAATTTTCAAAAAATCATATCTTGAAATGTGTTCATGAAATCTCCACGAGACGCCTTTCTGCACTGGAGACTTTGTCAAGGCATCTTACAAAAATTCAACAGGTCTCAGTTATGCTTAGGTTCTCAGAAACCTGCGCCGGAATTTTTTTTTATATTTTCCTCATAACTCATAAGCATCATGAAATTTGATCATGAAATTTCGTATGAAGTAGCGCGCAATGGAGTCGCATATTACCTTTGACTTGTAAAACAGGATCTTTAATAGTTTTGTAGTAATCACAGTTTTCCTGACTGCAATAATAATAATAATAACTAGTATAACTGATATTGCCGTACGGCAATATCGGATAATCCCCCGCGGCCCCCATTCTCTCCCATGGCCTGCCTACTCCATCCCTCCGATTGATGTCCTTCATGATGAATTGTTAAAGGTATACATGTATGAAGTTAGTAATGTTGTTCGAGCATATGCCTGTCAAATGTCTTCGGATCTAGACACACGTGGCCAACATACCAGCCTGAAAGCAATGCATGTTGAGTGAACACTCACCGTAACCCTTATGTCATGAGGCGAGGTGGATGTCCTTGTGGATCAGAAAAGGCCATAATTTTACACATCTTTTGGTGTTAATTTCATGAAATTTGAATTAGTAGAAGAGGAGTAATTTGAAGTTAAAATTTTGAAATTATAAAAATTCTTATGGGAAAACTGTTTGATGCAGGCAAATTTCCTGTTAGGACAGTATGAAGGCCTAACAAGGCTATAACCAAAAAATTTGTCATGGTCATCCATGAAGACCTTCATTGATTTTTGAGCGAAAAACGTTTTGAAAGGGGCAAAAAGTGACATAAAATTTTCAATGTCCGACGCGATTCTACGTCGCGCGTCTGATACTATAATGCTATACACCATTGGAAAGCTAAGAAACAGACCTTTGTAGTGATATGTGAAACTTTGCTGTAGCTCAAATAGGGACCGAGATATGAGCACTTGAAAATTGCGTTTTTGGACGTCCGTAGCGCCGAGACCGTTTGTGCGAACGGTCCGTAACTTTGTGAAGTTTGTACACTAGGGTACATCTGTAAGTGTACCCATTTTCAGCTTTCTACAAGCATTCCTTCCCTGTTTTCCAGAAAAATGTTAGAAAATTTTCATGACATCCAATTTTAGAAAATTCATATCTCTAAAGATATTCATGAAATTTCCATCAGACGCCTTTCCGCACTGGAAACTTTGTCAAGGTATATTACAAAAAATCAGCAAAGCCCAATTTGCTTTTGTTCTCCTGGAAACGTTGCCAGAAATTTATTTTTTATTTTCTCAATAACGCGTTAGTATCATGAAATTTGATCAAGAAAGTTCGCTAGAAGTAGCGCGCAACGGAGTCGCATATAGTACTTGAGGTTTTGGGACATTATCTCTAATAGTTTTGTAGTAATCACAGTTTTCCTGAGTGCAATAATAATAATAATAAAAGGTAATCGAAGAATATCAATATAATCCCCCGCCGCTGCGCGAGCGGGGGATTATAACTAGTATAACTGATATTGCCGTACGGCAATATCGGATAATCCCCCGCGGGCCCCGTTTGACCCTAGCCCTGCTTATTCTCCCCTTTCAATTAATGTCCATAATTTTAGTGTATATGCCTCTTTGGTCATAGTATTAAGCTGTTTCAGTTCATGAATAGATGACATATGCCTTATTATTATCACCCAATGCTTAGGAAATCCATTCCCTTGAATGTGTATGATTCCCTGTCATGATAGGCCTAAGCCTGCACCTTGTTCTTGCTGACGGTGTTTGGGTGTGCTGCTCCTTCCATTGTGTAATGCTGGGGCTTGGGAGCAAAACCTGGCAGTGAGGCAGAATGGTCCCAACAGCAGACTAAGATGCATCAGTGAATTATTTTTCAGCTTTATTTTACTGGCAAAGTATTGGACATAGGATGATGTCCTTATACCACAAAATAGGCCAAAAAATTAGCAACATGTACAATCAGTTTTAAGTGATTTGAAACAATAATGCATGAGTTATAATTGAATATATAAAATCATTTATTTGAAATTGGCTATTCAGAAGAGGTATATTTCCTTGGAGGACAGTAAAGTCCATAATTTTATGCATCTTTTGGTATTAATTTCATGAAATTTGAGTAAACAGAAGCGGAGCAATGTACATTTCAATTTTGAAATTCAAAAAATTCTCCAGGAAAAACTAATTGATGTAGGTAATTGATCTTCGGGGACAATATGGAGGGCCGATATGGGTATCCCACATAAAATATTCATGGACGTGCATGAAGAATTTCATCGACTTTTTGAGGCGAAAAGGTTTTTTAGGTGCAAAAAGTGACATGAAATTTTCAATGTCCGACGCGATTCTACGTCGGGCGTCTGACAATATTATGCTATACATCATTGGAAAGCTGAGAAACAGACCTTTCTTGTGATATGTGATACTTTGCTGTAGCTCAAATAGGGACTGAGATATGGCCACTTCAACTTTGAGTTTTTGTGCGTCCGTAGCGCACAGACCATTTGTCCGAGCAGTCCGTAACTTTGTGAAGTTGGTAGACTAGGGTAGGTCTGTAAGTGTACCTACTTTCAGCTTTCTACAAGCATTCCTTCCCTGTTTTTCAGAAAAATTTCAGTCAATTTTCGGGATGTCCAATTTTAAAAAAATCATATCTTGAAATGTATTCATGAAATCTCCACAGGACGCCTTTCTGCACTGGAGACTTTGTCAAGGTATCTTAGAAAAAATCAACAAGTCTCAGTTATGCTTAGGTTCTCAGAAACCTGCGCCGGAAATTTTTTTTGTATTTTGCTCATAACTCATAAGTGTCTTGAAATTTGATCATGAAATTTTGTGAGTAATAGCACGCACGGGAGTTGCATATCACCCTTCACTTTTAAATCAATATCTCTAATAGTTTTGAAGTAATCGCAGTTTTCCTGAGCTGAATAAGAATAATAAGAATAATAAGAATAATAATAATAATAATAATAAAACGAACAATATCAATATAATCCCCCGCAAGCGGCGGGGGATTATAACTAGTATACTAAATTGCACAGCAATTTAAAGGAAGAACTTCCCTTCCTTCCCAATCCCTTCCCTTCCAATTCCCACCCTTCACATGCCTTCCTTCCCCTTCCATTCCGTTGCCTTCCTTGCTGAAGCTGTTTCATTTGCAAAAAGGTAAGTGTTGCTATCACTAGACATTTGCTTGCAATACAGTCACATATATGGAAAGGACACATCGCTGGGCATGGAGACCAGTGTGTGGTGGCCAGCGGTACCACCCTCAAAGCAATACATTTGGGTGAATGGTAGGTGAAACCCTAACCCTAATGTCTTGTTGTAGACAAACCATCAGAGTTATGGAGCTGTGCTTACATGGAAAAATAGAGCAAAAAATTAGGAATGTGTCAAATTAGTTTAAATTGATTTTGATAAATAATTAACGAGTTATAATTGAATATATAAAATGTTAGATGTAAAATTGGTTAATGGTAAAAGGAAGATATCCTTGTAGCACACTAGAGGGCATAATTTTATGCATTTTTTGGTGTTAATTTCATGAGATTTGAACAATTAGAACCAGAGCAATTTACATTTCAATTTTGATATTAAAAAAATTCTCTAGGAAAAAGTATTTTCTGTAGGCAAATTTCCTTTTGGAACAATATGGAGGCCCAACCTGGGTATCCCACATAAATTATTCATGAATATCCATGAAGTTCTTCATACACTTTTTGACAAAAAACCTTTTGATCGGCAAAAAAAGTGACATAAAATTTTCAATGTCCACCGCGATTCCAAACGGGACGTCGTACAGGATATTGCTATACACCATTGGAAAGCTGACATTCTGAGCTTTCCAGAAATGTCCCTGGTTTGTTTCTAAGACCAATATTAAGGGAGATACAGACCATCAAATGTTTGACTTTTGAGGCCCTGTGGCACCAAAAGTATTGGACCAGGGATGCCATACTTTTGCATAGACACTATGCCCTGATAGCACTAACACTTCCTGTAAGGACATCAAAATTGGAGTGTTCAATCATGGTTTTTCATGACATCACCCCTCAAAATTTCGGTTTGCTCAGATTTTGAACTTTTTTTTCTCCATAACTATTCACCCTATTGCCACTAGGCTCCTTTCTGCACTGCATAATCCCTTAGATATTAACAGGAAAAAATTTCATGAAATTCTGACAAACAGTTTTCCCAAAACCGGAATCACAAATTTTTGGTGAAGATTGCCTGTAATTCCTATGTAAATCGGAATTCCGATGTGTAATTCCCTGCATAGAAGGAATTTCACACTATCAAAATAGTGTTTTACTTTTAATGAGGAAATAATAACTAGGTCATGAGTTATTAAACATTTAAGGAATGACCAAAATGTGTCGGAAGAATAATAATAATAAAGATCAACAATATCAATAAGAACTTCCCTACGGGAAGTTCTTAACTAGTATAACTGATATTGCCGTACGGCAATATCGGATAATCCCCCGCGCCCCCCCTGTCTCCCTTGCCCTGCTTACTCCCTTCAACAAGTTCATGGCCTTCATGATGAATTCTTGAAGAGGCTCATATATTGAATCAGACATCGCTTGGCATGGAGACCTATGTTTAGTGCCCAGCGGTACCACCCTCAAAGCAATACATTTCCAGTGAATGGTAGGTGAAACCCTAACCCTAATGGGTTATTGTAGACAAACCATGCAAGTTATGGAGCTGTGCTTACATACAAAAATAGAGGAAAAAATTAGGAACATGACGAATCAGTTTTAATTGATTTTAATAAATAATGACTGAGTTATAATTGAATATATAAAATGTTATATGTAAAATTGGTTAAAGGTAAGAGGAAGATATCCCTGTAGCTTGCTAGAGGGCATAATTTAACACATTTTTTGGTGTTAATTTCATAAGATTTGAACAATTATAACCAGAGCAATTTACGTTTCAATTTTGAAATTAAAAAAATTCTCAAGGAAAAAGTATTTGATTTAGGCAAATTTCCTTTTGGCACAACATGGAGGCCCAACCTGGGTAGCCCGCATAAATTATTGATGAACATCCATGAAGTTCTTCATGCACTTTTTGAGGGAATAGGTTGTGATAGGCCCAAAAAATGACATAAAATTTTCAATGTCTGACGCGATTCTACGCCGCGCGTCTGACACTATAATGCTATACATCATTGGAAAGCTGAGAAACAGACCTTTCTTGTGATATGTGAAACTGTGCTGTAGCTGCGATAGGGACCGAGATATAGCCACTTGAAGTTTGAGTTTTTGTGCGTCCGTAGCTCCGAGACCGTTTGTCCGAGCGGTCCGTAACTTTGTGAAGTTGGTACACTAGAGTAGGTCTGTAAGTAGGGCAAGTTGACCAAACTTCAGCCTACTTCGGTTTCTGATCGCTTGTCATTGGCCGGCTATTCATGGGAATAACCTGTAGCTGTGGACCTAACCCCAGCCTTCACTCCTCTTTATGACTATATTGTAAAAATACAACCACATGCTTTATAAGGCAATGCAAATGTGTTCAAAAGACAATAGTGGGAAATGTACCTAACTTCAGCCGTGTTGTACCTAACTTCAGCCTAGGGTGTACCTAACTTCAGCCCCGCACCTAACTCCAACCAATTGATCCTATTCTGTCATAAAAAACTGCAGAATGATTAAATTTGGCCTTCATTACTTACCTGTATATAAAACATGACAGTCTGAAAAAAATCAATGCTCCCAAAATGTATTTAAAAAAAGCTTGGAAAGAAGTCATCGTTTTCACGGAAAGAGGATAAAATTTATTTTAAACTCCAGTTCAGGCAACTGGTCTATTCCAGTATGCCAGATGTAAAAATGCTTTAAAAATTAGATTTTTAGATAGATAGATATTCATGGATGAATAAACAAACTTCTCATGTGAGATGTATTGGCTGGAGTTTGGGAAACCTGGGGGCTGAAGTTAGGTCATATGCGGGCTGAAGTTAGGACCATGGGGGCTGAAGTTAGGTAAGATTGACATGTCTTGTAAATCACCGAATTCATTGAATGATCAAGTAGAAAATATTGAAAAAAACCTTAATTTATGGAAGATTACTAATTTTTCCTTGCGATGAAACTTTTTTTTGGTTGCTCCTACTTGGGTGTATTAGTTACAGCCAACTGACAGATTTAACATTTTATCAAACTTTTTTTTCGTTTCGCGTTGTATTCGCGTAGCAAAACAAGCAAAGTGCGGTCCACCAAAAAAACATTTAAAATTCCTGATTCACTGTTATGATGGTCATAACTTCTTGATAATTTATTCTAAACACATTGACAATAACTTTAAACCCAAATACTGGCACCTTGGCCTCGTCAAAATTTAATTACAAGGAGTTTTCTGTAGGGGGGCTGAAGTTGGGTGAGAGGCTGAAGTTAGGTCAACTTGCCCTATACCCATTTTCAGGTTTCTACAAGCATTCCTTCCCTGTTTTTCTAAAAAATTTCAGTCAATTTTCGGGATGTCCAATTTTCAAAAAATCATATCTTGAAATGTATTCATGAAATCTCCACGAGACGCCTTTCTGCACTGGAGACTTTGTCAAGGTATCTTAGAAAAAATCAACAGGTCCCAGTTATGCGTAGGTTCTCAGAAACCTGCGCCGGAATTTTTTTTTATATTTTGCTCTTAACTCATAAGTGTCATGAAATTTGATCATGAAATTTCGTGAGCAGTAGCGCGCAATGGAGTTGCATATTACCCTTCACTTGTAAACCAATATCTCTAATAGTTTTGAAGTAATCGCAGTTTTCCTGAGCTGAATAATAATAATAAGAACTAGAGAAGACGGTAATTGTCATCACGGACAATTACAAAGAATTTACCTTTACTTTTAATTACACTTTGCCTGTAAATTGACAGACAAATGGACTTTACCTTTACTTTTAACTAGGCGTGTAAACAGACAAACAAATGAACAGACAGACAAATGGGCTAAACTTTGCCTGTAAACAGACAGCTGAATGGACGGATGGCCAGATGGATGAAACCGACGGACTGACAGGCACATGCGGACTCTGACTCCTCACCCTGACTCCGACTTCGAATCCGACTCTTAATCCTGGTCACCTTCCTGATCAGATCTACAATTCAGACTACTGACTCTCAGTCCTGACACTGACTCTTTTCTCTTATGACTGACTCAGCTTATGACTGACTCAGCGTCCTGACTCAGAGTCCTGACTCAGAGTCCTGACTCAGAGTCCTGACTCAGAGTCCTGACTCAGAGTCCTGACTCAGAGTCCTGACTCAGAGTCCTGACTCAGAGTCCTGACTCATAGGCCTGACTCAGATTCCTGACTTAGAGGCCTGACTCAGACACCTGACTCAGAGTCCTGACTCCAACTCCGGACTCAAGAGTCCTGACTCCGAGTCCTTACTCAGAGTAATGGTTCCGAGTCCTGACTCAGAGTCCTGACTCCGAATCCTGACTCAGGGTCCTAACTCAGAGGTCTGACTCCGAGGCCTGACTCCGAATCCTGCCTCAGATCCTGACTCAGCGTGTCCTGACTCAGCTTGTCCTGAATCTGCGTGTCCTGACTCAGCGGCCTGACTCAGCGTGTCCTGACTCAGCGGCCTGACTCATACTCGAGACTCATACTCGAGACTCATACTCGAGACTCATACTCGAGACTCATACTCGAGACTCATAGTCGAGACTCATAGTCGAGACTCATAGTCGAAACTCATGGTCGAGACTCAGAGTCCTAACTCTGAGTCCTGACCTAGGGTCCTGACTCAGGGACCTGACTCACAGACCTGACGCACAGACCTGACTCACAGACCTGACTCAAAGACCTGACTCACAGACCTGACTCAGATTCCTGACTCCGAGTCCTGATTCCGAGGCCTGACTCCGAGTCCTGACTCCAAGTCCTGATCCCGAGTCCTGACTCAGTGGCCTGACTCATAGTCGAGACTCAGAGTCAATACTCATAGTCAAGACTAAGAGTCCTGACTCAGAGTTCTGACTCAGAGTCCTTGCTCAGAGTCCTGACCTAGGGTCCTGACTCAGTGACTTGACTCAGAGACCTGACTCACAGACCTGATTAAGATTCTTGACTCCGAGCCATATCTCCGAGACATGACTCCGAGTCCTAAGTATGAGTCCTGACTCCGAGGCCTGACTCCGAGGCCTGACTCCGAATCCTGACTCGGAGTCCTGACTCCGAGTCCTGACTCCGAGTCCTGACTCCGAGTCCTGACTCAGCTGCCTGGCTCATAGTTGAGACTCATAATCATTAGTCATAGTCGAGACTCAGAGTCCTGACTCAAAGTCCTGACTCAGAGTCCTGACTCTGAGTCCTGACTCAGCGTGTCCTGACTCAGCGTGTCCTGACTCAGCATGTCCTGACTCAGCGGCCTGACTCAGCGTGTTCTGACTCAGCGGCCTGACTCATACACAAGACTCATACTCGAGACTCATACTCGAGACTCATACTAGAGACTCATAGTCGAGACTCATAGTCGAGACTCAGAGTCCTAACTCTGAGTCCTGACTCAAGAGTCCTGACCTAGGGTCCTGACTCAGGGACCTGACTCACAGACCTGACTCACAGACCTGACTCACAAACCTGACTCATACACCTGCCTCAGATTCCTGACTGAGTCATGATTTCTAGTCATGACTCCTAGGCCTGACTCTGAGTCCTGACTCCGAGTCCTGACTCAGCAGCCTGACTCATAGTCGAGACTCATAGTCAATACTCATAGTCGAGACTCAGAGTCTAGACTCTGAGTTCTGACTCAGAGTCCTGACTTCTCACTCAGAGTCCTAACGTAGAGTCCTGACTCAGCAGCCTGACTCATAGTCGAGACTCATAATCAATACTCATAGTCGAGACTCAGAGTTATGACTCAGAGTCCTGACTCAGAGTCCTGACTCAGAGTATTGATTCCAAGTTCTGACTCAGAGTCCTGACTCTGAGTCTGACTCAGGGTACTGACTCAGAGGTCTGACTCTGAGGCCTGCCTCCGAGTCCTGACCAAGGGTCCTGACTCAAGGACCTGACTCACAGACCGGTCTCACAGACCTGACTCACAGACCTGACTCAGATTCCTGACTCCGACTCATGACTCCTAGTCCTGATTCCGAGGCCTGACTCCGAGGCCTGACTCCAAGTCCTGACTCCAAGTCCTGATCCCGAGTCCTGACTCAGCGGCCTGACTCATAGTCGAGACTCAGAGTCAATACTCATAGTCGAGACTCAGAGTCCTGACTCAGAGTTCTGACTCAGAGCCTGACTCGCAGACCTGACTCACAGATCTGACTCACAGACCTGACTCAGAGTCCTTGCTCAGAGTCCTGACCTAGGGTCCTGACTCAGTGACCTGACTCACAGACCTGACTCACAGACCTGACTTAGATTCCTGACTCTGAGTCATGACTCCGAGCCATGACTCCGAGTCCTAACTCCGAGGCCTGACTCCGAGGCATGACTCCGAGGCCTGACTCCAAGGCCTGACTCCGAATCCTGGCTCCGAGTCCTGGCTCCGAGTCCTGACTCAGCTGCCTGGCTCATAGTTGAGACTCATAGTCATTAGTCATAGTCGAGACTCAGAGTCCTGACTCAGAGTCCTGACTAAGAGTAATGACTCAGAGTCCTGACTTAGAGTCCTGACTCAGGGACCTGCCTCAGAGTCCAGACTCAGGGTCCTGACTCGCAGACCTGACTCACAGACCTGACTCACAGACCTGACTCAGAGTCCTGACCTAGGGTCCTGACTCAGGGACCTGACTCAGAGACCTGACTCAGGGTCCGGGCTCAGGGTCCTGACTACAACTCCTGTCCCCAACTCCACTCAGTCATTTGAGACTTAGTCAGTAGCATACACTGGCCCCTTCACCTGAAACGGCCAGAACAGCTTTCCAAATATGGTTAATGTATGCTAATATATGCGGCCAGCCTGCGTTGGAGTGTGAAACTGTCTCACCTGCATCATGTAAAAATGAATTTTTGGTTGACAATTTCTTCATTTTTATGACCTTTTGACCTTTGTTGCTTCGAGTTGACTGTACCTACAGACTTGTCATTTGCCACAACTGACCACAAGTATTTGGTCAAGCTTGTCAATGAAAATAGAAAAAATGGGAACTTTCCTTGCTAGTTAAAAAAAATCATTTGTGAAAACGATCAATTTTCATTTCATCTTTGACCTCAAATTTGACCCTGCGGAAATTGTCACAGGTGAAAATTAATGTGCTCATGTGTTGCCAGTATGTGATCTAGGGGAGTCATTTAATTTACAGAAAGCTGTAGGAGTAATATTTCCCACTCAAATTAAATCATTTATGCAAAACATCCGGTGCATTACCAAGGGGCACTTTTCACAATTTTTGAAAAATTTATTTGAAGACCTTGAACAAACTGCATTGGGGGCTTTTGATAACCGAATTATTGACTAGTAGCCCCTAGACTTTGAAGAGGATTGGTTGAAAAAAACATAATTTTCAGAATTTTTGGCAAATTGTACTTTTGAAACTTTAATGGCTCATATCACCTTCAAATATCACCTTTTTGTCTAATATTTTGGTCAATATAGTTTTTTTGAGTAAAGTTAAGGGTAGTTCATTATACATTTTGATCACCTCAGACTACTCCTTCATGGAGATTTTGCAATTCCACCTAAATTTTGAACACTCGATTTTGAAAAATGACCATATTTCAAAAAGTATTAAACCAATTCAAACCATTTGTTGAATGTGCACTGGCCCCAGATACTGACCAACTTCTGCCACCATCACCATCTTCCTATCTATTACGTAACTTGAGAAACCTGCGCAACACTAAAAACTGCTCAAGTGCAACAGCCCTTTACCCGCTAGACCAATTGTCAAAAGACATCTCCCAACACATTGACAATTACTTTTTGTCACAAGATTTTGACTCATGACTCATTATCTCAAATAGTTTTTGAGTTATGAGCCTTTAAAGTTTACTCATTTTCGACTTTGAGCAGGTCTGTGAAAAAGACAACTGTGAAAATGACATCAAATGACCCAATTACGCAATACCCGACAACTGACGAACCTTTTGACAATGTTTCATGAACGTACAACCATTTTGAAATAAGAATAATAACTAGTATAACTGATATTGCCGTACGGCAATATCGGATAATCCCCCGCGCCCCCCCTGTCTCCCCTTCCCTGCTTACTCTCCCCTTCCAATTCATGTCCTTCATGATGAATTCTTAAAAGCACGTATGAAAGCTGCAATGTTGTTGGAGCATATGCTTATCAAATATCTTGACTGCCACACACACCTGTGCTGGCCAAGCGTACCACCCTGCAAGCAGTGCATGTTGAGTAAACCCTAACCCTAACCCTAATGGCTTGCTGCAGGCAAACCATAAGAGTTGGGGAGATGTGCCTACATGGAAAAATCAGGCAATAAATTAGGAACATGTCATTGCATTTTCATCTGATTTGAAACATAAATGCAGGAGTTATAGTGGCTTATATAAAATCATCTATGTAAAATTGGCTATTACTATGAGCTGTATGGCCTTGGAGGACAGTAAAGGCGATAATTTTAAGCATCTTTTGGTATTAATTTCATGAAATTTGAATAACCGGAAGCTGAGCAATTTATATTTGAAGTTTGAAAATTAAAAAAATTCTCTAGGACAAACTATTTAATGTAGGTAATTTATGTTCGGGGACAATATGGAGGGCTGATATGGGTAGCCCACATAAAATAATGATGGACATGCATGAAGAATTACATTGACTTTTTGAGCCGAAAAGTTTTTTTGGGCCTAAAAAGTGACATGAAATTTTCAATGTCCGACGCGATTCTACGCCGCGCGCCTGACACTATTATGCTATACACCATTGGAAAGCTGAGAAACAGACCTTTCTTGTGATATGTAAAACTAGTCTGTAGCTGCAATAGGGACTGAGCTATGGCCACTTGAAGTTTGAGTTTTTGTGCGTCCGTAGCGCACAGACCGTTTGTCCGAGCGGTTCGTAACTTTGTGAAGTTGGTACACTAGGCTAGGTCTGTAAGCACGCCCATTTTCAGCTTTCTACGAGCATTCCTTCCCTGTTTTTCAGAAAAATTTTGGCCAGTTTTCGGGATGTCTATTTTTCAAAAAATCATATCTTGAAATGTGTTCATGAAATCTCCACGAGACGCCTTTCTGCACTGGAGACTTTGTCAAGGTATCTTAGAAAAAATCAACAGGTCTCAGTTATGCTTAGGTTCTGAGAAACCTGCGCCGGAAATTTTTTTTATATTTTCCTCATAACTCATAAGTGTCATGAAATTTGATCATGAAATTTCGTGTAAAGTAGCACGCAATGGAGTTGTATATTACCCTTGACTTGTAAAACAGCATCTTTAATAGTTTTGCAGTAATCACAGTTTTCCTGAGCTGAATAATAATAATAATAACTAGTATAACTGATATTGCCGTACGGCAATATCGGATAATCCCCCGCGCCCCCCCTGTCTCCCCTTGCCTGCTTACTCCCTCCTTCCGGTTCATGTCCTACATGATGAATTCTTAAAACCATACATGTATGAACGTAGTAAACTTGTTGATGGATATGCCTATGAAATGTCCTGGAAGCCAGACACGCATGTGGTGGCCAAGTGTACCACCCTGCAGGCAATGTATGTTGAGTAAACCCTGACCGTAATGGCTTGTTGCAGGCATAGCAGAGGAGTTACGAGGTTGTGCACATTAACTTAGTAGGTGTAATTGAGTATATCAAAGCATACATGTAAAATAGGTTATTAGTATCAGGAGTAGGGCCTTGTAGAGCAGAGAAGGTCGTAATTTTACTCAGCTGCTTGTGTTAATTTCATAAAATTCGTATCAGTAGAAGCCGAGCAATATAAAGTTAAAATGTGAAATTTAAAAATATTCTCTAGGAAAAGGAATTGGATGTAGGCGAATTTCCTTTGAGGACAGTATGTAGGCCTAACCAGGGTATATTGAAAAAATTATTCATGGAAATCCGAGAAGAACTTCATTGATTTTTTAGGCAAAAACGTTTTGATAGGCGCAAAAAGTGACATGAAATTTTCAATGTCTGACGCGATTCTACGCCGCGCGTCTGAGACTAATATGCTATACACCATTGGAAAGCTAACAAACAGACCTTTCTTGTGATATGTCATACTTTGCTGTAGCTCAAATAGGGACCGAGATATGAGCACTTGGAAATTGGGTTTTTGGACGTCCGTAGCGCCGAGACCGTTTGTGCGAGCGGTCCGTAACTTTGTGAAGTTTGTACACTAGGGTACATCTGTAAGTGTACCCATTCTCAGCTTTCTACGAGCATTCCTTCCCTGTTTTCCAGAAAAATATTAGAAAATTTTCATGACATCCAATTTTGAAAAATTCATATCTTTAAACATATTCATGAAATTTCCATGAGACGCCTTTCTGCACTGGAAACTTTGTCAAGGTATGTTACAAAAAATCAGGAAAGCTCAATTTGCCTTTGTTCTCCTGGAAACGTTGCCAGAAATTTATTTTTTATTTTCTCAATAAGGCATTAGTGTCATGAAATTTGATCAAGAAATTTCACAGGAAGGAGCACGCAACGGAGACACATACTGTCTTTCAAGTTTCAGGACATTATCTTTAATAGTTTTGTTATAATCACAGTTTTCCTGAGCTCCATAATAATAAGAATAAGAAGAAGAAGAATAATAAAAGGTAATCGTAGAATATCAATATAATCCCCCGCCGCTTCGCGAGCGGGGGATTATAACTAGTATAACTGATATTGCCGTACGGCAATATCGGATAATCCCCCGCGCCCCCCCTGTCTCCCTTGCCCTGCTTACTCCCTTCAACCAGTTCATGGCCTTCATGATGAATTCTTGAAGAGGCACATATATTGAAATCAGACATCACTTGGCATGGAGACCTGTGTTTGGTGCCCAGCGGTACCACCCTCAAAGCAATACATTTGCAGTGGATGGTAGGTGAAACCCTAACCCTAATGGTTTATTGTAGACAAACCATGCAAGTTATGGAGCTGTGCTTACATGCAAAAATAGAGCAAAAAATTAGGAACATGACATATCAGTTTGAATTGATTTTGATAAATAACGGATGAGTTATAATAGAATATATGAAATCATTTATTTGAAATTGGCTATTATGGAGAGGTGTATTTCCTTGGAGGACAGTAAAGGCCATAATTTTACGCATCTTTTGGTATTAATTTCATGAAATTTGAATAACCAGAAGCGGAGCAATGTACATTTCAATTTTGAAATTCAAAAAATTCTCCAGGAAAAACTATTTGATGTAGGTAATTGATCTTCGGGGACAATATGGAGGGCTGATATGGGTATCCCACATAAAATATTCATGGACGTGCATGAAGAATTTCATAGACTTTTTGAGCCGAAAAGGTTTTTTAGGTGCAAAAAGTGACATGAAATTTTCAATGTCCGACGCGATTCTACGTCGGGCGTCTGACACTATAATACTATACACCTTTGGAAAGCTGAGAAACAGACCTTTCTTGTGATATGTGATACTTTGCTGTAGCTCAAATAGGGACCGAGATATGAGCACTTGAAAATTGAGTTTTTGGATGTCCGTAGCGCCGAGACCGTTTGTCCGAGCGGTCCGTAACTTTGTGAAGTTGGTACACTAGGGTAGGTCTGTAAGTGTACCCAATTTCAGCTTTCTACGAGCATTCCTTCCCTGTTTTCCAGAAAAATTTTAGAAAATTTTCATGACATCCAATTTTGAAAAATTCATATCTCTGAAACTATTCATGAAATTTCCATGAGACGCCTTTCTGCACTGGAAACTTTGTCAAGGTATCTTACAAAAAATCAGCAAAGGCCAATTTTCTTTTGTTCTCCTGGAAACGCTGCCAGAAATAGATTTTTTATTTTTTCAATAACACGTTAGTATCATGAAATTTGATCAAGAAATTTCACTGGAAGTAGCACCCAACAGAGTCACATATTGTGTTTGAGGTTTCAGGATGTTATCTCTAATAGTTTTGCAGTAATCTCAGTTTTCCTGAGCTGAATAATAATAAGAATAATAATAAGAATAATAAGAATAACTAGTATAACTGATATTGCCGTACGGCAATATCGGATAATCCCCCGCGCCCCCCCTGTCTCCCTTGCCCTGCTTACTCCCTTCAACCAGTTCATGGCCTTCATGATGAATTCTTGAAGAGGCTGATATATTGAAATGAGACATCGCTTGGCATGGAGACCTGTGTTTGGTGCCCAGCGGTACAACCCTCAAAGCAATACATTTGCAGTGAATGGTAGGTGAAACCCTAACCCTAATGGGTTATTGTAGACAAACCATGCAAGTTATGGAGCTGTGCTTACATACAAAAATAGAGGAAAAAATTAGGAACATGAAGAATCAGTTTTAATTGATTTTGATAAATAATGAATGAGTTATAATTGAATATATAAAATGTTATATGTAAAATTGGTTAAAGGTAAGAGGAAGATATCCCTGTAGCTTGCTAGAGGGCGTAATTTTACACATTTTTTGGTGTTAATTTCATGAGATTTGAACGATTATAACCAGAGCAATTTATATTTCAATTTTGAAATTACAACAATTCTCTAGGAAAAAGTATTTGATTTAGGCAAATTTCCTTTTGGCACAATATGGAGGCCCAACCTGGGTAGCCCGCATAAATTATTGATGAACATCCATGAAGTTCTTCATGCACTTTTTGAGGGAAAACGTTTTGATAGGCCCAAAAAATGACATAAAATTTTCAATGTCTGACGCGATTCTACGCCGAGCGTGTGACACTATAATGCTATACATCATTGGAAAGCTGACAAACAGACCTTTCTTGTGATATGTGAAACTAGTCTGTAGCTGCGATAGGGACCGAGATATGGCCACTTGAAGTTTGAGTTTTTGTACGTCCGTAGCTCCAAGACCGTTTGTCCGAGCGATCCGTAACTTTGTGAAGTTGGTACACTAGAGTAGGTCTGTAAGTATACCCATTTTCAGCTTTCTACAAGCATTCCTTCCCTGTTTTTTTAAAAAAATTCAGTCAATTTTCGGGATGTCCAATTTTCAAAAAATCATATCTTGAAATGTATTCATGAAATCTCCACGAGACGCCTTTCTGCACTGGAGACTTTGTCAAGGTATCTTAGAAAAAATCAGCAGGTCCCAGTTATGCGTAGTTTCTCAGAAACCTGCGCCGGAAATTTTTTATATATTTTGATCATAACTCATAAGTGTCATGAAATTTGATCATGAAATTTCGTAAGCAGTAGCGCGCAATGGAGTTGCATATCACACTTCACTTGTAAACCAATATCTCTAATCGTTTTGAAGTAATCTCAGTTTTCCTGAGCTGAATAATAATAAGAATAAGAATAATAATAAGAATAATAATAATAATAATAATAAAACGAACAATATCAATATAATCCCCCGCTCGCGGCGGGGGATTATAACTAGAGAATAATTAAAATTGCACAGCAATTTTAAGATATGAATTCCCCTCCCCCGTATTCCCTCCCTCTTTACCCCCCCCCCCTTCCTTTCCTTTCCTTCCCTTCCATTCCCTTGCTTTGCACTCAACCCTCTTGCATGCCCTTCCATTCCATGCCCTCATCTGTATTCCATGGCCAGGCCTGTTTGGACGCTATGTAGTCCATGGAAGTGTAGAGTTGGACAGATTCATATAGCGCTTAGCTAGAGTTGATACCACCCTGAAAGCAATACAATTGGACTGAAGCGTAAGTCTAACTTTGATGAAACCCTAACCCTAATGATTTGTTATGGACAAACCATAAGAGGTAGGAAGATGTGCTTACATACATACAGAGGGCAAGCAGTCAGCAACATGTCAAATTAGTTTAAAGTGATTTGCAGCAGTATTTGACAAGTTATAATTTAATTATAAATTTAATGGAAAAAATATGAGGTTATTTGCAAACAATAGGGCAACAAATAAGCAACATATCATATCAATTTTAAGTGATTTGAAACATTATTGGAAGAGTTTAAATAGGATAAAAAAATTCAAGGTAGGAACATGTGCTTATATGGAAAAATAAGGCAAAAAATTAGCAATAAGTCAAATTATTCTTAATTGATTTTAATGAATACTTAATGAGTTTTAATTGGATATATGAAATTGCTAATGTAAAAATGGCTATCAGCAAGAGGTTTATGCCCTTGGAGAACATAAAAGGCCATAATTTTATGCAGTTTTTGGTGTTAAGTACATGAAATTTGAATGAGTAGAAGCTGAGGAATCTACATTTCAATTTTGAAATTAAAAAAATTCTCAAGGAAAAAGTACTTGAAGTAGAAAATTGAGCTTCAATGGTAAAATAAACCCAAAAATTAGCAATATATCAAATTAGTTGTAATTGATTTTTAATGAATACTTATTGAGTTATTATTGAATATGTAAAATCATACATGTAAAATTGGCTATTGCTAACAGCTATAAGCCCTTGTAGCACACAAAAGGCCATAATTTTACGCATTTTTTGGTGCTAATTTCATGAAATTTGAATGAGTAGAAGCTGAGCAATTTACATTGCAATTTTGAAATTCAAAAAATTCTCAAGGAAAAAGTACTTGAAGTAGAAATTTTTCCTTTGGAGACATCATGCAGGCTCATAGTGGGTACCTGTAAAAAAATATTCAGGAACATCCATGAAGAGCTTCATAGTTTTTTTGGGCCCAAAAGTTTTGATGAGCCCAAAAACAGACATGAAATTTTCAATGTCTTACGCGAGATATAAAAACTTCCTTAAAAGGTAAAATGCTATATATCATCTGAAAGAGGAGAAACTGAACTTTCTGATGGTGTTTTTATTTTTTCTGTAGCTTGAATAGCAACCGAGATATCGGCAATTGAATATTGAGTTTTTGTGCGGCCATAGCGCCGATACCGTTCACGCGATGACAACAAAATTTTGTGGGATTGTTAGACTAGGGTAGGGCTGCATGCACATACAAATTCAGCTTGATCTGAGTATTCCTTCCTTGTTTTCTGAAGGTTGAAATTCCTTTTTTCGGAATTCCGTTTTTTCAAAAATCATAACTTGGAATTTTTTCAACGTAATTCCGTCAGGCTCCTTTCTGCACTGGATAAGTGTCTGAGGTATTTTGAAAAAAATTCCCATGTCTTTATCTGTCTTAGTTTCTGAGAAACGGTGAATACAATATAAAAAAAAATTTCTGGAATTACGTCTCACTGAAAAGTAATTTCACCATGTAATTACCTCTGATGATAGTGTTTCTGTCAATCTGTAAGGAAGTTCTGTCCATTTTGTTTTATTCTGATCACTGTTCTCATAATCTGCCTTTCAAAAAAATTTTTTGAGGGCCGTAGTAAAATAATAATAATAACTAGTATACTAAATTGCACAGCAATTTAAAGGAAGAACTTCCCTTCCTTCGCAATCCCTTCCCTTCCCTTCCAATTCCTACCCTTCAAATTCCTTCCTTCCCCTTCCATTCCCTTGCCTTCCATCCTGAAGCTGTTTCATTTGGTAAAAAGGGAAATCTTGCTGTTACAAGATGTTTGCGTGCAATAAGCCATGTAGCATACAGTCAGATATATTGAAATGACACATCGCTTGGCATGGAGACCAGTGTGTAGTGGCCGGTGGTACCACCCTCAAAGCAATACATTTGGGTGAATGGTAGGTAAAACCCTAACCCTAATGGCTTGTTGTGGACAAACCATCAGAGTTATGGAGCTGTGCCTACATGCAAAAATAGAGCAAAAAATTAGGAATGTGTCAAATTAGTTTTAATTGATTTTGATAAATAATTAACGAGTTATAATTGAATATATAAAATGATAGATGTAAAATTAGTTAAAGGTAAAAGGAAGATATCCTTGTAGCACACTAGAGGGCATAATTTTATGCATTTTTTGGCGTTAATTTCATGAGATTTGAACAATTAGAAACACAGCAATTTACGTTTCAATTTTGATATTAAAAAAATTCTCTAGGAAAAACTATTTGATGTATGCAAATTTCCTTTTGGTTCAATATGGAGGTCCAACCTGGGTATCCTACATAAATTATTCATGAACATTCATGTAGTTTTTCATACACTTTTTTACAAAAAACTTTTTGTTCGGCCCAAAAAGTGACATAAAATTTTCAATGTCCACCGCGATTCTAAACCGGACGTCGCACAGGATATTGCTATACACCACTGGAAAGCTGACATTCTGAGCTTTCCAAAAATGTCCCTGGTTTGTTTCTAGGACCAATATTAAGGGAGATACGGCCGCTCAAATGTTCGACTTTTGAGGCCCTGTGGCACCAAAAGTATTGGACCTGGGATGCCATACTTTTGCATAAACACTATACCGTGGTAGTACTAACAATTCCTGTAAGGACATAAAAATCTGACATTTCAATCATGGTTTTTCATGACATCACCCCTCGAAATTCCGGTTTGCTCGAATTTTGAACTTTTTTTTCTCCATAACTATTCATCCTATTACCACTAGGCTCCTTTCCGCACTGCATATTCTATTACAGATTAACATGAAAAAATTTCATGTAATTCTGACTGACAGTTTTCCCAAAACCGGAATCGGAAATTTTTGGTCAAGATTGCCTGTAATTCCTATGTCAAACGGAATTCCGATGCGTAATTCCCAGCACAGAAGGAATTTTACACTGTCAAATTAGTGTTTTCCTTTTTATGTGGAAATAATAATTTGGTCAGAAGTTATTTAACATTTAAGGAATGACCAAAATGTGGCGGAAGAAGAATAATAATAAGAACTAGTATACTAAATTGCACAGCAATTTAAAGGAAGAACTTCCCTTCCCTTCCTATCCCTTCCCTTCCCTTCCAATCCTAGCTCTCCCTTTCTCTTCCAGTTCCTTGCATTCATTTGCCTTCCAGAGCTTAGCATGTTTTGATTCGGCAGTGACTATCATTGCTCCTACTTTGAAATGCTTGCCACCGTGCATGGAAGTAGAACAACAGGCATACATATGTACTTAGTGATATATCACTTGGCATGGATGCAAACCTTTTGTGGCCAGAGGTACCACCCTGAAAGCAATACACTTTCATGAAACCCTAACCCTAATGACTTCCTACAGGCAAACCATAAAAGCTAGGAAAAGGTGCTTGTATACATAAATAGGGCACACACTCAGCACCATATCACATCAGTTTTAACTGACTCGAAGCATAAATGGATGAGTTATAATTGAAAACACCAAAAAATTCATGTAAAATTGCCTGTTGTTCTGACATGCATGGTTACATTAAATGAAATGAAGACCATGATTTTACACATCCTTTAACGTTGTTTTGGTGAAATTTGAGTCATTAGGAAACAAGTTATTGGCATTTGAATTTTGAAATTGAAAAAAATTCTCTAGGAAAAACTATTTGATGGAGGTAAATTTCCTTCGGCCACATTATAGGGGTCTAGGCCAGGTACGAGTAAAAAAATATTCATGAACATCCATGAAGATCTTCATTGGTTTTTGTAGCCTAATGTGTTTTGATCGGGCCAAAAAGTGACATGAAATTTTCACTGTTAAGCGAAATTTTCCCTCGGACGTCCAAGGGTATATTGCTATATACCATTGGAAAGCTAACATTCTGAGCTTTCCAAAAATGGTTTTCTTTTCCATCTTGGTGTAATATTAAGGGAGTTACAGACCTTCAAAAGTTGCACTTTTGAGGCCTTGTGGCACCAAAAGTATTGGACCTGGGGTCCCATACTTTTGCATAGACAGTGTACCCAAGTAGTACTACTCATTTCCTGAAGAACATGAAAATCTGATAATTGCATCATGGTTTTTCATGACATGAACCCTGGAAATTTCGTTTTGCCGTGACTTCGAAATTTTTTATCTCAAGACCTATCAAGCCGATTACCACTAGGCTCCTTTCTGCACTGCGCATTTCTTTGTAGTATATGAGGAAAAAATTTCATGCCAAAAAAACCAACAGTTTCTTCAAAACCGAACGCAGAAATTTTTCATAGAAAATCGCTGTAATTCCCATGTAGTGCGGAATTCCCATGCGTAATTCCCACCATTGAAGAAGTTTTGTGCTGTGTCTATGCTGTTATACTTTCATGGGGAT
Source organism: Platynereis dumerilii (assembly GCA_026936325.1). Taxonomy (NCBI): domain Eukaryota; kingdom Metazoa; phylum Annelida; class Polychaeta; order Phyllodocida; family Nereididae; genus Platynereis; species Platynereis dumerilii. Next base: position 9,972,970 of record JAPTHN010000021.1, read on the forward strand.
ACATTCTATAGTTTGTCAGTTATGCAACATTTAAGAAATGGCCAAAAGTGGGAAGAAAAATAATAATAATAATAATAAGAATACGTACAATATCAATAAGAACTTCCCTACGGGAAGTTCTTAATAATAAAGACGTACAATATCAATAAGAACTTCCCTACGGGAAGTTCTTAATAATAACAAAATCAGCAATAACAAGATGAATTCCCCTACGGGGAATTCATAATAATAATAATAAAACGAACAATATCAATATAATCCCCCGCTCGCGGCGGGGGATTATAACTAGTATACTAAATTGCACAGCAATTTAAAGGAAGAACTTCCCTTCCCTTCCTATCCCTTCCCTTCCTTGCAATCCCTTCCCTGCCCTGCTATTCTAGTTCCTTGCATTCCTTTCCTTTCCATTGCTTAATAGTTTGTTATGTTATCCTGGAGCGAAACATCAATGCTGCTTTTACCTTGCCTGCAATAGTCCATGGAACTGCACAAACAGGCACACATACTCATATATATCGCTTGGCATGGAGCCAGGCCTTTGGTGGGCGATGGTACCATCCTGAAAGCAATACTTTGATGAAACCCTAACCCTAATGATTTGTTACGGACAAACCATAAGAGCTAGGAAGATGTGCTTACATACACACAGAGGGCAAGCAGTCAGCAACATGTCAAATTAGTTTTAAGTGATTTGCAGCAGTATTTCACAAGTTATAATTTAATTATAAATTTAATGGGAGGCAGTTGTGGTTATTTGCAAACAATAGGGCAACAAATTAGCAACATATCATATCATTTTGAAGTGATTTGAAACATTATTTGAAGAGTTTAAATAGGAAAAAGAAATTCATGGTAGGGAGATGTGCTTACATGGAAAAATAGAGGAAAAAATTAGGAATATGTAAAATTAGTTTTAATTGATTTTAATGAATACTTAATGAGTTATCATTGAATATGTGAAATTGCTAATGTAAAATTGGCTATAAGTGAGAGGCATATGCCCTTGGAGGTCATAAAAGGGCTTAATTTTACGCATTTTTTGGTGTTAATTTCATGAAATTTGAATCAGTAGAAGCTGAGCAATGTACACTTGAATTTTGAAATGAAAAAAATTTTCAAGGAAAAAGTATTTGAAGTAGAACAATGTCCTTTGGAGGCAATATGCAAGCCCACAATGGGTACCCAACAAAAAATATACATGAACATCCATGAAGAACTTCATAGTTTTTTTGGGCAAAATAGGTTTTGACAGGGCAAAAAATGACATAAAATTTTCAATGTCTACCGCGATTCTAAACCGGACATCCTAGAGGATATTGCTATATACCACTGGAAAGCTGACATTCTGAGCTTTCCAAAAATGTCCCTGGTTTCTTTCTAGGACCAATATTAAGGGAGATACAGTCCATCAAATGTTCGACTTTTGAGGCCCTGTGGCAGGAAAAGTATTGGACCAAGGATGCCATACTTTTGCATAGACACTATACCCTGGTAGTACTAACAATTCCTGTAAGGACATAAAAATCTGACCTTTCAATCATGGTTTTTCATGACATCACCCCTCGAAATTTCGGTTTTCTCAAATTTTGAACTTTTTTCTCTCCAAAGCTATTCAACCTATTGCCACTAGGCTCCTTTCTGCACTGCATATTCCATCAGACATTAACAGGAAAAATATTCATGACATTTTGACTGACAGTTTTCTCAAAACCGGAATCGGAAATTTTTTGTGAAGATTGCCTGTAATTTCTATTTCAAACGGAATTCCGATGCGTAATTCCCAGCATAGAAGGAATTTTATAGTGTCTTAATGCTGTATAGGTGCTAAATGACATATATCTTCTAGTAAAGAAGTTATTCAACATTTAAAAAAGTCAAAAAGTTGGAAGAATAAGAATAAAGAATAAGAATACGTACAATATCAAGAAGAACTTCCCTACGGGAAGTTCTTAATGATATTAATGACAATGATGTCAATTGCTTTCTTGGATATAAATGCTCATTATTCAATTGCAAAACTGACTTCTTTGCTCAATGACGGCCATGATGTTTTGATTGAAACACTGCTATGCCCTGCAGCGCCACATTGTGCACACACGCGCTTATGGTCTTGATGTAAGTTCTGATATTGTTCGGTGTAAACATAAAGTAAAAACTGCATTCAAAATGAAGTAATTCTAAAATTGACCTCACTTTTCCTGGTGTAATCAAACTTTTGGAAGGCAGTGTTTCTTCTCAATTCCAGGAAGGAAGGAGTTGAATACATCGCACTTTCAGAAGGAGGCAGTGGAACTCACCAATATCCCAGGTATGGTTGTTATACCACATAGATTGGGCTTAAAAACGTTTACAAATTTACACAAAAGAAGGTGATGGTGTGTTTAACTAATTAGTGTTGATTTTTTTTAAAATCAGGTTTAGGATCTGTTAAACATACATGTGCATGTGCTATATTATCTCGACTGTAACCTATATATTTGGCAGGCTTGAGTTGTATATCAATGTACCTGTGTCTGCATCAATTCAGTGTTTTTGCACATCATTGTTATTAGCATAAAAAGTTGATGTTGTTCTCAATAGTTCCATGTCACAATTTGACCCAAATCGTTGTTTATGTGTATCTGTCTGTCAGTCCGTTGTGTTGCATCAAGACTTTAGGTCTGTTTATCGGTTAGTTAACAAACTAAAAACAGGGGGTCATACACGAAAGATGCAGAACTTTTAATAAAATATCTATGTACATGCATAATCATGTTATAACTGCAAATAATCATATTGGTCAAATAAACTACATCGGTGTTACCGCCTGTTTGTGTAAAATCAGACACCACATGTTACTCAACTTGGTAGGACTTATCAAGAGCTGGAATGGCTTTCATCGGGGCCGCTCTGCAAAGGTTAGGATTGAGGACGGGGGTGAGAGGTGTAGCACTCTAGCCCTCCCCCCCCCCAAATCTCTCAATTCTAATTCTTTTAGGGTCCAAGTCGGAAACATATCAGCAACACATTGAGTGTCCCAGTTGAGTTCCATCTTGGCAAATATGCGATTTTCAGAAAGATTCATACAGCAGATACAGCAAAAGGATCACATAAAATTGTATATATATATATATATATATATATAATTTTATTGACATAAAAAAGCATCAAAGAGATACATATTGTATAGATTTACAGACATGCTGTATTTTATTTGCAGTTCATCATGCATGAGTACATTTAGTATGGTGACACATATATGAATTATTGTCTCTATGGTTTGCTGCAACATATTCTAAAAGCTGTGGTATGTCAATTAAGTGTTAAAATCTGTGAAGATAAGATATGCCACTCAAAGGAAAAATCGACTGCCTTCAATGTGGGAATAAGAAAATCAAATATTCTGTAAATTTAGGCATGTTATTTGCATGAAAGTTTGGAATGAAACTGTCAAAATTCTGTTTCATAATTGCATGTGCTGCTATAATTTTTGTTTTTTCAGAAAAACCCCAGAATTGCTAAGAACACGAGACTCTATATCTGTAATATGGATTGAAAAAGATGAAAGATTCGGAAAAAAAATAGTAGAATTCTTCAAGGATAGAAACAAAGAAGTCTGCCGTGCGGATTTTGAGTCCATATCATTTGTGCAGGTGAAGACCTCTTTTTTAAAAAAACTTTTGTTGTTTCGGGATGTTAGTAAGAACTGGTTATGTTATTAAGTGCAGCAGTTAGGAAATGTAATACTTGCTGTTCCATCTCTTTCTAGGAAGGCCCAAGCTACACAAAATACATTGCCTTGATTTCAACACAATCAATTCAAAACAATGAGTTTTTTGCATTTCTGACATCAGTTATTAGCCGCACTTGTAATGTGAATTACAAATCCACAGTTGTGCTGGTACTCATTCACAAAATAGATTCTCTCAAGCAATTGACAGAAGATCTTCAAGCCTTCCCCATGGTGCATGTCGATTCTGTACTTGACAGAGATTGTCTTCTTGAAATTGACTACAAACTACAAGGTACTTTTCTTGGTTGCTTATTCAGAATGTAGTGATAACGTTATCCATCACACAAAAAGACGCAGACAGACTAAAACTTCAAGTAAAAAAGAAAGATCACAAATTTATCTTTATTCGCACATTATCCTTAATGCTAAAGAATTGTATTCTTTGATTTGGTTAGAATGCAAATTCTAAAGTACTGCTCAGTTACAGTTGCTGTAAATTACTTTTTCAGATTTGAATTGAAAATGGTATTTTAATTGACTTATCTACCAATCCGCCATCCTACTTTATTTGTCGATCAGACTATTTAAATATTTATGAGATGGATGCCTAATATGTTAATAAATTTTTTACACCAAAAACTATTTTAAATGTAGGATAAACGCCAATGAAAATATGAAAATTCGAAAATGACCATATTCGAATATTTTGCAGGGCCTTCATTACGCAGTGCAGGTTCTATTGGTATCGGCAATGTTGGTGTTGGACTAGCATGGAGCCACTTCTTTGGATATTTGGAACCTGTCCTTCAAGGTACAAGGATCTCTTTTGCAATCGATTCTTTATATTAATTAGGGGTGTCATGAAATTTCGATACATCGATATATCGCAATATTTTGCCTTTAGATACACATATCGTATCGAGGGGCATGTACCGAGATACATACTTTATTGAAAAGACCCTTGCAAAAGCGTGCAAAACTATGGAAAACACCCTAACTTAGTCAAATTTTCCAAACATTGCAAATGTGTGTCACTCGTGTCTCACGAAATATGCGCCAAACGAAAAGTTTTTCCACTTTCACAGTGCTGCCTCCTAGTGTTAACTGAAAGTATTGTATTCTGCAAAGCTTTCTGTGGCCTGTGTCATGTATCGTATCTTGTATCGTATCGTGACCTCAGTATCGAGGTATGTATTGTATTGTGGGATAGGTGTATAGCTGAGAACAAGACAAGCAGCTTAAAAAACTGAGGTTTTGCAACTTGCTTAACATAATTCAGTTGCAGCGGACAAAATTTTGCCTCATTTAATGACAGTTTGAAATGGTTATCATCTTTTACAGGTATAGAGGAAAGAATCAGACAGTCTTGGTTATTCGAAGAATACTCTGGATCAATGAGCTTGCGTTTCATTATTGTCATCGCAGCATTTGGAAGAACAAACTATGATCTACATGACGTGGATTCTAGATTTTCATATATTGGCAAATTTGAGGATTTTTCCAAATCAGTAGCATGGCATCCACATCGTCCCAACAGTGCCATTATTTATCAGATAAAAAACGCTCTGGTATTAGATTTTCTATATAAAGAATATAAGAAATATTTTGATTTCATTAAATGTTAACTATTTGATATACATGCCGTAGTTCCATGTTAGATTTGCAAGTGGACCACTTCAAAAATATTTTCTTCTTTTTTCTCAGGAAAAACGGTATTTCTTTTGTGGAGAATATGGATATCATATTTTGTCACTTAGTGGACTGCTGGATTCTGGTAAACTGACGGAAGTGGAGATGTGCAAGCAGCTTGAGGAGTTTGCCAGTGCTCTGCAGTTGATTCTGCAGAAGGCAACCTCTCCTGGAAATGCTTCAAAAAGCTTTATTTACGTTGTCAGAGATATTACAAAGCTTGCGGATGGCCTGTGCCAATACATAACAAAAGGCACACTGCCAGTAGATGCAAGGCCAGTGATCAAAGGTGCTCTGCTATAAATATTTGTTGGACTTTAAATTTTGAATGTTTAAGTTGATCATGATTCCAATTTCATTCATTAAATTATGTTTGTTATCTTTGATTGTATACCAGTGATACTGTTTCAGATGAGCAGTGCATGTGATGAGATAGAAAACATAAAAATAACTATCTGGACAATACGCGGATGTATTTTGTTTGTAGGCCTAATTGATTCCCGAGGGAGGGGGGGGGCAGGCAAAAGGGGGGCAAGGATGGCTACGACGGGAAGTTATGTCACTGTTCTGAATGTGTTTTTTTTTTTAATCAGAGGTGTAATTTGCCTCATTACAGTGGATTGTTATTTCGAAAAGGAAAATTTTTTTCTTGAAATTTGTCAAAACAAAAATCATTAGCATCCATTGCAACTAGCAAGATTTCGGCTAAATTGTGATCATCACTGTGTATTTCCAGAGGAGGGGTTACCAAGTTCAAGAGTGGCACAAGGATTTGCCTTTTACTATTACCACAATCATCTAGAAGTGATTGGACCAAGTGAGTAAAATTTCACCTTGTCTGTATATTCAAGTGCATGTTTCTATCTTACCATTTATTTATTGCCTTCTGGTATTTGCAATGTGTTTGCAATGTATTTGCAATATATTTTCATAATCTATTTCTCATGAAGTAGCACATATGAATAAACACCATGGGTGATTAAGGGCAAATTTCACAAAAATGTGCTCAGGGAGCACCTCAAAATTTCCCATCTTTTTCTTATCTCTCTGCTGCTTCCTGAAGCAAGTAAACAATCTGTGAGCTAAAGAATAAATATCAATAAAATAATCCAAACGTATTCAGCTTTTTGCTATAATTTTTTTATCCCTAATTAGGACAATAATGGATTGTTAAACTTTCTGGTCACCAGGCAAGCTAACTTTGGCACTTTGTAGAATATACAGAAAACCATTTAGCAAAATATAATGATATATCTTGATAAAAAACATTTTTCAAAATTAGGTTGGAACCGTCTGTTATTGCATTTTATAATTAATAAAAATAGACTAATAAAGTAACTCAATTCCATCACAGGTTACTGAGGTTACATTAGCAACTTTTACATGGACATTTTTCAGTGTTCTTGCGACCTATGCCGATTTAAAATGTAATATTCTAAAACTTTACAATGTGTCTTATTTATCTATTTACATCACTAACAACATATAAAACTAGGTGTGGTGCAGTGTAGCTATTTTTTTATTGCTAATGTAACTGCAATTTTGCATCCAACATTTTCATCATGTTACAAAAGCAAAATTTGTCTATGCAAATTATATTATTATCCAACTGTCTCTCAGTCTAATCTGAATGTTGTCTGCTATTTGCTGCCAGTGGCACAGCTAGGGTGTCTCAAGAAGGGGATACACAGTTGCACAATGTTTGTTGGATGGATTCACCCTTCTGGGGCAGGGAGGGAGGATTGATTCGATGATCACTGTATTGAAGTCATGAACAATCCATTTTGTGTGCCCAGGGTTGAGGGGCATATGGAAAGTAGGGTGCCAATGAAATGCATTGAAACTTTTTCGTTTTGATCTTAGGATCACCTGTGCCAAATCTCATGAAAATCAATTGATTTTTAGAGGTTGCTCAATGGCACTGTTGTAATGTAAATCCAATTGGGTTCGGAGTCAAAAATTCACTTGCGGGTTCCAGTAGAGCTTTTTTTCCTAGCGATTTTGAGCTGTAATCACCAAAGATTACGATTACGGAGTCTTAGAGGATTACTGGCTACTTAGAAAAAACAGTGGTAAACAAGCAAACATTGACACAACTTAATATATGATAACTGTGATGATTCGCAATGCAATGGAGCCCAATATCGGCCCCCCGAACCTGACATTTGTTTATTACAGTTTTCTGAGACAATGAGAAACTAAAAATTAAATAGAAGACAACGTTGCTCTGTATTATATATAATTATATATAATATTTATGTACACTCACCAGCAAAAGAAACGCAACACTTGATTTTAGCTCATATTTTTGCAAATACATTTTTTTTGCCAAAACCAAATTGATGGCATTGATTCTATCTTCTACAAGCATAATCCTACCAAAAATCATTCCACTGCGACCATTTCTTGTCTTTATCTGGTTCATTTTATCAAATTTGAGATTTTGCATAAAAAGAGACCTTACATTAAACTTATAACCAAAAGGATGATGTCATTTGAAAGTCTGATTTTTTCTAATCCTGATTTTGCCTTGAATTTTTTTCAAGCATCTCTGAGACATATTGGAAACATCTTGTGAAAATTTCATAAAGATACCACAATTAAAAAAGCATGAAACTCAATCATTTTCATCACTGTGTTTCTAAGTTGGTGAAACGCAAAATTTCAAAAATTTGTGTAAAATCTAAAAATGAAGTTGCAGAAGTGATTTTTCGCCTTTTGGTCTTTTATTAGGCAGACTTTCAAATGACATCATCCTTTTGGTTATAAGTTTAATGTAAGGTCTCTTTTTATGCAAAATCTCAAATTTGATAAAATGAACCAGATAAAGACAAGAAATGGTCGCAGTGGAATGATTTTTGGTAGGATTATGCTTGTAGAAGATAGAATCAATGCCATCAATTTGGTTTTGGCAAAAAAAATGTATTTGCAAAAATATGAGCTAAAATCAAGTGTTGCGTTTCTTTTGCTGGTGAGTGTACATAAATATTATATATAATTATATATAATACAGAGCAACGTTGTCTTCTATTTAATGTTTAGTTTCTCATTGTCTCAGAAAACTGTAATAAACAAATGTCAGGTTTGGGGGGCCGATATTGGGCTCCATTGCATTGCGAATCATCACAGTTATCATATATTAAGTTGTGTCAATGTTTGCTTGTTTACCACTGTTTTTTCTAAGTAGCCAGTAATCCTCTAAGACTCCATAAGTTTAATGTAAGGTCTCTTTTTATGCAAAATCTCAAATTTGATAAAATGGACCAGAGAAAGACAGGATATGTTCGCAGTTGAAGGATTTTTGGTAGGATTATGCTTGTCGACGATAGAATCAATGCCATTAATTTGGTTTTGGGGATAAAAATTCATTTGCAAAAATATGAGCTAAAATCAAGTGTTGCGTTTCCTTTGCTGGTGAGTGTACATATATGGGTTTATTGTTTGTTTTTTTTACAGTTGGTTGTAAGTTAGTGTAAATATGCCAGCACAGTCAATCATTCATATTCACCTCATTCATGGGGGTATTTATTTGCTGAGCATAGACACTGTTACAACGGACCTGCTCACATGACAGTGCTTTGGGAATTGTCTCTTAGCTTAGACCAGCTCCCCACCCAATTCACATTTTGTTTTCACACAAAAACAGTTGGGTTCATTTCATATTTTTTCCCCTGGGGTAAAAAAAAATGTGAGGGGATACCCCCTCCCCCCTGTCCCCCTCCTAATTACGCACCTGATTTCTCTGACAGGTCAAGGCCGATTGTGGCAGAGATCATAATCTTATGAAGATCTGAAATTTAACTCGGATCACAAAACCTTTGACTAACAACTCTTGGCAAGATCATTTGCAAGATCTTAACTTCTAAAACATTTTAGAATTTACATGATCATAACATTTTCTGAATCTACCATGATATCTATCTATCTATCTATCTATCCTTCCATCCACCCATCTATCAATTTTTTTCTTTTCTATCTATCTATCTAGCTATCTATCTATCTATCTATTTCATCGAAATCTATCTATGACACCATTTATAAATTTGGTTCTGTAGACAGGGTCTAACTAAAAAAGTTGAAGATAAATTTGCTAGATTCCTTTTCATTGTGATCCATGCATGCGCGATTTGCTTGAGTCCATGCACTGATATGGCTACATTGCAATTTAAGTAGCATGATGTTTATGTCGCTTGTTTTCATAATCACTCCATAGTCGCCTCAAAGACACTCAAGAGATTGACACTTCAGCAGTTCAGTGTAATCACTGTAGTCACCTTAAAGGCCTCTCAGTGATTAAAACATGTATAATCTCCCATTGGCGACTTAAAGTATGTTTTTGCCAGTCCTACTTACTTGAGTAAGAAATTTATAATCACAGCACTTTGGCAACACAGAGACTGAGATAGTTCAAAGTAAAGTAAAGTAAAGTTTATTTCATTTGCAACCATATAGTTGAAATAAATTACAATATGAAAATGAGCTATATATAATGTATAATATGAAGTTAAAATTTATAAAATGATTTATATAAATCGAAACTATTATTAAAAATATACAATTATAATAAAATTGAAATTTTAAAGCATATTACAAGTTATAAAATTAGAATTTTAAAAACACATAATAGACTAGTGGGAAAAAAAGGCATAAAAGCAAGTTATATGTTAAAATTTCTAATGCAGTAAGGCAAAAAGCTGTCAGCATAACGATTTGTGCGGCACATCACAGTCTCTAGAGCCTTAAAAGCACGGAGATTATAATCTACATTTCTAGCTTCTGGTAACATGTCATTCAGTTTATGCTCTGGGTTATTCTTCATCCAAGAGAAGAGCTTTCTGCACTGCTCTTGTCTTCTGACGCTCAGCTTCTGTAATTTGGACATTTCAAGGCACTGTTCATAATCATCAAACCCGTATATGATATGGAGCGCCCTCTTCTGCACTTTCTCCACTGCATCGCTGAGGTATTTTGGCAGACTTGAGTGCCATACCACTGCACAATATTCAACCACCGAACGTATTATGCTGGTATAAATGTCGAACATATTGTGCACACTGAGACCAGCTCGACGACATAATGTTAGCAAATATAGTCTCTTGTTGGCTTTCTTTAAAATGAGATCAATATGAGAGTTCCATTTAAGATCATCCCTGAGCAAAACACCAAGGATTTTTGCTTCATGGACTCGCTCAATAATATTGCCTTCGATATCTAACAACGGAAAATTTTGTTCTGACTTTTGGAAACTGAAGACCAATTCTTTGGATTTCTTAATGTTAAACTTCATGTTATTCTGCTTTGACCACTGAGACAAATACGTTGCCGCTACCTGTAAAGTTGGATCCTCAGGGTCGGAGCTCGCATGAAGAATGTTTGTGTCGTCCACATACTTAATAGTCAAAACAGGAACAGGCGGTTGAAGATCATTAATGTGGGCTACGAAAACTAGGGGCCCCACTAGGGTTCCCTGTGGACAACCAGCATTTATTTTCACAGTTTTCGACGTAGAAAGCCCTATTTTCACACACTGTTGTCTTTCGCTCAAAAAATCTGATGACCACTTAACAAGACCACTATGGACGCCAAGAGAGCTCAGCTTGTCTAACACAATCGAGTGGTCCACCAGGTCAAATGCTTTGGCAAAGTCCACCAGTAACATTCGCACAGAAATCCCCGCATTGTCCACATTCTTTGCAATGTAATCCACCATTTTTAAAAGAGCCAAAGCAGTAGAGCTATTCTTAACTCCTCCAAATTGGTTAGGGTCGATCTTGTCTTCTATTGATTCGTACATCCATTTGACCGGGAAGTATTCCACAGCTTTACCAGGGATTGACGTAATAGAAATGGGACGAAGGTCTGATGTAATGTCTTTAGGTGTGGGAACTTTTGGAAGTGGGACGATATTGGCAAACTTCCACAATGCTGCTACCTTGCCTTCCAGTATTGAAGCATTACCAATGGCTGTAAGGGGGCCGGCCAGTAGGTGGCTGAAGTCTCTGAGAACCCATGCAGGGATTCCATCAGGCCCAGTAGATTTGTTTGTCTTCAGCGTTGCAAGTCGTTGCTCAACATCTTCCACCCGCAGGAGATAGGCATCAGGGATGGGGTCAGAGGTGAGTGCGTGGCAGTTATTTTCCGAAATTGGCTGCAAATGGCTGCTGACAGACTGGAAGAATTCATTGATTCTGTCTGCTAACATACACATGTCTCCATCACAATCAGTTTGCGCAATATTGTCAATGGGGCTTTTTTTGTTGGCCATACCAAGAAGTTCTTTTATGCCTTTCCACCAATTGCGATTGTCGGAAGTTTTCAATTGTGCCACCTTTGATGTGTACCAGTCACTTTCAAGTTTTTTTGACATACGGTTTATCTTATTTCTCAGTTTTCTGTAAGAGATCATATCACCATTCTGGAACATAAACTGTCTCTTGCTGATTAGGGATTTGAAATTATCAGTAATCCAGGGCTTGTCCTTGCTGTGCCGTTTAACACTCATAGTTGGAAAGTGCTTGTCCATTAACTTTGATATTGCATCAGTGAAACACATCAACTTCTCCTCATAAGAAACCAAACGATAAAGGGGCTCCCATTTGATGTTGCTAAGCTCATAACAGAACATCGTCCTTTCATTCTGACCCATCACTCGCACAGTACACTCCTTCAATGAACCTCGGTCATATGAGGAACTGCAGCTTGGATAACACACGAATGCATTGTGATCAGATGAGCTAATCGGTGGCGTAATCACAAAGTCATTATAAAAAGGAAGGATGTCGGTAAAGCATTTGTCGAGAACTGCCCTGCCTCTTGTGGGAGCCTTTATTATCTGTCTAACTTGTGACACTGTTTGCTTGTATAAGACAGTTTTTCCTCATTGGCCACGAAGTATCCACAGTCACAATTTTGAGTGATTACAGCTAATAATATACCTGTTGGCGACTATGGGACAGAGACTGAGATTAAGCAAGTGGCTGTTAGGAGACTATGAATATGAATTGCACAAAAGACTTTTACATTGTGAAAGCTAAATTTACAAATGCATCTTTACTTGTCACCCAGAGTAAATATTAGCTTATTTTTATTCAATAATTTATTGTTATTTCAATGTAATTTTGTGGGATAAAATAACAGAATGGGAGTGTCAGCCCGGTGGCAGCATGTTGAACAGGCTGCCACTGGTGGTCCTGGGTTTGAATCTTGCTCTTGCTGGGTCACCTGGACACTTAATTGTTCAATCATTACACTATCATCCTTTGCCTCATAGCCGTGTCATCAAATACACCAAAAATGGACAGTGAAAGTAATGCCACACTTTTTATGTCAACTGTATTATTCATAATCTCCCTCGTCGCCTCTAAGACACCCAATTGATTTAAACTTGTATAATCACACCATTGGCGACTTACAGTGTTTTTTGCCAGTCCCATAAACTTGAATAAGAAAGTTGTTCAGTGCCACAGAGACTGAGATTACAGAAGTGACTGAGATTGTGTCCACGACTCACAGTTTGGAATTCATTGATTATACAACTTGACTGATTGTTTTCCATGAGAGAGTCATGGTGAAGACAATTGATTCCATCTTGAATCTTCACAGTTAATATATTATACTAGAGTCACTTGTACATGTAATCTCTGTCTCAGTTTCAGTGGAAGCTCATACATGTAGGTTTGCCATTGATTCGATCAGTTAAAATCCATTAATTCACAACCTTCAATATTTGGCATGGCAAAATCTCAGTCACCCACAGCTGTGGTGTTATTTTCTCAAGTAACTTGCAGCAAGTTGAATGTGGACTACCTGAAAATGAATGTCTCAGGAGCTAGTCGATTATGAATACAGGGGACACAAGTATGATGCGCATTTTACCACCACAGGGCCCACATGCACCTACAAAATTTCATGAGGAATAGGAATAATGAATAAAATTAGATTTTACATAGATAACGAGTTTAGAAAGACTAGCATAAGTCAATATGTATTTGTCAAATATAGCAATGAATAATGAACCATGTAAAAATCATTAATATTGTCATGAACAAAATTTAATGATGAAATCATCTCAAAATAAAATTGGAAATATGTGCAAGTTTTTATTGGGGTAAGGTGAAATTAATGTCAATTATGTAATACAATGAACTGTAGGCTCTGCTCCAAAAATGAACACCAGTTCTGTCCAATTCATAATCGCCCACATATGCATTGAGATTACAAACCCAACCCCCCCCCCCCTCACTCTTCCCAAGCTTTTGTTTCTCATTGTTTTGCATTGGAACGAGGCATTTTCAATGCAAAATGTGTCCATGTGTAACTGTGTGAAACAGAACTATAGGTTTAATAACTGTCATCAACTTCTTTTGGCGACTAAAGTCATTTTGCAGATTATGGAGATTTACAACTGTTAATGCCTTAGGAAAAAAAGCTCTGGTAGAGTTTTTTCAGTTAAGGACCAGACCATAGACTGTGGACATAAGACCACCTTAATTGACTGTAACAGAGCTAATACCACCAAATCCCACCAAACCAGACCAATTGCTGAGGAACAATAGGTTTTAGAGAAACAGAGAACAACAAACATACAATAGGATTGAATTTAAGTAAGTTTGAATAATTCCCTGCTGTGAATAACAACAAACTATCAGAAATGCATAATCGTGTTTGCTATATCTTGTCAATGTGGCTAACCAGTGGCAGATCCAGATAGGGTGGTGTAGTGGGGGGGGGGGGGAGGGGGCTTTCACGGGACCACGTAGACGTCATTTTGGCATTTACTGGCCTGCATTGCCCCATATTTTTTTCAAATTGTTATTTCAATCTCATTGGTTGGGCGGGAGGGGGGGGGGTTGGACAAATAGGCAGAACCAAATTTCCATTTCAAGTTTGTGTCTGCTGGCAGGCTATTCTTGTTGACGATGCATAGTTAAGTTGCTTGGTACATATTGCCCCTCTAGTTATTGAAACTTACGCATTTCTGAGTATTAGCAGACAAATTAATGTTTGATATGTGTAGGCTAAATTCAATTAAGGTGGTGATAACAAAATTTGCTCTCTTTGCCTGAATATTTTGATTTTTGGCATCTTGAACGGACCCCCCTCAGTGGATGGGCCCGTGGCAGCTGCCACTTTGCCACATAGGCCAGTCCGCCCCTATCAAGAGGCCCTAGCCTGAACCTCAATGTGAGGCCCCTTGCTGGACCTGACCTGTGACCGCCAATCACCGCATAATTTTCAGACTATATTTATGTGTTTGAGAGCTTACCAATGTCAACTCAGCAAATTTATCTTTCAAATTGTCATAAAAGCCAGTAGTTTTGCATGATCATAAGTCTTCTATACAAAATTACATTTGCTAGTCACCAACCAGAAAGAAAATTAATCAGTGCCTGCTATACAGCAGTTGACCCTGTTCAACTTGATTTGATATACATTTTCCTGGTCAAATTGCATTAGGCAACAGTCAACAGAGCTCCTCTATTATCAGCTGTGCAATTAAATATGCTATTTTAAAAAAATTTCGCGGCATTTTGTGCCTTTTTTTTGTAATAATCATTAAAATATTTACAAAAACCATGAAAATATAAATTTGCAAAAATCAGAAAATATCTACTGTAATTGTGAAAATCGCAGAAAAATGGGAAATTGTGCATTTCTTCCTAGATAATAACAGCACATTTTCATGCAATTATACTCCCAACTTCTGAGATAGTCACAGAAATGTTTACAATAATTGAAGAAATTATACAATAAGTATTAATTATAAGCAAAAATCATTCTAATTTGCAAATAATTGCAAAAATATATAAATTTTTAAAATTTCTATGACTAATGTCGAAATATTTACGATTATTGCTGAAATTTCAAGCGAGACATCTTGCATATATATACTCTTTAAAACAGGTATTTCTGGGCTACACAATCTGTGAATATTGGGAGGAGAGGGCGGGGGGGAGCGTAGTTTGGGGCCCCATAATATGCAATAGGGCTCAAACTGTCATCTTGATTTTTCGAAATTTGTTTTTGACTTTTTACAAATTTAGGCAAAATTTAATATTTTTTCACGCAATGTGAGGCCCCCCCCCTTGAGGTGTGAGGCCTGTGTTTGTGGTATGCAAAATAGTTTCAAATAAAATCATTTGATAGGCCTATTTCCCAGCAACTGTTATGTCAATACCAAATTGTGAAACAAAGCCAGTTCATATAAATGATTTTATGCACACAGCATAATTATATTTATTACATGAGCACTATGCTAGAACGATGCTGATTGGCCAAAATCAGTCACATGATAACATCATAAAAAGTAATATTTCATGGTTCGAGTGCAATTTAAGATTTATTCCAAACATTTTTTTTACTTACAATTTTTTTTTACCAGATTTCTTCATATTGCAAGTTAGAGCTCAATTTTTATTGGAAAAATAAAATTCCAAACATTTTTTTTTTCAAATTTTATTTTTCGAAAATTTTTTTCACAATGGGCCCTAGTTCAATATGAATTTCCTCGTGCAAATAAATTTTCATATCATTCCGTATTTGTATTATATAATATATAAAAGCTTAAGGCATCTCTTTCAAAGCATCAAGTGCAACTTAATTGTTTGATATTTTCAGTTACTTGTTATGACTACTTAAGCCATGCATGGTCCACTAATCTGTATCAACAACTAATTGGTCCTCTGAGGTCTAAGTCTATGGTCCCTGGTCCTTAACTGAAAAAACTCTATTAGATACACTTAAATGAAAGTCTACTGGAATCATTGGTTTTGGGATCTTAATAGTGTCCTTTTATCAAAATGCCATTTTTCATTGACCCGTGTTATTCCATAGGCTTCAAATGGCCGCCATTTTGGAAAATGGCTGCCGAAACCAATTTTTGCCTATATTTTAGGCTCTAACTGGCCTTGGACTAATAACATTTTTATTCAAAGTGACAGAGACACATTATTTGTAGTTAATATACATAAAAACATATTTTTATTTAAAAATATGGTCTTATGACAATTTAACTCAAAATTCTTGGCGAAAATTGATTTTGGCAGCCATTTTTCCAAATGTATGTATGTATGTATTTTATTTATGGGTGCCAGAAAGAACTATTAGCTTATCGAGCTGGCCCTCAGAAAGGAAGTCGATTACAAAGTAGAATTGATAATGTGATATGTTTACAAAAAAATATTGAAAATAATGAAATATGGAGAAAATAAAATATCAAATGTAATGGAATTGATTTGTAAAACCTTGAAAAACTAACATTGTAAACATAAAATATGAATAAATAAATAAATAAAATTCAAAGATTCCTTTACTTAACTTAGTCAGAATCGGCCTTGGTAAATTTGAAACAGTCAAATCAATATATAAAGAAAATCTGTTGATTCTAAAAAGAAGTTCAGATATTTTGAAATTATTAAATTTTCTTGTTAAAGTTTTTGTTTTCACGTTGATGCAGTTGTTGATGAGATTCGTTGTTGGTTATTTTTGCTTGGAAAATTTTTAGATCATCTTTGTTTTCAATTGTTATTTTCTTATTTTCTTTTGTTTTACAAATGATGTTCAGATCTTTGGTCCAGGTGGCTTCGATTTTGCCTGATTTCGTCAATGTTCGACATTGGTAAAATAAATCTTGTTCTTCTTTACTTAAATTCTCATTGATATATACTCCTGTACCTTTGAGTTTACTGCGCATGTAGTATATTTCCTGTTTCCTCCATGCATTGTTGAACTTTATTATCGATACATTGGTTTGTTTCCTACCCTCCTGCTCATTTGATTTTTGTCTTCGTAAAACTTTAAAAGAGTATTCCAGCCTGTTGATGTCTACTTTCATTTTTTTCTTGATGGTGTTAATAAATTCAAGCTCTGTCTGGTCTTTGTCCGAGCTCAATCCCAAAATTCTTAGTTCATCAATTCGCTTGTACTTTTCTAAATTTTCTGTGTTCATTTCACATTTCTTATTTTCATTTCAAAGTTCTTCAGTCTTTTTTCCAAATAATTGATTTTTTCTTCTTGATTTTCAAGTTGGTCTTGTTGTCTTTTTATAGTTTCCCTGTTTGAATCTATCTCTTTCTTAAGATCTTCTACAAGTGGTAAGATGGCATTGCTGACACTACCAATAAAGTGTTCACTTTTGAAGCAATTCAGAATGAGGCTCTCTATACTGTTCATGGTGGCGTCCTCACTGTTGCTAGGTGTTGCTAGTGACTCTTCCATCTGTCTTTTTGGCTTTCTTAGCATGATAATTTCTGTCTTTTACTTCTCTTGTTATGTCCTTTCACTGCTTCGCCAGTCTTCAAATAAGTGATGTCCGCTTTCCTGGATATCTTACATTGAACTTCTGATATTTTATTTTCATGTGAATTCTTTTCTGCCACTGCATTACTGCATGTTTGTAACAGCCTCTTCACTGTATTGTCTGCCCAGTTGAGCCCCCTAGTGGATTTTGAAAATGGCTGCCATATAAGCCCTGGCCATTATTTTTTTGCGGAAACAAGGTTGTTTTGATGAAAGGACACTATTAGGGTCCCAAAACCAATAATTCCAATGATTTTCACTTTGGTATGTCTGCTGGGACTTGTAAGTTAATTTTTGACTCTGAATCCCATTGGATTTGCATTATAAACTTCAGTGTCGTTGAGCAACCTCCAAATATCAATTAATTTTCCAGAAATGTGGCACAGTTTATCCCAAGACCAAAAGGAAAAAGTTCAGGGGGTAAGACCTTGACATTTCCAACATTGGCATTTCATTGGCACCCTAATGGAAGGATAGTAACAAACACATGATTAGCTATAGAATTTTTCTGAACTGAAAGCCAGGTCTCCCAGGAGAAGGCCAGATGTGGTTCCCTGCTGATATCTTCATTTGCATTGCAGTTGGTATCAGTGTATAAAGCTTCTCTCCTTGAAAATTAATTGCATTAGCAATAGGCCAGACATAGTTTTATTTAGCTTCTCTGATATTAGTTACTCTGATCTGCCCACCCAAAAGAACAAAAAGTTTCACCCATGATTTTATTTACAGATGATTTTATATTTGTAGACAAATGTGTAGGAAATACATCATTTTTTAATGCAATTTTCATTGGTCGAGAGAAGATATGACACCATTCTCTCCTTAAGAGTGACATAGCATTTTACATGGTTGACCATGGCAATCTATATTATTGATCTTCTATATGGAACAGCCTTTAGCTGTTCCAAGTGAGAGTTTCTGTTTGTGTTTCACACATTTTTTGCACACATTCTCCAAGTCCAATACAATGCGTTCAGACAGTTGGGCTCAGGTGAACCATTTAATGATCGTTTATACAGAAAACAAACGAACAAACAAACAGGACAATGTGCTGCCAATTGCTGGGTCCTTGGTTTGATTCCCTCCATGATTTTCTGATGAATGTTGGCCACATTACTGGGTCAGCCTCCTCACCATTCAGAATTCATGACTGGGGGACGAGAGGGTTGGGAGTTTTGTTGGAACTTTCTGTCAAAAATTGATATCCCCCTTTTGGTTTCATTTATAGTACCCCTCTAGAATCTATGTAATTTTTTAGTACCTCCCATTTCTTTTATTAAGATTTCATATAATGCAAAGGGGATACACTGTCGCACATTTTTTGTGGATTCATCAATCTGAGGAAGGGAGGGAGGATCCACTCTGTGATCACTATATTGAAATCATGAGCAGTCTTTTTTGAGTGCCCTTGGTTCATGGTTGAAGGACATCCCCCCCCTCAGGCCCAAGATTAACATGGAAGAGATGGAAATGTCACAGAACACTACATTGTCACCACATGTTACGGTCCCAGGCCATTTCTAGATACGCCCCTGCTGGCCACAACTAAGTGTTACATTTTTACATACATGACATATACTACCTCACAGATTTGATATGATATCCTATGCCGAGTGAGCCATATGATTGGCTGAACAACCTGTGACCTCACACGGAACACCTTATTTCCAATGCTAACCTACATGTAAGGGAACTGCCATACAATATCACACTTCCGCATTACAAAAGAAATCACTTTCTGCGTACTTTGTAGAATGATAATAATCAATAGAATGGTTCTCAGCTTTTACATGGTGTTTACAGCCAAACACTTTGATATAGAAATAGAGTGGCTGCGGAACTGTAAAAATGGCGCTTCGTGACTCATGATAGCCGATGAAGTGTCATCTTCTCTACTTTCAACATGGGAAATATAGAGGCTGTTTGATTAGTCGTGATTAAGAAAAAGCCATTTGACTTCTCATAACGGATTTTAGAGTGAAAATCAGATGCATAAACCTTTCGTTTGGCTGTCACCAACAAGTTGGATAAGTCTCCTTCAATCAAATCAACATTGAAAGTATTGGGCTTGATCATGACAAATTATCAGCCTGATGACACACGAAGTGCCATTTTCACAGTGCCACAGTCCACTCTAATTCTAGATCAAAGTCTTTGGCTGTAATATATTGTAGGTTGCTTCAGCAGTTTTTAAACATAAGCCTGAGTCCTAAGTAAATCTATGTAGACGGGGTTAGGGGTATAAGTTATGCCTTGGCATGATGACTTTCTGTCCTCTCATTGCAGATATGGCAGGCAGGATTCAAGCCACAAAATATTATCCCCAAAAAAAGATGCCAAAGAAACTCTTCATCCTGTTACCATATTCTTGTCGCAGGTATGTTTTATTGTCTTTACTCATTCTGAACTTCAATTTTGCTAAGTGTTGGCATGCATATTGAAAATATGTGTATAAAATCAATGTCAATTTTACAGCCATGAATATTTCAAAGATGTCGACCTGAAGACTGTTGGCAAATTGAGTCCCCTAAAGCGCACTTTTGCTGGACTGAAATTTGATTATGACAATGTCATTCACGAAATTTCTTCTGGTTCTGAGGTACTTATGCGTTCTTTATTCTGCAATATGATAGAAACGTATTTAAATTGTAGTTTACTTGCATGATCAAGTTGTCTAACTGAACTGCACACTAAAGTAGAATAATACATATTTCATAGCTTGTTACGTTCAACTGACAGATTTGGAGGACGTTTTATTGCTCAGCAACCAATCAGGCAGGCTGGAAATGCTACACAGACAGTGAGAAAAGCAGCCAGAGAAACTCATACAAATTGAATCTGCTGTAAAGATTGGATCAATTCCTTTCTGTTTCATGTTTGACAGTGAATTTAAAGTTACAGATAAGTCAGTCCACAGAATATTTCTGAATGTTTCTAATCTTGCTTGATAAGATGACATTCTACACAAATTTGACGCTACACAATTTAATGATAAATGCGGTACTGTTATACATGTGTGAAACAGTAGCAATTTTTAACCAAAAAATTTTTTTGGTGATACATCTTTGTTCCAATTTAGCTTATTTTTCTCTCAGACTTACTATGCTTGTGTTGAGTATTGCACCCATGTCCACGTCATGTATGAGATGGAAAAAGAACCACTGGCTGGGATGTCTGCCTATCAAAAAGCTGCAGAGCTTAGGGTATTTTACGAAATTCTGAATGACATGTTAAGTGCACCCTCTGCTCCAGACTTCTGTCGCAACTTTGAGCTGGTTTATTATAATGGTATGTATGAAAGTATTTTGGAAAGAAGTGTAGTGATTTGTGCTCATCAAATGATCTGTATATTTTTGGTAATGTACATATAATTGTGTAAAGAAAGAAAAGAAATGGTAACATAGATTCGGACCTATTATTAATAATTTGTTAATTTCCTTACAGTTTTTTGATCTGGGTTGTTAGTTGCAACTTCTTTTACTCCAAGAGGCAATCACTCATGTTACATCATTTGTTTCTTCTAATGTGATTGTAACTGTTATTTCCTTAGATTAATTGTTCCCTCCTAGTAGGCATTCTGAACGCAGTACCAGATTATATGACCGCTTAACATGGGTTATCCTAAAGTGGTTAAGTCATTTTACTGATACTGTGTCACTGCTGAACATGAGTTAGATAAGTAGTTTTAATTAATTAATTAAGTTACTGAACTCGTGTTACAACATGACAAAATTTTGTGCCAGTAACCAAGTTGGAAGATAAGCGTTGACCACTTTTGATAACCCGTGTTAAACGTTCATACAATCCGGTACAGGTGACTTCAGGGTAACGTCTTTGACATCACACCGATGTCTAATGACATCATAGTAGGTCAAATTGCCCACAGGAGATAACTATCTTAGTCACCTGGTTTTGAAAATTGAAGCGAGATTCTCTGCATCCAAACCCCACAATGTAATGTTATCTAATTTTCTTGTGAACAATGAATTGACTCTAAGAATTAATGATTAGAGTCAAGGAGGGTAAATCCGTCCATTTTTGGCTATAACTGTATTTTCAGAAAAATGGTATTAGATGCAAAAAAGTTTTGCTGAAACCATGGAAACAAGATTTGAAGGTCAGGGCACCTAAATCCGTCCAGGTTGCTGCTAAATACGTCCAGCAAGGATGGTAAATCCGTCCACAGAGTTTTATATCACACATACCTATCGTATCTTGTGATTTTTGAAAGTCTGAAATATATTTACTGCAACAAAGTATATTCTGTCAATTTTAGAACATTGGGGTACTGATTACACTTGTAATAGAATAATCAAATAACAGAGGTCAAGTTATCAATCAAGAATTTCAATTGACTGCCTCAATCACAATTAAAACGCCCTTTTAACATAATCAAGTGGTATAATTGCTTAATCTAATTTCTTTAATCGGTTTTATGCCGTTTATGAACACTTAAAGTCATAAAAGAACTTTTAAAGACCATTTGAGGGGGGTGGACGGATTTACAATCATCCAGTCAAGCCAGTTTTAAAATAATGATGCTAAATCCGTCCACTTCTATTTCCATTGAATCTCCTTTCCAGGTGTTTGAATTCAGTTATCTAAGAAATCCTACAAGAGTAATACAATTATTCGTATCATGCATTCATTGTTTAACTTAAATACTTTTTTTTCTGCATTGAAATGGGCCAACAAACCCAACAGCCTGCTATTAACAAAATGGCTGAATGACGTCACGGGAATTCATTGTGTTTTGTCATAAGCTTTTAAATCGGCCTGAAATGTCATTTAAAATGCTGTCAAAACAATAAAAACAGCAAAATTAGTTTAAAAAATAGTTTCTATTACATCTGCAACTCACATAACTGTAACAATTATAATTATATGCCTATATTTGGGGGTGGACGGATTTACCCTCCTGGATGGATTTACCATACTTGACTCTAGTGACCGTTCAGAATTTATGACTTTTTTTTGGGGGAGTTTTGCTGGAATTCCCATCAAAAATTGATACCCCCCCCTTGAGTTTATGGTGAATTTTTAGTACCACACCATTAGATTTCACGCGTATTTTTATTACCCCCCCCCCCCCTCGACATACAAAGCAATACACACATATATACTGTTATACATGGCCTCGCTTAAAGATTCGTGTCATTTCGCGGACTTCGCGCTTGCTTGCTTCTTGCTTCTGTTGTGCAGGTGGACCCCGGATCAGCCGGGGGAGCTCAACCTCCAAATTTTGTGGAGGGAGCTGCACTTTTATTCTTTGGTGACCGCCGTATGATTATGAGATGAGAAGATTGGGAGTCTGGAACACACCCTATTAATTCAGGGATGCCCAGGGTCTCTCAGTTGCCCCAGCATTGAATACTGGATACATTCTTCCTCCATTTAATGTCCCATGGGCTCAGACTAAATTAAGTTCCAGGGTGGGATTCGAACCTACGCCCTCAGAGCCAGTGGTAGCACAAACAAGCACCTTAAACCACGAGGCCATGGAGGAACATGCGTAACAAAATCCAAATAAAATGAGGTTATGCGTGTTTTTTAACATTTTTTCTTTGTTAAAATTTCTTCCCCCCCTTGGAAGTGTTGTCAAATACTAATACCCCCCCCCTTGAAACACGTGTGAAAAGTTAGTACTCCATCAGCCAAAACTCCCACCCTCCCTAGTCATTAATTCTGAACGGTCCGTTAGCATTGAAAAATACAGTACAAATTTCTAAAAGTGGCTCGTCATTTAAAATCTAGCCTTAGCTATCTATCCATAGCCATTTTAAGCTGAACCTAGCTACACTTGTCCATAGCTATCCATAGCTATCCATAATTACTATTGTTTAAATAAGGGGTGAAGAGCTTTTAGAGTATACAAAATAATACAAATGGATCGCTGTGGATAGATATGGATAAGACTAGTAATGAATAGCTATAGACAGCTAAGTTGAGCCACATTTAGAAATTTGTACTGTAGTTAATCGAGCTGCTCCGGTTCAAGATCAATTTTGCATTTTTATCAAAGATTATTTACTTCAGTTTAAAAAATAATGATCATACTTTTCAGATGACCCTAGTTCTGAAAAAACACTTTCCCAGATATTGGTGGAAAAGGTAAAAGAGTGTCTCCAAGAAGAAAAATATGAAGATGAACAGATTTCGGTTTCTCATGCGTAGAGCCACAACTATGATGTCTGACAAATGGGTCTTGTCAAAAGGACTACAACTAACTATATTTGCATCATCTAGAGAAGTCAATCTACCTATATTACCCAGGGTAAAACACGGATATGTGAGACAAACCATAACATACAGATCTATAGAAGACATTGTATTGAATCTTTTCTGCATCTTGCCCTTCCACATCAACTTATAAATACTGTGAAGGGAAATCTTACTTGCTGACTACAATAATGCCAATGTTTATGGCTAGCTTCTTATAGCAAAAAAAAACATAGGCTGCGCAGCAGCAAACCTTCAGCGAATACACCTTTAGAAGATTACAATAATATCATAAAATTGGTGTGTTTTCTAAATTGCTTTTAGGTATGCAATAGCGGTCGAATAGTGGCCTTCAATTATCTCTATTTGCCCGCTGACCTACCATCTTCCCATCTGCTTGCCAGGATTTGTAAAATCAACAAAAGGCCTTATTAGACTAATTTACACATGTTATGGTATAGTTTCAAGCATGTACAAAGTATAGGTAATGAGGTGTCGGTTGAAAACAAAAAAATATAACTCTGTTGTAATTTTCTGAAGTCTTTCCAATGATTCATAAAGTGTTATACGCATCAAAAAGCACTGCTACATTGTATAGGTGACTTGTTTATAAAATTGCATTACTGTATATGCAATTGTGGGCAAGTTTTGGCTCCGATATAAAAAAAATTATTTTAAATAATTTACTATAGAATAGCCTTCTGTCAGACCATGAAAAGGCACAAATAGACCATATAAGCCACATGTGTACCAAACTTCATCCATATATATGGAATAGTGACTAGATGTTGGCCCAGAAACAAAAAATAAATTTTTATTATTTTTTTCAATATTACAAAAAGTATATAATATTTTCCATCAGATCTTTCAAAAGGCACAACTGGACCATGTTGACCATATGTGTGCCAAACTTTATCCATGTACATGCAATAGTGACCGAGGCTTTGCCCAAATAACAAAAAAAAAGATTTTTTATAATTTTTCTCATTTTTTCAAAAAGTATAAAATATCTGTCAATGAGACCATCAAAAGGCACAACTAGACCATATAGGCCACATGTGTACCAAATTTCATCCATGCACATGCAATAATGACCGAGCCTTGGCCCGGAAAATAATTTTTATATTTTGTTAATTATTTCAAAAAGTATTTAAGATTCATTCATCAGACCATCAAAAGGCACAACTAGACCATACAGGCTAGATGTGTACCAAATTACATCCACACACATTCAATAGAGGCTGAGTGCTTGGCCGGAAACGATCTATCCGCCAGCCGCCCGACCGCCCGCCCGCCCGCCTGCCCAGCGGACGGACAGCATTTTTACCCAAGTGATTACAATACCTTCTTCGAACTTTGTTCGCTGAAGGTAAAAAGCACTAAGTCAGGAGTGGCTGAGTATGCCAGCATGCAATATACAGTGCAATGCATCCAAAGGATGGCATGCTTAGAAATTTCAGAGTCTATGACTATGCCTTTGACTTTCGTAGTATGTACCCTGAGGCTTTCAGGAACTCGCTCAGAATTGATCACTATTAACAAAAAGGTTCTGTATGGAACCTTTAAGGGTTCTATAAGTTGGTATGGATAAGGAATCCTAAAAGGTTCATTATTAAACTTTTAAAAAGGATCCAACAGCAAATGAAAAAAAAAAGTCCCACAATGGAACACCTTTCTCTCTAGTTGGGAGCATCTATAGCTACATCATAGGGCCTTCCCATATAATCAGTATTGAGCCCTTTTCAACTGAGTTGAACCCTCAGCCAAAATTTAGAACCTGCGGGTTCTTTATATATTCCATCAAGAACCTTTTGCCTTAAGAGTGATGAATACCAATGCTATTCATTTAGTAGTAATTAGGTCTTTCCTGTCAACCGACTTTGAACTTCAACAGGACCTTCATAACCCTGCAGGGTGTACATTTGTTATATAACCAACCTCATTTCAAAACACTTCAAACTTCAGCAGTAAGTTTTAAAAATTCGAGAAAATTTGTTATTTTCCTGGAAACTCTGAGGTCTTCAGGTCAATTTAGAGGTGTGTCAAATGTATGTTTCTCAGAAACAAGCTAAATAAATAAATTATGGGAAATTGGTCCATATATTTGGCTGTCCATTTCGCAAAAAGCAGAGAGCTGTAAAGGCAATGTCATCTGACCAGCAACTATGCTGCTGTTGGTCAGGTATGCCACAATTTGTATTACCCAGTATACCATTACAATGTAATTGGGTAAGAAAAACATTGGTAGTTTTGGTTTCATCCTAAAAGATTTACTTCTTACTTTCATGGTTGGAAGCTTTCAGCAGTACAAAGTATTTCACAAATCTTTCAACCCACTTCTTAAATGATTATACTCTTTGTATATATGTTTTAAGCTCTCATGTATCATTATTGTTCAATTTATCCTAAGCCATCATAGCTTTTTAGGTGATTTTTAAAGGCAGCAACTGTTTTTTATTTATATACTTACCTTTTGGTTGTTGTTGTGTTGATACTTTTTAATAAATGTCACAAATAATTGGTATAATAATAATAATAATAATAAGAGGTGTGTCGAGTCAGATGGAGTTAGGAGACCCAAGAAGTCAGAGTTAAATGTGTATATAGATTGTATATATATGATCTATTGACCTGGTCTAGATTATGTTCCTGAATTTTCTACTCATTGAAGGGTCTGGCATTGATCATTCAGTTTGGAAGCATGTCATTTGAGAGGGAGCTACTGGTGGAGAGACAATACATGGAAAGAGCTTATTGTAATTATGGAGAAATGTGCGAGAAATAAGGATTATACATATCAAATTTTTATCAGAAGTTTAACATAAGATATCAGAGAAATTTTTCATCACAAGCATGATTGAAAAATTCTGAAAAGAAGGAATAAAGGATCTTACTTACCATGGGAAGGGGCTTCAAAAAACAAGCAGAAAATGTCCAAAAGACACCCAGCAACCAGGAAGATACATCATTTAAAGGTATTGAAAATGCGATTTTACACTGTTTTGAGAGTGAACAATTTCTACAAGTGTTACTGATGCCATCAAGCCCTTATTGACAGAGCTACAAAAAGAGATTAATTCAAATAAAGATACAATAACAAGGCAACAGCAACTGCAAGAAGATCAAGACGCCAGAATTTGTGACTTGGAAAAGAGACTGAATGACAGGCTGAATGAGAGCAACCTGGAAACGAGGCTGAGGGGACACTATAACACACCTGGTTTTTACCTCAAATTTTTAGTTTTTGAGAGAGACTATGTCTGCCATTACTACAAAAATGTGACGTCACCATGGAGCTACAATGGATGTGACATCACATTGCCATTGTTTTGGCCATTGTTTGGTTTGTGACGTCATCAGGCAGCCAAAATGCTGGTGATGTCATAACCATTGTTGAAAAATATCACCCTTGAAGGGTGTTTTTTTTTACAATATAATTGGCCCTGATATTTTGACTGTAAACAGTGATATTCACAGCCAACCAGGTGATAAAACATGGAAAAGAGGCCAAAGGATCAAGATGCAGAACTACTTTCATGTAAAAAGAAAATACATGCACTTGACAAGGCAAAAAGAGGAAAGGTACTGAGAGTGATTAGATTGGCTTCAGATAAGTTAGCAGACACAGAATTCTTACAAATACTAAAAGACAAAATGGATATTGAGCTTCAAAAGCAAGTAATAACAACCAAAACACTGCAAAGCCCAGGTGATCAGAAAACCATGCCAGAAAAAGATCATAAAAAGAAACCAAATGTGACTCTTATTAAAATTCAACAGCATTTGGAAAAGAAATGAAATTTATAATATGAGAAGCAAGATGAAAGACACAGGTATATACATAAACAAAAATTTAAACAAAGAGGAACAGGATGTATTCTACAAATGCAGAACTTTGAAAATAGAAGAGAGAATATTGGCCACGCAGACAAAGGACTTGAATATAATTGTCAATACAAAGGAGAGTGAGAAAGTTACCATTGAGAATATGGAAGACTTCAATTCATTTCTAAAAAACAGCAACAAGACTTAATAATGAGACGAGTAAGACGCAAGACTCAAGATACTTTTATTTGCCTGTAGAAAAAATTCCATTAGGTATTCTGTGACAAAATTAAGTTAATACAAATTTTAAGTATTAAGGCAGGAGGACATTTTAAGATAGAGTTTCCAATGAGAGTGAGAGTTCTCAAGAAGTCTCGAGATCAGCAATGACTCAGCATTTTCTCGTCTCGCCGAGCGAGTCTCGGGAATTGAAGTGTTGATCATTGTTTGACATGGTGTGCATGTGTTTATGTTTATAACGGTTACAAAGCATTGGATTGTTGTTTTGTTTTGCTTGATATTATTGTTATTGTGTACTTACTGCATTGTTCAATTTAAATATCTGTTAATGATAATCCCCGTTGTATACCTGAAAATGCTGAAGTTGAACTTGTACAAATGTTTTAAAATTGTATAATATCTGGATGTTTATCTGTGATTTATGGGAAACAAAACACACCTGTAGATTAACATTAAAAATATAAAGGATATCATAAAAGCCAAAAATTGTGATCCATTGCAATATTAAATCTCTCTTGTTTTATCATTGTGCCAATGGCAGGACAGTGTCCTAGATTTCTCGAGAAATTCTCGATTCTCGTGCACTAGACCATGTCATTCTCGAGAGGTGTCGATCAAGACTTATTGGAAACACTATTTTAAGACCATGGTTGCTGGTCGCTGGCAAATGGCCCCCTTGGTTTCATATATTTCAGAGAGAACTAAGCACAAGCCTACCAGACTACAATGCTCTTTTACCAAGTATCTAACAGTACAAGCGGAAACGAAGAACTTTGAAGTATAAATGAAAGATCACAAGAAGTTTAAAATTACGTAGATATTCACATATAAATTGATATTAAGAAAAAAAGCATCAATTAGCCATACCCTGGCAAAGTGAATCGAGTTAACCTTTCACTAGATATGAAAGTTGCAAATGAAATTCACAGGTGACAAACCGTTTTATGACCCAGCACCAATTATAAAAGTGGGTCAGTGGCAGTAAGCAAAGACGTATTTGATTAATTCACAAGCTCTAAGGTTTTTTCAAGAAAGACCTAAAGGACCCTAGATAAAATTGACCAAGTCTTCCCCATACCACACCAAGTGTAAAGTGAACGAGTGAGTTAGTGTTTCACGAACTGTAAGGCACTCCATCAGCGGAACCCTACTGATCAATTGAGTTAGGAATAGGCTCATTTATATCTTTTTTAATGCGTAATTAACTAAGTTTATAAATAATTCATGTACACATAATATGCACTTTTAAAATACGAATTTACACTTACGAATGTTCTTGAATTTGACTTTTTTATATTAACTAATTATTATTGTACATTTTGCATTTTAATGCTGACTAATAATTTCACTTGCACTGATATCCAATGCTTATTTGTATTTAATATTTTAAAGTTCAATTGCTATTTTAACCTGAATTTTTCATTTGTATTTTTTCCATATTTCTGATATCTAGTTTTTAATGCATTGTAACTAATTTTCAATCTGGTGCCAGCTCGATAAGCACATATTGCTTCCTCTGGTACCATAATAAAATTACATACATACATAAATACATGAAAGAATCACTTGATGCATCACATATTTGATTGTTTACTTGAATTGCTTTCTAATTCAGCTAGATATTTTTTCGCATATTTTCTGAAGTTATATAGCAAACCATTGCTTGGAGATATCTTTGATAAAACAATATGTAATGTGTTGGGTCATACCCATAATCTAGAAAGTAGAAGTTTTCTTTCTAAAATTGTTTAAATACATCATTTGTGATCTTCGTCAATTGCCAAGTAGGACTAGTTAGATAATGGCCTTCAGGAAATGTAAGTGAAGCAATGATCCCCGGAATTTGTTCAATGATGTGTATGATACTGATGCTACAGCTGTTACTGTGAGACAATTTTTACATGGACTTCATAAGCAAATCATTGTTGGATGTAGGCCTACTTACTTACAAGAGCAACTGTATGGTGTATATCATCATGAAAATTAAGTTAAATGCGAAAGAAGAGGTTAAAATTAGATATCCGAAAAGTATATAATTCCGCTGCTTTACATGAACCACCTTTGCAAAAACTATACCCAATAATTTCCGGATGATATAAATGAGTAAATTCAAGTTTGACAAAGAACTCTTGCATTCAATTTCCTTCAAAGGATAATTCACCTTAGAAGAAAAGGGTGAACTGACAAAGAGATCCGCTTTCAAATTTATTTCCGGGTGTCTGAATTCTGCATCAACTTCTATTTGACAGAGACAAAAATCTCCATCAATTTACATGCTTTTTACAGTCTGTCACTTTGATATAGAAAAAGATTGGACTTTTGCACTGTGAAAATACTACTTCGTGTGTCATCATGCTGATGATTTGTCATGCTCATACCAAATACATGTTAATTTGATTTAAGGAGACTTATTCCGCTTGTTGGTGTCAGGTAAACAAAAGGATTATGCATCTGATTTTCACTATAAGATCAGTTATGACAAATCAAATGACCTTCTCTTGATCATGACTGATAAGATAAGATAAGATAAGATATACTTTATTACCAAATTGGAACTTGTTTTGCATAAACTCAAACATAGATAGGGCATTCATACAAGACACATTCATACAAGACACATACAAATCACAGGCATTCATATCACAGATCGTCAGTCATTCGTATCACAGATAGATTGTTATGCTTATACACGATTCACCAGCTTTATACTTGCAGGAACAAAAGACCTGCTGTAGCGCAATGTTCTAGCTTTGATAGACCTAAGACGTCTGCCAGATGGCAGCGATTGATATTTGTTGTGCAGAAGGTGGCTTTCGTCTTTCATTATCACATTACATCTCTGCTCAACAGTGTTCTTATAGAGCTTCTCAGTACACACTACTTCGATTCCCAGCCTTTTACACACCTTAATAGTTCTTTCTATTTTACACCTGGACTTAGCAGAGCTATTTCCAAACCAGCAGCATATTGCAAACGATATAACAGATTGTAGCACTGATACATAAAACAATTTCATGATACTATTGTCAACATGCAGCCTACACAACTTTCTTACAAAATAGAGTATTTGATTGCCCTTCTTATGTAGTTTTTCGGTGTGACTGTCAAAGTTGAACTTATTGTCAATGGTCACCCCAAGATACTTATATGTTGGAACAACTTCTACCTTGTCATCATTAATATACAATGGTTCATGATTTTGGTTTTTACTGTAGTCTATTACCATTTCTTTGTTTTTACTAACATTGAGAACAAGGCGATTGATGCTACACCAGGTTGTGAAGCATCTGACTTCTTCCCTATACAAAGAATCATCCTTCGTACATAGACTGACCAATGCCGTATCATCAGCATATTGGTCAAACAGTCTCTCATGTTTTCATTCTTTACACAAACGATCTGTGCTGGAAGTCTGAGAATGTTACAATCGCTAAATATGCTGATGACACTGTGATACTGGGTTTAATTGAAAATGACGATGATGACGAGTATAGAGATTGTTAAAATTTTGTCAACTCTTGGTGCTCTGAGAATTACTTACAGCTAAATGTTGGTAAAACAAAAGAGATTTTTGATTTCAGGAAAGCACATACACTAATGCAGCCAATACTTATTGATGATGTTGCTGTTGATATCGTTTCTAACTACAAGTACCTGGGTATTACTATTGACGACAAGTTGTCCTTTACTCATCATGTTTTAAACCAAGTTAAAAAAGCAAACAAAAGGGTCTATTGCATAAGAAGTATCAAAAAGCTTCGTGTTGATGTTGATATCATGACCACCTATTTTAATGCATGTATTCCTCCATTGCTGATGTATGCAGGGGTAGGGTTTTTCGGCATGCTCACAAAACGTCTGTAGCATGATCTTGACAAACCACGTAGGGTGTGCAGACGTGTACTGGGAGTATCGAGCAGTTCATTTAATGACAATGATGCTATATACAAACAGTGTATGGAACACCTTACTAAGGCCATTACGTCCGATCCCAGACACCCAATGAACAGTGAATACAACATGTTGCCTAGTGGACGTCGGCTGAGAGCCTGTTTTGCACGAACTGTACGTTTTAAGAACACTTTCATCCCATCATCAATTAGAATATGTAATAATAGTTAAATTTGTTTATATGCTACCTCATCATTTTCATCTTTGTGTCAAGAGCTGAAGAATTTCACCCTATCTTTATACGGTGACCAATGAACTGGTCCTCATTTTTTCTATATCAAAGTGACAGACTGTAATAAGGCGTTCCACTGATTCTTTTTCAAATTTCGATTTTTGGAAATTGAATGAAGAATACTCAAATACAGACTCCATGGCATCTTCATTGAGCATAGCTTCATCGAAAAAACGCAAAATAAGAATATCTAGGGTTTGGAATTTTCGCATGGAAGTCCCCACCTCTTGATTATAGCATCTGGTTTAATTAAGTGATTTAGACTTCTTGAGATTTTTTAATTTTTCGACAGCGGATTCTGCATAAAAGTTGTGTCGGAATGTTGAAATATCCATGGCGCAAGTAAGTATAGTCTTCTTTGACATCCCAGACGAGCCCAAATTATTACCATATAGTAAAAGAATAATTTTTGATATAGGATATCGTCCTTATTCACAATCTTGTTAGTAATCTATCTAAAATCTAATTCTGACTGTTAGAGTTGCATGACTCTCACAAAAAAAAAAGACGTCTTGACAACTACAACTTGGTGACGCCTTGATACTATGATGGTGATGTGCGACACAACTAACAGTGTTTCTCTGCGTAATTAAATAAAAAAACTTTCAAACCTCAGAAGCATACATTTTCATTCAGGCAAATAAAATATTATGTAGACAGTAAGAAAACTGTCAGATAATTTTGCGACGTCACAACTGCAGGATACTGCCAAGAGCTGTGTCTCATGGTGATTGGAGATTCTGATATCTTCCCTCTAAATTGGCCAATCAGATGGCTCAGATTTGGTATCTTGCCTGCTAGACTGATTTCTTTCCTCCAAATTTACAAAGGGCCAGTATCTTCCCTCTGTTTCAGGGAAGAGGGTTTGGGATCTTCAAACCCAGGGAAAAAGGCCTGTATGAGGGAAAAAACATGCTTGGTCATGGGATAAATGTCTGTATCATATTTTTCTTTTTCGCCAGGAAAAAATTCCTTTATTTCAGTAAGTAATCAATGCATGCACCTTGTGTCTAAATATAACCAGAGCGAGTTCACTATCAATTTGGATATAATATTGCAAGGGGGTGACCATTTAGTATCGGGGAAGGGGAGTTGGATTAAAAAAAATTCTTGATCAGTTTTGGTGAAAAAAAAAAATCATTTGTTGGCAGTCTTGAAATAAATAATTCTGGGGGGAGGGGGTATTTTTTTCCAAAGAAAACCGCAAACCCCCCTGATTGTTAAAAGGTCGCCCCTAATATGGACAACTTGAATATAATGGACAAAATACACCCAGCTTTCTGTTGCGCAATAAGTGAAGTCAAATATCCTCCTGAGACTTATTGAGTTGTGCAAAAATTATGTTTTATTCAATAATTACGTAATTCTTACCTACGAAATTGACATTATCTATTTTACAACAAGGTAATAATAAGACAATATAATTTGAAAATGCCATATTTTGCTGAACAGTTGACAGAATTGTATAAATATGACAAAAATGATTTTCCTTACATTTGTCAATATGCTTTAATGAATAAATATTATGTATACGTGCTTTGTATTCTTTTATTGAGAACAAAATTAATAAATAAGATACATTTGTCATGGCATGTAAAATAATACTACAAAGCTATAGAAGATATAAATATACAAGCAGAGAAGATAGTGACTACATATTATAAAGAAGATGCATTTCATATTACAGATTATAGAAATGTAAGCACCAAAGAACTACTACCCCTGTCAGCGTGCCTCGGCGGTCCAGCGTCGGCCCGGCGTCGGTCCGATGTCAGCAGCATCGGACCGGCTTTGGGCCGACGTTGGGCCGCCAAGGCACGCTGATAGGGACAGTATTTACCAATGAACAGATCGATCACAACAACAATATATTAACAAAGCTTACTAGATAAATCAACACAAATATGACAAATCATCTGTGACCTATTTTCAACACACTACTACTTAAAAGTCCTGGCTCCACATGGAACAACATATTACTATTTATTAGCCTATGCATCCTTGTAAGCTTGATCTTATTTGTGCTGTTGACAGGATTACGGGTAGGGTTAAAATTTATCAGAAAAGCTGGCTTGTGCGCTTGGCATGGTCTGACTAGGCACTGTCTGGTTATGCTACACTTACAAGGTTTTGAGGCTCAACCATTGATATTAATTTGGTAATAATTGATATATATATATATTGAATTTACAAATTGTATCAACTAACCTGCCTTTTCCTAATCATGGAACACAAAAGCTGTGATATGCAATGCACTATTTTTCAATGATGTATGACATGTTGAAATACATCTTTAAAAAAAATCTACTTCCTGCTGTGTGCAACACAAAACTAATGACAAGCTGTAAGCCACCTAATTGTGCTTTGCTTGACTCTTCTTATCATTTTCAAAATTCATTTGTTACACCGAAACTCATGGGATAAGACCACTCACAAATGCAGAATATTTATGACAATCCAAAGGCAGTGATTTGCCTTGGACCAAAATTCCATCAGCCACAGCAGCAAATTATCAGTGAAATGTCTATGTGTGTGGCGAATTTACAGCCACAATTTTCATTAGCCACTTGGTGAATGTATTGGCCAGTCTAAGTGTAGCTTATGGTTAGGAAAATCATGGCAGAGACATGCATCAGATAATGAATATACAATATTTATGAATACATATAATTATATATATAGACAATAAGTGCACATCAAGGTAATAACATTTAAATCATTTAGAATATTTCAAATTAAACAATGCAAATGACTAGATAGTCCTGAGATAACAGTCTCTGATCAGTGATAATATATAAGCTCTTATCGTGGTGTGATAAAATTGTCACAAAAAGTGCGTTATGCACCTCTAGGGGAAGCTTGGGAGACTTTGACCACTTTTTACTTTTTTGTGCTTCCTGTTGACAGTAATCTAATCTTAATAATAGCCAATACATCGAAGTTCCAGACAAGGCAACTATAAACATCAACAATCAGAATTTCCACAGTTACACTAATTTATCTTGCAAAAAAACATGTTTCTTCACATAAAAATATTCCGTCTGTACATTTATCTGCCACAGCAAGGACTGTAATGCATTTAATATTAAAGGCCATTAAATTCATCTTCGTTTGATATGCTGAATGACCTTCAATAGCCAATATAACTACCAGTTACACATATTCCTATTGGGAGTTTGACACAAACCACATTTTCCACATATAAATCACGAAGCTATATATTTCTCTGTCACATAAAGGCCAGTAATGCATATCATATTGCTGCCAATTAAATTCTGCATCTTTTGCCACACTGATTGAACTTCTATGTCCAATATAACTACCAAGCTCCCAGAAATATAAGTTGTGCCATGCACTTAGAAAACATCATATTTTCCAACATCATCTCAGCCTCTCAGTGTTTGTAGCGCTGTAGACGCCACTGTAGTAGATAACTACAATCCACAAAACTTCATCTAGCTGAAAGCTGCAAATAGCAACGGACTTCACATTACTCAAATCTGGGAAGAACCTGGGAAGAACCTCGAACTCATTTTTGAAAAGCAAGAAATCCTAACGGGTGAACAGCTAGTGATTATATAAACATGCTTTTTTTGCATCTGGAAATATTTAAGAATATATTTGTGGGATTGCATTGACATATGAGCTACATCCCTATGAATCTGGGTAAATGCAACACATTTGGGGACACAATTTTTCTCTTAATCCCAATTATGACAAAACTGGTTGTCTTTCAAAATATTTCAATAATAACTGAATAATAAGGCCTATCAAGCATGCCACAGAAAATCTTCATAATCTTTGTTGTCTGACCAACGATTAAAAAATCATTACATGGCTCAGTTTTTCCGTTTCTCTTCCAAATTTGAACTTTTTTATCTATAAATATTGTGATGTGCAAATTAGCCAAGTATGCTACACCCCTTGAAAGACACTTATTTTTCTAAAAATTTTTGTGGCTGCAGCTTTCTCAATAATGTTTTAATTTCCTCAAAAACAGGGTGTCCCTACCCTCCCTGTAGCCCAACTCTCCCAAGCCTTCGCTACAACATGCGTAAAATAAAAATTACATATATATGTTGTGATAAAAGACATGTCAAACCAACTTGTAATTGAGTTTTCTTTAGTCCTCATGGTTCCACAGCACTCATGTTCATATAGTCTCCTAAAAGAAATAGTTTGTATATAAAATATTATTATGATGTCACACACTATTTTATCAAGGTAATCTAGGGAAGACAAATGTATATACATAATGAGATTAAATTGTGTGCAAAAGTACCTGAGGCGCCCAATGGGTGCAATTGTATATCTTCCTCATTGACGGAAGCTGCTAATTGAACACATGCAGTACTACAGGTGGCTGACTCCATCTGCTGTGGAAGAGACACACAGAATACTTTAACAGCTGGTTAATTTGTTATGTTGAAAGATCAGACTATTTGTTTAAGAAATGCACGTGTTGTGAATTTATTTGTGATTAGCTGAGAGAATTGTTCTGATCAAACTTTAGCAAAGGAACCATAGAGGCCATAGGATTAGACTTACTCAATATTATTTGTCATATCACACTTTATAGTGTACAGATCAGATTCTTAACCCTTTGGTTTTTCAAACACCTACACACAATATAAGTCTCCTAAAACTAAAGACCTATTGACAAAGCAATGCTTAGATCATGGAAAATCATCAGTTTGATGATCCGCAAAGAGCAATTTTCATAGTGCAACTGTCCACTCTTTCCACACAAAATATTGACTAACAGCAAGGAACAATAAATAAGCTCAGAAATAACCATTATAAATCGAATGAATGTATACATTTACCTTCAAATCTGCTGCGCTGCTCATATCCACATATTCATCTTAAAAATAAATCATTTACGAATTTCAATTAAACTGGAGTTTAAAGTAATACATTTTGGCAAGTATTTTTTAAATCAAGAACTCAGTTATGTTATAACTCCAAAGCATATTCTTCTATCATCCAACAATAATTCTGATATCAAAAGATTTCATGATTCTTTATATAATAATCTATATATTCAAGTTGAACTATTTGTGACGATAAATTATTTCATACCTTTGGCAAATCCAAGCTGCAAAGCTGTGTTGGTCTTATCAGTGGATGTATCCGATCTGGCAAACACCCTACTGCCAGAGAAAGAATCTTTTTGCTGTAGATTTTAATGAAACCACAAATGACAATGCGTCAGATTCAGTGAAGTTAACACAAAACTTCTATAGTCAGTTGAACGTTATACATTTGATAATTTTAGCAGTAACTAATTCCAGTAACTTCTCATCAGCATTTGTGACCTAGCTACTGAAACTCACAACTAAAAGAACACCCAAAATTATAACAAATCATATGTTATAATTGTTCCTTAAGGTATTTACCTCTGCTTCATCATCTGCTTTTCCTTTCATGTCCATGTATTCACCTTGAAAAAGACACATAACTGTACAGATATAAAATGAAATATTAGACCTTACAATGACTATTGTAAGTGACTATAGTTCATTGAAAAAACGCACACAAAATATCCAACAATTTTGACAGTACTGGAGACATAGAATTAGATGCTTGAAGAAAGGTAACAATAGCATGTCATCACTATCCATGTGACCATTGTGATTGTTGACTGGGTGGTCTCATGATTACCCGTTTTGTGTTCCCATGAGAAGAATTTATTCCAGTACAAAAAGAACATTTAGCTAAGTACAAATGGAGATTATTGATGACCATTAAAGTTGATCAATATATTAACTTGAATCTGACAACCCAATATAATAAATTAAATAAGCATTTCTAATTAGACATTCACTCGTACTACTCAGTTAAAAAAAAAAAAAATTTAATAGGCAGCAACAGATCTTTTTAAATAAAACAATGGTGATAAAATCATTAAAATTTACTTGGAAAGGTTGGACCCTGTTCTTCCTCTAATTTCCCAGAAGCAACACTATAATTGTCCTTGCAATATTCCAGAATATCTTCCAGAGAGTCTGTGAAAATTTAACATAGAATTACAACAAAATTGCACGTATCAATTACTTCTACATTTACAATCTATCACTATTCAATATTCATCTCTGTGCAAATTGTGGTATTATATGACATTTGCTACACTGTAGCAAGAAATTCACATTTTCATTAAAACCATTACTATTTTCCATTGGAAACTTAAATATCATTTTATGTTTTATGACAGAAAATTCCTGCAACTGAATAGGGAACAAACGAAGTCTTATATTTAGCAACAACTTAGTCATCATGTACTATGTAATATATCAACTGTTGCTATACTACAGGATAATTTTGAAAGTAAAAAGATATACCGACCTGTCTTGTGAACACAGTAGCGAGGCTTACTTGGGATGGTAGCCATGATTGCAGTTCTGTTCATGTAGTGTTGGTCAGCCTCAGGGCAGAGGTCAAGCGGTCTGTTGCTAGTCATATCCAGAAGAGGTGGCGCAGGGATTACAGGAAGGATTGCCAGCGGCAACGGTTCTGAAGAGATTAGGATAAAAAATACTACTGATTGATGAGTATGGTTATTGTTGGGCTCTCTGCTTATTTAATCAGACAAAACAGCCATTAGAATTTAAACAACCTTCAAATTACCATTGAAACAGAAAGTAACTATAAGATGGTTGTTAATAGTCAAGTTACCCTGAAGGGAGGACTACAAATAAAACTAAATATAAAGTTACGTGTTATCACTGGCAGTTACAACCAGGGTTGGGCACGAGTACATGCAAATGTACTCGAGTACGAGTACGAGTACTTGCCACTTCTACGAGTACGAGTACGAGTACGAGTACAGCTTTTTCTGAATGTACTCGAGTACGAGTACGAGTACTTTCAAATGTACTCGAGTACGAGTACGAGTACATTTATGCAATTACGAATCTAATTTGTGCAATATTTAAAGAAATAAGAGCATTATTAAGACAGAATAATTGATCAATAATAAAGAACATTAGTGAAGGCTACTTCTCATGCTCCTTTGTTATTCAAAGGTGAAGTGTGTTAATTTAAAATGGCATTTGCAGCTACTTGCTGGGCTGCTAATCGCTGGGTCGAGGGTTAGAATCCACTTCAGCCGGGTCACCTGGACCAAAGTTTGACAGCAGTTTCAATCATCCTCTGCTCATTACCATGTCCTCCTCATGTCCTAATTAACCCAACAAGTGACTAAATATAGGAGATAAAGTCCAATAGTCCATCCATCCATCTTTTGAAGCCATTTGGATTGAGATATATTGTAATCTATAAGAATTCAATTGGCTTTCAAATGAAAATAAAACTGTGATGTCAGAAGTGAATCTGCCCTCTGATTGGTCGAGATGGTTGAATTTTTTTGCTGAGTCTGTTAATTAGGCAATAACCATTTTAGGCTCAGCGAACAGCACTTTTCCATGCATTCTGTCGCTTTTAATGTCATTTCAATATCTTTTCTTAGTGCCAGGAATTCGTTAAAAACGCATATAAACACTTAGCAAGGCAGATTTAATAAAAAAGAATAAATACAATATTTAATTTATTGCAAATGTAGCAATGGTTATTTCGTTCAGCTGAGAACATATTTCGTTAGAGAAAATCATAATATAGTATTTGAATGTTTGAAGAGACTTATGGCTGGCAGCATTCATAAGAAATACTGATTTAAAGATTACAAAGACATTTTGGATTAGGGACTGGTAGGTCTACAATGTTTGCACTTAACAAATAAATACATAAACAAGAATAAACAAATCATTACAAATGTCATGTATAATTGAACAAATGGAAATTATAAATATGATCAATTTAAATTAAGTGACTCCTTAAAACCAATACAATTAAGATGATTTAGGTGAGCCTATAGACTAAATATTGAGTTCCGATTTCCGTAAAAGCGTCGATTTTTAACAAAAAAAAAAGATAAAAACGAAATCGGCTTAAGTTATGGTTAAAATTGGTCTAGGAACATAATTTAAAAACGAAGATATATTATTTTGAAGTAGCTAAATTAATAATAGAAATGCAATTGCCAGTGAGAAATTTTACACAGTAATTATATTTTTTGACAATTGAATATTGACAAACAAAAAGATGAAATGGTTACATTTAATTAATATGTATTAAAGAGATGCAGTATTTTCCATAATTTGCTTAAGTGTTCAATAACCACTCACCCATAACATTGCATTCACAGCTTCATGGCTCAGTGATTTGGAAAACCCCTAAATAATAGTCATGCAATTGGCAATGAATATTTACAGAAACTGCATAATCTAACTAAATATTATTTATTGATATTAAAAAAGTCAGTTACTATAAGTCAGTGACTAACTTACTAAGTCAAAAAACGAACTAAATTAGTAAAAATGACTAACTTTCTTGGTCAACTAAAATATGATAATGACTAATAACTAAATTAGTTAAAAGTCTAACTACATCTGCAACTCGACTAAGTCAGACATTTGACTAATTTTTGGTGTTTAATTAGTTAAATTAATTTGTCAAGAAGATTGTCAGTGTAACACATCATATGTAACTTAAGCTATAATTCAAAAGACATCTTTGAAGGTTTTTTTAGAAAACTGACCTATATATGTTTATTTTGTCATGCTAGACATTTAATTTTGAGTTCAATTTCGCTCTATTGAAGCTTCAATTGTACTCGTGATGTACTCACTACGAGTACGAGTACATTTGCAATGTACTCAAGTACGAGTACGAGTACTGTACTCATGATTTGGCACGAGTACTGAGTACATGCGAGTACTTGGAAAAATGTACTCGAGTACACGAGTACACGAGTACACGTGTACTCGTGCCCAACCCTGGTTACAACATACATTTGGTGATTAAACATTATTGCATCCTAGCTGAGAATTCACCGAAAGTGTTGCTCAATTCAGTTATGCTTATCTCACCTCCACTTTCATCATACTGATTTATAGGTTCTGATAGATCCGGTTGTGTGTTCCTCAGCAATCCAGGGTCACTCTGCTGTGAATAAATACAGTTTGTTGATAATTGAATTTTCTGTCAATGGTTTTGAATACAGCAAGTGTAACATCAGCATTTTCTAGCTCAATGTATCAGGGTGTCAGATGTACAACAAAATAGAAACAAATAATTCTCACCGTTGCAAGGGCATTAAGGACTTCGTAATTACCTGAAATAACCAAGTGCACAATTCTTAAGTCAATTGCTTCAAATACCAATACTAACTATAGTAATACATGGATAGAGTTGAAAAATTATTTACCTTCTTGGCCTTGGTTTCTTTGAATTCTCCTGTTAAGATTTTAAAATTGGTCAATAACGTTTTTTTGGAGGGCATTATGGGGTATTAATCAGTTATGGCCTGAGGGCAGAAATCATTAACTTAATGCCCGAGCCCCCAGACGAGGGCATTAAATGATTTCTGCCCGAGGGCCATAGCTGATTAATACCCCATAATGCTCGACAAACAAATGTTATTATCATTATTATCACTTTTTAATCCAGGATGAATGTTACCTTCACTTCAAGATTCATTAACGCCCGCGCTGTTTTTTCGTTTTTACCTCGTTATTATTGAAGCTGGCATAAATTCGTATGCAGGAATCAACTCGGCAGGCCAAGTTTGATAAATCTAGCCTTTTAAAATTTTTAAATCGGACGATTTTTGATTGATTTAGCATACAAACTGACAGAAAATTGAACCCTGAATTCAATAACATCGTCATGACGTCACTTCTGATGACGTCACGATGCGGTACAATACACCAGGGCTTGCTTTTACTAAGATGGTTTAACTGGAAGTTAAACTAATCCAGACTTAATCCTGGGTTAAACTGGGGGTTTAATCGTGTTTCATTCTACTAAAAGTTAAACTGGTGGTTAATCTAGGTTCACTGGTTAACCTGACTGGTTAAACTAATCTTGATTCTATCATATGTTAATCCTAGTTTAAACCTAGGTTAAACTGAGATTAACTCCACCATCACAAATGGCTGGTTTAAGAAGATAATACAAAGTTATCGTGGTTTCTAAAATCCGGGGCCTGGTTTCACAAAGCTATCGGGGTACGCCCCAGTACTAGGGTGGTTCCCGTTCCTGTCCCCACTCCAACTACAGTATCGCAAAATTGGGGCATGTCCCAATCTGTCCCTTAGCAGTACCCTGTTTCAATGGGACTGTCCCCGTTGCAGGCCGCAATATTTTAATTTTTGAGCTCTGGGTGTTTGACTGCAGCCATGCAATTAATTGCCTATCAAAATAATGCAGTACTGAGTCAATTTCTTGATTGTTTGTTTAGATTTCATTTACTGGAATAGATGTGTTAGAAGAATTTTAAAATTACCAAATAGTACTCACACTAGACTGCTTCCCATTCTTTTAGATAGTTTAAGTGCCTATGACCAAATACAAGTGAGAATAGTGAAAATAGTACAATCCATGTTAGAGTCAAAAAATGTGAAAGTCAGATATTTAGCTAATTTAAGTATTAAAAAGGTGAACTCTGTAATAGGAGGCAATATTATGACAGTTTCAAGAAATTTAAATTGTGATGCTGAGTCTGTGATATTGCTTAATACTAATGATATAAAGAGAATGTTCTACTCCAAGTTTAATGAATGTGATACACAATTAGCTAGTCAGATTTTAGAATTGAGAGGTCTAACAGTACCTGGTTTTAGCAATGATGAACTTTATACCGTTTTTAACTTTTTGTGTACTAACTGATTTGTTTTTATTTGTGGTTGTACACAGTTAAGTTTTTATCTACTTAATTTTATTTTTGCACCTGTATACCAAATTGTAATATTTGTGTATGAATAAATGATTTATATTATATATAGGAAGGAGGACAATATAATAGTTAAAGGAGACAAGAAGAGGTAGATATAGGATGAGGAAATGGAAGATAGGACGAGATAGGAATTAAGAGATAGGATGAGGAGGTGCACTGTAAACCTGATGTGTTGCTTTAACAGCAGCTACCGTAATTAATACGAAAAAGAGCCACTTTACGGTAGAAAATCGTTGTTTGCATGTACTGTTGTTTTAACTAACTGCCGGCAGCTGGGGTTACAGTGTGGGATAGGAAGGGAATGTTGGAGGAATTGGAGGAGGAGATGGAGAATAAAAGGGATAGAGGGAGGAGAAGATAAGAGGCACAGATGGGAGGAGGATGTGCAGAAGACGGTGCAAAAGGAGGAGTTAGAATGAGGAGTCAGAATGAAGAGACGGGAGAAAGGATATAACAGAGAAAAAGGAGGAACGGATAAGATAGCAGGAGGATATAGGATGAGGAGATAGCAAGAGGAGGAGGATACAGGATTAGAAGATAGGGGAGATATTATGAGGAGAAAGGAGGAAGTGACAGATGGAAGATACGGAAGGAGGAGATAGAAGAAGGAGGAGGAGGAGAAGGAGGTAGGGTGAGGAGCTGGAAGATACATGTAGGAAGTTAATAGGATAATAAGATCAGAGGAGGAAATGGGATGATGAGTAGGCATATGAGAGGAGGTAGAATGAGATGGGAGGAGATGGACATAGGATGGAAGTTAGGAGTAGCCTATGAGGATGAGATACGAGGATGAGAATGGAGGAGAGAGGAAGAGGATATATGTGTAGAAGATAGCAATGGGAGGTAGAAGGGGGGAGGAAGCTGTAGGTGCAGGAGGCAATTGGAACAGGAGTTGGGAGGGTAAGAGATTGAAGGAGATTGGAGCAGGAGAAGGAGGAGATGGGATATCAGAGGAGATACAATGTAGAAAGAGGCAGGAATATGAGACAGGAGGAGTAGGAGGAGATAGAAAGGGGAGAT
Organism: Platynereis dumerilii; assembly: GCA_026936325.1. Classification (NCBI taxonomy): domain Eukaryota; kingdom Metazoa; phylum Annelida; class Polychaeta; order Phyllodocida; family Nereididae; genus Platynereis; species Platynereis dumerilii. The sequence continues at coordinate 10,016,950 of JAPTHN010000021.1, forward strand.
ATGAGGAGGGGATAGAGTGATGGGGAGGAGGAGATAGGATGAGCAGATAAGGATATCAGAGGAGGCAATAGTAGGAGATATGAGTAGGATAAGAATTAGGAGGAAGAGGTTGAAGAAGATGACAGGAGAAAGAGGTAGGAGATATAAGGAGATATATCTTCCTCTTCCCATTTCCTCCTCCTATATCTTCCATATGCTCATCCTTCCATCTCCTCCCTCTTTCTCCTCCTTCTATCTCCTCCTTCTATCTCCTCCCTCTCAGTCCTCCTATCTCCTCCTTCTATCTCCTCCTTCTATCTCCTCCCTCTCAGTCCTCCTATCGCCTCCTTCTATCTCCTCCTTCTATCTCCTCCTATCTCTTTCTATCTCCTACCTCGACCTCCCGTCTCTTCATCTTTTCTCTTCCTATCTATAATCCTGCATGAAGTCATTAAAAACTTTCAGTAAAGGCTACTAAATTGCCTGCCGTCATTTTAGGGTAAGTTTTCTTGAGTCGGATACTTATTAGGAAAGGCAACCTTGAGTTGGACACTTTTAGTGGGCTGCTTTTCCATCAGCAGCTGATCGGTGTATTTGGCACCAATGTTTTGCCCAAGACGTCTTATATCCATTCAAAAAAATATGACAAAACTTGTACCTTTGATGTCATGTTTTTACAACACAGCTAACCGACTCAAAGGTACCCTATCTCATTTTTAATTTCAGAAATGTATCCCCTAATTTAGATGTTGAGTTATGCCAAATGTCAATTTTCTGTTGGGTTTAGCAAACAATTAATTTCAGGCCCTGGTTGACAATCAATAACCCATAGGCCAAGCAAGATATCACTTTTTACAAATAATTTATACAGAGTCTATGTGTCCCACTGAAAGAACCTTTCCCTATCTGTTTGAAAAATAAAACAAGTGTTTGAAGAGTTTATCTCAAAAAATTACTACATTGGCGTGTCATTGCCTAATTTTTACTTATTTACTTCAATTTATTTATTGAGCTCAATCACCTGTTTTGTGTTTAAAAAAAGAGGAAAAAGTTCATGTGTCCGAATTTCTTTGCACTTGTTGGTGATTTTCAGAGTCCTAGGTTTAACCAATTTACCAATATGTAGCTTGTGCTGGTACTTTTACAGTGTTGATAATTATCCTTATTTTAATTGTGAATGGATAGCTACATAATACACTATAGGCCTATCTGTTTAGAATATTTGCATTTACGTTAAATTTTCCTTGCCAACAGAAATATCACTTTTTTTTCACAATATTCAAGATGACTTGCTATCAAATATATATAGCAAATCACTAACCCTATTTTGTGACTGACACATTGGGAAAAGGCCAATTTTAAGAAGAAAAAATTGTGAAAATTAATGTAAAAAGAATGTGAAAACTTTCTTATTTTTCTTTTTTTTTTAAACCAAATTTGCTTGATTTTCGTTCAATTCAATACACTTCTTTTAGCCTTCCACAAGTAAATTATAATAAAAGAAGTTTTTGACATTTCTTTAGTCATTTTCTGTGTGTGCACTTATTGTTCACATTCGACAAAAGTAATATTCAAATGATAATTACGTAAAGGTCAAGAAAAAAAGTTCATCAATTCCATTTTGTATTGATGGTTCTATAGATCTATGCATCATCCATGTGTCGATGTGTGCGTACAAAATAGAATGGCAGCATTTCTATTGTTGAATTTTTCAAATTTAAAATTATTTGATTTGTAAATGCCTAAAGGTAAGTGGTATTACAGTGAAAAACATCCACACGTTGGCATTGATAAGCCTAAATCAGCTTATCTGGGGCTGTTCCCGCCAACCATAGAGCTGGTATCCAAGGTGTTGCTAGCGGGAGGAGCCAAGTCACTTGAGCCTCATTCTGAAATCTGAATGCACTGTCATCTGACACTAAATATTATAACGATTCCCTCTCTGGATGATCCTGTTAAACTCATTGCAATCCAAATTCTTGATCTCTGTTAGCTTAATCCACCAGTTAACCATTCAGGTTAAACTCAGCCTCAATCTCAGTTTTGTTTATGTCCTCAGTTCAAAACTTTCATGGCATTTTTCTTGAGGATTTAGAGAATTACAGATGAAACAAGACAAGGGAAAGGCTGTGTTGGAGTGTAAAAAATAGTTTCTCAACTTACATCTTGTCTCCTTCTCCTAAATATAGATGAAAGGCACTTATTTCTTTAGCGGTTTTTTGAGGCTACAGATTAAGACGTCACAGTTAGTTAATCTGTGGTTAAACTATTTTGATAAAATATGGTTAAACTCCAAGATTAGCTAACCAAAGTTTAACTTTTAAACTAAGGTTAAACTAATCCATTTTAGTAAAAGCAAGCCCAGGGGGGCAGGGGGCGCTTTCGCTGGCGTTAACGGCAATTAACGCCCGCGAAATGAGCTTTAACCCACAGACAATGCCCTCTAAAAGGATATTAATGGGCAATTGATCATAGTCATGTAGACATAACAGACAGAGAAAGCGTTTTTTCAACTCTCGGAAGAATGCCACATTATTTTGTCAAGAAATAAGCAATGACAAAACCAACAGAAAGTATATGCCAGATTGTTATCAAAAGAATAAATTATATAAATATTTATGCAAAAAAAATTAACAAACAGTCAGTGTCATATTAATTAAGGTGCTAATTATCATGTTTCAGAGGTCAGGCAATCTCGTGGGGAGGGGAGAGCCATGTTTGTGGGGGGGGTAGTAATTGATTGGAAATTTTAAGGGTAAAAGGTATGGTGTAAAGTAGAGTCAGGGATGGTAAATCCGTCCAGGAGGGTAAATCCGTCCACTCCCTGTTATATGGTTATAAATATATCTGTTTCAGCTGTGTGAGTTTTATAAGCAAGAGAAAATAGTTTTTCAAGTACCTTTGCCGTTTTTTGGTGTTTTCAGCAATTTAAATAACATTTCAGGTCCATTAAAAAACAAAGGATAAAGTACAATCAAATCCTGTGACGTCATCACAGCCATTTTTAGCTTTTCAGAAGTTGGACTTATTAGCATTGTATGCCTATTTTTTGTTATCAAACAAATGTATTTAAGATGAAAATCAGTGAATGAGATGCAAAATTAAATTAATCTTGCAGGGTTAGTAAAATTGTTACACATTGAAAGGAAATACAATAAAAATAAAAGTGGACGGAATTACCATCAATATTTCATAAGTGGCTTGATTTGGGGTTTGTAAATCCGTTCACCCACATTAAATCAACTTTTATAGTATTTTTATGTCTTTAAATATTTATAAATGGCATTTCCCTGATTACTGAAATTAGATAAGAACAGTTATACCACTTTGATTGGGTTAAAAGGTTCTATAATTGCAATTGAGGGGGGTCAATTGAAATTATTCTATTACAAGTGTAATAAGCGACACATTATCTAAAAATTGACACAAAAACCTTCATTTACCAGCAGGGTGAACGGATTTAGGTGCCCTAACCTTCAATCTTTGTTGCCATGGTTTCAGCTAAAATTATTTGAATATTTGACTTTTTTTGACTGCTGACGATAGTATGGAATATGCCCCTTCCAATGAACTGATTTTTATGTTTGTATCTATTACCATTTTCCTTGTAATATAGTTTTAGCCAAAAGTGGACGGATTTACCCTCCTTGACTCTACTATACTAACAGAAGCCATGCAGACTATGTAATAATTGTGATTTGCATAGTGGAATCAGTGAGAATACATAGAAATAACATTCGAGAAAGTGTGTGAATATAAAGCATCAGAAAATGAATAAGGAATTTGCAAATATTATCAATCCTCACCTGGAACAAGAGGCATTTGCCAAACCATGATATGATGACGTAGACTTGTCTATAATAAGCCTCCAATTGTAAACCAGTTGCTTTGTGATTCTTAAATTGTTGAAAAACTTGCCCTTGCAATGACCCATCCCCCGGTACATTTTGCTTGTTAGTGCTCTTTAGCTTTGTGTAGCCATGGTAATGTTGTTCAGGTGTCACACACGTAAACTTTTTCATTATTGGCCTTAAGGATTGTCTTAAGCTCATTAACAGAATGCCCTCCACTTTGATGTTTGTCTGCATGGTGTTTGATCCATCATTTTGAAACATCATTCCAAACACAAATGCTAAGTATAAAATAATTGCAGGTCAGGCTTATGGAGTAAACATGCAAAATTAAAAATTGCGAAAGAAAATACGATACAACTAAAAGGAAAAAGGAAAAGAACCTACCTTTTCTTGGATTCTGAATTTAGATATTATTAAAGATTGCAGATGAGATAAAACAAGTGCCATTTAAATGTACCTCACTCAATTACTGTTATGCTTAGAGGCACAGGACCTGAAAATAAGTTCTGATGACTAATCTGCCAAATGCTTAACAGGCAAGATTCTGTTTTTATCTGAGATCTTTAACAACAATAAGGTTAACTATTTAATTTCATCATGGTATGCAGTTATTTTTAGGCTTATTTGATATTAACTTGAAGAATGTAAAGAAGAGTATGGGATAGTAATCAGTTTTACATCCTGAAATTGATATGATGCATAACTAAGAAGACAAGGAGATATAAGTTTGATTTAAGGCTACATGTTGCCGTTCAATAGTAACCGTTTGTTTCTTGTGTACGACCCCTTATTTCCAACATCAGCAAAATAGTTTTGGATTTCAAATAAATTATTATAAGTCATAATATATAGTACACATATGTATAGAATTCATAGAAAGTACAAAATGCATTAAAAATTTTTAACTTACCTGTTGATACCATTATGGTAAAAGTAACAACTGATACAACAACACCACCCAAAATAGCACATCCAATGATTGATCCAAACAGCTTTATGTATGTCACTGAAGCATAAGTATTGTGATTGAAGAAGTAGGGAAATGGGAAATGAACTAAGGCTACTCAATTTATTTGCATTTACAAGACTCATTTGGGGAAATGAAGTAAAGCTACATAACAATACTTAATGCAGTGTGATTTACTTTTTCATATGGAATATCTATATATATACGAGGGGTTTTCCAAAAGTTCTGGCCAACTAGCCATAACTTTTGCTAGATTTGATGTAGAAACATGACATTTGGGTCAGATAATATTGACGTAATTTGGAAACAACCCCTCCCAAAAACAGACCATACAAATAAAAATAAATGCTTAATCTTTTGCCATGGAAACCAGAAGTCATGAAATGCGGCCCAGACTTTGTAGTCCCAACTAAAAACTAATTGAATACCTACTTGCATTACCTGTGTCTTGACTTTTTGAATAAAAGTATATTATTTTGTTTTTCGTGTAATACAATCGGTTAATTATAAAATCATTAATAACAATGGAAATTGGTATTATTGTCACATTTCACTTACTTTACCGTCACTCATGACGTTTCTCAGTTTTTCATGAGATGAGAATTTTTTTGGATATGGATGACATCATATATGCCTGTTGTATTTCTTAAATTTCATTGGATAAAAACTAGCAGAGAGAGTAAGAACCTTTTATCATACATACAAGGAAGACAGTATGAGTGACAGAACCTAATTAAGATTGAACAAACGTTTTCTGAATGAGGAGAACACCCATTGGAAAACCTAAGAAAAGAAGACTTGACAATGCCAAAACTGACCTTGACACAAAGACCGAAGTATCTTATTTAGACATGGTTAGAAATTATGAGAAAATGTATTTACAGGGTCCCAATCATTAGTTTAGGGAGTTGTGAAATGGCTATGACTGTTTTGAATATATTCTCTTCTATATCTCTTGTAATAATTACATATTTTGATAAGATATATCAAGTATGAGTCTGTTAACACGATCTCGGCCACATTTCATGACTTATGGTTTTCATGGCAACAAATCAACCATTCACTTTTACTTCAATGATCTGATTTTTTGGGGGATCATTTGCAAATTACTTCAATATCAGCTGACCCAAATTTCATGTTTCTGTATAAATCTAGCAAAAGTTACGACAGGTTGGACAGAACTTATGGAAAACCCGTCGTAAAGAACAAAAAGTCTTCGAAACAGCAACAGTGATCTCAATATGAAGACTTTTGAGTCATTGATTTTCTAAGGGATATAAGGTTAAAGGAAATATATTCAGTACCAAGTTAATTAGTTTAAGCATTTGTGAAATGGCAGGGATTATTTTTAGTAGGTTTCTTGTTCTGTATCCCTAGTAAAATCTTACATTTTTGACAGGATATAATGAATCTGTGTCTCTAAAAATGCCCTGGGCCGCATTTCATGACTTTTGGTTTCCATGGTAACAAATTAACCATTAATTTTTGTTTCTTTGGTCTGATTTTTTCAGGATCCTTTGCAAATTACTTCAATATTATCTGACTAAAATTTCATGTTTCTCTATTAAATATTGCAAAAGTTATGGCAAGTTGGACAGAACTTTTGGAAAACCCCTCGTACATGATTATTTAGGTCACTTTATCTCTCGTGATAAAAGCGATTCTTTGACTGATTGTATAAAGAGGGACTTTGTTGGAAAATTAAACGCAGTATTGTCAGATTTTTGTAATTCTAGTCAGATATAAAACAGCAGTAAGTTGAAAGATATTGTTACTCTTTTTATGGATCTCATTTTTGTAATTTTAGAAGCAAAGATATGAATAAAATTAATGTTATGTGGAGAAAATCAGTACGCAGAACTGCCAGAACATGGCAGCTGCCATATAGAACCCATAGTAGATTACTTCCATTTATTGGAGATTGTATGCCTCTTGATATGGTATTTCACCAGAGGTTTTATACATTTTTTGTGAAAAATCTGAGATCAGATAATTTTGTAATATCTTCGATCTTCGAAAATGCTATGGTATCGAGATCTAGACTTGGTTTGAATTTTAGGCATGTTAAATCAAAATACGGAGCAAAGTTTGATGCTGCTCCGTGGTTGGATAGTTTTAACGAGGAAGATGTAGCTCATGCCAGCATTGTAAGAGGTGTCATTATCATGAAAGACAGTTTCAGTGAGTCTGTATTAACTAAAGAGGAATGTGAGGTCATTATTGAAAGTCTCTGTGTGGGATGATTAGTGTATTTTTTGTTCGAGAGTTTTAGTTACCTTATTTTATTGTTAATTTGTTTTTTTACTTTTATGCTTGTTTTTACCACTTTATAATTAATTTATACTTTTATGTTTAATTGTATGCTGCTATGTGGCGAATATATGATATAATAATAATATTAATAAAGGTTGATATGTGAGGCATGTGGGATAAGGATGGCAGCCAATTTTCTCTGCTGTATTCGGAGTTAGGTATGGGTCAAAGTCTTTGATAAGTAAGTGAACCACACTTCCCTATCAAATAAAATTGGGCCTGTATTTCACTTACTTATCAAAGACTTAGAATTACTGTGCACCCGGTGATTATACCAGCCTGCTTGATGTAGTTAACTGAAATACATTATTTTATGGATTATTATAACTTCACTGTTTCTATTCTTTGTACTGAAATAATGACATGCTAGAAATGTAAACATTCAAGTGCCCCTCCTACCCTTTAGTAGTGGGGGGGGGGTAATGCCTTTGACTTTGAAGAAAAGCATTATAACTTGTTTTAGGCAAAAATTAGTAAGAATGCATGGAAAATTGTTATCAATTTCATAATACAATTTTGTCACCTGAATGTTTTTGCCCAACTGCCCCTCATGCCCACATTTCCTTGTCACACCCCTGGAAGTATTATCATGGTCAAAATTGAGTTATCGACATATTTATTTCCTTTAATTTTAATTACCTTTAGGAGATAATTTCCTTGGGTCAACAGGTGATTCCTGCATAGTTTTTCTGCAATACCTTTTTTCTTGATACCATTTGAAGACAAGGCAGACTTCATGGTTTTTGCTGATGTTAAAGTTTCTGCGAAATGTCACACGCTCCTGTTTAATAGAACATCAGAATGACAACAGTTTTTTTTTTCACCTTTGCCTTATCATATTGATTGCATCAGAACACTGCAAACTTGAGAAATTTCAATACATACACCTTGCCTAATAAGATACCTTGTTGTTCATGAACATTTCATATTAAGATAAACGATTGCATACCTAAAGCCTAGATTTTAATGCTCATAAAGACTGTTGACTGTTGAAATTTTTATCGTGGGAAAACACCAACACACATTTTCAATTCTTGTTTTACCTCTGAAATCCATGCAGTATTGGTATGTTGATATTTCTCTGTTGAATTGTCTCCGTCAACATGAATGCTTATTTCAATAGCTGGATTGTAGTTTTGGCATTCAGGTGGGAGCTTCATTTTCCAAGAAATTATTAAAAATGTCATGGCTAGTCTGATGTTTGAGCTGTGAAAGTCCAAATCAGGCAGACCTGTACGTTTGAAGAAAAAGAAAAGGGGTGTCATACAATGTAATATTTGCAGAGCGAAATTACGGAAGGCCGTTTCGCCAAGCGAATTGAGCACCAGAAATGACTCAGAAATCAGTGGTCTCAACATCAACAGTCCACAGCAGGAAATTAGGTCAACTGGGTCCAGTTTCTTATCAATGGTTTAGTTTTGAATTTAACAAAACATTACATATTCATCTCAATAGTGTTTTAAACAATTTGATTTTCATCAGCAGTATTACCAGTGTACCTATAATCTTTGAATAGTCAGTTGTCAGCCTTGACAACTAAATTAAATTAGTAACAATTGATCCGTTTTATTTTAAAACTAACAACAAGAAAAAATAACCAAATTAAAGTTACATAATCTTTGTTAGCTTATTAGAATGTAACAGTGAGGTTTATTCACGATTGACCATATGGCCAGACACCTTTTTCAGTTTTGTCACAGTTATTGCAATTCCATTGTATTTGACCACTGTTTCCAAACTCTCTTTTGTTTTTGACCACCAGTAGTTTGACAGACAGTCATGCCTGGTTAGTTCAAACATTTAACTGAGAGATAGCGTGAATAACAAGCAAAATTTTGACTGATTGCTAAACTGAAGGATTAGAACGAGTCAATATTTAAAAGAAATGAAGGTTCAAAATTAGTGGGCAACCATTTAATATGAAGGGGGGCTTGGATTTTTTTTAGATAAGTAATTTATAGTTCAGTTTTGGTGAAATAAATCTTTTTTCGTGAGTCTTGAAATAACAATTTCAGGAGCGGGTATTTTAAATAAATGTGATTAATGATTTTGGAATGAATATTTGGGGACTTGGTGTGCTTGAAATAAATTTTTATTTTTTTATTTTTTATTTTTTTATTCAGTAACATAAGTAAAAGAAAACATGTAAAAAATTTAGGTAGGCATCATACATATTCACAAGTTTAAAATAATAATAGTTTGAAATAAATATTACTGCTACCATTACCATGAAGAAATATTTTTTTAATCACACTTTTGTCTATTTCCTAAGATTTGTGCCAACATCTTGGACTCGGGTCTTCCCTTTTTGAGCAACCAATGTTGGATCTATAGATGTTTTATCGGGTACCAAGTGTGGCACATCACATCTTATTACAGTTTATTGTCAAACCCTGTCACCCATCCCACCCAACTCCTCCCAATAGGCTTCATGGCAGAATATGTATAGCCAAAGGTAGTTGAGGAAAACAGAGTGTAAAGCTGAGAGTAGTTGAGGTAGGCCAAGTCTAGTTGATGGAAGCCAAGTTTAGTTGAGGGAAGCTGAGCACATTGATAGGAGCTCAGCTTAGATGAGGGAAGCTGAAGGTAGTTGACGAAGGCGAGGGTAGTTGATGGCAGTTGAGTTTAGTGAGTGAAGCTGAGATAGTTGAGGGGAGCTGAGGGTAGTCAAGAGTTGTTGAGGCTAGGTGAGGGGATTTTAGGCTAGATTAGGTAATTGGAGGCTAAGTGAGGAAAAGGGATTTAGGCTAGGGATTTTGAGGCGAGGTGAACGTGTATCTACAATGAGGTCTCTTAATTGTTTCTGACACATCCAAGAAATGAAATTCCGGGCAGTCTTAAAATATCGTGAAAAATTAAATAAATGTTTCTGGTTGGGGTATTTCTTAGCTAGGTATTGTTTCATATAGAAACTTACATATATTGGGATATGGCGTGCTCAGTGGCGGATACAGGGGGAGGGGGCCTAGTGGGCCCAGGCTCCCCCCAGACCACCAAGATTAATAATAGCATTTTGAAGAAAAATACAGAAACACATCCAGCCCCCCCTTAGACTATTGTGTCTGGATCTGCCACTGGTGCTTGAAATAAATAATTACTGCTGCTAAAAAATTAATTTTCTGTTGAGAAAAACTCCAACCCCCCCCCCCCCCCCACACCGTACATTTTTTTTCGTCCCTGATGTATCATGCAGCTTTCACTAATTTTAAGAAAAGTTCAGGTCAATTCCCATCAAAGCCCATCATCCTATTGTAAGTGATTTTGTGTTTGTCACTGTTATGCGACTGAAACAACACTGAGCCAGAAGTGTTCAAATACAAAAGAAACATCAAAGCTGTGAAGTGAAGCTGTTAATCTGGGCCTTGACCATATGGTCAATCGTGAATAAACCTCAGTGAGCAATTAATCTACATGCTAATCATATTATTGTTTTTTTTATATCTGTTATACTATTATGTCATATCAACAATCTAACATACCCTTGCTTTTGGCAGCTTTCATTGTTGTCTGCCTTTTTACTATTTAGCTGATTACTTATCCATCATATATATCTATAATCCTATCCATCTATCTATCGATCTATCTACCTGTCCATCTATCCATCTGTCTATAATATTTTTTCGATCTATTTTATCTTTCTAGTCTGCATTTCTCTCTGTCTTTCTATATATCTGCTTGTTAAATTTTTGAGAAAGAGTTTCATAACTGCCTTTCATGCACGTTCTGAATATTAAAAAAAATTAAGTAATGGTAACATATAAGTCCTACAGAAATATTTTAAATGCTGCACAAATTGCAGGGTTGTGCCATTCCATGATAGATCTTTCAGGCAATTTTAATTATTTTTTTCAATGCAGTCAGAAAAAAAAGCTGTCATCATATGATAACATAATAATGGAAATGAAGTCACTTGATTACTTAATTTCCAGCATTTATATTATTGAGTAAATATCTCGTGTTTCATTCCTATCAAGTCATGTGTGTTATGCTGGTTCTCCAAGAGGCTGTTATAATTATACAATGCAGTCTGATGAATAATATTGATATTTAGAATCAAAGTATTGGACGGTTGATCAATTTCACTTACAATAAAAAGGTACAACATCCAACTGCAATCCTTTTGCAGCAGTTTGTGAAGTTGAAATGTCCAGTTCATTTGTGATCAGACAACAGTAGTATCCTGCATTTGCATCATTCACGTTCCTTAGATGCAAAATAGAAGAAACAAAATATATGAGATCTTATTTCTTTTCAATTACGGTAAAGGAAATTATCTTAATTTGGCAAGATTTGAATTTTATACCAATATTTAAATTGAGTATCATTTCATATCGTTACAAGAAAGTGCTAAATCTCCTGCAAAAATATGCAAACCAGATAAATTACATTTTTTCGAAAACCTGAAATAATTTCAAGCTTACTACAAAATGATCAATAGCCAATGTCCTGTTATCATATGAGGATCACTGTTTTTACCGTAGTGTAATGCTTCGGCCTCCTTGGATCTTGAGTCCATCCTTCCACCAAGTGTATTCCTTTATCTCTTCAGGATTTCCTTTCCTTGTAATTTCACAGCTCAAAGTCACATTGGAGTATTCCATGGGTTGGTCAGAAATGGAGGAAGTCACTTTGGTGTGGTACGGCTCTTGAATTGTGAAAGAACCACTGTATATTCACATTTATCAAAGTATTCCCACCCACATTTTCATCCATTGCCCTTAGTTTTTGCTCGCTCTCTTTATGCAACCAAAGTACTTAGTATCAGTGTGACTTAGAGCTCTTTGCAGATTGGCGGTCCACTTGATAAAGTAATTCTAACACGCCATATACAAAATGCTTAATTATTTGTCTTGTCTGCACATCCGGATACTTTGGTGACTATGCCAATCATGCAAAGGATACAGAGAGAGGATATTATTTCAGCCAGACATGTTTTAACAGTTACCTACGTTTCATTATTCAGTGCAGTATGATCGTGTGAACATAAAAAATTGTGTCAAAAGCAGGAGCATAATTTACATAAAAAAATGTGGGCCATTGTGGGGGGAACACATGGTGACATGGTAGGAGTCGGTCGTCAGACACATGAATAAACAAAGTCAGTAAGGCTTTCTTACATCATGTATTATGAACTTTCATATCGCTTGGTGACTTGCACAAACCAAAAGGTGGTGGACATGTCTCTTAACTGCTCCCCACCAAATTGAGCCCCAGGGCCATTAAATTTCATATCATGTCCCCGAGGTCAAAAATGTGGGGGAAATGTCTCCCCATCACCCACTTAATTACCCCCTGGTACATAGTATCTTAGGTATCTGAATTTTGAACTAAACTAAGTTAGTTATTTAATGATAACAAACCGAATATTTGAACAGATACATTTAAGTCCACTATTGCAAAGTAAATGAAATGCATGGGGGCAAGTTGCCATTTAACCTACTTTTGAAACGCTAATTAAACTACTTTGGAATTTCAGTATGCCAGTGGTATAGACAGATTTCTATGGCCGAAAAATGAAGTTTGGTGAAAAAAAAAACATATTTGTTCCTGGAATTTGCGTTTGGCCACTCGAGTTTTTATGAATATGCACATTTTCCCTTTTTTATGCATTTTTGGCCAGTTTTTTTTTTCTGAGTCGGCTTACTGAGTTTACTGTCCAGAAAGTATCGAGAAAGTGACTTTTTTGTAGTGTGGGGGTGTGACATCATATGGCAGTTCCCATAAGTTAGGATTGGAAATCATGCAAATCAATTGCTTCATGTGAGGTCACAGATGTATTCAGCCAATGATAGCCAAGAATCAGTGTGCCTCACACTATTGAAGACTGCATGCACACCGCATCATACTTATTGTATTTCACAGCTTTCTGAGTATTGGAATATTGGAACGCACAGTTTGTTAGTCCAGACTGTTTCCTTTTGACCAAAACAAGGTTTAATCTTCATGTCTGACTGAGCTTATTCTTGTCAGACTGAGTAATTAATATTAATGACTGCACCTTGGCTGAGTAGTATGAGGTCACACGCCAATTTCTCTAGATCTTTTGCATTGTATGTACTTTCTGAATGGATAGTATCAAGGCTCACTGACATATTTAGATCTTTCTTGCCGTTTGAGACATATGCAGTATTGCCGTGATTCTGCCTGAGGGATTATATTTTGATATCTAATCTCCCCCCTTCATACTACATGGATAAGCATAGTTTCTTAGATTATCAGATATACATTTTTAACAGCCCAAATCAGCCTTGCTGTATCCTCGACTATTACTTACTTAAAACAGAAACTTCATGTGAGGTGGAAATCGTCTTCACAGTGCCAGAGACATTTTGAACGGCCGTACACGTCACAATATCACCATCAGCCTCAGCTTCCCCTTTAATGCGAAACACCAGTGGAGAAAGTCCTTCATCCAAGCTCACATTTGAAACAATATTGCCATTGTGTAACACACGGATGAAACCTGTTTGAGAAGATATGATAACACTCAGAACTTCGCAAACATCATAATCTCTTGATAACATGTCCTTCTGCTTCAGTGAGCAACTTCATAGAACAAAGATGATCAAGTTTTGGACATCACTTCCCTTGTATCCCTCGCAGTTGCAATGGGCAAATAAGCTTACCTGATTTAAATTTGATTGAATTTATTATTTCTTGTACCCATTGCATTTGCAACTCAACACCTGTACGACAATCAATTATGACATGCTTATAAATAAATAACTTAGATAAGTTATATAAAAACAATATCACATCATATTGCTTCAACCAAAGTATGACACAAAAAGATTTCTCAATTCTGCTGATAATTGATTCAAAAGAGTCGGAACTCTAATGAAAAACGCCTTCTTCCCATATGCTTTCGTATTAGGGGATTGAGGTCTTTTTAAGGAAATTGAATTGTCACTTCTTAGACTCATGTATGTTCTTGAATTAACAATAATTAAATCTTTCAAGTACAATGGAGCTGTTGCTAAATGGATGCATTTAAAGACAATACATAATATTTTAAAATTGACCCTTAATTTGACCGACAACCAGTGAAGATTACGTGGGATTGGAATAATGCTTTCTCTGCGACCTACTATACTCGCTGCAGAGTTTGGATAGCTTGCAATTTCTTAAATTGAAAATCGTGAATACGCGATCACACACTATTACAATAACCTAGTCTACACGAGACAAAGACATGAATGAGTCTGATTTTACTAATACGCCACACTGAGTAAAACACATTTTGACATACACTGGCAATAGGTTTATCCGCCTTGACAATCAAAATAAATACCCAGGTTTTGTACTACCGAGGTAGCCTTAACATCTGAATCTCCTTATTCTTATATCATTTATATTATCGTCAGGTCGTGTACGAAAAAATGTTGATGGGAAAACGATGAACTCACTGTTATTGTTCAATGCAAGAAAGTTACTTTTCATCCATTTTCTAATTTCATCAATACAAGATGACCCTGCAATCTGCACTGTTACATGTTAATTAATCTGCGTATTGTCTGCAAAGATTACTGTTTTACAGCCAAAACCGAACCTTGGGGTACTCCAAATGTCAGTGGTCGCTCATTTGACACCATATACCCCAACAAAATACTTTGAGTTGGCAATTGAATGTGTTGAATTGCAAAGATTTTTTACCTCAGACTTTAGATTTATTTACAAATAATGTTATAAACCAATTTTGGGGCTCAGAATTATTTTTACACTTTCTTTGGGCAGCCCGGAAAAACTGATTATTTTTATCGAAAATCTCCACAAATTGAATCATGGCCAAACAATTTCAACAGGTGCAAAAAATATCCACTTAATCTTGATTTTTACAACCATAAAAACAATACATCATCATGTAGAATTTCAAATGGATTGACCTCAGTCTTCACCTGACTTGACGTGGATATTGCCAACTTGTTTTGTGCTTCTTTTTGACCGAACTGGCTATTCTTCAGCGAAAGACACTTGCAACTGTTTCAAATCAGTTGGTTGAACCTCTTTCTTGTGTGCAGAATGGTCAAAGATGTCACCATAGTGTTATCTAGGTCCATATCGGATGCAGTTGCAGATTACGGCAAATTCTCAATATTCCCAATTTTCTAGCTTTTGTAATTTGTGATGCCCTACAGGCTTCAGGATTGTCATAAATGAATTAAAATGTTATTTTGCATTTTAATTGACCCTTTTTACACAAATGCTGAAGTTCACTCTATTTCCCATTGGATGAGTCAGACCTGACTCAGTAAAAATAGACTCGGCTTATTATTTTCAGGCTCCCCAAAGCAGTGTAAAAAAATATTCTGAAATATGACATATTCCAAACTGCTTCATATGTAATAACAACACATAAGTCTCTTTCATCACTTTATTCTATTTCATTATTTATTTATCAATTTTCTATATTATAGTCAGCTTTATCTACTATCAGAAAAAGAGCTTAATATTAACATGGCCATACCTTTAGCTGGGCGCATTTTTGGCACAAAGCATGTAGCATTTCTGACTGTATTCTCAGGAATACTATCTTCAAAGCCAGTGAGTTTTGGTGGTTGAAATTCTGCAATGATTATGATGAAGTGAATCGTTTATATACAATTATCACAAACAAAATAAATAGCTACAGACAGTTGGTATAAGCTCTAATGAATTATATGAGTGTACATTTTTCTTAACAAAAAGGTCTACATTTGAAACTCATGCACCAAAAGCTTTCAGCCATATCTAGTGTCCTTCACCAGCTGTCTGTACAAGCTTACAT
Organism: Platynereis dumerilii; assembly: GCA_026936325.1. Lineage (NCBI taxonomy): Eukaryota > Metazoa > Annelida > Polychaeta > Phyllodocida > Nereididae > Platynereis > Platynereis dumerilii. Next base: position 10,032,827 of record JAPTHN010000021.1, read on the forward strand.
AGTACAGGGTGAGGAAGCAAATTTTTCAAAATTTGGAATATTTCAAACTTCAGTCGAAATGAAAGGTTTTGCGGAGTCATAACAAATTCATATTTTCAGGTTTTAGAACAAGACAAAAAGGATCCTTTTTTGTGAAGTTTGACTAGTATTATCTCCAATCAAAAATTCAATATGGCCGTCTAAACTTGGTGATGCTTTGAAAAAAAGCGCCTTCATATTTTGAGGCCGTGAGCCATGAAGACAGTAAGGAGGACAACAACATCGTGGTGACAGGTCTTGTTTACCAACTATTCTAAGATGCCCCACACGGAAAAGTAAGGGGAATTAAGGTCCGAGCTGGAGAAGGGCCAGAAGTTGGCCGCCCAGAAGTCTCCAAAATTCCTTTAAGTGAAAATCCTGAACTTTCTTGGCCATGAGGCATGGGGAACCATCCTGAGTCTGCCTATAGATGCAATTGGGGTAATTCACATCCAGCCATGACAAAACATGACATCACTGGATCTAGTAGTATGCATCAGGTCCGTCCCCCTTTTCTCACATGAAAAAGAGATAAAGCATAATTTTTCTGTCTGAAGTCATGACTCCCGAAACCATTGCCTGAGCTGGATACTTTGCCCAGAATGTCCCATCGACATCTTTTATTGATTTTATACAGAATTTGCCATTTCTGTTGTTGACAATAGAATCCACAACCGAACGTTTATAGCTTGAAACAAAAATTGAATATCGAGAAATGCTTCTTAATGTAGCCCATCATTTTTTCACCATTTCTATCTTCTGGCCTTCTTGGAATAGGCCATATGGTGTCTTTGGGGTCCTGACATATGATTTCAGGCCAAAATCATTTTGCATAGCCGCTCTGGCAGCCTTGAGATTCACCTGAAGCTCTTCAACTATCTCTCTCATGGGGGTTGGAGGTACCTTGTCAGTTTTGTCGTCAGTGACTCCAGGAATTCTCCACAAACTCCCAGACTTCCCTCTTATTCCTTTCCCATCATTGATTGCCTTCATGATATTGTATTCCGGTTGTGACGTCAATCTGACTATGTCAGGGATTGTTTTTTAGTCCGTTTGGCACTGAAGCAAATCTGACCACCCCTTCCTTTTTGTCTCCTGTAGAGTCATATTTAATCACAGCTCATTCTAACCTTCCACTGGTATGGCTTATACCTTAATGATTATGCTGTATTGTTTTCACAATTTTCCTGTAGATGTGAGGTGCTTTTTTAGCACAAGGAAGTTCATGGAAAATTTTGGTTCCCCACCCTGTAATACATAATTATAATTTTTGACCAACATTGAAGTTTAGTTCCGACAACAGTCACATTGACAGTTTTCGGCTTGACTCTTTTTCCGGAAATGAGTAAAATAATCTTGAAAACTTTTAAGTCGAGCATCGGGAATTTGAATCATTAGAATATAAAAATGATTATCTGAACAAAGCCAATCCACATACATACCTTTTATTTTAAGATCCACTGTTGCAATGTATTCTTCTGAACGCTCAAATATGCAGGTGAATGTCCTTTCATCTTCGGTTGTCACATTTTTGATGGTCAGCTTGCCAGAAATATTGTCAATAGACATTCTCTCTATAGCAAAGACTCTTGGTTTTTCTGATAAAATTTAAAGTTTCTTATTAGATAATCACCCTGGTACACAAGTATTGTGACTTTGTATAGCTTATTTGAGAACTCCTATTTAATTACCAGTTGAGGAAAAGAGCCAAATCAAGGAAAATTAGGTCATTAGTGGGACAATTACAATATATAAACTCTTATTACACAAACTGGATATCAAAAGAGATACATGAGTCATCAAAATCTTAGAAAAACAATGCAAAATCAATATCTACACTAATCTACAAAAAGTCAGAATGCAATTAAGTATATTATTTTACAATACTGGTCCCAGTTCTAGTGGTTACATCTATAATATATAAAATGGTAAATGTCTGATACTTTAAAAAGAGTCCCAATTCAGAGTGTCAATATCAGATTACAGATGTCATTTCAGTCATTAAACACTTAAGTTAATACAGTACAATAATTTGTCACATGGACCAGCAGCAACTGCTATGAGGCCCTGTAACACAAAAGTGAGTCTTGGAGATATTCCAAAATAAAACTGCATCTAATTAGTATCATTCATAGTCATATATACAAATAAAATACAACTACTAAGAACAATTTAATGTATTCTGAAAACATGCCCTACATACACATATGTAGCATTCAGACAGTTAATTCTCAAGTTTATTTCACAAATTCTTTAGTAAATTGTCCAAAAATTAAGGTTCGGAAATTTCTACTCAAAATGTGGGGAGGCACAGCAGCACACCTAAAACTAGTAAAATATACACAAAAAGATTTTAAGTGTTGAATCATTAATTTCTTTGCTACACTTACATTACTTTATTAAGGTAACAACCTATAGCCTGTATTATCTCCGGTGTTTTGTCTGACATCAGTGCAATAAATTGTTCACTATTATCGAGACTACTTAGGTTGGGCATAAGGCAACTACTATGTCAAAAAACTCTACTCTAGGGATATCGTTATAAGTACAAATTAAGAGACAGTGAATCTCGTCTTCTATACTGTCAGTATTACATTTGTCACACTTTCTCTGTTCTATCAGAATTTTCGGTGTGTAATGTCTGCCAGTTTCAATTTTTAGATTATGGGAACTTACTCTGAACCTGGCAATGTTGCTGTATGTCTTCTTTGAGAGGTTTAAATTTAGATACGGTTCTAAACAGTAACTTGTCTTGAAAATGTTATATGTGCACAGTGTTGGAAATCTATCTGAGTTATTAATTTTATTCAGAATTCTGGACTGTTCCTGTGAATATAGTTTAAGTTTGGTTTCCTTTATAATTTTGCCAGGCTCTTTGGTTAGCCAGGCAATGTTAGCATTTGTCATTATTTTTGCTATCTTGCTGTACCAGTTGTTCTGACCAGCATTGTGATTATTTATCTGTATATTTAAGCATTTATGTAAGATATCATCACTTGGCTGATTTTTGGCTTTAGCCCAATAGCTAACTCCATTTATTTGTTGTCTTATCTTTAGAGGAAATATTCCTGTTTCTGCATACACAGCTAGTGTTGGCGTCTGCTGTCTGACATTTAGAACATGTTTAAGAAAGCTAATTTGTATCTTCTCAATTCGGGGGATTGCTGCCGCGCCAGACCAAAAGGCGCTGTTATATTATGATTATTTCAGTATTTGCACAATATAGTACCACCACTTAACCAAACAGCCTCATTATACAGAAAGACAACAGCTTTTTCATTCATCAATCCTCAAAACAGCCTTTATTTTGGGTACTTTTGCAAAGTGAAAATGGCACATCGACAAATCATCATTCTGATGATTTATCATGATCATTGTAAATTATTGGTGACAACAAAACGTGATGATAATGCACCCGATTTTTCTCTAAAATCGATTATTATGACAAATCAAGTGGCCGTCTTGGTCATGATTAATAAAACAGCCTCTATGGTTCCCATATCAAATGTATGACAACCGTCTGTTTTTGCATAACAAAGCAGACAGTAAACATGTTATCATTCATTCTGATAATTGAAAATTGCAGTACCTCCAATGCGCTGAAAGAAGGATGCAACAGACTTGTTCATGCCTTCACAGTTGTAATCTTGTTGAAACCAATCATATTGAATAGTATAGCTTGGGGAATTATCAATAATGTAATCAGGACAATCTAATGTGACATCCTCCCCATCATATACCCATATGGATCGAGTGTCAAAGGGTTGCCCTGCTGCAAATATAAAAAATAAGACAATTAGTATAGTTATGTTTGTAGAAAATTGGATAGCAATTAATTGACATATTTCCCTTAATGAATTTGAATCATTTCAGGAAGTGCATTACTTTAAAACATTGTTACAGAAGGGATTATACTGTTGTACAATTCTTTTAAAACATGGCCAATGTTTGGCCATCAATTTCTGACAACACCCTATCTGTATTATGACAGGTTTTACTGGCTTTTAGCAGTTATTGCTTGTCTGTCCCCTGTAATTGACTCTGGAAAATTGAATTTGTTTCCTACTTTAACTAAACTCTGCTTTCATCTGTCATTCGAACCAGATTGCATAAATTATGTGACTTCTGTAATCGTCAGCAGTGCTCAGCCCCAACTTTTGTCAAGACAACCTGCAAAGCTTGTCCTCAGGGTAAGTATAAATGAAGATATTTTAAAATTCACATTCATTGAATACTTATTTTGCTGTGAAAGTTGTCTGGCATGTTATCCCATGTCTAGGCACATTTTCTCCCCAATTCTGTGATTTTCCCAGGGCAATACAGCAGGGAAAAAGTAAGTATTGGAGAGAAAAAGCAGTATATGGTCACCTGACCTGTATACGATGTAATTTGTCAGGGAATATACTGAAAACAGCCAATGAGAGAGCAGTATTTAGACACACCCCCACAAATCCAGTATAACGTCACAATCTCTGCTGCTGCTCAGCTTCTTTTCATGTGATTTTGACAAGACTCAAAAATTAGAGGTCTTTTCCATTTTTAGAAGGATCTATTGGGGCTAGAGACTAGCGGTTTGAAGCATTAGATCCAGAAGAAAATATTGCTTTGGATTGATGCAATTTTAACTTCCTATTGAATATAGAAAATTGTCCAAAGGAATTTTCGGCAAATTTGTTTAGTTTTTCCAAAATGACTGATTTATATAAATTTCCATCGCGATGAGGCCCACTTTTTATTTTCTTATATTGTTTTAGACAATATTTCACAACGCATGACAAAGTAATAATGTTAAATTCTGTTTATTGGAATAGTTTCAGCTATGTTGTTCATTTATCTCAGAAGCTTTTTTCTGCATGCCACTCCCGTTTTATTCGATTTCTCTGAATCTTATCCACCAAGATGTATGAAAATCAGAACATAATGTTACACATGTATATAGTTAAGATATCAAATCCTAAATTTGAAGATGATATCTAAAGAACTCTCGTCATAAAAAAATTATAACTGGAACAAGAATTTCAGTTCTAGCGTGAAATCACAGATTTGAGTCAACATATTTATAAGTTCCATGGCCGTTTAATTCTATATCTCAGGTTCCAATTACAAAAGCTCTATGATATTCACCAGTCCTGTCTGTCATATTGCAAAGGTTATTCATCCAAAATGTCAGATCAATATCTCTAAAACTCTTGCCATTAAAAAATTATTACGGAAACCAGAATTTTTAGTTCAAGCCTAACATTACAGATTGTGTGTATACGTGTTTTTAAGTTTCATGGCCGTTTAATTTTATATCTCAGGATCGAAATACAGCAGATCTGTGATATCCACAAGTCATGTCTGTCATATACTAAAGGTCATTGATCCAAAATATCAAGGTGATATCTTATAAACCCTTGCCGTAATTAAAGAATTACTGAAGCGACAATTATCAGTGCAAGAGAGAATTACAAGAAATAGTTATTATGCATATATTTATAAGTAAAAGTTTTACATTATTCTGAAAATGTGCCTAAACATGGGATAAAAAGGTCATACTGTGGGTTGGTGCAGTACCCTTCGGTTCTAGGGAATATACTGGAGTCTCGGGGACTATACCAGGAATGTACTGCACCTACCCATGGCATAACCTCATATTATCATAGATGATGGGTAATTTTATTGTTATGTGGTGTTTGGCAAAATCAAGGCCCATTAGCAGTAGCCCTGGGACCCATGCGTGGGCATGGGTCATGGGTCCTCCCCATTGAAAATCTTGAGATTTTGATGCTGTACCGAGAGATTTGATCTGGTGAGATCAATTCTTCACCTATCTTAACAAAATCTGGTGTACATTTAGCCCACATATAGTGCTCCCGACGGCACTACTTTTGAAGGCATCTTATAATCTATTGACCTTGGCATTTCACTTCAAAAGGCAGATAAAAACAATAAAATCATTAACTGCAGCCATCAGCCTCATTTTGAGATGTGACATCACAATGGTGACGTCATAGTCACTGTTATGACATCACAGCCATTTGTTTGTGACATCATCACATCAGTACCAATTTTGACCAATCAAAACAGGCCATTCCCTCAATGTATAAGCAAAGAAATCACTTCTCTTAGTTTAAATGAATATTTAAGGCGTATCTTGAAGACTTGGAAGTGAAAGAATGGCTGCAGTCAGCAGCAAATGTTGTCTACTTTCTGAATGTGCCCTTGGTTTAACCAATTTTACCAACACAAAAGAGAATATTCAATTCTCCCGAAGTGTGTCCTTCAAATCTCATGATTATCCAATAGGAGGATTCATGACCCCTGTCCCAGGGGTCCAGGGCTACATTAGCAGTAATCTCATTTTATGTGATCATCTGGTTGTATACCTGTAAGACTTGCTGTCACAAAAGTAAATTAGGTAAGGTTTTGATTTATTTGGAGAATAGTGCAGCAATTCAGAGTGATAAAGCTTAAAGTTAATCTAGCAGTCCAGAATGGTCATGAATTTTTATTATTTGTAGCTGAAGGATTTTCATCATTTGTAATTAAAAGTTTTGTGGTGTGCGCTCTATAGTAACTTTCAGTACCCCATTGTATCAACGCTTAACATGGGTTATCTTTGCTGGGTTAAGAGATTTAACCCATGTTAGTGACTCACCGAGATGTATCAATAATTTCCCGGGTTAGTTTCCATGGATGATAACCAGAAAAGTTAACCCACCTTTTTCCTGCGTTAAAAGTTGTGTTAAGCCTCTTTCTTGAGAGAAAATGGGACTGCAAATCCATAATATTGACCAGCAAGCAAACAAAACACACTGAAAACATGTAAATAGAACATTTGTGGACAACTAGGTGACGTCACGGCCGTGACGTCATCTGATGACGTCATCTGATGACATCACTTGCTTGTCAGTTCATGAAGGCAGAAAAATTGGCTCCTCCGAGAAATTTTGGCTGCACAAAATAATTGTTTAAAAATCGAATTTTAGTGCAATCAATCTGAAATTTTTACACAGTGTTACCAACTATTTTTTCCAGCTTCGTTGTGAAGCGCGTGAAGATATCTCTAACAGATTTTTTTCGCCAGCCCTCTGAAATCGGTCATTCAAAAAACTGTTTGATCTCCGGTTAGAGAGTTGTATAATAAAAGCGGCTGATGCGAATTTCATGCCGAGTTCAGCGAAGACGCCATGGGTATCCAGCAAGATACTGTAATAATTTCAAGTGTGTAACTTCAAAACTGACTGAGTTATTCCATTTTTACCGCAATGAAAAAGGTTTTCACAAGTCTTTTTTTTTCCTGTGTTAAATGACGCTATCTGCTGGAAACCCCCGGGAATCCCCATCAAAATTGGGTTAAATGTCCCTCAAAACAATAAAAAAGATAATCTTAACCACTTTTTTGTTAATACATCACAAGCAAACATAATTTTGTAAAACCGGTTAACTAACACAGAAAATCACTAACACGGGTTATTAGAGTTAACCCACTCGTTGATACAATCCGGTACAGTTGTGATTCTCGCTACTCTTTTTTAAAGCAGTAGAAGTCTTTGGGATAAGTAACCCGATATACTCCAACATTTTATGTGTGATTGAATCAAGGAATTATATGGTGTCAACGGCATGCTAGAAGAGAGAGTGCATTTTAATGTTGACATTGTCCCAAGAGGTCTACAAATGCAACTTGGGTTAATCACATCACACAGGTGGCAGAACTGGTGAGCTGTGAGACACTGATTGAATTCTGCTGGTAATTCGATGATTTGAAGATGATTTTAATGTCGAATGGTTGTATAGTTGCTGGTGAGACTTTAATATTAGCAAGTGTTCACGCATTTCTGAAGAGTTGGTGAAGAGAAATAGACTAAAGCTGACATGTGGAAGTCTGAAAATTTGCTGCATGGTTTGAGTGAATATCCCTGAATATCGCCCACAATAACAAATCCACAATGAGTGAGGATGCAGACAACGTGTCTTTGGCCAATGACAATGATAATAGATTGATTCACAATGAGCTGCTGTGTTTTGTGCAGAGTCATCTGCGAAGTTGTCCCAAGTAGAAGATAGTTGAAGTGGTGGGAAGATGTTTTTGTGAAGAAATATTATTGCAAGTCTGTGATGTGCTGAATAATAGCTATGGTGAAGTGATGTCACATTGTACTGGTGGATCATCAGATGATTCTGACAAATCTGCTGGATTGTCAAAGGGTTCTGGCAGAATGGGCTTAGTGTTCATACAGGTTCCAGTGTGCCTCCCTTAAATGGTAGTGCTCCAAATGGTTCTGTGTGATGTATGACAAATTTTGTAAATGACATTGTAAATGCAGTATGGATATTTTATATCATTTCTACTGTATACAGTTAATATTGCTTTTATAATGGTATGTGTATTTTATGTCAATCATACTGTATCTTTCATGTAATTCTGCATATTATCATTGTTTACAAACATTTGCTATTGTGTATGATTTCTTACATTAACCTTGCAATGTTATTATGTAACACCAATTAGCACTGAATTGCTATTCTATTATGATTACATAATCAGTTAACAGTCAATTGTGTTGACGTTGTGACCCAGTTAAGTTGTTTATCTGAATGGGGAAATAAATGGAATGTTCTGTAGAAGAAATAATATATCTGGAACACGCTGGAAGATGAGTCATGCCTTCCGGAAGGACTGGAAGGTACCAGAAGGTTATGATGCATATAAATATGACCGGGAGCTGACATAGCTAGTCATTTCTCCACCAAATTATGATACTATGCATATCATTTGACTGGACTGGATTTGATTATGCCATCACACTGTTGGACATTTATTACACTGGATATTATACCGGATTACAACGCACCAGGAGTCAGGACTCTGGATTATTTGAACACGGACATTATTTCGGTGCATTATAATTGCACACGGACATTATTGGGCTATTGGAAATACCAGCCGACTTCTGGACTCTAGAATCTTATATGGACATTTAGCCATAGGATAATACATGTAAGTGGTTTAAAATTACTCTTGGGCACAATTAGTAAATTTTAAGTAAATTGAAAATTGCAAATATTGTAACAGTAAATATTTTTGTTGTTTTATTAAAATTGTAAACTTTAACTATCTGTGTTTGTTGTTCATTGCTGCTGACCCGTAACATTAAATTGGGGGCTCATGTCCGGGATAAACAAAACTTTTGGCATTTAAATTAATTGTGAAAATTTTGAAATTTTGTTATACTTTCTGGAAGCTTCCAACATGACTTCAGCAGCAGAGAAAAACTTCGTGGACACACGAAGTGTTGAAGGTTTTAAGGCTTTAAAGAAGCCTGAGTTACTAGAATTGGCTGAACATTTGAAATTAGATGAAGTTAAAGGTTCCTGGAGAAAACCAGTTATTGCTAGGAAAATAGCTGTGTTCTATACAGATGAAAATGTATTTACTGAAGATGATTTGGATCTATTTCCGGATCCTTCTGAGAGGAAACCTTTATCAGAAAGTGGACTTAGAATGAAAATGATGGAATTAGAATTGCAAAAGCAACAAGCAGAGTTGGCAAAACAAAGAGAAGAGAGGGATCTTATATTGCAGCGAGAAAGAGAGGAAAGAGATGCTAAATTAGAGCAGGAAAGGTTAAGATTCCAATGTCAAGTGTCAATGACTGGGAACAAACACAAGACTGTTTTCTTAAATAAATTTATTAATAAAGTTTCTATGCATTAAGGAACAGTTCACATTGAACACATAACTGAACTTTTACATATGGCTTTTCTCCGCTATGGATTCACACATTGCTTCTCATACGGCTTTTCTCCACTATGGATTCTCAAAAGTTCATGTTCACATCACAGCTTCAAACTATACAGCAATTAATCCTACTCTTAAGACTCCATCTCTCCAACTTTGATGTCACCTCTACTCCTCCATCCCTGCTCCAGCCACACCCACTACATTTTGCATGAAGCTTCGTACTGACATTGCCTTTGAGTGTGGCTAATAAAATGTCTGGAAATCCTCCCTTATTTCTGCCAAATCTACCTTTTCAGCCCCTTTCACCAAATTCGTTCATGATCCTCTACGACGCCATTAAATGGACACTCACTTCACTTGCACCAACTCCCCCTGCTCTGCTCAGTGAGCCAATGTATTTCGGAGGGAGGGACAGCCACTAAAGCAACAGCCTCACCTGTCCTGGGTACACACCAAGCTTTGTCGCGGCCTTTCCACTACATATATGCATACTAACATAAAACACGCAATAATTTACTTTGACACACATACAGCCCTATAATACTACATAAAACCATCACTATTTATAAAGCCTATAGCCCACACACACTCACCAAATTTTACACCTTCGTACAACATCTCAATCTAAGTAGCTCTAACTTCTTCCTCAAACAAATATGCCATGTCTTAACATGCATAAGACGCGGATCCAGAAAACATTTTACAGGGGGTTTACAAATCCAAATGTACTAACAATACCCCGACCATTGATCTTCAGTAGGCCCTCACTATATAACACCACAATCACATACCAATACACACATTGTACCAACACTCTGATCAGCCAGGAGTTCACAATTCTCTGACAGTTCTAACATTCATTTGCCCTGACTGTCATGGTAGCTGTCTAAACAATGTGCTTCCACCAAATCCTCGCACAATTGCCACTGTACCATTTAATAAACTCTTAATGCTGGATAACAAATATGCCAACTCACTTTCCTTTTTAATATCACAACTACAACGCATGCATGCCTAACATTATGACTATTTTCCTTTCAGAAATTCTTCACAACTATTGTCTTTATCATAGCAAAAATCTACGCAATTCCACAAAGATCACATGAAATGCTCTTTCAGCCCAGCTGTCTCTCCAACGGGCATTCTAGTCATATTCAACGCCCAATCCACAAATCCATATTCAGCCTTTTAACCATAATTAGGCCTATCCATATTCAATGTTCAAACCACAAATCCACGTTAAACTTCTTGTCCAACACTCCATACTCAATATATATTCACCCATATTCCATATTTCCCTGAATACAAAACAAAGTATAGTTCTATAAACAGCATTATAATTAACTAGTATAACTGTCAATAATTAATAAGCACAAAAAGTAACATAATCTTTCATTTTCTGTGTTAATTTACCCACATTGGGAATAAACCTCCATAAATCCACAATACATAACTATATGAAATATTAATTCATAATAGTATATTTTATAGCAAAATTGCAAGCCTAATAGCTCAATAGCATTTCTGACAGATCAAAATATACATAACTGCAAGGTTCACTTAATTAGCATTTATTATCTATCAGCCTTAAGTAGCACATGGTCAGCCTTAAGCTGCCTTAAGTAATAAAACATCCATTTAATTCATTATAAAACTTGAGGGCAGAACACATGTTCCTCTCTCCTCACTCACAGCAGAAGTGGCTGGCCTGCCCATTGTCATGGGCCACTGATCACCATGTGACATGTCCATGACCTGACCTTGCCTGACAACTGACCTGACCTGACACAATTAACAGTGAGGCAGAGATCTGATCTAAACAATACCCACCTCTAAAAAAGGGAATTACATGGAGTATAATTATTACACCAAAGGAGAGCTAGGCTCTGCTAATAAATTCAACCACATAGTTCTTAAACACACAAGACTAGACTCAACTCTCAATTATCTTCAATTATTTTCACATAAGAACTTACATAAAACACCTTAAAAAAATTCATCAAATTCCTGAAAATTCCCAAAAATATTCTTAAGTTCTCACAGACATATAATAATGAAAAGTGAAATATTTGTAGCATAAAGGCATCATATTTTTTAACCACACATAACTAAACACTTCTAAACTATCTCAAAATCTTGAACCACAAATGATGACACATCAAATGGCATCTCACTGCATCATTTGTTGAACCTGCAACTACATGAACATCACCGAAAATATTGAGACAATTAAAACTCCCATTCACAGAACAAACTTAAATTTCACAAATAGACTCCTCAGGTAATTTGGTTATCACCCATCAAAAGAAAACTGACTCACACTGATCTGACTCTCATCAGAATATAAACTGGGTGCATCACATGCACTCTCAGTGGAATAACTGACCAACTCATGACCAAGACACAGACTGGGTGTACCATCAACACACTCAGTATCAAAATTGATTATCTCACAATCAGCAACACAATTCATTTAATTTATAATAATGCTAGACTCTAAGAACCACCAAAAACTCCATGCACCTCACCAGGAGCAATGATCACACTTTATCTCACGAGACATCTGCAAATAAAGAGCTCTAGCTTTCTTGAGTAAGCTTTTTCGCCTACTAGGACTGACTAATTTCTCAATGGGAATGATAAACTAAACACCATTATGAATTGAAATACCAATGGGATTCTCAATCAATGAAACTACATCATCAGAATTCTCAACACTGTCTTCACAAGACAAAGCAATAACTTCAATGGGATTCTCAAACAATGAAACTACGTCATCAGAATTCTCAACATTGTCTTCACAAGACAAAGCAATAACATCAATGGGATTCACAATCCCCGAATCTGCCACACCAGATTTTTTAACATTGTCTTCAAAAGACAAAGGAATAACACAACCTAAGCATCAACACCAACAGATGCATGAACTTCCTCATCACAATGAGAAGTACTTACAACAGGATTCTCAATCCTAGAACCTACACTAGATTCATAATTTCTAGCTTAAATGGCCTAAAATATGCATTAAAACTGCAAAAATTAGCGTTTTAAACCAAGATTAGACATGTACAGTGCTCCCTCGATTTTATGCCCCCCTCTATAACGCCACCCCCACTTAACGCCATATTTTTGGTCTGAACAGATTTCTCCCCATGCTAATTCCCCCCATATAGCGCCCCCCTATATCCGCCATCCGCCATAGGGGTATCAAGAACAAAAGGTAAAATTCCCCCCTTATAACCCCATGACTCCTGAGAAATCAGTCAACCATGCAGGCAATCAACCATGTAATCTTGAGTGGGCAGGGGGTGAAATCACTCATGCACGCAAAGGCCTCTAATCCTGCTGTTAATCTAAGTGCAATTTATGCTGGCCTAAGACAAAGCAGGCATTGATATAAACGAAGAATCTACTAAAGACTTAAGATGGCATAAATGTTTTAAAGTTGACATATATTTTAGCAAGTAGGCCTGTATCATCATCATTTTAAAGTATTTGATAAGTTATATTTTGTTACATTAACATTTTTCCCTTACAAAATAAATGTTTTTGCCAGTGTTTATTCAATCACTGTATGACATGTGTGTAACATGTGGCATTGCATGCAGCCTTTTCATTAGCAATGTTGAAGGTGCTACTTTTGTGTTTACCTGATGTTTCATTAAAATAAAGCAATAACTTCAATATAAATCCCTTTTTCTGCATAATCAACATAAAATGAAAAGGGCTGCATTAATACAAACTATAGAAGAAGCCACATGTATCAGTCAGAGCCCTTACTCCAACTGCCAACTGGTGAGCCCTCCAGTGGCAGCATATGCTTGCACCCCTTTATAACGCCACCCCCTCTAGAATGCCAAATGCCATGTTGGACCAAAGGTGGCGGTATATCCAGGGAGCACTGTATGTGACCTGCTCCCTCAAAATGGGTTTAAAGAAAAGGCAAGGTATCTATTACAGTGGCTTCCTGTGAATCGACTTGAAATGAGCTTTCAAATGATGTATCATATGTGGGTACATGTCAATTGCATCCAAAGTAATAACATGTCAAAAACCGTGAACAATGTAAATAATGAAACATGTAGTTTTTGAGAAAGTGGCCTTTATAATTAAAGCCAAACAAATGCTAAACAAACAAGAGTTGGTTAATTGTTTTCTGGAGAAGGGGAGACCGGGGCTGGTTGTCACAGGGGCAGGTCGTCACACTTTTTATTGCATTGAACTATGGAGTTACACAACTCAACCAATCATTGTATACTGCTTTTATAACCCACTGGAGTATTTTTGAAAAATCTTGACCCCTGGAAGGGAGTTTGGTAGGCACACGGTCTATTAAAAATTTCCGGTCACAGAAAGTAAATTTTTACCTGCAACTTGCATGTCATCCTACTCATTAACAAATAGCTGTTGAAAAAATTAAAGTTTATACACATACCATGTAAACCAATCTTTAAATAATGATAGGAAGAAATAGTAGTGAAAAATATGATAAGAACAGCCTTGCTGGCTCGTTTTTTGCATTTTCATCAGTCGGGGCAGGTTGTCACAAAAAGACGGGGCAGGTTGTCACACTTTATGGAGCTGGTTGTTTCCCATTAGGACCAGTCTTTTAAACCAAAAAAACTATCACAAGTATAAATTGGTGATTTATACATGCTATTTATGACTAAAGATGTATGCAGATATGGCATAGTGTCAAAGTAAATCGATTTCAAATTTATAAAGAAATTTTCTTTAAAAAATTGTGATTTTCCTCCTCCTGATGAGAATGCTTTTCTGCTGCTTGGTAAGCCTTCATTTGTAGCAGAGTAGCGCGTTTGCTGAGGTCTGCACTGGACAAGCAGAGGATTCCTCATATGTCCAAAATAACTTGTTTTAATCAAAATCTGCCTTACGGAGTCCCACTTCCTGTGTCCGAGCTCTTAACCAAAAGTGTGTCAACCTGCCCCGAAAGTGTGACAACCTGCCCCGAAAGTGTGACAACCTGCCCCGAGTGCTGAATAAAAAAGAATGTCCCATAAGATGTCAAGATTTAGAATGATATACATATATATTGATCAGATAGGTTTAAGTCACTCCCCTTTTAACATTCATATAGATTGGCAGTGCTCCTGCATGCCTTAAATAGAAATAGTAGCATATTTAAGTTCTACACAGTGTGACAACCTGCCCCTGTGACAACCAGCCCCGTTCTCCCCTATATGGATGGAAATGCTCTAAGATGATGCCTCTTACAATATCTTTAAAGTATGACTTTTGAGATGTATGAGCAATGCGCATTGCTGTTATCTTGACCATCGTCCCTCTAATGCAATGTCTTAGTGTGAAAAAAGACACCCAGTTGGAAGAAATCGACTGCAAAAGTGATTGACTAACAATTTGCAATTGTTAAAGTTCATTCTGCATAGTTTTCCCAAGAGGCATTCAACAACATTCTATCTTTGAGTGATATCCAGTCTTTTTAACATTCAATACGTATGTTGCCATGCTGCGGTATTTTTCATTGGCAAATATATTAGTTTTGTGCTTAACTTTGGAGTCATAATTAGTGAAATATTATTTAGTAGAATAATTAAATGTCCTTTGAATAAAAGTAAAAATTTAGAATGACTGTCAATGACCCCATCCATTTTGATTGGTTGGGATTGAGTTATCCAGTAATTGGGGATGGGTGGAATTGAGAATGCCTCGGAGGATTTTGCGTTTTTCTGAGGATATTTTTGACACTGACAGGAAGACGTACTTAGCGTTTGGAGAGTTGACAGTTGTAGTTACAAGAAAACCAAGGAGCCAAATGAAAGCTGTCATCAAGGGCTCTCCATACAAATCCATTTTGGTTGGTTTGGAATAAGTTATCTAGTCATTAAGATGGGTGGAATTGAAAATACATGAGAGGATTTTGTGTTTCCGAAGAGATTTTTGACACTGACAACAACATTTATTTAGCTTTTTGGAGGGTTGACAGTTGTAGAACAAGGAAACCAAGATGCCAAATGAAAGCTGATATGAAGGGCTTTCCATTCCCATCCATTTTGGTTAGTTAGGAAGGATAATCTAGTGATTAGAATAGGTGGAATTGAAAAAAATACATGGGAGGATTTTGTGTTTTCGAGAAGATTTTTGATAATGACAGCAGCATTTATTTAGCTTTTGGGGGGTTGACAGTTCAAATTACAAGTAAATCAACGTTCAAATGAAAGCTGACATCAAGGGCTATCCATCCACATCCGTTTTGGTTAGTAAGGAATGAGTTATCTAGTGATTAGGATAGGTGGAATAGAAAATACATGGGAGGATATTGTGTTTCCGATGAGATTTTGCCACTTATAGCAAAATTCGTTTAGCATTTGGAAGGTTGACAGTTGTAGTAACAAGGAAATCAAGGTGTCAAATGAAAGCTGACATCAAGGGCTATCCTTGTACACCAGAAACGAATTAGCCAACCTTTGTTTGTTTGACATATTTTGGTGTTGACGGCTTGAAATTTAACAGTCATCTATTGGGTTTCCCGAGCTTCATAACTAAAAACATTTTGATCACAATGATTTTTAAACACTGCTTTTATCATATATATAATTTTCATGTAATTTGTCGATATATTTGTCTGTCAACCATTTTAGAGCATGTAAATTACATGGACTTTACGGTATACAAAATAGGTGTATTATTATTATTATTAAGTCATCTATCGTTCTTTATACAACAGCTTTGGTTTAAGTATATATTTTTAAAAATATCAAAACATTGAAGAGGAATGTCACAGGTTCTCAAGATCTTCTAAAGAATTTCTGGATTGACGATATAGAAGTCAACAAAATTTGTAGTCAGTGGCTCTAGGACTTTGATGAATGACTTCACGTAAAGTGAATATTTGCTCACAGCACAATTGTCCACTCTGGAATCCATCTTCTCATACTGTTTCTCAACTGTTTTCTAAGATGACATAGAATTATTGTGAAGAACGAATTTCTTTAGTTAGTGACCCATCAACAACAGCCAGAAGTCTTTGTTTCAAACAGGCTTATAACTGACATGTGCCGAAGATATAATGTTATTTCGTAAGAACAAATTTAGTATATTGTACATATGTAAAACAACAATCATTATCTATGATTAAATATATTAGCATATGATCACTGGAAAAATGGGGCAAGTATGAACATATACTACCAATGGTAAATATTTATCTAATAGACGCATAAAAAATGCAGAGATCCTTGTTACAAATAGGAGATTAAACAGAAATTAAACACAGATAATGATATGCTTAGATGATTTATATACACTCAAATAATTCAAGCAACTAATGTTGGTCTAGATGTAAAAAATGTATGGTAAAAATCAGGCAAATTTAACAATTAGATTAACCATCGTGTGACGATAAAAAGTTCAAGTTCTTCAGAAAATGAAAATAAGAAATACTCACCATAATTACATCTGTTTCGCGCTTGCACAAATACAAGATGGACCAACAGCAGTAACACAATCATTCTAAAAATTGCTTTTACTTTCGTTGTTATATTGCAATTCATTCTGATGCAATATAAATCATCATGGAGGAAAAATGCTTGAAAATCCCTTCAATACAAATTCTCTTGTGCAATGCATTACAATCGCATTCACTTTCCTTAAATTTTAATTGAGGAAACAAGCAGCTATTAAAACTGTATACATAATAAAATTTGACATGTCAAATCAATTATATTTTTCATTAGGTACAATATTAGTGATAACTTACAATGGAATGATGATCAGGAAATCAAATCAGTCAAATGTCCAGGGCTCACAAAAGTCAAGGCTAGGCAGTGTTGTCTTGTGTATCACTTATTGCCATCTAGACTTTAAATTTCAAAAGCAAAACAAACATTAGGATATTTGTAGAAAGTTAATGGAACATGTGGATAAGCAATTAAATGCGACAATTTAGGTATCAGCCATTAATATTTGACAATGGTGTTAGAATATAACAAACTAGAAAATGTCCAGTGAAATAAAGGGAAAAGATGTAGGTCATCAGATTTCTGGGTAGAAGAAATTATCCACTGCAATAGTGCTTATATTATTATAAGATGTACAGGGCACTATGTTGCCTGTATATTCAACATGGAGGATGCAAGAAGGAATAAAAAATTCTTTATAAAAAAGAGAATTGTAGTCAGCCCTGGATTTCTTAAAGAATTATTGTGCAATATGAGGTCATATCATGGGTGGGGGCATTATATCCCTAGTATAGTCACCCGAGACCCAGTATATCCCGAGACCCGAAGGGTGACTATACCTGGTATATACTGCCCCCACTATACCTGGTATATACTGCCCCCATCCATGATGTAGCCTTTTTATCCCATGTCTTTTTCCTTTAAATACCTTTATTTTATATCAATGTAAAACAGTTTGAAGCACTTAATGTGAATGCAGCTGTGCTAAATAAAAAATCGATACTCTTTATTGGCAGCACTTAATTGCCTTAAATCACAACAATGAGCAAATATACTGGTATCTACATGCTAATAAGCATGATGTACAGGGGTGCTGTTGTCTTTTCATTAGTCAGTTCCAGTAAATCCCTGTTAATCTCATTATCTTTCAGTATATCCCTGCTGGCTAATTAGCTAAACAAATTTGATTGGTTGACCTACATATATCCCTGTTTCTTTCTGTTGTATTTCCCTCTCTCAATCTTTATTGACTAGTGAAAAGCTCAGTATGAGGAACAAAAGTTGGCTAGACATGGGATACAGTGGTCCCTGCATTATAAGACCCCTATTGTAAGACCGCCTTGTCTTATGTGACCGCCTTGCTCCCGCACTAAGTGGTATTTTCAGTGCATTTTGCACCCCAACGAGAGACCGCACCCCCACGAGAGACCGCTTCATGACCACAGAAGGGGCGGTCTTATAACGCAGGGACCACTGTAATGAATTTTACATGAATTCTTATTGGAAATTGATAAGAGCAATATCCTAATTTACAGCAAAATACAGCAGTTTCATACTTCAGGATTATATTTATCTAATAAGGTAGAGCAATTGGTATACTGTCTTAACATCATTGAAAATAATAAAGATACAAAATTATTTCCCAAGCCGAGATTAGAACCCGGGTCCACACTTTTGCAACTTTGAAAAACTCATTCATAGTGAGCCACTGCTCTCCTGACTTAGCTATCAAGATATGCAAAGCTGAGTGGACACAAACAATACGATTATCCTGGCTATTAAAAAGAAGTGCAGAACTGCAAATAAATCACACTCACAACTCGTATATTTACACTCAATGTAGTCAATAGATATTTATGGCAGTAGTAGGCCTAAATCAGATATATCTGGCCAATCAATCAGGATCCCTAGTAATATGGAGATCAATACATTGTTGCTTGTATACATGTACATTGTGAGAATAAATCTGATGTTGAGTATTTAGTATTTTGTGAATATCAAGTTTTATCGCAAGTTGCAAAGAAAATGACTTAAATCAAGTAAAATGATTTATTTAAAGAAATAATCATGTCATTCCATTAACTGAATGATTCGAACCCGGGCCGACAACCTCACAACATTTGTAAAACATTGCAGGCTTAAGGAGCGACACCTCTACTGACTCGGCCATCACGTCCATCTGCCGAGAAGGGGAAAAAATAACCCTATTCTTGAACATAAAAAGTATTCTCTGAACACACAAACTGATGAAGAGCCTCACTTTGTGATAATTAGTGTATGTAAAGTTGCCGAAGAAATATAG
Source organism: Platynereis dumerilii (assembly GCA_026936325.1). NCBI lineage: Eukaryota > Metazoa > Annelida > Polychaeta > Phyllodocida > Nereididae > Platynereis > Platynereis dumerilii. Next base: position 10,052,316 of record JAPTHN010000021.1, read on the forward strand.
TCCAGCTTGAGCAGAACATAGAGCTATAAGCAGATATTTCGGCTCTGGATCTGAGATGCTGACTACAAAAAGTGAGATTGTTATGTCGAAGTTGTCAGGTCCTATGCATGGTTTGTATGTGACGGCCCCTGCAGGAAATGCTGAAAAATTCACGATCGTAAGGTTGGGGAAGAATTCGATAAGAAAAGCTGCGCAGTAGAAGAAATTGGAGCCAAGAAGATGGTTTCAATGTGGGTCATGTCCTTGTTATTTGCAAAAACAATGCTACAGAAATGTGAAGCATTAATAAGACAGTTGTAGTAAGGGGATTTTAAAAGAATGAAGTTTGAGATCTGCTGACTGAAATATATAGTAGGATGAATTGGTGTCCAAATAAAAACCTAGTTTTTTACCAATTTTATTTGGTATGATTTTGTTTTAGCCTTAAATACATTATTTCATTTTTCTTGCTTCTTTTTTTTTCTGATTATTTTGTAGCTGTATGTTTATATGTGACTGATCATTAATAATAAGAGGCCCAGTTTGGGAGAGTGATAATGATGGGTCAAAAAATGGCACTGACCGAAAAAAGCCTTCTTTTATCCTCAAGAAGGCAGGGGCAGAAACTATTCAAAATGTACCAGATGTTTTACAATCACTGCCCACATTACTTGGCATCTATCTTAGACAACCTGAAACCTGCTCACAACTACAGCACTAGAGGGCCATCTCACCTTCAGGTGAATTTTCCAATTATGTGTAAAGAAATATATCGTAAATCTTTTATTCCAAGTAGCTTATCACTGTGGAATTCCCTACAGGTCCAAACAAGGGCATTCAGTAGTCTCGCTTCCTTCAAGAAGATTGTCACCTACACGCAAAATCCGAATGGCCCGTCACTGTTGCCTGTTGAACTGTCACGCAAAGAGGAAGTTGTCATCAGTCAATTGAGGTTACAATTTGGTGATCTCTGTGCTCATTTGTTTAACAAAGGTTGCATTGATTCTCCCCGATGTAGATGTCAACATGACTCTGAGACCTCCCACCACTATCTGTGCCCTCTTTATATTGCTCCAAGGCATCAATTAATAAGTGATATTAACAGTTTAACTTCTTTGGAACCAACTGTGAATTTACTTTTATTTGGAGACAAGTCTCTGCAACTGGATGTCTCCCTTAGCATTATTAAATGCACTGCTGGTTTTATTACTGCTTCAAGCAGATTCTAATTTTTAGATTCTAATTTTCATGATCTGGTACCTTACACTGCATGTTGGGGCTACCCACGGCACTGTAGGCAGCAAGAGCTGCTAACGGTGCTGTGGCATGGCCGCACCATTGCATGTGTAGAACAATATAGTGAATTAAAAGGCTTGCGTGGGTGATGACCTAAGCCGGTAGCTGTGTGTTTTATTTTCAAGATTATTATTACTAACACCTTAGCTTGTAATTGAGCCAATGGCTCGATAGCAAAGGAATAAATATGTTTAAACCAAAAAAAGCCTTCATAAAAATGCACTAGTAGACCAACTGATTTGACATCAAGATCCAACAAATACAAAGTCCGCATATCGTCAGTTGGTAGAAATAAAGATGTCACTCCTCAACCAGCCAAGGATAAAACTTTTGATTAAAGGGTGTAATTTAACATGAGAAGCCAATTTGGTCCTCTAACTGGTTTCCAATTAGGCGCAAAGTCACTAGTGTCTTACTACAAGAATTCTAACCTGTCCTGCATCCTCAAGATTGCAGAGCAGATTCATGTATTTGTATTTTTACAGCCATAAAAACTTTTTAATGTCTCACTTTATTTCGTGCAATAAGACAGCACGTCAGTTGCAATACCTCTTAACAATACTAAATTAAAGTGATTCGGTCTTATTACTAATTATTTACACTAGAAAGGGCCAATACTGGGATGAAACCTCATGGGAGGAAACAGGATAAATGTAGAAGAGAAGGAAATTGTTTTTCCAATCTGTCAAGCCATATACGAGGGGTGTCCCAAAAGTTCTGACCAATTTTTTTTGTTGACCTTTCTATTTGAAATAGCTAAATGAAATTTTCACAGAATAAATTTCAGGTATTTGACCATCTATTTTTAAAAAACCAAGACTGTAAGAAGTGTTTAAGTTACTGCTCTGTTACCATGGTTACGAGAGGTCAGTGCACCCAGCGCAGCTCAATTTCTCAGACGAAATTCAGCAAATTAGCTGTGTTAGAAGTCAGAGAATTTATAGAAAAAAGGCAAATGATTGCAAGATAATGTATTTCCTGATAAGCTTGCAGTCTTTCAAGATATCTTCCATTAGATTATAAAAATTTATTTATATTTCAACCTGATCAGCTGAAGCAATTACCAAAGGCGTTTTCCAGCAGTTTCCTAACAGCGCTTGAGATGGTTTGGCTGAAACAATCTGCTGTCAAGAGGCATTGCTCAAGAACGTTAGGTTCAAAACCCAATCTCATTTACCTTAATTACCGGATTTGGCCTTCTGTAACTTTGTGTGATACTAAAATTAATATACCAGTTCAAAAATTTAAGAAATAATAGTCATAACGAGAAATGAAGCAGTCTCCAAATACACTGAAATTCCACAATTTAGGAACAGAGCAGTTTGGAGGACCCAGGTGATTGCCTAAGTACATGGGTTAAACTGATTCACAGTGACTTTAAATGTAAATGAAAAACTTTGAGATACTGTTTGGTTTCCAAATAATATTTTTCATTATCGTCACTTGCATATTGTCTGTAAATTCCTTGGTTATTTACAAGCCTAGACACTTGGATTTGGCCTAAAAAATTGAGCTGCGCTGGGTGCACTGACCTTCTGTTTCCATGGCAACAGAAAAGATATCTAAAATGTTCGAACAGGTACGATATTTCCAAAATGGATAGTGAAATACCTGAAATTGATTCTGTGAAAATTTCATACTGCTACTTCAAATAGAAAGGTCTGCCAAAAAAATTGGTCAGAACTTTTGGGACACCCCTCGTACTTGGGTGTATAATGGGAGTTTGCATAAAAAAGTGACAGATTGCTAGGCTGAGGGATAAACTAGTTGACTGAGAATTCATTGGAAATTAGTCATTATGAAGTAACAAATGGCCGATTGAAAGAAGGAAGTGAAGTTTATAACATTAACCCAATAAGCACAAATAGGAATGAAACATTGGAAGTATTAGAGGATGGCAAGAAAGTCCAAGAAGCCCGTGCACGTGTGGACCCTTGGTGGGATTGCAAGAAAATTCAAGAAACAGCGTACGTAGGAAGTGGCTTAAAGATGTGCGCATTTTGTGTGGATGTGAAATAGTATTTGTATTTTTCTTTTAATTAATAAATAATTAATTTTTCACTTTCAATGTGATGAGGAATCAACCGTTCTTCAATAAAAATCTATTGCACAACCACGACTCACACTCATAATTTTATCGCTCAGTAACATGGAACTCCATCAGCTGAACAAGTCTGAATGGCACATGTGTCATTGGCTTGGAAAAGTTTTGAGTTGTACTGTACATGTTGTCTTGTTTGCTTTTTATCCCATTAATTCCCAAGATAAGATAAAAAAATAAGTACGACTCGTACAAGCTATGAGGAAGGTTGTTTGCATTTACAACATCAACAGATCCAACACTAATTTATCCTTATCTAAGTCTGTATCCGATGTAAAATCAAATTGAAGTAAATGTATGTCACATATTATATCAATGGAAGTACATGAATTAAATACCATTACAGTGACTCAATTTTCCTTTTCAGCTCATGTCGTAAACAATCTTATATTCCATGTTCAAGCTGATACTCATGCACATATGTAAACATAATAGTACATGTCTTGTTATTCAATATACTTAAATGACACATTTTAAAATATTTATTATACCACCACCATGAAAGCAGACATGTAATTATTCTAGTGTATTACCAAGCAGTAATTTAAAAAAAAGCTATATATATATGCATAAGTCAGAAAAGGAGACTCTTGGAAAGAACAAATGCCCTGCAAAACAATTGAGTGCAGGGGAAAATAGCAAATTACTGGAGATACTATTTCCTTATAATGGTCCCAAAACAAACAAAAAGAATCATGAAAATAATGATAGTGCAGTGATTGTGCTTATCTGGTCAGGCCCATAAAATATAAATCACAAGCAGAAGTAAATCTATTTTCATCTTGTGTTAGTAAGGAAAACTAATTATGCAAACTACTGTCCCTGAAATCTGCCTGTAGTTTAATATATTCACATTTCCTTATGAATGCAACAGTAATGATACAAATATTACAAAACAATTGACTGAACACATTTGCATATGAGGAACTGAGTTTAATCCCACTTGACACAAATGTGAAAAAGGTCAACTACTAGTATATTTTTCTTTTTTGTCGGAAAATTCCTTTATTTGATTTGAAGCAAATACATGCAGGATATGTTAAATTTCAATATATCCTGTCTAAGCTAACTATCATTTTTGCATAGTAAAGGGGTGACCATTTAATACCAAGGGAGGAGGGTCTGGATTAAAAAAAATTCTTGATCAATTTGCTGAAATAAATAACCATTTTTGAGCAGTCTTGAAGTAAATAATTTTGTTGGGGGTGTTTCTCAAAAAACTGTAGTTCGATTTAGGAATGGATATTCGGGGACTTTGTGTCCTTGAAAAAAATTGTTACTAATATCCCAGACTTGGCAGTGATCCTCATGGAAAACCCAAGAGGAACAGCCCATGAGGTATGATGTTTGATCCACTATCGTTGGTTTGCATGTGATCTACCATCCTTGTTTTACATATGATCCACTGTCCTTGACTACCACATTTTACTTATTTATGGTACTAGGGGAGAGCGGGGCACCATGAGCCACGAGGCACCGTGAACCATGGCCCCTACAAAAAAAAAACGGCGATATAGAACTGCTGGATAGGAAGACGATATATTCCTTTATTAGTGTAGAACTGGTTAGGGTAGCAATCTTAATCTTTCTTTTTGATGTAGGCCCAAGAATTGACAAAATACTTTTGACCAGTGAATTTGAGTGAAAAGTTAACATATTGGGTTGTGGAACTTTTACTTCTGGTACTTTAACTATTTCCGGCATCGTCATAAAACTTAGTCTTCTTAGAGAAGGTAAGGCATGTGCTAGGATGATATCATAACATTGATACTATGATAAACTGGAAAACGGTGATATGCACTAATAAATGAAATTTGCAAATGGGGCACCAAGAGCCACTTGGAGATAGGGCACCATGATCCATTTTCTATAAAGTTTAATATACAGTTAAAGCTGAATTGTAACATCAACTCTACTGTTATAAGTCGAGAACTATAGTGCAAGACATCAGCAGCTGTTTAGGCACATTTGTGCTATTTCATAGAAAAATATGTAAAATCCATTTGATCCATATTGTGGTGTATGCCAAGGGAAAATTTCAAATAAAACGTGTGGTTATGAGGTATGAGTTCTTTACAGTTGAATGGGAAGGATAATACATGTATGTAAACAGCCCCCCATGCCATGGCTCATGGTGCCCCAGGGTCGGGGCACGATGAGCTGCTAAACTACATTTTTAAAGACAATGTTTTGACTATTTAAGAATTAAGAATATAATGTAACAACACTGGATATTGTAGCCAAGAGGTCTTGCTATGATTATATATAGAACCAGCTATTTACCGTTGAAACTTTATGCTCAGGAGCTTAATTTTGGAAAAGCGGCTCATGGTGCCCCGCTCTCCCCTACTTAAGATCACACATGAGGTCATAATCACAACACATGACGGTACAATAGCAGCACATGGACATAAGTAAAACTCACTCAGGGTGGTGGATCAGTCCACTAAAACCCAATTGTGGTCTGGCTGGCTACAGTTTCATTATACCACCGTCAGCATACAATAAATCATTTCCTGGTGAGGAAAACTGTAGACCCCTCCCCCAAATTTTTAGATGGTAACCACCTTATGTGGACATCTTGGCTATAATTGAAAAAAGACGCTGAGCCTTCTATAGCACAGTACTGTAGTCAGATATCCTTCTGAGGTTTATTTACTCATGCAATATATGTTATATTCAATGATAACATGATTCTCACATACTAAGTTGAAATATTTTATTTTACAACAGAGCAATAAAAGGCAATAATACATTTTAAAATGCAGTATTTTAGTTCTAAAGAGTAAATAGAATCATAAAAATGACAAAAATGATTTTTCTTACATTTGTGAATAAATATATAAATCTTATCTAATAAATAAATGAACAATAATATGGCATATCATCTGTGAACTGTTTTCAAAACCCTGTCTGAAATGTTATGACTCCACATTGAACAGCGTTATCAGCTACCGTATAGGATCTTTGCTTGCTCGATCTAAATTGTGCTAATGACTCATATTTGGCAGGGTTAAGTTAAATTTCTATGCAAAGACAGTTCTTAATTTACTTATGGATTTTTATTTTTCAGAAAGGAACTTTACTTCATTGGGTATGGTGTTCAGGTGTTTTCTAAGTTAGTAAGCAATGAGCTGCCAATCACTGGGTTGAGGATTCAACACCTGTCCTGGTTAATTAGCCCATCAAGTAGAAAATTACAGAACATAAAACCATACCGCCCGTCTTTATGTAGGTATATCCAAGGTCTTTATCTCAATTCAAAATGCAATTGGTTGGTTATATCATAAATAGGGGATTATAATGTATTATTGAAGTTGCAGTGGCACTGTCAAAGAAAATGTAAAGCATAAATACATGGTTAGAAAAGTAGGGAAGTTATCTGTGTGTAGTATCAAAATGCAGAACATCAATAATTAAGTAGTGATAAGATTCTCTGTTATGATTTAAGAGCATGTTGCTATCACTAAAATAAACACTGGTAGGAGCATCATGACATAAAAAATTCATGTTTATCTAGGCATAGTTGTGATCTCATAGACAATTTATTTAGGACATAATGGCAGGGAAAAGGCAGGTTAACTGATATGTGAGGATAACTAATGCACCCACCCACCTTGTGATAGCAATGATCATTTGACAAAGCATATTATTCGTGTGCAGGCTAAAAGATTCTTCAGATTTAGGTGTACCGGCAACTAGAATAAAAGTCGAAGACAACACCCCTAAGAATTGAAGTCACTGATCAGGGTAAATGTGTGCACATATTTCATTGAGATAAATGATGCCTCAGAGTAACTTAGTGTCCAGATAAATATTACAAGCAGGCTTGTGGTGCACTTCACAAGGTGTGATTGGCATTGTCCGGGTTAAATAAAATATATCTAACAGATAAAGTTGAGTTCCTCCATATTTACATGCATAAATATTAAATAAGATATTAACCACAAACACTTTATTCATCATTTCAATACTATCGTTCATTTGGTTTGAATTGAAATCTGCGAAAATTGTAACAGCTAACATGCCTTTTAGTAATGATTGAGCACAAATGCTATAATATGCATAGCACTACCTTTCAATGTATGACATGTTGAAGTACATCTGCAAAAAAAAAATCAACTTCATGTCTTTGTGCAACACAACAGTCATTTTCCTATTTCATTTTTCACACAAAAAATCACGGGATGAGTCACCTCCAACATGCAGAATATTGATGATAAGCATAGGCAGCGCATTTCCTAGGACCATAAATCCATCGGGCCACAACAGAAAATTATGAGTGAAATATCCACAATTCTTCATGAGTGGCTAATTTACAGCCACAATTATGCAATTTTAATTCATATAATTAATTGTGGATAAGACATATATTGTAGACTTGAGAATGAGAGCAGGTAAAGGAAATAACATTTAAATCCTTTAGAATGTTTCAAATTAATCAAACAATGTAAGTGACTATATAGTCCTGAGATAAGAGTCTCTGATCAGTGTTAAGATATGAAATCTCATCATGATGTGATAAAATTGTCATAAAAAATATATATTATGCACCTCTACAACATGCGTTACACAACATTCTATTTGATGTTGTGATAAAAGACATATCAAACCGACTTCTCTACACTTCTGGTAATTCAATTTCCTTGTGTCCACATGGTTCCACAGCACTCATGTCCATATAGTCTCCTAAAATAAATAGGTTGTACATTATATGACATCACTTGTTATTTATCAAGGGAATCTAGGGAAGACAAATATTTATGCATAATGAGATTAAATGGTGCATAAAAGTACCTGAGGTGCCCCATGATTGCAACTGTACATCTTCCTCATTGATGGATGCTGCTGATTGATCATTTGTAGTACTACATGTGGCTGACTCCATCTGCTGTGAACAGGACAAATAGAACACTTTTACAGCAGGTCAATATGTCATATTAAAAGATAAGACTATTTGTTTATGACATTCACACATGTTGTGAATTTATTTGCGTTTCATGGCAGCTGAGAGAATTGTTGTGATTAAAATTTAGCATAGGAACCATAGAGGCCACAGGATTAGACTTACTCAACATTATTTGTCATATCAGATGTTAGTGTACAGATCACATTAATAACCCTTCTGTTTTTCACGCACCTACGCACAATAGAAGTCTCTTAAAACTAAAAGAGGTATTGAAAACCAATGCTTTGATCATGGAAAGTCATCAGTTTGATGGCAAAGTGCAATTTTCACAGTGCAACAGTCCACTCTTTCCAAATAACAAATGGTCCAACAATAAGGAGGAATAAATAAATAAGCTCAGAAATAGCCATTATAAATTGAATTAATGTACACATTTACCTTCACATCTGCTGCGCAGTTCATATCCTCATATTCGTCTAAAAAAGAAATCATTTACGAATTGCAATTAAACTGTAATTTAAAGTAATACATTTTGGCAAATATTTCTTTTATCAAAAACTCAATTTTTCAATCGCAGAGCAGATTTTTCATATTATCCAACTTTAATTCTGATATCAGGAAGATATTCGTATTTCTTGATTTGAATGTCATAAACTATATATTTATTATTATTATTATATTTATTACTGTCTATGAAGTACAGGTTGAACTTAAAAGTCTAAAGCAAGGTAAAGCTCCTGGTATTGGTGGTATATGTAATGAATTCTACAAGTATTTATCTGAATACTTACTAGATCGTCTTACAACACTGTACAATTATATTTGGTTAAAAGGAGATTATCCCGATAAGTGGTCAGAGGGTGTACTACAACCATTGCATAAAAAGGGTAATTACAATGAGCCTGATAATAATAGGAAGCTTACATTGATGGCATGTATGGGAAAAATATTTGAATCAATTTTGAATAAAAGATTAGTTTTTCAAACTGAAGCTGCAAATAAAGTAGATCCACTTCAATTTGGTTTCACCCAAGGGTGCAGGACCAGCGATAATGTCTTCATAATAGACTCTATAATATCATACCAAAAATCAATGCGCAAAATCTTATTCATAACTTTTATTGACTTTCCTAAAGCTTTTGACTTTGTCAATCGTAGCTTTCTGCATCATAAAATGATTAAAAAAGGTTACGGCGGTAAACTTGTCAAAATCATTCGTAGTAGGTTCTCTAAATCACAAGCTAGAGTTAGATGGCATGGTGAGTTAGGCTCAAGTATTGACAGCACTCATGGTGTTCTCCAGGGTGGCATAGTCAGTCCTAAGCTATATAATCTGTATCTTTCAGACATGGCTGAATTTTTGGACCAAATTGTGGTGTCTCTATAGATGGAAAAACTTTTACACATTTGCTTTATGCCGATGATCTAGTATTAGTTTCTGAAACTGAGAATGGAATGCAGACTTTATTAAATAATGTTGAGTCTTATTGTAGGAGGTGGCATCTGATAATTAACTCTCAAAAAAGTAAAGTTATGTTTATTCGCAAAACACAGAGTAAAAGTATGAACAAATTCTGATTTACTATTGATAACAAAGAGTTGGAATTGGTCAGCTCATATAAATATCTAGGCCATGTGCTATGTGACTCAAAAGACATACATAAAGAAATGTACACACATTTGGCGACACAAGCACAGAAAGCTCTGTACTCTCTCAAAGAAAACTCAAGGTCTAATGTAGGCTATCTTCCACCAAAATTAAGTCTTAAGATATTTGATACCCATATACTACCGATACTTGAATACAACAGTGAAGTGTGGTTCCCTGAGAAGGAAAATAATTTCATTAAAAAGATACAATTGAACTCTCTCAAAAATATGCTTAGTGTTAGATGTGAAACGCCTACCACTGCTATTTTAGCAGACACAGGTAGATTTCCACTACTTATAAGGCAACAGTCCTCAGCCTTAAAATACTATACTTCTTCATGAGAAAGGTGTGCCTTGTTGGCTCACGAGACTTAGCAAAGTCTCTGAAAGGTTAAACATAGATCTTATGCAATGCAATTTGAGTAAAACCATAGCATGTTTGTATGACAAGGCTAAGGATAAGATGATGAGTGATATAAATGATAACACTAAATACCCAAAACTAAGAACGTACAAATCCTTCAAATCTGATATGCGATTAGAACCATATCTTAACTTTAATCTCCCTAAATCTGTTTATACCAGTATTGTGCGTTTTAGACAAAGTTCTCATAATCTTAATATCGAAATTGGTAGACATAAACGTCCGTAATACTCCGTATATACCTGCGGAGGATCGTGTCTGTGATAAATGTAACCTAAATCTTGTTGAGGATGAATTCCGCTGTCTAATAGTTTGCCCCAGATGGACAGACCTAAGAACTAAATTGCATGAGGTAGCACACAAGACAATTAATGATTTTCTGGTATTAAGCCAAGCTGAACAATTTCATCAAATCTTGACATCAAAAAATTTACACTTGAATTTTGCTCTTGGAAAATTTCTATACACCGCATTGAAAATTGAGAATTAAAACTAGTGTTTATAATGATAACGTTTGTCAAATTTGTTGCTCCTGGTGACTGAGTGGTCCGTGGCATATTGATGCATTGCTTCCTTGTGTTTGCCATTGTTGTTTCTGTCACTATTGTACATATTTAAAATGTTTGCTTTCTTTTGTATTAAATATAAATAATGTATTATTGGTGCTACCATTGATTGTGATGTTTATTCTATTTGTACATAAATATATCCTGTGATTCATTTTTATACCATTTTGTGTGCTGTAGATATTACCTGGATTTACTGCTTGATTTACAGCTGATGTACTTAGAACCAGTCATCAACAAATTCTAGAATAGCAAATATGGTGCCTATATATTTTTTTAAAATTTATGTATAACTGTTTTATTTCTGTGATTTTGGTGCTTCTTCTAATTACAGTATTGGTATTGTGTTGAACATTATTATTCCATGTTTTTTTATGCAAACCTATTTTATGTTATTTGAAACATAAACATTTTTTTCATTCTATTGTATATATTTTATAATTGCTTCTTCCTAGTCGTAGCTAGTAACTATCCCTCTTTTGTACATACTTCTTATTTTATGTTTTTATCTTATTTATATGACACATGTATCTTGATGATATTCTGTTGTCCTATAAAATTCTATATACATATATATATTTAAGTTGATTGATTAGTGACGATAAATGATTTCTCACCTTTGGCATGCCCTGGCTGCAAAGCTGTTTCAGTCATATCAGTAGACGTCTTAGATGTTGCAAACACCCTATTGCTAGAGGAAGAATCTTTTTTCTGTAAATAGAAACCACAAATGAAAATATGTGTTAGGAAGAGTGAAATACACAATATTTGGTAATTTTAAAAACTTATCTTTTATAGCCAGTTAAAGTGATGCAATTGATAATTTTGTGATAATTACTAATTATTGTTTCAATAATTGAAGCAAATTTCTTATCCTCAGCATTTTCAACCAAGCAACGGGAGTTCACGATAAAAAAAATACAACATTAAAACAGAATAAGTATTACAATTCTCCCTTAAGGTATTTACCTTCAGTTCGTCCGCTAGTCCTTTCATATCCATGTATTCACCTTGAATGATAGATTTGTATTGATAGGTTTGTATTTATTTATAAGACTTCTTTTAAATACTGGCATTCAGCATTCATAGAAATAAATGCCTTAACAAAGATCAATGACGTCACGCAACACTATTCATTTTGACATTTCTGACCAGCCAATCGGATGATTAGCAGTTTTATAATCCTTCCAAAGGTAAGAATTTATTCCAATACAAGAACGAACACGGAAAGATTTATTCAAATACAGAATGGATTTCGGATGGCTGTTTATTTTGATCAATACATTGACTAGGCTCTGATAACCCTAAAACATCTGAAATTCAGTGTTAATACAATGCTAAAACACAATTTAACAGACAGAACTTTTTTTGCAATGTAATAATAACATTTTTAATATTTACTTTGGAAGACTGGTCTCTGTTCTTCCTCCAGTTTCTCAGAAGCAATACTATAGTTGTCTTTGCAATATTCCAGGATATTTTCCAGGGAGTCTGTAAAAATAAAAACATAAAAGCTAAGACAATGGCACATGAACCAATTACTTCTATATTATTTTCCATTATTCAATATTTATATGTTCATGAATGCACAGAGATAGAGCTATGCTATTGACATTTAATACACTGTATAAGATAAGCCCTTTAAATAAATAAAAACCATCATTATTTTACATTTCATGTTATCTTTCAGCATATTCCTGCAACTGAAAAGGGAAAAAAACCTCTTCGTTTGACTTCTAGTGGCTTGCCAAAGTCTGGTTCCACTATATTGTGAAATTAGCTTCAATATAATCTATTTCTTCACTTTTTCTAGACACAGTCCTTAGTCATCATATCTTAAGGGGCGCTGTGTATTCTATCAACTGTTGCTATATTACAGGAGAATTTTGAAAGTAAAGCGATGTACTGACCTGTTTTGTGAACATTGTAACGAGGCTTCCTGGGGATGGTGGCCATGATCGCAGTTCTGTTCATGTAGTGTTGGTCAGCCTCAGGGCAAAGATCAAGCGGTCTGTTGCTAGTTGCATCCAGAAGAGGCGGTGCAGGGATTACAGGAAGGATTGCAAGGGGCAACAGTTCTGAACATATTATAATAAAAATAATATTGAAAGATGAGCATGGTTATTTTTCGGCTTTCTGCTTTTCAAAAGAAAAATGATTTTGTGAAACATAAGCGGCCATTAAAATTAACACTAAGACAGTTGTTAATGGTATAGTCACCCTGAATGGAGAACATAAATAAAACAAAATTGGCAGGTTATGTGTCATCACTGGTTGCCACAAAATGTTATTGGCAATTAAACATTATTTCATTCTAGATAGATAGCTTCAGCTTCAAAATAAGTGTTGCCCAATTCAGTTATGCCAAGTATGTAGTCTCACCTCCGCTTTCCTCATACTGATTGATAGAATCTGAAATATCAGGTTGTGTGTTCCTCAGCAATCCAGGGTCACTCTGCTGTGAACAGATACAGTTTGTTCATAATTGAAATAACACCTGTTCTGGTCAATTTCAATGGTTTTGAAAACAGTAAGTGTAAAATCAGTGTTTTCTAGCCAAATGTATCAGGGCTTCAGATGCGCAACAAAATAGAAACCAGTAATTCTCACCGTTGCGCCAGTATTAAGAACTTCATATTTGTCTGAAATAACCAAAAGAACAATTTCTTAAATAAGTCTTCAGTTTTTCAAGTGGATTTGTTGCTTTTGTTACAGATGATTTCATTATTGAAAATGTATGTGAATTTGTTTCTTGAGCATGTATTTTATAGGGAAAAATGGCATAAAAAACTTATGACATCATTTTTCTCAATAAAATAGCTGGTGTAGAAACATAATTCACATTTTTTGTCAGTGTCTTCAAATATGAAGTCATCTTTAATCAGAAGCAATCTAGCAAGTTTAAAAATCAAGGGAATGATCCAAGTTTTCAAAACTCAAACAGAATAAAAAATGCTCCAAATGCTGATTTCATGTTGTTAAAAATTAGTAATACATGAGTATATTGCAGAAATGGATTACCTTCCTGGCCTTGGTTTCTTTGATTTCCCCTGTAAAGATTAATGATCATAGCCATGTATACATTACTGACAGAGAAAGCATCTTTTCAATTTCTTGTTGAATGCCATATTATTTCATCAAGAAAGCAGCAAGCACATCAAGATTGTTATCCAATGAAAAAATAATGTACATAATATTTTTATTCTAAAAAAAGATTACATGCTATCAGTGTCGTATTAACTGAGGCTTTAATTATCATGATTATGAGGTCAGGAGCAGGCAATCTCCTGGGGAGGATAAAGCCATCGTTGAGAGGGGTGGTCATTGATTGAAAATTCAAGACTAAAAGGTATGGTGTAAAGTACAATAATAATGGTAGCATGTAGGCTGCATGATAATTGTGATTTGCAGCAGAATCAGCGAGAAAACATAAAAATAACATTCAGGAAAGTGTGTGGACATAAAGCGTCAGAAAATGAATCAAGAATTTGACAAATATTATCAATTCTCAGAGGGGGTAGAAGGAGCATTTACCAAAACATGATTTGATGACACAGAATCATCAATAATGAGCCACAAGTTTATACCAGTTTCTTTGTGGTTCTTAAAGTGATGGAAAGCTTGCTTTTGCGATGCTTCAGTCCATTTTGTCCGCAAATGTTTTTAACTTGCTTTGTGATAGCCATGGAGTTTCCTCATAATGGCCTTACGAATTGTCTTAAGCTCATTAACAGACTTGCACTCTACTTTGGTGTTTGCCTGCATGGTGTTTGACCTATCATTTCAAGGTGTGTTTCCAGCAGACAAGACAAATGTATGAAATTATATGGTGTAGATCAGACTTATTGGACAAACATGCAAACTGAAAAATCTTGTAAGACAATAAGACACTAAAACAAGAAAAAGGAAATTATCCTACCTTCTCTTAGATTCTGAATTTAGATATTTAAAAGTAGCAGATGAGATAAAGCAAGTGCCATGTAAATGTACCCTACTCAGTTAATGTTATACTACTTAAGAGCACAGAGCCTGTAAACAAATTCTGATGACGAATCTGCCAAATACTCAATATATAAGATTATGTTATTATGAGACATGTGTCAAACTGCAACCCGCATGAACTCATTCATTTCCTCATGAGCTGTTGTATTTCATGGTCCTGTGTATAAAGTTGATAACTTCAATTGATATTAAATCAGTTTCAATAAATTTTACATCATTAACTTCATATAATGCCTAACTAAGGAGACAATTAAAACATAATTTTGGTTTAAGGTTAAAAGGCGCTGTTCAATAGTTTGATTCATGTGTACGCTATTCATCCCTATATATTTGCAATCTCAACAAAATATTTTTGGATATGAATCTATTTATGATTATCCATAATATGATATATATAGTACCTATATAGAACTACAGGAAAGAAATTAATGAGTTTAAAAAAATTAACGAACCTGTCGATACCACCCTAATCGCACAAGCAATGACTGCTACAACAACACCTCCTACAACCGCACATCCAGTGATCAATCCAACCATCTTTATGTATTGCACTGAAACATAATAAGCATTGAGATTCAGGAAACAGGGAGATAAAGTAAGTATTAGAAAAATATGTATGTGCGTTTACAAGACCATCTGCTCATTGGGGAAATAAAGTAAAGCTTGATCATAGATATATGCTGCATATTACAGGAAATCGTTTTATATGGTATAAATAAAATACACTCTTCTGTGGCAGTTTTGCATTAATTTTATAAACAAGAGAATTCATAATTACATTGCTCTTCCAAGTGACCGAGGTCTAAATCTTCAGGAGATTTCTGCATTTGCCATTTGCAATACTCGTTCCCTGGATAGCTTTTGAAGATGAGGCAAATTTCATGGTTTTTGCTGACGTCAAATCTACTGTTGATGACTATGTTCCCCTGAAAAAACAAAACTAGGTCAATCAATATTGTATTATGAAGAAGATTTGCAGTCTTAAACGATCAACATTGCCCAAGTCAATCCTGATTCTGAGTATTCCAGTGTTCAACTTGTGTTTGTATGAATTTAGAAATTTGACTTTTACCTCAGAAATCCACACAGTGTTCTGATGTTCAAACTTCATTGTTGTATTTTCTGTATTAACCTGGAGACTGATTTCAATGGCTGGTTTGTCATCTTGGCATCCAGGTGGAATCTTTATTTCCCAAGAGACTTGTAAAGATGTTCTGGCCATTTTGATATCAGGGATGTCAAAGTCCACTTCAGGAAGACCTTTGTATTTGATAAAGAAAACAAAAAATCACATTCTGTCTTAAAACTTCACAAAAAAGAGTCCAATGTGGTTTATAAGATAAATATTTCATTAAATAATAACTTCTTCATTTCAAGTATTTATGTCATCTGACTGAGATTCCATTTTTTTGTTCCTTTATACAAGCAGTTGTCCCATGTTCTATCATAATTATAGTCTGCTGAATGAGGAATTAGATCGGAAGAGTGATAATCTATTGCACTTACACTTAAGAGGCACAACATTCACTTGGAGTTCTTTGGCGTCGACCAATGATGTTGAAATGTTCAGTTTGTTGGTGATCAGACATTGGTACGAGCCTGAATGTTTCTGAGTTACACTCCTTCAATGTAAAATAAGAAAAACAAGTGATTGTGAGGAAAGTTGAAGCACACTTAATTTCTTATGGAAAGAATGAAAATTTCAGACCAGTAAAGTATTTACCATAAATGCTAAATTGATACGCAGTGGAACTGGTCAGCATAAACAGTCTATATCAACTTCGAGGATTCGTCTGTATTTCTAAAAATACTACCTACCATAGTGTAATGTTTTGGCCCCCTTCAATAGCATATCCATCCTTCAGCCAAGTATATTCAGATATTTCAGAGGGATTTCCTTCCCGTGTGATGTCACAGCCTAGAGTCACTTCAGAGGATTCCATAGGTTGCTCAGGCAAGGAGGAAATGACTTTGGTGTAATACGGTTCTTGAATTTAAAAATAATCATTGCATCAATCTGGTTATAATACTGCATATTTTGTAATTTTGCGACCGTATGCTCTTTGGAATATGGTAGTCGAAGTGTCAGTTCGTGCCGGATAAAATCAAAACTCAACATTCATGAACAATGAATTCATGATTGAATTACTATAGTCGGGAAATGGAAACTTCACGCCCTCATCGTATTTTGAAATGTCGAAGAATGACAAGACATGTATAGAGGCATTTTTACAATTAGTTACATCTTTAAATCTTATACCTATTACTCACTCAAAACTGTGATTTTATGTGATGTGGAAAGCGTCTTCACTGTGCCAGAGACATTTTGAACAGCTGTACAAGTCACAACATCACCATCAGCCTCAGCTTCACCTCTTATGCGAAACACCAGTGGAGAAAGTGTGTTTCCCTCAACGAGGTTCATAGATGAAACGATGTTGTCCTTGTGCAACACATGGACGTAACCTGAGTTAGAATAGATCTGATTAATCTCTGAGGGAGGAAATCCACAATTGACATTCAAAAATTCTTCTGCTTATTAGTGCAAAAATCTGATTTGATACAAAGAGGGTCACTATGTACCTTTTGTTGGGCGCATTCTTGGCACGTAGCATGTTGCATTTCTGACTGTATTCTCAACCACACCACCTGCCATGCCAGTCAGTTTTGGTTGTTGAAATTCTGCAATAATTGTCTATATTTAGATTAAATTTATTATTTTTAACATAAAAAGAGATTTTGCCCCTTGATGGGCGAATAAAATTATTTTAATTCTAAGAATAACACGCATGATCAAGGAACCCGAACACAGCTTCAATGTTGAGATTATGGGAAAAAATCTGAAGAATTCTAAACTCAAATCAGCTTTTCCGCAATTTTGAAAGAGGAAGTCTAGTTTTGAGATTTCCAGCGAGAGCAGGTGAGTGAAATTGTCGGTTTTATTCTACACAATGTGATTTCTCTTGGTTTTCTTGCAATTTACATTTTGTTGACCCACATACCTTTTATTTTTAGATGCACTGTTGCAATGTATTCTTCTGAACGCTCAAATATGCAGGTGAATGTCCTTTCATCTGCTGTTGTCACGTTTTTGATGGTCAATTTGCCTGAATTATTGGCAATGGACATTCCCTCTTCAGCAAAGACTTTTGGTGCTCCTGTAAGGAGTCAAAGGTAGTTGCAAGGATTTTTGCGTCGGAGAGGAGAAAGGAGGGAAAAATAGGTAAACAGAGGACTCCTGACAGGAAAGATTCTTACTTTATTTTGGATTGTACTGTATTTTGGTTAATTCAGATAATGGCCGTCCACTAAAAGAAATAGATTTTTACTAAATGTCATGAATAAGAAGGTGACATCAGATAAAAGGACAACTGAGATTTAGTGAAACTATATCAATTGACATGGTAAACTAAATTACAGATCACAGCACATTTCCTAGGCTGAATTTCCGTTCAGCCCTTTTTTATCATTCATTTGGATAAAGTGAAATTGCAGTACCTCCAATGCGACAAAAGAAGGATGCAACAGCCTTCTTCATGCCTTCACAGTCGTAGAGTTGTTGAAACCATTCATATTGAGTAGTGTAGCTTGGCAAATTATCACTAATGTAACCTGGACAAGCTAATGTCACATCCTCCCCTTCATATGCCCATACGGTTTGAATGTGAAAGGGTCGCTCTGCTGCAAATATTAAATAATCGAAAAATTGGCATATGTTTACAGAAAATTGGATAGCCATTGATTGATATGTTTCCATTAATGTTGTTGAATCACCTAAGCATGCACATTTTAAACAAAAATTTGTCGGAGAAAGGCTTATGACAGTATAAGATTATTTTAGAACAAGGCATCAATTTATGATTACACTGTATCAATATTACGACAAATTTTACTGGACTTTAGCATTATTGCTTCTCTATGCTCGAGCTCCCTGTAATTACTCTGGAACACTAAATTTTTAGCTACCTAAACTAAAGTCTCCTTTCAGTCTGTTATGCAAAACACATCACAGCCCACATCAAGACAAACTGTGATGCTCATCACCAGGGTAAGTATAAATGAAGTTGTATTCAAATTCGTATGACTTCACTTAACTCCATAATATAGTTATTAATAAAAATTATGATAATAAAAGAGTATGGCTGATCCATATCTAGAAGGAAAGTGTTCGTTAACACATTGAAAATAATCATTGTAAGAATAAGCTAATTTAACAATTAGATTTGATCTTGTGACATTGGACAATATCTCAGCAGAATTGAAGTAAGGAGTACTCACCATAATCACATCTGTTTCGTGCTTGCACAAATACTAGATGGACTAACAACAGCAAAACGATCATTTTAGAAAATTATTTTTCTTTCCGTTCTGATGCAATAGATCATCTTGGAGGAAAAATGTATAATAATCCCCACAATACACATACTTCTTGGCAATGAATGACCAACGCAGTCACACTTCAACGGCTCACTTTTCCTTAAATTTTAATTGAGGAAACCAGGAGCTATTATGACTACATATATAATAAAATCAGACATGCCAAAGCAATTATATTATCCATCAGATACAATATTTATATGTAATGAATTGATGAACTGATCAGTGCCTGCCCCTCCGCAATAGCCTATATTGGCAAGCTGACCTATGAAACATTATTACTGCTGCTGTCATCAAGAAATACAAATGTCCCCCCCCCCCAATAATAATGTCAGTCCTAGCAGCATTTTAGATAAAGTTAATACACATAGCGAGTACAGCTTTGCCTTCTATGCAAAAAAATGCAAAAAGATAAATTAATAGATAAATACACAACTGAATGTCAAATAACAGACTACTACATTGTACTAGCAACACTAAATATGACTATTATTTTCAATTTTTAAATCGAGCAAGACAACCCATCCACCCCTCACCACCTCTTTTTTTTTCTATTTCCTTCACCTCCAATCATTTTATCAAGGTAGTCCATGATTCGATGTAAGACATGAACCATAAAAAAAGAATAGGCAGTGCTTGGAAAAGCGTTGTAAATTGGACATCTCAAACATCGCCTAGCCAAATAGCTATCTATAACATGAAACATTCTAATGTAAAATTTATATTCTAATGTCTGAAGTAAAAACCTGTCTGCCAGTCTGTCGGTCTTATATCTGATGGTCATCCTATATCAAAATGCATATATTCTTCTGATGTTCGTAATTTCGTTTCACAATTTTTCTTTTGCCTATTTCCCCTTATAATTTTCAAATTTCCCCTCCCCCGCAATTTTTTCAACAAAAATAATTTCTATTCTTCCTAAGATTTTTTATTTTGTAATCATTTTTCTTTTTTACGGATAATTTCATACTTGTAGACTCGGATCAAATGACAAAAAATTTGCCAAATTTTTTATCTGACATCAGAAAATCCTGCCAGGTTATTGGCCAAGCTGCACATGGCATGTCACCTTTTTTTACAGATTTCTCCAAGCAAGTGATGTTGGCTGGGAAAATGGTGTCATAATTTGCCAATAAACTGCTGCAAAGGCCAACTCAGTATTTTGGCAGTTGTTCACACATGTCAAACCGTAATCTTCATGAACTCGTACATTTCCTCATGAACTGTTGTATTTCACAAACACTCCTGTGTTACTGTTGATTGCTTCAGTTGATATTAAATCAGTCTCAAGTCGACTATGAATCACTTCACATCTCTGAACGCTAAATTGTCATGGCTTGACCAAAAGCATTGTCTATTCAGAATTAAATTCTACGACTGGGTCGAGGAGGGGTGCTAGTTCCTTTGGTTTTACTATAGTGGGAACCAATTTTTTGCACCTGCTTCTTATGACTTGGGGCAATGGAATTTTTCCCGATAGGGTACCAATTTTTCATGTATGTTTCAAGAAGGGTACTCATTTTTCACAACATGCTTAGTTGTCAAATGAAATTTTAACAAAAGAAAAGGGAAATACTACAAATTTTCGTGAAACCAAGGGGTATCACATTTCACAAAAAGTTCCATCAAAACTCCCAAACCCCCCAATTCATAAATTCTGAATTTTCCCTTAGGATAGGAGGATGATCCGGTGATGTGGCAAACATTCATGAGAAAATTATAGTGGGGATCAAACCAGGGTCCCATCGATTGGTAGCCCATTGTCACATCATCTTGTCAGAGCCCTCCTCTGAGAAAATATTACATGCATCAGTCTGTTTTTTTTCTGTAAATTTAATCATTATGTGGTTGATCTGATCCCAATCATCTCAATGCATAGCATTACAATTAGAGAATGTGTGTACTAAAATATGTGAAACACTAACAGAAACTCTCACTTGAAACAGCTAGAGTCAGTTCCATTGAGGAGATCAATGGACCAGAATGCCATGGTCACCCATGTAAAATGTTATGTCACTTTTCAGGAGAAATTGGTGTCACACCTTCTCTCAACCAATGAAAATTGCAGGAAAATGATGTATTTTCTACCACTCATGTCTACAAATATGAAATCATCTGTCACAAAAATGTTTTTAATGAATTTTTTTACCCTCATTTTTTTTTCTAAATTATTCTTTTCACTTATTTTATCAATTCTTTTTTTCCAAATATGTATTTTCAGGATATTTTTGTTCCATATTCTCCAGGTTTTGTTTTCCATTCTTTTTAAATAAAAAATATTCCTTTTTAAATTTTTACTCCAAATATTTTTCTTTATAATTTTGCTACTAACTAGCTTGTTACATTATTCAGGCATAATATAAAGTGAGTAATTCAGAGACTTGTGCCTAAGTATTTAAATCATAATTGCTTCTATAACCAGATTCTAAAAATATACAGGAAATCTTTTTAGCTCTGTCGCTATTTGATTGATAATTTACAATACCTTTAAGATGCATTGGCCTTGTATTTGTATAATTATGTAACTATGTTGCCTTTTGGATTTTTGTCTTCAACTGATACTTTTGTGTTGTCAAATTAATCCCACTTGGCAAATTGTTTGTAGAGCTCTGTTTTCTACTTCTCATGAATCCTTCTTGTTTCAATTTCTTTGTTTAAGGTATAAGTCAGATATATCCCTTTTTTTGTGAATATATGATGCCTCGGAATAAATCACTCATTCTCTCAAACGCAGGACATAACTATTACATAAAGTATGATTTTATATAGCGCCCATACCCGATATATCTACTCATCAGCGCTCACCATCCTGAACGGGAATCATACCAATTATTAAAGCAGTAACCTCTGGACATGACCAATGTCCTTACGTGTACAAGGCAGTCATGCTAACCACTGTACCACGAGTTATATGGTACACTGGAAATATTCAAAACAGGAATTCTGCCTTTGAATTTGAGGGTAAGTTTGTAAATGCAATATCAAAATTCATGATAAGCTAATATGGTAAATATACATGTAGCTAGAAAATTTGAAGAAAATTGGCAGAATCAAACCCAATTTAGAGATAATTTCACCTTTAGATGTATGTATCTGAAAGTAGCAATTTTCTTGTAAATTTAGTAAAATAATAATAAGCCAAGACTAAACCTGGACTTGATCTTCCACTGGAAATTCCAGAAATCATCACAAAATATATTTACCCTTTCTGATTGACTGATTGATTGATTGCTCGTAAATTACAATGGTTAATCACCTCTCTTGTATGTGTAGTCAAAATATTGCTGATATTATATACCTGAGTCAAACGTCACACTTGGAAACGATTTGTTATAACTTTCCATATCAAGTACTCCATTCATCCCTTTTTAGGAGTTGTTACCCAACTTAAGTCAGTGTCGTTTATATGATTCAAAAGCCCTAAGAAATTGCATCAATAATTTTCCATTCGGTGTCAAGATTTCCAAAATGTTTCACTTTTTTAAGTTTGAAAAAGGCCTTTCGCAGTAAAGATGCGAAGGTGCTACATCCAGTGACCACAACAAAACCAGTGGCATATCCAGGGTTATTTTTGTTGGCGGGGGGGGAGGGGGTTAATCTGTTTCAAATAACTGAAGTTTTCTTTTATTCGAGGTTGCAAAAATATCTTTTTAATCAGTGAACTTTATTTTATTTGATGAATCCTCGATTGTGCTAGATTTCAATGAAACAAAGGGAGGGTGCTTGGAATTTTTTTCCAAATATTGAAAAAACCTTTTATTACATGCCACATGCCCCTAGGTACATGGTAAGATTGGTACGCTACCTTTTTAAGGGTACTTTCATGTTTAGCACTAAATTGCAAAATAATGGCTAAATTTTTGTAAATTTCCATTTAACTCTAGTCAAGCAGGATTGTAGGCCTAGATTTGGCTGTGAACACAAGTAAGCTAGAATTAATTGACAACCAAGTGCTTTAATATTTATCATTTATCACAAGCTGTTGGTCCTTCTTAAATTTGGACAGTTTGTTCGTGGTATATTACGAAGGGACCATTCCGAATTTATGACTGTTTTTCCAGAACTTCCCGTCAAAAATTGACACCCCACTTAAGTTCCATACAGATTTTTAGTACCCCATCCTTAGGTTTCATGCTTATTTTTAGTTCCCACCCTCGACACACAAAGCAATACGTACATAATACTGTTATTCATGTGCCCCGTGGAAAGTCGTGTGTACAGATTCGCAGACATTGTACATAAAACACGCAGTTAAACTAAATTTTGTTTTGTTAAAATTCCTTACCCCCCCTTGACATGCTGTCAGACGCAGGGCCGGATCCAGGGTCTAGGAGGCCCGGGGCACAATGAGACACTGAGGCCCCCACCTTGAAATGTTGAAATTGACCAAAAATTTGCTGAACATTAAAAATGCAGATTTCATGAAACAATGATATAGTTGTAGGCCCAAATAATGTAAAAAGGACAGAACCTTTTTCTGAGATCTCCTTCACGGAAAGCTTGTTAAGGGCATAGACATTTTTTTAACTCTATTCTATCATAGCTGATTATGTTGATTAACCAAAAAATTAACAGGATACACTTCACTCTCTCAATAGAAATCGGTCTGGTACAGGAAGAAAAAGTTTAAAACATGTACAATTCTGGCGGATACATTGTCTCTTTTGACCGTTTTGACAACAATAACTTTAATGAGTAATCAATAAATAGGAATAGCTTTTTAAAAATCTTTACTGTAGGTGGATCGAGTCATTTATTTTTTGCATCTATTTACTTATTAGTGAAAATGATGGTTTTCCAAAAAGAGCATAACAATAAAACAACAATTTGTAATCTTGCGCATAAGCAAGCTAAAACTTCAAATGCTCAAGATATACTGAGAATCTTCATCAGACGAGATAGGTATACATGATGTTCGGTCTACATTTAAAATGATCACAAACTTTCAACATGGGTCTCAGAGACCTCTCTCTATTTAAGCTCAGAAGTCAGAAGCCCCAAAAATTGAAAGACGTCTTGTGCCAGAAAATGTTATTCTATTCTTTTGATTCGTGACAACATGGCATTTATGATAATTATGGTACCCTGATGCAAAAGGTAATTGTACTTTTAACTTTATTTCAAAATTATTATGTGTTTGAGTATTGATCCTCAATTGCATTGACAAGTGGATATCTTCAGTTGTTTGAATATAACATACCCAAATCTTACATTCGTTTTTGTTTTATAAGTCCTAAGGAATATTCTGAGGAAATTTTCAATGATTTGAAATACCAAGAGGCAAATATGGAAGAAATGAGCGTGGGAAGGGGTCTCAGAAGGCTAAGAGGCCCCTGTTTGTGTCAGTGTTTTGGTTTAGCAAGGCCACACTGATATACGTTTTGGCGAGTGTCATGAACAATCAGAGCTGTTGAGGTGGGGAAACACTGGTTTAACCAAATTATTTGATAATTCCTAATTTCAATCTTGATCCAACTTGTATTTTGCAAAACCTTTATTAAATATTTCTCCCCAAGTTTTACTATAAATTTGGGTAATATTGTGGGAATCTGGCGGCAAAGCCCACCGCCGCCAGGGGTGCTGCCGTCGCTGGCAAGCGGCGCATGCGCAGGGCCAGCGACGGGAGAAGCAAAGATGACGATGGACTGAATGGTTGATATATTTGGACTCTGTATTATCTTGTATGTATTTCGGGATATTAAAATCCTATATTTGGTGTCAGAACCTATGGAGCTGTTCAGGACGTTCTATAGGGCTGCCTGAACGTTATTGCCTGGTTTTTCGGGCGTTTCCTGGCGTTTTTTGGCGAGAAACTTGCTCGTTTTTCGCTTGTCAACTCGTGGCTTGTCGGCCTGTAATGGCGGCTGGGCTGTGTTGAGGTTTGTTTGGTGTCTTTTCGACGTATTTTCGGACATTTATCAGTGTTCCTCACCATTATTGCTGGTGGTAATTCATTCAGAATATTGTTTTGCGCAATATTTTGAAGTGGCAAGCGTTGTCCTGGCGTTTTTGTGAGGATTTTTGACTTCGTTTTGGAGCTGTCAAAATTTGGCTTGTCTGCCTGTAATGGCGGCTGGGCGATTTTTGCTGTAGTGAATCATTTGGTGATCGGTTTATTAGTGCTTTAAAAGTGTTGACACTGTCAATTCATGGTGTCATTTTGGTTGTTAGGTGTTTTTCGTCGTACGCTTAGTTTGATAGTGAACGGTGCCCGAGGTTATTCTGGCTCTTTTCTGAGAAGTTTGCACGGCTTTTCAGCGACATTTTCGGTTTTTGCATTGCTCAGTGCGTGGCTGCTGTTTCGACAGCAATGGCGGCCAGGCCATTTTCGTAAATTCGGCGATTTTCCGACTGAATTTACGATATTTTCGTGGGTTGTCTCCACCTAAATGTGGTGGTATTTCATTAGAAATATTGTTTCCTTGTATTGTGCGAAGTTTGGGTAACTGAAACTTCGTAGTTTTTGTGTATTCATTGATTTACTTTGCTGTCTCTAGGCCCAGTCTAGCATGTGAAACACGTGCGTTTCAGTCTGGGTCTATTTTTAGCAGTTAGCTGGCCTGCAGCACTGCTAATTTAGCATTGTAGCTCATTGTTGGTTGGCAGGCTTATTACTAATTTATAGTCATTTGTCTTCTCAGTTTATTGCTTCTCAGGTTATTTTATTTTCTGTAGCTTAGTGTATATGTATTGTTGAACTTCGTTTTTTTTTCATAGATTTCGGTTTGACAGTGCCTTACTTGGGTCCTTCCATATTTTTGGAGGGGGAGGGCCTGCATGGTTTGCTGATATTTGAGTTTGTGTATTGTGACTCAAGTTTTGTAGCTCAGGCCATGGAATTCAGGTCGGGAAATTCAATTCTGACCTGACTTGGGTTACATGTCTGGGATTGCAGGACTTTGAATTGTATATGTGCGTTGAATGTATTGCCCGTAGCACCGTGACTTGGAGTGACTTACCTTCAGTGACTTGCTTTAGCGACTTGGCTTTAGCAATTTGACTTTAGCGACTTGACTTCAGCGACTTGACTTTAGTGACTTGACTTTAGCACCTTGACTTTAGCGACTTGACTTTAGCACCTTGACTTTAGCGACTTGACTTAGTGACTTAGCTTCATTGAATTGAGGTTGCTTGTTGACTTTAGATTGTTGACCTGGCTTTACAACTTACTGATTATATTCTGCCACTTAAGGTAGTTATCGTAGGTTTGGGTATCGATTAATTATCTGAGCTCTGTAAATTGGGTGATTTTGTTCTTTATTCTAGTTAATTGATCGTTACTAACACTATTGAACTGGTTTTGGTTCTATTTAGTAATTGGTGTTGTCAGTGTTTCTGTTGCATAATCCGCGCACTTCTCTTGTTTATGGTGGGGAGGGAAGTGGAAGTGATTGATACGTTATTTATTGACATTGCGCCTGGTGGCTCGGGTGAGCCGAGGCGAGGGTGAACTCCATATATATCTGAACCTTCCATTTTCTGATATTTAAACAAGAATAAATATAAATTGGGTTAAAAGGGACTTAGGTCATAACCGGCCTATAAATAGAAATAAAATATTATTATTTAGATACCGGGTGGTTTTCATTGAAGATAAAAGTCCGGAATTGACTCAAGGTTGCTGTGGCTTCCAGTTTGGTAATTTATTGAGGTATTAATGCTTAAATTAGGATATTGTCAGTTCACTGGAATTCCTTTATTATAACTTATTCTAACTGCACACTAACCTATGCGACAGGTTGTAAGTTTCTGTCTGTACACCCAGTGATAGAATTCATTGTTTTTTTTTGTTTTTGTTGGTTGTGATTCGTGTTCACCTTGTGACAGCTGTTTCCTGGTTACAAATTCTGGTTTCACTTGATATTTAACCCCAGTATTACTGAATATTTTCATTGGTATTGTTACACATATGATCTTGATCCGAGATTGCTATAATTAAGCACCTTTTATCAATTATCTGACTTTCCGAGTTTTGTTCACACTACTGGAGTTTAACTTGGTTATCCGGGTTGTTTGTTGTGGTAATCAAAGTTGCTCCTTGGAAAATTTTTTTTTTTGTCGGGGAGGGGGCAGATAGGGTATCGTGGTTTGGTTACTGGCTGGTCAATTGGGACGCATCTGTGGTCATTGGATACCTGCAAGGGCCGGACGCACTGAGGCAGTTCGTCCGACTGTTGCAAGTGAGTGGCTGCTCTTGACGCTCCCTCGGTGTGCTGGTGGCATGAGTTCATTGTGGTACAACTGCAGTCGTGTCGTTCGCTAACCCAGTGCTCAATAATTACACGTGTTCCGTTCTCCGCACGGCATTCCTTGATTTGTATTTGTGTGGTGGTTTGCGGGGCGAGGCTTAATCCTTGAATTATCATGGCGCCAACTAATTTGCAAACGGCATCACGGGATCAGCTGCGCGAGATACCGCTAGTTGGTCCGACGCGCGCCGAGTTGATAATCCAGACCCGTGAAGCGCATGGGGTGTTGACATTGGAGCTTTTGAATCGATACATTCCCCAGGGGGGACATTGGAATTCTTTGCATGCCCAAGGGATCATTAGTTTCGGGTCTCCGGGAGGGGAGGTTGAGGGGAGTGGTTCCTTATCGTTTGGGGCGGTCCAATCGACATCCTCTTTCGACGCTGGACCTCGACGGTTCACCCTGGGGGGGTCCACCCTTGCAGGGGGAATTGCGGATTCCTCCGCGATGCCATCCTCGCCTGCGGGGGCTGTCTCGAGTTCTGGAGATAAAAGCATCCAGGGGTTGCGAGATAATTACACGCTGGAAAATGAATCCAATCACTTGTCTGCATCGGGATATAGAGAGTCTTTGGTTATGGAAAGATCTAACGTTGGAGACTCATCCGATGAACACGATGGACATTCCGTCGTTAGTTCGGGAGGGGTCTCGCGTACGCATATGGCCCAGCGGGCGCTAGAGAAGGCAACCGAGACGGAACGATTCGTCTTATATCAAAAAACTCAATTGGAACTTTTTGTAAATGAGGCACATACCGCGATGCGTAAAGAGGTAGGCGCGGTAAAAGGAGAACTGAGACAATCTATGAATAAAGTTGATCATGCCCTCGGTCAGCTGTCAGAGCAGGTAAAACGGTTGTCCTTAAGTAGGAGTCACAGGGGTACCCCCGGGTCAGGCCGATCACATCGGTCCACGCGATCACAACAGTCCGAGGCTGGAGCTAGGTCGGGGGAGGGTCCGAATGCCTCAGCGTTACCGCCCACTCCTGTAGATCTGCAAACTGTAGCAGGAGTATCCGGGGAGTCCTTATCTGATAACGAGAGATATATTGATGATCGGGCCAGTAACTTGGGCTTGGCTTTTGCAGAGCCTGATGCGAATCAGTCCGATGGAAGGGACTCGCCTCATCGCGGTGGTGAGGAAGCTGTAGAAGCTTCGGAGGAAGCTGTAGAAGCTTCGGAGGAAGTTAGGGGAGACCGACCGGGGGAGGATTTAATTCCTGGTAAGGATCGGGCAGAAGCTCACCGGCAGGCTCTCTTTGGTGCCATCTTGAATTGTTTGCCATCCACAGGAGTTTACCAAGGTGGTACGAGGGGGGACCCGGCGCCGCAATCATCCACCAGGAATCACCCTGGGGCCATGGGGGGTCCCGGCATTGATAGGGCACAAAGGGTGGATAGTTCACGAAGGGTGGATAGGTCACGAAGGGTGGATATGTTGCCATCCACAGGAGCTTACCAGGGCGGTACGAGTGGGGAGCCGAGGCTACAATCATCCACCAGGAATCATCCCGGGGCCATGGGGGGTCCGGATATGGCTAGGTCACACAAGGTGGATAGTTCACAAAGGGTTGATAGTTCATTCATTATGGACCGGCCTCC
Organism: Platynereis dumerilii; assembly: GCA_026936325.1. NCBI lineage: Eukaryota > Metazoa > Annelida > Polychaeta > Phyllodocida > Nereididae > Platynereis > Platynereis dumerilii. The sequence goes on from JAPTHN010000021.1 coordinate 10,081,471, forward strand.
TGAGCAGCCAGGAATGGCCAGAGGGGTGGGCGAATCAAATCCCCCCCGGGTAACGTTTAATCCAACAACTCCGGTGGCAGGAGGGTCCTCCATTTTAACCAAAGGTCCGTCTCCAGTGAGGGGCTGTGGCTTAAGATCTGTAACTCCACCTAATGCTGGCACCTTCTCCATCGGTCCCGCGGAAGACACTCATTATGCGGAGTCTTTTGCAGTAACTGGGGGAGTACCTCCTGGTACCCTGTCATTATCACACCATCGATCCGAATCCGGGGTCGAGAAGTCCATCACACTGGGCACCTCCCGCCATTCGACCCAATCGGAGGACAATAAGGAGGCTCACCGTCGGGCTCTCTTTGGAGCCATTTTGGACTGTATTCCCCCCAATTGCATTTATGAAGTGACTGGGAGTAGTTCTGGCGCTTTAGGAAACAATACGGTTCAGGCTGTGGACATTCCACCAGAGCCCGCAGACATAGATGGAAGACTCAGTTCACCCGGGGTAACCTTCAAGGCCACTTCCCCAGCAGTTAAATCCTCCATCTTGCCTGGGGACAGCCACCTGGGGAAAGGGTCCCGAAACACGGTTCCGCCGGGTCAAGGAAGTGGGTCCATGAAATTGGCGGAGATGATAGAAGCCAACCTAGAGTCACTGCGGCAAAGCAGGCCCAAGGTATCCCGGTCGCGTCCACCCAAGTCTATGACAATTAGGGCCGAGTGGAGTACTCGAGGGGGTGCTCCCTCTGCTCCAGTGAAAACAGAGACATCTGAGCTGCAGATTTCCCATTGTCAAATCTCGGTGGGTGAACCCGAGAAGTCTCAACCTACAAAAGCTAGCTGTAAGCAGGGGCATGAGGCGTCTACACCCTCTCGGGGCAGGGAAACACCTGGTAGTAAACCCGGTGGGCCGCCCTCTTCCCCAGTCAATCAGATCCCATGTACTTACAGACCGTCATCCGGCGCTAGCTTCCGGAAAATTCCGTCGGGGCCTTATGTTTGTCCAAGTACGAAGAAGGGAAAAATGGGCTCCGGGGAAATAGCCCAGCAGCAGCCTGGGGGGGATTTCCATGGGAAAAGTTTGGGGGAGGATGCTAGGAATAGATGTTCTGATGATCTGGTAGATGGGAAATCTGGGGGTAATAATCAGCAGGGCTCTGCCCATGCTACCCGTCTCAATGTTGTCGAGCTGGGGGGACTTGTGGGCGGAACAGATTGTGTCTCAGGCAGAGGGCCAGCGGGTCCCACTCATGACCAAGCGGGGGGACCTGTGGGCGGAACACTATTGAGTAGCACCCGTGACCCAGCGGGTAGTGCCCACCTGGGGGGTCGTGCCCATGACCCAGGGGGTCGCGCCACCAATCCGGATGGTCACGATCCGCGGGCGGAACGGATTGTTCCGCGGGCGGAACGGATTGTTCCGCGGGCGGAACGGATTGTGTCTCAGGCATCCGTATGGTCACGACCTGCGGCCGGAACGGATTGTGTCTCAGTCAGAGGACCAGCGGGTCGCACTCATGACCAAGTGGGTCGCACTCACGAACAAGCGGGTCACATCCATGACCCTTTGAGTGGCACCCATGACCCAGCGGGTAGTACCCACCTGGGGGGTCGAGCCCGTGACCCGGGGGGTCACGCCACCAATCCGGATGGTCACGATCACCAACCATCTGGACGCATAATAAACCATGATGATGAGACTGGTGATACGCATGATGATTGCTCTGAGGTTCCAGCTGACAGAAGCCATCACCTGACCGGACACGCTCCCGGCCTATCCGCGGCATCCGGTCAGGCCTATGTTATTCCGTATTTCCGCTGTAGTCAATATTGTTGTTAAAAAGTGGATACGTTGTGTCCCTGGTGGGTACACTTGAGGCTGTATTACGCATGATGATTGCTCTGAGGTTCCAGCTGACAGAAGCCATCACCTGACCGGACACGCTCCCGGCCTATCCGCGGCATCCGGTCAGGCCTATGTTATTCCGTATTTCCGCTGTAGTCAATATTGTTGTTAAAAAGTGGATACGTTGTGTCCCTGGTGGGTACACTTGAGGCTGTATTAACAACTGGGTCAATTTCTGTTATCTATTTATAGGGTGCACTTGCTTTAATCTGTATTAGTTTACCATAACATCATCGACTGTAGGGGGACTCGACGTGACACTGTTTAACAACATACGTTGTGTCCCTGGTGGGTACACTTGAGGTTGTATTAACAACTGGGTCAATTTCTGTTATCTATTTATAGGGTGCACTTGCTTTAATCTGTATTAGTTTACCATAACATCATCGACTGTAGGGGGACTCGACGTGACACTGTTTAACAACATACGTTGTGTCCCTGGTGGGTACACTTGAGGTTGTATTAACAACTGGGTCAATTTCTGTTATCTATTTATAGGGTGCACTTGCTTTAATCTGTATTAGTTTACCATAACATCATCGACTGTAGGGGGACTCGACGTGACACTGTTTTACGGGAAACGGTTCCGCAGTAGACAACAACGCTTAGCCTCAAGCACTCCAATGGGATCAGGTGGTGACAATTTCTTGGTAATTCATAACGGTAATTCTTTATAGGTCACATATTTATCCAACCAAGTTATATTCCATCATGGACCTGCTGTAGACCAGCCGGGCTGTACATCATTTCTATTCTAAATATCTCCTGCCTCCGGCTGTGATCGTGTCATGGGGACTACGTATCAAATGTCTGTGGTTCCCTTCGTGCCTTGTGCTCGATGCCCTACCCTTAAAATTTGATTAATGTGATTCCGGAATGAGTTCTGGCGGAAGTATAAATAAATAAAATTGGATAGCAGTCTTGTCAATCATGAATTTAATTAATTGAGTTCTCGGAAACCGCGGGTATAGATAGACGTAATTAGTATGATAGGGGTTATCTGCGGACGTGGGGATTCTGCTAGTAATCGGTTTAGAATTCGAAGGAGTTGGAAAGCAAGAGTTTGATGAGGTCGTAAAAGGTTATCAGGGGTAGTTTGGCGCGGGGGGCTTTCACAATGAATTCAGAGACACATGCGTCGGGTGCACTGATCGATATGTGGCGCACGCAGAGACACATGCGTCTGGTGCCCTGACCAGGGAGACGCATGCGTCTGGTGCACTGATCGATGAGTGATGTATTCGGGGACGCGTGCGTCTGGTGCACTGATCGATGAGTGATGTATTCGGGGACGCGTGTGTCTGGTGCACTGATTGATGAGTGATGCATTTGGAGGCGCATGCGTCTGATGCACTGGTCGATGATCGATGAGTGATGCATTCGGAGACACATGCGTCTAGGTCGCTGGTCGACGAGTGCCAGATTTGGCTACTCACGACGAGATAAATATGTGGCCGGTGCGCTAATTGTTAAACTATGGGGTAATCAGTATAATTAAAGTAATTGCTTGATTCATCTCGCCTAATATGGCCTCATCAGCCTATACATCTAGATTTTGCGGAATTCTGAGGTGGTATATGTTAAATATTATTAATTAATTAACAACACAACCATCAGTCCATTGGTTATTATTGTTTAAACGACTATTTTGGGGATGGTGTCAATGATATGATGGGGACAATGTCTGTATACATTGAACTTTTGTCAATTCTCCTGTTCGGGTTCGAATTTTCTGGTTTTCTTATTGTGGCTGATTATCGGTGGGTTGGCCTCCTTGATCATGTTGCTAGTACGCAGGTTAGTCGGTTCAGTTAGTCATTTCAGACTGGTGGCAATGTGAGGAAGTTGTGAGAACATTCTGGGTATGTCTGTTAAGATAGTTTCTGTGCGTAGAGTGGCTCCCTTTTCCTGTCAAATTTTGTTGTTTTTCACCCCAATTCTGGTCTATGCTTGTTTCCATCTGATGATTGTTTTCATACTGGCTTGATGCGGACATTCTCAGTATTCTGTTACTCTGCCGTAAAGACTATTTTGTTGGGAGTTTTTTGCACCATTCTGTTCATGCAATCCGAAATTTCAGTGTTTATAAGATTTAATTAGGCCATATCTCTGGCTGCTTATCAACATCGGAACCACAATAGTACTAGGGGATATTTTGCTTGTCAAAATAATTTCTGTGTGGAGTGTGGTCCTTTTCCTGTCAAAATTTGATGGGGGGGGAGGGGAGACTGGTTGTTTGCTCCTGCGCGGAGGGGCCGGGTATGTTGTCTCTGAGGACGCTTCGGCTCTTTCGGGACACCATTGCTCGGTGACGCTCCGCAAGCCAGAGACTAGTTGTTTGCTCCTGCGCGGAGGGGCCGGGTATGTTGTCTCTGAGGACGCTTCGGCTCTTTCGGGACACCATTGCTCGGTGACGCTCCGCAAGCCAGAGACTAGTTGTTTGCTCCTGCGCGGAGGGGCCGGGTATGTTGTCTCTGAGGACGCTTCGGCTCTTTCGGGACACCATTGCTCGGTGACGCTCCGCAAGCCAGAGACTAGTTGTTTGCTCCTGCGCGGAGGGGCCGGGTATGTTGTCTCTGAGGACGCTTCGGCTCTTTCGGGACACCATTGCTCGGTGACGCTCCGCAATCCTAATGGCCGACATTCACGGAAGTGCCGGGGAGGTCTGGCCCTGGGTGAGCTTTGGCTCTTCCAGGGTTGTTGCCCCTGGCCTCCGTGATCACGATGGGCATGGGATGGTGGAGTGAGAACAAGGACACAGGCGCCGTGTCCTTGACCCGGATGGTCACCAGTAACGGAGACAGATCATGTGATCATAGGCCGCTTCCTTCCTCCATGGGCAGGGTGCGGTGCTCATACTTGCCTAATACCTAGTTTCGGTGATGACGCAGACGGCCTCCCGCTGATGACTCTGCCACTCTTGGGTCGGCGGATGTGGACTCTGACACCCTTGGGTCAGCGGAAGTTGACTCTGCCACTTTTGGGTCGGCGGAGGTGACACCCAGGGCTGGGGGGCCTCTGCTGTCGTCCGTTATCTGGGTGTTATGGTTATGACCCGAGGTTCACGCCGAGGTTCACGCCGGGTCATGTGACTGAGAGAATGAGTAATACTCGGGAGTGTCGTTTTTAGGAGCCGAATGCGAGCTTGACGGTGGTTCCTTTACAGACAGATTGAAATAGCGAAAGTGGGTAATATGGTGACGATAACTCAGTATGTTGGCATTCTACCTGTAGTGGGGGAATCCCCATGACACTGAATTGCTAAGGGGCTTCTCGGGGCTATGCGGCGGACCTTGGGTCGATGGGGTTCCGTGGCCGTCGGCTGGCCTGGTGTGCTTCTGGCGCCGGGCTTGGCCGGCTTGTGTGAGTCAGTCTCCTGGTGGTAGCCGTGGTGCGATGCAGGAGCTGGGTGTAGGGTCCAGAAGAGGGCTCGCCTCTTTCACAAGTATGGTAAATCAGTTGTACTACCGTAAGCCCTCCCCCCCAGGTGTATGAGTACTAGGTGTAAAGTAAATTTCCGATCCGCCGTTCATTCCTCCCTCCATGTAGACAGGTGAAACAGTACCGGTACTCTTCTGCAGGCGAAACGGGCGGCATGGTTGCGTGGTGCAGCTTGCGCATAGGTGCCTCGGTTGAAGGGATTATATTGACAACTTCCCCTCTAACTTGTATGTTTTCAGCGTGTAACCGTCCGACAAGCGCTTAACACTGCAGAAATGTGATTGATTGTGAATTGGTGAACCTCGGTATTGAATCCTCAGATTCTTGTTACACAAACTTGGAGCAAGTTGTCCCTCTCGGGCTTTCCCCGTTGGATTAACTCAGGCAGGCCGGCGGAGACTAGCGATCCCCTGCCCGCGCCAATGGCGCGGCCCGGGCATCGCGGTTGGCTCTGCCCGGCAGTGTGCCTGTCTTCAGACATCTTGGTGTACAGTTTTGGGTATTGGACGGGCGTCCGCCCTGTGGCCGTGTGTTGCGGGTGGGCTTTCCCTCCTCATGCCGGGTGCCCTGGAGCCCTTGGTCTGATGGAATGGTGAATGTTGGTTATGTAAATTGTGTGTTACCATTTGTGTGGTTATGTTGATTGTGTTTAGAATTGGATGTACATACTGGATTTGTAAATACAGGGGTTGAATTAGGTGGCATGTATTGTTGTTCCATATTGTTGGTTATGTTGGTGTCACGGATCTGGTCGGTAGCCAGTAGGAGGATTCAGTTGTTTCGGGTTGGCTGGTGTTGTCTTTCGTTCATGTCTGTCCAAGCGTCTCGCTTCTAAAAATATGTGCCAAATTGTGAAGAAGAGGATATATTTGTCATGCAACTGCTGGTAGGCCTGTCCTATGGGTGTTATGCGGCCTGGTGCTGGCAGGTTGTGGCCTTGCAGATGAATGAAAATGATGTCCAATGGAGAATCATCCAAGCCCTGGGTACGAAGATGATGTCTATTGGCGAATCATCCAAGTCCGATGTACGAAGATGATGTTTATTGGCGAATCATCCAAGTCCGATGTATGAAAATGATGTCTATTGGCGAATCATCCAAGTCCGATGTATGAAAATGATGTCTATTGGCGAATCATCCAAGTCCGATGTATGAAAATGATGTCTGTTGGCGAATCATCCAAGACCTACAAAAATGATGTCCACACTCTCCCGCCCTAGAAACATCAGGGGGGAGAGTGTGGGAATCTGGCGGCAAAGCCCACCGCCGCCAGGGGTGCTGCCGTCGCTGGCAAGCGGCGCATGCGCAGGGCCAGCGACGGGAGAAGCAAAGATGACGATGGACTGAATGGTTGATATATTTGGACTCTGTATTATCTTGTATGTATTTCGGGATATTAAAATCCTATAATATGTAGAAGTGCTTGAAGGAGGTTTCGATTTCCTGTTCAATGATAATGATTTGTATTTCCAAATGATTTGATAATTCACAGAGGTAAAGCTTCTGTCATTATCTATGGGAATTTTTTACACTAAGCATTTGATGTCCAGTAGCATACAGGTGAAAGTCACTGATCATGGAGCTTTATTTTGAGTGACTTGACTGATAACATATTCTGTGCTGTATATAAACTGCAGACACCGGATAGTATTCAAGAAATTTCGTTTGGGTTACATTCTGTACATGTTAACGATCTATAATCACATCTCCTTTAAAATAATTCCTGCTATAATCATTTTTGAATGAGATTTAAGGTGGCTCGATACTCGTGAACTTTCCAAGATAGGATTTCTTAAAAATAGTTTAGAATGATTCTAAATATAGGTTAAAGCAAGGATGTGTAAAAAAAAGTGGTCGCAACCAGCCTTTTTTTCATATTATTTGAGGTAATGCGCAAGAAAGTCAGTCCGCGCAAACCTGAAAAGCACAATTTTTTTCTTAACTTTTTTACTGTGAAGTTTGCCCTGTCATTCAGTGGTCATGCATCCCATATCATTCAATGAAGCATGAAATTAAAGAAGGTACTTTAATGGAAAAGCTGATTACAGTTTCAATGCGATATATTTAGTTTAAAGGGCTTTCCAATGGGACAATTTTGACTTTTTTTATAAACCATGGCACTAAAAAAAATTGGCGGAATAGGATTTCTCATTTCTTTGTCATTTTTTTCCAAATATTGTGAGGAACAATAAAATGCATAAGAGAAGGTTTGCTACCGCGATGGATTTTGCTATAGAAATTTATTTATATCTCCAAGTCAGTTTTGAGAAACTAGACTTGCTTACCGAAAATCGCCATTAAAAATATTCCATTTAGACTATAAAGCTGAAAGTCTCTCCGATTGCAGTCCTTTTCATAGCGCATCTAATGCTTTAAACCAGAAGTCTCTAACCCTGATAGAAGTGGTTCAAATGGCAATCGAAGCGGCCGTCGCACGAAATTATCAAAAACCAAAAAAGCAGCTCACAGAGCTCAGAAGACTGCTGTTGCCATAGTGACGACGCCATTGCTGGACCATGAGTAGCGAGCCACCTTAAGTGGTTTTCAAAATACTCAATACTTTATGTGGTAGTAATGATTTATTCTTAAACCATAGTGTTAGTTTCCCTGGATCTTATTTAATCCCTCTGTGTAGAATTGGACATAGCTACAATGAATAAATGGTGGCATCGTCTGTGAACATAACAGAACGACACAATTTTCAGACTTTGGCATGTCATTGAAGTATGTTGCTTCACCCTGTGTTATGTGAATTAGAATTTTCTTAGGCATGTTCTTTAAATCTGTGTATCAGGAGAGATAAACTAACCCAGACAGAGATTTTATCAATTCATTTATCACAGTAGTTATGTGTGCCATCTTATGGACTTTATACCAGATGCCCACTTATCCGCTTGACACAAAATTACAATTGTCTTCTCAATGTCAGGATGCCATGTAGTTCTCCTACATTCTCCAAGAAGCTACCGATCCAGGAATGAGTGAGTTCATTGAAAATCGTTTAACCCTGTGGATTGGAATACTAGTGGATAAATTATGATAGCATTTCTTTTGAAAGAGAAATCAAGGCTGAATACTCCCACAAAAGTAACTATGCATGGTTTCTGCTCTCTGATATCGTATATGAAACTGACTGTTTACTGACTTAGTATTCTCTGGGAGAATGACAAATATATCAATTAACTTGAAAAAGTGGTATAACATTTTCACAAGAATAATGTATCTGTTAAGTGTTTAACATCAAATCATTAAAATATGTGATTCTAATTTGATTGTTTGTACCATTAAATAACTAGAATGAAATTCTTACCTTAATGCTCATCTGTGCTATCATGTAAGCCTTATCATACTGATAAGGCTATGATAACACTTTCCTAAAAAGTTATAAACAGTGCCACCTCAAGTCACAGAAGTAGGGAAGATCAGGATAAGTTGCTCCATTAAAAATTTCCTGCATTATGTTGCAATGGTTGTTCAATGAATCTGTGACGTAAAAATCTCTAGCAGACAAGTCATATGGAGCTTATATGGATATTTCAGGGTATTGAAGTCCAAAATGTCCTAAATAATGCCCCTGATACTCAGGCAGAGGTGCGACAGATCCTGGGTCGCACAGCGCTGGGAACTCTCAATGCAATGTCTTCTTTTGGCTGTCTTAAATAAGATAGAATGTTTTGATCTACACCTTGAATACAATGTAGGTTCATCAGTTTGGTAACCATCATGAGTTTTATTTCTCTTTTCACAAAAAAATAAAGGTTCTCCTCCTGTGACATTCCAGCAAGTGCACAGTGTCATTTTGCTACCAACAAAAACATAGAAAATTGTATGTCTGATAAGGCCAAGAGAAATACACAGAACATTACGTAGTCTTAATCATGGGTTCTAACCCACAAAGCAACTTGTAATATTGAGATTTTTCAGTTTACTCATGTAATTCACACTCAAAGTATTTCATAGTCAATGCTTATAAATGTTTCTAGCAGTGTTTGTAACAGTAACAAATTATTGTTCATTTCAATCCTGGATGGTCCAATGAAGGACTGAAATATTGCAAAGATGAAAATTGTCTTATTCTGACTTGACTTGTCTTATGTTTTGCTGGTGTACCTAGGGCAGCTCAGCCTCCAACTTACTTTTTGAGGGAGCTACACTTCTATTTTGGTGACCAAAGTATGATGATGAAATGAGAAGACTAGGAGTCTGGAACGTACCCTATTAATTCAGGGATGCCCAGGGTTTTTCAGTTTCCCCACCATAGAATACTGGATACAACCAGCATCCATTTAATTCCCATGGGCTCAGACTAAAGTGAGTTCCTGGGATGACATTTGAACCCACGCCCTCAATGCCAGTTGACAAGCGCACATACCAGTTAGGCCACCGGGGAACTGGTAATTTTTCAGTCAAAGAACTTGAAGATATAAGTAATGTTTACTCATTTTTTTCAACAACATATCAAAATGATACATTATCAAATACAAGTGCAAACAAATACAACATAGATGCTAATAAAAACATAGAATACACATGGATAAAGCCAGAGAAAAAAAACGCTAAGTAGATATACACAAAATCAAATCTTCAAAATTATAGTTTTAATTTTAACTGAAATATTGCAATTTTAATTTTGTCCAGGTTCCAGCCACCAAGCTATTTGAATATATATTTTTTGTCCTGCAGATTTTATAATTCATACATAGATGAAGATGTTGGGTAAAATGCATTATAATCAATTAAGTTCATTGGTAGATCATTTCATTATCAGCCAACATCTTACTTATACTAAAATAACAGTGTCCGTGATTTATCTCAGTTCCTACTTTCCAAAAAAGCCCTACATTTTTAAAAATTAAGGAAGACAATCAAGTTTTCCATCTCCAGCCTATGTGACATGAATAAGCAGCTAGTGTGACTTTTTCTTTTTGTTATAGACGTTGATATTCTACAGATAATGCAATCGGCAATTTTTTTTTCAGGGATGCTGCTTCTTCATCTTTTACTAATGCCATTTATTCTTGCTGAAGAAAATATTTTCCTAGATGTTATAGACTACAGTCATTCAGAAATTCAACTTTCTTGTCGCCTAGAAGCAGATTGGGATATGGTAAGGACAGTTTTTGTTGTGTTGGATGTCAGTAAGTTTTTTTTGAGACGTGCAAAGATTTGAAAAAGGGAAAATCCTGTATATCACTACTCACATTATCCACTATTTGAAATTTAAGCCATACGAGGGGCGTTCAGAAAGTTCGAGGCTTTTTTTCATATGAATACTTATTTTCAATCTAGAACTATGAATTTTTCACAGGATAAAATTCAGCATATTTGGAATGGATTTGGAAAATTTTGGACAATTTGGACATTTTTAACTCATTCTGTGGTTGCCATGGAAACAGAAACTTCAGCTTCTTGGGGCAGGTAAAGTTGAAACCAAGAATGCCAAGAAATTGTGACTGTGAGAGACTTCTCTCTGTCACTTGTATTAGTGAGATTAACAATATTTGACACAAGAAATATGGTATTAGCTTCTAAATATGCTTTCAAGCACACCAAATGTGTGTATTCTTACACTGAACCCATGTAGGAAAGCGCTCCTGCATGCAAGTTTTTTCGAGAAAAAATTCAGGAGGCAAAGGTGTGTTTCCCTGATCACATAAGGACTTGTGAAAATATAGATTCACTAGTATGAACAAGAGACCAAAATGGACAGCATTATCCATCCTAGCTATTCCTGTGACATGTTGCTTTACATAAGTCCTGGTTTTCCCTTACTCTAGTCCATGGGGGCTATAGTTTCAGGCACTGGAGGAGAAAAGGCTTTGGATGACCGAAATTCTTTCACAGATCTTTGTTTTGAGGACTTCAAGGAACATTTACTTCAATGGGTCAGGTGTATGAATCAATGAATTTGGTGTGCTTGGGAGTATTTTTTAAGGCTAATATTATATTTCTTGTGTCAAATATTGTCAATCTCACTAATGCAAGTGGTAGAGAGAGGTCTCTCACAGCCAAAATTCATTGGCTTTAGTGGTTTCAGTGTCACCTGCCCCAAGAAGCTGAACTTTAAGTTTCCATGGCAACCACAGAATGACTTAAAAATGTCCAAATTGTCCAAATTTTTCCAAATCCATTCCAAATATGCTGAATTTTATCCTGAGAAAAATTCATAGTTCTAGATTGAAAATAAGTTTCTATATAAAAAAAGCCTTGAACTTTCTGAACGCCCCTTGTATATATCAGTCTGTCAATTGATTCTTTCTTGCTGTAAAAAGTAGATTAGCAGATTAGCATGGAGTTTCAGTCGTCATAGGGTAAGACTGTTTTCTTGGGTTAGTGTCTGTCATTCTGTCTGCCTGTATAATAAAAACCTGCTCAGGGTACTGGATCAGTCCACTATAACCCAAAGGTGGTTGGGCAACTCACCACAAATGGACTGATCCACCACCCTGTGGGGGTTTTATTCATTTCGTAATTTTTCCGTTTTTTTTTTAAATCCTGTATTATGTTCATTTTAATGCTTAATTAGACATAATCTAAACATAATAATGACCAGATTACTTTGGTGTTTGGTGTATGTTTTGATGGTGATCAAACTAATCAGATTAAGTTGTAATATAAACAAATAACAAAGTGGGTGGAGTTTGGTTGGTTGCTATAGACAAAGACAACAGTAACATGACATCACCACTGCTGATGATGTCATAGTGCCTCAGCTGAAACATTGACATCATGGGCTGCCTTTGTGATGTCACATGCTGTGATTATGACCTCATGAGTGATCTGAAATTGTGCCCACATTAATAAAATATGTAAATCAAGGATAGTGGATCATATGTAAATTAAGGATGGTGGATCGTAACTTTTTATCCCCCATCAAATGCATTATCAGCCAGAAAAGAGTGTGATCTGTGGTGTATGATCTGCCTGCTGAGATCATACACCTTAGTTACCATAGCAACACAGCACAACACAGCACCTTGCTGCCTGCTGAGTAGTGAACGCTGTGCGAAGTTTTCAAATGACATGACTCTGATTAAAGGATAATTTTTCAGGCCATGACTATCTCAGCACCTTCAAACTTTCAGGAATTCTTTATCAGTATATATTCGGAATAATCCTAAAATGGCATGACTTTCTGGAAAACTGATAAAAAGTAACAGAGGTATTGGTAAAGAAAAGTCGGGGAGAAGTAGTTAAACGTAGGGGAAAAGTTGTGAAAATTGATCACACACCTTAGTTACCATAGCAACACAGCACAACACAGCACCTTGCTGCCTGCTGAGTAGTGAACGCTGTGCGAAGTTTTCAAATGACATGACTCTGATTAAAGGATAATTTTTCAGGCCATGACTATCTCAGCACCTTCAAACTTTCAGGAATTCTTTATCAGTATATATTCGGAATAATCCTAAAATGGCATGACTTTCTGGAAAACTGATAAAAAGTAACAGAGGTATTGGTAAAGAAAAGTCGGGGAGAAGTAGTTAAACGTAGGGGAAAAGTTGTGAAAATTGATCAGAAAATCTTTGTTTCTGTTGTGGTAAAAAATGAATTGCTTTGCACCAGTAAACCATAGAACCTTAAAATTTTGCGTAAGTTTTGCCAGGCAAATATAAGACACTTGTGAAAAAGTACAGTGCTATACACGGAATAGTTTTTTTGAACCAACGATATGAAGAACAAATGGGAATGAACCTTTGAAGTTCAAAAAAGCGACTAAAAAGCCAAAAACGTTGTTGAGGTTTTAATTTTTTTGTGCTAAAAGTATTTAGTCTATGAATACCAAACTTGGTGAGCCTCTAGGAAACTACCATAGCAAACACATCTGAGAGTTTCATCTTTCTATCATTCAAATATATTGATTGACGCCTTTACAAAGTTGTGAATGTGAAAAATCAAGAAAAAGTGCAAAAATGACAATTCCTTGTGAACTAAAAAAATTCTCTTTCTCTCACATATGAATGTAGCACCTCAATATTTTGCGTTCTCCAAGACAAATATATTTTGCAAAATATGTGGAGGTATCAAATTTATAGGATAATTTTCTGATGTTCTACACCTCCATGAAGTCCAGGAAAGCAAATCCCATAAAAGCAAACTTTGGCGTGTCAAATTGGCCCCAATTTCGGCATATTTAGCTTAGATTATGTTAAAATCAACATTTTATCATACTATAATATATATTAATTGATTCCTATGCTTCTCTTTGCCTATATTGTTAAAGGTGTGGCTGGGGGATAAAAGGGAAACCCAACTCGTCAGTGATCTGTTTGGTCAGATCAGACTCGGAGGGCGCTACACGCCCACCTCGTCTGATCTGACCAAACAGATCACTGACTCGTAAGGTTTCCCTATAATACCATCTGTTTTCCATGAGGATCACTGCTAAGTGTGGGATACTCCTTTCATCCGTTGCTTAGACCATCAACAATATTGATTTTGGTGCAGACAGGTTTGACAAGCTAAACAGTTGTATCTATCTAAATAAATTACCTTGTCACTTTGATTTTTGGCCTATATTCAGCCAGATAAATGAATTCGAAAAAATGGCAAAAAATGCATTCCATAAAAGCTATGAAAATCGGCCAACTGTAAGTTGAAATATGTATATTACAAGTTGAATAGAGAGGGGTCTGCACTACAGATGATTTCATATTTGTAGACTTTGATAAAATAACCAATTATTTTGCAAAATTTCTGGTCAGACATCAGAAAATCCTGCCAGGTGATTGGTCAAGTTGCCCATTGCGTGTCACTTCTTTTCATTTTGCTTCAAGCAAGTGATGTTTGCTGGAAAAATGATGTCATAATTTTGACCAATAGTATACTGCAAAAGCCAACTTGGTATTGAGGTTTATTTACGATTGACCGTATGGCCAAAAGCACAGATTAACAGCCTGATCACTCCCCAACATCATTGCTTTTCTTTTGTATTTGACCACTTCTGACTCAGAAGCCTCACTCAGCAGCAAGTGGTCAAAGGCAGTCCTACTCTTGGAGAAATAGTCCCCTTTTGGCTTACGTATTAATGCAGAATTATGAGCACAAAAAGGCATGACAAATTTATGTGCAGCTACAACTAATTCAAAATGCATATTTATGAAATAAGAGAAAGAAGAAAGGCCAATTAAAAAGACAACTTACATGCATTTTAAAGTCTGATAACATTGTTTGGATTGAATGTGCAACGGAGCAAAACTCCAAACAATTATATTGTCTTGTAGGTGTTACTTGGTGTATGACACCAATTCTGACAGTTTTGTTAGATAATCAAAATAAGATAGAAAGATAGATATAATAGGCTGGGTGGCTGAGTGCTTAAGGTGCCAACCTGCTCCGCTGACGGCCTTTGCCTGTATGGGTTGGGACCCAGGGTGGGGAACCAAACACTTTCAATGCACCTTCTTGAGCAAAATCCCAGCTGAATGTCATTCTGATGAGACGCTAAATTGGCAGTCCCTTGTATCAGTGTCTGTGCTGGGCAAGTAAAAGATCCCTCACATGGGGTAAATGTGTAACATGTTGAGGACTCCTGCTCTCTCTCCCATCACATCAATCTACCTTCGTGAGTGCCCGGAAGTGGGCTTAGAGGACTGCAGTTACCATATTTATCTGTTTATCTATCTATAATAGATATGATAGATATGCTAGATAGATATAAAAAATAGATATAATATACAGAGATTGTGAAGGTTTAAAACAGTTCTCTGGACTTTTGTTGGAAGCAACGTTTCACTTGTAAACCATGCAAGCATCATCAGGCTACTGAGCTATTGCCACTTCTAGGTGAGAAAACTGTGATGGTATTGTTATCCCACGTGTGAGATAACAGATGTCTCAAGCCTCCTCTGCAGTTCATTGATGGTCGGTGTGCTCTCTCGTTTCTGAAATTATGTCCAGTTTCAAGTATGTGATCGTAAACTGCTGATTCCTGGCCACTTGTGTTGCAACACTTGTGTTGTTGTAGTCTCTTCTTTAATGCTTGGCATCAGAGCATTTGATATGATAAATTACATCACTCTTCTGGATAATTTCAATTTTGTCCTGTGGATGAACTAGATGTCTTCGAAGGATTTCCGCTGGTTTAAAAGATGTTGTGATGTTGTATGACCTACAAACTCTTTGGACGCTTTCCGACAGATTTGCTATATATGGAAGAACAATATTGGTAGGTCTTCCTCTGGATGAATTCTGCCTCTCTTCTCTTTCTCTTGGTCTTCTTTTAAGTGCAGCATGAAATGTTCAGATGTTGCTCCTCTGATGTCCTCTCCTTGGCAGTGGCAGTCAGGGTTGTGGCACAGTGAAGTAATGTCCTGATGACTCGAAGTTTCTGGTTCAGCGGGTGATGGGAATTGAACAGCAGGTACTGGTCCGTATGAGTCGCTTTACGGTATACTTATGTTTTGAGAGTACCATCTGATTGCAATTGTACTAGGCATTCCAAGAATGGCAGCTGATCATCATTCAAAGTTTCCTGGGTAAACTTGATGTTCGGATCCACATTGTTGATATACTGAGAGAAACTTTCTAGAGCCGACTTCTTCAGCAACACTTAAGTATCATATACATATCGGAACGAATGTGATGGAGGAGTCCCCTGATATGATGTCAGTGCTTTAGTCTCAAATTTCTACATATATAGGTTGACCACTATTGGAGAGACGGGTGATCCCATAGCACATCCATGGTTCTGTTTGAAATATTGACCGTTGTAGAGAAAGTAGGAGGTTTTAAGACATAAATGCAATAGACTTATTAATTGTGTAGGAGACAGTGGGGTGGAAACCCTTCGAAGACATCTAGTTCATCCACAGGACAGAATTTACATTATCCATAAGAGTGATGTGATTTATCATATCAAATGCTCTGATGCCACCTGCAGCGACACGTACATCGGTGTAACATCTCAAATGTTAAAGAAGAGACTACAACAACACAAGTGATGCAACACAAGTGGCCAGGAATCAGCAGTTTACGATTACATAGTTGAAACCGGACATATTTTCAGAAACGAGGACGTCAAGATACTCGATAGCGAAAAGAGATGATTTGAGCGGGGAGTTAAAGAAGCGATATACGAGAGAGCACACCGACCATCAAAAGTAAGTCCAGAGTATTGTTTTAAACCTACACAATTGGATCATTACCTGGATGTCTGAGAATTTACACTATTATCTATATACAGAGATATAGATAGATAGGTAGATAGATAGATAGATGGATGGATATGATAGATGGATAGACAGATAGACAGATAGATGATTGAAAAAATTAAAGATTGATTATGAATGGTCGATTGATGTGCTGTTGGAGACCATTTAATATCCAGGGGGGGGGGGGTTTGGAGCTTTTTTTAGATCGATTTTTTGTGAGATAAATACAATTTCTTTGCAAAGTTTTGTTGATTTTGTTTATGAAATTCGTGGACTTCGCAGGCTTAACATAAATAATTATTAGTTCGCTGTGGTAAAATAAAACTCCAAATCCCCCTCATATTATCTAGTGCGATGTGATTATCAACATGTGTTTGGAATGTTATGGCTTCTGGGAGAATAAAATGCGTATATATAAAGTGTGTTAGCTCGATGCAGATTTGTGGTAAGTTATTTTTTCGGAAATGGACTTGTCAATCAGGAACACAAATTTAGTTAAAAACCATTGCCCCAAACTGAAAATGCATTGGACCTTTTGGCCTTGCCAAGATAATCTGTCATTTAAAAAACCCCCCCCCCCCCAACTAGTTTCTCCCTCCGTGATCGCTTCTTTTAATTGCATTTGCTGGCAGATTTTAAGTCAGTCCTTAGGAGATCAATTAAAATTTGATAAAGCATTTTACAGGGAGGGGGATGGCTAAATACCAATTTCAGTGACACTTCACTTCTCTTCAACAGTTTACATTAAAAAACCAAGGCCTGGACCTAATCCTTGAGTTTGCAAATCAAGTGAAAGTTCTTATGTTGCTTGCACTCTCTCAAGGTTACAACTGTTGAACACTTCTGTCGGACTACTTCTGGTCAAAAACAAAAGAGAGTTTTGAAAGAGTTGTCAAATACAATAGAATTGCAATAACTGTGACACAACTTCTAAAGGTGTGAATTGTGAATAAACCTCATTGTGGCAGTTGTTCACATACGTCAAACTGCAATCCACATGAACTCATTTTTTTATGAACTGTTGTATTTCACACTCCTGTGTACAACTGTTGATTGTTTCAATTTATATTAAATCAGTTTCAAGCTGACTCTGAATAGCTTCACATCCATTTACACTAAATTTTCATGCCTTGACCAAAAGCATTGTGTATGACATCAATAAGAGACAATTCAGAATTTATGACTCAATTGAGGGGAAGATGGGAGTTTTACCTTAGTGGGTGCTACATGTGCATCCTTGCTTCAAGGGAGGCAGCAGAGGTGGCGGAACTGGGTGGGGGGGGGCACTGTGGGCATGTACCCCCCCCCACCTTTGGGCCCAAAAATACATAAAGTGCGCTTTTTTCTCCGGGGCGGTACTAATTTTTACCTTTCGTCAAGAATCTATGTGCCCTGCAGGCTAAATAGAATTTATGACTTGGGAGGAATGGGAGTTTTGCCCGACGAAGCACAAATTTTTCACACATGTTTCAAGGGGGCTTATTACTCATAAAATGCTTAAGGGGGGTATGAAATTTTAATAAAAGAAAAGGGGATGTACTAAAAATCCACTTGGAAAGTGTGAGGGGTACAAAGCAGCATGAAACCAAAGGAGGGTATACATTTTTGACAGACAGTTCCAACAAAACTCCCAACTCCCCCTCCCCCCCCCCCCCCCCCCCCCGAAATCATAAATTCTGAATGGTCTCTCTGGACAGGATGGTGGCCCAGTGATGTGGCCAACATTCATAAGAAAATCACGGAGGAAATCAGATCATGGACCCCGCTAGTGGTAGCCCATTGTCAAACGGCCTGAGCTAAGCCCCTCCTCTGAGAAAATGTTACATCCACAATTATACATGTTTATTTCCTGTATAAACAGTCATTACATGGATGACCTGCTCCCAATCATCAGAATGCACAGTAGTATTGGACTTGCAGAATGTGTGTACTAAAAATGTGTGAAACACACACTGAAAGTCTAACTTGAAACTGCTAAAGTCAGTCCCTGTCAGGAGATCAATGGCTTAGAATGCCATGGTCACCCATGTGAAATGCTATGTCACTTTTCAGCAGAGAGTGGTGTCATACCTTCTCTCAACCAATGAAAATTGCAAGAAAAATTATGTATTTTCTACCTCAAATGTCTACAAATATGAAATCATCTGTAAGGACTAGATGGTAGGTTCGAAAATGTTCACGATACATTATTTCTATTTGTATGTGAATTGTTTTCCAGTACCGGCTGGTGGACTGTTCCAGTTAACAGTCTTTCATGTCATGTCAAACATTTCATAAGTGATCTGATTTGTTGGTTTTCAATGCAGCTTGAAGAACAAACATTACCTTGTACTCTTTACTGTGGTATACCTTTTTAGAAAGGAATAAAAATCACGATTCTTGAGTCTTTACCTGGTGCGAAAAATATAGATGGATAAATAAGTAGATCGGTAGGTTTCTTCTGCACATGAGGATATCTAAATACCACAACCTTATATATTTCTGAACTTGACTGCATCTGCCCCTTTTGGTAGTTTGAACTGCCCAAATGTTAAAATTGACATATTGGATTACCAGATATAATTTCTGCTATTCTTATATTGCTTGCACTTCATTGTTTTATGTGTTCTTGCTTGATTTTTTGTTATTATATGTTTTTGCTTAATAATTTCAAGCAGGCTCAGATATTGATATTTCTTCAGTGTGTTCTGCCTGGACCATGCAATAATCAATATCCTGATCCTTTAAAATGACGAATCAATTTCCATGATGATATATATCCCCCTTTAAAGAATGAAGATATGCCTGTTTGTTTTATGTCAATATTATTGCTGTTCATTTAATGCAGATTTTCTTTATGAATTACAGACCAATGTTTACTTCAAAGTCTCAAAGGGGAAGGATGTATGTTTGTACTCTACTTTTGAAAGTTGTGAGACGCCTTCTAATTGTCACATGGCGTGCCTGAAAAATAAAGACCCCAAAATTATATTATTTTGGGTGAAACTTGACGGGAGATGCGATGAGACAACCAACATTCATTGCAGAATTGGTTCTGAACAAGAAAATGTGGAAAAGTCACTTATATTGAAAACTCAAAGTAAGTTTTTCAAGAATTGTTAGTAAATAATACATATGCACTCACACTTTATATACATACACATGTTATTAAAAAAATGTCCAGCCTTATCTTAATAAAATTGTGCTAGATAACATCTGTGATGTCTTGGATAATGCTTTTAAAGAAGTTTATATTGTTTAGAGTGACATTTCTTTACCAGCTTTGCCATTTCTTGACATTACACGTTAGGGGGGACTGAAAGAAACTATTTTTGGAATTTCAATATGCCAGTGGTATAGAAAGTTGGCTATGCCCAAAAAATGAAAACTGGTGCAAAAAAAAATTTGTGCTGGGCCACTCCGGCTTTTATGAAAATGCATATTTTCAGCCATTTTGCATGCTTTTTTAGACCATTTTTTGGGCCTGAGTCAGCTTTCCTGGTTTCAGAAGGCTCAATGGCAAACTTAAGTCTTCTTTGAAGGGCATTTTGGATATGAAACACCATAAAAAGGTTGCTTATATTTAAGATATAGCCATTTGTGGGTAAATATTGGGAATCAGAATTTGGGTTTTTTGCTAAAAAATAGCCCGAAGAAAGATGAAAATATCGTAATTGACCAAACAAAAAATGATACCAAGTGAATTGTAATTATCCTGAGTCCTCCCCAATGCCCTAAAAAACATTTCCAGAATATTATCTGCATCAATTTGTGATTTTAATTTCCAGAATAGCAGCAATTTCGTAAAGTCAGATTTGCAGATATATGACACTTTACCAACTTGTGTAGCCCAACCATTACACCTCAGTTATTTCATTGTAAAATAGGGGTGAGGCCCGGTAATAGGGGTATCAGACAAGCCATCAACCAAAGCTCCAAGTGCAATAAGAGCTGAGCTACACTGGGCTGCTGCTGGTTCTGCTGCTGGTTCTACTGCTATCCCTTCAGCAAGACATTTGAAATTCGGGCGAAAAACAAACATTTTAGTTTAGTAAATAATAACTTTTGGTCACGAGAGTGTACTAAATTATATGAAATGAAATTGAATTTCCATGTGTTCCTTCCTGTTGAAACAGTGTCACTTCCCAAGTGGTCATAGGCTTTCCCAACTTTCCTTCAGCAATAGAAGTGCAATTGCAAACAAGCACCTCCAAAATTGTATTAATCACAGGCAATTACTTGATAAAGTTAAAGTCAATGTAACTGAGTGAGTCAAAAAAAGATGTGTCCTGAAGATGAAATGCTATAATTTTTTTTTAAATTTCAGGTGATCCACCTGCAATTTCAGTCAATGATGGCAAACCAGTGGAAGCCAATTATTCTGAAGTGCAGATCTCCTGCAGCATTTCCAATGTCTGCTACAAAACAAAGGTTTTACCATTAAACTTGTACATTACTAAACTCTAAGAAAAAATGTTACAATGCTTCCCCCAAAATACCCAAAGGGTATTCAGAAATTTTAATAGGATACTCCAACATGCATGGGGTATTCCAACACTAATAAGGTATCCCAATCATGCGTGACAGGTTCTTTAAGCTATAGCTGGTATTCCAGAGGCATAGAAGTTATCAGATGGGATAGAAGGAATTCAAGAGTTGCATGGGCCCATGCTAATTTGTGAAAGGTGTTGCAGACTTTATAAGGCATTTCACAAGTGTATTCATTGTTGAGTGGAATACTTATGCATAATCTGGAGAACTTAAGATGCAGATTCTAAGAACATTTTGAGGATTGTAGGTGTTACATTATCAAAAACAGTAATATACAACAATTTATAGAAACATAGGGTTCAAAACATATACCTTCCAGGGGCAATACAAGTGGCCCAATCTATACCATACACAGCAAGCTACCTTTTTTAAATTCCTCATATTGAAATTGCATGAATGGAGGAGTCAACTGAAAAATAAGCCAAGACTGCTGAATGTCAGCGAATGCGACTATTTTATCATAAACCTGTTATACATAATTTATCTCAAAAATAGACAGGTATTCTGAATACCTGTGATCTGGGTTATTTCAATACAAAATTCCAACAAAGTACCCTATTCAAGTTCTCCCAACAATCTTATGGTAGGATTCTTGGAAAACACCTTGCCAGTATGTTTCGAGACACCAACTAGGGTATCCTATGTGTGACAACCTGGGAAACCTTTTCAGGCACTCTGAGGTGTTTTTGTTCTTAGAGTGTACTGATCTCGTTTGATCATAAGCAAAATGTATCATTAACTTATAAATTGATGGCAAGAACTATTTTTTCAAATCAAGTCAGGGTTAGGGTCATTAAAATTGACCTGCAAAAATCAGAACGAATACAGTTTTGTTGAAAACGTCAAACATTTGGGTAACAGTGAATTTTATTTCAGCTTGAAATATGGGGTGTGCCAATTGAAAAGGTGAACACAACTCATCAAAAGGAGGGAAGTCGATTCAAAACAACAACAATATCAAGAGCAATTCTCAGTGGAGCAGGAAACTATGAAATCTTTTGCAAAGAATCAGAAAAAGAAGACCAATATACAAGAAGCTATATTTTTGTAGTTCCTCCAAGTAAAAATGATACAAAAGGCAAGTCATATTATTCCAATAAGTGTTTGGTGGTAAATTAACTCAGATTAGGCTTTTTTTCAAGAAAACAGATGTGAAATGCTAATTTGGCTTATTCTGCAGAGCAATAAATATTGTACAAATAATGAACATTACACTGATGCGAATTTGAGTTCATGACAATATATATATTATGTCATATAATAAACAAACCTCAACAGTAATCTACCAAAAAAAAAAAGTCTGCCATTCTTTAACGTATCACAGCGTCCCTGAAAAAAGTTTAGGGTTAAAAAAAATTGAACAAATACTGCACTAGTGCAGTCTTTCAGAAGTCAATCAAGGGAACATTTTAAGACAAACACGAAAAAAATCTGTTGGGAATTCTTTGAGATATGACAATTTTAAAATGTTGGTTTATCACACTATAATATTTGTGGTTGTAGGAGATCTTAACCAATTAGAAGTGGTCCAAAATCCTATCAATGTTATGCCATTGACTATGGCAAACATTTTGATTTCAATACCATAGCCATTTTTTGCAAGTATGTATCGTGTATTTCAATTTAACTTATTTGATGTGATAAACACTGCCTGTTTTTAAGTTTATACCAAAAATGGCATTTTATCTTTGTGTTAAATCATAACATACTTAAGAATCTTTCATAAACGTGTGCACATGCATTTAGTATGACTAGATTCAAAAGAATAAGTAAAACTAATGTTTTGAGATACAAAATCACACAAAAACACTTATCCTCATTCACTATTTAGATTATTATGATCATACGAGTACACTAAAGTAGTGGTAGTTTTTGATAGTGCATACAGTGTACGTGTGTTCCTACTACTTCTATCACACACATATGTTTAAGTTTGAGCTATTTCATTTGCTATCTTGTCAATTTTGAAGAAATCACAAAAAATCTTGAGAGTTTGGTGATAAATCGGATAAAATGCAGATTTTCTCATTAAAATTTGGGTCTTTTACAACAGAATTTGTCTTTTCACTATTGTGTGATCTAAAAAATGCTAAAGAGAAACCAGCTTTAACCTTTTCTTCAAAGATATTTCATAGTTTTGCAAAAAAAACCCCATAAATTCCAGTAAGAGACGGAAGGAAACTGCTGACAAAATAATTATGTGGTTGTTTTGCCAACCTGAATCAATTTTGGGTCTAGGCATTGCTTTGAGAACCTTTTCTGACAGAAAAAAAAGATGATATAAATTATACAGGCAACAGATCAGAGTGCACGCATTGATTAGAAAGCTTGAAAAAGCGTATTTTTAGTTTCAACAGCTTAAATAAATGCCAATCTGTAGTTTCATATAGCATTATGAAAAGCGACACAAAATTAATTAGTTTTCAGAGGTTTTTGTGTCTGTTTATCTTAAAATTCGAAATTGATGTTGTTTGTCACACTCAAAAATCAATTTTACATAAAAATTGCATACTTCTGAAACAATTACTTTGGAAACCATGTGTAAATACTAGCCTCAACATATCACAGTCTTAACTTCACTTTTAAACCAATGTACAAGGTGTAACTGATCATTAAAGCATGAAATTTGTGGTGTGATATACCAAAATTTTAAAATTGTCATATCTCAAAGAATTCCCAACAGATTTTTTTTCGTTTTTGTCTTAAAATGTTCCCTTGATTTCCTGGAACACTGCGCTAGTGGCATATTTGTTCAATTTTTTTTAACCCCAAAGTGTATTCAGGGACGCTATGAACAGGGCTCTCTTAGAGCTTTTTTTCCTCGGTGATTATGATTTGTAATCTCTCAAAATTGTTACTATGCCGACTAAGGGGATTACTGGACATTTAAGAAAACAGTGTGGGTATTTTCTGACATGATCTAGCATGATCAATAAAAGTCAAGCATGAATGAATGAATCGAGTGTGATACATACACGAGAATATGAAATTGCTCACCTTCACTGTTAAAAGTGTAATTATTCCAATAGTAATTCCTAAAAGAATATTTAATCAAATATCTGGCAACCAAGTATGGGAATCACATGAGAATGGGAAATCTGGGCTAGATACAGTTCCTGTTACAACACCAAACATCAAACGAAGAACAACAAGCACTGTATGTTGAGCTTTGACAGGTCTTTACTCAGATAACATAAGTTAAACTGAGAATTACATCAAACCAATGACAATGTGTTGAAACAACAGTCAATCATTTAGCAAAATAGAATATTGCAGTAGAACATAAATAATGAATTTATACATTATTATTATTATTAATCTTTATTCGTATATAAAATATACTGTTACAAAATAATTAGAAACAAACATAACAATAAAAGACAAATGAAAACAATTTAAAAACAAATAAAAATAATAAAACTAAAGTAAAATAGATTACCCTGTAGCTAAAAACTCAATTATATCACAGATTTTTTAATAACTTAAATTAAACTCCTCACATAATGCATCTCTAATAAATACAAGTTCTTTAATCTGAACGCCAATATGTTTGTCATTTTCTAGCACCATTGAATAATATTTCTTTTTTATCGTTTGACTAATAACATTTGGACTAGACTTCATCACAAAATCTGGGCTAATTCCATATTTCCTACAAATAAATCTATAGTTTCTTGCCATAACAGACTGGTCAAGACCATTACATAATGTAAACACATAGTTAACGACACTATTTTTATGATTAAACCCAGTAGACATATGCTTGAGAAATCTGATATCTATCATGACATCAATAGGTAAAAGATCAGTTATAACTGGCAAAAGGCCGCAATGTGTTCTACAAGGTAGTTTATATAGGCGCCGCATAGCTTTGCGCCAGTTGACATTTAACTTGTTTGCATCCGGATGATACATTTGACTTAGCACTACACCATACAAACTCGTACAATACTGTTGAAATAACGACCCTTTAACTTCTGATGTTAGACAATCAAGATCTCCGATAAAAGCATTAACCTTCCTATTAAAATCTGAAAGCACTGGCTTTACAAGTGAATCCATTCTATCACCCTTAATAGTATAACCAAGATAAACTATCTCTTTTACACAAACAACTTTCTGATCACTGACATTAAATTCAGGCTGACTTTTACAATCACCATTTTTGAACACAATAGATTGACATTTACGACAATTAAATTTAATCTTATAATCAGCAGCATATGATTCACAAATCCTAATCATTTTGCGCATTGCTGTTTGACTCGGTGACAAAAAGAAAACATCATCAGCGTAGCCTATAACTCCACAATATTTGTTTCCAACATTACAACCTATTTTACACTCCTCTAACAAACATAGCATACCATCAATATACACAGTAAACATAGTTGGACTTAACACACCTCCTTGTTTCACACCATCACTGGGACAAAACCATTCTGATTTGCTACTGCCATATCTAACACACATGTTCTGATTAACATACATTTCTAAAATTAATCTAATATACAATGGATTCATACCACGCTTTATCAGTAACTTAAATAGGCTAACATACTCTACTCTGTCGAAAGCTTTGGTTGCATCTAATGCTAACCCATACACTTGACCTCCATTATTAAACCACTGCAGCTCTGCTGCTGCAGTGGTTTCTACATTTCATACGAATTTTCTTACACACTTGTCTCAAATTTTTATTTCACAAGGCTTTTTCTACAAGCCAAATCAAGCCCTGTTCTTTTCACATGTGTTACATATACCCCTTCTCCAATGTGTAACATTCTTAATTCTGTCCTCCATCTCCTTGGCTCCCCCTCAGGATCCAGAATGTCAATCCAGAGGATTATTTTCGCGCCAATGAGGCATTCAAAAATCCGTCCAGCCAGCATTTCTGCCTCCAGCACAAAAGATTATCACACAGAAAATGTGCTGCAGCTAACCCTTGGCACTCACCTTATTATTTTAAATTGCTGTAACTCAACCAAAAATCAATGGATTCTAACAATTTAAAAAGCTATAATGATCTACAAAGGCCGACCATGTTGCTGGCAAAGTTACTTTTCGTCTATCTCCTCTTCTTATCCCGTTATATACCATGTAAACACACAAAATTTTTAGTAAAACCTTTCTATGAAGCAAATACATTATCATATATTTTGGTCACAGTAAAAAAAAAAAAAGACAGTGTAGCTGATTTTGTAGGTGTGTCTGCAGTGGTTTCATGAAACTCATAGATTCTAGTTTATATAATAATCAACTGTCTGCAACAGAACAGATATATTAGAAATATATTTGTCCTATGTCACATATATACCCAAAGTGTGAGGCGTGTTACTTTCTCAGCATAGACCCTGATTCAAGGGACCCACTGATGCATTGCAATGGGAATCAAAAAGTACACAAAGTTACAATAGAAGATGGTGAAAATATTCAATTTTACTATCTGTCTATCCATCTATCTATCTATCTATTTATCGACCTGTTTATCTATCTATCTATCTAACTATCTATCTATCCATCGATCTATTACGGACAAATAAATATCTGTCTATCTGTCTATCAGCTTTTGATCTACATGTCTCTGTATGCATCTGAAGTCGCTCTTGAAATCTTAGTCTCAGTTTAAGTGAAACGATGTGAACACTGAAGAGCATACATGGAATTCATAATCGCCCCAGAGGTGTTGAGACAGCTGTCACTTGTGTAATCTCAGAGTCTACCAAGTCATCGTCACCTGATGACTCAACAATTCACTGTTGCTCATCTTTTTCTTAACTTGGAACTATATTTTAAAATTATTAATTTTTAGCGTGTGGCATCCTCAAATGTTTGTTTCCAAATCAAGCCACATCATCCCAAAAAATAACCCCACCAGGAATTATCAATTTCAATACTGCACAGAAAGAATTGATTTATTTCACAAAACTGGACAAGAAAGTATCTGGGAGGAGGATTAGCTGCAAGTAACAGGTTTAAATTCAACCTTTGCCAGTCACATGGGCGTTAGGGTGGGACTTGGCGTTCCAATGTTTGTGGATCAAACCTAACTTTTTTTACAGGAGAGGTTGGTACTGTTGGTATATGAGAGTATGTGTGTAAAATGTCATCCCATTTTATTAACATTTAGAGGTAGCACATTCACTTGAAGTTTATAATTTAAATTCCTTCTAGCGAGACCTGAAAAACAAATGATTTTCCAAAAATGAGACTTAGAATCAATTTTTTTCGACTATTCAAAAACCATGGCGGATGGTTTTGGGGGGGCAACTCAAAACTGGCAAAATATTGCGTTTTCCACTTGTCATCTCTGCACAATGTGATGCCCAATATGACGAAAATGACTCAAAACGCCTAAATTTGGAGATTTTAGCTCCTTATAGTGGCCTTCCAATATATGTAATAGCAAAATGGATGCCAGTTCCGAACTGCCCTAACAAATCCCTCCCCCACAGTTTTTTAATGGTTGAAAAATATTGATTTTAAGTCTCATTTTTAGAAAATCATGTGTTTTTCAGGTCTAGCCAATAGGGCCTAGTTCAAAAATAATGAAGCCACACAGCATATTTTCTGTAGGGGTCTCAAAATATGAGAATGGCTGTATGTGACACAACAATAATCCATTCATCTATTTATATCCATCAAACTATTGACACTATATGTGCAATTAATGTTTGCTTTTCCTTGCAGATACTGATAACAGACATGTGACCAAGACTCGAAGCAGCTCATTCTTTATTGGGCTAATAGCAATATCATTCACATTCATATTCATGTTAAGGTATAGTAGTTGTCAGTCATTCATGATGATATCAAAGCTTCATAACTCTCTATGGGGAAGTGTTGCTGATTCAGGAAAAGCTTGAAAAAGGAGGACAGTGAATACGTTTTGCTCATCTGCTTAAACTAATTATATAGAGCATCATGCATGTAAAAAGTGCTACTGCTCAATTTTCTTGGCCGCACGGTTTCATTCAAATATACCATGAATGACCAGCTGGTCAAGCATTTGATTGTTCCATTGTGCAGGTTGGAATCACCAAAAAGTACGAAAAACCTTGACAGACTCTGGTCTGTGTCATTCATTGAGTATTGATATCAAGTGAAACATAATGATGCTTGTTCAGAAGACTACTGTTGCTTTTATCACTCTTGTTGCTGATATATCAGCAAATTGATTCCAGCAGTTACCGGACAACATCTAATATCAAAATTGGGGTGCAAAGAGTTGTACCGATAGAATACATCCCATCATTATTTTTTTCAGCATCTGTTTTGTTTTCGTACGGAGGTGGTACAGAAAACGTAGGAAGCTGAAAACAGAACGTGGGTAAGACTCAACCGAAGTACAGCAAATGACATACATTTTATTTATTGTTTAACTCAAAAAGGTGCATGCTCACATCTGACAACATAAAGTTGGTGCTGCATTGGAGTAGATATATGCCAAATGTAACTTCTCTTAGAAATACACAAATTTCCAAGCTGACACTCACACTTGTATACCCCAGCAATCCATTAACTTCCACACCAGGTGTTCAAATGTCAAATATCAAACACAACTGAAACGTTTATTGATGATAAATACTTCTTTATAAAAAAATAAAAAATTAAGTGCCATCTTTCCTATATTTTTGGATGAAAATGGTAAGATTGTTATCATCCATCCAGAAAGTATGTAGAAAGTGACTTTTCTTGTAATGTTTGAAGTGAGACATCATATGGCAGTTCCCATAGGTTGGCATTGGAAACAAGGTGTTCCATGTCAGGTCACAGGTTGTTTAGCCAATCATGGCTCAGTCTGCATAGTATGTCATAACAAACCTGTGAGGTAGTATAACACAGTCCCCTCTAAAGGTCCACTATCAAACCATTTGAGCTGAAGGGCCGGCCCCCAAGCCAAGTGCTTAGGAACAACCTGTTATACCCAACCCACTATACTATAGCAGTGTACCAGCATACGACTTCAAGCCATGTGTGCAAAATGAAACACTGAAAGTTGTGGCAAGCAGAGGCGTATCTGAAATGGCCTGTGGGGGGGGGGGAAATAACATTTGGTGAAGATGCAGTGCTGTGCATTTACTATCTCTTCCATGTTAATTTGGGCATTAGGGCTTGCCCCTCAACACTGAACCAAGGGCAAACAAAAAATATTGTTAATAATTTCAATAATATATGATAAAATATTAAAAAACATGCACATTAGACAATTTATGAGTGTCAGTAATAGTTCTCTACTGACTTACACAGCATGTAATCTTTTTTCTTTTACTAAGTTATGCCTAATAAGACTTTCAGACCATGTCACATAACATATGTGGCTATTCTCACACTACATCGCATGCCTACATTGTATCACACTTCACACCACAACCAATCACTATGCTCCAGCAGTGTGAGGTCACATTGCAAGATTTTTTCAAATTCTTCATACTTTCCGGAAGGATAGTAATTTCTGAAACATTTTCATCATTGATGTCCAACAATGGTCCATAATATTAAAAAAATTAACATCATAATACTAGCACTTTGAGATGCATAACCTAAAACCAAATTGTAAGAAATTGAAATTAATTTCGACACGGGTAATTAGAATGGGTAAAAAAAGGAAAATGTTGAAGATATTCAATAATCTTTTTTTTTCTGTCAATTTTTGTATATTCGATTCCTACAAACTTATATAAATTTTACTTTTTGTACCATATACAATATTGCATTTCTTAAAATAGTTTTGCACAAAACAATGTCAACAAATAATTAACAGCTGAAAGTTGAGGGTATGCTGCTACGAAGCCTATGTTCTTTAATTCTTGCACTTAAGGTTGTCATGTTTGCCTTAACTACTACTCACACAAATTAATTAAAATCCTTCTTTTTTCCTTTCCAGTAGAACTTACAATACATTATCTTCAAATGATCCACTCGACGGAAGAAATCCTGCTAATCAACAAAGAAGGTGAATTCAAGCAAAAAGATTAAACATGTTCTTATATATTTCAATATATCTTATCTAACTATATATCAAATCCAGGAATTCTTAATATGGCAATATGGAAAATGTTTCGATGATACAATTATAGTTCACTATGTTAGGAGCCATCACCAGAATGGGGAAAGCAACTGGTATGCAGTAAGTTTTTGCTTTATTTACCCATTATGAACATTTCATCCCAATCAGGCTAGCCCTATCCAATGTAACATCACAATCTCTGCAGGGCTTCATTTTAGGTTTGTGAATTTTGTGCAACGGCTGCTTTGTTGCTATTGCCTATTGAGTTCCAAACAGTTCATATGAAAAAATATTGACTCTAGTCCAACATTTTGCCTGACGGGGAGAGAGAATTGTGGTCAGACAATTTTCATTTTCGTGTAACAAAAATTTCTTATTTTGTAATTCAATGTTCATACATAGCATGCCATCCAAGTTTTTGTATAATAAGAGTTTCCCAGAAATGAGCCTACCTATAGAGATACTTTTGTTATCTACATTTACATGATAATCATTAGATTCTTGTTTTCACTCTCTGTTACATGAAAGCAGTTGTGTATTTAGAAGTAGGACAAAAGTGCCGTCTTGTTTCTATGTTGGTCACTTATTATGGTAAATTAAATTGATTCCTTGTTACGCGAAACCGCCGCTCTAGAAGTGTGCATCCCGCTCAAAAAATAAATTGATTTTTTACATTTTATTTATTGGCCTACCACCGCCGCAATTTTCCCTGCTATAAGACATAGTCCAATGCCCCAATTATCGTCCAAATACCTCAGAAAGACATGAAGTGCCATTGACTTTGTCTGGGCATTGACTGGCAATCAAACCCCGAACTAATTGCAAATCTGGCAATGATAGGTGGCACCAAATACCTGATACCCCAGGTAATTGCCAAATTGCCCTCTTGAGCTAGCCAAATTGCCGTCTTGTTCTTGGATTGCCCCTGCCAGAAAGACTAACTTGATTCCAATTAACCCAGAACTTATTCAAGGTACATTGTAATCCTATTCTGAATCTGTGGCTTTTCACAACTTGCAAGTGTGCATTTACTAAAATAGATTTTTGCAACTATTTATACTGCAGCCATATACCATGATGAATTCTAGAATGTTCATCGTAGACTATCTGATGACTCAGGGATGTACGTGTATAGATGTTGTAGCCTATCCGGTGGCCACTAGTATTTTAATTAGCATAACTTATTTGGCCATTAATTGCGTGGTTTTGGCTGAGTGGATTATTCCAAAATCACTTTTACTGAACAGCCATGAAGCACTGTTTTACTAGCATTATTTTCTATTCTTTTAATTGGTCATCATGACACAGTGACTGTCAAAGTAAACATTTACCATGGTTACTATAGTATAAGCTATATCGTTGAGTTCAAGACTAGTATTACATGTAAACTGCTGAAGAACAAGGTGAAGTTAAATGATGGCTGGATTACATGAAAGATAAAACAGACAGATGGATTAGTTTAGATGCCAGATAGGTATAGTAGCGCTGCAAATATAATTATGGCCAGCCCTGGCCTCTCACATATGTGCATGAGTTGTTTCAATATTACAGCTACAGAAAGACATGTGATCACTTTTTGTCTGTTGACATCAGTGATGTTACCGCATGTACTAAATAAGTGATAATTTTGTCACTGGCAGACACAAGTGACCTCACTGGTGAATGAATGATATTCATGACTCATTCACACACTTGGGCTAGAAACATTCCAAATAAAAGATATGACCTTAATTTACAGGATATGAGTAATCAAAAATATGAAATTGCAAATACAGAAGATGATGTCACATAATTATTACCGGATAAGAGACATCAACTACGTATAACATGGCAGGAAATATATAGATATGGTCTCACAAGCCGCATTTTTGAAACCGATCATTTTCCAACTTTTTTAAAACTTTTTAGATATATGGCCTACTATACGAAATTTTTTTTTTTTTTAGTCCAACCGACTGCTCGCATATGAAAATTCAAAAATAAAATAATTTGTATCTCGCAACTTTTCTTCTTATTTTCCGACCGACCGACTTTTCAATATGCCTTCGAGAAAGTTTCGAGTAACAAGGAATCAAAAACTGTGGCCTTAATAGTTGCAAACTTCTTTTTGAATGATTAAGTAAATCATGCTTGTTAAAGTTGTAATAATTTAGCTATACAGGTAATTGGCAACATGCGATTAACAAAGAGGGAAGAACTGAGTTTATAGTGTCATTGATTGTAACAAGAGTGCGTTTAGCAAGCCCATTATGCCCCATATCCCCTTTCAAAGTTACTTGTGAAGTCCCTGCCCCAACATTCCCACATCCAGAGCCTCATTATCTAATCTATCTTTCTGTATAATCCGTTTTTTCTATTATTAAACCACCGAATTTAAGCAGTCCATGAGTTATTTTGACTTTTTTATAGGCAAGGGCTTTGGAGTCAGGTGATAAGTGAACCGACTCCGATTCCCGACTGCTTTGATTTTCTGAAAAGCGACTCCGACTCCTGACTCCGCTTATCGGCATTTTTGCACATTAATATTACCTGATTAACAGAGAAGAAAATGTCATTCTACTAAGTTTTCATAGGATTTTGTACATGAATACTTGCTTAGGAAGTTTTATGTAAAATTTGGGGTTCATTTCACATTTTTGAAACTGTGTTTTTGTAAATAATATTAGTTATTTTTAAATTAGATCCAAAAAATTTTGACAATTTCTTGAAATTTGAAAATGTTTGGACTACGTAAACATCAGAACCACTTTTTACATACTGAAAAGTACATCCATAAAGAGTACTTCCAAATGGTACCACGGCTTCCACTGAAAAAAATTTTGATCGCTCGCTTTTTACTGTTTTTCACATTACAACAGTTATTAATTTAGTACTCCAATTGATGGCAGCCAATAAACTATAAATCACTGAATGGATTCATAGAAAATATTGCAAAAGGTCATCCTTGCAAGTGTATCACACATAGAACTGACTAAAAGAGACTTCGCAAATGTTAGGTGTATGATCCTCTATCATGGTAAACAAAACATTGTTGTGTTGTGGTAAACAGTTGATAGCGAACCATGTAATCAATTTCCAGCCAGAACAACGGTGACATTTGAAGAATATCTTCCTTGGTGTACTTTTCAGTTCATTGAAAGTGGTTTCTAACACAGGCATTACAATCATTTTGAGAAAAAAGCTTGTCACTGCACTTATTGAATTTATATACAAGGTTGGCAACTCCTGGTTTGAGAATTCATGCTCTTGCTTGAGACAGCATTACAGCAGGAATTCTCAAACCAGGAATCTTGAGGGAGTTGCCAACCTTGTATGTATTTTATACAGGATACATTTAGCAATGTGAGCTTTTTGTAAGAAATTGTAATGCCTGTGGTTTCTAATAATCAGACAGTCGAAAAATTTCAAGAAGTTCTCACAAAATTTCCAGAAATTGATATTTCATGATTGCATCCAAATCAAGTATAATTGAGACAGATGAAATTGTGCATCCAACATATGTATCCTCTGCCTTCTACCCCTTAAAATTTCAGAGCTAGAGCTCTATTATAAAGAAAAATATTCAAAAATCAAGAAAAAAATAGGTGTCCCTTTCAAATCGAGGTCTGGATTACCCCTAGCGGTTATTTTCCCAGCATGGACTATGTTACTAACTCATTTTGACCCCAATTATTCTTTGGCTGTCATTTATTTTCATGTATCAAAAGTATTACATGTGATATCAACCCTTAAAAGATCTGAAATATAAGTTGTTTTTTTAGTATTTCCATTATTGACCGCGGTTGTCAAGATTTTCTCCTAATTCATAAAGATTTTCACTTTGAGGTGTTGAATGGGCCCATATTTATCTAGGAAAATTGTTGAAAGTCCTTTTGCAGCTCCCGTACCAAAATGGCGTTACCAAATTTCTGGTCACTTTTTTACATGTGCCTATATTCCGTATTTATGAGCAAGAGTGTATATACGTCATTTTTGATTCCATCTGTTTATATGTACATTTCATATTTTTAATTTTACCTTGTACAGTGCATTAGCATTCTTTTTGATTATAAGGTAAACTCCAGGACAAAAACAGTTATCAATTATTGACTTGAAATAATTTTAAGAAAAAAATTCTTCAAACTTATTTGCTGGGTGTTCAGTATTTTTGACATTAAAAACAACCAATTAGTCATAATGTTTACGTATTCTTGTCACGAGTCATTGCCGCTGTACTGGTACAGGTCATGAACTGCAATAATTAGACTATTTTTTCAGATCGGTTTCCCTTAACAGCCCAAAAAGCACTCAGAAAAGTTCCTTGATCTTTCCTGAGTTGCATTATGCCAACAGACTGCTAATGGGTAGACTCTCTAGTGAACAATGAGGCCCGGAGTTGGGACGCTGGTGGCTGGCATGTCCCAGTATGAGGTTGCATGTCAGAGGGGCTGCTCCCAGCCAGCAATCAGTTAGCTCATGTCCAAGTTTGGTTTATCAGGCTAAGTGAAGGACCTTCCAAAGCCAGGCAGACCTGTAGTCAAGACTCATGATCAAGATGAGGATAGCATCCATCTGAATCTGCGTGACAATTTCAAAACCATTTAAAGACCGCCACATCCACAGCTGCTTTTAAAAATTTCAGGCGCTCACAACTCAAGAATGAATGCCAAAACAGTTATGAGATGGCTCGTTAAGGAATGTGAGTAGCCCTTGCAGCCAGACATCCGTGCAAAAGGCCTGTTTTAACAGATATTTGAACTCTGTTTTCCGAACTCCTTAATATGTTAATTCATTATTGCAGTGGAATGGATCATCCCAGACCTTGTTTGATCTGCTTTATTGAAAAACTTCAGAATTGCAAACCGTTTTCATGTCCCATCAAAGGACTGCTTCCTCCAGGACTTCATACCATAGTCCCCAAATTAAGCGATAACTCATTTTTGTCCTTCATCTAATAAATGATAATAATAATAATAAATTTTCACCAGCAGGGGCGTATCTAGAAACATTTCCTGTCGAGACCAAAGGCACACAAAAATTTGCATGATTTAAATATAGTTATCACATAGTCGATCCTCCTTCCCTTCCCCATAAGGGGGAATCCATCCAACAAATAATTTTCAATTGCATATTCCCTTCTTGCGACATCCCAGCTGTGCCACTGGCAATAAATGGTAAACAACATTGAGATTAGACAGTTTATTAGTATTGTGAGTAACAGTAACTGTTGTTTATTGACTCACACAGCTTGTAATCTTCTTCTTTCTCTCAGTTACACTTGACAAGACATTGTCCACATTTGTCTTTGAAAATGTCTCAGAACTTTCATATTATCCGTGTATTAATCATGATATACCTGCCCTTTCTACATTTTGTTTGCCCACTGGTCGTAACTTAGGTTAGAATCTTTCACGGTTTGAACGTTTGAATCATTTCTAGATTTTTACCAGTACTGCAGGAAGCACCAAAAGACTGCATTTGTGGCATTTGGATTAAAGAAGATGAGACAAATGGGGAAAAGCTAAAACATTATATCGAAAATCAACAGCGAAAAGAAGTTCGCAGGGCAGAAATAGAAAAAGTAGATTTTATACAGGTAAAAAATCATGTTTATTCCAGTTAAAGTTTTAAAGGCATATGTCAAATATATAACCAGTACAATAACCTAATGTTATTAATTTCAGGAAGGCCCGTGTTATGAGAAGTATTTTGCCATGATATCGGTTCATTCCTTAAAAAATCAAAACTTCATGG
This sequence comes from Platynereis dumerilii, assembly GCA_026936325.1. Lineage (NCBI taxonomy): Eukaryota > Metazoa > Annelida > Polychaeta > Phyllodocida > Nereididae > Platynereis > Platynereis dumerilii. The sequence continues at coordinate 10,117,239 of JAPTHN010000021.1, forward strand.
CTTATCTGGCATTAGTTGTAAGCCGAACTTATAATGTGGCATGCAAATTCTCAGTTGTGCTGGTTCTGGCTGACAAAGATGCTCTATCCATTTTGGATTGGCGTCAAAACAGTTCGGATGATGTGGACAGAAGAAGCATGATGATCAAGCTACAAGATCTTCCCAGTGTAAATGCATTTGTTGGAAGTTTTGAAGATTGTCAACATCGGATTGCTGATGAGCTGCAGAGTAATTTTATCACACTACATAAATAATGAATTATATTATAAAACATTGTAATTCTAGTTATAAAACATGCAAAATGATGTGTAAAAGGGCATAAAAGTGAAAAGGACCAACAAATGTAAGTATTTGCAAAAAAAAATCTATCAGGTTTCGGTCTTTATGAATCAACTTACTGTATTATGATTATTGTGTTTACTTGTAATTTGACCAAAATTCCTCAAACATAATAATCATAAGGCAGGACAAATTTTCAATAACTTATGCAAGAATATAAAAATAAATATCGATTGATGGCTTGGTTTTTTTGAAAAATATATATTGGGCAAATTCTGTAAAATTCAATGTACAGATCAGACACTTTAACAGCTTGTACAGAACTGCCATTATACCGTGGCTACAACATTGTCAAGCAGGCTTTCTTGCAAGATTTTCAAATTAGCTTTCAGCCAAAGCTCTAAATACATTAGCAAGTGAGCTGCATGCCAAATGGCATGGTGTCGGACATACTCAGCGAAATGACAATTTTGTAACTTGAAGGCTTGGCATATGATTTTTTGATGAGGCCAAGACTGTCCATAAACATTTGCACCATTTCCTTCGTTCCTGCGACTGGTGAGGACACATACACATTAATGTGTTCTTACACTGTATTAAGTTTAAATTGTGAAAGTTGTGTGCATGTGCCTTCAGGTGGTTCATGAGGTATACATTTAAATGCCACTGCCTATAGGAATTCACAAATATTAATGTAAGGATATTTTATGCAAAATGAAAATGCATTTCCATAGGCAGCAACTACAGCAAAACATATGCCTCTACTGGCAGTTATTATATTTTAGAATTTTGAAAATGTAATAAATAAATTTATCAAAAGTAGCATTCCATAAATATTTCAAAAACCAATCAAGATAATCAATGGATCATTTTTGGCACACATTGACTTCCATAAGACATTCCGATGTCAAATTAATAATATTTTGACTGATTGGTTGATGACTTTACAGAATTGCTCAATCATATTTTGAAAGTCTCTGAGGGTGTCTGTTTATGAGATGAAATATACTCCTGTGACATGAGACAAATAATAGTGACTTTGTGTTTGAGAACTTTACACTGAGCCATGACAACTAGTAATTTTTGTCTTTTTTCCATTTTACAGGACCTCCTCCATCAACCAAAGATACTAATGCTTTTGTTAATATTGGTGCTGGCCTGGCATGGAGTTACTACTATGGATATTTGACTCTCATCCTCCCAGGTCAGGAATCAAAAAGCATTAGATTGGGCCTAAATGGTGTATGCAACAGTGAGAAGTATCCCCAAAACTGAATAAACGACATGATTCTCTTGTTCACTGTTATTCACAAATTTTCAGCCAATCCAGCTCTTCATTCAGTCTGGGTACTCTCTGTTGGATATACGACTTGGGCCGATTTAAAAAAAAAGATCTTAAACAATTCAAATCTTGCAGCTAATAAATGTCATAATGTGTCAGCAACACGTCTCCTGACTAAATTTCACAGCTTTATTTGCATTTAGTTTAGCCTTTCTTTTGACTTTTTTGTAAAGTTCTTTTGTCAAAATGCGACATTTTCAAGGAGTTAAATTTTTTGAATTATTCATACAGACATAATTGGATTGTTTGAGTGTCACCACCAAATCCTGTAGTATACTACAGTTGGAAAATCCATCATCATGTTGCATCAGTTGTCTCTCGTATTTCCATTTCATTGTTAAAGTGAAGTTTTTCATTGATTTATACCGATGCTATGTAAAATTTCTTTATTTTTGTGAAGGTTTAGGTGCACCACTAAATTTGTTGATGATCCAGAACATGTTAGACTAAACCATATTTCACACAGTTTGGTATCAGTGAGGATATATCAATTTGTTATAAAAAGGCATTCAAATTATTAGTAGCGTTGATAACGTTTTAAATTAGCATTGATGTGCAAGATGTAATTCAATGGCTAGAAATTAATTATTGAAACATCTATGTAGGCCAAAAGTTATATTTGAATTGGCCCAGTCATAACTTTGATAAAATGGGGTATGCATGGTTACACAAAATGATAACAGAATGACATTCCATTGTAATTTGATGAGTAATGTCAACGTTCCAATTTTGCGAAAAAAAGATGATCAGCAAATAAGAAGAACACTTTTTTTTAATGAAAGATGAAAATACCCTGTCTTTTATGAAACAAATTGCAAACAGACTGATTCTCCAGAGAAGGTAATGAATGGAACGAATTGTAATGAGATTTTGGAAATATGCTTCAAGTAAGTGGAAATAATCTGTGGTGATGTCATCATTTTCTGCTTCCTCTGTTATTTTGAGTGAACATGAAGATAATCATGCCTTAAACTTTAGCCACCCAATTAGGAAACACAAGGTTTTGACTTTCTGAAATTAGAAGGGCGTACTTATTTTGCAATGACTTTTTTTTCATACTTAACTGTATTAATTTAATGGGAGACTGAATATGATAATAAGTATGCACATGTATTAGGTAGTCATAATTTTATTGTTAGTGTGTGAATACATAATAATTTGTACTCTTGAGAGACAAAAGTTTGAGAAATAGCGTGGGGTGCACATACTTTCTAGAGCAACTGTATATCTTTTCTACACCAATGTAATGATCATGACAAATCATGGCGATTATGACTCACAGAATGCACAAATCAACAAGAACCTGAACTCATTTTGCACATATCAAAGTGACAGACTGTAATCCACTTCAATTATAGTCTGTCTCATTTCTAGCATGGGTGGTAGGGTGGGACTGGCGCCCCAATGTTTCGGATCAAACCTGACTTTTTTTTGCAAGTGAGGTTGGCATATGAGAGCATGTGTGTAAAATTTCAGCTCATTTTATTTATATTTAGAGGTAGCACATTTCACTTGAAGTTTATAATGTAAATTCCCATTGGCGAGACCTGAAAAAACCTGCAAAAAGATCATGTATTGGTACTTTTTTTTAAAGAAGTACGGAGAAAACTGGATGAGAATGGAATGGATTATGATTAATGAGCATTGTTATAGGAATTGATTTATGTTTGAACTCTGACACATATTCAATATTATCATTGCCAAGTTTTACAATGGGAAGCACCACTTTTTTTTAGGTGAGTGGAAGGCCATACACTTAGTTTTTTTGGTATTAAGTGAAAGTTTACTAACCTTATCAAGGTTAGTATTAATTTTTTCTTCAGTTTCTCTTGGATTATACTGAGGGATATTGATGGATACAAAAAAAGTGGTATCGTCAGCATAGCAAATAGATTCGAAGTATTCAGAGCACATACAAAGGTCATTAATGTATATAATAAATAACAAAGGACCAAGAATGGATCCCCGTGGTACACCTGATTGGATCATTAGTTTACATGATCTGGTATCATTATATTCAAGATTTTGTTGTCTACTTTTCAAGTAGCTTTTGAGTAGAGACAATGATTTTCCTCGAATTCCATAATATTCAAGCTTTTTTGATAATATGTAATGATCAATAGTATCGAAGGCTTTAGAAAGGTCCATAAAAATACTGATTGGCAAATTGCCTTTATCCATTTCAACTAGAATTCTGTCTGTTATTTCAACGGTAGCTAGTTCCGTTGAGTGCAGTTCTCTGAAGCCATATTGATTTGAAAAATAGAGTTGTTTAGTTTTGAAATATGTATGAATTTGATTGAATATTGTCTACTCGAATAGTTTGGAGATAGAGGGCAATAATGAGATTGGGCGGTAATTTGTTAATTGTTTATCATCATCTTTTTTGTATAAGGGGATAACTTTAACTATTTTGAGCTTTTGTGGGAATATACCATGTTCAAGAGATTGGTTTATAATCAGCTGCAATGGTTGACATAACTCTTCCTATATATTCTTAAGTAGTCTTGATGAGAGTCTATCGAATCCGGAGGTGCTTTTGTTTTTCAGTTGAGTTATCATCTTTATTACATCATCCTTTGTAACAGGTTCAAAATCAAAATTTTCATTAGTTGGGTTTCTTAGACATGATGCAAATGATCTGTTTAGAATTTCAGGAATTTGGGAAGCAAGTTGAGGACCCATATTTACAAAGATTAAACTCATCTGCAATTTCTTGTTTGTCTGTTACGTTTTTATTACTAATAGTAAAAAAGTCTGGCAAAGCATTTTCTTTTTTGGCTGTATTTATGATGCTTTTTATTGTTAACGACGTATTTGTTATATTATTAAATTTATTGAATTGATTTTCATAGTATAGCCTTTTATCTTCTCTGATTAGTCTTTTAAATATTTTATTATACGTTTTCAGGTTTACTGTCATTTGATCATATATGGACTGAGATGGGGAGGTTTCTTTAATCTTCTGACACAACTTATGCCTGAGGATATCCATGAACAGTTCTTATGTTTATGTTAATTAATTTCTTGGTCTTGAGAGGCATGCATTTGTTCATTCCATCTTGTATTATCTCATGAAGAATGTTGTAGTTATCATCAGTATTTGCATTGCAGCTAGTGCCTAATTTCTCAAAAAAGTTCTGTTGATTCAAGGAGAGCTTTAAATCAGATATTGTTTTTTACCTTCAGCGAACGAAGTTCGCAGAAGGTATTGTAATCACTTGGGTAAAAATGTTGTCCGTCCGCCGGGCGGGCGGGCGGGTGGGCGGTCGGGCGGCGGGAGGATAGATCGTTTCTGGGCCAGCACTCAGCCTCTATTGAGTGTACATGGATGAAATTTGGTACACAGATAGCCTGTATGGTCTAGTTGTGCCTTTTGATGGTCTGATTGATAGATATTCAATACCGTTTGAAATAATTGAGAAAATATATAAATTATTTTTGTTCGTTTCCGGGCCAATCTCAGTCACTATTGCATGTGCACTTATGAAATTTGGTACAAATGTGGCCTATATGGTCTAGTTGTGCCTTTTGATGGTCTCATTGATGCATATTCTATACTTTTTGCAAAAATTTGGAGAATAGAAAAATATGTATTTTTTTAGTATTTTGGGCTGAGACTTGGTCACTATTGCATGTAAATGGATAAGGTTTGGTACACACATGGCCTATAAGGTCTAGTTGTGCCCTTTGAAAGGTCTGGTGGAAAATATTGAATGCTATTTGAAATATTGAAAAAAAAGAGAAAAAAAATATTTTTTGTTTCTGGCCCAAGACTTGGTCACTATTGCATGAACATGGATAAAGTTTGGTACACATATGACTTATGTGGTTTAGTTGCGCCTTTTCATGGTCTGACTGATACATATTCTATACTTTTTGTAATATTGAGAAAAAATATTAAAAATACTTATTTTCTTATAGGAGCCAAAACATGCCCACTATTGCATATACAGCAATGCCATTTCCTACACGTATCACCTATAAAATGTAGCAGTGCTTTTTGACTTGTATTTAACACTTTTTGAATGATCGGAAAAAAATTGGTGCATGCATAAAACCGTACCATAATATAAGTAAATTAATATAATAAGGCCTTTCCCTGCTTTTACAAACCCTGACAAGCACACAGGTAGATTGCAGGGCAGCAGGCAAATAACAGATAATAGAACGCCATTACTCAATCACTGTTGCATACCTATAATATACAGAATTTGTTAAACACACCAATTTTATGATGTTATTGTAATCTTCTAAATCTGTTATTCGCTGAAGGTTTGCTGCTGCGCAGCTTATGTTTTATTTTGAACTGAGTAGGTCACATATTTTGGTGGCTTTTGGTAAGTTTTAGGTAATCCAGACAAGTGTAAATGGTCGGACATACTACTTAAAATAATACCTGATGTTGTTTTTGAAAAATTGTTTGATAGCTTGCAAAAGCGGTTGTCAATGAGGGTTCTGTTTCTGTCAGTAAGTGGAGTTGGCAGGGTAATCTTCGGGGTAAATCCACTGGTTAATAAGGCGTCAAGAAATTCATTGAATATTGGTCTTTCTCTTATTCGTATCTATGTTGAAGTCCACTGAGATAATAGTTTCTCCTTGTAATTCCCTCAGACTATTTTGCAATTCTTCAGTAGGTACTTTGTAGTTTTCAGTTAGATCTTGTGGTGGTCGATACAAATTTCCTAAAGTAACATGTCTATCCTTGCTAAGTTTTACTTTGACAAACTGTCCCTCCCGACTATTACTAGGACTCCCACATACATTTAATGTTGTGAAGGCGTATTCAGCTCTTAAATGAATTGCAAACCCTGCATGGGTAGAGCACCTGTATGGCTGAGAGATAAGACTATAGCCCTCCAGCTACAACAGGCTTGTATCATTCACGGCATGAGAATGATACAAGGTTTGATCCGCCTAAAATGTGGGGCGCCAGTTCCATCCTAATGGGTGGCCATTGTCAAATATCTAAGCAACATACAGCATAAAAAAAAAACAATGAATAAATTAAAAATTCGCTCTTCTACCCACGAGTATATGTAATTCTGCTGTGTGATCTGCAGATGTGGAGAAATCGCACCAAACACCAGTTCGCATGTTGTGAGACAAACTGTAATCTAAAGATTTATTATGGCCTGGTGCAGATAAGAGTGTGAAAAAGAGGTGAAAAATAAAAGTGTTGTTGATGCACTGAATCTTGGAGAAAAATGTAGCTAGCTATGTAGTGATTAAAATCCACCAAACTCAGCGTTAAGCTGCGACTACAATTATGTCTTCGCTTACATTTTCATCAAGGGCTCAGAATTCTCACTGGTTTAGGCCAGAAAGCTGCACAGTGCAAGCAGAAGTGCTAGACAGAAGATGTTAGGGTCGGGACAAAATGTTAGGGTTGGGACAATCAACAGTTTTTCGCATCAACTGTATACAAAAGTGCAGGGGCATCTTTTCTTGTGATAATGAACTGAGTAACTCTAAAGGAATGACGAATTGTTAGCAGCATGTCTGAGTGGGACTGGGTGGAACAAGAAACTGTGCGTTAGGGTTGGGACAACTTTTTTGGCTTAATTTGCAACTTGGCACTCTGATTGCCACTCCTTGATGTGTACAAAAAGTATCAAAAATTAATTGCTAGTCACAGTTTCAGAACTTTCATGGCTGCAATTTAGCACCCTGGCCTTTGACGAAATGTTGTATATTATTATCAAAACTGAGGGTTTTACATCAGCAAAATTTTGCACATCATGCTAAAATGCTAAAAAATTATCATTTTCTGGCTGTTCAAGAGTTCATATATTTTGAACTGGTGATTCGATTTTGCTGAAATTTTAAAGATTTATTGACATGGCTACTCACAACAAAATGTGCTACTATAGGCTGATACACACTTAATTTTGTGTGGTTTATAGCAGATAGAAGTCTGGCTTCACCTGAAATACGCAAAAATTTGCATCAGGCCTTATGCTCCATTGCTTTTGCAACCCAAACAATTTTTTAAGACATTTTCCACTTGCGAGGAAAATAATGTTCTTCTTTATTTTATTTTATTTTTCAATGAAAACACAACAATTTTCTGAAACTCAGTTGACTCCAATTGATAGCATGATTTTATTTTGGTCAATGGCTTGGCATAAAACGCAGGATGAAAACCAAATCTTCTTTAACTTTGAGGATTAATGTATAAGACAGTGACAGTTTGAGCTGATAATATAATTATTCATTAAGCATTTGTAAGGTAATGAAATCTGATTGGGAATGATCAGTGATCTTTAATAAATGAAATCCTTTAAAGAGGCTGCTGAATTATATTACCATGCATCGATATATATTGCTATTTAGCTTAGATTATATGTACTAGCCATTGATATAATACTGTGTGGTGATGGGAAGGAAACAAATTTACCATTTTCTACAGTTTTACTGCACATTAATTTTGCTTTCTATATTATTAGTTTGAATTTCAAGAAGAGAAATGGTATGGTCTGCATGGGACTATGCTTTGATGTCCAGCTGCAGTGGCATCAGTGCAGGTGGGGCTGGTTTGGCAAATGCCACATTTCTGAAGTTTAGTCAAGTCATGAAACACTCAAGTCATATCATATTACCATGTCATGATAGTTCTTCAAGTTAAGTCACCAAGCATCCAAGTCAAGCCTGATGCCTAAACTCAGTTACTCAAGGCTCTTATCAGAGCGAGAATTTCAATGCATGAAGGAGACCAGGATGACCAATATTTGCAGAGACTTGAGAGGACAGGTCAGCAGAATGCTGCCAGGCAGCAGGAAATGTCATCACAGATCCATCATGGGAAAAAATTGTTGACTCCAACTGTGATGAATCAACTCCATGGTGACCAGCAACAAGTGAAATTCTCACCATTAAAAACAAAATTGTCTGGAAACACAATAACTTGGGTTTGCCACTTAATTTAATGAAAAACATAGGCTCAACACATCTGTTGTGAAAAGAATGCCAGGTTACAAATAGGGCAAACAAAATGCTTCTAAAATGATAGTGGATGTCATGATTCAGCATCAAAATTTGTCAAGTGGAGGGGAAATAATGGATCTAACCTCCCATTCCTCACATTTTCATTTGAAATTTAATTTATGAATCTGGCTGAAACAGCCATATATGGCACCAACAACAAAATACCAACTTGCTCCCTTCAAATTGGTGAGCAGTGTTGTTGAGATCACCTGTTGCTGATTCAGTATAAATCAAGGTTTAACTGACTCATAGGTCAAATTAAAATTACAGAAATAAATCTGTTGGGAAATATTCAAAATGTAAACAAAATGCTCCTACAGATCCATTTAAAGAAAATTGTAATTCTCAAAATTGATGGGCTGTGTGCACTGCATGTCATAAAGTTTTTCTTCAAATTCAGAAATGCTCTTCTGCTCAAATATTTCAATTAAAAAAAAATGTTCTTGAGGTATCAAAACCCTCTAAGCTGTTCACCCTGTCATAGGTATACACTTTCGATGCCTGCCATAAGACATGATTTGCAAGAAACAGCATCTCCTACAAGTTTGAAAAAAAGCCTTCCATAACAATGCTCTTTTAATTAAAGAGAACAATTGACACCAACAATTTTGATGGATTTAACATTTATATCAATATTGCATTGTCTAGCACATTTGATGAAAATGTTGTCTAGTATGGTAATTTCTAGCAATTAAAAAATGCAATCTTACAATCTATTCCATATGTATACTGAATTTTTACCTTCAGCGAACGAAGTTCGAAGAAGGTATTGTTATCACTTTGGTCAAAAGTTGTCCGTCTGCAGGGCGGGCGTCCAAGCGTCGGGCGGCGGGCGGATAGATAGTTTCCGACCAATACTCAGCCCCTATTGAATGTACATGGATGAAATTTGGTACACATGTAGCCTGACTGGTCTAGTTGTGCCTTTTGATGGTCTGATTGATGGAACTTTTGTAATTTTTGAAATATTGAGAAAAATAAAAAATATATTATTTTTTCGTTTCCGGGCTAGGACTCAGCCCATATTGCATGCACACGGATGAAATTTGGTACACGTGTAGCCTGTATTGTCTAGTTGTGCCTTTTGATGGTCTAATGGATGGACATTTTGTGCTTTTTGAAATATTGACAAAAATATTAAAAACATTTTTCTTTTCATTTCCGAGCTAGGACTCAGCCCCTGTTACATGTACATGGATCAAATTTTTTACATATGTAGCCTATATGGTCTAGTTGTGCCATTTCATGGTCTGATTGATTGATATATCATACTTTTTGAAATATTGAGAAAAATGCATTAATTTTTTTTTCATTTCGGGCCAAAACTTGGTCACAATTGCAGGTACATGGATGGAATTTGTACACATGTCACCTATATGATTAATTTGTGTCTTTGGTGGGTGTGATTAATGGATATTCTATACATCTTGAAATATTGACAAAAAATATTAAAATTATTATATTTTGTTTCCAGGCCAAAATTTGGCCATCGTTGTATGTCCATAGATGAAAGTTTATATACATTCCCTATATAATATTTAAGTGCCCATTGTTGATCTTCTTCATAGTTACTCTTACTACAGGGGAACAAGAAGTGCAACGAAATGATCATGTGGTTTGTTGTACAAGTGGTCTTGTGACAAGCAATTTTTCTATGCTCTAGTGACCACTGAGTGTAAATATCTCCAAAGCTGAAGAAAACACCTTAATCCATAAGTTGACCAGTGCAACACCTTTTTTGATAATGCATATAGGATTTAGCCACTATTAGAGGTCCCTTGGGAGGGGGGGGCTTGGAAAAAATAAATAAAATTGAATAATTTAATGCTCAGTTTTTAGGAAATAAACAAATAATTTTTAGGCAGTCTTGAAATAAATATAATTTCTGCATGGTGGAGGGATTGCTTTAAAAGGGTGTTTTATGGCTAAGAAATATGTACATATGTATTATATTACTTGTTACCTTCATGGTTGCTGTGAAATAAATAATTTCTTATTGAGGAAAACTCTGATTCCCTCCCATAGAAATCTAATGGTCGCCCCTTGAAACAACTTATAAGTGAATTTCCAAAGATTTAGACAAAGTTTTATAATTCAAGTGGTCAAAAATTTTCTTATTTTTGTGTACAACGATTATGCCCACATGTCTTGACAACTAAATTAATTTTTCCCTGATTGCAATTCATTTTACCTGGAAAGAATATTTTCTCAACTTATTCCTCTTGACCAGGGTGATTAGGTGGTCACCTCGTTTGATAGTGCCCTGTGCTTTCAATCAGTGGGTCCAACGTTTGATCTGAGCTCTGGGCAGGTCAACTGGACCTCTCTGGGACAGCAGTTTCAAACATCCTCCATCTCATTGCTCTTTCTTTCACCTGCTCTAATGCACCTACCAGAGTGCTCAAATATAAGATATATATGGAGTGACATCTATTTGAGTTTTGAGATTTAGATTTCTTGCCATGCAAATGGCATATCTTGGGAACTAATTATTTGAAATAATAAAAGATATGTAACAGTTAAATAATTGATCACATGGCTGAATTTGTAAATTTTTAGCCATATTGTTGGTTTCTCGAATTTTTATGTGCTGGAAATCCCCCCCCCCTGCCCCTTCATGAACCTGTGTCAGGGCGGTGCAGACTGCAGTGTGTATCAGTTGTTGATGTCAGTTGCTTCAAAGGCATTGCACTAGACTATTGGATTATTGTGTTGGGAATAACTTTGAAGTGTGATACACAAAATATGTTCAGTCATGTGTGGAAATTTGTGACGTGGCAAAGCTACTTGAGCACTTGAGCAACTGATCATTTCGTTGCACTTCTTGATCCCCTGTAGTAATGCTTTTTGAAATATTCTGACCCATACCTGATACCTCACAAGTGATTCCTTGTTTATGCTTGAAACTGGTCCATATTATGTGTATATTGGTCTAGTGAGGTCTTTCCATCGTTCTACATACCCTGGCATGGAGGTGGGCATATGGCGGGGCGTATAGATAATTTCAGACTTAGATCAGGCCACTATTGCACATATTACATGCAATGTGGTTCACATCACTTTAATGGTGTAATGGTGTCCTTTTAAAATGTTGTGTTTTCGCTGAAGGTTTGCTGCTACGCAGCCTATGTTTTGATATGCAATTAGATTCTTCTACTGGGGCAAAGCCATGTTATTTCAGCACAGTATAGCCAATCTATGATGATCATACATCCACCATAGAGAGGGACAAAAAGGACAACTGATGCACTCCTTATCCAGTTCAATAATGTGTGAAACATGAATTCAAAGAAAATTGATTGTTGAAATGAACCTAGCGTATTGAATAAACACACAATAATTTTCTGAGAGAGATGATTTAAGTTATTGTGCTCATTAATTTCCTTGAATTTATTTACAGAGATTTCCAATAGAATAGAAAAGTTTAAAGATAAAATGAAACATCATGGAAGGATGAGTCCGTACTTCATTATCATCGTCCCAGAATCCTGCAGAGTGCACTCTAAACTAAAAGATGTTGATCCTCAATTTTCCTCTGAGGAATCCCTGGATGATCAGATAAATAAATCCATAGGGTATCCGGAATGTCCTTCTAAGACTGTTGTGCACCATATCAAGAAGAACGAGGTATCACATTTATATATTTATTTGTCTCTGTTGTCTCATCGCAGTGATATCATGGGCAATCATACCCAGACATTGGCTGAAGTTACAAAAGATGTATTATTCACACAATGACAGTTGAAATGAAGTTGCATAAAAATAAATATATAATGTCCAAGCTTACCGACGAATCTCGAAATAATTTAAAATATACACACATCATAAGTATTGGAAACAAAATCAGAAAAAAATATTGAAACCAATAATGAAACATATATATCAGAATATAATTATGAAATTAAAACAAACCAGGATTTGAAAACAATCAACTTACAAATATGTGACCTCAGTTGGGTTGACGTGACCCATGAATCCAACTTGACATAAGTGACATTTCTGTCTGACCTCAACATAATGACCTTCCAATAACAAAAAAAAAACATTCTCAAAATAATAGAATGAGCTTAATTGCTAATCGCTAAAAATTGCGATAGAGATCAAGTTTTAGCTAAACAAAGCGAAACATTTGCTAAATATAAAAATAATTTATTTACAAAATCTATAGCAAAAAAAATTATCACTTACAACATGGCTGTTACAAGTCATCTGATCACTACATAATACCCAAACCTAGCTTGAATCAGCAAGTAAGTTCTACTGCTGATATAATTAAATGTAGTAATCAATGCTATTTATGCATCAACCAATAAATAAGGCTTAAGTAGATTCCCAACATTTTGGTGCTAATTTGAAGCCTCAGTTCAACTGCAGGAGCAGCAAAAAGGGTAATTCCGTGTCATTTCATCAAATTTCAGAAAATTTTCCCACTCGACCGATTCAGGATGCCTTGAAAACTTACCAGGATGAAGGTTATTACCTAAAAGCACAAATCTTAAGTAATGCAGTGATATCTTTAATAGTTTCTCTGAAAAAATTCATGAGAAATTCGAGATTTCAAGGTTAGCAGAAGTGATAAGTGATTTGGAAATTTTGTGTAGCCTAGTTAAAGTTGGTATACCTTGTAAAAATTGGTCAGAAGTTGACCAATTTTACACATTTTTAGTTTTTCAGACCAAATTTCTCCAAGAATATTTGTGTGGTTAGCTTGATACTGTACACATGTTTCGAAGTCATAGCAAAGATTCTTCAACCATGATATTAAATCTCCACTTGTTATATCGACTGAGAAATTTGTGGACAAAAATGTGAATAAACTGCATTTTTCAGATTTTTTCGACAATCTGTGAAATAGAGGCAAATGCATTGAGGTGGCTGAAACAATGTATTATTACGCCTGGGCGACATTAAAAGCATGTTGTCTAATTGCAAGTCGCTAAGTTTTACACTGATTGAGTCACAAGCCTTCAGATTTCTGGACTTAGAAAATTTCAGGAAAAATCTCGAATTTTTCATTAATTTTTTTCAGAGAAACTATTAAAGATATCACTGTATTACTTGAGATTGGTGCTTTTAGGCAAGAAACCTTCATTCTGGTAGATTTTCAAGGCATTCTGAATCGGTCGAGTGAGAGCCATTTGTTGAATTGACACGGAATTACCCTTAAGAAAAATAATTACAGTCTGCAAAAAGCACATTTCCTACAAATAAATGGTTCGACAATAAGTGTAGAAATATTAGGAAGTCACTAAATGACTTTGCCAAACAGAATGACCTCACTCTAGATTATAATAAAACTCAATATGATTGCATGCTCAAAAATTATAAACGAATAACTCAAAAGAAAAAATGTATTTTTTACCTTTTCTTAAAAAGGTTACCTATGGAGATGAGTGGAAAAGAAAAAGGTCGCTATGGGTACGCTACAGACCCTCACTGTCAGTTTAGTTGAGGTCACTGGTGTGGAAATTTCCCAGTGCCAGCCCAAGGATGGATTTTAAATATTGATCATAAACATATATATATTAATTGATAAGTTAAATTTATATTATTGCATCCTCAACAAGGACGACTCGTTTTTACAAAAAGTCAATATTTGAATTCACAGGCATTTCAATCATTTGCCAACACAGCTCTGTGGCCTGCATGATACTGGCCTCCTTAAACAGTACAAGGAAGGTGGGAAAGTCTGGGAAATTCCCTTGAATGAGTCACCCTGCGCCCATTTGGCATAACATTATTGCAGGGTGGTCGATTCAGGGGACTTTTCCACCTTGGTGTATCTGCACCACTGGTAGTGGTCTAGTGCAGAACTGTTGTAAACAATTGTGATGTCTGTGTTTGAACTTGTGTAGTGCAACATATATGCATCAAAAAGCTAACATTTTTCAACCAAGTCATCACTAACCTATTGGTTTATAGGCAAAATAATGATTTATGGACACAGAATATACATAAGGTCACGTATTTGGTAATTATGAGGGGCGTTCAGAAAGTTCGAGGCTTTTTTTCATATGGATACTCATTTTCAATGTTGAACTATGAATTTTTCATAGGATAAAATTCAGCATATTTGGAATGGATTTCCAAAATTTTGGACACATTGGACAATTTTAAGTCATTCTGTGGTTGCCATGGAAACTGAAAGTTCAAAGGAGAAACGGCTTTGGTAGACCGAAATGCTTTCACAGAATGTTGTTTGGAGGACTTCAAAGAACATTTCCTTCAATGGGTCAAGTGTATGAATCATTGCGTTTTGGTGGGCATGGGAGTATTTTTTAAGGCTAATATTATATTTCTTGTGTCGAATATTGTCAATCTCACTAATGCAAGTGATAGAGAGGTCTCTCACAGCCAAAATGCATTGGCTTTAGTGGTTTTAGTATTATCTGCCCTAAGAAGCTGAACTCTCAGTTTCCATAGCAACCACAGAATGACTTGAAAATGTCCAAAATTTTTGAAATCCATTCCAAATATGCTGAATTTTATCCTGTGAAAAATGCATAGGTTAGGGTTAGCATGCAGCAAATTGGCAATTGTGAGAAAGGGAACCCGTTTCAGCGTCCACTGTAACTTTAGTAAAAAAACACGAATGAAGTGAAATTTATACTGAAGCATCTTCAAGTATTAGTCTTGCCAAGGGTAAGACATTAATGCCATAACTTAGATACATTGCGAAAAATTTAAGAAAGGAAATATCTAAATTTCAGGATGCCGAAAAGTTGAATTTTGTCACTTGGCCGTCATTTGCTCCATTTATTCAAATAGCTCCAGCTCAGAGGGAAATGCATCTCGAAAGAAAAATCCTTTGGGGAAATTTAGTTTTTCAACATAAGTATTCAGTCCACCGATTTTCATCAAGATCCAGTGACCCCTCCCCCGCGCCACCAAATATGAAGTTTTCTTTGACAATGACAATTAAAATGTTTGGTTTAGTTTTTTCTTTCAACTGGCTCTATGATTATGTTATTTTCATTTTTTGGATTGTTATATTTTGTGAGAACAATAGGGTTTCTTTATAACCAACTTGTTTTCTGAAGTTTTTTTAGGAAAAAATAAATAAAACAATATAATTACACTCTGAAGGTTATAAACATTTAAATTATGTTTATCTTTTTATCCAGGGTGACTGCTATTATTTTTGTGGTGAATATGCAACTCCTGTTGCACTTCTTGATAAAATGCAAGGAGATGGAAAGCTGACTGAAGTAGAGATGGCAAAGGAGCAGCTCCTGTTCACTGAGACCCTGCAATCTCTCCTATATATGCATTCTTCTTATGGAGGAAACACTGTTGTATATACTTTAAAAGACGTTGCTGCCATGGTAGAAGGCCTTTCTGAATATGTGACACACCAAAATAAGCTTGATCACCCATATAACAAAGAACTTATGCAAGGTACTAGTGCAATGTCTAATGTGTTTGATTTTTGGTCAATTTCAATAAATATATTTATTATTCGGGGCTGCTACTGCTCAGCTTATTGGGGTATGAAACCTTTTCTTTACTGTATTTTAATCTAATGCATGTAAAATACATTTAAATACGGCTTTCTCAAATCAATGATACTTCTCTTTGGCAGTTACAAGAGTGGCTGAAGGTCTTGCCCTGTCCTATTACTACTATTATCTCGCAATAATTGGTCCAAGTAAGTGAATGCATTCTTAAATATATTTGCTGTACTTGTAAGAAGGACATGCTTGCAAATTAGACTAGCTTTGTTATTCATTTATCCGAAGAATATTTATCAAACAGACTTAAATTAAAGAGCTATTTGAAATTGGAAAGAAATATTTGATTGATCTTATGAATTCTTAAAAAAATTATTGATAATTACAAAATAAATCTGCTTAAAAGAAAGGGAAACCACTTGTATTCTTTATAATGTCCCCACACATACATGTGACCTGATCCATCAAAATTAGTGTTTCCAATGAGTCTCGATCGACACCTCTCGAGAATGATATGGTCTGGTGCACGAGAATCGAGAATTTCTCGAGAAATCTAGGACACTGTCCTGCCATTGGCACAATGATAAAACAAGAGAGATTTAATCTTGCAATGGATCACATTTTTTGGCTTTTATGATATCCTTTATAGTTTTAATGTTAATCTGTGTGTTTTGTTTCCTATAAATCACAGCTAAACATCCAGATATTATACAATTTTAAAACATTTGTACAAGTTCAACTTCAGCATTTATCAGGTTTACAATGGGGATTATCATCAACAGATATTTAAATTGAACAATGGAGCAATTACACAATAACAATAATATCAAGCAAAACAAAACAACATCCCAATGGTTTGTAACTGTTATAAACATTAAACACATGAACACCATGTTAAACAATGATCAACATTTCAATTCTCGAGACTCGCTCGGCGAGACGAGAAAATGCTGAGTCATTGCTGATCTCGAGACTTCTCGAGAACTCTCGCTCTCATTGGAAACTCTAATCAAAATAAGTTCAAAGTCGGCCTGCCATCATATTTAGTTGTCAAAAGACCTTAATTCTGCAGAAATTAGGCTTTAAAATGGTGGTTCATATGTTTTGACATTACAATTCTATCGCAATATATGGCATTTCAATCATTCAAGATGTGAATCATCTCAATTTGAAAAAATTGCATTGAAATTTCAAAATATCAAGAATGACACCCAATCTATATAATTTTTGTATCAAAAAATATTTTAAATATTCTAGGAAAACGCCTTCTTCAATAATTTGGTACCAACAGTCAAAAACACCAAAACGTGACTTTTTGACACATTTTCCTGATTTATAGGAAATCCAGATTGCCTTCTTCAAACTCATTTTGGTGAGCAGGTCATAAATGGAATTTTGGTGGGGGGGGGGAACTACATTTGACCAAATTTTATATCATGCCAAATGAAATCACTTGGAGACGATTGATTTTCAGTAATATTTCTTTGATTGTCTGTCTTAATTTTTAGCTTCTATGCAGGGCCTTTTGTTTTTATGAGCGGCTGCCACCCCCTTGCCCCCTTCCAATACGCCTATGATATTTTTTGCACGAATTGTACTAATAGAAGTAAAAATCAATGGGCGTTGACACCAGTTCTTTATAAGTAATGAACAAAATATTTTTCTCTTTTCAGAAATGGAAGAAAGGATAAAGAGTAGCAGAATGGACTCACGTGAAAAAATGACAAATAAATTCTTTATTCTGCTGCCTTACTCTTGGGAGAGGTACGTTTCCTGATAGCAACATATAATTGAGCTCTAGTCCATTGGAATTACAGTTTTCCCATTCCTGATTACACAAGAATAATTTTTTGCAGCTACGAAAAACTGGAAAGCGCCGACCAGGAAAACATAAAACATATAGACAATTTATATCCGCAAAAAACAAACGCAGTTAAAGCCACTGAAGACAACCGGATTTATGAAACAGCTATCTATGAGATTTCAGCTAGTCGAAAGGTGAAACATGCTCTGAAATGGCTTTGCTATTAACTGCTATTAACTGCTATTAACTGCTATTAACTGCTATTAACTGCTATTAACTGCTATTAACTGCTATTAACTGCTATTAACTGCTATTAACTGCTATTAACTGCTATTAACTGCTATTAACTGCTATTAACTGCTATTGACTGCTATTGACTGCTATTTACTGCTATTAACTGCTGTCAACTGTTATTAACTGCTATTAACTGCTTTCAACTGCAATCAACCGCTATCAACTGCCATTAACTGCTATTAACTGTTCATTACTGGTTAGCCTTTTAAAATGTTGGGTATTTTGCTTCACTTGATATGTAGTGTAAAAGCTGTTGAAATTAGTAAAAATTATTGTCATTATGTATTTTCTGAATGCTTTTCTTTATTCTGTCTGAACCGTCAAATTTCATTATCAAAAATCAGTTCAGATATATGTATGCTGTTGCATTCCATTGTATTTCTCATAAGAAATTCTTACATTCAATATATTTTATGACAGCGAAATCTGACTCTCCTGATGTTATTCATTAATTTACAGAAATATTTCGCATGTGTTGAGTACTGCACTCCAGTCCAGGTCATGAATCAAATGGCAAAGATGGAGTGGACGCCTGTGCAGAAGGCAAGAGAGCTCCGAGTACTGTATGAGACCCTGCATACTTTATTATATGGACCTAATTCTCTAGCATACTGCAGCACCTTTGAGCTTGTTTACTATGATGGTGAGTTGTATATGGCACTAAATAATGTATGATCATTTTATCAATCTTTATTGTTGCTACTTGAAGAGTTTGAAATTCGTCAAGTCCGTCGGTATGTCAGCCATCAGTCTGTTCCAAATATCACTACCTTAATTGCTTTTTTGTTATTTACAACAATTACTGTGATTATTTGCCGGCTATCGTATTAACCATACCTTATGATAACTGATCTTGAATAAATTGATCACATTACTTAATGATACAACAATAACACCTAAATTCTTTTCACCTTCAACAGAATAATGTACCGATCTAATCAACATTTGATTTAATTATTAGTATTTTTTAATATCAGGCCCCAGGCAGATAAGCCTCTACTTTATTTGAGGCCTCCACTGAGGAATCAATTAACAAACAAAAAAACAATGTGCATTGGGTATGACTTTACAGATCAGATACAATGATATTCAGTGAAATTGTGACTTCTTACAGTCACTCGCAGGGAAGTATTGGGCAAGATGAGTCATTGGGGCAACATTGGCTTTTTTTCGAAAGCTAATGAACTTCTACCTTGTAATACAGTTGAAAAATAGGTCACATAGCATCATCTTTGCTTGTAGGTTCAGTCATATTAGCTGAAATTAATTACATATTTCAAGATCGAGCTTGTATTAACATATTTTCACTGTCAAAAACTCTAGTAGCTGAATGATAAGAAGATTAATGATTATTGTCTTTTTTGGAGCAAAATCTAGATTGCGTATCCCAAAAAGTTTCCCATACTGTACGTATTTACATGTAGCCTTGCAAATATAGCCGGTGGTGAAATAACTGATTTGCAATTAATGTTGGGGCTAGATAGGGTCCAAAAAAAGTTGAAAAAAAGGTTTTATTTTGTTGATAATCATTCTCTTCTGTGAGAGTCCAACAAATGATGCTTTTTTTTGGGGGAATTGTTCATCATTGTTATTTTTCATGTTTGACAAAATATATTGGACATAAAGGGATTAAGGAGCACTTTTAGAATTTTTCTGGCAAAACACTTTTATTTTATACGCAATAGCAAAGACTTACTTGGTTATGGACATCTCCCTTGCTCAGAAAATGTCATGTGCAATATTTTACATTTGTACTACAACCTTTTAGAGCGAGGGCACCATGTTGCCTAATGTTATCCTATTTCTTGAAGACGATACACAGAATTTACTAACAGATAACGTTGTTGCTGTTTTCTTTGGTTTAAACTATGAAGTGGTGAATGATAACTCTTTAGATAAGATCTTTTGGCCTTTTGTTTGCAATCCAGTTGAGAACTTTAGTACTATCAGATAAGAGTCTTTCTTCAGATTAAATGCCAGAACTGTAATAAAATACTATGATTATTTATCACATATGTTGTTGTTGTTTGAATATCGTGTTTTGCAACATTTTTTGCTGTACAAGTAACATTGAGAAAAATTTGATTTATATTTCAGATTACAAAGAAAAACTTTCTACCAAACTGGTCACAAAAATAAAGGAAGTCATGAAGAGAACATAAACCAAGAAAATGCAGCAAGTAATTGTGGAATACATTCTGAGGATTCAAATAGTGATTTTTTTCTGAAAAGACATTAATCCAAACACTTCTGAGTGATGCCAATAAGTTGCAAGAGTGACTTGGAAATTAATATTG
Organism: Platynereis dumerilii; assembly: GCA_026936325.1. NCBI lineage: Eukaryota > Metazoa > Annelida > Polychaeta > Phyllodocida > Nereididae > Platynereis > Platynereis dumerilii. The sequence goes on from JAPTHN010000021.1 coordinate 10,137,693, forward strand.
CTTCTTTGTTTAATTTTTCGATATATTAATTGATTTTAGGCTTGCAAATACCATTATATGCATAGATTTCTTCACTGGTCACCATAACTTGCAATGTAACTTCACTGTGATGGCCAGGTTTTCAGGATCACATGATATTGATAGACAAGCTGAAGTAAGGTTACTGCAGACAATAAAAAGATTCGTAATCAAATTATCTTATCTTTCTTGATGTGAAGTTGGTCCTGCCGTTCAGTGGTCATGCATCCTACATAATGCAATGAAGCATGAAATTAAAGAAGACACTTTCATGGAAAAGCTGATTGAAATTTTAAAGATACATATTTAGTTTAAAGAACTCTCCAAGGGGCTTGGAATATAAGTTTTGATTTTGGAAATTTTGATTTTTTTTTTATAAACCATGGTGCTAAAAGAAATTATTGAGATAGGATTTTTCATTTCTTTGTCAATTATTTCCAAAATTGTGAAGGACAAAATTGTATTTGAGAAGGTTTCCTACGGTGATAGAAATTGATATAAAAAATTGTTGATATCAATGTTATATCAAAGATTTTTTGCCGAAAATTGCCTGTAAAAAAGTTTCTATTCTGACTATAAAGCTGAAACCCTGGCAGCTTGTAGTCCTGTTCATAGGGCATCTGTTGCTCTAAACCAGAAGTTTCGGCACTGTCCGTGTTTAGCCCCATGGGGGCACTAAACATGTTATAGGTATTTCCATTTTAGTCACTGCCACTGTGTAGGAGGTTAAGTCCCTCCTCCATCATGACCTAGTTCTAGATCATGCAAATAGATGTCATTCTAGTGTGTTTGGTATTATTGTGTATAATGTGGGTGAGATTGCATTGTACTGGATAAGGCACATGTTTAATAAATCTATCCAAACAAAGTGGAGTGATGTAAGTTTTCTTTAAATTAATAATGAGCAACAAAAACTGGAAGTGAAAAATTTGTCAGTTATGTTGTTTTCAGACTGTATATGTTACATGTCAAACACCCACCAATGCAATCCTTGCAGATACTGGCAGATTTCCTTTACTTATAAGGCAACAGTCTTTACTTATAAGGCAACAGTCTTCCGCCCTGCAATACTTAGATAGACTTAAAAGTGAAACTTGTCCTATACTTCTTCAGAAGTGTCTAGAAATACAATTTAAACTTCAGGAGAAAGGTGTGCCTTGTTAGCTCACAAGACTAAGCAAAATCACTGACAGGTTAAACAAAGAACTTATTCATTGCAATTTGAATAAAACCATCACATGCCTGTATGACCAGGTTAAGGATAAGGTGATTAGTGAAATAAAGGATAGCACTAAATACCCGAAACTACGAACGTACAAAAACTTCAAATCTGATATGCGTTTAGAACGATGTCTTAACTTCAATCTCCCTAAATCTGTTTATATCAGTATCGCCCGTTTCAGACTAAGTTCTCACAATCTTAATATTGAAATTGGTAGACATAAACGTTCTTATATACCTGCAGAAAATCGTATTTGCAATAAATGTAACTTAAATGTTGTAGAAGATGAATTCCATTGTTTAATGGTTTGACCAAACTGGACCGACCCAAGAACTGTATTGCATGACTTAGCTTGTACTTCAATTAATGATTTTCTTGTATTAAGCCAAGCTGAACAGTTTCATGAAATTTTGATCCCAAAGAAAGGATACCTGAATTTTGCTCTTGGCACATTTCTTTACACAGTATTGAAAATTGTGAGTTGAGGCTATTATAATAATTATGCGTTAGGTTGGTTGCGCCTGGTGACTGAGTAGTCAGTGGCATGTTGATGTGTTGCTTGCTGTCAATATTGCATATAATTAAAATGTTTCTTTTTTACATACACATTGTATTATTGGTGCTTCCAATTATTGTGATGTTTAACTCTATCTGTAAATAAATCTACATCTTCTGCTTTTTACACCATTTTGTGTGATGTAGCTATTACCTAGGTTAACTGCTTTTAATACCATTTTGTGTGCTGTAGATATTACCTAGATTAACTGCTTGATTTACTGCTGTTTGAATAGGAATCAGTTATCTCCAGATCCTAGAATAGCAAATATGGTGCTTTATCAGTGTGACTTAATATGATTTAAAATGTGATACAAGTTATTTCTGAATTATTAATTATGGTGCTTTACACAATTACAGTATTACACAACAAGAGCAGGAACTGCCTCCAAATCCCCCATGCCATACACAATCTAGCTGAAGCCTACATAGTGCAACTCCATAGTTTACATGAGTGTGTAGTTCCACAAACACCAACAGGGGCGCAATTGTGCATAGCTGTATGTGGGGACAACTATGAATGGTTTTGGCTTGCCAAATTTAGAAATGGTGGCAGTCCCAGCCATGACAATCTCGCTTAAAAGCATGGCTGGGAATCAAGTATGCTTACTATATTTGTATGATTTACAGATAGATTTGGCAAGTTAAAGGAGTTATTAGAACTTGTAGAAATTATGAACAATGTGCAAGGTAAGCTGTTGGAGATTTTTGATGGAAACCATGACATAGAGACTGAAACCATATCCTCCATGGCATAGCATGGGGGATAATTACATTATGAAATGGACACTTCGATGAATTTTGTATTAATATATAGTAATCCATGTATATATATATCAATTTCATTGTACCATATAATGTATAACTGCTCCTTCCTAGTTGTACTATCCCACCTTCGTACATACACATCTTACCTTATTTTGTGTTGTTTTTTTTTCATTTACTTATATGACAGATGTATCTTGATGATATTCAGATGTCGAATAAAATTCTATATATATATACAATAAATACTGTGAAAGTGTGAAGGGAGATCACAGGGCTGAACCCATAGCCTCATGGTTGTGGGTATAGCACCCTTGGACCCTGCTCCTTGAACCTTTTGGGTCCCTTTCAGATACAACTTAAAAGTACAGGAAAAATGGTTTCCGCAAGAGCAAAGGGCCTCCGATGAGAATACCAGTAACCTGCCCCCTTCCGTGGAAACGGTGGTGTATATTACAATAATGGATGTCCCACATACAGGAGTTCACCTCCATAAAATGTTGGGGAGGGACAGCCCAGAAATTGGCCGGCATATTTCTGAATAGGCCTAAAAAAGTTGGTCAGGCTTTTTTACATTCACAAATTCCGAACATAGTATCACCAAATGCATCGCCAAACACTGAAAGATGAAGAGACATAAACAAGGCATATCGGTGAAATGACAGATTAACAAACAGATGTTAAACATTGTACAACAGTGTTCTCTCCTACTACTTCATTAAATTCTTTGCAAACCACAAACACTGAACCAAACTCTAACCTTAACTAACACTTGTAGCACGGAAATACGTACAGATTCTGGCCACCACTGGGTGGAAAATAAGGTGTCTTGTAATATTCAATATCAAACACCATTTCAATGAGGACCATTAGGTACTAACCAGGGAAGTTTCATAGTTTAATTCCTCCTATGTGTTGAGATACCTATCTACTACCATTGTGAAGCCTGCAATACAAAAATGCTTTTATTACCAGTGCTTGGTCTTTTGGGTATGTCTGTGGCTGAGACATAAACCTTAGAGTAAACCTTAGGGTAAAGCTCAACTGTGTGTTTGAGATAAGTACGAACTTGTTCTTCTTGAAAGTGTTCTGGAATTCAGTGTCTTTACTGGCTTCGATGTGTTTTGACAGGTTTGGATGGGTTAAGACAGTTTTATCAAATGCCTGGCCAGACAGTGAAGAGACCAAGAGATGAAGACATGAAAACAAGGCATGTTGGTGAACTGACAGATAAACAAGGAGATGCTAAGCATTAAATTGCACAGTGAAGTTATCTACTACCCGTCGATCACGCCGTTCATTTAATTCTTTGCAAACCAACACAAACACTAACCTTAACTGAACCCAACGCCAACCAAATACTGAAACCCAAAACCTAGGTGAAACACTAACCCTAACTGAACAAAAAACCTGACTAAAAACTAACCCTAACTGAAACCATAACCTATGTGAAATTCAAACTGAAACAATACCCTAACTGAAATCCTAACCCTAATTGAAAACCTAACCAATGTGAAACCTTCACCCTAACTATAACCCTTACCCTAACTATAACCCTTACCCTAACTGAAACCCTAACCCTAACTGAAACCCTAACCCTAACTGAAACCCTAACCCTAACCGAAGCACTAACCCTAACTGAAACCCTAACCCTAAGAGAAACCCTAACCCTAATCGAAAGCCTTACCCTAACTGAAACATTAACCCTAACTGAAGCACTAACCCTAACTGAAACCCTAACCCTAAGAGAAACCCTCACCTTAACTGAAACCCGAAACCTAACTGAAACCCTAACCCTTACTGAAACGTAAACCTTAGGGTAAACCTTAGGGTAAACCTTAGGGTAAACCTTAGGGTAAACCTTAGGGTAAACCTTAGGGTAAACCTTAGGGTAAACCTTAGCTGTGTGTTTGAGATAAGTATCCAAAATTTGGACTAGAAAACTGAGATTCCAGATTTACAAAGTTGCTCTTCTTGAAAGTGTTCTGGAATTCAGTGTCTTTACTGGCTTCGATGTGTTTGGACAGGTTTGGATGGGTTAAGACAGTTTTATCAAATGCCTGGCCAGACAGTGAAGAGACCAAGAGATGAAGACATGTTAACAAGGCATATTGGTGAACTGACAGATAAACAAGGAGATGCTAAGCATTAAATTGCACAGTGAAGTTATCTACAACCCGTCGATCACGCCGTTCATTTAATTCTTTGCAAACAATTAACACCAACACAAACACTAACCTTAACTGAACCCAACGCCAACCAAATACTGAAACCCAAAACCTAGGTGAAACACTAACCCTAACTGAACAAAAAACCTGACTAAAAACTAACCCTAACTGAAACCATAACCTATGTGAAATTCAAACTGAAACAATACCCTAACTGAAATCCTAACCCTAATTGAAAACCTAACCAATGTGAAACCTTCACCCTAACTATAACCCTTACCCTAACTATAACCCTTACCCTAACTGAAACCCTAACCCTAACTGAAACCCTAACCCTAACTGAAACCCTAACCCTAACCGAAGCACTAACCCTAACTGAAACCCTAACCCTAAGAGAAACCCTAACCCTAATCGAAAGCCTTACCCTAACTGAAACATTAACCCTAACTGAAGCACTAACCCTAACTGAAACCCTAACCCTAAGAGAAACCCTCACCTTAACTGAAACCCGAAACCTAACTGAAACCCTAACCCTTACTGAAACGTAAACCTTAGGGTAAACCTTAGGGTAAACCTTAGGGTAAACCTTAGGGTAAACCTTAGGGTAAACCTTAGGGTAAACCTTAGGGTAAACCTTAGGGTAAACCTTAGGGTAAACCTTAGGGTAAACCTTAGGGTAAACCTTAGGGTAAACCTTAGGGTAAACCTTAGGGTAAACCTTAGCTGTGTGTTTGAGATAAGTATCCAAAATTTGGACTAGAAAACTGAGATTCCAGATTTACAAAGTTGCTCTTCTTGAAAGTGTTCTGGAATTCAGTGTCTTTACTGGCTTCGATGTGTTTGGACAGGTTTGGATGGGTTAAGACAGTTTTATCAAATGCCTGGCCAGACAGTGAAGAGACCAAGAGATGAAGACATGTTAACAAGGCATATTGGTGAACTGACAGATAAACAAGGAGATGCTAAGCATTAAATTGCACAGTGAAGTTATCTACAACCCGTCGATCACGCCGTTCATTTAATTCTTTGCAAACAATTAACACCAACACAAACACTAACCTTAACTGAACCCAACGCCAACCAAATACTGAAACCCAAAACCTAGGTGAAACACTAACCCTAACTGAACAAAAAACCTGACTAAAAACTAACCCTAACTGAAACCATAACCTATGTGAAATTCAAACTGAAACAATACCCTAACTGAAATCCTAACCCTAATTGAAAACCTAACCAATGTGAAACCTTCACCCTAACTATAACCCTTACCCTAACTATAACCCTTACCCTAACTGAAACCCTAACCCTAACTGAAACCCTAACCCTAACTGAAACCCTAACCCTAACCGAAGCACTAACCCTAACTGAAACCCTAACCCTAAGAGAAACCCTAACCCTAATCGAAAGCCTTACCCTAACTGAAACATTAACCCTAACTGAAGCACTAACCCTAACTGAAACCCTAACCCTAAGAGAAACCCTCACCTTAACTGAAACCCGAAACCTAACTGAAACCCTAACCCTTACTGAAACGTAAACCTTAGGGTAAACCTTAGGGTAAACCTTAGGGTAAACCTTAGGGTAAACCTTAGGGTAAACCTTAGGGTAAACCTTAGGGTAAACCTTAGGGTAAACCTTAGGGTAAACCTTAGGGTAAACCTTAGCTGTGTGTTTGAGATAAGTATCCAAAATTTGGACTAGAAAACTGAGATTCCAGATTTACAAAGTTGCTCTTCTTGAAAGTGTTCTGGAATTCAGTGTCTTTACTGGCTTCGATGTGTTTGGACAGGTTTGGATGGGTTAAGACAGTTTTATCAAATGCCTGGCCAGACAGTGAAGAGACCAAGAGATGAAGACATGTTAACAAGGCATATTGGTGAACTGACAGATAAACAAGGAGATGCTAAGCATTAAATTGCACAGTGAAGTTATCTACAACCCGTCGATCACGCCGTTCATTTAATTCTTTGCAAACAATTAACACCAACACAAACACTAACCTTAACTGAACCCAACGCCAACCAAATACTGAAACCCAAAACCTAGGTGAAACACTAACCCTAACTGAACAAAAAACCTGACTAAAAACTAACCCTAACTGAAACCATAACCTATGTGAAATTCAAACTGAAACAATACCCTAACTGAAATCCTAACCCTAATTGAAAACCTAACCAATGTGAAACCTTCACCCTAACTATAACCCTTACCCTAACTATAACCCTTACCCTAACTGAAACCCTAACCCTAACTGAAACCCTAACCCTAACTGAAACCCTAACCCTAACCGAAGCACTAACCCTAACTGAAACCCTAACCCTAAGAGAAACCCTAACCCTAATCGAAAGCCTTACCCTAACTGAAACATTAACCCTAACTGAAGCACTAACCCTAACTGAAACCCTAACCCTAAGAGAAACCCTCACCTTAACTGAAACCCGAAACCTAACTGAAACCCTAACCCTTACTGAAACGTAAACCTTAGGGTAAACCTTAGGGTAAACCTTAGGGTAAACCTTAGGGTAAACCTTAGGGTAAACCTTAGGGTAAACCTTAGGGTAAACCTTAGGGTAAACCTTAGGGTAAACCTTAGGGTAAACCTTAGGGTAAACCTTAGGGTAAACCTTAGGGTAAACCTTAGGGTAAACCTTAGGGTAAACCTTAGGGTAAACCTTAGCTGTGTGTTTGAGATAAGTATCCAAAATTTGGACTAGAAAACTGAGATTCCAGATTTACAAAGTTGCTCTTCTTGAAAGTGTTCTGGAATTCAGTGTCTTTACTGGCTTCGATGTGTTTGGACAGGTTTGGATGGGTTAAGACAGTTTTATCAAATGCCTGGCCAGACAGTGAAGAGACCAAGAGATGAAGACATGTTAACAAGGCATATTGGTGAACTGACAGATAAACAAGGAGATGCTAAGCATTAAATTGCACAGTGAAGTTATCTACAACCCGTCGATCACGCCGTTCATTTAATTCTTTGCAAACAATTAACACCAACACAAACACTAACCTTAACTGAACCCAACGCCAACCAAATACTGAAACCCAAAACCTAGGTGAAACACTAACCCTAACTGAACAAAAAACCTGACTAAAAACTAACCCTAACTGAAACCATAACCTATGTGAAATTCAAACTGAAACAATACCCTAACTGAAATCCTAACCCTAATTGAAAACCTAACCAATGTGAAACCTTCACCCTAACTATAACCCTTACCCTAACTATAACCCTTACCCTAACTGAAACCCTAACCCTAACTGAAACCCTAACCCTAACTGAAACCCTAACCCTAACCGAAGCACTAACCCTAACTGAAACCCTAACCCTAAGAGAAACCCTAACCCTAATCGAAAGCCTTACCCTAACTGAAACATTAACCCTAACTGAAGCACTAACCCTAACTGAAACCCTAACCCTAAGAGAAACCCTCACCTTAACTGAAACCCGAAACCTAACTGAAACCCTAACCCTTACTGAAACGTAAACCTTAGGGTAAACCTTAGGGTAAACCTTAGGGTAAACCTTAGGGTAAACCTTAGGGTAAACCTTAGGGTAAACCTTAGGGTAAACCTTAGGGTAAACCTTAGGGTAAACCTTAGGGTAAACCTTAGGGTAAACCTTAGCTGTGTGTTTGAGATAAGTATCCAAAATTTGGACTAGAAAACTGAGATTCCAGATTTACAAAGTTGCTCTTCTTGAAAGTGTTCTGGAATTCAGTGTCTTTACTGGCTTCGATGTGTTTGGACAGGTTTGGATGGGTTAAGACAGTTTTATCAAATGCCTGGCCAGACAGTGAAGAGACCAAGAGATGAAGACATGTTAACAAGGCATATTGGTGAACTGACAGATAAACAAGGAGATGCTAAGCATTAAATTGCACAGTGAAGTTATCTACAACCCGTCGATCACGCCGTTCATTTAATTCTTTGCAAACAATTAACACCAACACAAACACTAACCTTAACTGAACCCAACGCCAACCAAATACTGAAACCCAAAACCTAGGTGAAACACTAACCCTAACTGAACAAAAAACCTGACTAAAAACTAACCCTAACTGAAACCATAACCTATGTGAAATTCAAACTGAAACAATACCCTAACTGAAATCCTAACCCTAATTGAAAACCTAACCAATGTGAAACCTTCACCCTAACTATAACCCTTACCCTAACTATAACCCTTACCCTAACTGAAACCCTAACCCTAACTGAAACCCTAACCCTAACTGAAACCCTAACCCTAACCGAAGCACTAACCCTAACTGAAACCCTAACCCTAAGAGAAACCCTAACCCTAATCGAAAGCCTTACCCTAACTGAAACATTAACCCTAACTGAAGCACTAACCCTAACTGAAACCCTAACCCTAAGAGAAACCCTCACCTTAACTGAAACCCGAAACCTAACTGAAACCCTAACCCTTACTGAAACGTAAACCTTAGGGTAAACCTTAGGGTAAACCTTAGGGTAAACCTTAGGGTAAACCTTAGGGTAAACCTTAGGGTAAACCTTAGGGTAAACCTTAGGGTAAACCTTAGGGTAAACCTTAGGGTAAACCTTAGGGTAAACCTTAGGGTAAACCTTAGGGTAAACCTTAGGGTAAACCTTAGGGTAAACCTTAGGGTAAACCTTAGGGTAAACCTTAGCTGTGTGTTTGAGATAAGTATCCAAAATTTGGACTAGAAAACTGAGATTCCAGATTTACAAAGTTGCTCTTCTTGAAAGTGTTCTGGAATTCAGTGTCTTTACTGGCTTCGATGTGTTTGGACAGGTTTGGATGGGTTAAGACAGTTTTATCAAATGCCTGGCCAGACAGTGAAGAGACCAAGAGATGAAGACATGTTAACAAGGCATATTGGTGAACTGACAGATAAACAAGGAGATGCTAAGCATTAAATTGCACAGTGAAGTTATCTACAACCCGTCGATCACGCCGTTCATTTAATTCTTTGCAAACAATTAACACCAACACAAACACTAACCTTAACTGAACCCAACGCCAACCAAATACTGAAACCCAAAACCTAGGTGAAACACTAACCCTAACTGAACAAAAAACCTGACTAAAAACTAACCCTAACTGAAACCATAACCTATGTGAAATTCAAACTGAAACAATACCCTAACTGAAATCCTAACCCTAATTGAAAACCTAACCAATGTGAAACCTTCACCCTAACAAAAACCCTTAACCTAACTGAAACCCTAACCCTAACTGAAACCCTAACCCTAACTGAAACCCTAACCCTAACCGAAGCACTAACCCTAACTGAAACCCTAACCCTAACTGAAACCCTAACCCTAATCGAAAGCCTTACCCTAACTGAAACATTAACCCTAACTGAAGCACTAACCCTAACTGAAACCCTAACCCTAAGAGAAACCCTCACCTTAACTGAAACCCGAAACCTAACTGAAACCCTAACCGTTACTGAAACGTTAACCTTAGGGTAAACCTTAGGGTAAACCTTAGGGTAAACCTTAGGGTAAACCTTAGGGTAAACCTTAGGGTAAACCTTAGGGTAAACCTTAGGGTAAACCTTAGGGTAAACCTTAGGGTAAACCTTAGGGTAAACCTTAGGGTAAACCTTAGGGTAAACCTTAGCTGTGTGTTTGAGATAAGTATCCAAAATTTGGACTAGAAAACTGAGATTCCAGATTTACAAAGTTGCTCTTCTTGAAAGTGTTCTGGAATTCAGTGTCTTTACTGGCTTCGATGTGTTTGGACAGGTTTGGATGGGTTAAGACAGTTTTATCAAATGCCTGGCCAGACAGTGAAGAGACCAAGAGATGAAGACATGTTAACAAGGCATATTGGTGAACTGACAGATAAACAAGGAGATGCTAAGCTTTAAATTGCACAGTGAAGTTATCTACAACCCGTCGATCACGCCGTTCATTTAATTCTTTGCAAACAATTAACACCAACACAAACACTAACCTTAACTGAACCCAACGCCAACCAAATACTGAAACCCAAAACCTAGGTGAAACACTAACCCTAACTGAACAAAAAACCTGACTAAAAACTAACCCTAACTGAAACCATAACCTATGTGAAATTCAAACTGAAACAATACCCTAACTGAAATCCTAACCCTAATTGAAAACCTAACCAATGTGAAACCTTCACCCTAACTATAACCCTTACCCTAACTATAACCCTTACCCTAACTGAAACCCTAACCCTAACTGAAACCCTAACCCTAACTGAAACCCTAACCCTAACCGAAGCACTAACCCTAACTGAAACCCTAACCCTAAGAGAAACCCTAACCCTAATCGAAAGCCTTACCCTAACTGAAACATTAACCCTAACTGAAGCACTAACCCTAACCCTAAGAGAAACCCTCACCTTAACTGAAACCCGAAACCTAACTGAAACCCTAACCCTTACTGAAACGTAAACCTTAGGGTAAACCTTAGGGTAAACCTTATGGTAAACCTTAGGGTAAACCTTAGGGTAAACCTTAGGGTAAACCTTAGGGTAAACCTTAGGGTAAACCTTAGGGTAAACCTTAGGGTAAACCTTAGGGTAAACCTTAGGGTAAACCTTAGGGTAAACCTTAGCTGTGTGTTTAGATAAGTATCCAAAATTTGGACTAGAAAACTGAGATTCCAGATTTACAAAGTTGCTCTTCTTGAAAGTGTTCTGGAATTCAGTGTCTTTACTGGCTTCGATGTGTTTGGACAGGTTTGGATGGGTTAAGACAGTTTTATCAAATGCCTGGCCAGACAGTGAAGAGACCAAGAGATGAAGACATGTTAACAAGGCATATTGGTGAACTGACAGATAAACAAGGAGATGCTAAGCATTAAATTGCACAGTGAAGTTATCTACAACCCGTCGATCACGCCGTTCATTTAATTCTTTGCAAACAATTAACACCAACACAAACACTAACCTTAACTGAACCCAACGCCAACCAAATACTGAAACCCAAAACCTAGGTGAAACACTAACCCTAACTGAACAAAAAACCTGACTAAAAACTAACCCTAACTGAAACCATAACCTATGTGAAATTCAAACTGAAACAATACCCTAACTGAAATCCTAACCCTAATTGAAAACCTAACCAATGTGAAACCTTCACCCTAACTAAAACCCTTACCCTAACTGAAACCCTAACCCTAACTGAAACCCTAACCCTAACTGAAACCCTAACCCTAACCGAAGCACTAACCCTAACTGAAACCCTAACCCTAACTGAAACCCTAACCCTAATCGAAAGCCTTACCCTAACTGAAACATTAACCCTAACTGAAGCACTAACCCTAACTGAAACCCTAACCCTAAGAGAAACCCTCACCTTAACTGAAACCCGAAACCTAACTGAAACCCTAACCGTTACTGAAACGTTAACCTTAGGGTAAACCTTAGGGTAAACCTTAGGGTAAACCTTAGGGTAAACCTTAGGGTAAACCTTAGGGTAAACCTTAGGGTAAACCTTAGGGTAAACCTTAGGGTAAACCTTAGGGTAAACCTTAGGGTAAACCTTAGGGTAAACCTTAGGGTAAACCTTAGGGTAAACCTTAGGGTAAACCTTAGGGTAAACCTTAGGGTAAACCTTAGGGTAAACCTTAGGGTAAACCTTAGGGTAAACCTTAGGGTAAACCTTAGGGTAAACCTTAGGGTAAACCTTAGGGTAAAGGGGTTAGGGTTAGGGTTAGGGTTAGGGTTAGGGTTAGGGTTAGGGTTAGGGTTAGGGTTAGGGTTAGGGTTAGGGTTAGGTTTTAGGGTAAGGGTCAGAGGTTAGGGTTTACGGACAAGGTTAGAGATGACATACATGGCTACCGAAGTACCAAGCCTACTTCTCGAGGAGTCACTCGCATCCATACGTAAGAGCCCCTTGTCCGGTGCACGAGCTTTGCCGACCCACCAGGAGGCCCAGCCACTGGGAAGTGGACTGGAACTCCAATGGAACCTTTAAAGGCTAATCCGAGCAAGCAGGGAAGCCCATGGGTTGTTTGTTCAATGTTGCACAGACCTACATAGTGAAATGTAATTTTTTTGGGACTCATCTGATTCTATGAAATTTTGAAAAAGTGAAGAGAGACAAAAAGGAAATAAGGGTGCCAATCTGTTGGAAATTAGGATTACTATATAGATTTTATAAGGCAAAAGCGATAAAATTAGTTAATAATTCCTCTCAATAGCTTCTGGGGCAAGTTTGGGGAAAATATTATTTTGAGGTTTTGGAAAGGAAAATGTTTAAAGTTTAAATTTAAGGATTTGATGATACTAAAGTGATACAATATGCTAATGATTACTTTAAATAGCTTCTGGGGCAAATTTGGGGAAAATATTATTTTGAGGTTTTGGAAAGGATCATGCTTAAAGCTTAAATTTAAGGTTTTTAGAGAGTGCTATGACCTTGAAATTGGATTTAAGGGTCTTAGAAGGGTCTACTTTAGGGTTAGGATTCTATCATTATTTAATCCAATGTAACACCATTCACAAGTAATTTCAAGGAGAGCAAAAGAATAAACCAATATGAAAAGCACTCACCTGTAAGCTTCTTTGGGGTGTTATGTGTAATTCCACCATACCGAGATCCTTGAGGATTTCATGAGATTCCAAAGTTGGATTTATGATAATCCAGTGAAGTATAAGTATAAATTTGGTAATCCAGTGATTTTCCAGTGTAATCCAATGAGGATGCAGCCTGATAAAAGTGTGGATAAATTCCAACAAATCAGAAGATTATGAAATTTCTGGTGAATAGATAAGCTATTCACAGCGGGTCTGAAGTTTGAAACATTATGAAATTGACAGCTTGCTTTTTTGTACCCCGCGACACGTGTTTCGACCTACCATGGTCTCGTCAGGCGAGGGGTAGTCAAACTGTCGTTATGGTTTGCATACACCAAAGCAAACCGGGGCTCTAAAAGCCTATAATTTGATAAAGTTAAAAAGGAATTGATCCCCATACATGTTACCTGCTGCAGTGTCTTGATGGAACTGAATCTGTCCCTGCGCGAAGGCAAAACCTTTGAGAAAAAGCGCCCGCGGGGAGCGTTTTTGGCCAAAATTGAAACATCAAATTTGAAAATTTTGACATAAAATTGAAAAGCGATTAGGGAGGCAATCAAATTGGTGCTATTCTTTGCTCTCATGGTTATTAGGGTTAGGTTTTAGGGTTAGGGAAGGTGATATTTAGTGTCACGGCAGAAAAAAAGTCAAAAAAAGTCAAAAAAAGTGGAACGAGGGATGTTCCGGGTCGCTACATTGTCCGTTGTGAATAGGGTCATGGGCTTGTCTCTGTCAGCCCGTGACCAAGACGGGATAGTATTTGTCGGTGCCCGAGACCATGAACAGGGGCAAGTCGATGTTATCCGAGACCAAGAACAGGGATTTGTATCTGTCTGAGGTCACTGTACACTTTAGTGTTGTTACACTTAGGCTAGGGAATGCAGGAGTGAAGGGTCTTGGGATTGTCTCTGTCTTCCCATGACCAAGACGGGATAGTATTTGTCAGTGCCCGAGACCATGAACAGGGGCAAGTTGATGTTATCCGAGACCAAGAACAGGGATATGTATCTGTCTGAGGTCGCTGTATACTTTAGTGTCGTTAGACTTAGGCTAGGGGAAGTAGGAATGAAGGGACTGGGAATGTGATATTGGGAAGTTATAAGATTATGTACAAACAATTTTGGATTCTTAGGTGAGTCCATGTAAGTGTTCTAGGCTAGTGTGGTGCATACTATACAATTATTGGTTAAAGGGAAAGGTTTAGTTGGAAGAAAGAGAGTAGCTTCTGTTGGGAGGACAAGGCCCAAATGGCTAACTATGTTATGTATCATGTCCTGAACAAGAGATAGATCTATGTTTTAGATGGTTTTAGGTCTTGTAGGTGTATTTTTATGCAACTATCATAGTGGTTAGGAGCTGGATGGTCATATGGACCTGCGAGGGATGCCTATAAAATGGCTGCATGATTGGGAGCAAGGGGTCCAGTGACCACCCTGTGTGAGATGCCGTTAAATTCTAATTTATAATGTTGATAACTGTGATTGGTTGCCAAAGGAAACTCCCAGGGTACTGATCTACGGCCAGCGCTGGCTTGTTAGGTTTTAGGGTAAGGGTCAGAGGTTAGGGTTTACGGACAAGGTTAGAGATGACATACATGGCTACCGAAGTACCAAGCCTACTTCTCGAGGAGTCACTCGCATCCATACGTAAGAGCCCCTTGTCCGGTGCACGAGCTTTGCCGACCCACCAGGAGGCCCAGCCACTGGGAAGTGGACTGGAACTCCAATGGAACCTTTAAAGGCTAATCCGAGCAAGCAGGGAAGCCCATGGGTTGTTTGTTCAATGTTGCACAGACCTACATAGTGAAATGTAATTTTTTTGGGACTCATCTGATTCTATGAAATTTTGAAAAAGTGAAGAGAGACAAAAAGGAAATAAGGGTGCCAATCTGTTGGAAATTAGGATTACTATATAGATTTTATAAGGCAAAAGCGATAAAATTAGTTAATAATTCCTCTCAATAGCTTCTGGGGCAAGTTTGGGGAAAATATTATTTTGAGGTTTTGGAAAGGAAAATGTTTAAAGTTTAAATTTAAGGATTTGATGATACTAAAGTGATACAATATGCTAATGATTACTTTAAATAGCTTCTGGGGCAAATTTGGGGAAAATATTATTTTGAGGTTTTGGAAAGGATCATGCTTAAAGCTTAAATTTAAGGTTTTTAGAGAGTGCTATGACCTTGAAATTGGATTTAAGGGTCTTAGAAGGGTCTACTTTAGGGTTAGGATTCTATCATTATTTAATCCAATGTAACACCATTCACAAGTAATTTCAAGGAGAGCAAAAGAATAAACCAATATGAAAAGCACTCACCTGTAAGCTTCTTTGGGGTGTTATGTGTAATTCCACCATACCGAGATCCTTGAGGATTTCATGAGATTCCAAAGTTGGATTTATGATAATCCAGTGAAGTATAAGTATAAATTTGGTAATCCAGTGATTTTCCAGTGTAATCCAATGAGGATGCAGCCTGATAAAAGTGTGGATAAATTCCAACAAATCAGAAGATTATGAAATTTCTGGTGAATAGATAAGCTATTCACAGCGGGTCTGAAGTTTGAAACATTATGAAATTGACAGCTTGCTTTTTTGTACCCCGCGACACGTGTTTCGACCTACCATGGTCTCGTCAGGCGAGGGGTAGTCAAACTGTCGTTATGGTTTGCATACACCAAAGCAAACCGGGGCTCTAAAAGCCTATAATTTGATAAAGTTAAAAAGGAATTGATCCCCATACATGTTACCTGCTGCAGTGTCTTGATGGAACTGAATCTGTCCCTGCGCGAAGGCAAAACCTTTGAGAAAAAGCGCCCGCGGGGAGCGTTTTTGGCCAAAATTGAAACATCAAATTTGAAAATTTTGACATAAAATTGAAAAGCGATTAGGGAGGCAATCAAATTGGTGCTATTCTTTGCTCTCATGGTTATTAGGGTTAGGTTTTAGGGTTAGGGAAGGTGATATTTAGTGTCACGGCAGAAAAAAAGTCAAAAAAAGTCAAAAAAAGTGGAACGAGGGATGTTCCGGGTCGCTACATTGTCCGTTGTGAATAGGGTCATGGGCTTGTCTCTGTCAGCCCGTGACCAAGACGGGATAGTATTTGTCGGTGCCCGAGACCATGAACAGGGGCAAGTCGATGTTATCCGAGACCAAGAACAGGGATTTGTATCTGTCTGAGGTCACTGTACACTTTAGTGTTGTTACACTTAGGCTAGGGAATGCAGGAGTGAAGGGTCTTGGGATTGTCTCTGTCTTCCCATGACCAAGACGGGATAGTATTTGTCAGTGCCCGAGACCATGAACAGGGGCAAGTTGATGTTATCCGAGACCAAGAACAGGGATATGTATCTGTCTGAGGTCGCTGTATACTTTAGTGTCGTTAGACTTAGGCTAGGGGAAGTAGGAATGAAGGGACTGGGAATGTGATATTGGGAAGTTATAAGATTATGTACAAACAATTTTGGATTCTTAGGTGAGTCCATGTAAGTGTTCTAGGCTAGTGTGGTGCATACTATACAATTATTGGTTAAAGGGAAAGGTTTAGTTGGAAGAAAGAGAGTAGCTTCTGTTGGGAGGACAAGGCCCAAATGGCTAACTATGTTATGTATCATGTCCTGAACAAGAGATAGATCTATGTTTTAGATGGTTTTAGGTCTTGTAGGTGTATTTTTATGCAACTATCATAGTGGTTAGGAGCTGGATGGTCATATGGACCTGCGAGGGATGCCTATAAAATGGCTGCATGATTGGGAGCAAGGGGTCCAGTGACCACCCTGTGTGAGATGCCGTTAAATTCTAATTTATAATGTTGATAACTGTGATTGGTTGCCAAAGGAAACTCCCAGGGTACTGATCTACGGCCAGCGCTGGCTTGTTAGGTTTTAGGGTAAGGGTCAGAGGTTAGGGTTTACGGACAAGGTTAGAGATGACATACATGGCTACCGAAGTACCAAGCCTACTTCTCGAGGAGTCACTCGCATCCATACGTAAGAGCCCCTTGTCCGGTGCACGAGCTTTGCCGACCCACCAGGAGGCCCAGCCACTGGGAAGTGGACTGGAACTCCAATGGAACCTTTAAAGGCTAATCCGAGCAAGCAGGGAAGCCCATGGGTTGTTTGTTCAATGTTGCACAGACCTACATAGTGAAATGTAATTTTTTTGGGACTCATCTGATTCTATGAAATTTTGAAAAAGTGAAGAGAGACAAAAAGGAAATAAGGGTGCCAATCTGTTGGAAATTAGGATTACTATATAGATTTTATAAGGCAAAAGCGATAAAATTAGTTAATAATTCCTCTCAATAGCTTCTGGGGCAAGTTTGGGGAAAATATTATTTTGAGGTTTTGGAAAGGAAAATGTTTAAAGTTTAAATTTAAGGATTTGATGATACTAAAGTGATACAATATGCTAATGATTACTTTAAATAGCTTCTGGGGCAAATTTGGGGAAAATATTATTTTGAGGTTTTGGAAAGGATCATGCTTAAAGCTTAAATTTAAGGTTTTTAGAGAGTGCTATGACCTTGAAATTGGATTTAAGGGTCTTAGAAGGGTCTACTTTAGGGTTAGGATTCTATCATTATTTAATCCAATGTAACACCATTCACAAGTAATTTCAAGGAGAGCAAAAGAATAAACCAATATGAAAAGCACTCACCTGTAAGCTTCTTTGGGGTGTTATGTGTAATTCCACCATACCGAGATCCTTGAGGATTTCATGAGATTCCAAAGTTGGATTTATGATAATCCAGTGAAGTATAAGTATAAATTTGGTAATCCAGTGATTTTCCAGTGTAATCCAATGAGGATGCAGCCTGATAAAAGTGTGGATAAATTCCAACAAATCAGAAGATTATGAAATTTCTGGTGAATAGATAAGCTATTCACAGCGGGTCTGAAGTTTGAAACATTATGAAATTGACAGCTTGCTTTTTTGTACCCCGCGACACGTGTTTCGACCTACCATGGTCTCGTCAGGCGAGGGGTAGTCAAACTGTCGTTATGGTTTGCATACACCAAAGCAAACCGGGGCTCTAAAAGCCTATAATTTGATAAAGTTAAAAAGGAATTGATCCCCATACATGTTACCTGCTGCAGTGTCTTGATGGAACTGAATCTGTCCCTGCGCGAAGGCAAAACCTTTGAGAAAAAGCGCCCGCGGGGAGCGTTTTTGGCCAAAATTGAAACATCAAATTTGAAAATTTTGACATAAAATTGAAAAGCGATTAGGGAGGCAATCAAATTGGTGCTATTCTTTGCTCTCATGGTTATTAGGGTTAGGTTTTAGGGTTAGGGAAGGTGATATTTAGTGTCACGGCAGAAAAAAAGTCAAAAAAAGTCAAAAAAAGTGGAACGAGGGATGTTCCGGGTCGCTACATTGTCCGTTGTGAATAGGGTCATGGGCTTGTCTCTGTCAGCCCGTGACCAAGACGGGATAGTATTTGTCGGTGCCCGAGACCATGAACAGGGGCAAGTCGATGTTATCCGAGACCAAGAACAGGGATTTGTATCTGTCTGAGGTCACTGTACACTTTAGTGTTGTTACACTTAGGCTAGGGAATGCAGGAGTGAAGGGTCTTGGGATTGTCTCTGTCTTCCCATGACCAAGACGGGATAGTATTTGTCAGTGCCCGAGACCATGAACAGGGGCAAGTTGATGTTATCCGAGACCAAGAACAGGGATATGTATCTGTCTGAGGTCGCTGTATACTTTAGTGTCGTTAGACTTAGGCTAGGGGAAGTAGGAATGAAGGGACTGGGAATGTGATATTGGGAAGTTATAAGATTATGTACAAACAATTTTGGATTCTTAGGTGAGTCCATGTAAGTGTTCTAGGCTAGTGTGGTGCATACTATACAATTATTGGTTAAAGGGAAAGGTTTAGTTGGAAGAAAGAGAGTAGCTTCTGTTGGGAGGACAAGGCCCAAATGGCTAACTATGTTATGTATCATGTCCTGAACAAGAGATAGATCTATGTTTTAGATGGTTTTAGGTCTTGTAGGTGTATTTTTATGCAACTATCATAGTGGTTAGGAGCTGGATGGTCATATGGACCTGCGAGGGATGCCTATAAAATGGCTGCATGATTGGGAGCAAGGGGTCCAGTGACCACCCTGTGTGAGATGCCGTTAAATTCTAATTTATAATGTTGATAACTGTGATTGGTTGCCAAAGGAAACTCCCAGGGTACTGATCTACGGCCAGCGCTGGCTTGTTAGGTTTTAGGGTAAGGGTCAGAGGTTAGGGTTTACGGACAAGGTTAGAGATGACATACATGGCTACCGAAGTACCAAGCCTACTTCTCGAGGAGTCACTCGCATCCATACGTAAGAGCCCCTTGTCCGGTGCACGAGCTTTGCCGACCCACCAGGAGGCCCAGCCACTGGGAAGTGGACTGGAACTCCAATGGAACCTTTAAAGGCTAATCCGAGCAAGCAGGGAAGCCCATGGGTTGTTTGTTCAATGTTGCACAGACCTACATAGTGAAATGTAATTTTTTTGGGACTCATCTGATTCTATGAAATTTTGAAAAAGTGAAGAGAGACAAAAAGGAAATAAGGGTGCCAATCTGTTGGAAATTAGGATTACTATATAGATTTTATAAGGCAAAAGCGATAAAATTAGTTAATAATTCCTCTCAATAGCTTCTGGGGCAAGTTTGGGGAAAATATTATTTTGAGGTTTTGGAAAGGAAAATGTTTAAAGTTTAAATTTAAGGATTTGATGATACTAAAGTGATACAATATGCTAATGATTACTTTAAATAGCTTCTGGGGCAAATTTGGGGAAAATATTATTTTGAGGTTTTGGAAAGGATCATGCTTAAAGCTTAAATTTAAGGTTTTTAGAGAGTGCTATGACCTTGAAATTGGATTTAAGGGTCTTAGAAGGGTCTACTTTAGGGTTAGGATTCTATCATTATTTAATCCAATGTAACACCATTCACAAGTAATTTCAAGGAGAGCAAAAGAATAAACCAATATGAAAAGCACTCACCTGTAAGCTTCTTTGGGGTGTTATGTGTAATTCCACCATACCGAGATCCTTGAGGATTTCATGAGATTCCAAAGTTGGATTTATGATAATCCAGTGAAGTATAAGTATAAATTTGGTAATCCAGTGATTTTCCAGTGTAATCCAATGAGGATGCAGCCTGATAAAAGTGTGGATAAATTCCAACAAATCAGAAGATTATGAAATTTCTGGTGAATAGATAAGCTATTCACAGCGGGTCTGAAGTTTGAAACATTATGAAATTGACAGCTTGCTTTTTTGTACCCCGCGACACGTGTTTCGACCTACCATGGTCTCGTCAGGCGAGGGGTAGTCAAACTGTCGTTATGGTTTGCATACACCAAAGCAAACCGGGGCTCTAAAAGCCTATAATTTGATAAAGTTAAAAAGGAATTGATCCCCATACATGTTACCTGCTGCAGTGTCTTGATGGAACTGAATCTGTCCCTGCGCGAAGGCAAAACCTTTGAGAAAAAGCGCCCGCGGGGAGCGTTTTTGGCCAAAATTGAAACATCAAATTTGAAAATTTTGACATAAAATTGAAAAGCGATTAGGGAGGCAATCAAATTGGTGCTATTCTTTGCTCTCATGGTTATTAGGGTTAGGTTTTAGGGTTAGGGAAGGTGATATTTAGTGTCACGGCAGAAAAAAAGTCAAAAAAAGTCAAAAAAAGTGGAACGAGGGATGTTCCGGGTCGCTACATTGTCCGTTGTGAATAGGGTCATGGGCTTGTCTCTGTCAGCCCGTGACCAAGACGGGATAGTATTTGTCGGTGCCCGAGACCATGAACAGGGGCAAGTCGATGTTATCCGAGACCAAGAACAGGGATTTGTATCTGTCTGAGGTCACTGTACACTTTAGTGTTGTTACACTTAGGCTAGGGAATGCAGGAGTGAAGGGTCTTGGGATTGTCTCTGTCTTCCCATGACCAAGACGGGATAGTATTTGTCAGTGCCCGAGACCATGAACAGGGGCAAGTTGATGTTATCCGAGACCAAGAACAGGGATATGTATCTGTCTGAGGTCGCTGTATACTTTAGTGTCGTTAGACTTAGGCTAGGGGAAGTAGGAATGAAGGGACTGGGAATGTGATATTGGGAAGTTATAAGATTATGTACAAACAATTTTGGATTCTTAGGTGAGTCCATGTAAGTGTTCTAGGCTAGTGTGGTGCATACTATACAATTATTGGTTAAAGGGAAAGGTTTAGTTGGAAGAAAGAGAGTAGCTTCTGTTGGGAGGACAAGGCCCAAATGGCTAACTATGTTATGTATCATGTCCTGAACAAGAGATAGATCTATGTTTTAGATGGTTTTAGGTCTTGTAGGTGTATTTTTATGCAACTATCATAGTGGTTAGGAGCTGGATGGTCATATGGACCTGCGAGGGATGCCTATAAAATGGCTGCATGATTGGGAGCAAGGGGTCCAGTGACCACCCTGTGTGAGATGCCGTTAAATTCTAATTTATAATGTTGATAACTGTGATTGGTTGCCAAAGGAAACTCCCAGGGTACTGATCTACGGCCAGCGCTGGCTTGTTAGGTTTTAGGGTAAGGGTCAGAGGTTAGGGTTTACGGACAAGGTTAGAGATGACATACATGGCTACCGAAGTACCAAGCCTACTTCTCGAGGAGTCACTCGCATCCATACGTAAGAGCCCCTTGTCCGGTGCACGAGCTTTGCCGACCCACCAGGAGGCCCAGCCACTGGGAAGTGGACTGGAACTCCAATGGAACCTTTAAAGGCTAATCCGAGCAAGCAGGGAAGCCCATGGGTTGTTTGTTCAATGTTGCACAGACCTACATAGTGAAATGTAATTTTTTTGGGACTCATCTGATTCTATGAAATTTTGAAAAAGTGAAGAGAGACAAAAAGGAAATAAGGGTGCCAATCTGTTGGAAATTAGGATTACTATATAGATTTTATAAGGCAAAAGCGATAAAATTAGTTAATAATTCCTCTCAATAGCTTCTGGGGCAAGTTTGGGGAAAATATTATTTTGAGGTTTTGGAAAGGAAAATGTTTAAAGTTTAAATTTAAGGATTTGATGATACTAAAGTGATACAATATGCTAATGATTACTTTAAATAGCTTCTGGGGCAAATTTGGGGAAAATATTATTTTGAGGTTTTGGAAAGGATCATGCTTAAAGCTTAAATTTAAGGTTTTTAGAGAGTGCTATGACCTTGAAATTGGATTTAAGGGTCTTAGAAGGGTCTACTTTAGGGTTAGGATTCTATCATTATTTAATCCAATGTAACACCATTCACAAGTAATTTCAAGGAGAGCAAAAGAATAAACCAATATGAAAAGCACTCACCTGTAAGCTTCTTTGGGGTGTTATGTGTAATTCCACCATACCGAGATCCTTGAGGATTTCATGAGATTCCAAAGTTGGATTTATGATAATCCAGTGAAGTATAAGTATAAATTTGGTAATCCAGTGATTTTCCAGTGTAATCCAATGAGGATGCAGCCTGATAAAAGTGTGGATAAATTCCAACAAATCAGAAGATTATGAAATTTCTGGTGAATAGATAAGCTATTCACAGCGGGTCTGAAGTTTGAAACATTATGAAATTGACAGCTTGCTTTTTTGTACCCCGCGACACGTGTTTCGACCTACCATGGTCTCGTCAGGCGAGGGGTAGTCAAACTGTCGTTATGGTTTGCATACACCAAAGCAAACCGGGGCTCTAAAAGCCTATAATTTGATAAAGTTAAAAAGGAATTGATCCCCATACATGTTACCTGCTGCAGTGTCTTGATGGAACTGAATCTGTCCCTGCGCGAAGGCAAAACCTTTGAGAAAAAGCGCCCGCGGGGAGCGTTTTTGGCCAAAATTGAAACATCAAATTTGAAAATTTTGACATAAAATTGAAAAGCGATTAGGGAGGCAATCAAATTGGTGCTATTCTTTGCTCTCATGGTTATTAGGGTTAGGTTTTAGGGTTAGGGAAGGTGATATTTAGTGTCACGGCAGAAAAAAAGTCAAAAAAAGTCAAAAAAAGTGGAACGAGGGATGTTCCGGGTCGCTACATTGTCCGTTGTGAATAGGGTCATGGGCTTGTCTCTGTCAGCCCGTGACCAAGACGGGATAGTATTTGTCGGTGCCCGAGACCATGAACAGGGGCAAGTCGATGTTATCCGAGACCAAGAACAGGGATTTGTATCTGTCTGAGGTCACTGTACACTTTAGTGTTGTTACACTTAGGCTAGGGAATGCAGGAGTGAAGGGTCTTGGGATTGTCTCTGTCTTCCCATGACCAAGACGGGATAGTATTTGTCAGTGCCCGAGACCATGAACAGGGGCAAGTTGATGTTATCCGAGACCAAGAACAGGGATATGTATCTGTCTGAGGTCGCTGTATACTTTAGTGTCGTTAGACTTAGGCTAGGGGAAGTAGGAATGAAGGGACTGGGAATGTGATATTGGGAAGTTATAAGATTATGTACAAACAATTTTGGATTCTTAGGTGAGTCCATGTAAGTGTTCTAGGCTAGTGTGGTGCATACTATACAATTATTGGTTAAAGGGAAAGGTTTAGTTGGAAGAAAGAGAGTAGCTTCTGTTGGGAGGACAAGGCCCAAATGGCTAACTATGTTATGTATCATGTCCTGAACAAGAGATAGATCTATGTTTTAGATGGTTTTAGGTCTTGTAGGTGTATTTTTATGCAACTATCATAGTGGTTAGGAGCTGGATGGTCATATGGACCTGCGAGGGATGCCTATAAAATGGCTGCATGATTGGGAGCAAGGGGTCCAGTGACCACCCTGTGTGAGATGCCGTTAAATTCTAATTTATAATGTTGATAACTGTGATTGGTTGCCAAAGGAAACTCCCAGGGTACTGATCTACGGCCAGCGCTGGCTTGTTAGGTTTTAGGGTAAGGGTCAGAGGTTAGGGTTTACGGACAAGGTTAGAGATGACATACATGGCTACCGAAGTACCAAGCCTACTTCTCGAGGAGTCACTCGCATCCATACGTAAGAGCCCCTTGTCCGGTGCACGAGCTTTGCCGACCCACCAGGAGGCCCAGCCACTGGGAAGTGGACTGGAACTCCAATGGAACCTTTAAAGGCTAATCCGAGCAAGCAGGGAAGCCCATGGGTTGTTTGTTCAATGTTGCACAGACCTACATAGTGAAATGTAATTTTTTTGGGACTCATCTGATTCTATGAAATTTTGAAAAAGTGAAGAGAGACAAAAAGGAAATAAGGGTGCCAATCTGTTGGAAATTAGGATTACTATATAGATTTTATAAGGCAAAAGCGATAAAATTAGTTAATAATTCCTCTCAATAGCTTCTGGGGCAAGTTTGGGGAAAATATTATTTTGAGGTTTTGGAAAGGAAAATGTTTAAAGTTTAAATTTAAGGATTTGATGATACTAAAGTGATACAATATGCTAATGATTACTTTAAATAGCTTCTGGGGCAAATTTGGGGAAAATATTATTTTGAGGTTTTGGAAAGGATCATGCTTAAAGCTTAAATTTAAGGTTTTTAGAGAGTGCTATGACCTTGAAATTGGATTTAAGGGTCTTAGAAGGGTCTACTTTAGGGTTAGGATTCTATCATTATTTAATCCAATGTAACACCATTCACAAGTAATTTCAAGGAGAGCAAAAGAATAAACCAATATGAAAAGCACTCACCTGTAAGCTTCTTTGGGGTGTTATGTGTAATTCCACCATACCGAGATCCTTGAGGATTTCATGAGATTCCAAAGTTGGATTTATGATAATCCAGTGAAGTATAAGTATAAATTTGGTAATCCAGTGATTTTCCAGTGTAATCCAATGAGGATGCAGCCTGATAAAAGTGTGGATAAATTCCAACAAATCAGAAGATTATGAAATTTCTGGTGAATAGATAAGCTATTCACAGCGGGTCTGAAGTTTGAAACATTATGAAATTGACAGCTTGCTTTTTTGTACCCCGCGACACGTGTTTCGACCTACCATGGTCTCGTCAGGCGAGGGGTAGTCAAACTGTCGTTATGGTTTGCATACACCAAAGCAAACCGGGGCTCTAAAAGCCTATAATTTGATAAAGTTAAAAAGGAATTGATCCCCATACATGTTACCTGCTGCAGTGTCTTGATGGAACTGAATCTGTCCCTGCGCGAAGGCAAAACCTTTGAGAAAAAGCGCCCGCGGGGAGCGTTTTTGGCCAAAATTGAAACATCAAATTTGAAAATTTTGACATAAAATTGAAAAGCGATTAGGGAGGCAATCAAATTGGTGCTATTCTTTGCTCTCATGGTTATTAGGGTTAGGTTTTAGGGTTAGGGAAGGTGATATTTAGTGTCACGGCAGAAAAAAAGTCAAAAAAAGTCAAAAAAAGTGGAACGAGGGATGTTCCGGGTCGCTACATTGTCCGTTGTGAATAGGGTCATGGGCTTGTCTCTGTCAGCCCGTGACCAAGACGGGATAGTATTTGTCGGTGCCCGAGACCATGAACAGGGGCAAGTCGATGTTATCCGAGACCAAGAACAGGGATTTGTATCTGTCTGAGGTCACTGTACACTTTAGTGTTGTTACACTTAGGCTAGGGAATGCAGGAGTGAAGGGTCTTGGGATTGTCTCTGTCTTCCCATGACCAAGACGGGATAGTATTTGTCAGTGCCCGAGACCATGAACAGGGGCAAGTTGATGTTATCCGAGACCAAGAACAGGGATATGTATCTGTCTGAGGTCGCTGTATACTTTAGTGTCGTTAGACTTAGGCTAGGGGAAGTAGGAATGAAGGGACTGGGAATGTGATATTGGGAAGTTATAAGATTATGTACAAACAATTTTGGATTCTTAGGTGAGTCCATGTAAGTGTTCTAGGCTAGTGTGGTGCATACTATACAATTATTGGTTAAAGGGAAAGGTTTAGTTGGAAGAAAGAGAGTAGCTTCTGTTGGGAGGACAAGGCCCAAATGGCTAACTATGTTATGTATCATGTCCTGAACAAGAGATAGATCTATGTTTTAGATGGTTTTAGGTCTTGTAGGTGTATTTTTATGCAACTATCATAGTGGTTAGGAGCTGGATGGTCATATGGACCTGCGAGGGATGCCTATAAAATGGCTGCATGATTGGGAGCAAGGGGTCCAGTGACCACCCTGTGTGAGATGCCGTTAAATTCTAATTTATAATGTTGATAACTGTGATTGGTTGCCAAAGGAAACTCCCAGGGTACTGATCTACGGCCAGCGCTGGCTTGTTAGGTTTTAGGGTAAGGGTCAGAGGTTAGGGTTTACGGACAAGGTTAGAGATGACATACATGGCTACCGAAGTACCAAGCCTACTTCTCGAGGAGTCACTCGCATCCATACGTAAGAGCCCCTTGTCCGGTGCACGAGCTTTGCCGACCCACCAGGAGGCCCAGCCACTGGGAAGTGGACTGGAACTCCAATGGAACCTTTAAAGGCTAATCCGAGCAAGCAGGGAAGCCCATGGGTTGTTTGTTCAATGTTGCACAGACCTACATAGTGAAATGTAATTTTTTTGGGACTCATCTGATTCTATGAAATTTTGAAAAAGTGAAGAGAGACAAAAAGGAAATAAGGGTGCCAATCTGTTGGAAATTAGGATTACTATATAGATTTTATAAGGCAAAAGCGATAAAATTAGTTAATAATTCCTCTCAATAGCTTCTGGGGCAAGTTTGGGGAAAATATTATTTTGAGGTTTTGGAAAGGAAAATGTTTAAAGTTTAAATTTAAGGATTTGATGATACTAAAGTGATACAATATGCTAATGATTACTTTAAATAGCTTCTGGGGCAAATTTGGGGAAAATATTATTTTGAGGTTTTGGAAAGGATCATGCTTAAAGCTTAAATTTAAGGTTTTTAGAGAGTGCTATGACCTTGAAATTGGATTTAAGGGTCTTAGAAGGGTCTACTTTAGGGTTAGGATTCTATCATTATTTAATCCAATGTAACACCATTCACAAGTAATTTCAAGGAGAGCAAAAGAATAAACCAATATGAAAAGCACTCACCTGTAAGCTTCTTTGGGGTGTTATGTGTAATTCCACCATACCGAGATCCTTGAGGATTTCATGAGATTCCAAAGTTGGATTTATGATAATCCAGTGAAGTATAAGTATAAATTTGGTAATCCAGTGATTTTCCAGTGTAATCCAATGAGGATGCAGCCTGATAAAAGTGTGGATAAATTCCAACAAATCAGAAGATTATGAAATTTCTGGTGAATAGATAAGCTATTCACAGCGGGTCTGAAGTTTGAAACATTATGAAATTGACAGCTTGCTTTTTTGTACCCCGCGACACGTGTTTCGACCTACCATGGTCTCGTCAGGCGAGGGGTAGTCAAACTGTCGTTATGGTTTGCATACACCAAAGCAAACCGGGGCTCTAAAAGCCTATAATTTGATAAAGTTAAAAAGGAATTGATCCCCATACATGTTACCTGCTGCAGTGTCTTGATGGAACTGAATCTGTCCCTGCGCGAAGGCAAAACCTTTGAGAAAAAGCGCCCGCGGGGAGCGTTTTTGGCCAAAATTGAAACATCAAATTTGAAAATTTTGACATAAAATTGAAAAGCGATTAGGGAGGCAATCAAATTGGTGCTATTCTTTGCTCTCATGGTTATTAGGGTTAGGTTTTAGGGTTAGGGAAGGTGATATTTAGTGTCACGGCAGAAAAAAAGTCAAAAAAAGTCAAAAAAAGTGGAACGAGGGATGTTCCGGGTCGCTACATTGTCCGTTGTGAATAGGGTCATGGGCTTGTCTCTGTCAGCCCGTGACCAAGACGGGATAGTATTTGTCGGTGCCCGAGACCATGAACAGGGGCAAGTCGATGTTATCCGAGACCAAGAACAGGGATTTGTATCTGTCTGAGGTCACTGTACACTTTAGTGTTGTTACACTTAGGCTAGGGAATGCAGGAGTGAAGGGTCTTGGGATTGTCTCTGTCTTCCCATGACCAAGACGGGATAGTATTTGTCAGTGCCCGAGACCATGAACAGGGGCAAGTTGATGTTATCCGAGACCAAGAACAGGGATATGTATCTGTCTGAGGTCGCTGTATACTTTAGTGTCGTTAGACTTAGGCTAGGGGAAGTAGGAATGAAGGGACTGGGAATGTGATATTGGGAAGTTATAAGATTATGTACAAACAATTTTGGATTCTTAGGTGAGTCCATGTAAGTGTTCTAGGCTAGTGTGGTGCATACTATACAATTATTGGTTAAAGGGAAAGGTTTAGTTGGAAGAAAGAGAGTAGCTTCTGTTGGGAGGACAAGGCCCAAATGGCTAACTATGTTATGTATCATGTCCTGAACAAGAGATAGATCTATGTTTTAGATGGTTTTAGGTCTTGTAGGTGTATTTTTATGCAACTATCATAGTGGTTAGGAGCTGGATGGTCATATGGACCTGCGAGGGATGCCTATAAAATGGCTGCATGATTGGGAGCAAGGGGTCCAGTGACCACCCTGTGTGAGATGCCGTTAAATTCTAATTTATAATGTTGATAACTGTGATTGGTTGCCAAAGGAAACTCCCAGGGTACTGATCTACGGCCAGCGCTGGCTTGTTAGGTTTTAGGGTAAGGGTCAGAGGTTAGGGTTTACGGACAAGGTTAGAGATGACATACATGGCTACCGAAGTACCAAGCCTACTTCTCGAGGAGTCACTCGCATCCATACGTAAGAGCCCCTTGTCCGGTGCACGAGCTTTGCCGACCCACCAGGAGGCCCAGCCACTGGGAAGTGGACTGGAACTCCAATGGAACCTTTAAAGGCTAATCCGAGCAAGCAGGGAAGCCCATGGGTTGTTTGTTCAATGTTGCACAGACCTACATAGTGAAATGTAATTTTTTTGGGACTCATCTGATTCTATGAAATTTTGAAAAAGTGAAGAGAGACAAAAAGGAAATAAGGGTGCCAATCTGTTGGAAATTAGGATTACTATATAGATTTTATAAGGCAAAAGCGATAAAATTAGTTAATAATTCCTCTCAATAGCTTCTGGGGCAAGTTTGGGGAAAATATTATTTTGAGGTTTTGGAAAGGAAAATGTTTAAAGTTTAAATTTAAGGATTTGATGATACTAAAGTGATACAATATGCTAATGATTACTTTAAATAGCTTCTGGGGCAAATTTGGGGAAAATATTATTTTGAGGTTTTGGAAAGGATCATGCTTAAAGCTTAAATTTAAGGTTTTTAGAGAGTGCTATGACCTTGAAATTGGATTTAAGGGTCTTAGAAGGGTCTACTTTAGGGTTAGGATTCTATCATTATTTAATCCAATGTAACACCATTCACAAGTAATTTCAAGGAGAGCAAAAGAATAAACCAATATGAAAAGCACTCACCTGTAAGCTTCTTTGGGGTGTTATGTGTAATTCCACCATACCGAGATCCTTGAGGATTTCATGAGATTCCAAAGTTGGATTTATGATAATCCAGTGAAGTATAAGTATAAATTTGGTAATCCAGTGATTTTCCAGTGTAATCCAATGAGGATGCAGCCTGATAAAAGTGTGGATAAATTCCAACAAATCAGAAGATTATGAAATTTCTGGTGAATAGATAAGCTATTCACAGCGGGTCTGAAGTTTGAAACATTATGAAATTGACAGCTTGCTTTTTTGTACCCCGCGACACGTGTTTCGACCTACCATGGTCTCGTCAGGCGAGGGGTAGTCAAACTGTCGTTATGGTTTGCATACACCAAAGCAAACCGGGGCTCTAAAAGCCTATAATTTGATAAAGTTAAAAAGGAATTGATCCCCATACATGTTACCTGCTGCAGTGTCTTGATGGAACTGAATCTGTCCCTGCGCGAAGGCAAAACCTTTGAGAAAAAGCGCCCGCGGGGAGCGTTTTTGGCCAAAATTGAAACATCAAATTTGAAAATTTTGACATAAAATTGAAAAGCGATTAGGGAGGCAATCAAATTGGTGCTATTCTTTGCTCTCATGGTTATTAGGGTTAGGTTTTAGGGTTAGGGAAGGTGATATTTAGTGTCACGGCAGAAAAAAAGTCAAAAAAAGTCAAAAAAAGTGGAACGAGGGATGTTCCGGGTCGCTACATTGTCCGTTGTGAATAGGGTCATGGGCTTGTCTCTGTCAGCCCGTGACCAAGACGGGATAGTATTTGTCGGTGCCCGAGACCATGAACAGGGGCAAGTCGATGTTATCCGAGACCAAGAACAGGGATTTGTATCTGTCTGAGGTCACTGTACACTTTAGTGTTGTTACACTTAGGCTAGGGAATGCAGGAGTGAAGGGTCTTGGGATTGTCTCTGTCTTCCCATGACCAAGACGGGATAGTATTTGTCAGTGCCCGAGACCATGAACAGGGGCAAGTTGATGTTATCCGAGACCAAGAACAGGGATATGTATCTGTCTGAGGTCGCTGTATACTTTAGTGTCGTTAGACTTAGGCTAGGGGAAGTAGGAATGAAGGGACTGGGAATGTGATATTGGGAAGTTATAAGATTATGTACAAACAATTTTGGATTCTTAGGTGAGTCCATGTAAGTGTTCTAGGCTAGTGTGGTGCATACTATACAATTATTGGTTAAAGGGAAAGGTTTAGTTGGAAGAAAGAGAGTAGCTTCTGTTGGGAGGACAAGGCCCAAATGGCTAACTATGTTATGTATCATGTCCTGAACAAGAGATAGATCTATGTTTTAGATGGTTTTAGGTCTTGTAGGTGTATTTTTATGCAACTATCATAGTGGTTAGGAGCTGGATGGTCATATGGACCTGCGAGGGATGCCTATAAAATGGCTGCATGATTGGGAGCAAGGGGTCCAGTGACCACCCTGTGTGAGATGCCGTTAAATTCTAATTTATAATGTTGATAACTGTGATTGGTTGCCAAAGGAAACTCCCAGGGTACTGATCTACGGCCAGCGCTGGCTTGTTAGGTTTTAGGGTAAGGGTCAGAGGTTAGGGTTTACGGACAAGGTTAGAGATGACATACATGGCTACCGAAGTACCAAGCCTACTTCTCGAGGAGTCACTCGCATCCATACGTAAGAGCCCCTTGTCCGGTGCACGAGCTTTGCCGACCCACCAGGAGGCCCAGCCACTGGGAAGTGGACTGGAACTCCAATGGAACCTTTAAAGGCTAATCCGAGCAAGCAGGGAAGCCCATGGGTTGTTTGTTCAATGTTGCACAGACCTACATAGTGAAATGTAATTTTTTTGGGACTCATCTGATTCTATGAAATTTTGAAAAAGTGAAGAGAGACAAAAAGGAAATAAGGGTGCCAATCTGTTGGAAATTAGGATTACTATATAGATTTTATAAGGCAAAAGCGATAAAATTAGTTAATAATTCCTCTCAATAGCTTCTGGGGCAAGTTTGGGGAAAATATTATTTTGAGGTTTTGGAAAGGAAAATGTTTAAAGTTTAAATTTAAGGATTTGATGATACTAAAGTGATACAATATGCTAATGATTACTTTAAATAGCTTCTGGGGCAAATTTGGGGAAAATATTATTTTGAGGTTTTGGAAAGGATCATGCTTAAAGCTTAAATTTAAGGTTTTTAGAGAGTGCTATGACCTTGAAATTGGATTTAAGGGTCTTAGAAGGGTCTACTTTAGGGTTAGGATTCTATCATTATTTAATCCAATGTAACACCATTCACAAGTAATTTCAAGGAGAGCAAAAGAATAAACCAATATGAAAAGCACTCACCTGTAAGCTTCTTTGGGGTGTTATGTGTAATTCCACCATACCGAGATCCTTGAGGATTTCATGAGATTCCAAAGTTGGATTTATGATAATCCAGTGAAGTATAAGTATAAATTTGGTAATCCAGTGATTTTCCAGTGTAATCCAATGAGGATGCAGCCTGATAAAAGTGTGGATAAATTCCAACAAATCAGAAGATTATGAAATTTCTGGTGAATAGATAAGCTATTCACAGCGGGTCTGAAGTTTGAAACATTATGAAATTGACAGCTTGCTTTTTTGTACCCCGCGACACGTGTTTCGACCTACCATGGTCTCGTCAGGCGAGGGGTAGTCAAACTGTCGTTATGGTTTGCATACACCAAAGCAAACCGGGGCTCTAAAAGCCTATAATTTGATAAAGTTAAAAAGGAATTGATCCCCATACATGTTACCTGCTGCAGTGTCTTGATGGAACTGAATCTGTCCCTGCGCGAAGGCAAAACCTTTGAGAAAAAGCGCCCGCGGGGAGCGTTTTTGGCCAAAATTGAAACATCAAATTTGAAAATTTTGACATAAAATTGAAAAGCGATTAGGGAGGCAATCAAATTGGTGCTATTCTTTGCTCTCATGGTTATTAGGGTTAGGTTTTAGGGTTAGGGAAGGTGATATTTAGTGTCACGGCAGAAAAAAAGTCAAAAAAAGTCAAAAAAAGTGGAACGAGGGATGTTCCGGGTCGCTACATTGTCCGTTGTGAATAGGGTCATGGGCTTGTCTCTGTCAGCCCGTGACCAAGACGGGATAGTATTTGTCGGTGCCCGAGACCATGAACAGGGGCAAGTCGATGTTATCCGAGACCAAGAACAGGGATTTGTATCTGTCTGAGGTCACTGTACACTTTAGTGTTGTTACACTTAGGCTAGGGAATGCAGGAGTGAAGGGTCTTGGGATTGTCTCTGTCTTCCCATGACCAAGACGGGATAGTATTTGTCAGTGCCCGAGACCATGAACAGGGGCAAGTTGATGTTATCCGAGACCAAGAACAGGGATATGTATCTGTCTGAGGTCGCTGTATACTTTAGTGTCGTTAGACTTAGGCTAGGGGAAGTAGGAATGAAGGGACTGGGAATGTGATATTGGGAAGTTATAAGATTATGTACAAACAATTTTGGATTCTTAGGTGAGTCCATGTAAGTGTTCTAGGCTAGTGTGGTGCATACTATACAATTATTGGTTAAAGGGAAAGGTTTAGTTGGAAGAAAGAGAGTAGCTTCTGTTGGGAGGACAAGGCCCAAATGGCTAACTATGTTATGTATCATGTCCTGAACAAGAGATAGATCTATGTTTTAGATGGTTTTAGGTCTTGTAGGTGTATTTTTATGCAACTATCATAGTGGTTAGGAGCTGGATGGTCATATGGACCTGCGAGGGATGCCTATAAAATGGCTGCATGATTGGGAGCAAGGGGTCCAGTGACCACCCTGTGTGAGATGCCGTTAAATTCTAATTTATAATGTTGATAACTGTGATTGGTTGCCAAAGGAAACTCCCAGGGTACTGATCTACGGCCAGCGCTGGCTTGTTAGGTTTTAGGGTAAGGGTCAGAGGTTAGGGTTTACGGACAAGGTTAGAGATGACATACATGGCTACCGAAGTACCAAGCCTACTTCTCGAGGAGTCACTCGCATCCATACGTAAGAGCCCCTTGTCCGGTGCACGAGCTTTGCCGACCCACCAGGAGGCCCAGCCACTGGGAAGTGGACTGGAACTCCAATGGAACCTTTAAAGGCTAATCCGAGCAAGCAGGGAAGCCCATGGGTTGTTTGTTCAATGTTGCACAGACCTACATAGTGAAATGTAATTTTTTTGGGACTCATCTGATTCTATGAAATTTTGAAAAAGTGAAGAGAGACAAAAAGGAAATAAGGGTGCCAATCTGTTGGAAATTAGGATTACTATATAGATTTTATAAGGCAAAAGCGATAAAATTAGTTAATAATTCCTCTCAATAGCTTCTGGGGCAAGTTTGGGGAAAATATTATTTTGAGGTTTTGGAAAGGAAAATGTTTAAAGTTTAAATTTAAGGATTTGATGATACTAAAGTGATACAATATGCTAATGATTACTTTAAATAGCTTCTGGGGCAAATTTGGGGAAAATATTATTTTGAGGTTTTGGAAAGGATCATGCTTAAAGCTTAAATTTAAGGTTTTTAGAGAGTGCTATGACCTTGAAATTGGATTTAAGGGTCTTAGAAGGGTCTACTTTAGGGTTAGGATTCTATCATTATTTAATCCAATGTAACACCATTCACAAGTAATTTCAAGGAGAGCAAAAGAATAAACCAATATGAAAAGCACTCACCTGTAAGCTTCTTTGGGGTGTTATGTGTAATTCCACCATACCGAGATCCTTGAGGATTTCATGAGATTCCAAAGTTGGATTTATGATAATCCAGTGAAGTATAAGTATAAATTTGGTAATCCAGTGATTTTCCAGTGTAATCCAATGAGGATGCAGCCTGATAAAAGTGTGGATAAATTCCAACAAATCAGAAGATTATGAAATTTCTGGTGAATAGATAAGCTATTCACAGCGGGTCTGAAGTTTGAAACATTATGAAATTGACAGCTTGCTTTTTTGTACCCCGCGACACGTGTTTCGACCTACCATGGTCTCGTCAGGCGAGGGGTAGTCAAACTGTCGTTATGGTTTGCATACACCAAAGCAAACCGGGGCTCTAAAAGCCTATAATTTGATAAAGTTAAAAAGGAATTGATCCCCATACATGTTACCTGCTGCAGTGTCTTGATGGAACTGAATCTGTCCCTGCGCGAAGGCAAAACCTTTGAGAAAAAGCGCCCGCGGGGAGCGTTTTTGGCCAAAATTGAAACATCAAATTTGAAAATTTTGACATAAAATTGAAAAGCGATTAGGGAGGCAATCAAATTGGTGCTATTCTTTGCTCTCATGGTTATTAGGGTTAGGTTTTAGGGTTAGGGAAGGTGATATTTAGTGTCACGGCAGAAAAAAAGTCAAAAAAAGTCAAAAAAAGTGGAACGAGGGATGTTCCGGGTCGCTACATTGTCCGTTGTGAATAGGGTCATGGGCTTGTCTCTGTCAGCCCGTGACCAAGACGGGATAGTATTTGTCGGTGCCCGAGACCATGAACAGGGGCAAGTCGATGTTATCCGAGACCAAGAACAGGGATTTGTATCTGTCTGAGGTCACTGTACACTTTAGTGTTGTTACACTTAGGCTAGGGAATGCAGGAGTGAAGGGTCTTGGGATTGTCTCTGTCTTCCCATGACCAAGACGGGATAGTATTTGTCAGTGCCCGAGACCATGAACAGGGGCAAGTTGATGTTATCCGAGACCAAGAACAGGGATATGTATCTGTCTGAGGTCGCTGTATACTTTAGTGTCGTTAGACTTAGGCTAGGGGAAGTAGGAATGAAGGGACTGGGAATGTGATATTGGGAAGTTATAAGATTATGTACAAACAATTTTGGATTCTTAGGTGAGTCCATGTAAGTGTTCTAGGCTAGTGTGGTGCATACTATACAATTATTGGTTAAAGGGAAAGGTTTAGTTGGAAGAAAGAGAGTAGCTTCTGTTGGGAGGACAAGGCCCAAATGGCTAACTATGTTATGTATCATGTCCTGAACAAGAGATAGATCTATGTTTTAGATGGTTTTAGGTCTTGTAGGTGTATTTTTATGCAACTATCATAGTGGTTAGGAGCTGGATGGTCATATGGACCTGCGAGGGATGCCTATAAAATGGCTGCATGATTGGGAGCAAGGGGTCCAGTGACCACCCTGTGTGAGATGCCGTTAAATTCTAATTTATAATGTTGATAACTGTGATTGGTTGCCAAAGGAAACTCCCAGGGTACTGATCTACGGCCAGCGCTGGCTTGTTAGGTTTTAGGGTAAGGGTCAGAGGTTAGGGTTTACGGACAAGGTTAGAGATGACATACATGGCTACCGAAGTACCAAGCCTACTTCTCGAGGAGTCACTCGCATCCATACGTAAGAGCCCCTTGTCCGGTGCACGAGCTTTGCCGACCCACCAGGAGGCCCAGCCACTGGGAAGTGGACTGGAACTCCAATGGAACCTTTAAAGGCTAATCCGAGCAAGCAGGGAAGCCCATGGGTTGTTTGTTCAATGTTGCACAGACCTACATAGTGAAATGTAATTTTTTTGGGACTCATCTGATTCTATGAAATTTTGAAAAAGTGAAGAGAGACAAAAAGGAAATAAGGGTGCCAATCTGTTGGAAATTAGGATTACTATATAGATTTTATAAGGCAAAAGCGATAAAATTAGTTAATAATTCCTCTCAATAGCTTCTGGGGCAAGTTTGGGGAAAATATTATTTTGAGGTTTTGGAAAGGAAAATGTTTAAAGTTTAAATTTAAGGATTTGATGATACTAAAGTGATACAATATGCTAATGATTACTTTAAATAGCTTCTGGGGCAAATTTGGGGAAAATATTATTTTGAGGTTTTGGAAAGGATCATGCTTAAAGCTTAAATTTAAGGTTTTTAGAGAGTGCTATGACCTTGAAATTGGATTTAAGGGTCTTAGAAGGGTCTACTTTAGGGTTAGGATTCTATCATTATTTAATCCAATGTAACACCATTCACAAGTAATTTCAAGGAGAGCAAAAGAATAAACCAATATGAAAAGCACTCACCTGTAAGCTTCTTTGGGGTGTTATGTGTAATTCCACCATACCGAGATCCTTGAGGATTTCATGAGATTCCAAAGTTGGATTTATGATAATCCAGTGAAGTATAAGTATAAATTTGGTAATCCAGTGATTTTCCAGTGTAATCCAATGAGGATGCAGCCTGATAAAAGTGTGGATAAATTCCAACAAATCAGAAGATTATGAAATTTCTGGTGAATAGATAAGCTATTCACAGCGGGTCTGAAGTTTGAAACATTATGAAATTGACAGCTTGCTTTTTTGTACCCCGCGACACGTGTTTCGACCTACCATGGTCTCGTCAGGCGAGGGGTAGTCAAACTGTCGTTATGGTTTGCATACACCAAAGCAAACCGGGGCTCTAAAAGCCTATAATTTGATAAAGTTAAAAAGGAATTGATCCCCATACATGTTACCTGCTGCAGTGTCTTGATGGAACTGAATCTGTCCCTGCGCGAAGGCAAAACCTTTGAGAAAAAGCGCCCGCGGGGAGCGTTTTTGGCCAAAATTGAAACATCAAATTTGAAAATTTTGACATAAAATTGAAAAGCGATTAGGGAGGCAATCAAATTGGTGCTATTCTTTGCTCTCATGGTTATTAGGGTTAGGTTTTAGGGTTAGGGAAGGTGATATTTAGTGTCACGGCAGAAAAAAAGTCAAAAAAAGTCAAAAAAAGTGGAACGAGGGATGTTCCGGGTCGCTACATTGTCCGTTGTGAATAGGGTCATGGGCTTGTCTCTGTCAGCCCGTGACCAAGACGGGATAGTATTTGTCGGTGCCCGAGACCATGAACAGGGGCAAGTCGATGTTATCCGAGACCAAGAACAGGGATTTGTATCTGTCTGAGGTCACTGTACACTTTAGTGTTGTTACACTTAGGCTAGGGAATGCAGGAGTGAAGGGTCTTGGGATTGTCTCTGTCTTCCCATGACCAAGACGGGATAGTATTTGTCAGTGCCCGAGACCATGAACAGGGGCAAGTTGATGTTATCCGAGACCAAGAACAGGGATATGTATCTGTCTGAGGTCGCTGTATACTTTAGTGTCGTTAGACTTAGGCTAGGGGAAGTAGGAATGAAGGGACTGGGAATGTGATATTGGGAAGTTATAAGATTATGTACAAACAATTTTGGATTCTTAGGTGAGTCCATGTAAGTGTTCTAGGCTAGTGTGGTGCATACTATACAATTATTGGTTAAAGGGAAAGGTTTAGTTGGAAGAAAGAGAGTAGCTTCTGTTGGGAGGACAAGGCCCAAATGGCTAACTATGTTATGTATCATGTCCTGAACAAGAGATAGATCTATGTTTTAGATGGTTTTAGGTCTTGTAGGTGTATTTTTATGCAACTATCATAGTGGTTAGGAGCTGGATGGTCATATGGACCTGCGAGGGATGCCTATAAAATGGCTGCATGATTGGGAGCAAGGGGTCCAGTGACCACCCTGTGTGAGATGCCGTTAAATTCTAATTTATAATGTTGATAACTGTGATTGGTTGCCAAAGGAAACTCCCAGGGTACTGATCTACGGCCAGCGCTGGCTTGTTAGGTTTTAGGGTAAGGGTCAGAGGTTAGGGTTTACGGACAAGGTTAGAGATGACATACATGGCTACCGAAGTACCAAGCCTACTTCTCGAGGAGTCACTCGCATCCATACGTAAGAGCCCCTTGTCCGGTGCACGAGCTTTGCCGACCCACCAGGAGGCCCAGCCACTGGGAAGTGGACTGGAACTCCAATGGAACCTTTAAAGGCTAATCCGAGCAAGCAGGGAAGCCCATGGGTTGTTTGTTCAATGTTGCACAGACCTACATAGTGAAATGTAATTTTTTTGGGACTCATCTGATTCTATGAAATTTTGAAAAAGTGAAGAGAGACAAAAAGGAAATAAGGGTGCCAATCTGTTGGAAATTAGGATTACTATATAGATTTTATAAGGCAAAAGCGATAAAATTAGTTAATAATTCCTCTCAATAGCTTCTGGGGCAAGTTTGGGGAAAATATTATTTTGAGGTTTTGGAAAGGAAAATGTTTAAAGTTTAAATTTAAGGATTTGATGATACTAAAGTGATACAATATGCTAATGATTACTTTAAATAGCTTCTGGGGCAAATTTGGGGAAAATATTATTTTGAGGTTTTGGAAAGGATCATGCTTAAAGCTTAAATTTAAGGTTTTTAGAGAGTGCTATGACCTTGAAATTGGATTTAAGGGTCTTAGAAGGGTCTACTTTAGGGTTAGGATTCTATCATTATTTAATCCAATGTAACACCATTCACAAGTAATTTCAAGGAGAGCAAAAGAATAAACCAATATGAAAAGCACTCACCTGTAAGCTTCTTTGGGGTGTTATGTGTAATTCCACCATACCGAGATCCTTGAGGATTTCATGAGATTCCAAAGTTGGATTTATGATAATCCAGTGAAGTATAAGTATAAATTTGGTAATCCAGTGATTTTCCAGTGTAATCCAATGAGGATGCAGCCTGATAAAAGTGTGGATAAATTCCAACAAATCAGAAGATTATGAAATTTCTGGTGAATAGATAAGCTATTCACAGCGGGTCTGAAGTTTGAAACATTATGAAATTGACAGC
The DNA here is from genome assembly GCA_026936325.1 of Platynereis dumerilii. NCBI lineage: Eukaryota > Metazoa > Annelida > Polychaeta > Phyllodocida > Nereididae > Platynereis > Platynereis dumerilii. The sequence goes on from JAPTHN010000021.1 coordinate 10,176,950, forward strand.
TTGCTTTTTTGTACCCCGCGACACGTGTTTCGACCTACCATGGTCTCGTCAGGCGAGGGGTAGTCAAACTGTCGTTATGGTTTGCATACACCAAAGCAAACCGGGGCTCTAAAAGCCTATAATTTGATAAAGTTAAAAAGGAATTGATCCCCATACATGTTACCTGCTGCAGTGTCTTGATGGAACTGAATCTGTCCCTGCGCGAAGGCAAAACCTTTGAGAAAAAGCGCCCGCGGGGAGCGTTTTTGGCCAAAATTGAAACATCAAATTTGAAAATTTTGACATAAAATTGAAAAGCGATTAGGGAGGCAATCAAATTGGTGCTATTCTTTGCTCTCATGGTTATTAGGGTTAGGTTTTAGGGTTAGGGAAGGTGATATTTAGTGTCACGGCAGAAAAAAAGTCAAAAAAAGTCAAAAAAAGTGGAACGAGGGATGTTCCGGGTCGCTACATTGTCCGTTGTGAATAGGGTCATGGGCTTGTCTCTGTCAGCCCGTGACCAAGACGGGATAGTATTTGTCGGTGCCCGAGACCATGAACAGGGGCAAGTCGATGTTATCCGAGACCAAGAACAGGGATTTGTATCTGTCTGAGGTCACTGTACACTTTAGTGTTGTTACACTTAGGCTAGGGAATGCAGGAGTGAAGGGTCTTGGGATTGTCTCTGTCTTCCCATGACCAAGACGGGATAGTATTTGTCAGTGCCCGAGACCATGAACAGGGGCAAGTTGATGTTATCCGAGACCAAGAACAGGGATATGTATCTGTCTGAGGTCGCTGTATACTTTAGTGTCGTTAGACTTAGGCTAGGGGAAGTAGGAATGAAGGGACTGGGAATGTGATATTGGGAAGTTATAAGATTATGTACAAACAATTTTGGATTCTTAGGTGAGTCCATGTAAGTGTTCTAGGCTAGTGTGGTGCATACTATACAATTATTGGTTAAAGGGAAAGGTTTAGTTGGAAGAAAGAGAGTAGCTTCTGTTGGGAGGACAAGGCCCAAATGGCTAACTATGTTATGTATCATGTCCTGAACAAGAGATAGATCTATGTTTTAGATGGTTTTAGGTCTTGTAGGTGTATTTTTATGCAACTATCATAGTGGTTAGGAGCTGGATGGTCATATGGACCTGCGAGGGATGCCTATAAAATGGCTGCATGATTGGGAGCAAGGGGTCCAGTGACCACCCTGTGTGAGATGCCGTTAAATTCTAATTTATAATGTTGATAACTGTGATTGGTTGCCAAAGGAAACTCCCAGGGTACTGATCTACGGCCAGCGCTGGCTTGTTAGGTTTTAGGGTAAGGGTCAGAGGTTAGGGTTTACGGACAAGGTTAGAGATGACATACATGGCTACCGAAGTACCAAGCCTACTTCTCGAGGAGTCACTCGCATCCATACGTAAGAGCCCCTTGTCCGGTGCACGAGCTTTGCCGACCCACCAGGAGGCCCAGCCACTGGGAAGTGGACTGGAACTCCAATGGAACCTTTAAAGGCTAATCCGAGCAAGCAGGGAAGCCCATGGGTTGTTTGTTCAATGTTGCACAGACCTACATAGTGAAATGTAATTTTTTTGGGACTCATCTGATTCTATGAAATTTTGAAAAAGTGAAGAGAGACAAAAAGGAAATAAGGGTGCCAATCTGTTGGAAATTAGGATTACTATATAGATTTTATAAGGCAAAAGCGATAAAATTAGTTAATAATTCCTCTCAATAGCTTCTGGGGCAAGTTTGGGGAAAATATTATTTTGAGGTTTTGGAAAGGAAAATGTTTAAAGTTTAAATTTAAGGATTTGATGATACTAAAGTGATACAATATGCTAATGATTACTTTAAATAGCTTCTGGGGCAAATTTGGGGAAAATATTATTTTGAGGTTTTGGAAAGGATCATGCTTAAAGCTTAAATTTAAGGTTTTTAGAGAGTGCTATGACCTTGAAATTGGATTTAAGGGTCTTAGAAGGGTCTACTTTAGGGTTAGGATTCTATCATTATTTAATCCAATGTAACACCATTCACAAGTAATTTCAAGGAGAGCAAAAGAATAAACCAATATGAAAAGCACTCACCTGTAAGCTTCTTTGGGGTGTTATGTGTAATTCCACCATACCGAGATCCTTGAGGATTTCATGAGATTCCAAAGTTGGATTTATGATAATCCAGTGAAGTATAAGTATAAATTTGGTAATCCAGTGATTTTCCAGTGTAATCCAATGAGGATGCAGCCTGATAAAAGTGTGGATAAATTCCAACAAATCAGAAGATTATGAAATTTCTGGTGAATAGATAAGCTATTCACAGCGGGTCTGAAGTTTGAAACATTATGAAATTGACAGCTTGCTTTTTTGTACCCCGCGACACGTGTTTCGACCTACCATGGTCTCGTCAGGCGAGGGGTAGTCAAACTGTCGTTATGGTTTGCATACACCAAAGCAAACCGGGGCTCTAAAAGCCTATAATTTGATAAAGTTAAAAAGGAATTGATCCCCATACATGTTACCTGCTGCAGTGTCTTGATGGAACTGAATCTGTCCCTGCGCGAAGGCAAAACCTTTGAGAAAAAGCGCCCGCGGGGAGCGTTTTTGGCCAAAATTGAAACATCAAATTTGAAAATTTTGACATAAAATTGAAAAGCGATTAGGGAGGCAATCAAATTGGTGCTATTCTTTGCTCTCATGGTTATTAGGGTTAGGTTTTAGGGTTAGGGAAGGTGATATTTAGTGTCACGGCAGAAAAAAAGTCAAAAAAAGTCAAAAAAAGTGGAACGAGGGATGTTCCGGGTCGCTACATTGTCCGTTGTGAATAGGGTCATGGGCTTGTCTCTGTCAGCCCGTGACCAAGACGGGATAGTATTTGTCGGTGCCCGAGACCATGAACAGGGGCAAGTCGATGTTATCCGAGACCAAGAACAGGGATTTGTATCTGTCTGAGGTCACTGTACACTTTAGTGTTGTTACACTTAGGCTAGGGAATGCAGGAGTGAAGGGTCTTGGGATTGTCTCTGTCTTCCCATGACCAAGACGGGATAGTATTTGTCAGTGCCCGAGACCATGAACAGGGGCAAGTTGATGTTATCCGAGACCAAGAACAGGGATATGTATCTGTCTGAGGTCGCTGTATACTTTAGTGTCGTTAGACTTAGGCTAGGGGAAGTAGGAATGAAGGGACTGGGAATGTGATATTGGGAAGTTATAAGATTATGTACAAACAATTTTGGATTCTTAGGTGAGTCCATGTAAGTGTTCTAGGCTAGTGTGGTGCATACTATACAATTATTGGTTAAAGGGAAAGGTTTAGTTGGAAGAAAGAGAGTAGCTTCTGTTGGGAGGACAAGGCCCAAATGGCTAACTATGTTATGTATCATGTCCTGAACAAGAGATAGATCTATGTTTTAGATGGTTTTAGGTCTTGTAGGTGTATTTTTATGCAACTATCATAGTGGTTAGGAGCTGGATGGTCATATGGACCTGCGAGGGATGCCTATAAAATGGCTGCATGATTGGGAGCAAGGGGTCCAGTGACCACCCTGTGTGAGATGCCGTTAAATTCTAATTTATAATGTTGATAACTGTGATTGGTTGCCAAAGGAAACTCCCAGGGTACTGATCTACGGCCAGCGCTGGCTTGTTAGGTTTTAGGGTAAGGGTCAGAGGTTAGGGTTTACGGACAAGGTTAGAGATGACATACATGGCTACCGAAGTACCAAGCCTACTTCTCGAGGAGTCACTCGCATCCATACGTAAGAGCCCCTTGTCCGGTGCACGAGCTTTGCCGACCCACCAGGAGGCCCAGCCACTGGGAAGTGGACTGGAACTCCAATGGAACCTTTAAAGGCTAATCCGAGCAAGCAGGGAAGCCCATGGGTTGTTTGTTCAATGTTGCACAGACCTACATAGTGAAATGTAATTTTTTTGGGACTCATCTGATTCTATGAAATTTTGAAAAAGTGAAGAGAGACAAAAAGGAAATAAGGGTGCCAATCTGTTGGAAATTAGGATTACTATATAGATTTTATAAGGCAAAAGCGATAAAATTAGTTAATAATTCCTCTCAATAGCTTCTGGGGCAAGTTTGGGGAAAATATTATTTTGAGGTTTTGGAAAGGAAAATGTTTAAAGTTTAAATTTAAGGATTTGATGATACTAAAGTGATACAATATGCTAATGATTACTTTAAATAGCTTCTGGGGCAAATTTGGGGAAAATATTATTTTGAGGTTTTGGAAAGGATCATGCTTAAAGCTTAAATTTAAGGTTTTTAGAGAGTGCTATGACCTTGAAATTGGATTTAAGGGTCTTAGAAGGGTCTACTTTAGGGTTAGGATTCTATCATTATTTAATCCAATGTAACACCATTCACAAGTAATTTCAAGGAGAGCAAAAGAATAAACCAATATGAAAAGCACTCACCTGTAAGCTTCTTTGGGGTGTTATGTGTAATTCCACCATACCGAGATCCTTGAGGATTTCATGAGATTCCAAAGTTGGATTTATGATAATCCAGTGAAGTATAAGTATAAATTTGGTAATCCAGTGATTTTCCAGTGTAATCCAATGAGGATGCAGCCTGATAAAAGTGTGGATAAATTCCAACAAATCAGAAGATTATGAAATTTCTGGTGAATAGATAAGCTATTCACAGCGGGTCTGAAGTTTGAAACATTATGAAATTGACAGCTTGCTTTTTTGTACCCCGCGACACGTGTTTCGACCTACCATGGTCTCGTCAGGCGAGGGGTAGTCAAACTGTCGTTATGGTTTGCATACACCAAAGCAAACCGGGGCTCTAAAAGCCTATAATTTGATAAAGTTAAAAAGGAATTGATCCCCATACATGTTACCTGCTGCAGTGTCTTGATGGAACTGAATCTGTCCCTGCGCGAAGGCAAAACCTTTGAGAAAAAGCGCCCGCGGGGAGCGTTTTTGGCCAAAATTGAAACATCAAATTTGAAAATTTTGACATAAAATTGAAAAGCGATTAGGGAGGCAATCAAATTGGTGCTATTCTTTGCTCTCATGGTTATTAGGGTTAGGTTTTAGGGTTAGGGAAGGTGATATTTAGTGTCACGGCAGAAAAAAAGTCAAAAAAAGTCAAAAAAAGTGGAACGAGGGATGTTCCGGGTCGCTACATTGTCCGTTGTGAATAGGGTCATGGGCTTGTCTCTGTCAGCCCGTGACCAAGACGGGATAGTATTTGTCGGTGCCCGAGACCATGAACAGGGGCAAGTCGATGTTATCCGAGACCAAGAACAGGGATTTGTATCTGTCTGAGGTCACTGTACACTTTAGTGTTGTTACACTTAGGCTAGGGAATGCAGGAGTGAAGGGTCTTGGGATTGTCTCTGTCTTCCCATGACCAAGACGGGATAGTATTTGTCAGTGCCCGAGACCATGAACAGGGGCAAGTTGATGTTATCCGAGACCAAGAACAGGGATATGTATCTGTCTGAGGTCGCTGTATACTTTAGTGTCGTTAGACTTAGGCTAGGGGAAGTAGGAATGAAGGGACTGGGAATGTGATATTGGGAAGTTATAAGATTATGTACAAACAATTTTGGATTCTTAGGTGAGTCCATGTAAGTGTTCTAGGCTAGTGTGGTGCATACTATACAATTATTGGTTAAAGGGAAAGGTTTAGTTGGAAGAAAGAGAGTAGCTTCTGTTGGGAGGACAAGGCCCAAATGGCTAACTATGTTATGTATCATGTCCTGAACAAGAGATAGATCTATGTTTTAGATGGTTTTAGGTCTTGTAGGTGTATTTTTATGCAACTATCATAGTGGTTAGGAGCTGGATGGTCATATGGACCTGCGAGGGATGCCTATAAAATGGCTGCATGATTGGGAGCAAGGGGTCCAGTGACCACCCTGTGTGAGATGCCGTTAAATTCTAATTTATAATGTTGATAACTGTGATTGGTTGCCAAAGGAAACTCCCAGGGTACTGATCTACGGCCAGCGCTGGCTTGTTAGGTTTTAGGGTAAGGGTCAGAGGTTAGGGTTTACGGACAAGGTTAGAGATGACATACATGGCTACCGAAGTACCAAGCCTACTTCTCGAGGAGTCACTCGCATCCATACGTAAGAGCCCCTTGTCCGGTGCACGAGCTTTGCCGACCCACCAGGAGGCCCAGCCACTGGGAAGTGGACTGGAACTCCAATGGAACCTTTAAAGGCTAATCCGAGCAAGCAGGGAAGCCCATGGGTTGTTTGTTCAATGTTGCACAGACCTACATAGTGAAATGTAATTTTTTTGGGACTCATCTGATTCTATGAAATTTTGAAAAAGTGAAGAGAGACAAAAAGGAAATAAGGGTGCCAATCTGTTGGAAATTAGGATTACTATATAGATTTTATAAGGCAAAAGCGATAAAATTAGTTAATAATTCCTCTCAATAGCTTCTGGGGCAAGTTTGGGGAAAATATTATTTTGAGGTTTTGGAAAGGAAAATGTTTAAAGTTTAAATTTAAGGATTTGATGATACTAAAGTGATACAATATGCTAATGATTACTTTAAATAGCTTCTGGGGCAAATTTGGGGAAAATATTATTTTGAGGTTTTGGAAAGGATCATGCTTAAAGCTTAAATTTAAGGTTTTTAGAGAGTGCTATGACCTTGAAATTGGATTTAAGGGTCTTAGAAGGGTCTACTTTAGGGTTAGGATTCTATCATTATTTAATCCAATGTAACACCATTCACAAGTAATTTCAAGGAGAGCAAAAGAATAAACCAATATGAAAAGCACTCACCTGTAAGCTTCTTTGGGGTGTTATGTGTAATTCCACCATACCGAGATCCTTGAGGATTTCATGAGATTCCAAAGTTGGATTTATGATAATCCAGTGAAGTATAAGTATAAATTTGGTAATCCAGTGATTTTCCAGTGTAATCCAATGAGGATGCAGCCTGATAAAAGTGTGGATAAATTCCAACAAATCAGAAGATTATGAAATTTCTGGTGAATAGATAAGCTATTCACAGCGGGTCTGAAGTTTGAAACATTATGAAATTGACAGCTTGCTTTTTTGTACCCCGCGACACGTGTTTCGACCTACCATGGTCTCGTCAGGCGAGGGGTAGTCAAACTGTCGTTATGGTTTGCATACACCAAAGCAAACCGGGGCTCTAAAAGCCTATAATTTGATAAAGTTAAAAAGGAATTGATCCCCATACATGTTACCTGCTGCAGTGTCTTGATGGAACTGAATCTGTCCCTGCGCGAAGGCAAAACCTTTGAGAAAAAGCGCCCGCGGGGAGCGTTTTTGGCCAAAATTGAAACATCAAATTTGAAAATTTTGACATAAAATTGAAAAGCGATTAGGGAGGCAATCAAATTGGTGCTATTCTTTGCTCTCATGGTTATTAGGGTTAGGTTTTAGGGTTAGGGAAGGTGATATTTAGTGTCACGGCAGAAAAAAAGTCAAAAAAAGTCAAAAAAAGTGGAACGAGGGATGTTCCGGGTCGCTACATTGTCCGTTGTGAATAGGGTCATGGGCTTGTCTCTGTCAGCCCGTGACCAAGACGGGATAGTATTTGTCGGTGCCCGAGACCATGAACAGGGGCAAGTCGATGTTATCCGAGACCAAGAACAGGGATTTGTATCTGTCTGAGGTCACTGTACACTTTAGTGTTGTTACACTTAGGCTAGGGAATGCAGGAGTGAAGGGTCTTGGGATTGTCTCTGTCTTCCCATGACCAAGACGGGATAGTATTTGTCAGTGCCCGAGACCATGAACAGGGGCAAGTTGATGTTATCCGAGACCAAGAACAGGGATATGTATCTGTCTGAGGTCGCTGTATACTTTAGTGTCGTTAGACTTAGGCTAGGGGAAGTAGGAATGAAGGGACTGGGAATGTGATATTGGGAAGTTATAAGATTATGTACAAACAATTTTGGATTCTTAGGTGAGTCCATGTAAGTGTTCTAGGCTAGTGTGGTGCATACTATACAATTATTGGTTAAAGGGAAAGGTTTAGTTGGAAGAAAGAGAGTAGCTTCTGTTGGGAGGACAAGGCCCAAATGGCTAACTATGTTATGTATCATGTCCTGAACAAGAGATAGATCTATGTTTTAGATGGTTTTAGGTCTTGTAGGTGTATTTTTATGCAACTATCATAGTGGTTAGGAGCTGGATGGTCATATGGACCTGCGAGGGATGCCTATAAAATGGCTGCATGATTGGGAGCAAGGGGTCCAGTGACCACCCTGTGTGAGATGCCGTTAAATTCTAATTTATAATGTTGATAACTGTGATTGGTTGCCAAAGGAAACTCCCAGGGTACTGATCTACGGCCAGCGCTGGCTTGTTAGGTTTTAGGGTAAGGGTCAGAGGTTAGGGTTTACGGACAAGGTTAGAGATGACATACATGGCTACCGAAGTACCAAGCCTACTTCTCGAGGAGTCACTCGCATCCATACGTAAGAGCCCCTTGTCCGGTGCACGAGCTTTGCCGACCCACCAGGAGGCCCAGCCACTGGGAAGTGGACTGGAACTCCAATGGAACCTTTAAAGGCTAATCCGAGCAAGCAGGGAAGCCCATGGGTTGTTTGTTCAATGTTGCACAGACCTACATAGTGAAATGTAATTTTTTTGGGACTCATCTGATTCTATGAAATTTTGAAAAAGTGAAGAGAGACAAAAAGGAAATAAGGGTGCCAATCTGTTGGAAATTAGGATTACTATATAGATTTTATAAGGCAAAAGCGATAAAATTAGTTAATAATTCCTCTCAATAGCTTCTGGGGCAAGTTTGGGGAAAATATTATTTTGAGGTTTTGGAAAGGAAAATGTTTAAAGTTTAAATTTAAGGATTTGATGATACTAAAGTGATACAATATGCTAATGATTACTTTAAATAGCTTCTGGGGCAAATTTGGGGAAAATATTATTTTGAGGTTTTGGAAAGGATCATGCTTAAAGCTTAAATTTAAGGTTTTTAGAGAGTGCTATGACCTTGAAATTGGATTTAAGGGTCTTAGAAGGGTCTACTTTAGGGTTAGGATTCTATCATTATTTAATCCAATGTAACACCATTCACAAGTAATTTCAAGGAGAGCAAAAGAATAAACCAATATGAAAAGCACTCACCTGTAAGCTTCTTTGGGGTGTTATGTGTAATTCCACCATACCGAGATCCTTGAGGATTTCATGAGATTCCAAAGTTGGATTTATGATAATCCAGTGAAGTATAAGTATAAATTTGGTAATCCAGTGATTTTCCAGTGTAATCCAATGAGGATGCAGCCTGATAAAAGTGTGGATAAATTCCAACAAATCAGAAGATTATGAAATTTCTGGTGAATAGATAAGCTATTCACAGCGGGTCTGAAGTTTGAAACATTATGAAATTGACAGCTTGCTTTTTTGTACCCCGCGACACGTGTTTCGACCTACCATGGTCTCGTCAGGCGAGGGGTAGTCAAACTGTCGTTATGGTTTGCATACACCAAAGCAAACCGGGGCTCTAAAAGCCTATAATTTGATAAAGTTAAAAAGGAATTGATCCCCATACATGTTACCTGCTGCAGTGTCTTGATGGAACTGAATCTGTCCCTGCGCGAAGGCAAAACCTTTGAGAAAAAGCGCCCGCGGGGAGCGTTTTTGGCCAAAATTGAAACATCAAATTTGAAAATTTTGACATAAAATTGAAAAGCGATTAGGGAGGCAATCAAATTGGTGCTATTCTTTGCTCTCATGGTTATTAGGGTTAGGTTTTAGGGTTAGGGAAGGTGATATTTAGTGTCACGGCAGAAAAAAAGTCAAAAAAAGTCAAAAAAAGTGGAACGAGGGATGTTCCGGGTCGCTACATTGTCCGTTGTGAATAGGGTCATGGGCTTGTCTCTGTCAGCCCGTGACCAAGACGGGATAGTATTTGTCGGTGCCCGAGACCATGAACAGGGGCAAGTCGATGTTATCCGAGACCAAGAACAGGGATTTGTATCTGTCTGAGGTCACTGTACACTTTAGTGTTGTTACACTTAGGCTAGGGAATGCAGGAGTGAAGGGTCTTGGGATTGTCTCTGTCTTCCCATGACCAAGACGGGATAGTATTTGTCAGTGCCCGAGACCATGAACAGGGGCAAGTTGATGTTATCCGAGACCAAGAACAGGGATATGTATCTGTCTGAGGTCGCTGTATACTTTAGTGTCGTTAGACTTAGGCTAGGGGAAGTAGGAATGAAGGGACTGGGAATGTGATATTGGGAAGTTATAAGATTATGTACAAACAATTTTGGATTCTTAGGTGAGTCCATGTAAGTGTTCTAGGCTAGTGTGGTGCATACTATACAATTATTGGTTAAAGGGAAAGGTTTAGTTGGAAGAAAGAGAGTAGCTTCTGTTGGGAGGACAAGGCCCAAATGGCTAACTATGTTATGTATCATGTCCTGAACAAGAGATAGATCTATGTTTTAGATGGTTTTAGGTCTTGTAGGTGTATTTTTATGCAACTATCATAGTGGTTAGGAGCTGGATGGTCATATGGACCTGCGAGGGATGCCTATAAAATGGCTGCATGATTGGGAGCAAGGGGTCCAGTGACCACCCTGTGTGAGATGCCGTTAAATTCTAATTTATAATGTTGATAACTGTGATTGGTTGCCAAAGGAAACTCCCAGGGTACTGATCTACGGCCAGCGCTGGCTTGTTAGGTTTTAGGGTAAGGGTCAGAGGTTAGGGTTTACGGACAAGGTTAGAGATGACATACATGGCTACCGAAGTACCAAGCCTACTTCTCGAGGAGTCACTCGCATCCATACGTAAGAGCCCCTTGTCCGGTGCACGAGCTTTGCCGACCCACCAGGAGGCCCAGCCACTGGGAAGTGGACTGGAACTCCAATGGAACCTTTAAAGGCTAATCCGAGCAAGCAGGGAAGCCCATGGGTTGTTTGTTCAATGTTGCACAGACCTACATAGTGAAATGTAATTTTTTTGGGACTCATCTGATTCTATGAAATTTTGAAAAAGTGAAGAGAGACAAAAAGGAAATAAGGGTGCCAATCTGTTGGAAATTAGGATTACTATATAGATTTTATAAGGCAAAAGCGATAAAATTAGTTAATAATTCCTCTCAATAGCTTCTGGGGCAAGTTTGGGGAAAATATTATTTTGAGGTTTTGGAAAGGAAAATGTTTAAAGTTTAAATTTAAGGATTTGATGATACTAAAGTGATACAATATGCTAATGATTACTTTAAATAGCTTCTGGGGCAAATTTGGGGAAAATATTATTTTGAGGTTTTGGAAAGGATCATGCTTAAAGCTTAAATTTAAGGTTTTTAGAGAGTGCTATGACCTTGAAATTGGATTTAAGGGTCTTAGAAGGGTCTACTTTAGGGTTAGGATTCTATCATTATTTAATCCAATGTAACACCATTCACAAGTAATTTCAAGGAGAGCAAAAGAATAAACCAATATGAAAAGCACTCACCTGTAAGCTTCTTTGGGGTGTTATGTGTAATTCCACCATACCGAGATCCTTGAGGATTTCATGAGATTCCAAAGTTGGATTTATGATAATCCAGTGAAGTATAAGTATAAATTTGGTAATCCAGTGATTTTCCAGTGTAATCCAATGAGGATGCAGCCTGATAAAAGTGTGGATAAATTCCAACAAATCAGAAGATTATGAAATTTCTGGTGAATAGATAAGCTATTCACAGCGGGTCTGAAGTTTGAAACATTATGAAATTGACAGCTTGCTTTTTTGTACCCCGCGACACGTGTTTCGACCTACCATGGTCTCGTCAGGCGAGGGGTAGTCAAACTGTCGTTATGGTTTGCATACACCAAAGCAAACCGGGGCTCTAAAAGCCTATAATTTGATAAAGTTAAAAAGGAATTGATCCCCATACATGTTACCTGCTGCAGTGTCTTGATGGAACTGAATCTGTCCCTGCGCGAAGGCAAAACCTTTGAGAAAAAGCGCCCGCGGGGAGCGTTTTTGGCCAAAATTGAAACATCAAATTTGAAAATTTTGACATAAAATTGAAAAGCGATTAGGGAGGCAATCAAATTGGTGCTATTCTTTGCTCTCATGGTTATTAGGGTTAGGTTTTAGGGTTAGGGAAGGTGATATTTAGTGTCACGGCAGAAAAAAAGTCAAAAAAAGTCAAAAAAAGTGGAACGAGGGATGTTCCGGGTCGCTACATTGTCCGTTGTGAATAGGGTCATGGGCTTGTCTCTGTCAGCCCGTGACCAAGACGGGATAGTATTTGTCGGTGCCCGAGACCATGAACAGGGGCAAGTCGATGTTATCCGAGACCAAGAACAGGGATTTGTATCTGTCTGAGGTCACTGTACACTTTAGTGTTGTTACACTTAGGCTAGGGAATGCAGGAGTGAAGGGTCTTGGGATTGTCTCTGTCTTCCCATGACCAAGACGGGATAGTATTTGTCAGTGCCCGAGACCATGAACAGGGGCAAGTTGATGTTATCCGAGACCAAGAACAGGGATATGTATCTGTCTGAGGTCGCTGTATACTTTAGTGTCGTTAGACTTAGGCTAGGGGAAGTAGGAATGAAGGGACTGGGAATGTGATATTGGGAAGTTATAAGATTATGTACAAACAATTTTGGATTCTTAGGTGAGTCCATGTAAGTGTTCTAGGCTAGTGTGGTGCATACTATACAATTATTGGTTAAAGGGAAAGGTTTAGTTGGAAGAAAGAGAGTAGCTTCTGTTGGGAGGACAAGGCCCAAATGGCTAACTATGTTATGTATCATGTCCTGAACAAGAGATAGATCTATGTTTTAGATGGTTTTAGGTCTTGTAGGTGTATTTTTATGCAACTATCATAGTGGTTAGGAGCTGGATGGTCATATGGACCTGCGAGGGATGCCTATAAAATGGCTGCATGATTGGGAGCAAGGGGTCCAGTGACCACCCTGTGTGAGATGCCGTTAAATTCTAATTTATAATGTTGATAACTGTGATTGGTTGCCAAAGGAAACTCCCAGGGTACTGATCTACGGCCAGCGCTGGCTTGTTAGGTTTTAGGGTAAGGGTCAGAGGTTAGGGTTTACGGACAAGGTTAGAGATGACATACATGGCTACCGAAGTACCAAGCCTACTTCTCGAGGAGTCACTCGCATCCATACGTAAGAGCCCCTTGTCCGGTGCACGAGCTTTGCCGACCCACCAGGAGGCCCAGCCACTGGGAAGTGGACTGGAACTCCAATGGAACCTTTAAAGGCTAATCCGAGCAAGCAGGGAAGCCCATGGGTTGTTTGTTCAATGTTGCACAGACCTACATAGTGAAATGTAATTTTTTTGGGACTCATCTGATTCTATGAAATTTTGAAAAAGTGAAGAGAGACAAAAAGGAAATAAGGGTGCCAATCTGTTGGAAATTAGGATTACTATATAGATTTTATAAGGCAAAAGCGATAAAATTAGTTAATAATTCCTCTCAATAGCTTCTGGGGCAAGTTTGGGGAAAATATTATTTTGAGGTTTTGGAAAGGAAAATGTTTAAAGTTTAAATTTAAGGATTTGATGATACTAAAGTGATACAATATGCTAATGATTACTTTAAATAGCTTCTGGGGCAAATTTGGGGAAAATATTATTTTGAGGTTTTGGAAAGGATCATGCTTAAAGCTTAAATTTAAGGTTTTTAGAGAGTGCTATGACCTTGAAATTGGATTTAAGGGTCTTAGAAGGGTCTACTTTAGGGTTAGGATTCTATCATTATTTAATCCAATGTAACACCATTCACAAGTAATTTCAAGGAGAGCAAAAGAATAAACCAATATGAAAAGCACTCACCTGTAAGCTTCTTTGGGGTGTTATGTGTAATTCCACCATACCGAGATCCTTGAGGATTTCATGAGATTCCAAAGTTGGATTTATGATAATCCAGTGAAGTATAAGTATAAATTTGGTAATCCAGTGATTTTCCAGTGTAATCCAATGAGGATGCAGCCTGATAAAAGTGTGGATAAATTCCAACAAATCAGAAGATTATGAAATTTCTGGTGAATAGATAAGCTATTCACAGCGGGTCTGAAGTTTGAAACATTATGAAATTGACAGCTTGCTTTTTTGTACCCCGCGACACGTGTTTCGACCTACCATGGTCTCGTCAGGCGAGGGGTAGTCAAACTGTCGTTATGGTTTGCATACACCAAAGCAAACCGGGGCTCTAAAAGCCTATAATTTGATAAAGTTAAAAAGGAATTGATCCCCATACATGTTACCTGCTGCAGTGTCTTGATGGAACTGAATCTGTCCCTGCGCGAAGGCAAAACCTTTGAGAAAAAGCGCCCGCGGGGAGCGTTTTTGGCCAAAATTGAAACATCAAATTTGAAAATTTTGACATAAAATTGAAAAGCGATTAGGGAGGCAATCAAATTGGTGCTATTCTTTGCTCTCATGGTTATTAGGGTTAGGTTTTAGGGTTAGGGAAGGTGATATTTAGTGTCACGGCAGAAAAAAAGTCAAAAAAAGTCAAAAAAAGTGGAACGAGGGATGTTCCGGGTCGCTACATTGTCCGTTGTGAATAGGGTCATGGGCTTGTCTCTGTCAGCCCGTGACCAAGACGGGATAGTATTTGTCGGTGCCCGAGACCATGAACAGGGGCAAGTCGATGTTATCCGAGACCAAGAACAGGGATTTGTATCTGTCTGAGGTCACTGTACACTTTAGTGTTGTTACACTTAGGCTAGGGAATGCAGGAGTGAAGGGTCTTGGGATTGTCTCTGTCTTCCCATGACCAAGACGGGATAGTATTTGTCAGTGCCCGAGACCATGAACAGGGGCAAGTTGATGTTATCCGAGACCAAGAACAGGGATATGTATCTGTCTGAGGTCGCTGTATACTTTAGTGTCGTTAGACTTAGGCTAGGGGAAGTAGGAATGAAGGGACTGGGAATGTGATATTGGGAAGTTATAAGATTATGTACAAACAATTTTGGATTCTTAGGTGAGTCCATGTAAGTGTTCTAGGCTAGTGTGGTGCATACTATACAATTATTGGTTAAAGGGAAAGGTTTAGTTGGAAGAAAGAGAGTAGCTTCTGTTGGGAGGACAAGGCCCAAATGGCTAACTATGTTATGTATCATGTCCTGAACAAGAGATAGATCTATGTTTTAGATGGTTTTAGGTCTTGTAGGTGTATTTTTATGCAACTATCATAGTGGTTAGGAGCTGGATGGTCATATGGACCTGCGAGGGATGCCTATAAAATGGCTGCATGATTGGGAGCAAGGGGTCCAGTGACCACCCTGTGTGAGATGCCGTTAAATTCTAATTTATAATGTTGATAACTGTGATTGGTTGCCAAAGGAAACTCCCAGGGTACTGATCTACGGCCAGCGCTGGCTTGTTAGGTTTTAGGGTAAGGGTCAGAGGTTAGGGTTTACGGACAAGGTTAGAGATGACATACATGGCTACCGAAGTACCAAGCCTACTTCTCGAGGAGTCACTCGCATCCATACGTAAGAGCCCCTTGTCCGGTGCACGAGCTTTGCCGACCCACCAGGAGGCCCAGCCACTGGGAAGTGGACTGGAACTCCAATGGAACCTTTAAAGGCTAATCCGAGCAAGCAGGGAAGCCCATGGGTTGTTTGTTCAATGTTGCACAGACCTACATAGTGAAATGTAATTTTTTTGGGACTCATCTGATTCTATGAAATTTTGAAAAAGTGAAGAGAGACAAAAAGGAAATAAGGGTGCCAATCTGTTGGAAATTAGGATTACTATATAGATTTTATAAGGCAAAAGCGATAAAATTAGTTAATAATTCCTCTCAATAGCTTCTGGGGCAAGTTTGGGGAAAATATTATTTTGAGGTTTTGGAAAGGAAAATGTTTAAAGTTTAAATTTAAGGATTTGATGATACTAAAGTGATACAATATGCTAATGATTACTTTAAATAGCTTCTGGGGCAAATTTGGGGAAAATATTATTTTGAGGTTTTGGAAAGGATCATGCTTAAAGCTTAAATTTAAGGTTTTTAGAGAGTGCTATGACCTTGAAATTGGATTTAAGGGTCTTAGAAGGGTCTACTTTAGGGTTAGGATTCTATCATTATTTAATCCAATGTAACACCATTCACAAGTAATTTCAAGGAGAGCAAAAGAATAAACCAATATGAAAAGCACTCACCTGTAAGCTTCTTTGGGGTGTTATGTGTAATTCCACCATACCGAGATCCTTGAGGATTTCATGAGATTCCAAAGTTGGATTTATGATAATCCAGTGAAGTATAAGTATAAATTTGGTAATCCAGTGATTTTCCAGTGTAATCCAATGAGGATGCAGCCTGATAAAAGTGTGGATAAATTCCAACAAATCAGAAGATTATGAAATTTCTGGTGAATAGATAAGCTATTCACAGCGGGTCTGAAGTTTGAAACATTATGAAATTGACAGCTTGCTTTTTTGTACCCCGCGACACGTGTTTCGACCTACCATGGTCTCGTCAGGCGAGGGGTAGTCAAACTGTCGTTATGGTTTGCATACACCAAAGCAAACCGGGGCTCTAAAAGCCTATAATTTGATAAAGTTAAAAAGGAATTGATCCCCATACATGTTACCTGCTGCAGTGTCTTGATGGAACTGAATCTGTCCCTGCGCGAAGGCAAAACCTTTGAGAAAAAGCGCCCGCGGGGAGCGTTTTTGGCCAAAATTGAAACATCAAATTTGAAAATTTTGACATAAAATTGAAAAGCGATTAGGGAGGCAATCAAATTGGTGCTATTCTTTGCTCTCATGGTTATTAGGGTTAGGTTTTAGGGTTAGGGAAGGTGATATTTAGTGTCACGGCAGAAAAAAAGTCAAAAAAAGTCAAAAAAAGTGGAACGAGGGATGTTCCGGGTCGCTACATTGTCCGTTGTGAATAGGGTCATGGGCTTGTCTCTGTCAGCCCGTGACCAAGACGGGATAGTATTTGTCGGTGCCCGAGACCATGAACAGGGGCAAGTCGATGTTATCCGAGACCAAGAACAGGGATTTGTATCTGTCTGAGGTCACTGTACACTTTAGTGTTGTTACACTTAGGCTAGGGAATGCAGGAGTGAAGGGTCTTGGGATTGTCTCTGTCTTCCCATGACCAAGACGGGATAGTATTTGTCAGTGCCCGAGACCATGAACAGGGGCAAGTTGATGTTATCCGAGACCAAGAACAGGGATATGTATCTGTCTGAGGTCGCTGTATACTTTAGTGTCGTTAGACTTAGGCTAGGGGAAGTAGGAATGAAGGGACTGGGAATGTGATATTGGGAAGTTATAAGATTATGTACAAACAATTTTGGATTCTTAGGTGAGTCCATGTAAGTGTTCTAGGCTAGTGTGGTGCATACTATACAATTATTGGTTAAAGGGAAAGGTTTAGTTGGAAGAAAGAGAGTAGCTTCTGTTGGGAGGACAAGGCCCAAATGGCTAACTATGTTATGTATCATGTCCTGAACAAGAGATAGATCTATGTTTTAGATGGTTTTAGGTCTTGTAGGTGTATTTTTATGCAACTATCATAGTGGTTAGGAGCTGGATGGTCATATGGACCTGCGAGGGATGCCTATAAAATGGCTGCATGATTGGGAGCAAGGGGTCCAGTGACCACCCTGTGTGAGATGCCGTTAAATTCTAATTTATAATGTTGATAACTGTGATTGGTTGCCAAAGGAAACTCCCAGGGTACTGATCTACGGCCAGCGCTGGCTTGTTAGGTTTTAGGGTAAGGGTCAGAGGTTAGGGTTTACGGACAAGGTTAGAGATGACATACATGGCTACCGAAGTACCAAGCCTACTTCTCGAGGAGTCACTCGCATCCATACGTAAGAGCCCCTTGTCCGGTGCACGAGCTTTGCCGACCCACCAGGAGGCCCAGCCACTGGGAAGTGGACTGGAACTCCAATGGAACCTTTAAAGGCTAATCCGAGCAAGCAGGGAAGCCCATGGGTTGTTTGTTCAATGTTGCACAGACCTACATAGTGAAATGTAATTTTTTTGGGACTCATCTGATTCTATGAAATTTTGAAAAAGTGAAGAGAGACAAAAAGGAAATAAGGGTGCCAATCTGTTGGAAATTAGGATTACTATATAGATTTTATAAGGCAAAAGCGATAAAATTAGTTAATAATTCCTCTCAATAGCTTCTGGGGCAAGTTTGGGGAAAATATTATTTTGAGGTTTTGGAAAGGAAAATGTTTAAAGTTTAAATTTAAGGATTTGATGATACTAAAGTGATACAATATGCTAATGATTACTTTAAATAGCTTCTGGGGCAAATTTGGGGAAAATATTATTTTGAGGTTTTGGAAAGGATCATGCTTAAAGCTTAAATTTAAGGTTTTTAGAGAGTGCTATGACCTTGAAATTGGATTTAAGGGTCTTAGAAGGGTCTACTTTAGGGTTAGGATTCTATCATTATTTAATCCAATGTAACACCATTCACAAGTAATTTCAAGGAGAGCAAAAGAATAAACCAATATGAAAAGCACTCACCTGTAAGCTTCTTTGGGGTGTTATGTGTAATTCCACCATACCGAGATCCTTGAGGATTTCATGAGATTCCAAAGTTGGATTTATGATAATCCAGTGAAGTATAAGTATAAATTTGGTAATCCAGTGATTTTCCAGTGTAATCCAATGAGGATGCAGCCTGATAAAAGTGTGGATAAATTCCAACAAATCAGAAGATTATGAAATTTCTGGTGAATAGATAAGCTATTCACAGCGGGTCTGAAGTTTGAAACATTATGAAATTGACAGCTTGCTTTTTTGTACCCCGCGACACGTGTTTCGACCTACCATGGTCTCGTCAGGCGAGGGGTAGTCAAACTGTCGTTATGGTTTGCATACACCAAAGCAAACCGGGGCTCTAAAAGCCTATAATTTGATAAAGTTAAAAAGGAATTGATCCCCATACATGTTACCTGCTGCAGTGTCTTGATGGAACTGAATCTGTCCCTGCGCGAAGGCAAAACCTTTGAGAAAAAGCGCCCGCGGGGAGCGTTTTTGGCCAAAATTGAAACATCAAATTTGAAAATTTTGACATAAAATTGAAAAGCGATTAGGGAGGCAATCAAATTGGTGCTATTCTTTGCTCTCATGGTTATTAGGGTTAGGTTTTAGGGTTAGGGAAGGTGATATTTAGTGTCACGGCAGAAAAAAAGTCAAAAAAAGTCAAAAAAAGTGGAACGAGGGATGTTCCGGGTCGCTACATTGTCCGTTGTGAATAGGGTCATGGGCTTGTCTCTGTCAGCCCGTGACCAAGACGGGATAGTATTTGTCGGTGCCCGAGACCATGAACAGGGGCAAGTCGATGTTATCCGAGACCAAGAACAGGGATTTGTATCTGTCTGAGGTCACTGTACACTTTAGTGTTGTTACACTTAGGCTAGGGAATGCAGGAGTGAAGGGTCTTGGGATTGTCTCTGTCTTCCCATGACCAAGACGGGATAGTATTTGTCAGTGCCCGAGACCATGAACAGGGGCAAGTTGATGTTATCCGAGACCAAGAACAGGGATATGTATCTGTCTGAGGTCGCTGTATACTTTAGTGTCGTTAGACTTAGGCTAGGGGAAGTAGGAATGAAGGGACTGGGAATGTGATATTGGGAAGTTATAAGATTATGTACAAACAATTTTGGATTCTTAGGTGAGTCCATGTAAGTGTTCTAGGCTAGTGTGGTGCATACTATACAATTATTGGTTAAAGGGAAAGGTTTAGTTGGAAGAAAGAGAGTAGCTTCTGTTGGGAGGACAAGGCCCAAATGGCTAACTATGTTATGTATCATGTCCTGAACAAGAGATAGATCTATGTTTTAGATGGTTTTAGGTCTTGTAGGTGTATTTTTATGCAACTATCATAGTGGTTAGGAGCTGGATGGTCATATGGACCTGCGAGGGATGCCTATAAAATGGCTGCATGATTGGGAGCAAGGGGTCCAGTGACCACCCTGTGTGAGATGCCGTTAAATTCTAATTTATAATGTTGATAACTGTGATTGGTTGCCAAAGGAAACTCCCAGGGTACTGATCTACGGCCAGCGCTGGCTTGTTAGGTTTTAGGGTAAGGGTCAGAGGTTAGGGTTTACGGACAAGGTTAGAGATGACATACATGGCTACCGAAGTACCAAGCCTACTTCTCGAGGAGTCACTCGCATCCATACGTAAGAGCCCCTTGTCCGGTGCACGAGCTTTGCCGACCCACCAGGAGGCCCAGCCACTGGGAAGTGGACTGGAACTCCAATGGAACCTTTAAAGGCTAATCCGAGCAAGCAGGGAAGCCCATGGGTTGTTTGTTCAATGTTGCACAGACCTACATAGTGAAATGTAATTTTTTTGGGACTCATCTGATTCTATGAAATTTTGAAAAAGTGAAGAGAGACAAAAAGGAAATAAGGGTGCCAATCTGTTGGAAATTAGGATTACTATATAGATTTTATAAGGCAAAAGCGATAAAATTAGTTAATAATTCCTCTCAATAGCTTCTGGGGCAAGTTTGGGGAAAATATTATTTTGAGGTTTTGGAAAGGAAAATGTTTAAAGTTTAAATTTAAGGATTTGATGATACTAAAGTGATACAATATGCTAATGATTACTTTAAATAGCTTCTGGGGCAAATTTGGGGAAAATATTATTTTGAGGTTTTGGAAAGGATCATGCTTAAAGCTTAAATTTAAGGTTTTTAGAGAGTGCTATGACCTTGAAATTGGATTTAAGGGTCTTAGAAGGGTCTACTTTAGGGTTAGGATTCTATCATTATTTAATCCAATGTAACACCATTCACAAGTAATTTCAAGGAGAGCAAAAGAATAAACCAATATGAAAAGCACTCACCTGTAAGCTTCTTTGGGGTGTTATGTGTAATTCCACCATACCGAGATCCTTGAGGATTTCATGAGATTCCAAAGTTGGATTTATGATAATCCAGTGAAGTATAAGTATAAATTTGGTAATCCAGTGATTTTCCAGTGTAATCCAATGAGGATGCAGCCTGATAAAAGTGTGGATAAATTCCAACAAATCAGAAGATTATGAAATTTCTGGTGAATAGATAAGCTATTCACAGCGGGTCTGAAGTTTGAAACATTATGAAATTGACAGCTTGCTTTTTTGTACCCCGCGACACGTGTTTCGACCTACCATGGTCTCGTCAGGCGAGGGGTAGTCAAACTGTCGTTATGGTTTGCATACACCAAAGCAAACCGGGGCTCTAAAAGCCTATAATTTGATAAAGTTAAAAAGGAATTGATCCCCATACATGTTACCTGCTGCAGTGTCTTGATGGAACTGAATCTGTCCCTGCGCGAAGGCAAAACCTTTGAGAAAAAGCGCCCGCGGGGAGCGTTTTTGGCCAAAATTGAAACATCAAATTTGAAAATTTTGACATAAAATTGAAAAGCGATTAGGGAGGCAATCAAATTGGTGCTATTCTTTGCTCTCATGGTTATTAGGGTTAGGTTTTAGGGTTAGGGAAGGTGATATTTAGTGTCACGGCAGAAAAAAAGTCAAAAAAAGTCAAAAAAAGTGGAACGAGGGATGTTCCGGGTCGCTACATTGTCCGTTGTGAATAGGGTCATGGGCTTGTCTCTGTCAGCCCGTGACCAAGACGGGATAGTATTTGTCGGTGCCCGAGACCATGAACAGGGGCAAGTCGATGTTATCCGAGACCAAGAACAGGGATTTGTATCTGTCTGAGGTCACTGTACACTTTAGTGTTGTTACACTTAGGCTAGGGAATGCAGGAGTGAAGGGTCTTGGGATTGTCTCTGTCTTCCCATGACCAAGACGGGATAGTATTTGTCAGTGCCCGAGACCATGAACAGGGGCAAGTTGATGTTATCCGAGACCAAGAACAGGGATATGTATCTGTCTGAGGTCGCTGTATACTTTAGTGTCGTTAGACTTAGGCTAGGGGAAGTAGGAATGAAGGGACTGGGAATGTGATATTGGGAAGTTATAAGATTATGTACAAACAATTTTGGATTCTTAGGTGAGTCCATGTAAGTGTTCTAGGCTAGTGTGGTGCATACTATACAATTATTGGTTAAAGGGAAAGGTTTAGTTGGAAGAAAGAGAGTAGCTTCTGTTGGGAGGACAAGGCCCAAATGGCTAACTATGTTATGTATCATGTCCTGAACAAGAGATAGATCTATGTTTTAGATGGTTTTAGGTCTTGTAGGTGTATTTTTATGCAACTATCATAGTGGTTAGGAGCTGGATGGTCATATGGACCTGCGAGGGATGCCTATAAAATGGCTGCATGATTGGGAGCAAGGGGTCCAGTGACCACCCTGTGTGAGATGCCGTTAAATTCTAATTTATAATGTTGATAACTGTGATTGGTTGCCAAAGGAAACTCCCAGGGTACTGATCTACGGCCAGCGCTGGCTTGTTAGGTTTTAGGGTAAGGGTCAGAGGTTAGGGTTTACGGACAAGGTTAGAGATGACATACATGGCTACCGAAGTACCAAGCCTACTTCTCGAGGAGTCACTCGCATCCATACGTAAGAGCCCCTTGTCCGGTGCACGAGCTTTGCCGACCCACCAGGAGGCCCAGCCACTGGGAAGTGGACTGGAACTCCAATGGAACCTTTAAAGGCTAATCCGAGCAAGCAGGGAAGCCCATGGGTTGTTTGTTCAATGTTGCACAGACCTACATAGTGAAATGTAATTTTTTTGGGACTCATCTGATTCTATGAAATTTTGAAAAAGTGAAGAGAGACAAAAAGGAAATAAGGGTGCCAATCTGTTGGAAATTAGGATTACTATATAGATTTTATAAGGCAAAAGCGATAAAATTAGTTAATAATTCCTCTCAATAGCTTCTGGGGCAAGTTTGGGGAAAATATTATTTTGAGGTTTTGGAAAGGAAAATGTTTAAAGTTTAAATTTAAGGATTTGATGATACTAAAGTGATACAATATGCTAATGATTACTTTAAATAGCTTCTGGGGCAAATTTGGGGAAAATATTATTTTGAGGTTTTGGAAAGGATCATGCTTAAAGCTTAAATTTAAGGTTTTTAGAGAGTGCTATGACCTTGAAATTGGATTTAAGGGTCTTAGAAGGGTCTACTTTAGGGTTAGGATTCTATCATTATTTAATCCAATGTAACACCATTCACAAGTAATTTCAAGGAGAGCAAAAGAATAAACCAATATGAAAAGCACTCACCTGTAAGCTTCTTTGGGGTGTTATGTGTAATTCCACCATACCGAGATCCTTGAGGATTTCATGAGATTCCAAAGTTGGATTTATGATAATCCAGTGAAGTATAAGTATAAATTTGGTAATCCAGTGATTTTCCAGTGTAATCCAATGAGGATGCAGCCTGATAAAAGTGTGGATAAATTCCAACAAATCAGAAGATTATGAAATTTCTGGTGAATAGATAAGCTATTCACAGCGGGTCTGAAGTTTGAAACATTATGAAATTGACAGCTTGCTTTTTTGTACCCCGCGACACGTGTTTCGACCTACCATGGTCTCGTCAGGCGAGGGGTAGTCAAACTGTCGTTATGGTTTGCATACACCAAAGCAAACCGGGGCTCTAAAAGCCTATAATTTGATAAAGTTAAAAAGGAATTGATCCCCATACATGTTACCTGCTGCAGTGTCTTGATGGAACTGAATCTGTCCCTGCGCGAAGGCAAAACCTTTGAGAAAAAGCGCCCGCGGGGAGCGTTTTTGGCCAAAATTGAAACATCAAATTTGAAAATTTTGACATAAAATTGAAAAGCGATTAGGGAGGCAATCAAATTGGTGCTATTCTTTGCTCTCATGGTTATTAGGGTTAGGTTTTAGGGTTAGGGAAGGTGATATTTAGTGTCACGGCAGAAAAAAAGTCAAAAAAAGTCAAAAAAAGTGGAACGAGGGATGTTCCGGGTCGCTACATTGTCCGTTGTGAATAGGGTCATGGGCTTGTCTCTGTCAGCCCGTGACCAAGACGGGATAGTATTTGTCGGTGCCCGAGACCATGAACAGGGGCAAGTCGATGTTATCCGAGACCAAGAACAGGGATTTGTATCTGTCTGAGGTCACTGTACACTTTAGTGTTGTTACACTTAGGCTAGGGAATGCAGGAGTGAAGGGTCTTGGGATTGTCTCTGTCTTCCCATGACCAAGACGGGATAGTATTTGTCAGTGCCCGAGACCATGAACAGGGGCAAGTTGATGTTATCCGAGACCAAGAACAGGGATATGTATCTGTCTGAGGTCGCTGTATACTTTAGTGTCGTTAGACTTAGGCTAGGGGAAGTAGGAATGAAGGGACTGGGAATGTGATATTGGGAAGTTATAAGATTATGTACAAACAATTTTGGATTCTTAGGTGAGTCCATGTAAGTGTTCTAGGCTAGTGTGGTGCATACTATACAATTATTGGTTAAAGGGAAAGGTTTAGTTGGAAGAAAGAGAGTAGCTTCTGTTGGGAGGACAAGGCCCAAATGGCTAACTATGTTATGTATCATGTCCTGAACAAGAGATAGATCTATGTTTTAGATGGTTTTAGGTCTTGTAGGTGTATTTTTATGCAACTATCATAGTGGTTAGGAGCTGGATGGTCATATGGACCTGCGAGGGATGCCTATAAAATGGCTGCATGATTGGGAGCAAGGGGTCCAGTGACCACCCTGTGTGAGATGCCGTTAAATTCTAATTTATAATGTTGATAACTGTGATTGGTTGCCAAAGGAAACTCCCAGGGTACTGATCTACGGCCAGCGCTGGCTTGTTAGGTTTTAGGGTAAGGGTCAGAGGTTAGGGTTTACGGACAAGGTTAGAGATGACATACATGGCTACCGAAGTACCAAGCCTACTTCTCGAGGAGTCACTCGCATCCATACGTAAGAGCCCCTTGTCCGGTGCACGAGCTTTGCCGACCCACCAGGAGGCCCAGCCACTGGGAAGTGGACTGGAACTCCAATGGAACCTTTAAAGGCTAATCCGAGCAAGCAGGGAAGCCCATGGGTTGTTTGTTCAATGTTGCACAGACCTACATAGTGAAATGTAATTTTTTTGGGACTCATCTGATTCTATGAAATTTTGAAAAAGTGAAGAGAGACAAAAAGGAAATAAGGGTGCCAATCTGTTGGAAATTAGGATTACTATATAGATTTTATAAGGCAAAAGCGATAAAATTAGTTAATAATTCCTCTCAATAGCTTCTGGGGCAAGTTTGGGGAAAATATTATTTTGAGGTTTTGGAAAGGAAAATGTTTAAAGTTTAAATTTAAGGATTTGATGATACTAAAGTGATACAATATGCTAATGATTACTTTAAATAGCTTCTGGGGCAAATTTGGGGAAAATATTATTTTGAGGTTTTGGAAAGGATCATGCTTAAAGCTTAAATTTAAGGTTTTTAGAGAGTGCTATGACCTTGAAATTGGATTTAAGGGTCTTAGAAGGGTCTACTTTAGGGTTAGGATTCTATCATTATTTAATCCAATGTAACACCATTCACAAGTAATTTCAAGGAGAGCAAAAGAATAAACCAATATGAAAAGCACTCACCTGTAAGCTTCTTTGGGGTGTTATGTGTAATTCCACCATACCGAGATCCTTGAGGATTTCATGAGATTCCAAAGTTGGATTTATGATAATCCAGTGAAGTATAAGTATAAATTTGGTAATCCAGTGATTTTCCAGTGTAATCCAATGAGGATGCAGCCTGATAAAAGTGTGGATAAATTCCAACAAATCAGAAGATTATGAAATTTCTGGTGAATAGATAAGCTATTCACAGCGGGTCTGAAGTTTGAAACATTATGAAATTGACAGCTTGCTTTTTTGTACCCCGCGACACGTGTTTCGACCTACCATGGTCTCGTCAGGCGAGGGGTAGTCAAACTGTCGTTATGGTTTGCATACACCAAAGCAAACCGGGGCTCTAAAAGCCTATAATTTGATAAAGTTAAAAAGGAATTGATCCCCATACATGTTACCTGCTGCAGTGTCTTGATGGAACTGAATCTGTCCCTGCGCGAAGGCAAAACCTTTGAGAAAAAGCGCCCGCGGGGAGCGTTTTTGGCCAAAATTGAAACATCAAATTTGAAAATTTTGACATAAAATTGAAAAGCGATTAGGGAGGCAATCAAATTGGTGCTATTCTTTGCTCTCATGGTTATTAGGGTTAGGTTTTAGGGTTAGGGAAGGTGATATTTAGTGTCACGGCAGAAAAAAAGTCAAAAAAAGTCAAAAAAAGTGGAACGAGGGATGTTCCGGGTCGCTACATTGTCCGTTGTGAATAGGGTCATGGGCTTGTCTCTGTCAGCCCGTGACCAAGACGGGATAGTATTTGTCGGTGCCCGAGACCATGAACAGGGGCAAGTCGATGTTATCCGAGACCAAGAACAGGGATTTGTATCTGTCTGAGGTCACTGTACACTTTAGTGTTGTTACACTTAGGCTAGGGAATGCAGGAGTGAAGGGTCTTGGGATTGTCTCTGTCTTCCCATGACCAAGACGGGATAGTATTTGTCAGTGCCCGAGACCATGAACAGGGGCAAGTTGATGTTATCCGAGACCAAGAACAGGGATATGTATCTGTCTGAGGTCGCTGTATACTTTAGTGTCGTTAGACTTAGGCTAGGGGAAGTAGGAATGAAGGGACTGGGAATGTGATATTGGGAAGTTATAAGATTATGTACAAACAATTTTGGATTCTTAGGTGAGTCCATGTAAGTGTTCTAGGCTAGTGTGGTGCATACTATACAATTATTGGTTAAAGGGAAAGGTTTAGTTGGAAGAAAGAGAGTAGCTTCTGTTGGGAGGACAAGGCCCAAATGGCTAACTATGTTATGTATCATGTCCTGAACAAGAGATAGATCTATGTTTTAGATGGTTTTAGGTCTTGTAGGTGTATTTTTATGCAACTATCATAGTGGTTAGGAGCTGGATGGTCATATGGACCTGCGAGGGATGCCTATAAAATGGCTGCATGATTGGGAGCAAGGGGTCCAGTGACCACCCTGTGTGAGATGCCGTTAAATTCTAATTTATAATGTTGATAACTGTGATTGGTTGCCAAAGGAAACTCCCAGGGTACTGATCTACGGCCAGCGCTGGCTTGTTAGGTTTTAGGGTAAGGGTCAGAGGTTAGGGTTTACGGACAAGGTTAGAGATGACATACATGGCTACCGAAGTACCAAGCCTACTTCTCGAGGAGTCACTCGCATCCATACGTAAGAGCCCCTTGTCCGGTGCACGAGCTTTGCCGACCCACCAGGAGGCCCAGCCACTGGGAAGTGGACTGGAACTCCAATGGAACCTTTAAAGGCTAATCCGAGCAAGCAGGGAAGCCCATGGGTTGTTTGTTCAATGTTGCACAGACCTACATAGTGAAATGTAATTTTTTTGGGACTCATCTGATTCTATGAAATTTTGAAAAAGTGAAGAGAGACAAAAAGGAAATAAGGGTGCCAATCTGTTGGAAATTAGGATTACTATATAGATTTTATAAGGCAAAAGCGATAAAATTAGTTAATAATTCCTCTCAATAGCTTCTGGGGCAAGTTTGGGGAAAATATTATTTTGAGGTTTTGGAAAGGAAAATGTTTAAAGTTTAAATTTAAGGATTTGATGATACTAAAGTGATACAATATGCTAATGATTACTTTAAATAGCTTCTGGGGCAAATTTGGGGAAAATATTATTTTGAGGTTTTGGAAAGGATCATGCTTAAAGCTTAAATTTAAGGTTTTTAGAGAGTGCTATGACCTTGAAATTGGATTTAAGGGTCTTAGAAGGGTCTACTTTAGGGTTAGGATTCTATCATTATTTAATCCAATGTAACACCATTCACAAGTAATTTCAAGGAGAGCAAAAGAATAAACCAATATGAAAAGCACTCACCTGTAAGCTTCTTTGGGGTGTTATGTGTAATTCCACCATACCGAGATCCTTGAGGATTTCATGAGATTCCAAAGTTGGATTTATGATAATCCAGTGAAGTATAAGTATAAATTTGGTAATCCAGTGATTTTCCAGTGTAATCCAATGAGGATGCAGCCTGATAAAAGTGTGGATAAATTCCAACAAATCAGAAGATTATGAAATTTCTGGTGAATAGATAAGCTATTCACAGCGGGTCTGAAGTTTGAAACATTATGAAATTGACAGCTTGCTTTTTTGTACCCCGCGACACGTGTTTCGACCTACCATGGTCTCGTCAGGCGAGGGGTAGTCAAACTGTCGTTATGGTTTGCATACACCAAAGCAAACCGGGGCTCTAAAAGCCTATAATTTGATAAAGTTAAAAAGGAATTGATCCCCATACATGTTACCTGCTGCAGTGTCTTGATGGAACTGAATCTGTCCCTGCGCGAAGGCAAAACCTTTGAGAAAAAGCGGGTTAGGGTTAGGGTTAGGGTTAGGGTTAGGGTTAGGGTTAGGGTTAGGGTTAGGGTTAGGGTTAGGGTTAGGGTTAGGGTTAGGGTTAGGGTTAGGGTTAGGGTTAGGGTTAGGTTTTGTAATATTTCGGGCTATGCATTAAGCATTCCCTGGAGTCAACCTGTGACTCCTCACGGAGGCAGTTTAAGGACTGTAACTTCTAGTGAAGCAATAAGCGCCCCCTCCAGTGAAACCATTTTATCCGCCGATAGTTTGATATATCTATCATACTTTAATCATCTTATAGCACAGATTTGGAGGAGATCCCTTTGGAGAGAAAAGGATAAATAATATGGGAAGGGGAGGTTTATTTAGTAAAATAATAATTAGGGATAATAACATACAGTTAGGATGCAAGGCAAATTTGGTACAGAAAACATCCACACATACATGCATGATCAACTAATAATATGACATTAATTTTTTCAGAGAACTTTGGTAGAGGGAGATGCACAGGATGTGCAGGAGTTCTTGCAAAATCACGAAATCAGACACACCGGGGTTGTGAGGAGGGTGAATCGGGCCCCCGCTCCTCCCCGGCCAAACCCCCAGGATAGAAGAATCATCCAGAATATCGCCGTGGGTGGCCATGACGTGGTGGTAAATCAAGAAGCAGCCAAGCCAAAGGGAAAGAGAACGAGAGCGACCAAACGGTTGAAGGAAGACGAAGAGGCACAGAGGGAGGGGGAGACAAAGAAAAGCAGAAAGGAAGAGAGCCAGCAAGAGACTTCAGAAGGTGCTAGCCTGTAAACGTAAGTATAGGGAATTAAGAGAAGACAAGAAGTAAGATAGATATAAAAGAATACAGACTGGCTAGCCATTGCCACTCATTTTGTGATGTAATTGAAAAGGATGAAATGATATAGAAAACATTTTTTGGATAAATTAAAGTGTTAACAAACAGGGAAAGTAGAAGGAGGCAGGTTTAGTTTAGATTGTATAAAAAAAAATTATTTTGAACATAAAAGCAATATAATTAGTATAAAAAGATATTTTTTGGTTGCGGACGAAATTATAGATTTAAAAAACCAAGTTAAGTTAAGGAGTAAGAAGTTGTAGATAGCTCTAATTTAAAATAATGAATGTGACAGAATTCTAGGAATAAAAACTAAACTAAGATCTAATTAATAGGGTAAGTTTAGATTGTAACCTACTATAAAAGTTGAAATGAAGAAATCTAGGAACAAAAGACTAAAACTAAGATCTATTTAATCGGGTAACTTCAGAATATAACCTCTAGCGATAGTCAGTACAAAATCATTACAGAGAGGTATTTATATAATAATAGAATGAGTCTATAAAAGTAGTTTACATATAAGGGAGACAACTGGGAATACATATTAAAACAAAGTTGGGTATACAGTGTTCTACTTTATTAAAACTAGTAAAAAAGCTATAATTACAAGTATCGTTTGATCAGGAATGGTCTAGTGGGATATTCTTGAATCAGAGATTAGTTTTCATGAGGATTTTCTTTAGGGATGGGTTTGCGGAAAAGACCTTTTGGACACCCAAATGTTGGGGGCATGGATCTTGTGATACATTAATTTTGAGATTTTCAAAGGATTTTGCTATTTTTGGGAAAACTGTGGGTTTAAAAGTAGTGTAAGTCAAGGAGAGGGGTACCTTGTTCGTTGGTAGCGAGTTGGATACAGTATTGAGCAATTTTGTGGTTTTACTTAATTTTGAGATCCAGTTATTCTCGGACTTGTCAAGCCAAGTCTTTATTTCTAGGTTGGCCGGAGCATGTGGAGGTTCTCCTACAAAAATTTTGATATTTTTGGGTGGTATCTCAAGGATATTTATGCCCACACTAGAAATTTGGCAGGAACGGAAATGTATTGCAATAGGAGTATCCCTTTGGAGGTTAATGTCGGACCGGTGTCGGGTGATTCTGTTACGAAGGTTTGTAGTTTGGCCTACGTACAGACTATAGGGACACTTTTTGCAAAAAATGACATAAATGCAATGTGTTGTTTGGCAAGTTTGGGTATTGGTTGGGACCAAATTGTAGCTATGGATAGATTTCTCCGGAAGTGCTGACCATTTGCAGAGGAGGCAGGAAGGTTTTTTGCATTTAGAAATGCCTGTAATTTGGTATGAGGGCTTTATTTTGGCCAGGAATTTCTTGTATGAGGTTTTTAGAAAGGTCTTTTTGTAGCCTATTTTCTGGAGACTATTGAATAGCAGTGATTTGGCTTCCAAAAAATCGGCAAATTTTGTACAATATCTATAGTACCTGATCAACTGAGAAAGGATTATACCAGAGTAAATGTGTGGTGGATGGAATGAGGTAGGGTGTAGGAGTCTCAAATCATTTGTTTCCTTAAAGTAGATCTTTGTTTGGGGTTTGGAGGGGAATTCATTGTTCGGGTTTTTGAAAATGGTGATATCTAGGAAATTGATGCTCTGTTGACAAACTTCCATGGTAAATTGCACTCCCTTATCGAAGGAATTGAAGGTATTAAGAAGTTGCTTTATTTGTTCCATGGAGCTATCTGTAATAAAGATAGAATCATCAAGATATCTTCCATAGAACTTGTAATCAATTGGACAAGTTTTAAAAGCCCATTGTTCTAGTTCAGCTAAGTAGATATTGGCCAGCTCGGGCGAAAAGCTTGATCCCATTGCCACCCCCCGGGTTTGGATATAAAGGTTGGAAGCAAATTTGAATTCGTTTGAGAACAGGGAGATTTCTAGTAATTTAATGATATATGGGTTTATAGGGTGTGGGTGGGTATCTAATGCCTTTGAAACAATTTGTAGAGATTCTCTTAGTGGGATCGTTGTATATAACGATTGGGCATCCAGGCTTATAAGCTTGTCATTAGGGCCAATTTCTATTTTACTTAATTTGGTAAGAAGGTCCATGGTATTCTTTATGTAACTAGGGTGGCTTTTAGATATTGGGCTTAAGAATTTGGATAAGAATCTCGAAATATTGATATTTTCAGAATGAAGGTTTGAACATATAGGTCTTGATTTCGGCAGGAACCCTAAATGCCAATTTGGTTTGTGTAGTTTAAAAAGGAAGTATAAGTGACGACCCTTGGCGTCTGGGCAAGATCTAAGCCAATTTCGGAGTTTCAAGGAGATGAGTTTTTTTGCAAACATTTCATCCAGAATCAGATTATAAGTAAGAGAATATTCTGGAGTAGAGAGTTGGGAAATTTGTTTGTAATAGATGGAATCAGATACATGTTCAAATCCAGCCTGTAAATAATAGCATTTATCCAAAATGCATACCGTCGACGTCTTATCGGCGGGTAAATATAGGAGGTGCTTGTTGTTTTTGAGAGATTTTAGAGCTGAAAGCTCCCTGGATGATAGATTAGAGGAAGGTGGGTTCCAATTGTTTCTGAGCATTTGAAAGGTTTTTTGTTTAAGCATTATAGATTCAGGGTAGTTGGGAGTTTCTTGAGGAGAGTAATTTTTACTTTTGTACTTATATGGGAGACTGGAGATAGAATCACTTTGGTTATTCAAATTCTTTTTGAAGGAAAATTGAAGTTGTGGGCGAGACATTTTTGAGTTAATTCTATCTTTGAAGGTGTTGCAGGATTGTATCAAACCATCTATATCCAATGAGTAAACTGTGGGGGCAAAAGTAAATCCTTTAGAAAGTACTGAGAATTCATCCTCCGTTAGGTTGTGAAACCTGGAGAGGTTGACAACAGATTTGGGTGTAGTTTGGATTTCAAAATCTGCAAATATGGGAGCATGGTCGGGGACCGTAGACAAGATCATTTCATTGTCATCTAGTTTTTTGGGGATTGGCTTGCCCTTACTTTAGGGACACAATCGGCATATTCCAGCCAGTGGCCCAAGAGCAGGTTAGCATACGCATTTGTGACATGATAATTGTCCGTTTCAAATGTTGGTTTGTTTGGGAGAGGGATGAGCTTCCAGCCTCTTGTTTTCATACCCAATTCAATGTTGTGCAAATTTTCAGCTGGTTCACCTGAGAAGTTGTGAGGAATACTTGCGAAATAGTATTTGGCATTTGGGTATGCATTTCTGATGGCCGTATTGGCTTTAGTGCAATTCTTGTGGGCTGTTTGGCTATAACGTTGCCTGTTGTTGTTGAGACCCACCATAAGGATGACATTTTTAACCTCAGGGAAAGTGTTGTCTTTGGTGAACAACCTTGTTAAATGTTCTAGTCTCATGCCACTGTAGCTATACAAAGATGTAGTGCCTGCAAAGTGGTTCGGAATTCGAACAATTCTGTTGATGTTCGAGTCTCCTATCACTATGTTTGGGGCTCCGACTTGGGGAGGGGCCCAGTTGGATACTTTATCCAACTGAGAACATCGTGAGTCAACTCGAGGGCTATTGATTATGGCCCAAGTTGTGGAGGGTGAATTTAGGAGGTTGTTGTCGAACAAAGGTTTGATTGGAGGTTTCTGAGGAGAGCTCTTTGACTCCACGGTATCTCCCCAGAATTCATCATCTGAGGTCCAATCCATATCATTCACTTGTCCCCAGTCTATCTTTGGAGGTGACTGATTTCTTGTGGGTATGTATTTGTCTGAGTTAGTTTGATTTTGGACTTGGGGCCAGTTTTTTGATCTCGGAGGTGGGTTGTTCTGTTTGTTAACAGCGGGGATAGTAGAACTTTGGTCATTGTTTTGTGCTATGAATCTTGGTCGAGGGAGTGAAAGGTTAAGAGCTGAGGGTTGGGCCATTCTTGGGGCTTTAGGGTTCCAATGGAACCTAAGGCTCATTAAGGGCTGTACCGGGCGCCAGGAAGGGTTCGCATTTGGTGGGATTAGTGGAGGGATTTGGTTCATTTTCTGTACTTTCTGTACTTTTTGTTTGGGTTCATTTTGACCTTCCGGGACTGAATCGAAAGATAATTTCCTTTTTACTTGCTCTCTTTTTTGGAGGTCAATTTGTCTGTATGGAGATTTTGAGTTGGTTGGACCTTGAGGAGGATAATGTGGGCC
Source organism: Platynereis dumerilii (assembly GCA_026936325.1). Taxonomy (NCBI): domain Eukaryota; kingdom Metazoa; phylum Annelida; class Polychaeta; order Phyllodocida; family Nereididae; genus Platynereis; species Platynereis dumerilii. The sequence goes on from JAPTHN010000021.1 coordinate 10,210,248, forward strand.
ATTTGGAGTTTGGTTTGTTCTAACTGACAAGACTTCCGGTGTTGGAGGGACTGGTATGGCATATTTCATTTGGCCTAGTTTCATTAACGCTTGTCCAAATTGATTCTTGCCTAGGTTGATTATAGATGTTGTTTCTGTGCTAAGGATACCCCAGTGTCCTGGGACCGTGTGGGCAATATAATGGTCTTCTGTGTGTTTTAAGGCTCTTCTAAACTCCACTGACTGTTCAAATTTGTACATCAGTATTTGATCCATAACTTCTAGAGACTCTTTATTCTCCCATTTTTGAAGTGGGAATTTTAAGAATATGGCTGGGTTGGGACAATTTGGAGTACCTGCCTTCAGGTAGAAGTTTGCCATCTTTTTGGCATCAAAGGGAGTGGGCTGTAGCAGGATCAATGGGACTATTTCCGCTAGGCCTAGGTAATCTAATTTGGTGGCCTGGTAGAGATGTTCTGCTGTCTTAAATCTAGTTGCATTTGCCTCTATTTCAATGGGAGCAAAATTTGACAGTGGGTTCTTTGAGCCTTTTACCGATACAAAGTGGTCGTGATCCTTGCTTGTTTGTTTGTTTGGATTGTCTAGTGGATTAGGCCGGCAGTTTGGAACCTGTCTTCTTCCTTGTCTCTAAGGGGCTGTAGGGGATGACTGAGATTTGGATCAAGGGATTTTGGTTTAGTTATTGTCGTAGCCACTTTCTGTTGTAGGTTGAACATGTTATCTTGCTCGTTTGTGGGCTTAGTCATTGTGTCAACATTGTCTGTGAGGGAATAGTAGTCCGGGTCAGTGGCGTTGTCTGGGCTGAGAGATAGTTCATCTTCTAGGTGGCTCTTTCCTGTCATGGGAAGGGAGGGGGGGCCCGAGGGCTGATTGTCAATCATATTTAGTTTTTCCTGTCTTCTAGTAGTTGGGGTATGATCAAGGTCAGTTATTTCCATTGGTTCCTGTGGGGTTTCATCTTGTTTTCGGGTGGGAATTTGAGTTGTTGTATGGGCCGTTTGACTTAAGTTATCAAGGTCCTGGTCAACTTTTGGGATTAAAGGGCAAGAAATACCCAAAGAAGTGGATATTAAATCCAGAGTGGTCAATAAGGTTCTTGGGGTTAATTGGAGGTTTTCAACTTTAATCCATCTTTTTGCTAGAGACCATGCTTCAGTGTGTGCCGCTAGCCAGGTATTTGTAGGGAAGTGGGAGGGCATTTTTTCTAGCAGTTTGGATCTATAGTGAACATAGTGTTCAATTAGTAGTCGCCTAGATTCATTGACAAAATTTGATTTGTTTTCCGATTCGATTTGGGATAGGGAGAGGTGGAATTCCTTTTCGAAACTGTCTGGAAACTTCATCCAGGTTCCCACTTTAAAATTGGGCGGGAGTTTCAGTTTGTTCATTAGGTTAAGAATCAGAGATGTTAATTTTATGACCTTGAAAAAAAGTTTATGTATAGGCCAATTGAGATTGTCCGAGATCGTCTTCTGCATTGGCGTAGAATCTTCCGGTTGTACGGGAGGTAGCTTAGTTTCGTCATCACCGTCGTCCATGTTCCCATCGTCCCCGTCCGAGTCCAGTAAGTCGAGAGTTTCCTCAATAGACAGCCAGTTTTCCGTGTCATCGTTTGGAGAGTTAGCCAAGAGGTCGTCTTCAGGGTTGTTCGAGGTGGACATGGCACTGGTGGGAATCAGGTCCCGACTGAAGAGAAAGGAGGGAAAATATAAGGATATATGAGCTTCAGTAATTTTGAAGATTGCTCAGTTTATAATTGGATTAATTATTTTGCAGATTTCATCCGTGGAGGAGGCTTTACATATGCGGAGGGAGAGCTTGTGGAAACTTTTTTGGAAATGTCATCGGCAGGGAGGAGAAGAGAGAAAACACTAAGAATTGGAAACTATTTTTGGAGAAAGCTATCACAAACGATTCATATTTGAGGACAGTTGTTGTAGGTTACAATTGGTGCTAAGATTTATATATAAGTGTAGTTTTTGTAAATAAGACATTATTGGGAACCGGTAACTGAAGTGACAAGGGATTTGTGTAATGATTATTGTTAACTGTTGAAGAGGCAGGATTATTGTAGTAAGTATTATAATGGGGGGGGGGGTTGAAGGAATTTTTGTAGGTCCTTGTTTATTTTTTAACTGTAGAAATGGTTTGATGCGAAACTGCTAAGATATATCTATCTTGGTCGGATTGTTTAAGGAGGTATGCATTCTCATATAAGATTAAAAGTGATCTTAAAGGTTGGATAACATTTGAAAAGTAAAGGTATTTAATTAAATAAGGATGTTTTGTTGATTTTGTAAAATTTTTGTAAAATTTTTGCATTTATAAGATTAGGAAATGATTTAGGAAGTGGGATGCTTATTGGTTATGGCTCCAGGTGATTATGAAGTGCTTTTAATTGTTTTAGTCCGGATTGTAAGGTTGTATAAAGGGAGATTGTGTTATTTTGGATACCTATAGGAGACTAGAACAACTGGGACATGATGTCTTATTGACTATTGGTTTCATAATTGTTGTACTTATAGGGTAGGATAAAAAACAGATTGGTCTGGAATAGTTTTGAAACTTGTTTTGCTGAGGAGCATTTCTGAACTCTATGCGTTATGCTATTTAAGATGTTATAATGCTTCGAAAATTCAGAAAGTTATGTTATGAAGATTTAACTTGGTTGTAAAGGAAAATGGACTGAAGTAGATTTGTCCATCTAGTGGAAAAGCTTAGTTAGAAGCTATTTTTAAGTAAAAATTATGGAAGTGTTAGGTTGGGTCAGATTCGAAGTCCAGCAGGCCAGATGAGGGCTCGGCACAATATGCATTCTAAGTAGTGCTTTTTAGTTATATATAGAAACTCAATTAGGAATTTGGGATTAAAAAATTAAAAGTTTATTAGAAGAAGGCAAGTGATTGAAAGGTTTTGAGTAAATATGGGGCTGAACGGGCCATTTTTTGAGAAAACATGGTAGGAGTAAAAATTAAAATAAGTAATAGAAATAAATAAAGCAGATACAAAAAACTAAAAAGATAAATGAAAAGTGAAATAAGGAAGATTTAATCCTAGTTAGTTGCATGGGTGCTAGAACCTTATAAATTAAGCGAATATGATAGTACTGTGATTTGAGAATTCAGATGTTTTATAGTTTGTGAAGGATTTTATAGCTAAACATCAGGTGGACTAAGGTATATTTATCACTCTAATGGAAAGGTTAAAAATAGTTTAGGAATAAAATTATGAAAGTGTTGGGATGAGTCTGATTTGAACCCTGGTTGGCTGTGTGAAAGCTCTGCACTATATCCATTATGCTAATAGTGAATTAGGCAGAAATGGGAAATTAGTTTACAATAACTAAGGATGTTGGAAAAGCACGATTAAATTAGGCGTTTATAGGAGGAAATTGTGTGAATAAATGAATTTGAGCAAGTATGGATTTTATATAAGCTATTTTTCTGGGAAAGGTAAAAAAAATTTTTTAATTAAAATGTTGACATAGGCTGAAGGTACTAGAAGGCAGTGAATTTTACCTATAAGTTTTTTACTGGGGAAGAAAACGAAACTGGCTTTCTAAAAATACTAGAATTTGGAAATCAGGGGAGGTAGTGGTAATTTGGATTAACAATTTATAATTATTGTAATTGTAGGTATGGGGTAAAAGGATAGAGGATTGGTATGGAGTGGTTTTGAACTCAGGTTAGCCGGATAGTAGCTCTGAACTTTATCCATTAGGCTACGGAGGATGTCGGGTGTGATATGGAAATTCAGATGTAGTACCGCTTATGAAGGATTTTAAGGTTATAACCTCAGGTGGACTAAAGTAGATTTATCCCTCTAGTGGAAAAGGTTAGAGTTAGAAATTATTTTGGAGAAGAAAATATGAAAGAGTTTGGATGGGTGTGATTTGAACCCTAGTTGATCGGATGAAAGCTCTGCACCTTGACCATCATGCTAATAGTGATTTAGACAGAAACGGGAATTAGTTGGTAATAGTCAAGAAAGTGAAATAAATTAAAAGGTTTATTAGGGGAAATTGTGTGATTAAAAGGGTTTGAGCAAGTATAGGGGTTATATGGACTATTTTACTATGAAAGCTAAACATTTAGGACAGAGTATTCAGCATAAGCTGAAAATACTAAAGGGAAATAATTTTTACTTATAAGTGTTGTCCTGGGAAGAAAATAAAGCTATGGGCTTTCCGATGAAAAATGGAATGGAACTGAGGGGAGTAGTGGTCATTAGGATTATTAATTTTTACCTAATGTGACTATGGGGATGGAGTAAAAATTAAAGAATTGGTATGGAGTGGTTTTGAACTCTAGGTTAGCTGAATGGTAGTTCTGAACTTTATCCGTTACGCTACAGAAGATGTTGTTGTGATATGGCAATACAAATGTGGTACAGCTTATGAATGATTTTAAAGCTATAACACTAGGTGGACTAACGTAGATTTATTCCCCTAGTGGAGAAAGCTAAAGTTAAAAATTACTTTAGTAGTAAAATATATGAATGTATTAGGATGGGTTTGTTTTGAACCCTAGTTGGCTGGATGAAAGCTATGCACCATATCCATTATGCTAATATTGCATTAGGTAGAAATGGAGATTAGTTAGTTGTATTTGAGAAGAATAAAAATTAATTTTAAGGGGGTTAGTAGAAGAAAAGTGTGGTTAAAAGAGTTTAAGCAAGTATGGGAGTTACATGGGAATTTTTTATATAAGAAAGTTTTTTTAAAAAATAAATTAAAATATTAAAATAAGCTAAGGTACTAAAAGGGGATGATTTTTACCTGTAGGTTTTTTTCTAGGGAGGAAAACAAACTGTGGGCCTTCTGATGACACTAGGACATGGAACTTAGGGGAAGTAGTGGTCTTTTGGATTATTAATTTATAACTATTGTGAGTATAGGTATGGGGTAAAAGGATAAAGAATTGGTATGGGGTGGTTTTGAACTCTGGTTCACTGAATAGTAGCTCTGAACTTTATCCGTTAGGCTACGGACGACGTTGGGTGTGGTATGGGAATTCAGATGTAGTACTGCTTATGAAGGATTTTAAAGGTATAACACCAGGTGGACTAAAGTAGATTTTGCCCTCTAGTGGAAAAAGTTAGAGTTAGAGATTATTTTGGAGGAGAAAATATGAAAGAGTTTGGATGGGTGTGAATTGAACCCTAGTTGGCTGGACGAAAGCTCTGCATTATATCCATTATGCTAATACGGAACATATAGAGATGGGAATTAGTTAGTGATAATTCGGGATTTTTTCAAAAAAAGGTAAAATTGATTTTAAAAAAACTTATTAGAGTAAATTATGTTTAAAGAGTTTTAGCAAGTATAGGGGATGTATAACTCGATTTTACTGAATTGGTATGGGGTGGTTTTGAACTCTGGTTCACTGAATAGTAGCTCTGAACTTTATCCGTTAGGCTACGGACGACGTTGGGTGTGGTATGGGAATTCAGATGTAGTACTGCTTATGAAGGATTTTAAAGGTATAACACCAGGTGGACTAAAGTAGATTTTGCCCTCTAGTGGAAAAAGTTAGAGTTAGAGATTATTTTGGAGGAGAAAATATGAAAGAGTTTGGATGGGTGTGAATTGAACCCTAGTTGGCTGGACGAAAGCTCTGCATTATATCCATTATGCTAATACGGAACATATAGAGATGGGAATTAGTTAGTGATAATTCGGGATTTTTTCAAAAAAAGGTAAAATTGATTTAAAAAACTTATTAGAGTAAATTATGTTTAAAGAGTTTTAGCAAGTATAGGGGATGTATAACTCGATTTTACTGAAAGAATAAAGAATATAATTTAATTAGTTAATATAGGTAACAAATGTTAAAAAGGAAATGATTAGCTACATGGTACTCTGAACTTTATTCATTAAGCTGTAGGAGATGTTGGAGAGGATTTTAAAATTCAAAATGTAAACAGATTATAAAGGATTCTATGGCTATGACCCCAGGTGAATTAAATTAGATTTATCACTTTAGTGGAAAAAGATAAGTTAAAAGAATTTGGAGGAACAAATTATGAAAGATTAGGGATGGGTACGACTTGAACCCTGGTTGGCTGGATGAAAGCTCTGCACTCTATCCATAATGCTAATATTCCTTTAGGCAAAATTGGGAGTTAGTTAGTATTAATTAGGGTTTTTTTGGGAAAGTAGATATAATATTTTAAAAGTTTATTGGAGGAGGTTCGTATAAATAAAAGGGTTTGAGATGTATTGGAGCTGTTTTTACAAATGGGAAGGAAGTTTGAGCTGTATTGGAGCTATTTTTACAAATGGGAAGAAAGTTGAAAAGGAATGGAATTAAGATATTCAAACTGCTGAAGGTGCTAAAAGGAAATGATTTTTAGCTATAGGTTTTTGTATTGCGGAGGAAAAACAACAATATGGGCTTTCCCATGATAGCAGGGTGTTGTACCAGGGGAATTGGAGATTGCTTAGGCTATTAAATAAAAGCTATTGTGAAAATGGGAATAAAAGTTGGTATGGAATGGTTTTGAACCCTGGTTGGCTGAATGATAGCTCTGAACTTTATCCGTTAGGCCACGGAAGATGTTGGAGGTACATTGACAATTTGGATGTAGTATAGTTTATGAATGATTCTTTTGTATATTAGTCGGTGGACTAAAAATAGATTCGTCTCTATATTGAAAAGGCTTAAAGTAGAAAGGTTAGGATGGGTAAGAATTGAAACCTAGTTGGCTGGATAAGAGTTCTGCACTATATTCATTGTGCTAATAGTCATTGAAAATTATGGCAGTCCAGTAATATAGTTAAGGATTTTTGAAATATAGAATTGGGAATTTAAAGGTTTATTGGAGGAAATTGTATAGTTGAGTAGTTAAGGAAAGTAGGGGAGGTTGTTTGAGCAATTGACTGAGGAGAATTAAAAATTAAAGATATAATTAATATAAATTGAACGGACTAGAAGAAAATAGTTATTAGTTGTAATTTGTTGTCGTGGGTGGGATAGCGGATTTGTGAGCTTTCTAGTAGTTCTAGGCAATTAAACTCAGGGGAAGAGGCATTCTTATTAACTATAGTTTTATAGAAGTTCATTATGGGATTTGGAAAGAGATAAAAGAATTTTAAAAACATTTTTTATGTAATGGTTTTGAACCCTGGTTGGCTGGATGGGAGATCCGGTCCTTATCCGTTAGGCTACCGAAGATGGTAGCAGTCGATTGAAATACAGGATTAGTTTATGGTGATTGTTGTTTAGCTATGAAACCAAGGGGACTAAAGTGGATTTTTTAGATAATCTGGAATTTTAGAAGTAGAAGTTATTTTGTGAAGAAAATTATAAGAGTGTTAAGCAGGGCCGGATTTGAACCCTGGTTGGCTGGGCGAAAGCTCCGCATTCTAACCATTATGCTATTAGTGCTTTAGACAAATAAGGGAATAATTTGAGATAATAGAAATATCGAAATAACATTTGAAAATGTATTGAAGGGCTTGGTATTATTTGAGCAAAGCCCTAAAGGGACTAGAAGAAAACCGTTATTAGTTGTAATTTGTTGTCATGGGTGGGATAGCGGACTTGTGAACTTTCTGATAGTTCTAGGCAATTAAACTCCGGGGAAGTGACATTCTTTTTAACTATAGATTTATAGTAGTTGGTTATGAGATTTGGAAAGAATAAAAGAATTTAAAAATTTTTTTGTAATGGTTTTGAACCCTGGTTGGCTGGATGGGAGCTCTGATCCTTGTCCGTTAGGCTACGGAAGATGATGGCAGTGGATTGAAATACAGAATTATAGTTTATGGAGATTTTTGTTTAGCTATGAAACTAAGGAGGCTAGAGTGGATTTTTAAAGCTAGTCTAGAATTTTAGAAATAGAAGTTATTTTATGAGGAAAATTATAAGAGTGTTCAGCTGGGGCGGATTTGAACCCTGGTTGGCTGGGCGAAGGCTCTGCACTCTAACCATTATGCCATTAGTGCTTTAGAGGAATATGGGAATAATTTGAGATTATGGAAATATAGAAATAACATTTGAAAAGGTATTGAAGGGTGTGGTGTTATTTGAGCAGGTTAGCAAGTAAAGGGGTTGCATGGGAAATTTTACTAGGGTAGGTTATAACGACTGTTAAAATACAAAAGAAATTTAGATGGAGATAATGGGTAGATTATAAAAAAATTTTTCTTTTAATACTTGAGGAGGGAATAGAACCCTGGTTGTCCCCACCATAGGCAGGCACTTTACCAATAGGCTAATGTTACCCATGTTGAAAGGAAGTTTTGATTTGATGAAGAGGTAAAAAATTGTAACTTTTAGAAGAGAAGAGTAAACAAGTAGAATGACAAGATTTGTTTATGAGTGGAGAAATGAATATCTGGTTCTGTAGAAAGAATTAATTGAAAGGGTGTTTAATTAGTGGCAGAATGGTTGTTATAACAGGGTGAATGGCTCTGGAAGTATTGATTATCATTGTTGGGAGGGGACATCTCAGTGGTTCTCCATCTGGTGGTAGACTGGTGGAACTAGGCCAATACACAAAAAACTTTGTTGCTTTGCAAATGGAGGTTCAGGATGGAGAGAAGGAGTTAGAGGAGAGTAGTTGTTTAATATAGGTATGTACTTCATATTGGAGAGATATAAACTTATGGAATAGGTTTATTAGTTTAGATGGAGGAAGATATTGAACTCAGGAGGAGTTTTTTGGTAAATAAAAGGTATGGATGTTTACAATTATGAAAGTTTATACTTGAATATAAAGGGGAGATTTCAAATAGACTGGTTTACTATGGTTCAAGAATAGGGAGAGTAGTGGAGTTAGATTCAGACTAGGGAAAGGTGGGGCCAGTTGTGCTATTAGTTTTATGGAAAAGAATGGGATTGGAATGGGTCCTATGGATAAGTGAAGGAGGGAAGTTATGCAATGTGACAGCCATTTTGGTAAGGGTGTTCCTTTGTTAGATTTGGTGGGGATAGGATAGGGATGCTTCAAAAGCATGGGATAATTAAAATTGAAATAAATATAATATAATATTTGGGATTTAGTAAGAATTATTTGGCAAGAATTATTTGGCTTCTAATATAAAATATGGGAGAATTATCAATAAAAAGATCTAGGTTGGGTTGTGGATATAAATCAGGATAATTGTACTTTGATATTTTAATAAAATGTTTTATCAAAATATAGAAAATGGGAGTTAAATAGAAGTATACTATTTAGGGGAATATGAATAAAACAGTAGTTCTAAGATGAGTATAAATATAGATCTGAGATAATTATGAATGTTAAATGGGTGTAGTACATGATTGGATCTAGTAGGAAAGAAGGAAAGCAATAAGAGATTATTAAAAAATGATGATGATAGTATGAAAATAAGGGATAAATTTATAAAGAAGCATCCAAGATGGAGTCCACATGTTGGGGAATACCCATTAGAAGCACATGTATAGGTAAGTTACAGCAAGTAAGATGAAACTAATTGAATAATGGAGATAAAATGGTAAATATGGAACTTAAAAGATCAAGAACAAAGAGACCAAAAGAACAGGAATGGAATAGAGGAAGAATTAAGAGAATAAAAACTGTTGATCATACATTATATGTGTAGTGTTACTGACCTTGCCATGTGAATTGAAGTGTGGAGGATCCAGAGATGTAACTTTTTTGGAGTAAATGTCTCATGTAATCACCCACCCTTTGGGGACCGGTTTCTGAGATGGTCTCTCTTTCTTTCAGCCCAGGTGGTAGTGAACAAGAGACAAATATGGTGGAAATATGGAAGATTTTGGAGAAGATGTGAAGATCTACTTCAGCAGCATGGAGTCATCAGAAGACAGGATCTGGGATTATTTAGTAAGTATGGGGGTAGAGGTTGTAAGGTCAGGGCACTGTAGCTGGGGGGGGGGAGGAAGGAAGGCTGGTTTGTAGAGATCCAAATAAGGAGTCAAAAGTTAAATTAATGGATGGTGGGACAAGTAAAAAAGGCTAACTGTGGATTTAAATTGTCTTTGGAATAAAGGATTGTGGGCTTATGTTTGCTGGAATACATATCTGAAATAATTGTAAAAAGTAGGACAGATTTTATGGGCTCTCAGGATGATTTTATTATAATGCCTACTTTTTGAGAGATAAGGATTCCTTTGTGTGATCAGTTTTAGGTTACTAAGCTTATTATATTTATGGGATAAACAATGTAAATTGTGGGATAAACTTGCTTTGTAATAGAATATATTCTTAAGGAGAAAACTATTTTTTGAGTATGTGAATTATATGGTAAATACTGAATACTAGGACTATGATAGTGATATGTTTGTGGGACAAACAATTTGTAAAATATTGAGATAAACTTTTTGGAATGGAAGTATTTCTTAAGGAAACAGCTATTTTGGATTCTATTATTAGGATGACTCTTTAAAGAGAACAGGCTTATTTATATGATTGGTATTAGACTAGTAGGATGAGAATTAGTATAATACTTGGGATGAATAATTGTTTTGAATAAAAGTGAAATAAAACATTTTTTGTTAATGAGAGTGTTTTATTACTAAAGTGACCCCTTCAAAGAGGTAAGGATTAATTGGTGTCTGGTGGGTTCAGTTGAGGTGATACAGTCTTTGATTTGTGTTAATCACTTTTAAAGAAGCATTGAGATAGAGATCTACTATTGGGATGGGGTATTAAAGATCTTATAGAGAAGGCTTTGTGCTAATTTGATCAAAAGTAGGTCAGAGGTGTCACATGGGTTGGTTATGTAATAGGTAAAGCTGACAGTAGCAGTCAGTGTTAAGGTAGTATCAAAGATGGCTAGACCTCTGAGGATAGAAATGGTGAGTTTTATTTGTTATAGGCCTAATATAGAAATTTAGAAGGAAGGTGTTTCATGGGAATGAAGCAAGATGTAAAACTAGTGGTTAGTTAATGCTGTAATTAATTAATAAAGTTGGTTTTAGATATTTAGATCCCTGGATCTGGGATTTTTGATATTATCAATGAGAGGTTCTTATTTTACAGATAGTTGGGAACATTTTAGGAGAAGAGGGGCAACAATTGGAAGTGGGTGATGTTATTTGAGATAAAATTGTAAATGAGGCGGGTAATTAGAGGATTTTTGGTTGAAGTAATCCAGTTTTTTTGGGGGAGGCTAAAATTAGGAAGTGTGGGAAGTGTTAGTTATCTCATTGGATTTTGGAGGATGGGTTATTTCTTTAATGGTAGAATAAAATTGGTATTTGCAGCAGGGAGTAAATGGTGGTAACCGGGTTGATGTGGCAAGGAAAAAACATTTTTTGGGGTTTTGAATATGGGTAATTAGTATATGGGAGGGATCCTCTAACAATTTTGTGCTGAATCACTGCATTAGTGATTTCTGTAAAATGATTTTTTTGCTACGTCAAGAGGTAATCCCCTTGCAAGGATTATGGTATGTTAGGTTTTGTAATATTTCGGGCTATGCATTAAGCATTCCCTGGAGTCAACCTGTGACTCCTCACGGAGGCAGTTTAAGGACTGTAACTTCTAGTGAAGCAATAAGCGCCCCCTCCAGTGAAACCATTTTATCCGCCGATAGTTTGATATATCTATCATACTTTAATCATCTTATAGCACAGATTTGGAGGAGATCCCTTTGGAGAGAAAAGGATAAATAATATGGGAAGGGGAGGTTTATTTAGTAAAATAATAATTAGGGATAATAACATACAGTTAGGATGCAAGGCAAATTTGGTACAGAAAACATCCACACATACATGCATGATCAACTAATAATATGACATTAATTTTTTCAGAGAACTTTGGTAGAGGGAGATGCACAGGATGTGCAGGAGTTCTTGCAAAATCACGAAATCAGACACACCGGGGTTGTGAGGAGGGTGAATCGGGCCCCCGCTCCTCCCCGGCCAAACCCCCAGGATAGAAGAATCATCCAGAATATCGCCGTGGGTGGCCATGACGTGGTGGTAAATCAAGAAGCAGCCAAGCCAAAGGGAAAGAGAACGAGAGCGACCAAACGGTTGAAGGAAGACGAAGAGGCACAGAGGGAGGGGGAGACAAAGAAAAGCAGAAAGGAAGAGAGCCAGCAAGAGACTTCAGAAGGTGCTAGCCTGTAAACGTAAGTATAGGGAATTAAGAGAAGGCAAAAAGTAGGGTAAATATAAAAGAATCCAGACTGGCTAGCCATTGCCACTCATTTTATGATGTAATTGAAAAGGATGAAATGATATAGAAAACATTTTTTGGATAAATTAAAGTGTTAACAAACAGGGAAAGTAGAAGGAGGCAGGTTTAGTTTAGATTGTATAAAAAAAAATTATTTTGAACATAAAAGCAATATAATTAGTATAAAAAGATATTTTTTGGTTGCGGACGAAATTATAGATTTAAACAAAAGTTGAGTTTAGGAGCAGGAAATTGTAGATAGCTAATTTAAGATAATGAATATGACATAGTTTTTTAGGAATAAAAACTAAACTAAGATCTAATTAATAGGGTAAGTTTAGATTGTAACCTACTATAAAAGTTGAAATGAAGAAATCTAGGAACAAAAGACTAAAACTAAGATCTATTTAATCGGGTAACTTCAGAATATAACCTCTAGCGATAGTCAGTACAAAATCATTACAGAGAGGTATTTATATAATAATAGAATGAGTCTATAAAAGTAGTTTACATATAAGGGAGACAACTGGGAATACATATTAAAACAAAGTTGGGTATACAGTGTTCTACTTTATTAAAACTAGTAAAAAAGCTATAATTACAAGTATCGTTTGATCAGGAATGGTCTAGTGGGATATTCTTGAATCAGAGATTAGTTTTCATGAGGATTTTCTTTAGGGATGGGTTTGCGGAAAAGACCTTTTGGACACCCAAATGTTGGGGGCATGGATCTTGTGATACATTAATTTTGAGATTTTCAAAGGATTTTGCTATTTTTGGGAAAACTGTGGGTTTAAAAGTAGTGTAAGTCAAGGAGAGGGGTACCTTGTTCGTTGGTAGCGAGTTGGATACAGTATTGAGCAATTTTGTGGTTTTACTTAATTTTGAGATCCAGTTATTCTCGGACTTGTCAAGCCAAGTCTTTATTTCTAGGTTGGCCGGAGCATGTGGAGGTTCTCCTACAAAAATTTTGATATTTTTGGGTGGTATCTCAAGGATATTTATGCCCACACTAGAAATTTGGCAGGAACGGAAATGTATTGCAATAGGAGTATCCCTTTGGAGGTTAATGTCGGACCGGTGTCGGGTGATTCTGTTACGAAGGTTTGTAGTTTGGCCTACGTACAGACTATAGGGACACTTTTTGCAAAAAATGACATAAATGCAATGTGTTGTTTGGCAAGTTTGGGTATTGGTTGGGACCAAATTGTAGCTATGGATAGATTTCTCCGGAAGTGCTGACCATTTGCAGAGGAGGCAGGAAGGTTTTTTGCATTTAGAAATGCCTGTAATTTGGTATGAGGGCTTTATTTTGGCCAGGAATTTCTTGTATGAGGTTTTTAGAAAGGTCTTTTTGTAGCCTATTTTCTGGAGACTATTGAATAGCAGTGATTTGGCTTCCAAAAAATCGGCAAATTTTGTACAATATCTATAGTACCTGATCAACTGAGAAAGGATTATACCAGAGTAAATGTGTGGTGGATGGAATGAGGTAGGGTGTAGGAGTCTCAAATCATTTGTTTCCTTAAAGTAGATCTTTGTTTGGGGTTTGGAGGGGAATTCATTGTTCGGGTTTTTGAAAATGGTGATATCTAGGAAATTGATGCTCTGTTGACAAACTTCCATGGTAAATTGCACTCCCTTATCGAAGGAATTGAAGGTATTAAGAAGTTGCTTTATTTGTTCCATGGAGCTATCTGTAATAAAGATAGAATCATCAAGATATCTTCCATAGAACTTGTAATCAATTGGACAAGTTTTAAAAGCCCATTGTTCTAGTTCAGCTAAGTAGATATTGGCCAGCTCGGGCGAAAAGCTTGATCCCATTGCCACCCCCCGGGTTTGGATATAAAGGTTGGAAGCAAATTTGAATTCGTTTGAGAACAGGGAGATTTCTAGTAATTTAATGATATATGGGTTTATAGGGTGTGGGTGGGTATCTAATGCCTTTGAAACAATTTGTAGAGATTCTCTTAGTGGGATCGTTGTATATAACGATTGGGCATCCAGGCTTATAAGCTTGTCATTAGGGCCAATTTCTATTTTACTTAATTTGGTAAGAAGGTCCATGGTATTCTTTATGTAACTAGGGTGGCTTTTAGATATTGGGCTTAAGAATTTGGATAAGAATCTCGAAATATTGATATTTTCAGAATGAAGGTTTGAACATATAGGTCTTGATTTCGGCAGGAACCCTAAATGCCAATTTGGTTTGTGTAGTTTAAAAAGGAAGTATAAGTGACGACCCTTGGCGTCTGGGCAAGATCTAAGCCAATTTCGGAGTTTCAAGGAGATGAGTTTTTTTGCAAACATTTCATCCAGAATCAGATTATAAGTAAGAGAATATTCTGGAGTAGAGAGTTGGGAAATTTGTTTGTAATAGATGGAATCAGATACATGTTCAAATCCAGCCTGTAAATAATAGCATTTATCCAAAATGCATACCGTCGACGTCTTATCGGCGGGTAAATATAGGAGGTGCTTGTTGTTTTTGAGAGATTTTAGAGCTGAAAGCTCCCTGGATGATAGATTAGAGGAAGGTGGGTTCCAATTGTTTCTGAGCATTTGAAAGGTTTTTTGTTTAAGCATTATAGATTCAGGGTAGTTGGGAGTTTCTTGAGGAGAGTAATTTTTACTTTTGTACTTATATGGGAGACTGGAGATAGAATCACTTTGGTTATTCAAATTCTTTTTGAAGGAAAATTGAAGTTGTGGGCGAGACATTTTTGAGTTAATTCTATCTTTGAAGGTGTTGCAGGATTGTATCAAACCATCTATATCCAATGAGTAAACTGTGGGGGCAAAAGTAAATCCTTTAGAAAGTACTGAGAATTCATCCTCCGTTAGGTTGTGAAACCTGGAGAGGTTGACAACAGATTTGGGTGTAGTTTGGATTTCAAAATCTGCAAATATGGGAGCATGGTCGGGGACCGTAGACAAGATCATTTCATTGTCATCTAGTTTTTTGGGGATTGGCTTGCCCTTACTTTAGGGACACAATCGGCATATTCCAGCCAGTGGCCCAAGAGCAGGTTAGCATACGCATTTGTGACATGATAATTGTCCGTTTCAAATGTTGGTTTGTTTGGGAGAGGGATGAGCTTCCAGCCTCTTGTTTTCATACCCAATTCAATGTTGTGCAAATTTTCAGCTGGTTCACCTGAGAAGTTGTGAGGAATACTTGCGAAATAGTATTTGGCATTTGGGTATGCATTTCTGATGGCCGTATTGGCTTTAGTGCAATTCTTGTGGGCTGTTTGGCTATAACGTTGCCTGTTGTTGTTGAGACCCACCATAAGGATGACATTTTTAACCTCAGGGAAAGTGTTGTCTTTGGTGAACAACCTTGTTAAATGTTCTAGTCTCATGCCACTGTAGCTATACAAAGATGTAGTGCCTGCAAAGTGGTTCGGAATTCGAACAATTCTGTTGATGTTCGAGTCTCCTATCACTATGTTTGGGGCTCCGACTTGGGGAGGGGCCCAGTTGGATACTTTATCCAACTGAGAACATCGTGAGTCAACTCGAGGGCTATTGATTATGGCCCAAGTTGTGGAGGGTGAATTTAGGAGGTTGTTGTCGAACAAAGGTTTGATTGGAGGTTTCTGAGGAGAGCTCTTTGACTCCACGGTATCTCCCCAGAATTCATCATCTGAGGTCCAATCCATATCATTCACTTGTCCCCAGTCTATCTTTGGAGGTGACTGATTTCTTGTGGGTATGTATTTGTCTGAGTTAGTCTGATTTTGGACTTGGGGCCAGTTTTTTGATCTCGGAGGTGGGTTGTTCTGTTTGTTAACAGCGGGGATAGTAGAACTTTGGTTGTTGTTTTGTGCTATGAATCTTGGTCGAGGGAGTGAAAGGTTAAGAGCCGAGGGTTGGGCCATTCTTGGGGCTTTAGGGTTCCAATGGAACTTAAGGCTCATTAAGGGCTGTACCGGGCGCCAGGAAGGGTTCGCATTTGGTGGGATTAGTGGAGGGATTTGGTTCATTTTCTGTACTTTCTGTACTTTTTGTTTGGGTTCATTTTGACCTTCCGGGACTGAATCGAAAGATAATTTCCTTTTTACTTGCTCTCTTTTTTGGAGGTCAATTTGTCTGTATGGAGATTTTGAGTTGGTTGGACCTTGAGGAGGATAATGTGGGCCATTTGGAGTTTGGTTTGTTCTAACTGACAAGACTTCCGGTGTTAAAGGGATTGGTACAGCATATTTCATTTGGCCTAGTTTCATTAACGCTTGTCCAAATTGATTCTTGCCTAGGTTGATTATAGATGTTGTTTCTGTGCTAAGGATACCCCAGTGTCCTGGGACCGTGTGGGCAATATAATGGTCTTCTGTGTGTTTTAAGGCTCTTCTAAACTCCACTGACTGTTCAAATTTGTACATCAGTATTTGATCCATAACTTCCAGAGATTCTTTGTTCTCCCATTTTTGAAGTGGGAATTTTAAGAATATGGCTGGGTTGGGACAATTTGGAGTACCTGCTTTCAGGTAGAAGTTTGCCATCTTTTTGGCATCAAAGGGAGTGGGCTGTAGCAGGATCAATGGGACTATTTCCGCTAGGCCTAGGTAATCTAATTTGGTGGCCTGGTAGAGATGTTCTGCTGTCTTAAATCTAGTTGCATTTGCCTCTATTTCAATGGGAGCAAAATTTGACAGTGGGTTCTTTGGGCCTTTTACCGATACAAAGTGGTCGTGATCCTTGCTTGTTTGTTTGTTTGGATTGTCTAGTGGATTAGGCCGGCAGTTTGGAACCTGTCTTCTTCCTTGTCTCTAAGGGGCTGTAGGGGATGACTGAGATTTGGATCAAGGGATTTTGGTTTAGTTATTGTCGTAGCCACTTTCTGTTGTAGGTTGAACATGTTATCTTGCTCGTTTGTGAGTTTAGTCATTGTGTCAACATTGTCTGTGAGGGAATAGTAGTCCGGGTCAGTGGCGTTGTCTGGGCTGAGAGATATTTCATCTTCTAGGTGGCTCTTTCCTGTCATGGGAAGGGAGGGGGGGCCCGAGGGCTGATTGTCAATCATATTTAGTTTTTCCTGTCTTCTAGTAGTTGGGGTATGATCAAGGTCAGTTATTTCCATTGGTTCCTGTGGGGTTTCATCTTGTTTTCGGGTGGGAATTTGAGTTGTTGTATGGGCCGTTTGACTTAAGTTATCAAGGTCCTGGTCAACTTTTGGGATTAAAGGGCAAGAAATACCCAAAGAAGTG
This sequence comes from Platynereis dumerilii, assembly GCA_026936325.1. NCBI lineage: Eukaryota > Metazoa > Annelida > Polychaeta > Phyllodocida > Nereididae > Platynereis > Platynereis dumerilii. The sequence continues at coordinate 10,227,578 of JAPTHN010000021.1, forward strand.
GATATTAAATCCAGAGTGGTCAATAAGGTTCTTGGGGTTAATTGGAGGTTTTCAACTTTAATCCATCTTTTTGCTAGAGACCATGCTTCAGTGTGTGCCGCTAGCCAGGTATTTGTAGGGAAGTGGGAGGGCATTTTTTCTAGCAGTTTGGATCTATAGTGAACATAGTGTTCAATTAGTAGTCGCCTAGATTCATTGACAAAATTTGATTTGTTTTCCGATTCGATTTGGGATAGGGAGAGGTGGAATTCCTTTTCGAAACTGTCTGGAAACTTCATCCAGGTTCCCACTTTAAAATTGGGCGGGAGTTTCAGTTTGTTCATTAGGTTAAGAATCAGAGATGTTAATTTTATGACCTTGAAAAAAAGTTTATGTATAGGCCAATTGAGATTGTCCGAGATCGTCTTCTGCATTGGCGTAGAATCTTCCGGTTGTACGGGAGGTAGCTTAGTTTCGTCATCACCGTCGTCCATGTTCCCATCGTCCCCGTCCGAGTCCAGTAAGTCGAGAGTTTCCTCAATAGACAGCCAGTTTTCCGTGTCATCGTTTGGAGAGTTAGCCAAGAGGTCGTCTTCAGGGTTGTTCGAGGTGGACATGGCACTGGTGGGAATCAGGTCCCGACTGAAGAGAAAGGAGGGAAAATATAAGGATATATGAGCTTCAGTAATTTTGAAGATTGCTCAGTTTATAATTGGATTAATTATTTTACAGGTTCCATCCATAGAGGAGGAGGCTTTACATATGCGGAGGGAGAGCTTGTGGAAACTTTTTTGGAAATGTCATCGGCAGGGAGGAGAAGAGAGAAAACACTAAGAATTGGAAACTATTTTTGGAGAAAGCTATCACAAACGATTCATATTTGAGGACAGTTGTTGTAGGTTACAATTGGTGCTAAGATTTATATATAAGTGTAGTTTTTGTAAATAAGACATTATTGGGAACCGGTAACTGAAGTGACAAGGGATTTGTGTAATGATTATTGTTAACTGTTGAAGAGGCAGGATTATTGTAGTAAGTATTATAATGGGGGGGGGGGTTGAAGGAATTTTTGTAGGTCCTTGTTTATTTTTTAACTGTAGAAATGGTTTGATGCGAAACTGCTAAGATATATCTATCTTGGTCGGATTGTTTAAGGAGGTATGCATTCTCATATAAGATTAAAAGTGATCTTAAAGGTTGGATAACATTTGAAAAGTAAAGGTATTTAATTAAATAAGGATGTTTTGTTGATTTTGTAAAATTTTTGTAAAATTTTTGCATTTATAAGATTAGGAAATGATTTAGGAAGTGGGATGCTTATTGGTTATGGCTCCAGGTGATTATGAAGTGCTTTTAATTGTTTTAGTCCGGATTGTAAGGTTGTATAAAGGGAGATTGTGTTATTTTGGATACCTATAGGAGACTAGAACAACTGGGACATGATGTCTTATTGACTATTGGTTTCATAATTGTTGTACTTATAGGGTAGGATAAAAAACAGATTGGTCTGGAATAGTTTTGAAACTTGTTTTGCTGAGGAGCATTTCTGAACTCTATGCGTTATGCTATTTAAGATGTTATAATGCTTCGAAAATTCAGAAAGTTATGTTATGAAGATTTAACTTGGTTGTAAAGGAAAATGGACTGAAGTAGATTTGTCCATCTAGTGGAAAAGCTTAGTTAGAAGCTATTTTTAAGTAAAAATTATGGAAGTGTTAGGTTGGGTCAGATTCGAAGTCCAGCAGGCCAGATGAGGGCTCGGCACAATATGCATTCTAAGTAGTGCTTTTTAGTTATATATAGAAACTCAATTAGGAATTTGGGATTAAAAAATTAAAAGTTTATTAGAAGAAGGCAAGTGATTGAAAGGTTTTGAGTAAATATGGGGCTGAACGGGCCATTTTTTGAGAAAACATGGTAGGAGTAAAAATTAAAATAAGTAATAGAAATAAATAAAGCAGATACAAAAAACTAAAAAGATAAATGAAAAGTGAAATAAGGAAGATTTAATCCTAGTTAGTTGCATGGGTGCTAGAACCTTATAAATTAAGCGAATATGATAGTACTGTGATTTGAGAATTCAGATGTTTTATAGTTTGTGAAGGATTTTATAGCTAAACATCAGGTGGACTAAGGTATATTTATCACTCTAATGGAAAGGTTAAAAATAGTTTAGGAATAAAATTATGAAAGTGTTGGGATGAGTCTGATTTGAACCCTGGTTGGCTGTGTGAAAGCTCTGCACTATATCCATTATGCTAATAGTGAATTAGGCAGAAATGGGAAATTAGTTTACAATAACTAAGGATGTTGGAAAAGCACGATTAAATTAGGCGTTTATAGGAGGAAATTGTGTGAATAAATGAATTTGAGCAAGTATGGATTTTATATAAGCTATTTTTCTGGGAAAGGTAAAAAAAATTTTTTAATTAAAATGTTGACATAGGCTGAAGGTACTAGAAGGCAGTGAATTTTACCTATAAGTTTTTTACTGGGGAAGAAAACGAAACTGGCTTTCTAAAAATACTAGAATTTGGAAATCAGGGGAGGTAGTGGTAATTTGGATTAACAATTTATAATTATTGTAATTGTAGGTATGGGGTAAAAGGATAGAGGATTGGTATGGAGTGGTTTTGAACTCAGGTTAGCCGGATAGTAGCTCTGAACTTTATCCATTAGGCTACGGAGGATGTCGGGTGTGATATGGAAATTCAGATGTAGTACCGCTTATGAAGGATTTTAAGGTTATAACCTCAGGTGGACTAAAGTAGATTTATCCCTCTAGTGGAAAAGGTTAGAGTTAGAAATTATTTTGGAGAAGAAAATATGAAAGAGTTTGGATGGGTGTGATTTGAACCCTAGTTGATCGGATGAAAGCTCTGCACCTTGACCATCATGCTAATAGTGATTTAGACAGAAACGGGAATTAGTTGGTAATAGTCAAGAAAGTGAAATAAATTAAAAGGTTTATTAGGGGAAATTGTGTGATTAAAAGGGTTTGAGCAAGTATAGGGGTTATATGGACTATTTTACTATGAAAGCTAAACATTTAGGACAGAGTATTCAGCATAAGCTGAAAATACTAAAGGGAAATAATTTTTACTTATAAGTGTTGTCCTGGGAAGAAAATAAAGCTATGGGCTTTCCGATGAAAAATGGAATGGAACTGAGGGGAGTAGTGGTCATTAGGATTATTAATTTTTACCTAATGTGACTATGGGGATGGAGTAAAAATTAAAGAATTGGTATGGAGTGGTTTTGAACTCTAGGTTAGCTGAATGGTAGTTCTGAACTTTATCCGTTACGCTACAGAAGATGTTGTTGTGATATGGCAATACAAATGTGGTACAGCTTATGAATGATTTTAAAGCTATAACACTAGGTGGACTAACGTAGATTTATTCCCCTAGTGGAGAAAGCTAAAGTTAAAAATTACTTTAGTAGTAAAATATATGAATGTATTAGGATGGGTTTGTTTTGAACCCTAGTTGGCTGGATGAAAGCTATGCACCATATCCATTATGCTAATATTGCATTAGGTAGAAATGGAGATTAGTTAGTTGTATTTGAGAAGAATAAAAATTAATTTTAAGGGGGTTAGTAGAAGAAAAGTGTGGTTAAAAGAGTTTAAGCAAGTATGGGAGTTACATGGGAATTTTTTATATAAGAAAGTTTTTTTAAAAAATAAATTAAAATATTAAAATAAGCTAAGGTACTAAAAGGGGATGATTTTTACCTGTAGGTTTTTTTCTAGGGAGGAAAACAAACTGTGGGCCTTCTGATGACACTAGGACATGGAACTTAGGGGAAGTAGTGGTCTTTTGGATTATTAATTTATAACTATTGTGAGTATAGGTATGGGGTAAAAGGATAAAGAATTGGTATGGGGTGGTTTTGAACTCTGGTTCACTGAATAGTAGCTCTGAACTTTATCCGTTAGGCTACGGACGACGTTGGGTGTGGTATGGGAATTCAGATGTAGTACTGCTTATGAAGGATTTTAAAGGTATAACACCAGGTGGACTAAAGTAGATTTTGCCCTCTAGTGGAAAAAGTTAGAGTTAGAGATTATTTTGGAGGAGAAAATATGAAAGAGTTTGGATGGGTGTGAATTGAACCCTAGTTGGCTGGACGAAAGCTCTGCATTATATCCATTATGCTAATACGGAACATATAGAGATGGGAATTAGTTAGTGATAATTCGGGATTTTTTCAAAAAAAGGTAAAATTGATTTTAAAAAAACTTATTAGAGTAAATTATGTTTAAAGAGTTTTAGCAAGTATAGGGGATGTATAACTCGATTTTACTGAATTGGTATGGGGTGGTTTTGAACTCTGGTTCACTGAATAGTAGCTCTGAACTTTATCCGTTAGGCTACGGACGACGTTGGGTGTGGTATGGGAATTCAGATGTAGTACTGCTTATGAAGGATTTTAAAGGTATAACACCAGGTGGACTAAAGTAGATTTTGCCCTCTAGTGGAAAAAGTTAGAGTTAGAGATTATTTTGGAGGAGAAAATATGAAAGAGTTTGGATGGGTGTGAATTGAACCCTAGTTGGCTGGACGAAAGCTCTGCATTATATCCATTATGCTAATACGGAACATATAGAGATGGGAATTAGTTAGTGATAATTCGGGATTTTTTCAAAAAAAGGTAAAATTGATTTAAAAAACTTATTAGAGTAAATTATGTTTAAAGAGTTTTAGCAAGTATAGGGGATGTATAACTCGATTTTACTGAAAGAATAAAGAATATAATTTAATTAGTTAATATAGGTAACAAATGTTAAAAAGGAAATGATTAGCTACATGGTACTCTGAACTTTATTCATTAAGCTGTAGGAGATGTTGGAGAGGATTTTAAAATTCAAAATGTAAACAGATTATAAAGGATTCTATGGCTATGACCCCAGGTGAATTAAATTAGATTTATCACTTTAGTGGAAAAAGATAAGTTAAAAGAATTTGGAGGAACAAATTATGAAAGATTAGGGATGGGTACGACTTGAACCCTGGTTGGCTGGATGAAAGCTCTGCACTCTATCCATAATGCTAATATTCCTTTAGGCAAAATTGGGAGTTAGTTAGTATTAATTAGGGTTTTTTTGGGAAAGTAGATATAATATTTTAAAAGTTTATTGGAGGAGGTTCGTATAAATAAAAGGGTTTGAGATGTATTGGAGCTGTTTTTACAAATGGGAAGGAAGTTTGAGCTGTATTGGAGCTATTTTTACAAATGGGAAGAAAGTTGAAAAGGAATGGAATTAAGATATTCAAACTGCTGAAGGTGCTAAAAGGAAATGATTTTTAGCTATAGGTTTTTGTATTGCGGAGGAAAAACAACAATATGGGCTTTCCCATGATAGCAGGGTGTTGTACCAGGGGAATTGGAGATTGCTTAGGCTATTAAATAAAAGCTATTGTGAAAATGGGAATAAAAGTTGGTATGGAATGGTTTTGAACCCTGGTTGGCTGAATGATAGCTCTGAACTTTATCCGTTAGGCCACGGAAGATGTTGGAGGTACATTGACAATTTGGATGTAGTATAGTTTATGAATGATTCTTTTGTATATTAGTCGGTGGACTAAAAATAGATTCGTCTCTATATTGAAAAGGCTTAAAGTAGAAAGGTTAGGATGGGTAAGAATTGAAACCTAGTTGGCTGGATAAGAGTTCTGCACTATATTCATTGTGCTAATAGTCATTGAAAATTATGGCAGTCCAGTAATATAGTTAAGGATTTTTGAAATATAGAATTGGGAATTTAAAGGTTTATTGGAGGAAATTGTATAGTTGAGTAGTTAAGGAAAGTAGGGGAGGTTGTTTGAGCAATTGACTGAGGAGAATTAAAAATTAAAGATATAATTAATATAAATTGAACGGACTAGAAGAAAATAGTTATTAGTTGTAATTTGTTGTCGTGGGTGGGATAGCGGATTTGTGAGCTTTCTAGTAGTTCTAGGCAATTAAACTCAGGGGAAGAGGCATTCTTATTAACTATAGTTTTATAGAAGTTCATTATGGGATTTGGAAAGAGATAAAAGAATTTTAAAAACATTTTTTATGTAATGGTTTTGAACCCTGGTTGGCTGGATGGGAGATCCGGTCCTTATCCGTTAGGCTACCGAAGATGGTAGCAGTCGATTGAAATACAGGATTAGTTTATGGTGATTGTTGTTTAGCTATGAAACCAAGGGGACTAAAGTGGATTTTTTAGATAATCTGGAATTTTAGAAGTAGAAGTTATTTTGTGAAGAAAATTATAAGAGTGTTAAGCAGGGCCGGATTTGAACCCTGGTTGGCTGGGCGAAAGCTCCGCATTCTAACCATTATGCTATTAGTGCTTTAGACAAATAAGGGAATAATTTGAGATAATAGAAATATCGAAATAACATTTGAAAATGTATTGAAGGGCTTGGTATTATTTGAGCAAAGCCCTAAAGGGACTAGAAGAAAACCGTTATTAGTTGTAATTTGTTGTCATGGGTGGGATAGCGGACTTGTGAACTTTCTGATAGTTCTAGGCAATTAAACTCCGGGGAAGTGACATTCTTTTTAACTATAGATTTATAGTAGTTGGTTATGAGATTTGGAAAGAATAAAAGAATTTAAAAATTTTTTTGTAATGGTTTTGAACCCTGGTTGGCTGGATGGGAGCTCTGATCCTTGTCCGTTAGGCTACGGAAGATGATGGCAGTGGATTGAAATACAGAATTATAGTTTATGGAGATTTTTGTTTAGCTATGAAACTAAGGAGGCTAGAGTGGATTTTTAAAGCTAGTCTAGAATTTTAGAAATAGAAGTTATTTTATGAGGAAAATTATAAGAGTGTTCAGCTGGGGCGGATTTGAACCCTGGTTGGCTGGGCGAAGGCTCTGCACTCTAACCATTATGCCATTAGTGCTTTAGAGGAATATGGGAATAATTTGAGATTATGGAAATATAGAAATAACATTTGAAAAGGTATTGAAGGGTGTGGTGTTATTTGAGCAGGTTAGCAAGTAAAGGGGTTGCATGGGAAATTTTACTAGGGTAGGTTATAACGACTGTTAAAATACAAAAGAAATTTAGATGGAGATAATGGGTAGATTATAAAAAAATTTTTCTTTTAATACTTGAGGAGGGAATAGAACCCTGGTTGTCCCCACCATAGGCAGGCACTTTACCAATAGGCTAATGTTACCCATGTTGAAAGGAAGTTTTGATTTGATGAAGAGGTAAAAAATTGTAACTTTTAGAAGAGAAGAGTAAACAAGTAGAATGACAAGATTTGTTTATGAGTGGAGAAATGAATATCTGGTTCTGTAGAAAGAATTAATTGAAAGGGTGTTTAATTAGTGGCAGAATGGTTGTTATAACAGGGTGAATGGCTCTGGAAGTATTGATTATCATTGTTGGGAGGGGACATCTCAGTGGTTCTCCATCTGGTGGTAGACTGGTGGAACTAGGCCAATACACAAAAAACTTTGTTGCTTTGCAAATGGAGGTTCAGGATGGAGAGAAGGAGTTAGAGGAGAGTAGTTGTTTAATATAGGTATGTACTTCATATTGGAGAGATATAAACTTATGGAATAGGTTTATTAGTTTAGATGGAGGAAGATATTGAACTCAGGAGGAGTTTTTTGGTAAATAAAAGGTATGGATGTTTACAATTATGAAAGTTTATACTTGAATATAAAGGGGAGATTTCAAATAGACTGGTTTACTATGGTTCAAGAATAGGGAGAGTAGTGGAGTTAGATTCAGACTAGGGAAAGGTGGGGCCAGTTGTGCTATTAGTTTTATGGAAAAGAATGGGATTGGAATGGGTCCTATGGATAAGTGAAGGAGGGAAGTTATGCAATGTGACAGCCATTTTGGTAAGGGTGTTCCTTTGTTAGATTTGGTGGGGATAGGATAGGGATGCTTCAAAAGCATGGGATAATTAAAATTGAAATAAATATAATATAATATTTGGGATTTAGTAAGAATTATTTGGCAAGAATTATTTGGCTTCTAATATAAAATATGGGAGAATTATCAATAAAAAGATCTAGGTTGGGTTGTGGATATAAATCAGGATAATTGTACTTTGATATTTTAATAAAATGTTTTATCAAAATATAGAAAATGGGAGTTAAATAGAAGTATACTATTTAGGGGAATATGAATAAAACAGTAGTTCTAAGATGAGTATAAATATAGATCTGAGATAATTATGAATGTTAAATGGGTGTAGTACATGATTGGATCTAGTAGGAAAGAAGGAAAGCAATAAGAGATTATTAAAAAATGATGATGATAGTATGAAAATAAGGGATAAATTTATAAAGAAGCATCCAAGATGGAGTCCACATGTTGGGGAATACCCATTAGAAGCACATGTATAGGTAAGTTACAGCAAGTAAGATGAAACTAATTGAATAATGGAGATAAAATGGTAAATATGGAACTTAAAAGATCAAGAACAAAGAGACCAAAAGAACAGGAATGGAATAGAGGAAGAATTAAGAGAATAAAAACTGTTGATCATACATTATATGTGTAGTGTTACTGACCTTGCCATGTGAATTGAAGTGTGGAGGATCCAGAGATGTAACTTTTTTGGAGTAAATGTCTCATGTAATCACCCACCCTTTGGGGACCGGTTTCTGAGATGGTCTCTCTTTCTTTCAGCCCAGGTGGTAGTGAACAAGAGACAAATATGGTGGAAATATGGAAGATTTTGGAGAAGATGTGAAGATCTACTTCAGCAGCATGGAGTCATCAGAAGACAGGATCTGGGATTATTTAGTAAGTATGGGGGTAGAGGTTGTAAGGTCAGGGCACTGTAGCTGGGGGGGGGGAGGAAGGAAGGCTGGTTTGTAGAGATCCAAATAAGGAGTCAAAAGTTAAATTAATGGATGGTGGGACAAGTAAAAAAGGCTAACTGTGGATTTAAATTGTCTTTGGAATAAAGGATTGTGGGCTTATGTTTGCTGGAATACATATCTGAAATAATTGTAAAAAGTAGGACAGATTTTATGGGCTCTCAGGATGATTTTATTATAATGCCTACTTTTTGAGAGATAAGGATTCCTTTGTGTGATCAGTTTTAGGTTACTAAGCTTATTATATTTATGGGATAAACAATGTAAATTGTGGGATAAACTTGCTTTGTAATAGAATATATTCTTAAGGAGAAAACTATTTTTTGAGTATGTGAATTATATGGTAAATACTGAATACTAGGACTATGATAGTGATATGTTTGTGGGACAAACAATTTGTAAAATATTGAGATAAACTTTTTGGAATGGAAGTATTTCTTAAGGAAACAGCTATTTTGGATTCTATTATTAGGATGACTCTTTAAAGAGAACAGGCTTATTTATATGATTGGTATTAGACTAGTAGGATGAGAATTAGTATAATACTTGGGATGAATAATTGTTTTGAATAAAAGTGAAATAAAACATTTTTTGTTAATGAGAGTGTTTTATTACTAAAGTGACCCCTTCAAAGAGGTAAGGATTAATTGGTGTCTGGTGGGTTCAGTTGAGGTGATACAGTCTTTGATTTGTGTTAATCACTTTTAAAGAAGCATTGAGATAGAGATCTACTATTGGGATGGGGTATTAAAGATCTTATAGAGAAGGCTTTGTGCTAATTTGATCAAAAGTAGGTCAGAGGTGTCACATGGGTTGGTTATGTAATAGGTAAAGCTGACAGTAGCAGTCAGTGTTAAGGTAGTATCAAAGATGGCTAGACCTCTGAGGATAGAAATGGTGAGTTTTATTTGTTATAGGCCTAATATAGAAATTTAGAAGGAAGGTGTTTCATGGGAATGAAGCAAGATGTAAAACTAGTGGTTAGTTAATGCTGTAATTAATTAATAAAGTTGGTTTTAGATATTTAGATCCCTGGATCTGGGATTTTTGATATTATCAATGAGAGGTTCTTATTTTACAGATAGTTGGGAACATTTTAGGAGAAGAGGGGCAACAATTGGAAGTGGGTGATGTTATTTGAGATAAAATTGTAAATGAGGCGGGTAATTAGAGGATTTTTGGTTGAAGTAATCCAGTTTTTTTGGGGGAGGCTAAAATTAGGAAGTGTGGGAAGTGTTAGTTATCTCATTGGATTTTGGAGGATGGGTTATTTCTTTAATGGTAGAATAAAATTGGTATTTGCAGCAGGGAGTAAATGGTGGTAACCGGGTTGATGTGGCAAGGAAAAAACATTTTTTGGGGTTTTGAATATGGGTAATTAGTATATGGGAGGGATCCTCTAACAATTTTGTGCTGAATCACTGCATTAGTGATTTCTGTAAAATGATTTTTTTGCTACGTCAAGAGGTAATCCCCTTGCAAGGATTATGGTATGTTAGGTTTTGTAATATTTCGGGCTATGCATTAAGCATTCCCTGGAGTCAACCTGTGACTCCTCACGGAGGCAGTTTAAGGACTGTAACTTCTAGTGAAGCAATAAGCGCCCCCTCCAGTGAAACCATTTTATCCGCCGATAGTTTGATATATCTATCATACTTTAATCATCTTATAGCACAGATTTGGAGGAGATCCCTTTGGAGAGAAAAGGATAAATAATATGGGAAGGGGAGGTTTATTTAGTAAAATAATAATTAGGGATAATAACATACAGTTAGGATGCAAGGCAAATTTGGTACAGAAAACATCCACACATACATGCATGATCAACTAATAATATGACATTAATTTTTTCAGAGAACTTTGGTAGAGGGAGATGCACAGGATGTGCAGGAGTTCTTGCAAAATCACGAAATCAGACACACCGGGGTTGTGAGGAGGGTGAATCGGGCCCCCGCTCCTCCCCGGCCAAACCCCCAGGATAGAAGAATCATCCAGAATATCGCCGTGGGTGGCCATGACGTGGTGGTAAATCAAGAAGCAGCCAAGCCAAAGGGAAAGAGAACGAGAGCGACCAAACGGTTGAAGGAAGACGAAGAGGCACAGAGGGAGGGGGAGACAAAGAAAAGCAGAAAGGAAGAGAGCCAGCAAGAGACTTCAGAAGGTGCTAGCCTGTAAACGTAAGTATAGGGAATTAAGAGAAGACAAGAAGTAAGATAGATATAAAAGAATACAGACTGGCTAGCCATTGCCACTCATTTTGTGATGTAATTGAAAAGGATGAAATGATATAGAAAACATTTTTTGGATAAATTAAAGTGTTAACAAACAGGGAAAGTAGAAGGAGGCAGGTTTAGTTTAGATTGTATAAAAAAAAATTATTTTGAACATAAAAGCAATATAATTAGTATAAAAAGATATTTTTTGGTTGCGGACGAAATTATAGATTTAAACAAAAGTTGAGTTTAGGAGCAGGAAATTGTAGATAGCTCTAATTTAAAATAATGAATGTGACAGAATTCTAGGAATAAAAACTAAACTAAGATCTAATTAATAGGGTAAGTTTAGATTGTAACCTACTATAAAAGTTGAAATGAAGAAATCTAGGAACAAAAGACTAAAACTAAGATCTATTTAATCGGGTAACTTCAGAATATAACCTCTAGCGATAGTCAGTACAAAATCATTACAGAGAGGTATTTATATAATAATAGAATGAGTCTATAAAAGTAGTTTACATATAAGGGAGACAACTGGGAATACATATTAAAACAAAGTTGGGTATACAGTGTTCTACTTTATTAAAACTAGTAAAAAAGCTATAATTACAAGTATCGTTTGATCAGGAATGGTCTAGTGGGATATTCTTGAATCAGAGATTAGTTTTCATGAGGATTTTCTTTAGGGATGGGTTTGCGGAAAAGACCTTTTGGACACCCAAATGTTGGGGGCATGGATCTTGTGATACATTAATTTTGAGATTTTCAAAGGATTTTGCTATTTTTGGGAAAACTGTGGGTTTAAAAGTAGTGTAAGTCAAGGAGAGGGGTACCTTGTTCGTTGGTAGCGAGTTGGATACAGTATTGAGCAATTTTGTGGTTTTACTTAATTTTGAGATCCAGTTATTCTCGGACTTGTCAAGCCAAGTCTTTATTTCTAGGTTGGCCGGAGCATGTGGAGGTTCTCCTACAAAAATTTTGATATTTTTGGGTGGTATCTCAAGGATATTTATGCCCACACTAGAAATTTGGCAGGAACGGAAATGTATTGCAATAGGAGTATCCCTTTGGAGGTTAATGTCGGACCGGTGTCGGGTGATTCTGTTACGAAGGTTTGTAGTTTGGCCTACGTACAGACTATAGGGACACTTTTTGCAAAAAATGACATAAATGCAATGTGTTGTTTGGCAAGTTTGGGTATTGGTTGGGACCAAATTGTAGCTATGGATAGATTTCTCCGGAAGTGCTGACCATTTGCAGAGGAGGCAGGAAGGTTTTTTGCATTTAGAAATGCCTGTAATTTGGTATGAGGGCTTTATTTTGGCCAGGAATTTCTTGTATGAGGTTTTTAGAAAGGTCTTTTTGTAGCCTATTTTCTGGAGACTATTGAATAGCAGTGATTTGGCTTCCAAAAAATCGGCAAATTTTGTACAATATCTATAGTACCTGATCAACTGAGAAAGGATTATACCAGAGTAAATGTGTGGTGGATGGAATGAGGTAGGGTGTAGGAGTCTCAAATCATTTGTTTCCTTAAAGTAGATCTTTGTTTGGGGTTTGGAGGGGAATTCATTGTTCGGGTTTTTGAAAATGGTGATATCTAGGAAATTGATGCTCTGTTGACAAACTTCCATGGTAAATTGCACTCCCTTATCGAAGGAATTGAAGGTATTAAGAAGTTGCTTTATTTGTTCCATGGAGCTATCTGTAATAAAGATAGAATCATCAAGATATCTTCCATAGAACTTGTAATCAATTGGACAAGTTTTAAAAGCCCATTGTTCTAGTTCAGCTAAGTAGATATTGGCCAGCTCGGGCGAAAAGCTTGATCCCATTGCCACCCCCGGGTTTGGATATAAAGGTTGGAAGCAAATTTGAATTCGTTTGAGAACAGGGAGATTTCTAGTAATTTAATGATATATGGGTTTATAGGGTGTGGGTGGGTATCTAATGCCTTTGAAACAATTTGTAGAGATTCTCTTAGTGGGATCGTTGTATATAACGATTGGGCATCCAGGCTTATAAGCTTGTCATTAGGGCCAATTTCTATTTTACTTAATTTGGTAAGAAGGTCCATGGTATTCTTTATGTAACTAGGGTGGCTTTTAGATATTGGGCTTAAGAATTTGGATAAGAATCTCGAAATATTGATATTTTCAGAATGAAGGTTTGAACATATAGGTCTTGATTTCGGCAGGAACCCTAAATGCCAATTTGGTTTGTGTAGTTTAAAAAGGAAGTATAAGTGACGACCCTTGGCGTCTGGGCAAGATCTAAGCCAATTTCGGAGTTTCAAGGAGATGAGTTTTTTTGCAAACATTTCATCCAGAATCAGATTATAAGTAAGAGAATATTCTGGAGTAGAGAGTTGGGAAATTTGTTTGTAATAGATGGAATCAGATACATGTTCAAATCCAGCCTGTAAATAATAGCATTTATCCAAAATGCATACCGTCGACGTCTTATCGGCGGGTAAATATAGGAGGTGCTTGTTGTTTTTGAGAGATTTTAGAGCTGAAAGCTCCCTGGATGATAGATTAGAGGAAGGTGGGTTCCAATTGTTTCTGAGCATTTGAAAGGTTTTTTGTTTAAGCATTATAGATTCAGGGTAGTTGGGAGTTTCTTGAGGAGAGTAATTTTTACTTTTGTACTTATATGGGAGACTGGAGATAGAATCACTTTGGTTATTCAAATTCTTTTTGAAGGAAAATTGAAGTTGTGGGCGAGACATTTTTGAGTTAATTCTATCTTTGAAGGTGTTGCAGGATTGTATCAAACCATCTATATCCAATGAGTAAACTGTGGGGGCAAAAGTAAATCCTTTAGAAAGTACTGAGAATTCATCCTCCGTTAGGTTGTGAAACCTGGAGAGGTTGACAACAGATTTGGGTGTAGTTTGGATTTCAAAATCTGCAAATATGGGAGCATGGTCGGGGACCGTAGACAAGATCATTTCATTGTCATCTAGTTTTTTGGGGATTGGCTTGCCCTTACTTTAGGGACACAATCGGCATATTCCAGCCAGTGGCCCAAGAGCAGGTTAGCATACGCATTTGTGACATGATAATTGTCCGTTTCAAATGTTGGTTTGTTTGGGAGAGGGATGAGCTTCCAGCCTCTTGTTTTCATACCCAATTCAATGTTGTGCAAATTTTCAGCTGGTTCACCTGAGAAGTTGTGAGGAATACTTGCGAAATAGTATTTGGCATTTGGGTATGCATTTCTGATGGCCGTATTGGCTTTAGTGCAATTCTTGTGGGCTGTTTGGCTATAACGTTGCCTGTTGTTGTTGAGACCCACCATAAGGATGACATTTTTAACCTCAGGGAAAGTGTTGTCTTTGGTGAACAACCTTGTTAAATGTTCTAGTCTCATGCCACTGTAGCTATACAAAGATGTAGTGCCTGCAAAATGGTTCGGAATTCGAACAATTCTGTTGATGTTCGAGTCTCCTATCACTATGTTTGGGGCTCCGACTTGGGGAGGGGCCCAGTTGGATACTTTATCCAACTGAGAACATCGTGAGTCAACTCGAGGGCTATTGATTATGGCCCAAGTTGTGGAGGGTGAATTTAGGAGGTTGTTGTCGAACAAAGGTTTGATTGGAGGTTTCTGAGGAGAGCTCTTTGACTCCACGGTATCTCCCCAGAATTCATCATCTGAGGTCCAATCCATATCATTCACTTGTCCCCAGTCTATCTTTGGAGGTGACTGATTTCTTGTGGGTATGTATTTGTCTGAGTTAGTCTGATTTTGGACTTGGGGCCAGTTTTTTGATCTCGGAGGTGGGTTGTTCTGTTTGTTAACAGCGGGGATAGTAGAACTTTGGTCATTGTTTTGTGCTATGAATCTTGGCCGAGGGAGTGAAAGGTTAAGAGCCGAGGGTTGGGCCATTCTTGGGGCTTTAGGGTTCCAATGGAACTTAAGGCTCATTAAGGGCTGTACCGGGCGCCAGGAAGGGTTCGCATTTGGTGGGATTAGTGGAGGGATTTGGTTCATTTTCTGTACTTTCTGTTTGGGTTCATTTTGACCTTCCGGGACTGAATCGAAAGATAATTTCCTTTTTACTTGCTCTCTTTTTTGGAGGTCAATTTGTCTGTATGGAGATTTTGAGTTGGTTGGACCTTGAGGAGGATAATGTGGGCCATTTGGAGTTTGGTTTGTTCTAACTGACAAGACTTCCGGTGTTGGAGGGACTGGTATGGCATATTTCATTTGGCCTAGTTTCATTAACGCTTGTCCAAATTGATTCTTGCCTAGGTTGATTATAGATGTTGTTTCTGTGCTAAGGATACCCCAGTGTCCTGGGACCGTATGGGCAATATAATGGTCTTCTGTGTGTTTTAAGGCTCTTCTAAACTCCACTGACTGTTCAAATTTGTAAATCAGTATTTGATCCATAACTTCTAGAGACTCTTTGTTCTCCCATTTTTGAAGTGGGAATTTTAAGAATATGGCTGGGTTGGGACAATTTGGAGTACCTGCTTTAAGGTAGAAGTTTGCCATCTTTTTGGCATCAAAGGGAGTGGGCTGTAGCAGGATCAATTGGACTATTTCCGCTAGGCCTGGGTAATCTAATTTGGTGGCCTGGTAGAGATGTTCTGCTGTCTTAAATCTAGTTGCATTTGCCTCTATTTCAATGGGAGCAAAATTTGACAGTGGGTTCTTTGAGCCTTTTACCGATACAAAGTGGTCGTGATCCTTGCTTGTTTGTTTGTTTGGATTGTCTAGTGGATTAGGCCGGCAGTTTGGAACCTGTCTTCTTCCTTGTCTCTAAGGGGCTGTAGGGGATGACTGAGATTTGGATCAAGGGATTTTGGTTTAGTTATTGTCGTAGCCACTTTCTGTTGTAGGTTGAACATGTTATCTTGCTCGTTTGTGAGTTTAGTCATTGTGTCAACATTGTCTGTGAGGGAATAGTAGTCCGGGTCAGTGGCGTTGTCTGGGCTGAGAGATAGTTCATCTTCTAGGTGGCTCTTTCCTGTCATGGGAAGGGAGGGGGGGCCCGAGGGCTGATTGTCAATCATATTTAGTTTTTCCTGTCTTCTAGTAGTTGGGGTATGATCAAGGTCAGTTATTTCCATTGGTTCCTGTGGGGTTTCATCTTGTTTTCGGGTGGGAATTTGAGTTGTTGTATGGGCCGTTTGACTTAAGTTATCAAGGTCCTGGTCAACTTTTGGGATTAAAGGGCAAGAAATACCCAAAGAAGTGGATATTAAATCCAGAGTGGTCAATAAGGTTCTTGGGGTTAATTGGAGGTTTTCAACTTTAATCCATCTTTTTGCTAGAGACCATGCTTCAGTGTGTGCCGCTAGCCAGGTATTTGTAGGGAAGTGGGAGGGCATTTTTTCTAGCAGTTTGGATCTATAGTGAACATAGTGTTCAATTAGTAGTCGCCTAGATTCATTGACAAAATTTGATTTGTTTTCCGATTCGATTTGGGATAGGGAGAGGTGGAATTCCTTTTCGAAACTGTCTGGAAACTTCATCCAGGTTCCCACTTTAAAATTGGGCGGGAGTTTCAGTTTGTTCATTAGGTTAAGAATCAGAGATGTTAATTTTATGACCTTGAAAAAAAGTTTATGTATAGGCCAATTGAGATTGTCCGAGATCGTCTTCTGCATTGGCGTAGAATCTTCCGGTTGTACGGGAGGTAGCTTAGTTTCGTCATCACCGTCGTCCATGTTCCCATCGTCCCCGTCCGAGTCCAGTAAGTCGAGAGTTTCCTCAATAGACAGCCAGTTTTCCGTGTCATCGTTTGGAGAGTTAGCCAAGAGGTCGTCTTCAGGGTTGTTCGAGGTGGACATGGCACTGGTGGGAATCAGGTCCCGACTGAAGAGAAAGGAGGGAAAATATAAGGATATATGAGCTTCAGTAATTTTGAAGATTGCTCAGTTTATAATTGGATTAATTATTTTACAGGTTCCATCCATAGAGGAGGAGGCTTTACATATGCGGAGGAAGAGCTTGTGGAAACTTTTTTGGAAATGTCATCGGCAGGGAGGAGAAGAGAGAAAACACTAAGAATTGGAAACTATTTTTGGAGAAAGCTATCACAAACGATTCATATTTGAGGACAGTTGTTGTAGGTTACAATTGGTGCTAAGATTTATATATAAGTGTAGTTTTTGTAAATAAGACATTATTGGGAACCGGTAACTGAAGTGACAAGGGATTTGTGTAATGATTATTGTTAACTGTTGAAGAGGCAGGATTATTGTAGTAAGTATTATAATGGGGGGGGGGGTTGAAGGAATTTTTGTAGGTCCTTGTTTATTTTTTAACTGTAGAAATGGTTTGATGCGAAACTGCTAAGATATATCTATCTTGGTCGGATTGTTTAAGGAGGTATGCATTCTCATATAAGATTAAAAGTGATCTTAAAGGTTGGATAACATTTGAAAAGTAAAGGTATTTAATTAAATAAGGATGTTTTGTTGATTTTGTAAAATTTTTGTAAAATTTTTGCATTTATAAGATTAGGAAATGATTTAGGAAGTGGGATGCTTATTGGTTATGGCTCCAGGTGATTATGAAGTGCTTTTAATTGTTTTAGTCCGGATTGTAAGGTTGTATAAAGGGAGATTGTGTTATTTTGGATACCTATAGGAGACTAGAACAACTGGGACATGATGTCTTATTGACTATTGGTTTCATAATTGTTGTACTTATAGGGTAGGATAAAAAACAGATTGGTCTGGAATAGTTTTGAAACTTGTTTTGCTGAGGAGCATTTCTGAACTCTATGCGTTATGCTATTTAAGATGTTATAATGCTTCGAAAATTCAGAAAGTTATGTTATGAAGATTTAACTTGGTTGTAAAGGAAAATGGACTGAAGTAGATTTGTCCATCTAGTGGAAAAGCTTAGTTAGAAGCTATTTTTAAGTAAAAATTATGGAAGTGTTAGGTTGGGTCAGATTCGAAGTCCAGCAGGCCAGATGAGGGCTCGGCACAATATGCATTCTAAGTAGTGCTTTTTAGTTATATATAGAAACTCAATTAGGAATTTGGGATTAAAAAATTAAAAGTTTATTAGAAGAAGGCAAGTGATTGAAAGGTTTTGAGTAAATATGGGGCTGAACGGGCCATTTTTTGAGAAAACATGGTAGGAGTAAAAATTAAAATAAGTAATAGAAATAAATAAAGCAGATACAAAAAACTAAAAAGATAAATGAAAAGTGAAATAAGGAAGATTTAATCCTAGTTAGTTGCATGGGTGCTAGAACCTTATAAATTAAGCGAATATGATAGTACTGTGATTTGAGAATTCAGATGTTTTATAGTTTGTGAAGGATTTTATAGCTAAACATCAGGTGGACTAAGGTATATTTATCACTCTAATGGAAAGGTTAAAAATAGTTTAGGAATAAAATTATGAAAGTGTTGGGATGAGTCTGATTTGAACCCTGGTTGGCTGTGTGAAAGCTCTGCACTATATCCATTATGCTAATAGTGAATTAGGCAGAAATGGGAAATTAGTTTACAATAACTAAGGATGTTGGAAAAGCACGATTAAATTAGGCGTTTATAGGAGGAAATTGTGTGAATAAATGAATTTGAGCAAGTATGGATTTTATATAAGCTATTTTTCTGGGAAAGGTAAAAAAAATTTTTTAATTAAAATGTTGACATAGGCTGAAGGTACTAGAAGGCAGTGAATTTTACCTATAAGTTTTTTACTGGGGAAGAAAACGAAACTGGCTTTCTAAAAATACTAGAATTTGGAAATCAGGGGAGGTAGTGGTAATTTGGATTAACAATTTATAATTATTGTAATTGTAGGTATGGGGTAAAAGGATAGAGGATTGGTATGGAGTGGTTTTGAACTCAGGTTAGCCGGATAGTAGCTCTGAACTTTATCCATTAGGCTACGGAGGATGTCGGGTGTGATATGGAAATTCAGATGTAGTACCGCTTATGAAGGATTTTAAGGTTATAACCTCAGGTGGACTAAAGTAGATTTATCCCTCTAGTGGAAAAGGTTAGAGTTAGAAATTATTTTGGAGAAGAAAATATGAAAGAGTTTGGATGGGTGTGATTTGAACCCTAGTTGATCGGATGAAAGCTCTGCACCTTGACCATCATGCTAATAGTGATTTAGACAGAAACGGGAATTAGTTGGTAATAGTCAAGAAAGTGAAATAAATTAAAAGGTTTATTAGGGGAAATTGTGTGATTAAAAGGGTTTGAGCAAGTATAGGGGTTATATGGACTATTTTACTATGAAAGCTAAACATTTAGGACAGAGTATTCAGCATAAGCTGAAAATACTAAAGGGAAATAATTTTTACTTATAAGTGTTGTCCTGGGAAGAAAATAAAGCTATGGGCTTTCCGATGAAAAATGGAATGGAACTGAGGGGAGTAGTGGTCATTAGGATTATTAATTTTTACCTAATGTGACTATGGGGATGGAGTAAAAATTAAAGAATTGGTATGGAGTGGTTTTGAACTCTAGGTTAGCTGAATGGTAGTTCTGAACTTTATCCGTTACGCTACAGAAGATGTTGTTGTGATATGGCAATACAAATGTGGTACAGCTTATGAATGATTTTAAAGCTATAACACTAGGTGGACTAACGTAGATTTATTCCCCTAGTGGAGAAAGCTAAAGTTAAAAATTACTTTAGTAGTAAAATATATGAATGTATTAGGATGGGTTTGTTTTGAACCCTAGTTGGCTGGATGAAAGCTATGCACCATATCCATTATGCTAATATTGCATTAGGTAGAAATGGAGATTAGTTAGTTGTATTTGAGAAGAATAAAAATTAATTTTAAGGGGGTTAGTAGAAGAAAAGTGTGGTTAAAAGAGTTTAAGCAAGTATGGGAGTTACATGGGAATTTTTTATATAAGAAAGTTTTTTTAAAAAATAAATTAAAATATTAAAATAAGCTAAGGTACTAAAAGGGGATGATTTTTACCTGTAGGTTTTTTTCTAGGGAGGAAAACAAACTGTGGGCCTTCTGATGACACTAGGACATGGAACTTAGGGGAAGTAGTGGTCTTTTGGATTATTAATTTATAACTATTGTGAGTATAGGTATGGGGTAAAAGGATAAAGAATTGGTATGGGGTGGTTTTGAACTCTGGTTCACTGAATAGTAGCTCTGAACTTTATCCGTTAGGCTACGGACGACGTTGGGTGTGGTATGGGAATTCAGATGTAGTACTGCTTATGAAGGATTTTAAAGGTATAACACCAGGTGGACTAAAGTAGATTTTGCCCTCTAGTGGAAAAAGTTAGAGTTAGAGATTATTTTGGAGGAGAAAATATGAAAGAGTTTGGATGGGTGTGAATTGAACCCTAGTTGGCTGGACGAAAGCTCTGCATTATATCCATTATGCTAATACGGAACATATAGAGATGGGAATTAGTTAGTGATAATTCGGGATTTTTTCAAAAAAAGGTAAAATTGATTTTAAAAAAACTTATTAGAGTAAATTATGTTTAAAGAGTTTTAGCAAGTATAGGGGATGTATAACTCGATTTTACTGAATTGGTATGGGGTGGTTTTGAACTCTGGTTCACTGAATAGTAGCTCTGAACTTTATCCGTTAGGCTACGGACGACGTTGGGTGTGGTATGGGAATTCAGATGTAGTACTGCTTATGAAGGATTTTAAAGGTATAACACCAGGTGGACTAAAGTAGATTTTGCCCTCTAGTGGAAAAAGTTAGAGTTAGAGATTATTTTGGAGGAGAAAATATGAAAGAGTTTGGATGGGTGTGAATTGAACCCTAGTTGGCTGGACGAAAGCTCTGCATTATATCCATTATGCTAATACGGAACATATAGAGATGGGAATTAGTTAGTGATAATTCGGGATTTTTTCAAAAAAAGGTAAAATTGATTTAAAAAACTTATTAGAGTAAATTATGTTTAAAGAGTTTTAGCAAGTATAGGGGATGTATAACTCGATTTTACTGAAAGAATAAAGAATATAATTTAATTAGTTAATATAGGTAACAAATGTTAAAAAGGAAATGATTAGCTACATGGTACTCTGAACTTTATTCATTAAGCTGTAGGAGATGTTGGAGAGGATTTTAAAATTCAAAATGTAAACAGATTATAAAGGATTCTATGGCTATGACCCCAGGTGAATTAAATTAGATTTATCACTTTAGTGGAAAAAGATAAGTTAAAAGAATTTGGAGGAACAAATTATGAAAGATTAGGGATGGGTACGACTTGAACCCTGGTTGGCTGGATGAAAGCTCTGCACTCTATCCATAATGCTAATATTCCTTTAGGCAAAATTGGGAGTTAGTTAGTATTAATTAGGGTTTTTTTGGGAAAGTAGATATAATATTTTAAAAGTTTATTGGAGGAGGTTCGTATAAATAAAAGGGTTTGAGATGTATTGGAGCTGTTTTTACAAATGGGAAGGAAGTTTGAGCTGTATTGGAGCTATTTTTACAAATGGGAAGAAAGTTGAAAAGGAATGGAATTAAGATATTCAAACTGCTGAAGGTGCTAAAAGGAAATGATTTTTAGCTATAGGTTTTTGTATTGCGGAGGAAAAACAACAATATGGGCTTTCCCATGATAGCAGGGTGTTGTACCAGGGGAATTGGAGATTGCTTAGGCTATTAAATAAAAGCTATTGTGAAAATGGGAATAAAAGTTGGTATGGAATGGTTTTGAACCCTGGTTGGCTGAATGATAGCTCTGAACTTTATCCGTTAGGCCACGGAAGATGTTGGAGGTACATTGACAATTTGGATGTAGTATAGTTTATGAATGATTCTTTTGTATATTAGTCGGTGGACTAAAAATAGATTCGTCTCTATATTGAAAAGGCTTAAAGTAGAAAGGTTAGGATGGGTAAGAATTGAAACCTAGTTGGCTGGATAAGAGTTCTGCACTATATTCATTGTGCTAATAGTCATTGAAAATTATGGCAGTCCAGTAATATAGTTAAGGATTTTTGAAATATAGAATTGGGAATTTAAAGGTTTATTGGAGGAAATTGTATAGTTGAGTAGTTAAGGAAAGTAGGGGAGGTTGTTTGAGCAATTGACTGAGGAGAATTAAAAATTAAAGATATAATTAATATAAATTGAACGGACTAGAAGAAAATAGTTATTAGTTGTAATTTGTTGTCGTGGGTGGGATAGCGGATTTGTGAGCTTTCTAGTAGTTCTAGGCAATTAAACTCAGGGGAAGAGGCATTCTTATTAACTATAGTTTTATAGAAGTTCATTATGGGATTTGGAAAGAGATAAAAGAATTTTAAAAACATTTTTTATGTAATGGTTTTGAACCCTGGTTGGCTGGATGGGAGATCCGGTCCTTATCCGTTAGGCTACCGAAGATGGTAGCAGTCGATTGAAATACAGGATTAGTTTATGGTGATTGTTGTTTAGCTATGAAACCAAGGGGACTAAAGTGGATTTTTTAGATAATCTGGAATTTTAGAAGTAGAAGTTATTTTGTGAAGAAAATTATAAGAGTGTTAAGCAGGGCCGGATTTGAACCCTGGTTGGCTGGGCGAAAGCTCCGCATTCTAACCATTATGCTATTAGTGCTTTAGACAAATAAGGGAATAATTTGAGATAATAGAAATATCGAAATAACATTTGAAAATGTATTGAAGGGCTTGGTATTATTTGAGCAAAGCCCTAAAGGGACTAGAAGAAAACCGTTATTAGTTGTAATTTGTTGTCATGGGTGGGATAGCGGACTTGTGAACTTTCTGATAGTTCTAGGCAATTAAACTCCGGGGAAGTGACATTCTTTTTAACTATAGATTTATAGTAGTTGGTTATGAGATTTGGAAAGAATAAAAGAATTTAAAAATTTTTTTGTAATGGTTTTGAACCCTGGTTGGCTGGATGGGAGCTCTGATCCTTGTCCGTTAGGCTACGGAAGATGATGGCAGTGGATTGAAATACAGAATTATAGTTTATGGAGATTTTTGTTTAGCTATGAAACTAAGGAGGCTAGAGTGGATTTTTAAAGCTAGTCTAGAATTTTAGAAATAGAAGTTATTTTATGAGGAAAATTATAAGAGTGTTCAGCTGGGGCGGATTTGAACCCTGGTTGGCTGGGCGAAGGCTCTGCACTCTAACCATTATGCCATTAGTGCTTTAGAGGAATATGGGAATAATTTGAGATTATGGAAATATAGAAATAACATTTGAAAAGGTATTGAAGGGTGTGGTGTTATTTGAGCAGGTTAGCAAGTAAAGGGGTTGCATGGGAAATTTTACTAGGGTAGGTTATAACGACTGTTAAAATACAAAAGAAATTTAGATGGAGATAATGGGTAGATTATAAAAAAATTTTTCTTTTAATACTTGAGGAGGGAATAGAACCCTGGTTGTCCCCACCATAGGCAGGCACTTTACCAATAGGCTAATGTTACCCATGTTGAAAGGAAGTTTTGATTTGATGAAGAGGTAAAAAATTGTAACTTTTAGAAGAGAAGAGTAAACAAGTAGAATGACAAGATTTGTTTATGAGTGGAGAAATGAATATCTGGTTCTGTAGAAAGAATTAATTGAAAGGGTGTTTAATTAGTGGCAGAATGGTTGTTATAACAGGGTGAATGGCTCTGGAAGTATTGATTATCATTGTTGGGAGGGGACATCTCAGTGGTTCTCCATCTGGTGGTAGACTGGTGGAACTAGGCCAATACACAAAAAACTTTGTTGCTTTGCAAATGGAGGTTCAGGATGGAGAGAAGGAGTTAGAGGAGAGTAGTTGTTTAATATAGGTATGTACTTCATATTGGAGAGATATAAACTTATGGAATAGGTTTATTAGTTTAGATGGAGGAAGATATTGAACTCAGGAGGAGTTTTTTGGTAAATAAAAGGTATGGATGTTTACAATTATGAAAGTTTATACTTGAATATAAAGGGGAGATTTCAAATAGACTGGTTTACTATGGTTCAAGAATAGGGAGAGTAGTGGAGTTAGATTCAGACTAGGGAAAGGTGGGGCCAGTTGTGCTATTAGTTTTATGGAAAAGAATGGGATTGGAATGGGTCCTATGGATAAGTGAAGGAGGGAAGTTATGCAATGTGACAGCCATTTTGGTAAGGGTGTTCCTTTGTTAGATTTGGTGGGGATAGGATAGGGATGCTTCAAAAGCATGGGATAATTAAAATTGAAATAAATATAATATAATATTTGGGATTTAGTAAGAATTATTTGGCAAGAATTATTTGGCTTCTAATATAAAATATGGGAGAATTATCAATAAAAAGATCTAGGTTGGGTTGTGGATATAAATCAGGATAATTGTACTTTGATATTTTAATAAAATGTTTTATCAAAATATAGAAAATGGGAGTTAAATAGAAGTATACTATTTAGGGGAATATGAATAAAACAGTAGTTCTAAGATGAGTATAAATATAGATCTGAGATAATTATGAATGTTAAATGGGTGTAGTACATGATTGGATCTAGTAGGAAAGAAGGAAAGCAATAAGAGATTATTAAAAAATGATGATGATAGTATGAAAATAAGGGATAAATTTATAAAGAAGCATCCAAGATGGAGTCCACATGTTGGGGAATACCCATTAGAAGCACATGTATAGGTAAGTTACAGCAAGTAAGATGAAACTAATTGAATAATGGAGATAAAATGGTAAATATGGAACTTAAAAGATCAAGAACAAAGAGACCAAAAGAACAGGAATGGAATAGAGGAAGAATTAAGAGAATAAAAACTGTTGATCATACATTATATGTGTAGTGTTACTGACCTTGCCATGTGAATTGAAGTGTGGAGGATCCAGAGATGTAACTTTTTTGGAGTAAATGTCTCATGTAATCACCCACCCTTTGGGGACCGGTTTCTGAGATGGTCTCTCTTTCTTTCAGCCCAGGTGGTAGTGAACAAGAGACAAATATGGTGGAAATATGGAAGATTTTGGAGAAGATGTGAAGATCTACTTCAGCAGCATGGAGTCATCAGAAGACAGGATCTGGGATTATTTAGTAAGTATGGGGGTAGAGGTTGTAAGGTCAGGGCACTGTAGCTGGGGGGGGGGAGGAAGGAAGGCTGGTTTGTAGAGATCCAAATAAGGAGTCAAAAGTTAAATTAATGGATGGTGGGACAAGTAAAAAAGGCTAACTGTGGATTTAAATTGTCTTTGGAATAAAGGATTGTGGGCTTATGTTTGCTGGAATACATATCTGAAATAATTGTAAAAAGTAGGACAGATTTTATGGGCTCTCAGGATGATTTTATTATAATGCCTACTTTTTGAGAGATAAGGATTCCTTTGTGTGATCAGTTTTAGGTTACTAAGCTTATTATATTTATGGGATAAACAATGTAAATTGTGGGATAAACTTGCTTTGTAATAGAATATATTCTTAAGGAGAAAACTATTTTTTGAGTATGTGAATTATATGGTAAATACTGAATACTAGGACTATGATAGTGATATGTTTGTGGGACAAACAATTTGTAAAATATTGAGATAAACTTTTTGGAATGGAAGTATTTCTTAAGGAAACAGCTATTTTGGATTCTATTATTAGGATGACTCTTTAAAGAGAACAGGCTTATTTATATGATTGGTATTAGACTAGTAGGATGAGAATTAGTATAATACTTGGGATGAATAATTGTTTTGAATAAAAGTGAAATAAAACATTTTTTGTTAATGAGAGTGTTTTATTACTAAAGTGACCCCTTCAAAGAGGTAAGGATTAATTGGTGTCTGGTGGGTTCAGTTGAGGTGATACAGTCTTTGATTTGTGTTAATCACTTTTAAAGAAGCATTGAGATAGAGATCTACTATTGGGATGGGGTATTAAAGATCTTATAGAGAAGGCTTTGTGCTAATTTGATCAAAAGTAGGTCAGAGGTGTCACATGGGTTGGTTATGTAATAGGTAAAGCTGACAGTAGCAGTCAGTGTTAAGGTAGTATCAAAGATGGCTAGACCTCTGAGGATAGAAATGGTGAGTTTTATTTGTTATAGGCCTAATATAGAAATTTAGAAGGAAGGTGTTTCATGGGAATGAAGCAAGATGTAAAACTAGTGGTTAGTTAATGCTGTAATTAATTAATAAAGTTGGTTTTAGATATTTAGATCCCTGGATCTGGGATTTTTGATATTATCAATGAGAGGTTCTTATTTTACAGATAGTTGGGAACATTTTAGGAGAAGAGGGGCAACAATTGGAAGTGGGTGATGTTATTTGAGATAAAATTGTAAATGAGGCGGGTAATTAGAGGATTTTTGGTTGAAGTAATCCAGTTTTTTTGGGGGAGGCTAAAATTAGGAAGTGTGGGAAGTGTTAGTTATCTCATTGGATTTTGGAGGATGGGTTATTTCTTTAATGGTAGAATAAAATTGGTATTTGCAGCAGGGAGTAAATGGTGGTAACCGGGTTGATGTGGCAAGGAAAAAACATTTTTTGGGGTTTTGAATATGGGTAATTAGTATATGGGAGGGATCCTCTAACAATTTTGTGCTGAATCACTGCATTAGTGATTTCTGTAAAATGATTTTTTTGCTACGTCAAGAGGTAATCCCCTTGCAAGGATTATGGTATGTTAGGTTTTGTAATATTTCGGGCTATGCATTAAGCATTCCCTGGAGTCAACCTGTGACTCCTCACGGAGGCAGTTTAAGGACTGTAACTTCTAGTGAAGCAATAAGCGCCCCCTCCAGTGAAACCATTTTATCCGCCGATAGTTTGATATATCTATCATACTTTAATCATCTTATAGCACAGATTTGGAGGAGATCCCTTTGGAGAGAAAAGGATAAATAATATGGGAAGGGGAGGTTTATTTAGTAAAATAATAATTAGGGATAATAACATACAGTTAGGATGCAAGGCAAATTTGGTACAGAAAACATCCACACATACATGCATGATCAACTAATAATATGACATTAATTTTTTCAGAGAACTTTGGTAGAGGGAGATGCACAGGATGTGCAGGAGTTCTTGCAAAATCACGAAATCAGACACACCGGGGTTGTGAGGAGGGTGAATCGGGCCCCCGCTCCTCCCCGGCCAAACCCCCAGGATAGAAGAATCATCCAGAATATCGCCGTGGGTGGCCATGACGTGGTGGTAAATCAAGAAGCAGCCAAGCCAAAGGGAAAGAGAACGAGAGCGACCAAACGGTTGAAGGAAGACGAAGAGGCACAGAGGGAGGGGGAGACAAAGAAAAGCAGAAAGGAAGAGAGCCAGCAAGAGACTTCAGAAGGTGCTAGCCTGTAAACGTAAGTATAGGGAATTAAGAGAAGACAAGAAGTAAGATAGATATAAAAGAATCCAGACTGGCTAGCCATTGCCACTCATTTTATGATGTAATTGAAAAGGATGAAATGATATAGAAAACATTTTTTGGATAAATTAAAGTGTTAACAAACAGGGAAAGTAGAAGGAGGCAGGTTTAGTTTAGATTGTATAAAAAAAAATTATTTTGAACATAAAAGCAATATAATTAGTATAAAAAGATATTTTTTGGTTGCGGACGAAATTATAGATTTAAACAAAAGTTGAGTTTAGGAGCAGGAAATTGTAGATAGCTAATTTAAGATAATGAATATGACATAGTTTTTTAGGAATAAAAACTAAACTAAGATCTAATTAATAGGGTAAGTTTAGATTGTAACCTACTATAAAAGTTGAAATGAAGAAATCTAGGAACAAAAGACTAAAACTAAGATCTATTTAATCGGGTAACTTCAGAATATAACCTCTAGCGATAGTCAGTACAAAATCATTACAGAGAGGTATTTATATAATAATAGAATGAGTCTATAAAAGTAGTTTACATATAAGGGAGACAACTGGGAATACATATTAAAACAAAGTTGGGTATACAGTGTTCTACTTTATTAAAACTAGTAAAAAAGCTATAATTACAAGTATCGTTTGATCAGGAATGGTCTAGTGGGATATTCTTGAATCAGAGATTAGTTTTCATGAGGATTTTCTTTAGGGATGGGTTTGCGGAAAAGACCTTTTGGACACCCAAATGTTGGGGGCATGGATCTTGTGATACATTAATTTTGAGATTTTCAAAGGATTTTGCTATTTTTGGGAAAACTGTGGGTTTAAAAGTAGTGTAAGTCAAGGAGAGGGGTACCTTGTTCGTTGGTAGCGAGTTGGATACAGTATTGAGCAATTTTGTGGTTTTACTTAATTTTGAGATCCAGTTATTCTCGGACTTGTCAAGCCAAGTCTTTATTTCTAGGTTGGCCGGAGCATGTGGAGGTTCTCCTACAAAAATTTTGATATTTTTGGGTGGTATCTCAAGGATATTTATGCCCACACTAGAAATTTGGCAGGAACGGAAATGTATTGCAATAGGAGTATCCCTTTGGAGGTTAATGTCGGACCGGTGTCGGGTGATTCTGTTACGAAGGTTTGTAGTTTGGCCTACGTACAGACTATAGGGACACTTTTTGCAAAAAATGACATAAATGCAATGTGTTGTTTGGCAAGTTTGGGTATTGGTTGGGACCAAATTGTAGCTATGGATAGATTTCTCCGGAAGTGCTGACCATTTGCAGAGGAGGCAGGAAGGTTTTTTGCATTTAGAAATGCCTGTAATTTGGTATGAGGGCTTTATTTTGGCCAGGAATTTCTTGTATGAGGTTTTTAGAAAGGTCTTTTTGTAGCCTATTTTCTGGAGACTATTGAATAGCAGTGATTTGGCTTCCAAAAAATCGGCAAATTTTGTACAATATCTATAGTACCT
Source organism: Platynereis dumerilii (assembly GCA_026936325.1). Taxonomy (NCBI): domain Eukaryota; kingdom Metazoa; phylum Annelida; class Polychaeta; order Phyllodocida; family Nereididae; genus Platynereis; species Platynereis dumerilii. Next base: position 10,256,331 of record JAPTHN010000021.1, read on the forward strand.
GATCAACTGAGAAAGGATTATACCAGAGTAAATGTGTGGTGGATGGAATGAGGTAGGGTGTAGGAGTCTCAAATCATTTGTTTCCTTAAAGTAGATCTTTGTTTGGGGTTTGGAGGGGAATTCATTGTTCGGGTTTTTGAAAATGGTGATATCTAGGAAATTGATGCTCTGTTGACAAACTTCCATGGTAAATTGCACTCCCTTATCGAAGGAATTGAAGGTATTAAGAAGTTGCTTTATTTGTTCCATGGAGCTATCTGTAATAAAGATAGAATCATCAAGATATCTTCCATAGAACTTGTAATCAATTGGACAAGTTTTAAAAGCCCATTGTTCTAGTTCAGCTAAGTAGATATTGGCCAGCTCGGGCGAAAAGCTTGATCCCATTGCCACCCCCCGGGTTTGGATATAAAGGTTGGAAGCAAATTTGAATTCGTTTGAGAACAGGGAGATTTCTAGTAATTTAATGATATATGGGTTTATAGGGTGTGGGTGGGTATCTAATGCCTTTGAAACAATTTGTAGAGATTCTCTTAGTGGGATCGTTGTATATAACGATTGGGCATCCAGGCTTATAAGCTTGTCATTAGGGCCAATTTCTATTTTACTTAATTTGGTAAGAAGGTCCATGGTATTCTTTATGTAACTAGGGTGGCTTTTAGATATTGGGCTTAAGAATTTGGATAAGAATCTCGAAATATTGATATTTTCAGAATGAAGGTTTGAACATATAGGTCTTGATTTCGGCAGGAACCCTAAATGCCAATTTGGTTTGTGTAGTTTAAAAAGGAAGTATAAGTGACGACCCTTGGCGTCTGGGCAAGATCTAAGCCAATTTCGGAGTTTCAAGGAGATGAGTTTTTTTGCAAACATTTCATCCAGAATCAGATTATAAGTAAGAGAATATTCTGGAGTAGAGAGTTGGGAAATTTGTTTGTAATAGATGGAATCAGATACATGTTCAAATCCAGCCTGTAAATAATAGCATTTATCCAAAATGCATACCGTCGACGTCTTATCGGCGGGTAAATATAGGAGGTGCTTGTTGTTTTTGAGAGATTTTAGAGCTGAAAGCTCCCTGGATGATAGATTAGAGGAAGGTGGGTTCCAATTGTTTCTGAGCATTTGAAAGGTTTTTTGTTTAAGCATTATAGATTCAGGGTAGTTGGGAGTTTCTTGAGGAGAGTAATTTTTACTTTTGTACTTATATGGGAGACTGGAGATAGAATCACTTTGGTTATTCAAATTCTTTTTGAAGGAAAATTGAAGTTGTGGGCGAGACATTTTTGAGTTAATTCTATCTTTGAAGGTGTTGCAGGATTGTATCAAACCATCTATATCCAATGAGTAAACTGTGGGGGCAAAAGTAAATCCTTTAGAAAGTACTGAGAATTCATCCTCCGTTAGGTTGTGAAACCTGGAGAGGTTGACAACAGATTTGGGTGTAGTTTGGATTTCAAAATCTGCAAATATGGGAGCATGGTCGGGGACCGTAGACAAGATCATTTCATTGTCATCTAGTTTTTTGGGGATTGGCTTGCCCTTACTTTAGGGACACAATCGGCATATTCCAGCCAGTGGCCCAAGAGCAGGTTAGCATACGCATTTGTGACATGATAATTGTCCGTTTCAAATGTTGGTTTGTTTGGGAGAGGGATGAGCTTCCAGCCTCTTGTTTTCATACCCAATTCAATGTTGTGCAAATTTTCAGCTGGTTCACCTGAGAAGTTGTGAGGAATACTTGCGAAATAGTATTTGGCATTTGGGTATGCATTTCTGATGGCCGTATTGGCTTTAGTGCAATTCTTGTGGGCTGTTTGGCTATAACGTTGCCTGTTGTTGTTGAGACCCACCATAAGGATGACATTTTTAACCTCAGGGAAAGTGTTGTCTTTGGTGAACAACCTTGTTAAATGTTCTAGTCTCATGCCACTGTAGCTATACAAAGATGTAGTGCCTGCAAAGTGGTTCGGAATTCGAACAATTCTGTTGATGTTCGAGTCTCCTATCACTATGTTTGGGGCTCCGACTTGGGGAGGGGCCCAGTTGGATACTTTATCCAACTGAGAACATCGTGAGTCAACTCGAGGGCTATTGATTATGGCCCAAGTTGTGGAGGGTGAATTTAGGAGGTTGTTGTCGAACAAAGGTTTGATTGGAGGTTTCTGAGGAGAGCTCTTTGACTCCACGGTATCTCCCCAGAATTCATCATCTGAGGTCCAATCCATATCATTCACTTGTCCCCAGTCTATCTTTGGAGGTGACTGATTTCTTGTGGGTATGTATTTGTCTGAGTTAGTTTGATTTTGGACTTGGGGCCAGTTTTTTGATCTCGGAGGTGGGTTGTTCTGTTTGTTAACAGCGGGGATAGTAGAACTTTGGTCATTGTTTTGTGCTATGAATCTTGGTCGAGGGAGTGAAAGGTTAAGAGCCGAGGGTTGGGCCATTCTTGGGGCTTTAGGGTTCCAATGGAACCTAAGGCTCATTAAGGGCTGTACCGGGCGCCAGGAAGGGTTCGCATTTGGTGGGATTAGTGGAGGGATTTGGTTCATTTTCTGTACTTTCTGTACTTTTTGTTTGGGTTCATTTTGACCTTCCGGGACTGAATCGAAAGATAATTTCCTTTTTACTTGCTCTCTTTTTTGGAGGTCAATTTGTCTGTATGGAGATTTTGAGTTGGTTGGACCTTGAGGAGGATAATGTGGGCCATTTGGAGTTTGGTTTGTTCTAACTGACAAGACTTCCGGTGTTGGAGGGACTGGTACAGCATATTTCATTTGGCCTAGTTTCATTAACGCTTGTCCAAATTGATTCTTGCCTAGGTTGATTATAGATGTTGTTTCTGTGCTAAGGATACCCCAGTGTCCTGGGACCGTATGGGCAATATAATGGTCTTCTGTGTGTTTTAAGGCTCTTCTAAACTCCACTGACTGTTCAAATTTGTACATCAGTATTTGATCCATAACTTCCAGAGATTCTTTGTTCTCCCATTTTTGAAGTGGGAATTTTAAGAATATGGCTGGGTTGGGACAATTTGGAGTACCCGCCTTCAGGTAGAAGTTTGCCATCTTTTTGGCATCAAAGGGAGTGGGCTGTAGCAGGATCAATGGGACTATTTCCGCTAGGCCTGGGTAATCTAATTTGGTGGCCTGGTAGAGATGTTCTGCTGTCTTAAATCTAGTTGCATTTGCCTCTATTTCAATGGGAGCAAAATTTGACAGTGGGTTCTTTGAGCCTTTTACCGATACAAAGTGGTCGTGATCCTTGCTTGTTTGTTTGTTTGGATTGTCTAGTGGATTAGGCCGGCAGTTTGGAACCTGTCTTCTTCCTTGTCTCTAAGGGGCTGTAGGGGATGACTGAGATTTGGATCAAGGGATTTTGGTTTAGTTATTGTCGTAGCCACTTTCTGTTGTAGGTTGAACATGTTATCTTGCTCGTTTGTGAGTTTAGTCATTGTGTCATCATCGTCTGTGAGGGAATAGTAGTCAGGGTCTGTGGCATTGTCTGGACTGAGAGATAGTTCATCTTCTAGGTGGCTCTTTCCTGTCATGGGAAGGGAGGGGGGGCCCGAGGGCTGATTGTCAATCATATTTAGTTTTTCCTGTCTTCTAGTAGTTGGGGTATGATCAAGGTCAGTTATTTCCATTGGTTCCTGTGGGGTTTCATCTTGTTTTCGGGTGGGAATTTGAGTTGTTGTATGGGCCGTTTGACTTAAGTTATCAAGGTCCTGGTCAACTTTTGGGATTAAAGGGCAAGAAATACCCAAAGAAGTGGATATTAAATCCAGAGTGGTCAATAAGGTTCTTGGGGTTAATTGGAGGTTTTCAACTTTAATCCATCTTTTTGCTAGAGACCATGCTTCAGTGTGTGCCGCTAGCCAGGTATTTGTAGGGAAGTGGGAGGGCATTTTTTCTAGCAGTTTGGATCTATAGTGAACATAGTGTTCAATTAGTAGTCGCCTAGATTCATTGACAAAATTTGATTTGTTTTCCGATTCGATTTGGGATAGGGAGAGGTGGAATTCCTTTTCGAAACTGTCTGGAAACTTCATCCAGGTTCCCACTTTAAAATTGGGCGGGAGTTTCAGTTTGTTCATTAGGTTAAGAATCAGAGATGTTAATTTTATGACCTTGAAAAAAAGTTTATGTATAGGCCAATTGAGATTGTCCGAGATCGTCTTCTGCATTGGCGTAGAATCTTCCGGTTGTACGGGAGGTAGCTTAGTTTCGTCATCACCGTCGTCCATGTTCCCATCGTCCCCGTCCGAGTCCAGTAAGTCGAGAGTTTCCTCAATAGACAGCCAGTTTTCCGTGTCATCGTTTGGAGAGTTAGCCAAGAGGTCGTCTTCAGGGTTGTTCGAGGTGGACATGGCACTGGTGGGAATCAGGTCCCGACTGAAGAGAAAGGAGGGAAAATATAAGGATATATGAGCTTCAGTAATTTTGAAGATTGCTCAGTTTATAATTGGATTAATTATTTTGCAGATTTCATCCGTGGAGGAGGCTTTACATATGCGGAGGAAGAGCTTGTGGAAACTTTTTTGGAAATGTCATCGGCAGGGAGGAGAAGAGAGAAAACACTAAGAATTGGAAACTATTTTTGGAGAAAGCTATCACAAACGATTCATATTTGAGGACAGTTGTTGTAGGTTACAATTGGTGCTAAGATTTATATATAAGTGTAGTTTTTGTAAATAAGACATTATTGGGAACCGGTAACTGAAGTGACAAGGGATTTGTGTAATGATTATTGTTAACTGTTGAAGAGGCAGGATTATTGTAGTAAGTATTATAATGGGGGGGGGGGTTGAAGGAATTTTTGTAGGTCCTTGTTTATTTTTTAACTGTAGAAATGGTTTGATGCGAAACTGCTAAGATATATCTATCTTGGTCGGATTGTTTAAGGAGGTATGCATTCTCATATAAGATTAAAAGTGATCTTAAAGGTTGGATAACATTTGAAAAGTAAAGGTATTTAATTAAATAAGGATGTTTTGTTGATTTTGTAAAATTTTTGTAAAATTTTTGCATTTATAAGATTAGGAAATGATTTAGGAAGTGGGATGCTTATTGGTTATGGCTCCAGGTGATTATGAAGTGCTTTTAATTGTTTTAGTCCGGATTGTAAGGTTGTATAAAGGGAGATTGTGTTATTTTGGATACCTATAGGAGACTAGAACAACTGGGACATGATGTCTTATTGACTATTGGTTTCATAATTGTTGTACTTATAGGGTAGGATAAAAAACAGATTGGTCTGGAATAGTTTTGAAACTTGTTTTGCTGAGGAGCATTTCTGAACTCTATGCGTTATGCTATTTAAGATGTTATAATGCTTCGAAAATTCAGAAAGTTATGTTATGAAGATTTAACTTGGTTGTAAAGGAAAATGGACTGAAGTAGATTTGTCCATCTAGTGGAAAAGCTTAGTTAGAAGCTATTTTTAAGTAAAAATTATGGAAGTGTTAGGTTGGGTCAGATTCGAAGTCCAGCAGGCCAGATGAGGGCTCGGCACAATATGCATTCTAAGTAGTGCTTTTTAGTTATATATAGAAACTCAATTAGGAATTTGGGATTAAAAAATTAAAAGTTTATTAGAAGAAGGCAAGTGATTGAAAGGTTTTGAGTAAATATGGGGCTGAACGGGCCATTTTTTGAGAAAACATGGTAGGAGTAAAAATTAAAATAAGTAATAGAAATAAATAAAGCAGATACAAAAAACTAAAAAGATAAATGAAAAGTGAAATAAGGAAGATTTAATCCTAGTTAGTTGCATGGGTGCTAGAACCTTATAAATTAAGCGAATATGATAGTACTGTGATTTGAGAATTCAGATGTTTTATAGTTTGTGAAGGATTTTATAGCTAAACATCAGGTGGACTAAGGTATATTTATCACTCTAATGGAAAGGTTAAAAATAGTTTAGGAATAAAATTATGAAAGTGTTGGGATGAGTCTGATTTGAACCCTGGTTGGCTGTGTGAAAGCTCTGCACTATATCCATTATGCTAATAGTGAATTAGGCAGAAATGGGAAATTAGTTTACAATAACTAAGGATGTTGGAAAAGCACGATTAAATTAGGCGTTTATAGGAGGAAATTGTGTGAATAAATGAATTTGAGCAAGTATGGATTTTATATAAGCTATTTTTCTGGGAAAGGTAAAAAAAATTTTTTAATTAAAATGTTGACATAGGCTGAAGGTACTAGAAGGCAGTGAATTTTACCTATAAGTTTTTTACTGGGGAAGAAAACGAAACTGGCTTTCTAAAAATACTAGAATTTGGAAATCAGGGGAGGTAGTGGTAATTTGGATTAACAATTTATAATTATTGTAATTGTAGGTATGGGGTAAAAGGATAGAGGATTGGTATGGAGTGGTTTTGAACTCAGGTTAGCCGGATAGTAGCTCTGAACTTTATCCATTAGGCTACGGAGGATGTCGGGTGTGATATGGAAATTCAGATGTAGTACCGCTTATGAAGGATTTTAAGGTTATAACCTCAGGTGGACTAAAGTAGATTTATCCCTCTAGTGGAAAAGGTTAGAGTTAGAAATTATTTTGGAGAAGAAAATATGAAAGAGTTTGGATGGGTGTGATTTGAACCCTAGTTGATCGGATGAAAGCTCTGCACCTTGACCATCATGCTAATAGTGATTTAGACAGAAACGGGAATTAGTTGGTAATAGTCAAGAAAGTGAAATAAATTAAAAGGTTTATTAGGGGAAATTGTGTGATTAAAAGGGTTTGAGCAAGTATAGGGGTTATATGGACTATTTTACTATGAAAGCTAAACATTTAGGACAGAGTATTCAGCATAAGCTGAAAATACTAAAGGGAAATAATTTTTACTTATAAGTGTTGTCCTGGGAAGAAAATAAAGCTATGGGCTTTCCGATGAAAAATGGAATGGAACTGAGGGGAGTAGTGGTCATTAGGATTATTAATTTTTACCTAATGTGACTATGGGGATGGAGTAAAAATTAAAGAATTGGTATGGAGTGGTTTTGAACTCTAGGTTAGCTGAATGGTAGTTCTGAACTTTATCCGTTACGCTACAGAAGATGTTGTTGTGATATGGCAATACAAATGTGGTACAGCTTATGAATGATTTTAAAGCTATAACACTAGGTGGACTAACGTAGATTTATTCCCCTAGTGGAGAAAGCTAAAGTTAAAAATTACTTTAGTAGTAAAATATATGAATGTATTAGGATGGGTTTGTTTTGAACCCTAGTTGGCTGGATGAAAGCTATGCACCATATCCATTATGCTAATATTGCATTAGGTAGAAATGGAGATTAGTTAGTTGTATTTGAGAAGAATAAAAATTAATTTTAAGGGGGTTAGTAGAAGAAAAGTGTGGTTAAAAGAGTTTAAGCAAGTATGGGAGTTACATGGGAATTTTTTATATAAGAAAGTTTTTTTAAAAAATAAATTAAAATATTAAAATAAGCTAAGGTACTAAAAGGGGATGATTTTTACCTGTAGGTTTTTTTCTAGGGAGGAAAACAAACTGTGGGCCTTCTGATGACACTAGGACATGGAACTTAGGGGAAGTAGTGGTCTTTTGGATTATTAATTTATAACTATTGTGAGTATAGGTATGGGGTAAAAGGATAAAGAATTGGTATGGGGTGGTTTTGAACTCTGGTTCACTGAATAGTAGCTCTGAACTTTATCCGTTAGGCTACGGACGACGTTGGGTGTGGTATGGGAATTCAGATGTAGTACTGCTTATGAAGGATTTTAAAGGTATAACACCAGGTGGACTAAAGTAGATTTTGCCCTCTAGTGGAAAAAGTTAGAGTTAGAGATTATTTTGGAGGAGAAAATATGAAAGAGTTTGGATGGGTGTGAATTGAACCCTAGTTGGCTGGACGAAAGCTCTGCATTATATCCATTATGCTAATACGGAACATATAGAGATGGGAATTAGTTAGTGATAATTCGGGATTTTTTCAAAAAAAGGTAAAATTGATTTTAAAAAAACTTATTAGAGTAAATTATGTTTAAAGAGTTTTAGCAAGTATAGGGGATGTATAACTCGATTTTACTGAATTGGTATGGGGTGGTTTTGAACTCTGGTTCACTGAATAGTAGCTCTGAACTTTATCCGTTAGGCTACGGACGACGTTGGGTGTGGTATGGGAATTCAGATGTAGTACTGCTTATGAAGGATTTTAAAGGTATAACACCAGGTGGACTAAAGTAGATTTTGCCCTCTAGTGGAAAAAGTTAGAGTTAGAGATTATTTTGGAGGAGAAAATATGAAAGAGTTTGGATGGGTGTGAATTGAACCCTAGTTGGCTGGACGAAAGCTCTGCATTATATCCATTATGCTAATACGGAACATATAGAGATGGGAATTAGTTAGTGATAATTCGGGATTTTTTCAAAAAAAGGTAAAATTGATTTAAAAAACTTATTAGAGTAAATTATGTTTAAAGAGTTTTAGCAAGTATAGGGGATGTATAACTCGATTTTACTGAAAGAATAAAGAATATAATTTAATTAGTTAATATAGGTAACAAATGTTAAAAAGGAAATGATTAGCTACATGGTACTCTGAACTTTATTCATTAAGCTGTAGGAGATGTTGGAGAGGATTTTAAAATTCAAAATGTAAACAGATTATAAAGGATTCTATGGCTATGACCCCAGGTGAATTAAATTAGATTTATCACTTTAGTGGAAAAAGATAAGTTAAAAGAATTTGGAGGAACAAATTATGAAAGATTAGGGATGGGTACGACTTGAACCCTGGTTGGCTGGATGAAAGCTCTGCACTCTATCCATAATGCTAATATTCCTTTAGGCAAAATTGGGAGTTAGTTAGTATTAATTAGGGTTTTTTTGGGAAAGTAGATATAATATTTTAAAAGTTTATTGGAGGAGGTTCGTATAAATAAAAGGGTTTGAGATGTATTGGAGCTGTTTTTACAAATGGGAAGGAAGTTTGAGCTGTATTGGAGCTATTTTTACAAATGGGAAGAAAGTTGAAAAGGAATGGAATTAAGATATTCAAACTGCTGAAGGTGCTAAAAGGAAATGATTTTTAGCTATAGGTTTTTGTATTGCGGAGGAAAAACAACAATATGGGCTTTCCCATGATAGCAGGGTGTTGTACCAGGGGAATTGGAGATTGCTTAGGCTATTAAATAAAAGCTATTGTGAAAATGGGAATAAAAGTTGGTATGGAATGGTTTTGAACCCTGGTTGGCTGAATGATAGCTCTGAACTTTATCCGTTAGGCCACGGAAGATGTTGGAGGTACATTGACAATTTGGATGTAGTATAGTTTATGAATGATTCTTTTGTATATTAGTCGGTGGACTAAAAATAGATTCGTCTCTATATTGAAAAGGCTTAAAGTAGAAAGGTTAGGATGGGTAAGAATTGAAACCTAGTTGGCTGGATAAGAGTTCTGCACTATATTCATTGTGCTAATAGTCATTGAAAATTATGGCAGTCCAGTAATATAGTTAAGGATTTTTGAAATATAGAATTGGGAATTTAAAGGTTTATTGGAGGAAATTGTATAGTTGAGTAGTTAAGGAAAGTAGGGGAGGTTGTTTGAGCAATTGACTGAGGAGAATTAAAAATTAAAGATATAATTAATATAAATTGAACGGACTAGAAGAAAATAGTTATTAGTTGTAATTTGTTGTCGTGGGTGGGATAGCGGATTTGTGAGCTTTCTAGTAGTTCTAGGCAATTAAACTCAGGGGAAGAGGCATTCTTATTAACTATAGTTTTATAGAAGTTCATTATGGGATTTGGAAAGAGATAAAAGAATTTTAAAAACATTTTTTATGTAATGGTTTTGAACCCTGGTTGGCTGGATGGGAGATCCGGTCCTTATCCGTTAGGCTACCGAAGATGGTAGCAGTCGATTGAAATACAGGATTAGTTTATGGTGATTGTTGTTTAGCTATGAAACCAAGGGGACTAAAGTGGATTTTTTAGATAATCTGGAATTTTAGAAGTAGAAGTTATTTTGTGAAGAAAATTATAAGAGTGTTAAGCAGGGCCGGATTTGAACCCTGGTTGGCTGGGCGAAAGCTCCGCATTCTAACCATTATGCTATTAGTGCTTTAGACAAATAAGGGAATAATTTGAGATAATAGAAATATCGAAATAACATTTGAAAATGTATTGAAGGGCTTGGTATTATTTGAGCAAAGCCCTAAAGGGACTAGAAGAAAACCGTTATTAGTTGTAATTTGTTGTCATGGGTGGGATAGCGGACTTGTGAACTTTCTGATAGTTCTAGGCAATTAAACTCCGGGGAAGTGACATTCTTTTTAACTATAGATTTATAGTAGTTGGTTATGAGATTTGGAAAGAATAAAAGAATTTAAAAATTTTTTTGTAATGGTTTTGAACCCTGGTTGGCTGGATGGGAGCTCTGATCCTTGTCCGTTAGGCTACGGAAGATGATGGCAGTGGATTGAAATACAGAATTATAGTTTATGGAGATTTTTGTTTAGCTATGAAACTAAGGAGGCTAGAGTGGATTTTTAAAGCTAGTCTAGAATTTTAGAAATAGAAGTTATTTTATGAGGAAAATTATAAGAGTGTTCAGCTGGGGCGGATTTGAACCCTGGTTGGCTGGGCGAAGGCTCTGCACTCTAACCATTATGCCATTAGTGCTTTAGAGGAATATGGGAATAATTTGAGATTATGGAAATATAGAAATAACATTTGAAAAGGTATTGAAGGGTGTGGTGTTATTTGAGCAGGTTAGCAAGTAAAGGGGTTGCATGGGAAATTTTACTAGGGTAGGTTATAACGACTGTTAAAATACAAAAGAAATTTAGATGGAGATAATGGGTAGATTATAAAAAAATTTTTCTTTTAATACTTGAGGAGGGAATAGAACCCTGGTTGTCCCCACCATAGGCAGGCACTTTACCAATAGGCTAATGTTACCCATGTTGAAAGGAAGTTTTGATTTGATGAAGAGGTAAAAAATTGTAACTTTTAGAAGAGAAGAGTAAACAAGTAGAATGACAAGATTTGTTTATGAGTGGAGAAATGAATATCTGGTTCTGTAGAAAGAATTAATTGAAAGGGTGTTTAATTAGTGGCAGAATGGTTGTTATAACAGGGTGAATGGCTCTGGAAGTATTGATTATCATTGTTGGGAGGGGACATCTCAGTGGTTCTCCATCTGGTGGTAGACTGGTGGAACTAGGCCAATACACAAAAAACTTTGTTGCTTTGCAAATGGAGGTTCAGGATGGAGAGAAGGAGTTAGAGGAGAGTAGTTGTTTAATATAGGTATGTACTTCATATTGGAGAGATATAAACTTATGGAATAGGTTTATTAGTTTAGATGGAGGAAGATATTGAACTCAGGAGGAGTTTTTTGGTAAATAAAAGGTATGGATGTTTACAATTATGAAAGTTTATACTTGAATATAAAGGGGAGATTTCAAATAGACTGGTTTACTATGGTTCAAGAATAGGGAGAGTAGTGGAGTTAGATTCAGACTAGGGAAAGGTGGGGCCAGTTGTGCTATTAGTTTTATGGAAAAGAATGGGATTGGAATGGGTCCTATGGATAAGTGAAGGAGGGAAGTTATGCAATGTGACAGCCATTTTGGTAAGGGTGTTCCTTTGTTAGATTTGGTGGGGATAGGATAGGGATGCTTCAAAAGCATGGGATAATTAAAATTGAAATAAATATAATATAATATTTGGGATTTAGTAAGAATTATTTGGCAAGAATTATTTGGCTTCTAATATAAAATATGGGAGAATTATCAATAAAAAGATCTAGGTTGGGTTGTGGATATAAATCAGGATAATTGTACTTTGATATTTTAATAAAATGTTTTATCAAAATATAGAAAATGGGAGTTAAATAGAAGTATACTATTTAGGGGAATATGAATAAAACAGTAGTTCTAAGATGAGTATAAATATAGATCTGAGATAATTATGAATGTTAAATGGGTGTAGTACATGATTGGATCTAGTAGGAAAGAAGGAAAGCAATAAGAGATTATTAAAAAATGATGATGATAGTATGAAAATAAGGGATAAATTTATAAAGAAGCATCCAAGATGGAGTCCACATGTTGGGGAATACCCATTAGAAGCACATGTATAGGTAAGTTACAGCAAGTAAGATGAAACTAATTGAATAATGGAGATAAAATGGTAAATATGGAACTTAAAAGATCAAGAACAAAGAGACCAAAAGAACAGGAATGGAATAGAGGAAGAATTAAGAGAATAAAAACTGTTGATCATACATTATATGTGTAGTGTTACTGACCTTGCCATGTGAATTGAAGTGTGGAGGATCCAGAGATGTAACTTTTTTGGAGTAAATGTCTCATGTAATCACCCACCCTTTGGGGACCGGTTTCTGAGATGGTCTCTCTTTCTTTCAGCCCAGGTGGTAGTGAACAAGAGACAAATATGGTGGAAATATGGAAGATTTTGGAGAAGATGTGAAGATCTACTTCAGCAGCATGGAGTCATCAGAAGACAGGATCTGGGATTATTTAGTAAGTATGGGGGTAGAGGTTGTAAGGTCAGGGCACTGTAGCTGGGGGGGGGGAGGAAGGAAGGCTGGTTTGTAGAGATCCAAATAAGGAGTCAAAAGTTAAATTAATGGATGGTGGGACAAGTAAAAAAGGCTAACTGTGGATTTAAATTGTCTTTGGAATAAAGGATTGTGGGCTTATGTTTGCTGGAATACATATCTGAAATAATTGTAAAAAGTAGGACAGATTTTATGGGCTCTCAGGATGATTTTATTATAATGCCTACTTTTTGAGAGATAAGGATTCCTTTGTGTGATCAGTTTTAGGTTACTAAGCTTATTATATTTATGGGATAAACAATGTAAATTGTGGGATAAACTTGCTTTGTAATAGAATATATTCTTAAGGAGAAAACTATTTTTTGAGTATGTGAATTATATGGTAAATACTGAATACTAGGACTATGATAGTGATATGTTTGTGGGACAAACAATTTGTAAAATATTGAGATAAACTTTTTGGAATGGAAGTATTTCTTAAGGAAACAGCTATTTTGGATTCTATTATTAGGATGACTCTTTAAAGAGAACAGGCTTATTTATATGATTGGTATTAGACTAGTAGGATGAGAATTAGTATAATACTTGGGATGAATAATTGTTTTGAATAAAAGTGAAATAAAACATTTTTTGTTAATGAGAGTGTTTTATTACTAAAGTGACCCCTTCAAAGAGGTAAGGATTAATTGGTGTCTGGTGGGTTCAGTTGAGGTGATACAGTCTTTGATTTGTGTTAATCACTTTTAAAGAAGCATTGAGATAGAGATCTACTATTGGGATGGGGTATTAAAGATCTTATAGAGAAGGCTTTGTGCTAATTTGATCAAAAGTAGGTCAGAGGTGTCACATGGGTTGGTTATGTAATAGGTAAAGCTGACAGTAGCAGTCAGTGTTAAGGTAGTATCAAAGATGGCTAGACCTCTGAGGATAGAAATGGTGAGTTTTATTTGTTATAGGCCTAATATAGAAATTTAGAAGGAAGGTGTTTCATGGGAATGAAGCAAGATGTAAAACTAGTGGTTAGTTAATGCTGTAATTAATTAATAAAGTTGGTTTTAGATATTTAGATCCCTGGATCTGGGATTTTTGATATTATCAATGAGAGGTTCTTATTTTACAGATAGTTGGGAACATTTTAGGAGAAGAGGGGCAACAATTGGAAGTGGGTGATGTTATTTGAGATAAAATTGTAAATGAGGCGGGTAATTAGAGGATTTTTGGTTGAAGTAATCCAGTTTTTTTGGGGGAGGCTAAAATTAGGAAGTGTGGGAAGTGTTAGTTATCTCATTGGATTTTGGAGGATGGGTTATTTCTTTAATGGTAGAATAAAATTGGTATTTGCAGCAGGGAGTAAATGGTGGTAACCGGGTTGATGTGGCAAGGAAAAAACATTTTTTGGGGTTTTGAATATGGGTAATTAGTATATGGGAGGGATCCTCTAACAATTTTGTGCTGAATCACTGCATTAGTGATTTCTGTAAAATGATTTTTTTGCTACGTCAAGAGGTAATCCCCTTGCAAGGATTATGGTATGTTAGGTTTTGTAATATTTCGGGCTATGCATTAAGCATTCCCTGGAGTCAACCTGTGACTCCTCACGGAGGCAGTTTAAGGACTGTAACTTCTAGTGAAGCAATAAGCGCCCCCTCCAGTGAAACCATTTTATCCGCCGATAGTTTGATATATCTATCATACTTTAATCATCTTATAGCACAGATTTGGAGGAGATCCCTTTGGAGAGAAAAGGATAAATAATATGGGAAGGGGAGGTTTATTTAGTAAAATAATAATTAGGGATAATAACATACAGTTAGGATGCAAGGCAAATTTGGTACAGAAAACATCCACACATACATGCATGATCAACTAATAATATGACATTAATTTTTTCAGAGAACTTTGGTAGAGGGAGATGCACAGGATGTGCAGGAGTTCTTGCAAAATCACGAAATCAGACACACCGGGGTTGTGAGGAGGGTGAATCGGGCCCCCGCTCCTCCCCGGCCAAACCCCCAGGATAGAAGAATCATCCAGAATATCGCCGTGGGTGGCCATGACGTGGTGGTAAATCAAGAAGCAGCCAAGCCAAAGGGAAAGAGAACGAGAGCGACCAAACGGTTGAAGGAAGACGAAGAGGCACAGAGGGAGGGGGAGACAAAGAAAAGCAGAAAGGAAGAGAGCCAGCAAGAGACTTCAGAAGGTGCTAGCCTGTAAACGTAAGTATAGGGAATTAAGAGAAGACAAGAAGTAAGATAGATATAAAAGAATACAGACTGGCTAGCCATTGCCACTCATTTTGTGATGTAATTGAAAAGGATGAAATGATATAGAAAACATTTTTTGGATAAATTAAAGTGTTAACAAACAGGGAAAGTAGAAGGAGGCAGGTTTAGTTTAGATTGTATAAAAAAAAATTATTTTGAACATAAAAGCAATATAATTAGTATAAAAAGATATTTTTTGGTTGCGGACGAAATTATAGATTTAAACAAAAGTTGAGTTTAGGAGCAGGAAATTGTAGATAGCTAATTTAAGATAATGAATATGACATAGTTTTTTAGGAATAAAAACTAAACTAAGATCTAATTAATAGGGTAAGTTTAGATTGTAACCTACTATAAAAGTTGAAATGAAGAAATCTAGGAACAAAAGACTAAAACTAAGATCTATTTAATCGGGTAACTTCAGAATATAACCTCTAGCGATAGTCAGTACAAAATCATTACAGAGAGGTATTTATATAATAATAGAATGAGTCTATAAAAGTAGTTTACATATAAGGGAGACAACTGGGAATACATATTAAAACAAAGTTGGGTATACAGTGTTCTACTTTATTAAAACTAGTAAAAAAGCTATAATTACAAGTATCGTTTGATCAGGAATGGTCTAGTGGGATATTCTTGAATCAGAGATTAGTTTTCATGAGGATTTTCTTTAGGGATGGGTTTGCGGAAAAGACCTTTTGGACACCCAAATGTTGGGGGCATGGATCTTGTGATACATTAATTTTGAGATTTTCAAAGGATTTTGCTATTTTTGGGAAAACTGTGGGTTTAAAAGTAGTGTAAGTCAAGGAGAGGGGTACCTTGTTCGTTGGTAGCGAGTTGGATACAGTATTGAGCAATTTTGTGGTTTTACTTAATTTTGAGATCCAGTTATTCTCGGACTTGTCAAGCCAAGTCTTTATTTCTAGGTTGGCCGGAGCATGTGGAGGTTCTCCTACAAAAATTTTGATATTTTTGGGTGGTATCTCAAGGATATTTATGCCCACACTAGAAATTTGGCAGGAACGGAAATGTATTGCAATAGGAGTATCCCTTTGGAGGTTAATGTCGGACCGGTGTCGGGTGATTCTGTTACGAAGGTTTGTAGTTTGGCCTACGTACAGACTATAGGGACACTTTTTGCAAAAAATGACATAAATGCAATGTGTTGTTTGGCAAGTTTGGGTATTGGTTGGGACCAAATTGTAGCTATGGATAGATTTCTCCGGAAGTGCTGACCATTTGCAGAGGAGGCAGGAAGGTTTTTTGCATTTAGAAATGCCTGTAATTTGGTATGAGGGCTTTATTTTGGCCAGGAATTTCTTGTATGAGGTTTTTAGAAAGGTCTTTTTGTAGCCTATTTTCTGGAGACTATTGAATAGCAGTGATTTGGCTTCCAAAAAATCGGCAAATTTTGTACAATATCTATAGTACCTGATCAACTGAGAAAGGATTATACCAGAGTAAATGTGTGGTGGATGGAATGAGGTAGGGTGTAGGAGTCTCAAATCATTTGTTTCCTTAAAGTAGATCTTTGTTTGGGGTTTGGAGGGGAATTCATTGTTCGGGTTTTTGAAAATGGTGATATCTAGGAAATTGATGCTCTGTTGACAAACTTCCATGGTAAATTGCACTCCCTTATCGAAGGAATTGAAGGTATTAAGAAGTTGCTTTATTTGTTCCATGGAGCTATCTGTAATAAAGATAGAATCATCAAGATATCTTCCATAGAACTTGTAATCAATTGGACAAGTTTTAAAAGCCCATTGTTCTAGTTCAGCTAAGTAGATATTGGCCAGCTCGGGCGAAAAGCTTGATCCCATTGCCACCCCCCGGGTTTGGATATAAAGGTTGGAAGCAAATTTGAATTCGTTTGAGAACAGGGAGATTTCTAGTAATTTAATGATATATGGGTTTATAGGGTGTGGGTGGGTATCTAATGCCTTTGAAACAATTTGTAGAGATTCTCTTAGTGGGATCGTTGTATATAACGATTGGGCATCCAGGCTTATAAGCTTGTCATTAGGGCCAATTTCTATTTTACTTAATTTGGTAAGAAGGTCCATGGTATTCTTTATGTAACTAGGGTGGCTTTTAGATATTGGGCTTAAGAATTTGGATAAGAATCTCGAAATATTGATATTTTCAGAATGAAGGTTTGAACATATAGGTCTTGATTTCGGCAGGAACCCTAAATGCCAATTTGGTTTGTGTAGTTTAAAAAGGAAGTATAAGTGACGACCCTTGGCGTCTGGGCAAGATCTAAGCCAATTTCGGAGTTTCAAGGAGATGAGTTTTTTTGCAAACATTTCATCCAGAATCAGATTATAAGTAAGAGAATATTCTGGAGTAGAGAGTTGGGAAATTTGTTTGTAATAGATGGAATCAGATACATGTTCAAATCCAGCCTGTAAATAATAGCATTTATCCAAAATGCATACCGTCGACGTCTTATCGGCGGGTAAATATAGGAGGTGCTTGTTGTTTTTGAGAGATTTTAGAGCTGAAAGCTCCCTGGATGATAGATTAGAGGAAGGTGGGTTCCAATTGTTTCTGAGCATTTGAAAGGTTTTTTGTTTAAGCATTATAGATTCAGGGTAGTTGGGAGTTTCTTGAGGAGAGTAATTTTTACTTTTGTACTTATATGGGAGACTGGAGATAGAATCACTTTGGTTATTCAAATTCTTTTTGAAGGAAAATTGAAGTTGTGGGCGAGACATTTTTGAGTTAATTCTATCTTTGAAGGTGTTGCAGGATTGTATCAAACCATCTATATCCAATGAGTAAACTGTGGGGGCAAAAGTAAATCCTTTAGAAAGTACTGAGAATTCATCCTCCGTTAGGTTGTGAAACCTGGAGAGGTTGACAACAGATTTGGGTGTAGTTTGGATTTCAAAATCTGCAAATATGGGAGCATGGTCGGGGACCGTAGACAAGATCATTTCATTGTCATCTAGTTTTTTGGGGATTGGCTTGCCCTTACTTTAGGGACACAATCGGCATATTCCAGCCAGTGGCCCAAGAGCAGGTTAGCATACGCATTTGTGACATGATAATTGTCCGTTTCAAATGTTGGTTTGTTTGGGAGAGGGATGAGCTTCCAGCCTCTTGTTTTCATACCCAATTCAATGTTGTGCAAATTTTCAGCTGGTTCACCTGAGAAGTTGTGAGGAATACTTGCGAAATAGTATTTGGCATTTGGGTATGCATTTCTGATGGCCGTATTGGCTTTAGTGCAATTCTTGTGGGCTGTTTGGCTATAACGTTGCCTGTTGTTGTTGAGACCCACCATAAGGATGACATTTTTAACCTCAGGGAAAGTGTTGTCTTTGGTGAACAACCTTGTTAAATGTTCAAGTCTCATGCCACTGTAGCTATACAAGGATGTAGTGCCTGCAAAGTGGTTCGGAATTCGAACAATTCTGTTGATGTTCGAGTCTCCTATCACTATGTTTGGGGCTCCGACTTGGGGAGGGGCCCAGTTGGATACTTTATCCAACTGAGAACATCGTGAGTCAACTCGAGGGCTATTGATTATGGCCCAAGTTGTGGAGGGTGAATTTAGGAGGTTGTTGTCGAACAAAGGTTTGATTGGAGGTTTCTGAGGAGAGCTCTTTGACTCCACGGTATCTCCCCAGAATTCATCATCTGAGGTCCAATCCATATCATTCACTTGTCCCCAGTCTATCTTTGGAGGTGACTGATTTCTTGTGGGTATGTATTTGTCTGAGTTTCTCTGATTTTGGACTTGGGGCCAGTTTTTTGATCTCGGAGGTGGGTTGTTCTGTTTGTTAACAGCGGGGATAGTAGAACTTTGGTTGTTGTTTTGTGCTATGAATCTTGGTCGAGGGAGTGAAAGGTTAAGAGCCGAGGGTTGGGCCATTCTTGGGGCTTTAGGGTTCCAATGGAACTTAAGGCTCATTAAGGGCTGTACCGGGCGCCAGGAAGGGTTCGCATTTGGTGGGATTAGTGGAGGGATTTGGTTCATTTTCTGTACTTTCTGTTTGGGTTCATTTTGACCTTCCGGGACTGAATCGAAAGATAATTTCCTTTTTACTTGCTCTCTTTTTTGGAGGTCAATTTGTCTGTATGGAGATTTTGAGTTGGTTGGACCTTGAGGAGGATAATGTGGGCCATTTGGAGTTTGGTTTGTTCTAACTGACAAGACTTCCGGTGTTAAAGGGACTGGTATGGCATATTTCATTTGGCCTAGTTTCATTAACGCTTGTCCAAATTGATTCTTGCCTAGGTTGATTATAGATGTTGTTTCTGTGCTAAGGATACCCCAGTGTCCTGGGACCGTATGGGCAATATAATGGTCTTCTGTGTGTTTTAAGGCTCTTCTAAACTCCACTGACTGTTCAAATTTGTACATCAGTATTTGATCCATAACTTCTAGAGATTCTTTGTTCTCCCATTTTTGAAGTGGGAATTTTAAGAATATGGCTGGGTTGGGACAATTTGGAGTACCTGCTTTCAGGTAGAAGTTTGCCATCTTTTTGGCATCAAAGGGAGTGGGCTGTAGCAGGATCAATTGGACTATTTCCGCTAGGCCTGGGTAATCTAATTTGGTGGCCTGGTAGAGATGTTCTGCTGTCTTAAATCTAGTTGCATTTGCCTCTATTTCAATGGGAGCAAAATTTGACAGTGGGTTCTTTGAGCCTTTTACCGATACAAAGTGGTCGTGATCCTTGCTTGTTTGTTTGTTTGGATTGTCTAGTGGATTAGGCCGGCAGTTTGGAACCTGTCTTCTTCCTTGTCTCTAAGGGGCTGTAGGGGATGACTGAGATTTGGATCAAGGGATTTTGGTTTAGTTATTGTCGTAGCCACTTTCTGTTGTAGGTTGAACATGTTATCTTGCTCGTTTGTGAGTTTAGTCATTGTGTCAACATTGTCTGTGAGGGAATAGTAGTCCGGGTCAGTGGCGTTGTCTGGGCTGAGAGATAGTTCATCTTCTAGGTGGCTCTTTCCTGTCATGGGAAGGGAGGGGGGGCCCGAGGGCTGATTGTCAATCATATTTAGTTTTTCCTGTCTTCTAGTAGTTGGGGTATGATCAAGGTCAGTTATTTCCATTGGTTCCTGTGGGGTTTCATCTTGTTTTCGGGTGGGAATTTGAGTTGTTGTATGGGCCGTTTGACTTAAGTTATCAAGGTCCTGGTCAACTTTTGGGATTAAAGGGCAAGAAATACCCAAAGAAGTGGATATTAAATCCAGAGTGGTCAATAAGGTTCTTGGGGTTAATTGGAGGTTTTCAACTTTAATCCATCTTTTTGCTAGAGACCATGCTTCAGTGTGTGCCGCTAGCCAGGTATTTGTAGGGAAGTGGGAGGGCATTTTTTCTAGCAGTTTGGATCTATAGTGAACATAGTGTTCAATTAGTAGTCGCCTAGATTCATTGACAAAATTTGATTTGTTTTCCGATTCGATTTGGGATAGGGAGAGGTGGAATTCCTTTTCGAAACTGTCTGGAAACTTCATCCAGGTTCCCACTTTAAAATTGGGCGGGAGTTTCAGTTTGTTCATTAGGTTAAGAATCAGAGATGTTAATTTTATGACCTTGAAAAAAAGTTTATGTATAGGCCAATTGAGATTGTCCGAGATCGTCTTCTGCATTGGCGTAGAATCTTCCGGTTGTACGGGAGGTAGCTTAGTTTCGTCATCACCGTCGTCCATGTTCCCATCGTCCCCGTCCGAGTCCAGTAAGTCGAGAGTTTCCTCAATAGACAGCCAGTTTTCCGTGTCATCGTTTGGAGAGTTAGCCAAGAGGTCGTCTTCAGGGTTGTTCGAGGTGGACATGGCACTGGTGGGAATCAGGTCCCGACTGAAGAGAAAGGAGGGAAAATATAAGGATATATGAGCTTCAGTAATTTTGAAGATTGCTCAGTTTATAATTGGATTAATTATTTTACAGGTTCCATCCATAGAGGAGGAGGCTTTACATATGCGGAGGGAGAGCTTGTGGAAACTTTTTTGGAAATGTCATCGGCAGGGAGGAGAAGAGAGAAAACACTAAGAATTGGAAACTATTTTTGGAGAAAGCTATCACAAACGATTCATATTTGAGGACAGTTGTTGTAGGTTACAATTGGTGCTAAGATTTATATATAAGTGTAGTTTTTGTAAATAAGACATTATTGGGAACCGGTAACTGAAGTGACAAGGGATTTGTGTAATGATTATTGTTAACTGTTGAAGAGGCAGGATTATTGTAGTAAGTATTATAATGGGGGGGGGGGTTGAAGGAATTTTTGTAGGTCCTTGTTTATTTTTTAACTGTAGAAATGGTTTGATGCGAAACTGCTAAGATATATCTATCTTGGTCGGATTGTTTAAGGAGGTATGCATTCTCATATAAGATTAAAAGTGATCTTAAAGGTTGGATAACATTTGAAAAGTAAAGGTATTTAATTAAATAAGGATGTTTTGTTGATTTTGTAAAATTTTTGTAAAATTTTTGCATTTATAAGATTAGGAAATGATTTAGGAAGTGGGATGCTTATTGGTTATGGCTCCAGGTGATTATGAAGTGCTTTTAATTGTTTTAGTCCGGATTGTAAGGTTGTATAAAGGGAGATTGTGTTATTTTGGATACCTATAGGAGACTAGAACAACTGGGACATGATGTCTTATTGACTATTGGTTTCATAATTGTTGTACTTATAGGGTAGGATAAAAAACAGATTGGTCTGGAATAGTTTTGAAACTTGTTTTGCTGAGGAGCATTTCTGAACTCTATGCGTTATGCTATTTAAGATGTTATAATGCTTCGAAAATTCAGAAAGTTATGTTATGAAGATTTAACTTGGTTGTAAAGGAAAATGGACTGAAGTAGATTTGTCCATCTAGTGGAAAAGCTTAGTTAGAAGCTATTTTTAAGTAAAAATTATGGAAGTGTTAGGTTGGGTCAGATTCGAAGTCCAGCAGGCCAGATGAGGGCTCGGCACAATATGCATTCTAAGTAGTGCTTTTTAGTTATATATAGAAACTCAATTAGGAATTTGGGATTAAAAAATTAAAAGTTTATTAGAAGAAGGCAAGTGATTGAAAGGTTTTGAGTAAATATGGGGCTGAACGGGCCATTTTTTGAGAAAACATGGTAGGAGTAAAAATTAAAATAAGTAATAGAAATAAATAAAGCAGATACAAAAAACTAAAAAGATAAATGAAAAGTGAAATAAGGAAGATTTAATCCTAGTTAGTTGCATGGGTGCTAGAACCTTATAAATTAAGCGAATATGATAGTACTGTGATTTGAGAATTCAGATGTTTTATAGTTTGTGAAGGATTTTATAGCTAAACATCAGGTGGACTAAGGTATATTTATCACTCTAATGGAAAGGTTAAAAATAGTTTAGGAATAAAATTATGAAAGTGTTGGGATGAGTCTGATTTGAACCCTGGTTGGCTGTGTGAAAGCTCTGCACTATATCCATTATGCTAATAGTGAATTAGGCAGAAATGGGAAATTAGTTTACAATAACTAAGGATGTTGGAAAAGCACGATTAAATTAGGCGTTTATAGGAGGAAATTGTGTGAATAAATGAATTTGAGCAAGTATGGATTTTATATAAGCTATTTTTCTGGGAAAGGTAAAAAAAATTTTTTAATTAAAATGTTGACATAGGCTGAAGGTACTAGAAGGCAGTGAATTTTACCTATAAGTTTTTTACTGGGGAAGAAAACGAAACTGGCTTTCTAAAAATACTAGAATTTGGAAATCAGGGGAGGTAGTGGTAATTTGGATTAACAATTTATAATTATTGTAATTGTAGGTATGGGGTAAAAGGATAGAGGATTGGTATGGAGTGGTTTTGAACTCAGGTTAGCCGGATAGTAGCTCTGAACTTTATCCATTAGGCTACGGAGGATGTCGGGTGTGATATGGAAATTCAGATGTAGTACCGCTTATGAAGGATTTTAAGGTTATAACCTCAGGTGGACTAAAGTAGATTTATCCCTCTAGTGGAAAAGGTTAGAGTTAGAAATTATTTTGGAGAAGAAAATATGAAAGAGTTTGGATGGGTGTGATTTGAACCCTAGTTGATCGGATGAAAGCTCTGCACCTTGACCATCATGCTAATAGTGATTTAGACAGAAACGGGAATTAGTTGGTAATAGTCAAGAAAGTGAAATAAATTAAAAGGTTTATTAGGGGAAATTGTGTGATTAAAAGGGTTTGAGCAAGTATAGGGGTTATATGGACTATTTTACTATGAAAGCTAAACATTTAGGACAGAGTATTCAGCATAAGCTGAAAATACTAAAGGGAAATAATTTTTACTTATAAGTGTTGTCCTGGGAAGAAAATAAAGCTATGGGCTTTCCGATGAAAAATGGAATGGAACTGAGGGGAGTAGTGGTCATTAGGATTATTAATTTTTACCTAATGTGACTATGGGGATGGAGTAAAAATTAAAGAATTGGTATGGAGTGGTTTTGAACTCTAGGTTAGCTGAATGGTAGTTCTGAACTTTATCCGTTACGCTACAGAAGATGTTGTTGTGATATGGCAATACAAATGTGGTACAGCTTATGAATGATTTTAAAGCTATAACACTAGGTGGACTAACGTAGATTTATTCCCCTAGTGGAGAAAGCTAAAGTTAAAAATTACTTTAGTAGTAAAATATATGAATGTATTAGGATGGGTTTGTTTTGAACCCTAGTTGGCTGGATGAAAGCTATGCACCATATCCATTATGCTAATATTGCATTAGGTAGAAATGGAGATTAGTTAGTTGTATTTGAGAAGAATAAAAATTAATTTTAAGGGGGTTAGTAGAAGAAAAGTGTGGTTAAAAGAGTTTAAGCAAGTATGGGAGTTACATGGGAATTTTTTATATAAGAAAGTTTTTTTAAAAAATAAATTAAAATATTAAAATAAGCTAAGGTACTAAAAGGGGATGATTTTTACCTGTAGGTTTTTTTCTAGGGAGGAAAACAAACTGTGGGCCTTCTGATGACACTAGGACATGGAACTTAGGGGAAGTAGTGGTCTTTTGGATTATTAATTTATAACTATTGTGAGTATAGGTATGGGGTAAAAGGATAAAGAATTGGTATGGGGTGGTTTTGAACTCTGGTTCACTGAATAGTAGCTCTGAACTTTATCCGTTAGGCTACGGACGACGTTGGGTGTGGTATGGGAATTCAGATGTAGTACTGCTTATGAAGGATTTTAAAGGTATAACACCAGGTGGACTAAAGTAGATTTTGCCCTCTAGTGGAAAAAGTTAGAGTTAGAGATTATTTTGGAGGAGAAAATATGAAAGAGTTTGGATGGGTGTGAATTGAACCCTAGTTGGCTGGACGAAAGCTCTGCATTATATCCATTATGCTAATACGGAACATATAGAGATGGGAATTAGTTAGTGATAATTCGGGATTTTTTCAAAAAAAGGTAAAATTGATTTTAAAAAAACTTATTAGAGTAAATTATGTTTAAAGAGTTTTAGCAAGTATAGGGGATGTATAACTCGATTTTACTGAATTGGTATGGGGTGGTTTTGAACTCTGGTTCACTGAATAGTAGCTCTGAACTTTATCCGTTAGGCTACGGACGACGTTGGGTGTGGTATGGGAATTCAGATGTAGTACTGCTTATGAAGGATTTTAAAGGTATAACACCAGGTGGACTAAAGTAGATTTTGCCCTCTAGTGGAAAAAGTTAGAGTTAGAGATTATTTTGGAGGAGAAAATATGAAAGAGTTTGGATGGGTGTGAATTGAACCCTAGTTGGCTGGACGAAAGCTCTGCATTATATCCATTATGCTAATACGGAACATATAGAGATGGGAATTAGTTAGTGATAATTCGGGATTTTTTCAAAAAAAGGTAAAATTGATTTAAAAAACTTATTAGAGTAAATTATGTTTAAAGAGTTTTAGCAAGTATAGGGGATGTATAACTCGATTTTACTGAAAGAATAAAGAATATAATTTAATTAGTTAATATAGGTAACAAATGTTAAAAAGGAAATGATTAGCTACATGGTACTCTGAACTTTATTCATTAAGCTGTAGGAGATGTTGGAGAGGATTTTAAAATTCAAAATGTAAACAGATTATAAAGGATTCTATGGCTATGACCCCAGGTGAATTAAATTAGATTTATCACTTTAGTGGAAAAAGATAAGTTAAAAGAATTTGGAGGAACAAATTATGAAAGATTAGGGATGGGTACGACTTGAACCCTGGTTGGCTGGATGAAAGCTCTGCACTCTATCCATAATGCTAATATTCCTTTAGGCAAAATTGGGAGTTAGTTAGTATTAATTAGGGTTTTTTTGGGAAAGTAGATATAATATTTTAAAAGTTTATTGGAGGAGGTTCGTATAAATAAAAGGGTTTGAGATGTATTGGAGCTGTTTTTACAAATGGGAAGGAAGTTTGAGCTGTATTGGAGCTATTTTTACAAATGGGAAGAAAGTTGAAAAGGAATGGAATTAAGATATTCAAACTGCTGAAGGTGCTAAAAGGAAATGATTTTTAGCTATAGGTTTTTGTATTGCGGAGGAAAAACAACAATATGGGCTTTCCCATGATAGCAGGGTGTTGTACCAGGGGAATTGGAGATTGCTTAGGCTATTAAATAAAAGCTATTGTGAAAATGGGAATAAAAGTTGGTATGGAATGGTTTTGAACCCTGGTTGGCTGAATGATAGCTCTGAACTTTATCCGTTAGGCCACGGAAGATGTTGGAGGTACATTGACAATTTGGATGTAGTATAGTTTATGAATGATTCTTTTGTATATTAGTCGGTGGACTAAAAATAGATTCGTCTCTATATTGAAAAGGCTTAAAGTAGAAAGGTTAGGATGGGTAAGAATTGAAACCTAGTTGGCTGGATAAGAGTTCTGCACTATATTCATTGTGCTAATAGTCATTGAAAATTATGGCAGTCCAGTAATATAGTTAAGGATTTTTGAAATATAGAATTGGGAATTTAAAGGTTTATTGGAGGAAATTGTATAGTTGAGTAGTTAAGGAAAGTAGGGGAGGTTGTTTGAGCAATTGACTGAGGAGAATTAAAAATTAAAGATATAATTAATATAAATTGAACGGACTAGAAGAAAATAGTTATTAGTTGTAATTTGTTGTCGTGGGTGGGATAGCGGATTTGTGAGCTTTCTAGTAGTTCTAGGCAATTAAACTCAGGGGAAGAGGCATTCTTATTAACTATAGTTTTATAGAAGTTCATTATGGGATTTGGAAAGAGATAAAAGAATTTTAAAAACATTTTTTATGTAATGGTTTTGAACCCTGGTTGGCTGGATGGGAGATCCGGTCCTTATCCGTTAGGCTACCGAAGATGGTAGCAGTCGATTGAAATACAGGATTAGTTTATGGTGATTGTTGTTTAGCTATGAAACCAAGGGGACTAAAGTGGATTTTTTAGATAATCTGGAATTTTAGAAGTAGAAGTTATTTTGTGAAGAAAATTATAAGAGTGTTAAGCAGGGCCGGATTTGAACCCTGGTTGGCTGGGCGAAAGCTCCGCATTCTAACCATTATGCTATTAGTGCTTTAGACAAATAAGGGAATAATTTGAGATAATAGAAATATCGAAATAACATTTGAAAATGTATTGAAGGGCTTGGTATTATTTGAGCAAAGCCCTAAAGGGACTAGAAGAAAACCGTTATTAGTTGTAATTTGTTGTCATGGGTGGGATAGCGGACTTGTGAACTTTCTGATAGTTCTAGGCAATTAAACTCCGGGAAGTGACATTCTTTTTAACTATAGATTTATAGTAGTTGGTTATGAGATTTGGAAAGAATAAAAGAATTTAAAAATTTTTTTGTAATGGTTTTGAACCCTGGTTGGCTGGATGGGAGCTCTGATCCTTGTCCGTTAGGCTACGGAAGATGATGGCAGTGGATTGAAATACAGAATTATAGTTTATGGAGATTTTTGTTTAGCTATGAAACTAAGGAGGCTAGAGTGGATTTTTAAAGCTAGTCTAGAATTTTAGAAATAGAAGTTATTTTATGAGGAAAATTATAAGAGTGTTCAGCTGGGGCGGATTTGAACCCTGGTTGGCTGGGCGAAGGCTCTGCACTCTAACCATTATGCCATTAGTGCTTTAGAGGAATATGGGAATAATTTGAGATTATGGAAATATAGAAATAACATTTGAAAAGGTATTGAAGGGTGTGGTGTTATTTGAGCAGGTTAGCAAGTAAAGGGGTTGCATGGGAAATTTTACTAGGGTAGGTTATAACGACTGTTAAAATACAAAAGAAATTTAGATGGAGATAATGGGTAGATTATAAAAAAATTTTTCTTTTAATACTTGAGGAGGGAATAGAACCCTGGTTGTCCCCACCATAGGCAGGCACTTTACCAATAGGCTAATGTTACCCATGTTGAAAGGAAGTTTTGATTTGATGAAGAGGTAAAAAATTGTAACTTTTAGAAGAGAAGAGTAAACAAGTAGAATGACAAGATTTGTTTATGAGTGGAGAAATGAATATCTGGTTCTGTAGAAAGAATTAATTGAAAGGGTGTTTAATTAGTGGCAGAATGGTTGTTATAACAGGGTGAATGGCTCTGGAAGTATTGATTATCATTGTTGGGAGGGGACATCTCAGTGGTTCTCCATCTGGTGGTAGACTGGTGGAACTAGGCCAATACACAAAAAACTTTGTTGCTTTGCAAATGGAGGTTCAGGATGGAGAGAAGGAGTTAGAGGAGAGTAGTTGTTTAATATAGGTATGTACTTCATATTGGAGAGATATAAACTTATGGAATAGGTTTATTAGTTTAGATGGAGGAAGATATTGAACTCAGGAGGAGTTTTTTGGTAAATAAAAGGTATGGATGTTTACAATTATGAAAGTTTATACTTGAATATAAAGGGGAGATTTCAAATAGACTGGTTTACTATGGTTCAAGAATAGGGAGAGTAGTGGAGTTAGATTCAGACTAGGGAAAGGTGGGGCCAGTTGTGCTATTAGTTTTATGGAAAAGAATGGGATTGGAATGGGTCCTATGGATAAGTGAAGGAGGGAAGTTATGCAATGTGACAGCCATTTTGGTAAGGGTGTTCCTTTGTTAGATTTGGTGGGGATAGGATAGGGATGCTTCAAAAGCATGGGATAATTAAAATTGAAATAAATATAATATAATATTTGGGATTTAGTAAGAATTATTTGGCAAGAATTATTTGGCTTCTAATATAAAATATGGGAGAATTATCAATAAAAAGATCTAGGTTGGGTTGTGGATATAAATCAGGATAATTGTACTTTGATATTTTAATAAAATGTTTTATCAAAATATAGAAAATGGGAGTTAAATAGAAGTATACTATTTAGGGGAATATGAATAAAACAGTAGTTCTAAGATGAGTATAAATATAGATCTGAGATAATTATGAATGTTAAATGGGTGTAGTACATGATTGGATCTAGTAGGAAAGAAGGAAAGCAATAAGAGATTATTAAAAAATGATGATGATAGTATGAAAATAAGGGATAAATTTATAAAGAAGCATCCAAGATGGAGTCCACATGTTGGGGAATACCCATTAGAAGCACATGTATAGGTAAGTTACAGCAAGTAAGATGAAACTAATTGAATAATGGAGATAAAATGGTAAATATGGAACTTAAAAGATCAAGAACAAAGAGACCAAAAGAACAGGAATGGAATAGAGGAAGAATTAAGAGAATAAAAACTGTTGATCATACATTATATGTGTAGTGTTACTGACCTTGCCATGTGAATTGAAGTGTGGAGGATCCAGAGATGTAACTTTTTTGGAGTAAATGTCTCATGTAATCACCCACCCTTTGGGGACCGGTTTCTGAGATGGTCTCTCTTTCTTTCAGCCCAGGTGGTAGTGAACAAGAGACAAATATGGTGGAAATATGGAAGATTTTGGAGAAGATGTGAAGATCTACTTCAGCAGCATGGAGTCATCAGAAGACAGGATCTGGGATTATTTAGTAAGTATGGGGGTAGAGGTTGTAAGGTCAGGGCACTGTAGCTGGGGGGGGGGAGGAAGGAAGGCTGGTTTGTAGAGATCCAAATAAGGAGTCAAAAGTTAAATTAATGGATGGTGGGACAAGTAAAAAAGGCTAACTGTGGATTTAAATTGTCTTTGGAATAAAGGATTGTGGGCTTATGTTTGCTGGAATACATATCTGAAATAATTGTAAAAAGTAGGACAGATTTTATGGGCTCTCAGGATGATTTTATTATAATGCCTACTTTTTGAGAGATAAGGATTCCTTTGTGTGATCAGTTTTAGGTTACTAAGCTTATTATATTTATGGGATAAACAATGTAAATTGTGGGATAAACTTGCTTTGTAATAGAATATATTCTTAAGGAGAAAACTATTTTTTGAGTATGTGAATTATATGGTAAATACTGAATACTAGGACTATGATAGTGATATGTTTGTGGGACAAACAATTTGTAAAATATTGAGATAAACTTTTTGGAATGGAAGTATTTCTTAAGGAAACAGCTATTTTGGATTCTATTATTAGGATGACTCTTTAAAGAGAACAGGCTTATTTATATGATTGGTATTAGACTAGTAGGATGAGAATTAGTATAATACTTGGGATGAATAATTGTTTTGAATAAAAGTGAAATAAAACATTTTTTGTTAATGAGAGTGTTTTATTACTAAAGTGACCCCTTCAAAGAGGTAAGGATTAATTGGTGTCTGGTGGGTTCAGTTGAGGTGATACAGTCTTTGATTTGTGTTAATCACTTTTAAAGAAGCATTGAGATAGAGATCTACTATTGGGATGGGGTATTAAAGATCTTATAGAGAAGGCTTTGTGCTAATTTGATCAAAAGTAGGTCAGAGGTGTCACATGGGTTGGTTATGTAATAGGTAAAGCTGACAGTAGCAGTCAGTGTTAAGGTAGTATCAAAGATGGCTAGACCTCTGAGGATAGAAATGGTGAGTTTTATTTGTTATAGGCCTAATATAGAAATTTAGAAGGAAGGTGTTTCATGGGAATGAAGCAAGATGTAAAACTAGTGGTTAGTTAATGCTGTAATTAATTAATAAAGTTGGTTTTAGATATTTAGATCCCTGGATCTGGGATTTTTGATATTATCAATGAGAGGTTCTTATTTTACAGATAGTTGGGAACATTTTAGGAGAAGAGGGGCAACAATTGGAAGTGGGTGATGTTATTTGAGATAAAATTGTAAATGAGGCGGGTAATTAGAGGATTTTTGGTTGAAGTAATCCAGTTTTTTTGGGGGAGGCTAAAATTAGGAAGTGTGGGAAGTGTTAGTTATCTCATTGGATTTTGGAGGATGGGTTATTTCTTTAATGGTAGAATAAAATTGGTATTTGCAGCAGGGAGTAAATGGTGGTAACCGGGTTGATGTGGCAAGGAAAAAACATTTTTTGGGGTTTTGAATATGGGTAATTAGTATATGGGAGGGATCCTCTAACAATTTTGTGCTGAATCACTGCATTAGTGATTTCTGTAAAATGATTTTTTTGCTACGTCAAGAGGTAATCCCCTTGCAAGGATTATGGTATGTTAGGTTTTGTAATATTTCGGGCTATGCATTAAGCATTCCCTGGAGTCAACCTGTGACTCCTCACGGAGGCAGTTTAAGGACTGTAACTTCTAGTGAAGCAATAAGCGCCCCCTCCAGTGAAACCATTTTATCCGCCGATAGTTTGATATATCTATCATACTTTAATCATCTTATAGCACAGATTTGGAGGAGATCCCTTTGGAGAGAAAAGGATAAATAATATGGGAAGGGGAGGTTTATTTAGTAAAATAATAATTAGGGATAATAACATACAGTTAGGATGCAAGGCAAATTTGGTACAGAAAACATCCACACATACATGCATGATCAACTAATAATATGACATTAATTTTTTCAGAGAACTTTGGTAGAGGGAGATGCACAGGATGTGCAGGAGTTCTTGCAAAATCACGAAATCAGACACACCGGGGTTGTGAGGAGGGTGAATCGGGCCCCCGCTCCTCCCCGGCCAAACCCCCAGGATAGAAGAATCATCCAGAATATCGCCGTGGGTGGCCATGACGTGGTGGTAAATCAAGAAGCAGCCAAGCCAAAGGGAAAGAGAACGAGAGCGACCAAACGGTTGAAGGAAGACGAAGAGGCACAGAGGGAGGGGGAGACAAAGAAAAGCAGAAAGGAAGAGAGCCAGCAAGAGACTTCAGAAGGTGCTAGCCTGTAAACGTAAGTATAGGGAATTAAGAGAAGACAAGAAGTAAGATAGATATAAAAGAATACAGACTGGCTAGCCATTGCCACTCATTTTGTGATGTAATTGAAAAGGATGAAATGATATAGAAAACATTTTTTGGATAAATTAAAGTGTTAACAAACAGGGAAAGTAGAAGGAGGCAGGTTTAGTTTAGATTGTATAAAAAAAAATTATTTTGAACATAAAAGCAATATAATTAGTATAAAAAGATATTTTTTGGTTGCGGACGAAATTATAGATTTAAACAAAAGTTGAGTTTAGGAGCAGGAAATTGTAGATAGCTAATTTAAGATAATGAATATGACATAGTTTTTTAGGAATAAAAACTAAACTAAGATCTAATTAATAGGGTAAGTTTAGATTGTAACCTACTATAAAAGTTGAAATGAAGAAATCTAGGAACAAAAGACTAAAACTAAGATCTATTTAATCGGGTAACTTCAGAATATAACCTCTAGCGATAGTCAGTACAAAATCATTACAGAGAGGTATTTATATAATAATAGAATGAGTCTATAAAAGTAGTTTACATATAAGGGAGACAACTGGGAATACATATTAAAACAAAGTTGGGTATACAGTGTTCTACTTTATTAAAACTAGTAAAAAAGCTATAATTACAAGTATCGTTTGATCAGGAATGGTCTAGTGGGATATTCTTGAATCAGAGATTAGTTTTCATGAGGATTTTCTTTAGGGATGGGTTTGCGGAAAAGACCTTTTGGACACCCAAATGTTGGGGGCATGGATCTTGTGATACATTAATTTTGAGATTTTCAAAGGATTTTGCTATTTTTGGGAAAACTGTGGGTTTAAAAGTAGTGTAAGTCAAGGAGAGGGGTACCTTGTTCGTTGGTAGCGAGTTGGATACAGTATTGAGCAATTTTGTGGTTTTACTTAATTTTGAGATCCAGTTATTCTCGGACTTGTCAAGCCAAGTCTTTATTTCTAGGTTGGCCGGAGCATGTGGAGGTTCTCCTACAAAAATTTTGATATTTTTGGGTGGTATCTCAAGGATATTTATGCCCACACTAGAAATTTGGCAGGAACGGAAATGTATTGCAATAGGAGTATCCCTTTGGAGGTTAATGTCGGACCGGTGTCGGGTGATTCTGTTACGAAGGTTTGTAGTTTGGCCTACGTACAGACTATAGGGACACTTTTTGCAAAAAATGACATAAATGCAATGTGTTGTTTGGCAAGTTTGGGTATTGGTTGGGACCAAATTGTAGCTATGGATAGATTTCTCCGGAAGTGCTGACCATTTGCAGAGGAGGCAGGAAGGTTTTTTGCATTTAGAAATGCCTGTAATTTGGTATGAGGGCTTTATTTTGGCCAGGAATTTCTTGTATGAGGTTTTTAGAAAGGTCTTTTTGTAGCCTATTTTCTGGAGACTATTGAATAGCAGTGATTTGGCTTCCAAAAAATCGGCAAATTTTGTACAATATCTATAGTACCTGATCAACTGAGAAAGGATTATACCAGAGTAAATGTGTGGTGGATGGAATGAGGTAGGGTGTAGGAGTCTCAAATCATTTGTTTCCTTAAAGTAGATCTTTGTTTGGGGTTTGGAGGGGAATTCATTGTTCGGGTTTTTGAAAATGGTGATATCTAGGAAATTGATGCTCTGTTGACAAACTTCCATGGTAAATTGCACTCCCTTATCGAAGGAATTGAAGGTATTTAGGGTTAGGGTTAGGGTTGGGTTAGGGTTAGGAGCTAGGGTGGGTTATTAGGGTTAGGGTTAGGGTTAGGGTTAGGGTTCCATAGAACTTGTAATCAATTGGACAAGTTTTAAAAGCCCATTGTTCTAGTTCAGCTAAGTAGATATTGGCCAGCTCGGGCGAAAAGCTTGATCCCATTGCCACCCCCCGGGTTTGGATATAAAGGTTGGAAGCAAATTTGAATTCGTTTGAGAACAGGGAGATTTCTAGTAATTTAATGATATATGGGTTTATAGGGTGTGGGTGGGTATCTAATGCCTTTGAAACAATTTGTAGAGATTCTCTTAGTGGGATCGTTGTATATAACGATTGGGCATCCAGGCTTATAAGCTTGTCATTAGGGCCAATTTCTATTTTACTTAATTTGGTAAGAAGGTCCATGGTATTCTTTATGTAACTAGGGTGGCTTTTAGATATTGGGCTTAAGAATTTGGATAAGAATCTCGAAATATTGATATTTTCAGAATGAAGGTTTGAACATATAGGTCTTGATTTCGGCAGGAACCCTAAATGCCAATTTGGTTTGTGTAGTTTAAAAAGGAAGTATAAGTGACGACCCTTGGCGTCTGGGCAAGATCTAAGCCAATTTCGGAGTTTCAAGGAGATGAGTTTTTTTGCAAACATTTCATCCAGAATCAGATTATAAGTAAGAGAATATTCTGGAGTAGAGAGTTGGGAAATTTGTTTGTAATAGATGGAATCAGATACATGTTCAAATCCAGCCTGTAAATAATAGCATTTATCCAAAATGCATACCGTCGACGTCTTATCGGCGGGTAAATATAGGAGGTGCTTGTTGTTTTTGAGAGATTTTAGAGCTGAAAGCTCCCTGGATGATAGATTAGAGGAAGGTGGGTTCCAATTGTTTCTGAGCATTTGAAAGGTTTTTTGTTTAAGCATTATAGATTCAGGGTAGTTGGGAGTTTCTTGAGGAGAGTAATTTTTACTTTTGTACTTATATGGGAGACTGGAGATAGAATCACTTTGGTTATTCAAATTCTTTTTGAAGGAAAATTGAAGTTGTGGGCGAGACATTTTTGAGTTAATTCTATCTTTGAAGGTGTTGCAGGATTGTATCAAACCATCTATATCCAATGAGTAAACTGTGGGGGCAAAAGTAAATCCTTTAGAAAGTACTGAGAATTCATCCTCCGTTAGGTTGTGAAACCTGGAGAGGTTGACAACAGATTTGGGTGTAGTTTGGATTTCAAAATCTGCAAATATGGGAGCATGGTCGGGGACCGTAGACAAGATCATTTCATTGTCATCTAGTTTTTTGGGGATTGGCTTGCCCTTACTTTAGGGACACAATCGGCATATTCCAGCCAGTGGCCCAAGAGCAGGTTAGCATACGCATTTGTGACATGATAATTGTCCGTTTCAAATGTTGGTTTGTTTGGGAGAGGGATGAGCTTCCAGCCTCTTGTTTTCATACCCAATTCAATGTTGTGCAAATTTTCAGCTGGTTCACCTGAGAAGTTGTGAGGAATACTTGCGAAATAGTATTTGGCATTTGGGTATGCATTTCTGATGGCCGTATTGGCTTTAGTGCAATTCTTGTGGGCTGTTTGGCTATAACGTTGCCTGTTGTTGTTGAGACCCACCATAAGGATGACATTTTTAACCTCAGGGAAAGTGTTGTCTTTGGTGAACAACCTTGTTAAATGTTCTAGTCTCATGCCACTGTAGCTATACAAAGATGTAGTGCCTGCAAAGTGGTTCGGAATTCGAACAATTCTGTTGATGTTCGAGTCTCCTATCACTATGTTTGGGGCTCCGACTTGGGGAGGGGCCCAGTTGGATACTTTATCCAACTGAGAACATCGTGAGTCAACTCGAGGGCTATTGATTATGGCCCAAGTTGTGGAGGGTGAATTTAGGAGGTTGTTGTCGAACAAAGGTTTGATTGGAGGTTTCTGAGGAGAGCTCTTTGACTCCACGGTATCTCCCCAGAATTCATCATCTGAGGTCCAATCCATATCATTCACTTGTCCCCAGTCTATCTTTGGAGGTGACTGATTTCTTGTGGGTATGTATTTGTCTGAGTTAGTTTGATTTTGGACTTGGGGCCAGTTTTTTGATCTCGGAGGTGGGTTGTTCTGTTTGTTAACAGCGGGGATAGTAGAACTTTGGTTGTTGTTTTGTGCTATGAATCTTGGTCGAGGGAGTGAAAGGTTAAGAGCCGAGGGTTGGGCCATTCTTGGGGCTTTAGGGTTCCAATGGAACTTAAGGCTCATTAAGGGCTGTACCGGGCGCCAGGAAGGGTTCGCATTTGGTGGGATTAGTGGAGGGATTTGGTTCATTTTCTGTACTTTCTGTACTTTTTGTTTGGGTTCATTTTGACCTTCCGGGACTGAATCGAAGGATAATTTCCTTTTTACTTGCTCTCTTTTTTGGAGGTCAATTTGTCTGTATGGAGATTTTGAGTTGGTTGGACCTTGAGGAGGATAATGTGGGCCATTTGGAGTTTGGTTTGTTCTAACTGACAAGACTTCCGGTGTTGGAGGGACTGGTATGGCATATTTCATTTGGCCTAGTTTCATTAACGCTTGTCCAAATTGATTCTTGCCTAGGTTGATTATAGATGTTGTTTCTGTGCTAAGGATACCCCAGTGTCCTGGGACCGTGTGGGCAATATAATGGTCTTCTGTGTGTTTTAAGGCTCTTCTAAACTCCACTGACTGTTCAAATTTGTACATCAGTATTTGATCCATAACTTCCAGAGACTCTTTATTTTCCCATTTTTGAAGTGGGAATTTTAAGAATATGGCTGGGTTGGGACAATTTGGAGTACCCGCCTTCAGGTAGAAGTTTGCCATCTTTTTGGCATCAAAGGGAGTGGGCTGTAGCAGGATCAATTGGACTATTTCCGCTAGGCCTGGGTAATCTAATTTGGTGGCCTGGTAGAGATGTTCTGCTGTCTTAAATCTAGTTGCATTTGCCTCTATTTCAATGGGAGCAAAATTTGACAGTGGGTTCTTTGGGCCTTTTACCGATACAAAGTGGTCGTGATCCTTGCTTGTTTGTTTGTTTGGATTGTCTAGTGGATTAGGCCGGCAGTTTGGAACCTGTCTTCTTCCTTGTCTCTAAGGGGCTGTAGGGGATGACTGAGATTTGGATCAAGGGATTTTGGTTTAGTTATTGTCGTAGCCACTTTCTGTTGTAGGTTGAACATGTTATCTTGCTCGTTTGTGAGTTTAGTCATTGTGTCAACATTGTCTGTGAGGGAATAGTAGTCCGGGTCAGTGGCGTTGTCTGGGCTGAGAGATATTTCATCTTCTAGGTGGCTCTTTCCTGTCATGGGAAGGGGGGGGGCCCGAGGGCTGATTGTCAATCATATTTAGTTTTTCCTGTCTTCTAGTAGTTGGGGTATGATCAAGGTCAGTTATTTCCATTGGTTCCTGTGGGGTTTCATCTTGTTTTCGGGTGGGAATTTGAGTTGTTGTATGGGCCGTTTGACTTAAGTTATCAAGGTCCTGGTCAACTTTTGGGATTAAAGGGCAAGAAATACCCAAAGAAGTGGATATTAAATCCAGAGTGGTCAATAAGGTTCTTGGGGTTAATTGGAGGTTTTCAACTTTAATCCATCTTTTTGCTAGAGACCATGCTTCAGTGTGTGCCGCTAGCCAGGTATTTGTAGGGAAGTGGGAGGGCATTTTTTCTAGCAGTTTGGATCTATAGTGAACATAGTGTTCAATTAGTAGTCGCCTAGATTCATTGACAAAATTTGATTTGTTTTCCGATTCGATTTGGGATAGGGAGAGGTGGAATTCCTTTTCGAAACTGTCTGGAAACTTCATCCAGGTTCCCACTTTAAAATTGGGCGGGAGTTTCAGTTTGTTCATTAGGTTAAGAATCAGAGATGTTAATTTTATGACCTTGAAAAAAAGTTTATGTATAGGCCAATTGAGATTGTCCGAGATCGTCTTCTGCATTGGCGTAGAATCTTCCGGTTGTACGGGAGGTAGCTTAGTTTCGTCATCACCGTCGTCCATGTTCCCATCGTCCCCGTCCGAGTCCAGTAAGTCGAGAGTTTCCTCAATAGACAGCCAGTTTTCCGTGTCATCGTTTGGAGAGTTAGCCAAGAGGTCGTCTTCAGGGTTGTTCGAGGTGGACATGGCACTGGTGGGAATCAGGTCCCGACTGAAGAGAAAGGAGGGAAAATATAAGGATATATGAGCTTCAGTAATTTTGAAGATTGCTCAGTTTATAATTGGATTAATTATTTTACAGGTTCCATCCATAGAGGAGGAGGCTTTACATATGCGGAGGGAGAGCTTGTGGAAACTTTTTTGGAAATGTCATCGGCAGGGAGGAGAAGAGAGAAAACACTAAGAATTGGAAACTATTTTTGGAGAAAGCTATCACAAACGATTCATATTTGAGGACAGTTGTTGTAGGTTACAATTGGTGCTAAGATTTATATATAAGTGTAGTTTTTGTAAATAAGACATTATTGGGAACCGGTAACTGAAGTGACAAGGGATTTGTGTAATGATTATTGTTAACTGTTGAAGAGGCAGGATTATTGTAGTAAGTATTATAATGGGGGGGGGGGTTGAAGGAATTTTTGTAGGTCCTTGTTTATTTTTTAACTGTAGAAATGGTTTGATGCGAAACTGCTAAGATATATCTATCTTGGTCGGATTGTTTAAGGAGGTATGCATTCTCATATAAGATTAAAAGTGATCTTAAAGGTTGGATAACATTTGAAAAGTAAAGGTATTTAATTAAATAAGGATGTTTTGTTGATTTTGTAAAATTTTTGTAAAATTTTTGCATTTATAAGATTAGGAAATGATTTAGGAAGTGGGATGCTTATTGGTTATGGCTCCAGGTGATTATGAAGTGCTTTTAATTGTTTTAGTCCGGATTGTAAGGTTGTATAAAGGGAGATTGTGTTATTTTGGATACCTATAGGAGACTAGAACAACTGGGACATGATGTCTTATTGACTATTGGTTTCATAATTGTTGTACTTATAGGGTAGGATAAAAAACAGATTGGTCTGGAATAGTTTTGAAACTTGTTTTGCTGAGGAGCATTTCTGAACTCTATGCGTTATGCTATTTAAGATGTTATAATGCTTCGAAAATTCAGAAAGTTATGTTATGAAGATTTAACTTGGTTGTAAAGGAAAATGGACTGAAGTAGATTTGTCCATCTAGTGGAAAAGCTTAGTTAGAAGCTATTTTTAAGTAAAAATTATGGAAGTGTTAGGTTGGGTCAGATTCGAAGTCCAGCAGGCCAGATGAGGGCTCGGCACAATATGCATTCTAAGTAGTGCTTTTTAGTTATATATAGAAACTCAATTAGGAATTTGGGATTAAAAAATTAAAAGTTTATTAGAAGAAGGCAAGTGATTGAAAGGTTTTGAGTAAATATGGGGCTGAACGGGCCATTTTTTGAGAAAACATGGTAGGAGTAAAAATTAAAATAAGTAATAGAAATAAATAAAGCAGATACAAAAAACTAAAAAGATAAATGAAAAGTGAAATAAGGAAGATTTAATCCTAGTTAGTTGCATGGGTGCTAGAACCTTATAAATTAAGCGAATATGATAGTACTGTGATTTGAGAATTCAGATGTTTTATAGTTTGTGAAGGATTTTATAGCTAAACATCAGGTGGACTAAGGTATATTTATCACTCTAATGGAAAGGTTAAAAATAGTTTAGGAATAAAATTATGAAAGTGTTGGGATGAGTCTGATTTGAACCCTGGTTGGCTGTGTGAAAGCTCTGCACTATATCCATTATGCTAATAGTGAATTAGGCAGAAATGGGAAATTAGTTTACAATAACTAAGGATGTTGGAAAAGCACGATTAAATTAGGCGTTTATAGGAGGAAATTGTGTGTGAATAAATGAATTTGAGCAAGTATGGATTTTATATAAGCTATTTTTCTGGGAAAGGTAAAAAAAATTTTTTAATTAAAATGTTGACATAGGCTGAAGGTACTAGAAGGCAGTGAATTTTACCTATAAGTTTTTTACTGGGGAAGAAAACGAAACTGGCTTTCTAAAAATACTAGAATTTGGAAATCAGGGGAGGTAGTGGTAATTTGGATTAACAATTTATAATTATTGTAATTGTAGGTATGGGGTAAAAGGATAGAGGATTGGTATGGAGTGGTTTTGAACTCAGGTTAGCCGGATAGTAGCTCTGAACTTTATCCATTAGGCTACGGAGGATGTCGGGTGTGATATGGAAATTCAGATGTAGTACCGCTTATGAAGGATTTTAAGGTTATAACCTCAGGTGGACTAAAGTAGATTTATCCCTCTAGTGGAAAAGGTTAGAGTTAGAAATTATTTTGGAGAAGAAAATATGAAAGAGTTTGGATGGGTGTGATTTGAACCCTAGTTGATCGGATGAAAGCTCTGCACCTTGACCATCATGCTAATAGTGATTTAGACAGAAACGGGAATTAGTTGGTAATAGTCAAGAAAGTGAAATAAATTAAAAGGTTTATTAGGGGAAATTGTGTGATTAAAAGGGTTTGAGCAAGTATAGGGGTTATATGGACTATTTTACTATGAAAGCTAAACATTTAGGACAGAGTATTCAGCATAAGCTGAAAATACTAAAGGGAAATAATTTTTACTTATAAGTGTTGTCCTGGGAAGAAAATAAAGCTATGGGCTTTCCGATGAAAAATGGAATGGAACTGAGGGGAGTAGTGGTCATTAGGATTATTAATTTTTACCTAATGTGACTATGGGGATGGAGTAAAAATTAAAGAATTGGTATGGAGTGGTTTTGAACTCTAGGTTAGCTGAATGGTAGTTCTGAACTTTATCCGTTACGCTACAGAAGATGTTGTTGTGATATGGCAATACAAATGTGGTACAGCTTATGAATGATTTTAAAGCTATAACACTAGGTGGACTAACGTAGATTTATTCCCCTAGTGGAGAAAGCTAAAGTTAAAAATTACTTTAGTAGTAAAATATATGAATGTATTAGGATGGGTTTGTTTTGAACCCTAGTTGGCTGGATGAAAGCTATGCACCATATCCATTATGCTAATATTGCATTAGGTAGAAATGGAGATTAGTTAGTTGTATTTGAGAAGAATAAAAATTAATTTTAAGGGGGTTAGTAGAAGAAAAGTGTGGTTAAAAGAGTTTAAGCAAGTATGGGAGTTACATGGGAATTTTTTATATAAGAAAGTTTTTTTAAAAAATAAATTAAAATATTAAAATAAGCTAAGGTACTAAAAGGGGATGATTTTTACCTGTAGGTTTTTTTCTAGGGAGGAAAACAAACTGTGGGCCTTCTGATGACACTAGGACATGGAACTTAGGGGAAGTAGTGGTCTTTTGGATTATTAATTTATAACTATTGTGAGTATAGGTATGGGGTAAAAGGATAAAGAATTGGTATGGGGTGGTTTTGAACTCTGGTTCACTGAATAGTAGCTCTGAACTTTATCCGTTAGGCTACGGACGACGTTGGGTGTGGTATGGGAATTCAGATGTAGTACTGCTTATGAAGGATTTTAAAGGTATAACACCAGGTGGACTAAAGTAGATTTTGCCCTCTAGTGGAAAAAGTTAGAGTTAGAGATTATTTTGGAGGAGAAAATATGAAAGAGTTTGGATGGGTGTGAATTGAACCCTAGTTGGCTGGACGAAAGCTCTGCATTATATCCATTATGCTAATACGGAACATATAGAGATGGGAATTAGTTAGTGATAATTCGGGATTTTTTCAAAAAAAGGTAAAATTGATTTTAAAAAAACTTATTAGAGTAAATTATGTTTAAAGAGTTTTAGCAAGTATAGGGGATGTATAACTCGATTTTACTGAATTGGTATGGGGTGGTTTTGAACTCTGGTTCACTGAATAGTAGCTCTGAACTTTATCCGTTAGGCTACGGACGACGTTGGGTGTGGTATGGGAATTCAGATGTAGTACTGCTTATGAAGGATTTTAAAGGTATAACACCAGGTGGACTAAAGTAGATTTTGCCCTCTAGTGGAAAAAGTTAGAGTTAGAGATTATTTTGGAGGAGAAAATATGAAAGAGTTTGGATGGGTGTGAATTGAACCCTAGTTGGCTGGACGAAAGCTCTGCATTATATCCATTATGCTAATACGGAACATATAGAGATGGGAATTAGTTAGTGATAATTCGGGATTTTTTCAAAAAAAGGTAAAATTGATTTAAAAAACTTATTAGAGTAAATTATGTTTAAAGAGTTTTAGCAAGTATAGGGGATGTATAACTCGATTTTACTGAAAGAATAAAGAATATAATTTAATTAGTTAATATAGGTAACAAATGTTAAAAAGGAAATGATTAGCTACATGGTACTCTGAACTTTATTCATTAAGCTGTGTAGGAGATGTTGGAGAGGATTTTAAAATTCAAAATGTAAACAGATTATAAAGGATTCTATGGCTATGACCCCAGGTGAATTAAATTAGATTTATCACTTTAGTGGAAAAAGATAAGTTAAAAGAATTTGGAGGAACAAATTATGAAAGATTAGGGATGGGTACGACTTGAACCCTGGTTGGCTGGATGAAAGCTCTGCACTCTATCCATAATGCTAATATTCCTTTAGGCAAAATTGGGAGTTAGTTAGTATTAATTAGGGTTTTTTTGGGAAAGTAGATATAATATTTTAAAAGTTTATTGGAGGAGGTTCGTATAAATAAAAGGGTTTGAGATGTATTGGAGCTGTTTTTACAAATGGGAAGGAAGTTTGAGCTGTATTGGAGCTATTTTTACAAATGGGAAGAAAGTTGAAAAGGAATGGAATTAAGATATTCAAACTGCTGAAGGTGCTAAAAGGAAATGATTTTTAGCTATAGGTTTTTGTATTGCGGAGGAAAAACAACAATATGGGCTTTCCCATGATAGCAGGGTGTTGTACCAGGGGAATTGGAGATTGCTTAGGCTATTATTAAATAAATAAGCTATTAATGATGGAATAAAAAGTTGGTATGGAATGGTTTTGAACCCTGGTTGGCTGAATGATAGCTCTGAACTTTATCCGTTAGGCCACGGAAGATGTTGGAGGTACATTGACAATTTGGATGTAGTATAGTTTATGAATGATTCTTTTGTATATTAGTCGGTGGACTAAAAATAGATTCGTCTCTATATTGAAAAGGCTTAAAGTAGAAAGGTTAGGATGGGTAAGAATTGAAACCTAGTTTGGCTGGATAAGAGTTCTGCACTATATTCATTGTGCTAATAGTCATTGAAAATTATGGCAGTCCAGTAATATAGTTAAGGATTTTTGAAATATAGAATTGGGAATTTAAAGGTTTATTGGAGGAAATTGTATAGTTGAGTAGTTAAGGAAAGTAGGGGAGGTTGTTTGAGCAATTGACTGAGGAGAATTAAAAATTAAAGATATAATTATATAAATTGAACGGACTAGAAGAAAATAGTTATTAGTTGTAATTTGTTGTCGTGGGTGGGATAGCGGATTTGTGAGCTTTCTAGTAGTTCTAGGCAATTAAACTCAGGG
The DNA here is from genome assembly GCA_026936325.1 of Platynereis dumerilii. Lineage (NCBI taxonomy): Eukaryota > Metazoa > Annelida > Polychaeta > Phyllodocida > Nereididae > Platynereis > Platynereis dumerilii. The sequence goes on from JAPTHN010000021.1 coordinate 10,298,608, forward strand.
GAAGAGGCATTCTTATTAACTATAGTTTTATAGAAGTTCATTATGGGATTTGGAAAGAGATAAAAGAATTTTAAAAACATTTTTTATGTAATGGTTTTGAACCCTGGTTGGCTGGATGGGAGATCCGGTCCTTATCCGTTAGGCTACCGAAGATGGTAGCAGTCGATTGAAATACAGGATTAGTTTATGGTGATTGTTGTTTAGCTATGAAACCAAGGGGACTAAAGTGGATTTTTTAGATAATCTGGAATTTTAGAAGTAGAAGTTATTTTGTGAAGAAAATTATAAGAGTGTTAAGCAGGCCGGATTTGAACCCTGGTTGGCTGGGCGAAAGCTCCGCATTCTAACCATTATGCTATTAGTGCTTTAGACAAATAAGGGAATAATTTGAGATAATAGAAATATCGAAATAACATTTGAAAATGTATTGAAGGGCTTGGTATTATTTGAGCAAAGCCCTAAAGGGACTAGAAGAAAACCGTTATTAGTTGTAATTTGTTGTCATGGGTGGGATAGCGGACTTGTGAACTTTCTGATAGTTCTAGGCAATTAAACTCCGGGGAAGTGACATTCTTTTTAACTATAGATTTATAGTAGTTGGTTATGAGATTTGGAAAGAATAAAAGAATTTAAAAATTTTTTTGTAATGGTTTTGAACCCTGGTTGGCTGGATGGGAGCTCTGATCCTTGTCCGTTAGGCTACGGAAGATGATGGCAGTGGATTGAAATACAGAATTATAGTTTATGGAGATTTTTGTTTAGCTATGAAACTAAGGAGGCTAGAGTGGATTTTTAAAGCTAGTCTAGAATTTTAGAAATAGAAGTTATTTTATGAGGAAAATTATAAGAGTGTTCAGCTGGGGCGGATTTGAACCCTGGTTGGCTGGGCGAAGGCTCTGCACTCTAACCATTATGCCATTAGTGCTTTAGAGGAATATGGGAATAATTTGAGATTATGGAAATATAGAAATAACATTTGAAAAGGTATTGAAGGGTGTGGTGTTATTTGAGCAGGTTAGCAAGTAAAGGGGTTGCATGGGAAATTTTACTAGGGTAGGTTATAACGACTGTTAAAATACAAAAGAAATTTAGATGGAGATAATGGGTAGATTATAAAAAAATTTTTCTTTTAATACTTGAGGAGGGAATAGAACCCTGGTTGTCCCCACCATAGGCAGGCACTTTACCAATAGGCTAATGTTACCCATGTTGAAAGGAAGTTTTGATTTGATGAAGAGGTAAAAAATTGTAACTTTTAGAAGAGAAGAGTAAACAAGTAGAATGACAAGATTTGTTTATGAGTGGAGAAATGAATATCTGGTTCTGTAGAAAGAATTAATTGAAAGGGTGTTTAATTAGTGGCAGAATGGTTGTTATAACAGGGTGAATGGCTCTGGAAGTATTGATTATCATTGTTGGGAGGGGACATCTCAGTGGTTCTCCATCTGGTGGTAGACTGGTGGAACTAGGCCAATACACAAAAAACTTTGTTGCTTTGCAAATGGAGGTTCAGGATGGAGAGAAGGAGTTAGAGGAGAGTAGTTGTTTAATATAGGTATGTACTTCATATTGGAGAGATATAAACTTATGGAATAGGTTTATTAGTTTAGATGGAGGAAGATATTGAACTCAGGAGGAGTTTTTTGGTAAATAAAAGGTATGGATGTTTACAATTATGAAAGTTTATACTTGAATATAAAGGGGAGATTTCAAATAGACTGGTTTACTATGGTTCAAGAATAGGGAGAGTAGTGGAGTTAGATTCAGACTAGGGAAAGGTGGGGCCAGTTGTGCTATTAGTTTTATGGAAAAGAATGGGATTGGAATGGGTCCTATGGATAAGTGAAGGAGGGAAGTTATGCAATGTGACAGCCATTTTGGTAAGGGTGTTCCTTTGTTAGATTTGGTGGGGATAGGATAGGGATGCTTCAAAAGCATGGGATAATTAAAATTGAAATAAATATAATATAATATTTGGGATTTAGTAAGAATTATTTGGCAAGAATTATTTGGCTTCTAATATAAAATATGGGAGAATTATCAATAAAAAGATCTAGGTTGGGTTGTGGATATAAATCAGGATAATTGTACTTTGATATTTTAATAAAATGTTTTATCAAAATATAGAAAATGGGAGTTAAATAGAAGTATACTATTTAGGGGAATATGAATAAAACAGTAGTTCTAAGATGAGTATAAATATAGATCTGAGATAATTATGAATGTTAAATGGGTGTAGTACATGATTGGATCTAGTAGGAAAGAAGGAAAGCAATAAGAGATTATTAAAAAATGATGATGATAGTATGAAAATAAGGGATAAATTTATAAAGAAGCATCCAAGATGGAGTCCACATGTTGGGGAATACCCATTAGAAGCACATGTATAGGTAAGTTACAGCAAGTAAGATGAAACTAATTGAATAATGGAGATAAAATGGTAAATATGGAACTTAAAAGATCAAGAACAAAGAGACCAAAAGAACAGGAATGGAATAGAGGAAGAATTAAGAGAATAAAAACTGTTGATCATACATTATATGTGTAGTGTTACTGACCTTGCCATGTGAATTGAAGTGTGGAGGATCCAGAGATGTAACTTTTTTGGAGTAAATGTCTCATGTAATCACCCACCCTTTGGGGACGGTTTCTGAGATGGTCTCTCTTTCTTTCAGCCCAGGTGGTAGTGAACAAGAGACAAATATGGTGGAAATATGGAAGATTTTGGAGAAGATGTGAAGATCTACTTCAGCAGCATGGAGTCATCAGAAGACAGGATCTGGGATTATTTAGTAAGTATGGGGGTAGAGGTTGTAAGGTCAGGGCACTGTAGCTGGGGGGGGGGAGGAAGGAAGGCTGGTTTGTAGAGATCCAAATAAGGAGTCAAAAGTTAAATTAATGGATGGTGGGACAAGTAAAAAAGGCTAACTGTGGATTTAAATTGTCTTTGGAATAAAGGATTGTGGGCTTATGTTTGCTGGAATACATATCTGAAATAATTGTAAAAAGTAGGACAGATTTTATGGGCTCTCAGGATGATTTTATTATAATGCCTACTTTTTGAGAGATAAGGATTCCTTTGTGTGATCAGTTTTAGGTTACTAAGCTTATTATATTTATGGGATAAACAATGTAAATTGTGGGATAAACTTGCTTTGTAATAGAATATATTCTTAAGGAGAAAACTATTTTTTGAGTATGTGAATTATATGGTAAATACTGAATACTAGGACTATGATAGTGATATGTTTGTGGGACAAACAATTTGTAAAATATTGAGATAAACTTTTTGGAATGGAAGTATTTCTTAAGGAAACAGCTATTTTGGATTCTATTATTAGGATGACTCTTTAAAGAGAACAGGCTTATTTATATGATTGGTATTAGACTAGTAGGATGAGAATTAGTATAATACTTGGGATGAATAATTGTTTTGAATAAAAGTGAAATAAAACATTTTTTGTTAATGAGAGTGTTTTATTACTAAAGTGACCCCTTCAAAGAGGTAAGGATTAATTGGTGTCTGGTGGGTTCAGTTGAGGTGATACAGTCTTTGATTTGTGTTAATCACTTTTAAAGAAGCATTGAGATAGAGATCTACTATTGGGATGGGGTATTAAAGATCTTATAGAGAAGGCTTTGTGCTAATTTGATCAAAAGTAGGTCAGAGGTGTCACATGGGTTGGTTATGTAATAGGTAAAGCTGACAGTAGCAGTCAGTGTTAAGGTAGTATCAAAGATGGCTAGACCTCTGAGGATAGAAATGGTGAGTTTTATTTGTTATAGGCCTAATATAGAAATTTAGAAGGAAGGTGTTTCATGGGAATGAAGCAAGATGTAAAACTAGTGGTTAGTTAATGCTGTAATTAATTAATAAAGTTGGTTTTAGATATTTAGATCCCTGGATCTGGGATTTTTGATATTATCAATGAGAGGTTCTTATTTTACAGATAGTTGGGAACATTTTAGGAGAAGAGGGGCAACAATTGGAAGTGGGTGATGTTATTTGAGATAAAATTGTAAATGAGGCGGGTAATTAGAGGATTTTTGGTTGAAGTAATCCAGTTTTTTTGGGGGAGGCTAAAATTAGGAAGTGTGGGAAGTGTTAGTTATCTCATTGGATTTTGGAGGATGGGTTATTTCTTTAATGGTAGAATAAAATTGGTATTTGCAGCAGGGAGTAAATGGTGGTAACCGGGTTGATGTGGCAAGGAAAAAACATTTTTTGGGTTTTGAATATGGGTAATTAGTATATGGGAGGGATCCTCTAACAATTTTGTGCTGAATCACTGCATTAGTGATTTCTGTAAAATGATTTTTTTGCTACGTCAAGAGGTAATCCCCTTGCAAGGATTATGGTATGTTAGGTTTTGTAATATTTCGGGCTATGCATTAAGCATTCCCTGGAGTCAACCTGTGACTCCTCACGGAGGCAGTTTAAGGACTGTAACTTCTAGTGAAGCAATAATAAGCCCCCTCCAGTGAAACCATTTTATCCGCCGATAGTTTGATATATCTATCATACTTTAATCATCTTATAGCACAGATTTGGAGGAGATCCCTTTGGAGAGAAAAGGATAAATAATATGGGAAGGGGAGGTTTATTTAGTAAAATAATAATTAGGGATAATAACATACAGTTAGGATGCAAGGCAAATTTGGTACAGAAAACATCCACACATACATGCATGATCAACTAATAATATGACATTAATTTTTTCAGAGAACTTTGGTAGAGGGAGATGCACAGGATGTGCAGGAGTTCTTGCAAAATCACGAAATCAGACACACCGGGGTTGTGAGGAGGGTGAATCGGGCCCCCGCTCCTCCCGGCCAAACCCCCAGGATAGAAGAATCATCCAGAATATCGCCGTGGGTGGCCATGACGTGGTGGTAAATCAAGAAGCAGCCAAGCCAAAGGGAAAGAGAACGAGAGCGACCAAACGGTTGAAGGAAGACGAAGAGGCACAGAGGGAGGGGGAGACAAAGAAAAGCAGAAAGGAAGAGAGCCAGCAAGAGACTTCAGAAGGTGCTAGCCTGTAAACGTAAGTATAGGGAATTAAGAGAAGACAAGAAGTAGGGTAAATATAAAAGAATCCAGACTGGCTAGCCATTGCCACTCATTTTATGATGTAATTGAAAAGGATGAAATGATATAGAAAACATTTTTTGGATAAATTAAAGTGTTAACAAACAGGGAAAGTAGAAGGAGGCAGGTTTAGTTTAGATTGTATAAAAAAAAATTATTTTGAACATAAAAGCAATATAATTAGTATAAAAAGATATTTTTTGGTTGCGGACGAAATTATAGATTTAAACAAAAGTTGAGTTTAGGAGCAGGAAGTTGTAGATAGCTCTAATTTAAAATAATGAATGTGACAGAATTCTAGGAATAAAAACTAAACTAAGATCTAATTAATAGGGTAAGTTTAGATTGTAACCTACTATAAAAGTTGAAATGAAGAAATCTAGGAACAAAAGACTAAAACTAAGATCTATTTAATCGGGTAACTTCAGAATATAACCTCTAGCGATAGTCAGTACAAAATCATTACAGAGAGGTATTTATATAATAATAGAATGAGTCTATAAAAGTAGTTTACATATAAGGGAGACAACTGGGAATACATATTAAAACAAAGTTGGGTATACAGTGTTCTACTTTATTAAAACTAGTAAAAAAGCTATAATTACAAGTATCGTTTGATCAGGAATGGTCTAGTGGGATATTCTTGAATCAGAGATTAGTTTTCATGAGGATTTTCTTTAGGGATGGGTTTGCGGAAAAGACCTTTTGGACACCCAAATGTTGGGGGCATGGATCTTGTGATACATTAATTTTGAGATTTTCAAAGGATTTTGCTATTTTTGGGAAAACTGTGGGTTTAAAAGTAGTGTAAGTCAAGGAGAGGGGTACCTTGTTCGTTGGTAGCGAGTTGGATACAGTATTGAGCAATTTTGTGGTTTTACTTAATTTTGAGATCCAGTTATTCTCGGACTTGTCAAGCCAAGTCTTTATTTCTAGGTTGGCCGGAGCATGTGGAGGTTCTCCTACAAAATTTTGATATTTTTGGGTGGTATCTCAAGGATATTTATGCCCACACTAGAAATTTGGCAGGAACGGAAATGTATTGCAATAGGAGTATCCCTTTGGAGGTTAATGTCGGACCGGTGTCGGGTGATTCTGTTACGAAGGTTTGTAGTTTGGCCTACGTACAGACTATAGGGACACTTTTTGCAAAAAATGACATAAATGCAATGTGTTGTTTGGCAAGTTTGGGTATTGGTTGGGACCAAATTGTAGCTATGGATAGATTTCTCCGGAAGTGCTGACCATTTGCAGAGGAGGCAGGAAGGTTTTTTGCATTTAGAAATGCCTGTAATTTGGTATGAGGGCTTTATTTTGGCCAGGAATTTCTTGTATGAGGTTTTTAGAAAGGTCTTTTTGTAGCCTATTTTCTGGAGACTATTGAATAGCAGTGATTTGGCTTCCAAAAAATCGGCAAATTTTGTACAATATCTATAGTACCTGATCAACTGAGAAAGGATTATACCAGAGTAAATGTGTGGTGGATGGAATGAGGTAGGGTGTAGGAGTCTCAAATCATTTGTTTCCTTAAAGTAGATCTTTGTTTGGGGTTTGGAGGGGAATTCATTGTTCGGGTTTTTGAAAATGGTGATATCTAGGAAATTGATGCTCTGTTGACAAACTTCCATGGTAAATTGCACTCCCTTATCGAAGGAATTGAAGGTATGGTTAGGGTTAGGTGTTAGGGTTAGGGTTAGGGTTAGGGTTAGGGTTAGGGTTA